>VHKM01000131.1:4155000-5458750 GCA_007210695.1 Neogobius melanostomus
TTTTTTGCCCATCACATAAAAATAGCATGCGAAATTATGAATGTCCTTCAGATTTGTACAGTTATTTGGCCTTGTGTGTTATTGATCATGACATTGCCGTCTCAGAATGTATACAAAGTCATCATATTTGATTGTCACAAAGCCCAAATGTAAATACCCATTTCTTTTCCAACTTGGATATTCCAGTAATTTAGTTATTACAGAAATACTTTTTGTCTGTGGTTGTATATGCATGTATACAAAAGTGATTTCCATCATGCTGCCTATTTACATTTTTTGCCACAGTGCTCAAGGCAATATCATCTTACCGGCCCAACAAGATTACATAAATAAAACGCCATGCAAGGTCAGAGGCCATTGTCAATTAGCGTCTAACAGATGAGCAATCAACACAGTTATGGAGATTGCATGGTTTTTCATCAGCCTGGTTTTCAAAGAGAGCTGGTAAAACGCTTGTTAGAAGCAACAATGGAATACTGAGGAGGGTGTAGCGGCTGATTAAAGCCTGTTCTTAGTATGCATATTAAAATGATAACAGCTGAGGACTGCCATGTCACAGTCACTCCTGTTTGGCTCTTATTTCCATTCCATTCTAACCCTTCTTTTTATACTCTTCTACAGAGCTTCTGTGCAGCATGTGTGTTGTAGTGTGGTTGCAAGTGCCCTGTGTGTTCCTACAATAGTGAAGGTTAGCGAGGCCAGCCAGGACGTCAAACCATTCTCCTCTGCCTAACAATAGCCACGTGTATCTGAATTGAATGGGGCTTTTGATAGCTATTCTAATTTAAAAATCATTTCTATAGTTGTATCCAGTGGGACACGGTCAGTCTCGCTATATGTCAGTCTGATTTGTATCTCGGTGCCTATATTAACATGGTGTCCGACTGCAGTGCACTATTACTGAGGCTTATGAACAGTATATCACACACCTGTGTCCGAACCAGACACACTTTCATTGAGTGTCTACTTCACCGGACACGTCCCCAACCAGACCCCTGTCTCAAGCATTTGGCCAGTCATGCTAGACGCCTGGTGGAACATGCAGTGGCCTGGATAGGCCATAGACAGGAAAGAGGATGTCTAAATCAGCCAGCGAGCCGAAGGCCTTCCATAAATCCTCCAAATGGGCTCGGCTGGAGGACGTAAAGCACACCTGCAAGACTTATGTAAGTCTTATTAAACCATAAATTGCTAACACCAGCTCCTCACTGGAGCTGTAGTTGGAGGGGATAAATCTCGAAGTCCAGTCACAAGTAAGTGAGAGTGAGAAGAAAGAGATAAAGTAAATTACATGTTACAGACAGGGAAAGTGGTTGACCATACTGCACACAATACTTTCTTCAGTATCTCCTCAAAAGTGCAGACACTACAAACCTTTACTCAAGTATTCACCTGGCATAGTCCAGGTGAATACTTGATAGATACCCTAAAAATATTATTTGCCTGCAATTCATCCTTATTATATGAACATTTCTTACCCTTATAATAAATTCTACTGTACAAATAAGCAATGGCACAAATCTAAATCTGTTTTCTTTTGGTTTTTAATAATAACAATAACGATAATAACAACAAAAAATAACACTAATAATAGTAATAATAATAATAATAATAATAATAATAATAATAATTACACAATAATAAATTTTATTTGTTGACGCTAGTAAATTAAAAACCTATAACCGGGAGAAGGCATCTCTGAACAGGTTTACTTTTTACGGTGGGATTTTAAAAGATCTATAGAGTCCAATGACTGGATGTGCAGAAGGAGCGTGTTCCAGAGCCAGGGTGCTGAGCGGCTGAAGGCCCGAGCACCCATGGTGGTCAGCATGAAGGAGGGTGTGAACAATAGGGTGGCAGACGAGGACCGTAGTGAGTGTGCTGGGGTGTATGGCTGAATCAAGTTGGAGATGTATGTGGGAGTCAGGTTATGGAGAGCTTTCCAGGTTAACAGGAGGAGTTTGCACTCTGTTCGCCGCTTGACCGGAAACCAGTGGAGCTGGTGCTATGTGATCTGAGCAATGGGTGCGGGTGATGATTCTAGTTCTGGATATGTTGTAAGCGGTGGATATATTTCCAATAAAAAACAAAAAGGAAATAATGAAATACAATAATTTAGCTTAAAGAGTAAATAAATAAAGAGAATATATGCAATGCTCCAGAGTGCGGGCAGCCTGTTCCCAGCACACAGACACTCTCTCCTCCCTTCTCCCTCTGCACCTTTCTACTCCCTCTCTGCTTGCCTCCCTGCCTACCTGCCTGCCTGGTTGTGGTCCTTGAATTAAACATCAAAGCGCACAGGAGTGTAGGACCCAACAGCCATAAATAAGAGTGTGCAGGGCCAGGGAGGGAGGATGCTCACTATGTTCTGATGGGGAGAGAACAGGTCACCCGATCACTCATACACACTCTGTCAAAGCACATTCATTTGTTCACAAAATGGCTGATGTTGTGTGGAGATATTGATTTCTGTGTGCCATCTGTCTTTTCTGAGGCTTTGGCAGGAACGGCTCTGGCACTATACCTACATCAGGTTCATCTACAGCACTGGGGGACAGAAGACAAGTATGTCCCAGCCTTTACAAACCTGTTCACCCTTAAATCGAGCAAGACCCATTTGCTGGTGGATTCAAAATTATTATTATTAATTTTTAGAAACCAATACGTTCATTGTATGCTCAAAATATATATATATATAGGGTGACACACCATATAAAGTACATTGTGAAGTTCTTCTCTCTAAACACTAGGAATAAGTCAGTCACAAGAAAGACCTTACATTTAATCAAAATAAAAAGTTTACACTAATGTACAACTAGATTCCCGTGAGGAGTACAATGAGACAATTTGACCCTACTTCAAATATGTGTATGCACTTTCCTGCATATAAATGAAACTCAATTAGCAGGTTTGGGTTCATCCTGAAGTGCACCGCTGGTGTAGGGATATTTTTTTCTGAAATGTGTTCTGAAGATGTTAATGAACATCTCATTTGTCACAAACACCTGCATACACAAGTCAGTCTCCTCCTCTCACTAAGTCGTCCTGAAGTCTCAGTGTAGCTCTAGGTGAGCCAGTGTGTGTGAAGGGGAGGCCTCTATAGCACAGGGCCCAGCTGCTGTGCTGAGGATCTGTGTCAGTCCTCCCATACACACGCACACAGGCATCCCCGCCGGTTGGAGCTGGTGGCGGGCACATGTTCCTGGGTAAATTATCACAGCAGTGGTAAACAGGCTTTTTATGAGCCAGTAGTGTGGATGCTATATTTGAAGTCTGGGATGTGCGCTGCTGTACTGTTAGGACAGATTGGAGATGTTTGCGCCTGGTGTCCCTGCTCCACCCATGTGCGCCACAGACACACAAGGATTTACTGCCTCTGATTCAGACTGGAGTTTGAAATGTTTAGTTTTGTTTTTGTGATAGCAACACACACACACACACACACACATACACACACAGTGTGTTTCTATGTATTTATGTGAAATTATGTCAAATTGCTTTGATGAGACAGTGGCAGCACATGCTCATAGTTACTAAAAACATAGTCATGTTTTGTAGAAAAGTTACACAACTCTTGTCAAGTCTGAACATGATACAAAAAAAGTTACATCCATTGCATCCATGTCAAGTGATGTATTGATGCAAATTTCTCTACAATTCATGTTTCTTTAACCTCTGAAAATCTACGTTCTAAAGGAGCTATTGGTGTGAATCTGTCTAATAAAAAAAATGTTCTTTGAAAATATTAAACAAACTGCCAAAAGCACGCACAACACTTCTTCAGTCTAGTATAACTATAGCATGCACTTGTAATTTATGTCGTTACCTTTAAGGAGTGGCAGAGCAAAAAAAAAAGAAATGCAATTGAGAATATCAAAGGCCTAAAAGTCTGAGTAATTACCCGCAAGGTCTAACTTGCCATCTGATGGATAATTAAAGTTCATTATCTCTAACTACTACACGATTTTTGAAAATGTTGCTGACAATCGTCATAGTCATCATTCAGGCAAAACAAATAAATAAAACATTTAAATAAAATAAACATAATGCAAAGAATGATGGCTTATATACATGTAACCTTGATAACTGTCTGAAAGTGCCATTATTTAGTCTTATCCATATCTTTGGGCCTTAGATGAAGTATGCCCTGAAACAACAGGGATAACAAATACAGAGGCACAACCTATCCCTACCATATTCTTAACATATTTTCAGTTAGGTCTTTCATGAGTATCCTTTCCTTGTATCTTTGTAAAGGTATTGATTTCGCCTGGACTTTATGCTATATGCCCTTCACACTACACACACACACAAAACACACTATGTTATTATATGTCTGTGTATTGTTTAGTATAAATAGTCCTGTTGTTATGGCATCCTGGCTGTACCGATTTTTACTGATGACTCTTTTATTCTCTCTGATAGAAAAGGCCAAATAGACCAAAGGTGAGAAAAATGACGCTGACATGTATTGGCCTTTTTGAGGGAGAACCACAATTACCCGCTAATGCGCGATGAAACCAGAAAAATGGACAGTCGTTACGGGCCGGGACGAGCCACAATGGCCAAATCATTCTTTCTCAGCCGCACAATCTCTTGCTCCAGGAATAATCGCTCCTTTATTCCTAAACACCTGCGCTTCACTTGCCCCGACCTGCCGCCCCAAATGAGCGCAATTAATGACAATTACGCCCCAGGTGTCAACACACACTGATCGGGATCTATGCGGCGGCCCGAGCGCGTGTCGGCCAGGTAAATATCTAATGATAACAGCTGTAACACAGTGGGGCGGAGAGGGGGGGGGACAGGCCATAATACTACTATGCCATTTATTTGTGTTTGCCGAAGCTCACAGCCACGTTAAACAGCCCTCGACAAATCAGGATGAATGCATCTGAGTGGTGCCTCCAGGCTACGCACACACACACAGACTAAAGGATCTCCGGAGCGTCATCAAGTGGAGATTAAGGGGGATTTACGCCAATATTATTTCCATGTCATATATCGAGTGCTGTAATGTGATAGCCTTTGTGGTTCGGCTTTGTAAAAAAATTGAAAGGGTTTGCTTTGAGTACTGTGTTCGGTTGTTGCTATCTTGCAGGTGTACAAATAGCGATACCCAAGCAGAAGTGTTTGAATAATAGTTTACAGCGAGTACACATAGCTACTGTAAATACTTCCATTTCTAACAACCGTCACTGCTGTTGCGACTCCTAAGACACTGGTAACAACAACTACTACTACTAAGACTGCTACGTATTCTACTACTGAGACTCCGAATAGAGTAGACAAACGCAAACAAGCTAAAGCAGTGGTCCTCCAATTGTGGAACACACTGGTGGTACTTGGGACTCAGGGTCATCTGCATCTTTAGACCTGGTTAGGTTTCAACTTCACTTATTCAAATTTAGGTCTACGTTTGACCCTGTTTAGACCATGTTGAGACCTGATTTGGTTGTGAACAAGGCGTGAAAAGCTCGAGAACCACTGTTCAGCCTCTATACTGTGATGGAGGCTCCGTAGGAATGGACTCGTAAAGCACAACTCAAAAAACAAGTTTCAAGGTTTATTCCAAAATCCCACAAAAGGCCACAAGAATGAAACTGAACTAGAACACACCGGGAGAACTGACGAAGTAGCACAGAGCAATGGGAAGGAGGGGCTTAAATGCTAAGGCGGAGTGGAGACAATGGGACACAGGTGTAATACATCAGGGAGGGTCAGGAGATCGCACAAGGCCAAACAGGAAGACACATCTGAAACGAGACATGGTAGTGAATAACAAAATAAAACAGGAAGTCCAGCAACTGCATAATAACAACTATGTCACAGAGCTGGATGTGACATATACTGGCTTCTGCCATGGAGGAAATGGTGAGAAACCTAAGTTTATAATGTGCAATATAAAACTAAACATTGATTATAATAACGCCACAAGAATGAGCTTGAAGAGTTTCCTGCCATAAGAAAAAGAAGAAGAAGAAGAAGAAGAAGAAGAAGAAGAAGAAGAAGAAGAAGAAGAAGAAGAAGAAGAAGAAGAAGAAGAAGAAGAAGAAGAAGAAGAAGAAGAAGAAGAAGAAGAAGAAGAAGAAGAAGAAGACATACATGGTCACAAAGCGCTTTACATGAGACAATAAGCTAAGCTAAGCTAAGCTACGGAGAGGCGCAGCTTGCCATTAGGAAAGTAGGCTTAAAATAGTATTATTGTTATTGTCTAAAATGTTTCCGGTAAAGTTGCCCGCACCAAAGTAGTGAGATATTCTACATTGGGCCCGTTGTAAACCACAAAATCAGAATAGATTTCAGATTTCTGTAGGCGTGAATGAAAGGTTTTGCTATATTTCAAACCTCAATAGCGAGCCTGTAGTGACTGAGGAACCTCTCTGCAGATGGAGACCCTGTTCTCAGGTAAAGGGGCTGAACTTGGCCCGCTTCCTTGTGTGGGTTCGCTGTCCTCTCCCTCTGAAGCGCCATTAGCATAAAGGCATTAGAATGTGAATAGGAATTAATTTGGACTTTCCCCTCCATAGAAATTAATGGAAGTTTGTTCTGCCCGTACCCCTCAGAAGCTGCTCCTCCACAGTCCATAAATATTAATATTAATACGCCGGCGCATTTAAAGTTAGCGCTTGGCTGCGGCCGTATACTGAATATCATTAGAGATCGCGATACATTTCTCATGAGGAGCACAGCTGAGTGAATGCATTGCCTTGCCGTTGTGATCTGTAAAATCCAATCTTCATACAGCACAAAAAAAGTTATTTTCAGAGCGACGCGAGATTAGCAGGGCCCAATGGCTGCCGTCTAAAGCCATTAGGCAGGTGCCGGTTTTTTTTTTCTTTCTTTCCTTTCTTTTCGAAGCAACTTGAGAGAGAAGGCCCCACATCAGGTGCCTTATCGGTGCTTGGATTCACACTATTATCATGCCTGAGCAGATCATCTCCGCAGATAACCATTATCACCACGTCACCGCGTCGCACCGGTCTACACTCACACACATAATACGGACCGCGCAAGTTTTGACACTCACCAAAATGACGAGATTCACCCGCTTTCACGTCTCTGAGGGCTTTGTGGTTCATGTGTGGCTTGTGGTTGTATCACTCATCTTCAATAGCAGACTACGACAACAGGGGACTGCGCAAACCTGGGCTTGTAGCACTGAAGGCTCAACTTGGAAAAGCAGCAAATGAAATCAACTTACACATTTACCTGAGATAATCCTTTTAGAACTCATTTTAATTATGTCATTGATACAAAAACAGAGTAAAAATACTATTGTAAATTTGTTCAAACATTAAATAACTGCAGTTTTTTTTGTAATTTTTTGTGTAGTTCACTTTCCTACAATATTCTGTTGTTTTGACTAATATCTTATATTTTTGCAGCGTAACATACAATAATATAGGCAGGGGTCGGCAAGTTTGCTTAGTGGTGGGCCAATGTGTATTCCTTATGAAAAGTTCAGGGGCCGAAACTCCCAATTCTGGTGGGAATCGAACCCTGGACCTTCTAGCTGTGAAGCACAAGCGTTAACCGCTGTGCCACCATGCCACCCTATGGAGGTTGGGAGTGTCCTCTAGGAAATTTAAAGTAACTGACAATAGTTTTAGTCATTTTGGACACTTCAACATGTATTAGACTTACAATCATCATGGGGGCCAGTGGTTCCATGCTGGAGGGCCGGATTTTGCCCCCATTGCCTACCTCCGATATGCAGTATCTCTGTAACGTCATTTGCTCAATGCTCATATTAATACATCGGCTCTTTCTTGGACACGTAATGCTTCCTTGTTGTTCAGCTCTTTCCAACGGTTGCATCAGTTGTGTGTGAAACACATATTTGGGCAAACAGTTGGTATAGTCTGAAACCACCACAACCCAGGAGCACTGGTGGCTGTGTCTGTATTCAGCAGGCGCTCGCCTCTGCCCTGTCCTACCCCTCTGTAGGTGTGCCGATCCTGACAGGTTACAGTGAGAGACGACCAGTGAAGTGTGCTGGTGCTTCAAAGTGCCGGTGTGTGTGTGTGGGTGGAACGGCACGTCACCGCAGCACCGCTGCCTGCATGCCCGCCTTAGCCACTTCAGTCAACAGCAGCGCCTTTAATCCTGTGCCTTAATCTTTACACATCTCACATTTAGTCAATACACTCTCACTTTGTTCTAGGGAGTGGTGTGAAGCCACGAGTGTATGACGAAAATGCATAACGCAATGCAAAACACACACCGGAATGATAATAGCCCATGGTATGTGTTGTGTATGGCAGAGTGGAATAGATGTTTTTAGTGGACAAAGGGATGTTTATTTCAAGTTCCAATGATTAGTGTAATATTAGCTCTAATAATTGGAACTACATCCACCACAAACCTCACTGTGTATAAAGATATCATTAAGTATTGCAGTTTATAGTTTATAATTATAGTTTCTATAGTTATAGTTTCTATTAAAAAATGAATGTATCTAAACTGCATCAGCAATGTATTTGAACACGTCACTTGTGGGTTTGATTAATGTGGAACGAAAATCAAACAAAATGTAATACAGTTACCTTCTCCATCCTATATCACACGCCCTAAGGTTTGGTCTGTTGAAACGACATGTTTGAAGAGTGAATGGAACATTAAATACAATGTTTGATATGCATTTGTTTCCCATTGACTGAGAGCTAATATCATGGCTCTAGACCAGGGGTCACCAACCCTGTGCCTGCGGGCACTCAGGTACCTTCTGGGGCATCTCCAGTAGCCCCTAAGTTTGTTTTATTTTTAGTTTTTTTTAAAGTTGATATATAAAACAGTATAACTTTAAGTCTGGGATATTATTTTCACTAGTAGGCCACAGAAAAAAAAAATGCTCATGAAGTAGCTCTTAGTAAGTAACCCAAAAAGGTTGGTGGTCGGGCTCTTGACATCAATAACTTACGCTAATACACACACAATAGATGCACAATAGAGTTTAGGAATATTATATCTGTGTGTTTTGACAAGTCAACAAAACCTTGTAGTATCTACTAATTGATATTCCTTATTCCCTACACTCATCCCCTACAGTGGTAACATGGCTTTACGTTCTGTACAAACCAGGGTTACATTGTGCATCAGGTCATGCCTGTAACAGGCCAGTCCTGCTTGGCCCACTCCCCCCTGAGAGGCCTCTCATCAGCCTGCCTCTCCTGACTGCCCTCTTTCCCACAATCCCCATAAACTCTGATAATTGCCACATTAAACTTGAGTTTATTATTTTTCTCCAGGTGCAGGTGTGCAGATGATATGAGCCCCAGGTTGCATTTACATACAAATTGAAGGGTTTTATTAATCAGCCAGGCAGCAGGAATCAAACGGCAACACTCCATCAGCCCTTTAAATACATTTGGTGACATTTTTACCCGGCATTAGCATGATAGGGCAAGCGGAGTATAATGTACCAATGATTGCTTTTCCATTGAAAGCACAAACGGTTTCATTTTTCCTGTCATCTCAAATAAGTGTTAAAGAGGGTTTGGAGGCTATTGTGCAAGAGCCGTATGCTGGGGACTTGGGACCACTGATGGCCATATTAAATAACCATTAGCGCCTGAGCTTAGATCATTGTGGCATCCGCCTCCTCTGCATTTATCCTGTGATTTCAAATGGAGCCAAGCTGTGCCAGCTTTCATAAAGGGCTCCAGCCCTCTCCATTTTTCCTCAAACTAAATGCATTACAACAGTAATTTTGTGACTGTTAAGATAACTAGCGTTAACAAGCACTTAATTAAAATGTACAATAAATAGCCGTCTGCAGCCTTATCTCCCCTCCAAAGCGTCGCTGGTAGGAGGCTCCAATGCTCAGGCCGGCTGTTCCCAGCTCGTTTGCAGATTAATTGCTTTTCTGTCTGGCGAAGCCTGCCTCTTCTGCAGCCAGATCGTAAATAGCCAGATAGGGAGTTTATCAATCAGGGCTCTCTACCTCACCGGGCTCCCACACACAGCTCTGTTCAGTCTGCTGAGTGCATGTGCACACTATGGGGTGTTTATGAATAACTAATAATGTTTCTTTTAGTAAACCTTCAGTTTTAGCTATCACAAATGCATACACGAGCATCAGTTTTGTCATATACTCTGGTAGAGTTTAAACAGGCCCAATGTGGCACCACCATTGTGTATGCAGAAAGAAGCTGGTGTTGGTGAACCAGTAACTGCAAATAAAAGGTGAGGACAACGTGTACTCATTATCCAAACATTTGTTATCATTAAACACTTAATATTTTACACAGCATTTCTATGCTGTGGCTCTATGTTGTATTTCATTTGTAATAAATTACCTGTGTTTGTTCTGCACACAGCTCTGTACCTCTATTACTCATGTAACAAAGTGAACACTGTTGATACAAGCCTGATGTTTTTGTAACCTCTTCTGACTTCATATATATGTGTATCTGTCCACTTCTTTATGGCTGCACGTTTCACTGTTTATGGCTATAGTGGGTGTGTACAAATGGGCCTGAGTGTATCACAGGGGTTAATCAAACACACAGCACACATAAATGCAGCAGTGCTTGTGCTAGACAGTTCAGCAGCAGTGTGGAGTATTTACAGTAATAAAAGTTAAGAGCGGTCAGCCCCTGGGGATCACATTACCCTCAGACATGTGGCTGCAGTTCCTTCTTACTGCTTTATGGACACCAGGAAAGCAACCTGCAAAGCCCCTTGTTATTCAAAGGAAGAAAAAAGTGAAAGTACATTCTAACAAATCTGTAGCTCTCTGCCCCCTCCCTCTCTGGGACCCCCCACCCGTGTCCCCTGCCAGCCCAGCACCCTTAACCCCTTGACGATAAATCTGCTGCAGAAGCTGTGAAGGGGAAGACCCCCGTGCTGGAACACCCCCATGTGTCCTGCATGACACATCCTGTTTGTGTAGCCAGGGATTCAACCAGTGATCTTTACAACCATAACTCACCAGTGACGACAATCGCTCCCTGTCTATTTTGAATGAGCACACTTTGCATTACATTAGAACTAAGTTTTGTTTAATTAAATCCAGTATTTGAAAAGCACACAAAGGTAGCCACATCTGTCCAGCTATTTATGTCTTTTTCATCAGACAACAATACGAATGATAGAATAGGTGGAAATTAAGCAGGGTGGTGAAGTAGTTCTACCTTCTTATCTATCTTACATCCATTGTTCTGTGACAGCGTCTGTTAGGATGCTGTAATCAGTTTGCTAGACTTTGCAATAATATGCAGAAATAAAGGATTAGAACGCTATACTTGACATAAATAGTAACATTAGTCAATTTAATCTTGCATCTAAATGTAAAGTTATAATAATTACTGCAAATAAATTTCACATCGTATCATTTGCATTAATTGAAATGATCCAATCCAACTACATGTGTACACAAAATAGTGAATTTATAGTGAAGCATGAAAACATGCATTGCCTGGCCTATGCATGTATTCATGTCTCTCATGGACTCCCTGATGACTGGGCATGATTTGTGCTCTCACACTTCTGTATAAATCCTGATGATCTCAAACAACAACTGTAATTCAAATCCGTTTATGCTCACCATAAATAAAATGCTACTCCCATTGATTTCCAATGCACAAGGGAGGATCTATGGGCCGTGGCTGTATCCGATGTTCACTTTTGTGGTCTAAGTTGTGACAGCTAAAGCCTACATATTGTGATTTCAAGATCCTCATTTATTGGTGCAGATGATATTAGAGGAGACTAACTGTGGTCAGGCTACTTACCTATCTTACATGGGTCATGATATTGCAGTTTGAACAAAACAACTCATGAAACATACATTGTTAACACCCTGAAATAATTTATTTAAATCTACCTTCTTCACATTTGGATTTAACATCTGTTTACTGTATTTAGCAACAGAAGGTGATAAGTAACTCGTATGATGATAGTTATTACATGCACAGTAGGTGGTGCCTAAATATAAAGCAAGTAAATAAATAAATAAGAAAAATAAACTGAACGCTCAATGATATGAAACCTTGTCAGCAATTTAAAACAAACCCGGGTCTCACCAAGCGGGAGAGGCAATTGCAAGGCCGTAATTGTATTAGATGATTAGAGGTGGTCAGTGCTTGGGAGTGTCACCCTATGACTGATCAAGTTGTTGATTGGGATGTTTTGTGGTACCCAGGGGAGGGACAGCAAAAATTGATGAGGTTTAATTGGTCTGTCTCTTGTCAGCTCTCATTAGTCCTTCATTTAACACTATCTGATGGTGTGAGTCCAGTGCACCTACACGGGCCTAGATCTGTGAGAGTCCCACGCACACACGAGAGATGTTTATGTGCGAGGCAGCAGGTGATGTATGTGTGAAGGGGAAAGTGTTATTGAATTCTAAGTGTTATCTGGGCTCACCTTTAAGTGTGATGCAGGGGATCAATACTGAGGAATCCCATTGGAGAAAACTACTATCTCTCCAACCACCTTTTATTCCCCAACGCACTGCCATGTTATGTGACATCATTTCATGGTCCAGTAGTTGGATGTTTTGTTATTTCAAAGCACATTCTTGTTCAATCCTGACATTGGAACCACATATTATTTAAGAACAAATTACAAGTTACATAATGGTGCATGACAATGTAAGGCGGCTGTACAGTGTTCTGGAAAAATAACTCACTTCTAAGGGAGGAATGCATTTTGAGGTCTAATTCAGTGGTGGCCAAAATTGACACTGACTATTTTTTTGTTAAGAAGTAAGTTTGAAGGTCCTTTTCTAAATTCCTTATTACACAGTGTTATTGACCATTTGTGTATCGGCACTACTACTACTAATGTGTGAGACTAGCACCTAAAGCTGACGTCATTATACCACTTTGATAGTCAGCAATGCGTGGTGAAGCCGATTCCTTGTTGTTATAACAAATTAGCATGTGCAGCTAACCATCCTTCCCATCATGCCTTGCCTTGTGAGTGGCAGCTGCTAAAACGCCTCTGACATGACAGTGAGAAGTGGTGCGGACGTGCCGCCAAGGCGTGGAATTCACCTCCCCTGTTCGCTGATAGCTCTGCGAGATCTTGGGTGCCAGTCAAGTGATGGCCTAAAAGTCATTAATTTTAGCCTCCTGAGTGTCTGTCGTAACAGAATACCAGCGCCCCTTGTGCCCCCTCTGTGAGGCTCCTAAATATACATTTATTTTGGGAGGGAGTCCCCCTCATCAGGATATGATTGATGTCAACTAATCGGATGGCATGCAAGTGCACGTCTTCTGTCGGAAGGCTGTACACTCGCTGTGCGGATGGTGTAAATCTCCGCAAGTGCGCTTTGTTGAGGTCTTGTCTTTGGTAAGGATCTTAGAGATATGATACTCTGTGCTGTTGCTGCCTGTGCGGGTCTATCTTAAGACTCCACATGGAGGTCTGGCATTCAGCTCAGTCTCTGTGGGTTTGGGGGCAGGCTGCGAGAGGGCTGTGGCCTATAGTTACTCACCATGTGCCCCTGATCTATTCCTGCCTCTGGATGGTGCAGACCCATACGCAAATCTAGATAAGCACCCCTCTTGCCTGGCTTTGACATTGGGGTAAACATTTTCTTCACAAGCCTTACATAAACAGTGACTCCTATTTTAATATTTTACATGCTGAGATACCATTGAGAGTCCAACTACATAAAGGTCACACGCCTGTGTACGTTTGAGCTTGGATTGTTGGATACAACAAGAATATATATAATATATATTTGGCATAGGTTATATATATATATATAACCTATGCCAAATACATATGCAAATCACAGCATGCTGAAGACCAATCAATATGTGGAGACTTCCTGGAGTAGCAAGGGCTTTTGTTTTGATAATTATATACATTTCTATGCCTTAGGTTGCATTACCCGACCTCCTGACATGATGCGTCCCACTGCGACTGGGTGCCACCAGCAGGTTGAGTGGATGAGCTCTGTGGGGGCAGATCCTGGCAGCACCTGGGGCATGGCAGATGGTTGAGGGGCACAAAGGGACTTCCTGGTCTGGCAGTCTTTGACCTACAGTTTGGCAACACAGAAGAGCAGTATAATGTGTGCTTTATTCATTTCATGCCAACTTGACACAACACTGATACAACAGATTACATGTTCTTAATCACTTTAAACTCCAAGGCTGCAAGCTTATGATTAATTGAAAAATAATGTGTTTCATTGTGCCCAGTGAAATATTTTAGTAATGTAAAACACAACGACATGCAGTAGTTATTGCCAGACCACTCACACCAAGTCTGTGGCCTATTCCCCTTATTCAGGAAGTGGCAATGGCAAGTTGAATAAAGTGAATAAAATCCTCTATCAGTTTTTTAGAGGGACTAAGGTAGTAGTAGCAGCACCCCCTTTGGCTTGGCATACACATTACATTATTTCCATATTATGTGCACATATTTTCTATCATTCTGTTGCCCAAATATTTCCCCATTCTACCAACAGACTGAGACGAAAGCATTCTGGGAAAAATTACCACACCAATACTGTAACATCAACTCATAACAAGGAAATAGTAGTTAAAAGAAAGGACTTGGTAGTGAGAGTGCTTAAGAGAAGAGCTTGGAGTCCTGGAGGATCTAATAAGCAGGTTGAAGGCTGATAAGAATAAGCTGTCCCTCAGGCTCAGGGGAGGTGTCGCTGCATCCTCACCAGCAACCCCCTTTTCCTTTTCATTCAACACTTCAGCACTTCAGATTACAGTGTATCAAATAAGAAGAATGAACAAAAATAAAAGATATTACGAGGAATCAGCAAAGCAAGTGTGACCAACCAGGGGCGCAGGGTGCAGACTCTAACAAAGAGATTACCATTAAAGCCCGATTAACAATTGGCTAAACTCATGCTATATTAAATTGTTGTTAAAGGAACAGGCCACCGTTTTTCCATACTGAGATATATTCTTACATGAGCTTAAACGAGTTGATGTGTACCTGTTGGTCTTTACGCGTGCGCTCAGTTACGCAAAAAAGACCAAAGATGTTGTTAGCATTTAGCCACTCCTCCTCTCCTCTATGGGGCCAAACAGGGGTGAAGTTAGAAGCGACCAAGCTCTTCCATGTGTCCCCTATTTAAATACGGTTAACTACTCATGTAACCATATTTAAATAGGAAAACGTGGAAGAGCTTGGTGGTGTCTAACTTCATCCCGTTTGGCCCCATAGAGGAGAGGGGGAGTGGCTAAATGCTAACAACATCTTTGGTCTTTTTGCGTAACTGAGCGCCACGCATCAACTCGTCTAAGCTCAGGTAAGAACATATCTCAGTATGGAAAAACGGTGGCCTGTTCCTTTAAGAAAGCCAATACTAAAGTAACTATTAAGGCAACACAGGTTCGTACTAATGGCCAGAGACAGTTCTATATAGTATGTTCATTTATTAATCAGTATTTTTGACAAGAATTTAGTTTTGCAGTCACAGTTGGTTTAAATAATAATTTTCATTCATTCACACAGTCACAGGTTCATGAGTTAAAAATAAACAGATTATCATTTCATGTGGTTTTCGCCCAATTGTCCAAATGAGTCAGAATGTATCCGCTCTTCACCACTTTCCCCTGTGTGGCCTGAAAATTAAACCAACGAGCCAAAAATCCTTTAAAAAAAGTACATCTTCCATAAATCAAGAATATCAGTGTTATTATATACAGTAAATAGCAAAGAACATGTTAGAGTTTAACATAAACTGCATGAGAAGAACTCACTTTAGTAGGCTTATATGTCTCTGGTTACAGTTGTGGTAAGCCAAAAAAGATGAAAAGTATCATTGCAATGTCAGGTGACAAGATTAAAAGTGGATTTTGGTCAGATAAAGATCTGATAAATGAACTCAAATGCCCTTCCTGTACACGAGCTTAAGATCTCACCCATCCCACTGGGAAAAAGCAGAGCAATGAAGGAGGAGACACTGACCTTGCATTATTTATGTTTAGTGCTACTGGCCCAGCCGTACGCCGCTGCTTCCCATTGTGTCTTCATAACCAGGATTTGCTATGGGGAAAAAAAGGAACAAGGACGGGGCCGGGAGAGGAGACAGTAGGTATAGGGCTCGACTGGCTGTGTGGTCACCAATACTGCTGCATCTGCTATAGGTAATAGTCAGAGTGAATATGAGGTGAAAGAAGGAGCCACGAGGGTCAACTGTCATTTCCTGAGCTAAATTCTCATTTTCTCTTCACAGCCACAGGCGGAGAACAGCGAACACCCACGAGTCCATCTGCAAAGTAGCGATATTATGTGAGAGAGAAATTCCCACTACCTTTACAAAAATGATAAATCAGGCATGACAGTGATTGTTGTTGATAACAGGGACACAGTAAGTTTATTGCATATCATGATGAACATAATCTACTGTATGCAATGATCATTTGTGATTATTATTTGTAATATTTGTAATGGACCTAGAGTGGACCTTACATTATTTTAGTGGTAGGGGAAACCGGCAGTGAAAAAGGCCCCGAATCCCAGAGCATCTTTCTGTGACGCATGGGAGCTAACCACTGGCCTTGTATTATGTTGATGCTCAAAGTAGAGTAAAGAGAAAGTAATTATACTAAGTACAAAATACTGTAGCAGGGAATGGAATTTAGTTGTATTCATTCTGTGAGCATTTGGATAATTGAGGAGATTTCGGCAAATGACTATCTCAAAAGCCAGTTCTTATATGAATTTACTTGCTCTAATTCGAACATAATATTTATACAATTTACATGCAATTTCCACTACACAGTCCCAAGACACACAAGCGTTTGTTTTCGAAGCCTTCCAAACAGTTGTAAACAAATTTAAGTATAACCGGGGCCTTTGAAATTACATATAAACATGCAGTTCTGCTCCTCCCCCTAACCCTTCACCCCTTTTCATGTCTGTTTTGCTAATACCGTCAGCTTCGAAATTAATTACGCTTCAGCCCTTACCCTGTCATCACTGCCCACCCACTCATCATCATGACCGCACTTCTAAAGAGCTAAAAGCCCGACTGCTTATCACTCAGAATGAGGCCTATGCAAAATGGTGTTGGTGCAAATGGCTTCTGCTTCTCCTCCCTGTGCCTGGGATGTGGAGATTTGTATGGCATGTTAGTCACACCCAGCGTTATCAGCATCTCTGTGATGAGCATAAGCGCGGCCCAGGGCTAGCGAGGATAGTGTCACAGATGGCACATTGTCAGGGTCCCTTTAGAAGACGCCGATTAGCTTCTGTCCTCCATCTAGCCACTCTGGTCACCTGCGGTCTGAATCTGCCATGGTGCCACCTTACCCTCACACGGAGTAGTTAGTGACCCATGCTACACTGTCTTTTTAACTGTGGAGTATCGCAATCAATGCCTCAGAGAAACCTTGACCTAATCCTGTTATCCTTCCCCTTCACCAACCTGGAAAGCAACAAGGGGCGGGATCCTCAAAGTAGGCAGTCAAGAGAGCAGCACCAGAGCCCGCCCAATCGCTGTGAAAGAGGGCTTAGTTTAAGCACAATAGGTGTGTAATTTCAGGTTTTTGTTAAGCCAAAATCCAATCACATACATGACTGCAAGATCACAGAGGAACACAACAGGAGCAAAGGCCCTCAGAGGTACAGCAGTCAGGACCTCATACAAACACATGATGTACAATGTAGCAGTTAACCAAGTGTGGGCAGAAGGATGCACCTTTCTCCACCATGAGGATGTGGAGTCCAGTCTTGTTTGTTGTTATTTATTTATTAATTTTTATTTATTTACAAATTTTATTGACATAGCATGATTTGAAAACAGCAAGTTTGGTTTGGAGTTAAAAGAGTTGTCCAGGGACACAGATGTTTAGGAGATATACGGTTGCGGTATACCAATAGTTTGGGCAAAATTTACTCAGGGCGTATATCATAGCTTTTTAAATCACTTTTAGTCTTGCCTTTTATCTAAAACAATCAAACCCAAACAGTATACTTTCGATTAATACATTGAGTCCATATGGTAAAACCATACTATAGTTTGCCATCCACACAGAACAGCGACTTAAGCACACAAGATTTGTAATAGTTTGCAGTTTTGTTTTGCTCTTCATGCTTTTACGAGGATTTAATTAAATTAATAAATGTGTTTAATATTTGAAATGCTTGACATTCATAATGTATGAGTCTACAGCAGATGAAAAGTAAAAAAGAAAAACACAGTTGATAATCACCAGTATACTAATTCAGGACAAGCCAAAATGAATTTTTAACTGCTCGAGCTATTGGTCTCGTGGGAGCTGTGGAATTAATGTTGTGTATCTTGACCTCATTCTACGAAATACAAACTCGTTTGAAGTTGATTAGGGCAAAACCACAAGGCTTAGCGCATCTATTTGGGACATCCAATAAACACAATACCTCCATGATAAGTAATGCTAATCTGTGGTTGCTCAGAACAGATAATGAACATTACTGTCATCATAATAATTATTCATGTAAGATCATTATTTCTATGGTACCTCTATGTTGATGACTCCATTAGCATGTGGTTATAACCATAATCTGTTGGAACAAAATGTTGGGTCTGCACCTGATAAAATGGGGCAGTCTGATAACACATGGGTAATGGTCTTTCTTGAGTCATAAACAACAGTGTAATATTTTTAACAGTATAGTGTAACATACACAGCTATATGTTCTAAGTAAATGATATGGCTCAAAGATATACATTTTTGAGCCTTTTAATATGAAGTTAAATCGATCTACCGACAGACATAATTGTAAAGGTTGGAATGTTAAGTTGACATTACGCAGTATAATTAATGTTTGTAGGGACTATCTGAGTGAGCAGTAAAGGTAGACCAGAACTCTTTGATGGTAATACACACAGAAGTAAAGAGGCCATCTTTACTCAGTCGTCCCATTTAAGAGGAAATCTCTTATCCTCAGGCCAACACTCATAAGAGCTCTTGATCTGCTGTAGATGAGATGGAGGACACCTCCAGATGAAGGGATTGTGTGCTGTGTAATTGTAAATGATTACAGTCTTTACACTGCTGGGGGCTTGCTTTTGAGCCTCTTTCTCTCACAGTCAGCAGCTGGTTGAAATTCTTTTATTATTTCAGAAGCTAAAAAAGACCAATACAACCAAAAGATGGGCAGAGGGGCCTCCTGCTATAGACATTCTCATCCAGAAAAATGAAATATTAAACATGTTCATTATACCCTCAATTTGCACTTATTTCTCATAGCGCTCAGCCATTTCCCTGCTCTCTTATTGCACATTTCTCAGGGCCTTGAGAGAAATCTCTCTTTTATTATTTAAATCCATGTGCCGGGTTGAGCCAGGCGAATCATCTCATGTCTTCTGGCCTACTCTCTAATTCTGATTGGCAGGTTGATACTCACTCAAAGGATAGATCGAGTGTTAATGCCTCTGACAAAGGCTGTATGTTTTTATTGGGAATATGGAGAGCACACAATATAAGTGGTCAAATAACTGAAGGTGGCGACTGACTCAGTGTCTCAGAGTCTGCAGGGCTGTCAGTGCAGCGATGTAAATTTCTTTGACATGTTTTTGTCTGGCTAAAACTTTAATGTTGTGGGTGTAACCAATTGGATGCAAATGCTGTTTTCATCCCTCGTGGATGAGATGACCTCTGTCATTTCCCTAGGGAAATCAAGCCTTTAAAACTATTTGATAGCTTTAACTCTGTAGCATATTCATACTGGGAGACACATTCACACTGTAAGGACAAACACACATCAGACCCACTGTAGGGGTCACACACGGTGAGCAGGTCAACCATATTTGTTACAGTCATGCGGGTACATGCAAGAACACATACGCACATATTATACACTATATTTAACTTGTCACTTGTATCACATTTTCTATGCACTCGTTATGACATTAGCTTGATACCCAGTTCATTTCAATTTGCTATTATTAGACAAAAGATTTTCTCCATTAATTACATACATTTCAATAATGAATATGCCATTAAACAAGCAGTCATTGCTAAACACCAAAAGCACACCATGCCTTAGGTGTATTTGCTACGCTGTTGGACAGGATGGAGAAACCGTATCTTCCTGGCAGATCCATGCTTACCTGCCTGCCCTCCAAACTTCCGCACACACGACACATAGTTTTCTGTGTACATACAGTGCCTGACTGTATGTGTCTTACAGCGGATAATGCTGAATGCGAATGCTAGCTTTAATATAGGCCTGGAATAAGGGCTCTTTTGTACATTGTGAGGCAGCCAGCATCTGAGACCAATAAAATAGTGGCCCTTGGGTCACTGCTTGGAGGATGAAGGAAGAAGATATAATCATACACAGAGGACACAACACCTTTTTTGTGCTTTCTCCGCACATTTGGGTGCACTGAGAGTGCAGGCCCTTCATAAGTTTAATATTTTCACAGTATGACCTTTTGTCACTAATAGAGTGGCTCGCCAATAAGCCTATATTGTATCTTTAGGGTGTGCAGAAGCCATATGAGTGTGGTAGTTGGGTGTATGAGTGAGAAAGGAGGAAGACAGGCTGCACTAAAGACACAACTTGAACAGAAACAAGCCTTTTCTGTGCTTTTGTAATTTTACAGAAAGGTTGTTGATTATATTCAAACATTATGAC
This sequence comes from Neogobius melanostomus, assembly GCA_007210695.1. Lineage (NCBI taxonomy): Eukaryota > Metazoa > Chordata > Actinopteri > Gobiiformes > Gobiidae > Neogobius > Neogobius melanostomus. The sequence continues at coordinate 4,175,560 of VHKM01000131.1, forward strand.
AGGGAAATAAGACTGACACGCTATATAGAAAGTCCACTTATTTAGGTAAAGAGTCTCAGTATTAAACCAACCCATTTTTGGACTACTGACTGTACACCATTGGTAAACTATTTAGCTCCATCTTTCTGTCAGGGGTAAGTCATATCTCCCCAAATAATTTTCATTTTATTCAAGCACTTTGCTGTCCACAGATGGCTCATTTGTTGTTGTTAAGTAGTTGAACTATAGACATGTAATAGAAGAAGTACGGACAGAGTTGAAGTCATACTATACTGTTACATGGTTTTGTATCAGTTTTGTCATGTGATCTCATGTTGATGTTAACTGCTCCCGCGAAGCCTTGCATTATCTCTATTTTCCAGTACATCCTAAAATGCATTTGGAGCATCTGGGACGAAGAGAATCCTAAGTCAAAATGGTTGACAGTCTAAAAGCCACGAGCCACAGCTAAGCCTTAGCATTGCAGTGAACCATTCACTAAATCCATGTTTCACCCAACACCAAGAAATCCAGAGGCAGCAAGTCACTAAATCTTCAAGATAAACATGCCAAGAAAACTAAGAGATTTTCAGTGGATTATTCGGCTAATAGATGGCATTGGTTTTCAGTTTGCGGTTCATAACTATAGCTTCCATTTCAATCTGTTTTTGTGCCATGTTGTTTCAGTGGTCTGGTTGTGTCATTATCTACTATTAGGCCCATGTGCAATTGCAGCACTCACATGGAATATCTCCCATCGAATAATATCATAGCCCTAACTATCTCTTCAACCCCAGCCTGTAATTGGCCCAGTGAAAGTCTGCTACTAGCACCTGTTGCCAGTATCCGTATAGCCGTCCGAGACAAGCACTTTATCCCATGTCTCCCCAGCTATGATTGCAGCCGGCTTACCGTGTTATTACACCTCAACCCTCACGCATTTACAGTCAGAGATCCATGTGGGTGTGCTCTCCCAATTGACTCGCACTGTTCTTTTTCTCCAAACAACTTCTAATGCAAGACAACTTCTCTTTATTTAGGGCAGGTAATAATTATAGCAGACAGCGTGTTTGATTTGCGCCTTCAGAAAGTTGTCAGAGAATGTAAACACAAAATCTTAGTTTGGAAAGCTTTCATTTCTCTCATTTGTTCCTTGTCTCATTTGAAAAATGGGTTGCTAAGGTGCTTTGGTGCTTTTTTTCTTTTTTTTTCTTCTTTTGGAGTGTGCCACGGCTGCTGTCTTCTCAGTAAAGGTGTGTTTGGAGGTTAGCCTTTTTTTGATCTTAGTGGGGAGACGCAAGTTGCCCTGGGCGATGGGGCTCATTAGGTATGTACTCGTCTGAATGCGAAAGTATTTGTTTAGCCACATGACAAGAGTGCCTCTCCGCTGCAACAGATGTGCCGTAATTAGAGAGGGCTTAAGTTGTCTTAGAGCCGTGTGGAAAGTCATCACCAGCTGATAAGTTTACAACGGTATCCCCCCACGTCCCTCCCCGTGCAAACACACACACACACACCATATAGGCAGACACGTTAAACACACAAGTGCAAAGCTAATCAGACGAGCAAACAGATAACAGAGGTAAGAAAGACAACACTTTCAAAGCAGATAAGTGTTAAAGTTCTCCCATTGTTAGTTTGCATTAAAATAGTGATTTCCAACCTTTTATTACCCCTTCTGTCTTTGCTCTTTGCTCTGAGTACCCACTTTCTCCAGGGTGCTGACAATTATTTAGAAGTTTGTTCTGAACTCATGGGTTGGGATCCAGACATAGGTTACTCAACATTTTTACTGAGCCTCTATCATTTCTTACAAGAATTATCTTAAAAATGGTATAAAAATTCAAGCCAAATCTGTTAAAATGAACAGTTCTTTGTTGTTTTGATCATGTTTTCAGTTTTTGATGAGTTTCAACTAACACTAAATCTGCAGGGAAACACAGTTTTTTATGTAAGACATACTTTTGTGGAACACTGGATACTATTAGAGGGTATTGGTGAATCACCATAAGAGTTAAGAAGCACCAATCTGTATGTTCAATAAAGGAAATATAATAACAATGACAATGATTAAAAAAGCATTCAAGATAAAGTTAAAATACTCTACAATTTATACCTTTCACTGCAAACATTCAACTCTGTACACAGAAGTGGTACTGTAAGCTACATGTGTAGCCACAGCCGCCTTTGGATAGACTAACGGCTGCATACAGGGCCGGATTTAAGGAAAATGGGCCCCATGCTAAAGTAGTTTCAGGGCCCCCTATATACTGTATGTCGGATTTCTCTCTCTCTACAATGAAAAGATAAATGAATGATTTTTAAAAAAATTGCTTTTGTTTGGATCACGTTTCTTTTGTGTGGTTCCCTGATACTAGAGCGGTACCACTGGTATATATTTTTTTCTCTCGGGACACGGACAGTGTCTAACTCGTGGTGGGACATTGGGGCAGCACAGTGGTACAGCGGTTAGCGCTTGACCTTTACTAATTTTGCAAGACAGAGGTGGTTAAGGGATGCAAGCTTTTGTTAATTTGCAGGGAATTAAAAAGTCAGAAGGTACAAGGGCCCATAAATCTCCGAACAGCTATTGTCTAGTCATCAATGGTGGACCCATTTCAAAGGACAGTCAATTAGCTTTGCTTCAATTGCTCATACTGTTAAACTTAAGTTGACTATTACTTGTATGCAGACAAATCAGTGCATTTAATTTTGCTTAGGCATGCATGGCTTTACAATGTACAGCAGTATTAAACCCAGAAGATGATAATTAAAAACTCATCATTTGATGTCTTGAACAAATTGAAGGTTACCAAACTTTTTGAATTGGCTAGCAAACAGTATTGCATGGCCAACTTTTCATAACAAGCTGTCTATTGTGATGCAAGCCTCTAAATTTACTTAGACTGGAGACACACCCAAAGCTGACCTTGTGGTGTGAGCCAACTGAAGCCCTGCCTCAATACTCAACACATCACCCTTTTACAACTAATGTACAAATAAAAATCATGTCTCTTAGTCACAGTAAAGTACAAATGTGTAAAAACAGGCATTAAAATGTTTTGGTTTTAATTTTGATACGAGGTCCAACAAACAAACAGATGAATTGCCAATTAGCTTAAAGTAATGCATGTCCCATTACAGTACCGTGTGAGGTTTTGAACTCATATAGTCTCTTTTAACAGTAGCCCCATGTGGCCATCTGCCAGTTGCATTTCTCTCTTTTTGCCTTTGCTGAGTCTACACCCTTTGGCAAATTGGGAAATTGTGTTTTACTAATGCGGGTACATGTGTTAAGTGGGGATCAATTGTTTGTTTAACAGGGTGCCTCTATTAGACTGGGACGGTGTAATTAGTGAAGAGGTCCTTTAGCAGGCTGCATGGGGAGAAGGGATACTGTAGGTGCACTCTGGCAAATCAATGGCAAATCTCAACCAGAAACTGTCAGCATATTGTTTAGGGAAATTATTTTTTATTATAAAGCTTACTAGAGGAATGTGCGGGATAGTATAGTGAGTCCTCAGCATCCTACTGTTTCCTTAGAGATTAGCCTGGAGCCGACATTTACTGTCCTTAATGAACCTGCACTGTGCATAGAGAAGAGTCCAAAATACTGACTTGTTCCTTTGGCATTTTTACTTAGCTTGTTATTTTACTGTTACAAATAGAGATAACTTTGTCTTTTGTATGTTTATTCGTTGGCTTATGTTATAACAACAATGTTGTTATAACAACAACTTAAAGGAACAGGCCACCGTTTTTCCATACTGTGATATGTTCTTACATTTTAGCCCATTCCTCTTTACAAAACAACTCAAGCTCTGTCAAATTAGGAGAGTGTTTGTGAACAGCAGTTTTCAGGTCTTTCCACAGATTTTCAATAGGATTTAGGTCAGGACTTTGACTGGGCCATTCTAACACATTAATATGTTTGTTTTTAAACCATTCCATTGTAGATTTAGCTTTGTGTTTAGGGTCATTGTCCTGCTGGAAGGTGAATCTCCGCCCCAGCCTCAATCCTCTTGCTGACTCCAGCAGGTTTTCCTCCAAAATGTCTCTGTATTTGGCTCCATCCATCTTCCCAACTATTCGTACAATCTTCCCAGTCCCCACTGAGGAAAAGCAGCCCATAGCATGATGCTCCCCCACCATATTTGACACTGGGGATGGTGCACTCACGACGATGAGCAGTGTTAGGTTTGCGCCATACATAACGTTTTGCATTTGGGACAAAAGGTTCAATTTTTGTCTCATCTGACCAAAGCACCTTCTTCCACATGGTAGCTGTGTCCTCCATATGACTTGTAGCAAACTTCAAACAGGATTTCTTATGGCCTCCTTTCTATAATGGCTTTCTTCTTGCCACTCGTGCATGAAGGACAGATTTGTGTAGAGTACGACTTATAGTTGTCCCATGTACAGATTCCCCCAGCTCAGCGGCAGTACGTCACAGCTCCTCCAGAGTTATCTTGGGGCACTTGGTTGCATTTCTGACCAGTGCTCTCCTTGTTTGGTCTGTTAGTTTAGGTGGACGGCCGTGTCTTGGTAAGTTCGCAGTGGTGCTATACTCTTTCCATTTCCGAATGATGGATTGAACAGTGCTCCGTGAGATGTTCAAATCTTGGGAAATCTTTGTATAACTTAACGCTGCTTTAAACTTCTCCACAGCTTTACCCCTGACCTCTCTGGTGTGCTCCTTGGCCTTCATGATGTTGCTTAGTGACTAATACACTCCGACCATAGCTCTGAGGGCCTCACAGAACAGCTGGAATTATACTGAGAGTAGATTACACACAGGTGGCCTCTATTTAATGGTTAGGGCAAGGTGTGAACATTCTGCAGTCATTAGGAATGTTATAAAGGCAATTTAATGCACTCAGAAAAATGCTGTATGTGTAGTGCATGCCAGATGAACCTGTCTCTGACCAGCATTCGCCTGGCCATGGCACTTATTGTTGTTGTCATAATTCCGCGCAGCAGCTAAATGGATGAGACTCAGCTAACTTACACCTTACAGTCCAAAGGCCCTGTGAACCTGTCTACAACTGGATATATTTTCCCTCTAAATGATTAGCCAGTGTGCTGGTCAGCTGCTGCTGTACGGAGCCAGACTCGAGAGCTTGGTTCAGCCATTAGTCACCTGTGCATTTGAGCGAAAACCAAATTTGAGCTTTAGGCTGTTGACAGGTGGACATTGGGGGTAATGTGCATTACTCCGGGACACAACAACAGTATGTGCTCAGTCGAGATACGAGCCAGCTACCCTCCGAATACTCTGCCGCCTTTCTCATCTTACTTACCAAAATACAAAATATTAGCATGTCTGGCACAGACGTTTATGTGGAGTCATTAGTTTATTTATACAATAAATAGGCTTCAGATTTGAATGTTGTAAATTGAATATAAGCAAAACAACCTGTGAATCAAGCTAGTACAAGACCTATTCAGACAAACTTTTACGTAAGCAAAACAACAATCCAAAATTGTAAAGTGTTCTGACAATCTTTATGCTGCCTATGTCAACGGACTAACAAAGCTAGATCTTGATCAGCCTTTAACCTGTTTATTGAAACATCCTCTATCAAGCTAAATGCAAATGCTTTTTCATTATCATTTGATAATGGCTCATGTAAAATCATTCACTAAGTAAAAAATGTATCTGGATATAAGCACAGTAACATTTATCACATTGCCCACCAAAAAACACCGCAGCCATCCTCTGAACGCGCAGTATAAGTGGCAGAGTGACACCCCTTCTCATCTATTGTCGCTGCCTTTGAAGTTCCCTTTTCAGGTCATTAAGCTCCATTTCCCATTCACAGAGAGCCTGTGTGGCGGCCGTTTGAGCGCAACAATGGCCTCTAATGACTTAACGCTTCTGTTTTCATTCTGCACCTCTCAACCCCTCGCCCCCGCCTCCACCCCTTCAACCTACTCCTTCCATTCACCCCCACGCCATCACCCCTTCACCTCTTTTAATGCCGACTCGCACCCCTCGTTGGCTGCCTATACTTTTTTATGGGGTATTGTAATGAGCTGCAGCTGTGGTGGGGTTGACTCATGGGTGTAATGTTAACCCAGGCACAGGAGAGTGACCCTGCGGCGCAGAGGTCAGTGCATTGTGTTAGTGCCAGGCTCAGGGTCTATTAGAGGCTATAACAGTCTTTTTAACGTAACAGCATGCAGCGCCAATAACCCGAGGTCCCCTTTTCTCTCACACATACACACATGTACAATGGCTAATGATTTGAATAAACCTATCCCTTTGTTTTGTCATGGACTGCTATTTGATGGGCCAATACATCACAAATGGGCTATTACAGCCTATTAGAGCTGAAAAAGTCACATGGAGCAAAGTGGATGAGGCTTTAGTCACGGTCAAACGACTGAAATGCCGATTCTCACGTCCTTGTCCCTTGTTATGTTTAAGGACTAGGTCATTACAGTTCCATTTAGACATTGTTAGTTTGATGAGTGAAAGAAATAAACATGCAAGTACAACAAAGGGTGAACAGATGACTCATTTAGTCCATTACCAAACATTAGAGAGCAGCTGGTGCCATTGGTTAAAACATGGAGTAATAATGAAGTTTTTATTTTTCCTATTTTGGAGACTTTGGGCTTGACACAAGTCAATCAGTACTTATTATTGACATGTGTAGTAATTATTATTGTAAGTCACTCTATAGTCACTTTGGCCAGTTTATTCGAATAATACAGAGATCTGAAGAAAACTATGGTATTGTGTCAGGCACCCATTGAAGGCCTGATAATACCATGACTTTTGTTGAATTCTGAGATAAATCTACAAAAAAATAGGCTTTTATTATGTAACAAATTAAATTGCGAAAAAGTTAATATCAGGTTCTGGTCAAAACAAAACCAAAACAGACACCAAATCACAAGACAAACCAAGAGAAACAATAGTGTATATTAAGCGTAGTTTAAAATTTTAAAGACCCAAAATTGAAACACTGCAAGTATCTATAAATTGTCGCTGTGCATAAACCATGTGTGTGCAAAAAGCTCAAGGAACTCAAGTTGCCAGTGAGGAGTTTACTATGTCATATCACAGTGAGCAATGTATTTACCCTGGTTTTCAAGTCCGTCTACTCCAGTGTTTTTTTCCCGCCTATAGAACAAAGCCATAAGGGCAAGCGTAGTCTGTCCCCTTTCCAGTCCACGCTGTAACCCGAGCTGAAAAAACAAAAAGCAAATCGTCCAAATCAAACTGACCCCTGCCACTCTCCGTCCACAGCGAGCACAATCTTAATTGAATCAGCCTTACAGAAAGATGTTGACTTGGGGAGATTGCACAAACCTGGGAGGCCTTTGCTAACCAGAGGAAGAGCTGGGGGGAAAAAAGGAGATGCCCCACCTATTCATTAATGTGTCCCCTTATGTCCCCCTGCACCATCTCTCACTGTCTGAAGAAGATAATACGCTGCTAACCTCCTGACAGCCAATTTGATCTCATACTGTGGTCCACCAAGGAGGCCCCGCAATTCTCCTCCACCACCCTACTTTATTACCAAAGGACCAGCAGCTGAACCGCGAGTACTCAAGATTAATTCATAATTTTGTGTGAAAAAAATAATTGGTTAAGAAAATTGTGGTACCGGTCATTTTGGGTGTGTTTGTTTTCATGGCCCATAAACACCATTGATTGAACCACTCCCACGAGACACATCTATCAAAGCACTCCTCATTGTCTCTGTATTGGAAGCATGATGTAACAGAGGTAACATTTGGAAATCCCTAATAATTGCATTGACTGCAGTGCAAAGATGGATGTAATGACTATTGCAAACATTTCAATTACAATGTCTAAACAGATACTGACTAACATTTATGTCATTTTTTTGCAATTATACTACAGATATGAATATGCTGATTAACTATTAACAGGTTTTGTTTTCTTTATTTACATTCATTTTTGTGTGTATAGCGCTGATAGGGAATTGTTCCAAAGACTTGTTTAGGATATTATGGCGGCAATACTGCCATAAATCATAAAAAGCAGTAGTGATGAGCCGACGTCTGTGAAGGAATAATCTGCAACTATGACAGTGCTCAAAGAATCGCTAACGGCTCCCTCTGTTGACCCACAAAGACAAATTGCTCATGGTTTACATCTAAAATGACTACGTTTATCTATTGTCGAGTAGTAAATCATTAGTCCAATTCAAAACAATAGGCCAGGATGAATGAGAGTGTGTTTGAGATTGCGCATAGGGGACGACGGATGGAAATTAGCCCAAGGCTACAATCCGGTGTGGCTTGTTTACATGCATGAGACCCATGTGTGTTCATGCACTATCCCGACCAAATAAATAAATAATGACCAATGCAGCTTTAGAGTTTGTTTTCTGTTTGTACATAAAAAAAGTGTGAGAAAATTAAAACAAACAACAACAAGAACAAAAAACAATGTGCTCATGTGTGTGTTCTGCTCATAGACTGTAGAATTAAAGGAGCTGTATCATGCTATTTTAGCCATTCCAAAGTAAACTATAGGCATTTATATGATATATTGTACCTCTACCACTATGGAGTACTATTTTTGTGAGAAATATAAGTATTTTCTGGAGGTATTTTTCAAACCCGGAAGACAAGACGTTTCGATTCAGTTAACTCCGCCCCTCTCTCCGAGTAGATGCAGCCCATGCAACTTTAGCAGTAAATATATATCAGATAAAAGGGAAGTTACTTCACAATGCAGTTATAAGGAATTGACATGTACAACACGGCTTCATAAATGGCTAACACACACACGCTAACACGCGTTTTGATTTACTCACCGCTCTGCCTCTGGCCTCGACGATCGGGTGTTTACATTATGGGACTCGCGTTGGTTATAAAAGTGAATCCACTCTGATTCTGGCCAAGGTTCATCAAGCATCCATCAACTGACAGTCACAGACAAAAACTTTGGCTGATAGTCGCTGAATCCTGGAAAGAAATTCCAACTTCTGGCGAGTGGCCTCTTCTTTAGGAAGGTTGAATAAAGTCCTGTCCTCTTGTAGCGCATTTTCTCCGTGACATTATCGTTAGGTAAGGAAACAAAACAGGCGGTGTCCAGAGTAGGTTAGAAAGAGCTCCTTCTTCACAACTTTCGGTGCAAACATGACATCTGTTCAGACACTCAGGTGGTGCATTTGTTTACTCCACAGGAGCAGCGTGGACGGGCAGGCACTTTTTTTTTCTTTCTTACAACAGAAATAATGAAAAATCTGTTTTATAAATTAAAATCAGGCCGTAAGATATTACATTACAGACGTCGGGCACTTCCTGTTTGCCACTATGACGTAAAATACGTCAGAGTGTCACAACTCAGTTGTTTTCCAGGAGAGGGCGGAGCAGCTGCTCAGAGAGCAGGATTCAGGAGGATTACTTAGAACTGCGTGAATGAAGCCAAAAACCACTCTAGGGGTGTTTTTGATAAGGAAATAGCATAACAACATGGTTAAAAGCTCCAAAAAGTCAATTTTGCATGATATAGGACCTTTAATAGACAGCTTCTGCTCACTCCTCCCCGTTTACCATAATGGCCACGTATGAAAGGGAAATCATGGCAGATTTACAGACTCCTTCTACCCTGCTCTGAAGGAGCATGTTCCTAAAAAGGGCATATGGGCGGGATCTTCACTGTAGAATCATCCCTCGTGGGCTGCGTAGATCGGTCATAGTTGCGCCATTAGCTCTAATGCTAACGGTCTGTTAATTAAAGTCCGGCCCTCATTAGTACACAAGATTTCTAAAATGTTCCTTACGAAAACCCGCCTGGTCCCTTTAATTGCAACTAACCCAGCGTTATCACAGGAGCAATATCTAGCTGTACAAAGTTTTAAAAAATTAGGCACCAAGCTTTACAGTTGTTTAGAGCGTGCATAAAGTGCATGGTTCTAATGGAAAACTAGCTTCTTTTGCCGCCCCTATATGGAGGTACTACAGCAATGGCGGGCAATGGCGGCCCCTAGCGTCGCAGTCACAAAGCAGTGCAACCAGCGGCCATTGGTTCTGTTCTTTTAAAATGTAATCCAAAGGTTAAATTCAATTGCCTTCTTCATCTCTCTTTTACCAACAGCAATTGAAACCCAAGCCCCACACGAGCTGCACACTTTATGGGATGTTTCCAGTCTTGCCGGCCGCCAAAGGGGGATCATCCTGGGACCGCTGGAGCCAATGTGCCTATCCTGTTACCGCTATCTGTGTTGTATTACAAGAAGAGCGCATTTGATTCTGCTAATAAGTTGTAATGTTATTTCCATCGATAAAGTGTGTGAAACATCATTTTAGCAGGTTATTTCTTGAGTCATTTAGCCAGGAAATTGACTTTTAAAGCAGTCTGGGCTGTGGACTGATACTACACTTCGCAGTGGGTGGTGGTGGAAATATATCATTTTGACATTGTGTGTGCTGATGTGGTGGGTTTGCATGGGGGATCAAGATGCATTGCTGATGGATCCGGAGACAGAGATCCTCCAGATATCCCAAAATAGGGACACTGCACTCACAAACAGGCACACATGCCCGAGCGTTAGTTTAAAAAGCCGATAATGCAGAAAGCTCCTGTCCTGAGCTGTGAGGCAGCATATTGATTTTGTCTTAGATGAGGTCTCTGAAACCTCATTTACTCCTGTTGTCATCATGGGGAACATCAGTGTCTGACAAGGTGCACTTCCCCCGTATGTATCTATCCTGGCAGCCATCTTGGAAGCTGTTGAGGGATGCTAATGTGTGCGAGCATTAGCGCCATACTCTTCCAGTAACTCTGTTGACAGAGTGCTTGCATGATAAGATGTATGAGGTCAGATAGTGTTGCTGCTGACTAACCATTGTGCTATCTAAATAAAGTCTTGTGTTTGAGCACCGGTCTGCCCTTATTAGGTTACCGAGCAAATACAGAGGGGTGTCCCAGGTGGACCCGTCACCTTGGCATGTGGCTCACAGGGAGCTGCCTCGTCCACACATGACAATCGTGATGTGTTAATCCATGGAGTGATTCCATAGAAGATTTCAAGTCACAAATGTTTGGCTATATATACGTTGATTCTAATTACCAATAGACACATTTCATTTAGGGTGTAGTTTAATATATATATATATATATTTAATGAAGAAAACTGTGTCCCCATATTAATTCAATTCAATCAAAGGCATGGTGTCTAAACCAGACACTAATCAGTGCATTTGTCTCCTGCAGGTTATACTGAAATGGCCTTCACCTTAAGACAGCTACATCCAAACCACTACTGCTGCTTGAGTCTTATCTGGACCAGGAAATGCGATCATATTAGTCCAGACTCAGGTCTAGACTTTAAACAGCTTGGCCAGTGCTCAAGTCTCTTCATATTATGGCACTAAAGCACATGTTAGAGGTATCATCTTGAGCTCTGAGAACCTCAGGAAGTGGTCTCCTGCTTTTGTGCAGTTAAAATCTAGAACTATTTTTTAAATTCAGGCTGAAAAAAAGTTATATTTAGCAGTGTATTTGACACCGGAAAGTATATTAGTATATTAGCTTAGTATGTTAATACATTATTATTATCCCATCCATCCATTTTCTTCCGTTTTATCCGGGGCGGGTCGCGGAGGCAGCAGTCTCAGCAGAGATGCCCAGACTTCCCGATCCATGCACACCTCCTCCAGCTGTTCTGGGGGGACCCCGAGGTGACACCAGCCAGCTCGGAGACATAGTCCCACGTGTCCTGGGCCTTCCACGAGGCCTCCTCCCAATAGGACATGCCTGGACACCTCCCGAGGGAGGCGACCGGGGCCATCCGAAACAGATGCCCTAGCCACCTCAGCTGGCTCCTTTTGACGTAAAGGAGCAGCGACTCTACTCCGAGCTCCTCCGGGTAACTGAGCCTCACCCGATCTCGAAGGGTGCGCCCAACCACCCTGCGAAGAAAGCTCATTTCGGCCGCTTGTATCCGCGATCTTGTCCTTTCGGTCATTACCCAAATCTCATGACCATAGGTGAGGGTGGGAACTTAGATCGATCGGTAAATCGAGAGCTTTGCCCCCGACTCAGCTCCCTCTTCACCACAACAGTCCGATACAGCGACGCATCACTGCTGACGCCACGCCGATCCGTCTATCGATCTCACGCTCCATCCGTCCCTCACTCGTGAACATGACCCGAGATACTCGAACTCCTCCACTTGAGGCAAGGACTCCCCACCGACCTGAAGAGGGGAAGCCACCTTTTTCGGTGGAGAACCATGGCCTCAGATTTGGAGGTGCTGATCCTCATCCCGGCGCTTCACACTCAGCTGCAAACCGCCTCAGAGCGGCTGAAGGTCCTGATTTGATGAAGCCAACAGAACAACATCGTCTGCAAACAGCAGAGATGAGATCCTGAGGTTCCCAAACTGGACACCCTCCGCCCCTGGCTGCACCTAGAAATTCTGTCCATAAAGGTAATGAACAGAACCGGTGACAAAGGGCAGCCCTGGCGGAGACCAACACGCACCCGGAACAGGTCTGACTTACTGCCGGCAATGCGAACCAAGCTCCTGCTACGGTCATACAGGTAACGGATAGCCCTTAGCAGAGGGCCCCGGACCCCATACTCCCGAGACCCCCACAGGGCACCACGAGGGACACGGTCGAACGCTTTCTCCAGATCCACAAAACACATGTGGACTGGTTGGGCGAACTCCCACAAACCCTCGAGCACCCGATGAAGGGTATAGAGCTGGTCCAGTGTGTCACAACCATTGTTCCTCTGGATCCAAGGTTCGACTATTATTATTATTATTTGGTTATTATGTCCTTTAAAGTAAATACATATTTTGGTAACAACAATCTATACAGTACTGAAGCAAAGCCTGACTGACACAAAAAAGAATATGGAGCACATTATAATGCAAGGCTGCCACAAAAGGCAACCAACTCAATTGCATCTCCTCCAGCCAGAGGGCAGAGTGCTGTTTGTACAGAAATGACAGATGAGTTTTAAATAGGGAAAATTATGCACAAAGATGTGATTCTGTAATTAAACTAATTAAAGAAGATCATTAATAATATATCAATGGTACCAGCTGTTTACAGTGTGCAGTCAGGCTGGGGGTATGGGAGACGGATAGACAGTGTTTTTTAATATGTGCTTTTAAGGGTTCCCGATGGTGGGGGCTTCTCCGGGGACTGGGGCCCTGTAAGCCTCGGTGGAGAAAACAACGTCTCACCAAAAACAAAACAAAAATCTTTTGTGCATAAATAATGACAGCAAAGGTATATGGATTACCATATACAAATTTAGATTTCAGCACAAACATGCACGCCAGTGAAAGATTTTGTATTTTGAAATGCTGAAATATCCCTTCGCAGGACATGTGCCAAATGTCACAAATGTAATTGAAACCAGTTATTATATACACAATTATGTAAAATAAATGTTTGTGTGCTGGCAAAATTAGAAAACCTTTTCAAAGCCACTGAATGAGTGATGACTCTGGTGATAGACAAAACGCTGATAAAGAGGCAATGGACATAGTGAAACAGAGCCCAATTAATAATGCATTTGTGTCTGACTGTCTGGCCCCAAGGACAGGCCTGCTGAAAAATGGAGGTCATATGTCCTTCTTGAATTGTCAGTGATCCCTCTGCACCACCCAGTAAGTCTTTAGTGTCAAAGCCACATGCATATCAGGTGTACAACAGTTAACTGTGTTTAATATGTATGTTTACACATGTCGCCTGCTCGCATGCACATCTTTATTTTGTCTTCATACACACGGACACAAGCACCAAACACTAACAGAACAGTTGGGCTGGGCGTCAGTGTGACGAATGGTGCTGGGGCTGACCTCTCTTAAGAGCAGTCACTGGTAAGGGCCTGCCTGTGACCCTTGGCGACTTAGGCACATTAATCACACGCTTCTCCATGGTGCTTTTATCTGGCCCGCTGAAAGCTACTGTCCAGCCTGGACCAGCCTCTCCCCCCTTCAACTGTGCTCCTCCTCAGCCATTCATAAACTCTCATCAGCCTAGAGCAGGTATCACTCCATCACATTTATCAGGCTGGCCCTTATCAGGTCTGAATATGGAAATGGGATCCCTGCCACTGATAAGGACAGCTGGATTATCCCTGGCTCTCCTTCATCAGATAGCCACTTAGGAATGGTAAAAGGCCGGAACATTCCTCAATTGTTTTGCACCAGTGCTGATTGAAAGTGAAGGAAAGGATCATGCTTAATATAACTTTGTGTGCATATTGCATTTAATAAATCTGGAGTATTTTTTTTCAGTATGCCTGCTATGAAAATCTAGTGTATTATTGGAAAATATGATGGTTACTCATAACTTACTTGTATTTTTAGAAGGAGAGTGTTGGTCCCAATGGAGAACCTATTGTAGATACAGAGGAAACCTGCACACCTCCTTGCTGTGAGGTGATATATAACCACTGGCCCACTGTGACTACCCACAATAGTAAAAAGGTAAACAAAGAAAGATTAAATAAAGAAGAGCAGGGATAGTTATTTGGTAAATCACTACAGTCTGGACTTGAGACGGTAACACAAGTCAGAAGTGAGTAATGTACTGATTCACGTTTATGTTCTTTGCTGCAATTTATAGCTTTTTATCACATTTATCACAAGATATGTTTAAAAAATATATATATTTTCATACTCCTATAAGCCAACCCTGATTACTTTTAACCTGAGCGTTGGTATCTTCAAAGGCAACACTGCAGTGCTAATCTGAGGCCTTGCTTCATTATGAATTCTTCAAAGTCCCACCCAACTGTCAGAAAAGCTTGTCGAGAGGCCGTTATTAGTGAGGCTCACAGACTTGACACAAAGGCCCGTCTGTTGTTCTGAGGCGCTCCCGCCGCCGGACAAACACAAGCTCTCTCTGACCTGAGATGAGTTCAGCGCCCTCTCAAGTGCTCAGGTGTGTTGACTCAGACAAACCTTTACAAAGGAGTATTGACACGACTGCAAAATACCTCACAAGAGGGGAGAAAGAGGTCCGGCACAGCTTTTCTTATCAGAGACCTTATATTCTGCGATTGGAAAAACTATCAAAAGCAATGAAGGCCACACAGCCCCTGTCTAATGTAAGCAATAAATAACACCTCTGTTAAGTGATTTATATGAGTCAGGTCTTTACCTTGTTGTGTCAACATAGTATCAGATTGCCTTTTATAATTCGTATTTTGCTTGCCTTTTATAATTCAGTATATGTTGAGCATTGTCCTTCAACTCTTTTTAAAACATAGTCTAACCGCACTCAACTTGCCAGTTTGTGATTACTGCTGGTTGCAACTTACCAACTTTTAACTTTCAGTCAAACAATCGGTCAAAAAAACAATATGTTGCCATTGATATTAGCCAATCAACACACACGATTGATATAGCATGGTATCAATCGGGTGTGTTGATTGGCTAATATTGGCACCCTCCACAATGGCGACGTGTTTTTTTTTTGACCAATACAAATAAAGATACTCTTTCACATCTTCATGATACAGACTTTTATAGTATGTTCCAACACAAAATTGAACTTCACTGTTTGAAAACACAATAATGTCAGAGCACAAACTCACCCGGTGCAAAGTCCACTATATCTGCAGTTCTGCACTTCTCTGGTGCATAGCTTTGGTTTAAAGATGTGTTCCACAATTTTACTGAGATACCTGAGAACCATCCACGTGTTTACTTCCACACTGCAACACCTGTGACACATTTTTCCCCGTAAAGAGGGGCATGCATAATTGGATATTAAATCCATACAGTGCCACACAGTGGCAGTGGGACCAAACAAGCTTGGTGCTGAAATGACTCCAACTCAACTCATTTACTTTTGGATGTCAAAACTAATAAGAGATACCAATTCCGTAAACCATGATAGTGAAACATTTAAGAATAGTTGAAACTTGACGTTGGCATAACCTTGGGGCTCGTCTCGGCCTTAGAGACTGAGAAATAATAATAGCATGTGACTTCCGTGCCTCTTGACTCCTGAGAGAGCCTGGCATGGGTGGGGGTGCTCATGCATGCAGACAGCTAAACAGATTTTAATTGCTTCTCTGAATAGCTTTGGTTGTGATATCTAAGCATGTGGCAACGATTCACAAGAACACAGTCAAACCCTAGTGATCACTCCCTGAAGACAAAAATACACACTGTCAACATGCACTCTTACTTCCGCTATGACACATCAAGCAAACCGAAAGGTTAGAGATAAATGTTGTGGAAAACGCTTCACAGAACTTCAGCCGCAGAGGAGTGGGTGTTGGCACTTGAAATATGATGCTCTGACTTTTGAAAGTGAACATTATCTTGTTTCCCTAACCCTAAACTCAAAACAGAGTCCTGTTGAATGACAAGCGCTGCTGTTGGCACCTGTCCAAATACTTGCTCTGAGATGTTACTTTTATTTTTAATAATGATACGATCAAATCCCTTGCTTGCTTCACTAAAATATCAGGAATATCAGTATCCAAAAAATCCCTTTTAAGCAGCTGACTGTCACAGGCTGCCTGTTTGATTGGCAAGCCTGACAGGGCACAGTCTAGTAGTTGCAGTCTTTCACACATTTAGAAACGCCCATATGTCGAGCGAGACAAGCCAGGAAAATATGTGCCTACGCCTATGGAGCAGCTATATCTTGCTCAAATCTCCATTTAATCGCCAATCTCATGTTACTCCACACTTAATAAACGGCAGATTAGTGCATTCTTTGCTATGCCCTGCACACATTTCCTCCAGAAAGTCCCCTGGGGGCGGGTCTTGTAGTTGATATGGCTAGCCATGTTAAAGTGTCAAGGCAAGGCATGTCTGTCCACTTGAAGCCCTGGCATTGAGAAATGTGTGAGGGCAGTCTGGAGCTATTGTTGTGGACAAAACTGTGCCAGTTTTGTTCACAACTATGCTTTCTAACCTTGTTAGGAAAAATGATCTCCATACCCTTTTGTGCCTAGATATTCCGAGCCATCTCTGGGTAGATGCACATTGTTTTCATGCATGGTCAAATGAGAGACTGGAAGAGGGAACGCATGCTGCATGGTTGAAATTAGTGCGCCGTCTGGATGACAATAGGAAGAGATGTCATATTGAAAGGTTACTTGGGTTACTCTACCGAGTCTGTCTGTCACCTTCATGCCTTCGGGGAGCTCTAATCACTTTACCTATAATTACCTCCTCACAAAAGGGCCTGTTAAAGTTCCTGTAAAATAAACCTGATGCTATTGAGAAGAAGAGAGCCGCTTTCTTTTAATTAGGGCCATCTATCTTAACCTTGTCTACCTGAGGTGAAGTGAAGGTAGTCTAGGTCAAACCCCCAAAATGCTCATCCCTATTGTCAGATGCTTCCACTGACTTCCACACAATATAGATGCTAGCCTTTTCTCCAGAGCTATGTCTGTTGTTGCCCTCTGGCTCCTACTAGGATTTGTCACTGAATAGTTATTTGCGGTGACACAATACTTCGGTGCACAATGGGAATCCAACACTGCACGCCACCACCACTGAATGCCAAACATTATGCAACATTTCAGTATTAAAAATTAAACATAAGCCCATATCATTTAACAGCTGTTAACTTGATGTAAGAGGCCTGCTCCTGGTCGGACATTATGATGCTTGATGGAACACTGTTATTAATTGGTGTAGCGTAGCAGTATCAGGGTCTTTATGTTTGTTACATCCAATCTCTTCCTCTGCCTTCTCTTGACACACGGTTTGCGTTTTCCCAGCATGTACTTTCCACCTACATGCGTTTAGTCAAGTACTAGACAGACAGATGCCCTGTTTAAAACCCTTGTTTCCAAAAGGTGTGCACTAGGTCTGATGATCAAAAGCTATGTTTGTTTTTCCTCGCGACCCCAAGAGGAAGATATGGCATGTCCCTACAGAGTACAGACAGGCAAACTGAGCTCACTGATCAGCTCTCCTGAGACCCCTGCTCAGCCCTCGTATGTAAACGCGGTGTGTGTTTTACCCGTGGGTTCGCACACAATACACATACACCGTTGCTGTTTTTGCCCATTCTTCTTCTTCCCATTGGCAGCTCCCTTAGCTGGGCCCTGATGTGTTGTGTCACCCTGCTGGAGTTGGACGTAGGACACAGAATCACAGAGGTTTGCATAGATTGTGTATACGCGCTCTTCCTAGCCCACCAAATCCAATCCGAAGTGCTCCATGCGTGCTTTCATCCGGGCTGAGGTGGCGTGGTCGTATATTATTCATGGCTTGTGTGATCTGAGGTGCGTGTCATATGGCACAAGTAATAAGATGGAGTAGTGGTGAGGAGATGGTGGAGACAGAAGAGGGGATCCTTCCACAGCTCTCGTCCCTGTAGACACATGCTCGTGCACAGTGATGTTTCGACTCAATGATAGTGCTCGGCCTGGAAGAGGACAGCATGAGGTGTGGTTTAAAGTAGCTGTTCTGTAATGATGCATGTACAAAATTGGCTACACTTCTGACGTTCGGCAAATAATTTACTCTAAATACATCAGTATGAAGTACTGTCTGGAGTTCACCACAAACAGAAGCATTTGTAGATTCATGAATTAAAGGTTTGTCAAGACGCACATGAAGTAGCTGGTCGAGTTGAGCTCCAACTTGTGTGACATACTTATAGCAATTATTTTAATGATGATTATTAACAGGGGGAAAACCCACCATAAATCTTAATGATGGATATTACAAGAAATTGCTCATTTGTCAACAAAATAAAGATCTATGTATTTTAAGACATATTAGCACACACAATTTTGGCCCGGAGGGGTTTATAACCCACGTGGCCTTACGCCTTGCCTTTTGTGTGTTTGACTATGGATCGGTTTGAAAAATTAGTAACTGTTCCATTACACGCAGGAGCATGACTTTTGACCCCTCACCGCGCCCCTCGGCTTTGCACAAAACGTGGGGGGCTTTTGAGGCTGGAGGGCAGGGCTGCTCCGTGACCATCTGACTATCTTCCACCAATCAGAGCCCAGGACGGCGCATGCTACGTCTGCAGGCGACATGTGGTTAACCACCTGGCCCCGCTGCCTGACCTGCTGGAGCGAACGCAGGAGGAAGAGGGAGCAAGGACGCCCTGTACAGCCATTTGCTCATCAATGGAGGGCATCACCGCCACTTAACACACTTTATTGATCCACGCAGCCTGCAGGGCCTCTGTTGTGTGTCCATTTCCTATTGATTATTTCAAGTCCATTCTTATTGACCGCCTTCTCTTCCCTCTAACCATCGCTCTCCACACTCAGCTCCACAAGGGATTTTTAAGCAGTCATTTGAAATTATAATCTGTGAGTAAATGTCATAATCGCCCCTAAGGCCTGGTGTAGATTGGCTGGAGAGCAGGGGTCTCAGAGGTCGATGACACTGGTCAATACAGATCCATTTGTGTTATAGCTGGCGCAGTGGTCACCCCGACTAAACTGACTGACCTCATCCACTCTGTTTAGCATCTCAGAATTTTATGCTCCTCATAATTCCTCCCTTGTAATCTATAGCGCAGTTATTGCAAACTGTGCTAACATCGGCGTAGTAATTCAGATGTTATTGTTTGGCGGCTGGAGGCTTGTCTGTGAGCTGAGTGAATGAAGAGTGGCGCACAGGCCAGCGGCTCATCAATGCTTCATAGGTTAGATCATTAGATCTGAAGTGACAGCACTACACAAGGATGGGGAGTGGGGGTTGCTTAGATAAAGATTGGCATATTGCTATTGATTCACCGCCCCTGGAGCTTCTTCTCTGTTACTATGGTTCTAGCTGGAGGGGAATGAATTTAACATTAGGAAAATAATTCTTTCAGTTCTGACGTACTTTGTCAACGTTTGTCTCTGACTTTATCAAGTATAATTTGTATGTAACAACAAACAACTACAAAATAATGGGAGACTGAAACAAATGCAGATCAAATACAGATTGTGTTATAACCATTTCAACAAAGAGTGTTGTTCTTGCAATACACATATCTGCATTTCTCATATGTTCATGTAATTTGCACATTAATTTTGTTTTCTATGTTTTGTCTCGTTGTTTAGTGTGTCACCTGTAATATATTAGGATTTGAAGCAAATCATTGTGTTTTATTTTACAGTTTTATCATTTAAACCTTTCCTTTATGACTGGTTGCGGTTACTGTATTTTCAAGACATTTTGCAAACTATACAGTTATAGATACATTAGAATTATTTTTCAATCACGTTTGAGAGGTAAGAATCTAGCCTGTAATGCAAATCCGTTTTGCAGCTTCTGTTTTGCATGTCACTTGAGAAAACCATCTTGATCCTGTCATCTTTCCTCTAACCCATAACAACGTCTGTGTCTTTACTATGAGTTGGGATTTTCATTCCGGGGAGGAAGGGGTACACAAAATTCCCATCCCTTTCCCGTGTTAGTGAGTGCCAAACTCCTCAGCTGTCCTCCTAAAGTATGCTGAAATAAGAGCGGGCCTCCGAGGCTTTGATCTTTACTGCTGGGGTCAGGAGTGAAATGACGCGTAAATGAGGAGGAATGAGTTTTCATTTTGTCAACCTGTTCTGTTATTGTAAAGCTAAGGGGCCTTTGGTGTGACATGACAGCAGATTGTTTTAAGTGCCCAAACCAGCGGAACGACAGAACATGTTTGGGTGTCACGAGAAGACGAGGAAAAAAGCTGCACATTGCTTGTTGAGGTAGTTAGTCTGACTGAACAGCTGCAGGAGCTCTGCCAGACCAAAACGGTTTAGGATTGAAATGACAATGTATGGGATATAGTTTCTATCCTGGGAAAAAAAAGAAAAGTCTAAATGTGCGTAAGAGGTAACCTAATCCCAGCAAAAGTTACAAAAATGCTGACTTCATGAGCTATAAATATACAAAGGTGATTGTGCTGATAATACCTTCAACGGGTTCCAAATAGTAATCTTTCAACTGTCATTCAAAGGGCCCTGTCAATTATGCAGCCTTGGATGAAAGAAGAAAATGTCTTCAACTCGAAACATATTTTACTACTATCGTCCACATACATGGCTCCAACGTTGATATGAGCCAGGACCTTATTCATGAGCACTTTCATCACAGTTATGGAAAGTATATATTTAAATGGATACTTGCCTCTGCTCGCCGAGTGCTTTTACTTTAAAATCGCATATGCCCGAGTTCCTCTGTTGCTCGTTGTGCATGTTGTACACATTTTGTTCAGTGAGCACACCTGCCGGCTGTAGCGCGGGACACAGATGAAGAGATAGGGAGGAGCAAAAGACACAGTAGCAAGTACCGCTAAGAGGGCGCAGCATCTGTAGCTGTTTACCGCGCTCTCATTTCCGGGGAGTCTAAACCTGCTCCCTGGAACTACATAAAGGTAACAAAACATGATCATTTTGGGGCTGTATTTGTACTAAAGCGCTCCGTAAAACATCTCCTTTTCCGAACGCCGACATCACCCACGCCTTGTTCTCGATACATAGACCCCCCCCCCCTCACACACACACACACGCTCTCTCCCCTTGAGCTGACAAAACCAAAGCAAGAAGAGAAATCGGTTTCTATATCCAAACGATTCCAGTCTCGGCTTTTGCGTTCAGTAGTTCACACCCCCTCCATCCTCCTTCTCTTTCTTTTGAACTTGACAGTTGTTTCTGAAGTGCGGGACTCCGTATCACAAGGAGCGAACGTGCGCCCCGGATTGCACGAGATGTGAAAGGTGAAAAGTGGAGGAAAAACACCCCGCTACATCCAAACACTGGAAGAAAAACTAATACATAAATAAATAAATCAACAATCGCTGGTAAAATGGTGAAACAATGGAAAAGATTGCACCGGGAAGATTTTAAATTGTGCTTGTATCAATAATTTAGTTACCTGGGATAGAGTGTTTTTGCTCACAATACGATATGGCAGAACTGGGGAAGAGTTAAGATTAGGGGGACTTTTTTATTATTGATAGCGCCGCGCACACATCTGGAGCTCACACTGAAGGCCCCCAAACAGTGCGGAGGGCTGTCAGTTGTCAGTCGAATTGTTAGCGGCACATGATACAGTCACAGGACTGGTTACAGAGCCCTGAGAAATCCCTGCACCTCGTCTGTGAACAAATACAGGCTGTTTATGAGGGAGGAAGAAAATGTCACCTGTTTAAACAACAAACGCGAAAGCAATATCTGAATGTGGTCTCTGAAAATACATTTCGGAATTGTTCTTTCGCACATGGACAGAGTGCGTCGAATTTGCATTCAAGTATGGCGATGTTACCATGATTGTATGCTACTACTGCTGTTTCAACTGGCGCCAAAGTTAAAGGGAATTATACAACTTTTTCATGCAGGAAGTAAAGTTAACGTTATTGCGTATTTGACCTTTTTCAGTGACCCAGCGGCTGTGGGGATCAATCGTTTTTAGGTTTCTCGTACGTTTTCTCTGCTGATGGAACTGTCTCCATGGTTACGCATACATTCCAGAAACCCTAAAAAGCCTGAATAAAATTGATCCTGGAGTGTCATAGAGGCCATTATAACCACCCATACAGCCACTGGGTCACTGAAAGTTCAAATCCGCACTAATATTAACTTTTTCCCCGCGCATAAAAAGCTGCATTATGCACCTTTTAGCGTTACCTCGCTGTTTGGGGTACTGCATACAGCTTTTCTTCAACTACTAACATTGCTGCCATCATTGTTAAAAAAATATTGTGCAATTCTAAAATACCTAGTAATCAATATTTTTGTCACAACATCAAATTTTAAGTGTAAAGAAGTTCACATTTACTATCATTACTCATATATTTTTCGAAATCCCACTAGCTGTAATGAGCGGTAAATTTACTTAAAGGAATAGGCCACCGTTTTACATACTGAGACATGTTCTTACCTTAGCTTAGACAAGTTCATCTGTACCTGTCTGGTCTTCACGCGTGCCTTCCGTAACGTAAACACAGCACAGACGGCGTTAGCATTTAGCCTCTCTCTTCTCCTCTATAGCTCCAAACGAGGTGAAGATAGAAGCTACCAAACTCTTCCACGTTTCCCTATTTAAATATGGTTACGTGAAGTGTTACACCATAAAGTATAATTACACAAAATTAAACAATGTTGATTTTCCAGGCGGATAAAAAGGGGAATTATATTGTAAGGCGTAATAATACCAGGAATAGTTCGGCATCCACACAGTAATATCTTCACTTTACTGTGCGGACGCCGAAGTATTCCTGGTAATATTACGCCTTACAATATAGTTTCCCTTTTTTATCCGCTTAGAAAATCCACATTGTTTAATTTTGTGTAATTTACTTTATGGTGTAACACTTCATGTAACCATATTTAAATAGGGAAAACGTGGAAGAGCTTGGTAGCTTCTATCTTCACCTCATTTGGAACTATAGAGGAGAGGAGAGGCTAAATGCTAACGCCGTCTGTGCTGTGTTTACGAGAGGGGGGGGGGCACGCGTGAAGACCAGACAGGTACAGATGAACTCGTCTAAGCTAAGGTAAGAACATATCTCAGTATGTAAAAACGGTGGCCTATTCCTTTAAGGAACCCTGGTGAGCAGGAGTGTTGAGTTCCATTGAATATTCCAGTTGAATAAAAAAGAAATATAATTTTAGCGACCGTCTATGCCTTATGTCACTAGTGTCAGCCATTTTCCCCCAAAAAATCTTTGATGGCCCTGTAGCCCAGCCCATGTTTCAAAGTGCCGTTATCCCTCCCTAATGCCATGTCAGTACCAATGCTCACGTTTAGCATCACTTCTCTTTACCTTGATCAGCGCCTCGGTCCGGCACAAATGACCCTTGCCAGTGCACCAGCGCCTGGCGTAAATTTAATCACTTGAGCAAATTGAAACCACTCATTCTGCACTGTTTTACAAGGGTATAGCTCATGACCTCGACCATGCTAAACGACCCCTGCTTTTTGAAAGGGACTGAAAATGCCCCTAATGTTCCCATGCTCGGTCCATATCGGGTAGATTTTTTGTGCCACTTAGCTGGCTTGCCGTGTGATTTATGTACACGGTTGTAATCCTTCGGCGGGTGACATTTAGGGCGGGTGGTAAAACTGCTGTCTTGGTGTGAATGTTTATCATCGGACAGATACAGCACCTTTTGAAGGCTTTCACAAGGTTGTAGTAAAGTCTGTGACCCCGATTACGCCTTTCAGCTCTGTCTCCCATCAGCAATGAGCAGCACAGGGGTCAGTAGCCCTTAAAAACACAGGAACATAATGAGGAAAAAGAAGTCTGCATGCTCTGTTTTTGAGGTCGCAGTGGCTACTGTCAAAAAAAGCAACAACAACATCCCCTAGATTTGCCAAATGGTGTCAATCAATTAATCAGTCAATTAAAGTTAATCTATATAGCATTTTACAACAACACCAGGAGACCAAAGTGCTTCACAGAAAGATAAAAAACTATTGAAAAACATTCAAATTCAGTGCGTTCTACGTATTAAAAGCCTACAATAGCAAATCATCAGACGCTCCTCTTAACCTCTTAACCTCTAACCCCCACCTGAACTGACCACATTTTCTCCAGTTTGGCATTGCCCAAACCTAGTTTAGTTTACTTTGTTATTTGAGCAGTTGAAGTTCTGCTCAAAAGGAGTGGGCCGAACCAAAAGCTTATGAGCGCCCACCTAAAAAAAAAACCTAAAAGCCTCTCTAAAAGAAAAGCATCAAAACCTCTGCAAAATTAGACAAAAATGTGACAAAAAAGTGGCAAAAATTTGACGAAAATGCAACAAAATGTAACAAAAAATGTGGCAGACCGCGACGAAAATGTGACAAAAAAGCGACAAAGACGTCATGAAAATTTGATGGAAATTTGTTCTGTAACAAAAATGTAACAGAAAGTGTGAGGAGAATGACAAGCATGTGACAACAAAAACGAGGAAAGAGCTTAGGTCTTAGCTTTCAAATGATGCGCTACATAGCACTAATACATTTGGCCAGGACACTGTTGAAAAAGAGATTTTAATCTCAATTATCCTGGATAAATAAAGGACAAATAAGAATAGGCTGTAAGCTCCAGTCGAGAATCTGTGATATTTGGGTTTAGCCGAACAGGAGAAAATGTGCTGAGTTAAGGCAGAGGTTAAGAGGTTAAAAGACTACACCGAACTTGTTTATCTGGGTTTCATGAATGGGTGAGGGACACTTTAGATCCCGCCATAATTTCCATCACAATTATCACAATTGTATAAATGACATAAGTGTACATACAGTTGCGTCTGCCCCAGCTATAGTTTTGTGACTGTTGAAAGGCATTTACGGAGGGGGGGGGGGGGGGAGAAAACCCAAAGAAAACAGTAAAGCTTCACAGACAAGTAACAGGCTACCAGTTAGCACATGTTTACCTCTTCCCTTCCTTTTGTTCTTCATCCCAGAGCTCAGGGCTGGGATGTCAGGGGTATTGAGGGACTTAGACACGGGTTCACCCTGATCTGCTTTCACTCAGTATTTGTCATCTTACGCATTCCCCTAAAAGGCATACATGTTCGCACAAAACAAAACATTGCATAAGATTCTGCAAGACACAAATGCATTGAAATCTTCCCCCGCATATTGTTTAATCGTCAACAGACACACACGTCGTACAACCACTTAATACCTCCTCAAATAATAAGTATTTAGCCTTGATTTACACAGCAGTAAAAGTCTTCAAAGTGCAGTGTAATCTTTCATTATAGGTCCTGATGATGGGGCTGGCCATATCTGTTCTTCATTATCTTTAATCACTCAACGTTATAGCTGTAATCGTTTCATTGTAAGAGAGATCATAAAAACGCCCTTGTTAAAGAGCAAAAAACTCTTGGCTTTTGGATTGACTTGTAAACGCACAGTTTTGCAATCTAGACTGTATTCACGAGTGAAAGTATAGACAATGCAAATATTCAACTCCATGAAGTACTCTTATTTTTACTGAAGTGCTGGAAAAGTTAAGTTTTGTAAGTGAGCATAAATGGGTGGTGAGAATTGCAGCTGCAGAAAGAGAAATAATGAAAAATGTAGTTGTAGAGCTGGATGAGTGACTACAGTTGTGGTAATAATGTCATTCATAATAGTAAAAGTAGGTCCAGTGGTGGTAGTTGTACAGCTGTAATGAAAGAGACACAGTTTCTGTTACTTGTATTTATCTCTGCTCTAAGTGTCATCACTAAACACTTCATTCATCCAATATTTCAGCACATTTATGAAATGCCCTCACCACCTCTGTGTATGTGCTCATAAGAATGTGATGAAATGTGACTTTTTAACACTGCCTAATAGGTTTATATATCATTTATATAGATCCCCGCCTCACACTGACATATACTGAGCATGGAGCTTGCATTCAGAGCTTGGCCCATGACTGTGACCACGGCCCATCACTTTGACATGGGCAGGGGGGAACTCGGCAGAGGTATTTGACCCCACATGACCGTTGAACCCTCCCATGATTGAAGTGTCCGGCCTCTCCTGCTTTGGTTGCTCGGGCCTAGAGACAAGGTGACGAGTCCTTTAGATGCTCTCTGGTTGCAACCTTTGGAGATGGTCAAGGGGGGAGAGGCGCCAGCTTTTCTGCGGGAAGGGGTGTGTTTTCTTGTTGATATGTCTGCAGGCTTCAAAAATGGTGGCCTCTCAGACAGGCTTGAGTGTCACCTTGTAATCCGTAATAGCTGTAGGGCGAGCTTTTGCGTCTGAGGCCCGGGCGCGTCACTTATCAAAGAACTCAGGTAAGCTTTGTAATCCCTTAGATGCATATTAGTTCATGAGTTGGCTCTTGCTTCGCGACGGTAAGTGTTTTCTTTCAAATCACCTCCCCTTTGTTGCCAAAATATCGCTACAACCTAATCACATCCCCCAGAGCGCTGGTACATCCAGGTGTTGTGTTACACTTGAGCTAATCTAATAATCTCCCTTAGTTTTCACCTTGTCCATGCCTCAAGGTCAAACAATTTTTCTCTCTTTAGTGGGTCTCGAATGTTGCTGCGCTGCTCCCGGGTCATCCACACTAATCCCTAGTCACCGCGATCCTGGTGGATTCCTCCCACGGCCAGGTGTAACCGAATCCCCTGCCCAGAGCTGTGGTCCGAGATGTGTACACAGATAAGCATCCCCAGCACACTCGCAGTCAAGGGTCTTGGGCAAAAAAATTCTGAAATACATCATCACAAATCCATTAGGAGCGGCCCAGAGCCCGGGACACAAAGCCCAGCTGCAGCTCAGAGAGATGGGAGCATTGTCAGGACTTGATGACTTGAACTGCCCCAGTTCCTGAGAAGCCTGATAATTAGCCTCCCTACACATATTTACATTTACATGAACTTATGGAAGCTGTCTAATCATAAAATATTAGACTTTTTACCTAAAGCCTAAGCAGTTACAGAGTAAGGTGGCACCGTGGCTGAGTGACTGGAACTCTCATCTCATAGCAAGAATGTCCTGGGTTTGATTACCAGGCACGATGGAGGCCTTTCTTTTTAGTAGCGTTAGCATGTTCTCCCTGTGTCTTGCATGTCCCATTAAAATCTCCCCCAAAATGCACAGTCAATCCTCCAGCTTGATACTCCTGAAGAAGATCATCATGGCTCAAAATCTGGAGATAACTTGGCATTGCACGGCAGGGGCTCACTTGCATATGGGGACAGAGTCGACAAATAAGAATATGAAATGACAACAAAAGATCAACGCATGTATACATTTGGCCTAAAATGCCACATTATCCATCTCGAGCCAAACAGACATTCTTGGGACTCTTAAACAAACTGAACAGTCACAAGCCAAGGCCAATTTCATGTTGTCAGCGTGAAAAATTATAGTAAATGTCAGCTCCATTGTTTGTGGTGAACTGCTGTTTGTGCATCTCCAAGTGACAGCGGTCATGCAAAACAACCACAAGGGGACCGTCTGTCTGTGTTTGAGGCATTATACTGTTCCACTTTCACCAGAGGAATTGTCCTGTTAAGTGCTACAGTCGCCCGGCATGTGTGTGGCTAGGTTGTGTGTCTACTTGCACTTTAATGTTGGGATAGCCATGAATTAGCAGAAAGTTTAGTGGGGAATTTTGAAACCATGAAAGAAACAAGTCAATTTTGAGCTATCCCTCTACGTTCTTGTGTTTGGTAAAGACTCACGGACCAAAAAAATCGCATAGCACACTGTGACCTTGGCAATATGGTGCAGTGCATGTTAGTGGAAACATTAGTTAGAACACATACATTAGAATAACTTAGACTATAAAAGGCTCTTTAAATTATTCACAAGTTGATGAACATGTCTGCCTTTATACTTCACAACGAGGGCATGTAAATTTGTGCTTCTCCGGACAGACCAAACAGTGTTCTAAGTACAGCCCCTATTTGTTATCATATTATAATCCAGTCTAGTGTATGCTAACTATTCATACTGCAGCTTTAATTATCCACAAGTTTGCCTTTGAAGTGTGATCAATCGGCTCGTACCTGATGCCAGCAGAGGCCTGCACATGTGCACGTGGGGCTGGAATCGCACTACCCCCTCTTTCACCTCCAACCTGTCAGTCTTGGTGTTCTCGTTATACGCTTCATACACTGAAAATAGGTTGAGCATAGGTAGATGTGGCAAAGGGACAGTGTTTTAAATGTTATTTTGTGACCGTCGGCGCGGTTGTGGTGGTCCTTCTTGGGCCGCTTTAGCGAGTTGACGCACCCCCAGAGCAGCTCTACTGCAACTTCCAATGGAAATGCAGCTAATGTGTATCATGCTAAAGTTTATAGGGGTTTTAGCAAATATATTGGCATTTGTTTTTATGTGAAAACACTATTCGTGATAAATCGCCAACACTCCAAAAAACTGGAGACTTTGTAAAGTGTCCTGAACCTAACCAACATCAACCAACATTTCTACAATTTCCTCATGCAATAGGTAAACATTGCAGTATGTCCCTAAAAACATTCACTTTATGAATATGCAACATGTCTCTCCAGTAGTCTTTGGATAAAGAGCATTTGTCATTGAGGGCCTGCTTTAGTTTACATTACAAATGGTGTTGTGGCTTTAGAGGGGGTTTACTTCTGACTCAGCTCAAGTTCTGTTTCCTGAACACATCATGTTTCATTTCCAAATGAAGAGCGGAGCCAATGAGAAAATCAATAGCACAGATAAGAAAGCTCTCTGCCCTTGGTGTGTGACGATGAAGCCATATGGAACCAGCAGGGTGCAAGAGGAACAGATCCCATCTGAGCCCAATGACATTCTGTTTTGGGAAATATTACCAATTTTGAGCATCATTTTCAGCATCATAGAAGAGAAGCAGTCAGAGCTACATATGTTTAGTATAATCATGTTAGTGAAGCCTGGTTGTGGCTTGAGGTCAAAGGTCCCCAGCAAAGACTTAAAAACGTGTATCAAAGGGAAGTGCAGCGGCAGAATTTATACATGTAGGGTCTGATCTATGATAGTCCATGCTAAGGGCCTTCTCAGCAATATGTTCTCCATTACATAGCCCAGGTGATTTCTGCCCGTCTCTCCTGTGAACACGATCTCCTCCAGGCCACGGCCCGCATCTTGTTAAAGCTGCACCGTCCGGGCGTGGATTGAGTTTAAAAGTAATAAAAGAAGAGGACCTGCTGGCTAGGTGAAAAACCCGCTATCAGATTCCTAAAAGCAACGCTCTTTTTATGTGCGGGCCTCCATTCAACGAAGCGTTTAATTCAACAAATCCATGGTCGTGATCCACCAGAAACGTGGCTGGGGTTAGTTCAATTTGTACCAAACGATCTCCACATGATCAAAGTGCGGCAGGCTCTCCTCGACATGCTGCTTAAATTAGACTAACACCAAGGTCTCAGGCTCTGGGACAGTATTTGGAATGTCTTACCAGCAGAGACATTCTTGTTCACATATGGTTTCAATAAGGTCAAAGATGCCAGCTTCACGTCTTTAATGGGTTGACAAGGAACTTTGGTGCTAACTCACTGACTCCCAGAATGTACGTCTGCCACCCTCTGAATCCCATATGTTATGCTTATGAATGGTTTTATTTCGTTGACCAGAGGTTTTCCTTTTCTCTCTCCGTTCGTATTAACCTTGTGCGCTTGAGCAAAACACCTCACACATCCATTCCCCAGTGTGTTTCAGGCGTATAAAGGTAAACGGGCAGAAGAAGGTTCGAGATCTGCCGCATACAGATAACCGCATACTTCACGAGTGGTCTTCTGTACATCTGCGAGGCATGTGCCGCACACAAACACCGCAGTGAGAAGACAGGGGCGCGGTTCTCATGTGCCTGCCGAAAACCGAGAGCTCCCTTTGGCATGTTGTAAAAGCTTCTCTAATATCAGTGTCAGAACCAGACAGGCCACGCAACAGCACGATCTACTCCTCTTGTCACCAAAGTTGGAGATACCACGCCTCGCTTATGGCTTGTTTGGATGTCACACCGGTATAATAGATATAAACAGGGAATCACACGCACACCGGCGCCGCATACTTTGAGATTTCACAGCTGAATTGACTTAGGACTCTCCAGAGGGTTGAGATTTTGCGAATTTTGCACTGGGTGTCTGCACTTTTTTGTGTGTGTTACAACTGGCATAAAGAAAATGAGAAAAGTGAGAACAGTAGGGGGTTGGCGGGTTGCTCGTGGGTTGGGGGCATCCCACCAGGAGCACATTCACACTCCTCAGCTCTATTTCTGTTCTACTGCAATTAGTCTGTTCCCAGAAGACAAGGCTATGCAGAGGCAATATGTGAACACGTCCTTGTTGGCGTGTCAATCTACAGCTAGTGAAATGGGATGTGCTTTTTTGAAGTTTGGTTATTTCTATTTCTCTCATGTTTGTTTCAAAAGCTCATAGATGTATATATATATATAAAAAAGTGATATGAAAAAGAGAGTTAAATATCTGGTCATGTAATCTATACCAGTGGTTCTAAAACTTTTAACACTTAACCACCAAAGAAAAAGTACCACAAGACTTAAAACAGGTCTATACAGAACTATTGCAGGTCTAAACAAGAGGTAAACCAGAGTTAATAGGACTAAACCATGGCTGCAGTGGTTTCTAAATAATATAATACCACAACTACAGAAGTGGCACACAATGATTGATGTGACTGATAAACAGTTTGAGAAGCACGTATCTTGTAAACGTTTCTTTAAAATCAGATCACACTGCTCTGATATAAAAGAACACATTTATAAGTTAACACAAGAAGACCAAATGAACTTTCGTCAATATTTGAATGATTAGTATTTGTGCATTCTAAATCGGGCACAATGCAAAATGTTGAGAGAACTCATGTTGTATCATATGTAAAATAATCAATCAAGAGACATGATGCTGCACATGATCTGAAGAATCACAATGACTTTATCTTTTTTCAGATTGTATTGTTTCATTGAAAACAGAATTCATTTGTCTTGCTTGAACTAAATACAGGCCAAACCTTTCACTGATGCATTGTCATTGCAGATAAATGTTCATGATTTATCGTCACTTCTTCCCTGAAATTCAAGTGAAACATTTATAGCCTGCGTGATGAGTGTGTGCAGACCTGCGCTGCATGGGGAGAGTTTCTCAGCTCTGGGGTTTGTTCCTGGCATCTCCTGTTCAGCCCCAGAGGTTAATCAGAAGCATAAAGGTTACGACGTATGTCTGTGAATAACGACCAGGCAATGTGTACGGAAACAATGTGACAGTCGGCAGCCATTAACCTCTGTGCAAAACATGGGCCGTTTTTCAGAGGGAGACAGTTCATGCAGCAGGGCAGGATGACTTATTTTTAACTTCACCTGTGGGTTTAACAATTACATAATGACGTGTTCATTTGGCAAGTCTTAATTTCATTTGAAATAAGAACTTCTCATCTCACATAATAGTATATCTGCAAGTGCTTTGTAATTGCTTAAAAAGAGAAAAGGTTGGGCTAACACAACAATTTACAAGCTGACCTCTGGAGTGACCTGCTGCCTGTTTGCTGACATTCTGCAATGGAGCCACTTGAACAGAGCTGGTAGGAGGAGGAAGAACAGGGCTAAGGGATGGAGGACTTCTCCTGTTACGTTTGGAGGGAGCACAGCTGTGAGGATCTGTTAAGTACACGCAAACAAGCCCTGTGCTTCAGACAGGCCTGCCGGGCACCGGCCCTCAGCCCACTTGTACTGCTCTGACACATGATCACAGCCAGACAATACATGTGGGACTGCTGCGCGCTTCACTCAAAAGTGAGAAATATTTTCAACTAGAACAAAAAACAATCCCCTCTCAATACCACTGGGACTCCTTTTGTGTTAATTTATCTTGTTTCGCTCTTCTGTGAGTTTGTGTGCTGTTGGGTAGCAGTACAGACTGGGGTTTGGTGGTATACCGACTAAAAAATAGGTTAGTAATGGAGAGAAATGTGAAGAACATCTGCTACCGTGACGGTGTCACACTTTGCCTAATGTGTTTTGAATAGGCACGGCTGTCTCGGGCTGTGTGAAGAGAAATCTTTTTGATCCATATGTTGATAAAGGGGATTAATGTGGGCCTCTTAGGAGAGCAACAGCCAACATTAGACCATCAGAAGCTGTTATGTTAAATCATTGATTTAAATAACAGGTTTTTGTGTAGATCCAATTCTGTAATAACCTACCAGAGAGTATCAACGAAATTCCAGATTTAACACTTTTGATCTTAAAAAAAAAAACTGAGATACAACATATAAAGTAAATCACTTCCAAATGATGATGGTCTAGAAGGTGTATAGTCTATTGCCCTATTGGGAAAATGTCATTGTGCTTGCTTGAGTCATGCATGACTCAGTGGATAATAGAGAGGCTTTGCTGACAGATGGGTGTTGTGGTGAATCGTGGATTTTGTACCCAAAGTGTGTTCTCAATTTGATTTAGTAACACTGCATTATTAAGTGCTTGAGCAATGTGGCTATAGCATTGGTTAGGCGCACTATAATAAATTACTTATTGTGTACTTATGTCCTTAACCTTTGGTGAGTGAAATTCAAGTTTAGAGTGTTTACTGGAGACGTGGTGATCAGATATTTTCAGGGATGGTCAAATCACATAAAGCAGAACTTTAGCTGCTGATCCAATACATACCATGTTCAAATGTCCAGTTATATTAAATGTAACTCATCATGTAAGTGTCCTTACATTAATCATTTGTAAAACATGCTAAAGGCAAGTACACTGTGTTGGCTAAGAAGAATTAAGCGATGAGAGAGATGAAGCTGAGGTGACATGACATGTGAGCACATTGTGTGGACAAGCCATGGTCAGCAGTTTGGGTCCAGGTCACAGGATACACTATTGTTAAGTATGTCCATTTATCACAAACATGGGTTAGAGAGCAGTCCGTCTTCCTGTATCCCTGCACTTCACACTCAGTTGAGCTGTTCTGTAGCTCTATCACAAACAAACTCAACCTTTGCACAGTTGAGTCCCGGGCTTCACAATGAAAATAAACACACAGATGAATGAGTTGGGGCCAAGTGCAGAAGGAAATGTATTTATATCAAGAGCACCCGCTGTTATTTTCCCAGTGCCAAACTGGTATGAACAGTAGCTATGTGCTGTTGTATCCACTGCCCCGGGCACTAGGTGACGAAGGAAATCCAGGTGAAGCAACTTGTCAACTAAAGGCGTCACATGGATGGTTGCCTGCTGATATGACATAAAGAACAGTTTGGTTTGGCCAAACAGGCCCGTGCTGTGATAAGGCTATGGTGTAAAAGTAGTGTTGGATGTTTCCATAAGTCACTGGAATCACAACATCAAATTCACAGGGTATAACAAGATAGTCGGTGCATAACAGATAAGACAAGTTGTTATCCTGCTTTTGTCTGTAGCTGACATTGTTTTAAATATTTGTAAGACGACACACTTAAAGGTGTATTATGGAACATTTTATTCCAAAAAAAAGAAACTTCATATTTGTGCGTAATTGACATTATTATAACCCAATAGATACAGATGGCATTGCGTCATAGAAGGGGGAGTGGCCTCGCCGAGGGGGGAAACAGAGTCTTTGGGAAACACAATTTTTCACTCTTTTTAGCCATTCTCTGGCAGAATATTAAGTTATTTATCACATACTAATAAACTCAAGTCTAAATCGGGTCCATATTTATGTTTATTCACAGCAGATTGTTCAGTAGAACCAAAAAAACGGCTAGCATTAGCATTAGCATTAGCACGATGCTAAAATGAAGCATCATGTTAGCATTCTCCGTTATTTATGTATTTATGGGCTGTTGAACCACTTTGCTCCTACCCATGTCTTTGTATCTTTATTTAGTAGAAAACTATATTCATAATTCAGCATTTGTTAAAGTAGTTTTAGTTTAAGTAGTAATAATTAGAGAAAGTTTAGATTTTTCTCTAAATTGTTTTCGCCCTTTACTGTTTTCAAACATGACCATACATGGGCGATTCCAGAGATGCCGTCTGTATCTATGGCTGTATAAGTGGTTAGTCCTTGACTTTCAAACACAGTGGCCATTTGATAGCCTGGACAGCGCTCCAGGATCAATGTTTTATAGGTGGAATATATCCATAACCATGGAGATGGTCTGTCAGCAGTGAAAACAAGAAACTCTAAAAACAATTGATCCTGGAGCATCATGAAAAGGTGCACTGAGGTCAGATAGCCTAAAAAGTGTTTTTTTTTTTTTTTCAAATTAAAAGTTTAATAATGCACCTTTAAGTTGATTGTCAAAATCCCACAACAGAAGAGGAAGAGACATACTTTGGATTGTAAAAAAAAAAGGAGAAGAAAAGGAAGAAATCATTCAAAATTCTTTCTCATATCTGAATATACTAAGTAGGGGTGGGCCATATCGTATCGCATATCGTTATCGCGATATAATTTTTTGATATCGTTGTAATTTTTTATATCGTCGTGGATACGATATAATTCATGTCACGCTCAGCTCCATCAGAGCAGCATAAACACTGACTGTAGAACATGGGGACAGGTGCTTATAAAGTTAAATGAAATGAAGGATGTAAACCGCTTGAGTAGATCATATTTGCGAGGAAAGTAGTATGCCATAAAAAAAAAAAGAATGAAATATCACTGAATTAATCTTCCCAATAGGCGTAAGGCTGGGATTTTGAAGTAATTTGTCCATTGTCAATAATATCGTCAAATACATCGTTATCGTGATATTTCTTTTTATATCGTGATATAGATTTTAGGCCATATCGCCCTGCCCTAATACTAAGGATAGAATTTTAAGAAGATAAGTACCTTTCTCTGTCTTTTATTCTGTGGCACATTTGTCGGTGGCTTGTGGTTCACATACATCCTGACAGATTTGGTTTTCACTATCTCTCCCTGCAGTATACAGTATGTTGGAAGCTGTCAGCACCTCTTTATGTATTTGTGATGACAATTTGACTTAATTAAATTCGAAAAACAACTCTACAAAGTTAGTGAGCCACACCCTTTGAAGTGACAATATGAAATAATAAACCCTATTAAAAATGAATTAAAGGGTCCCGTCAGTGCTGCTATGATTCCTATTTGATTTTTCAAGTAGCAACACATGTGATCCCACTCTTTTCCTTCCTCCCCACCCAACAGCCCAGTATTTCACCTTTAATTGAATACATTTCTGTTGTTGTTGCCAATCCCCCCCACCCAGCAGCACGCCACCCAAACACCCCCACCATTCTACTTCCTCAAGCACGTAATGCATGCAGTAAATAATTCAAATGAAATTAATTTTACAGCACCTTGTTTCCACTAAGCATGCCAACATCTGTTGTCGAGTCACAAGTTTACATTGTTGGTCATTACTTTCCACAATGAGCAAAATGTTTTATTAAAGGCCCGGGGGAGTTACTCTTGGATCAGCCGGAGAAGACGGTGCCACCGACATAACCCTGTGACAATCAAAGAGCGGCTATAGCTCTACTGGGGACTCCACTCCCGTCTGGCTTTGCAAAATGTGCTTGGGCTTAATGTGATTGAGTTTTTGGACAGCACTGGTCTTTGTGAAAAATTGCTGACGTGGACTTAACATAAATTTGTCAGCTTTGAAGTAAAAGTGTGCATTCAAAGTGCATGTGCCAATGATTTTGTGCGGCTGGATTATGTTGTTGCTGTACTAACCAATCGCAAAACCTAAAAGCACTGAAGTTGATAAATCTAACATTTAATCATTGACAGTATTATCTTGGGTCAACATACAACATACAGGTCATATTATATCAGCTGAATCAAGCTTTCCATGCCGATAACTCATGTTATTAAGTCTTTATTTGCAAAAGGTAATGATTTGTATTGTACTAAAGTGGGCATGTACTATGTGCAACACCTCTGTGTGTGCATATCCCTTTGTGCATCAAACGCAGCCTTGATTTTTCTGCTCAGGAAAGGCCTGTTTATTTGCATTGGTCCACATTTAAACAGTTGTGCACTCACAGCTTCAAGACAGTCACATTGTATATTTATCAGTTCAGGGACTCATGGAGAGAGAACAAACACGCTGCCTGCAATACGTACATCATTAAAATGCAATCAAAGGCAAACAGGAAGTGTAAAAAAAAGGTACAAAGAATAGGTTAAGTACATTTTTAACCTTAAACCATCTTTTCTCAGTTGCATATGCGTCTTACTTTTGTGGAGTACCTGGAGACTGTAAACACTTTAAATGACGGTCTCCACAGGCCTGGGCTTAAATGAGCAGACAAATGGGAGGACAGACAGTGAGAGTGCAGCCTCTCTCCATAGACTTGGCTGTAAAACGTGTGTGGAGGGGGCGCGCCCCAAAGGATCTCTGAAGTGCCTTAGTCACCCAGGGGCCTTGATGGCTTGACTAGTCCACTAGCTATTACCAGGTGATAGCGAGGCTGGGTTTCTGCCAGTAACAGATGTGCTTAGTCAAATGACTAATTGAAACCCTAAAACAAAATCAGCAGCTTGGCTATTTGGTGTGCATAATGACCCGGCAGGGCTGATAAAGGCACACACACACACCCCTCTCATCAACAGTGCCATTAACAATCATGAGCGAAGATGAAAACAACGCTGGGTTTATTCACCAAATGAAAGCACATAACTAGATGCTGTCCCTAGAGTCCATTTCCAATTTTAATAATACATCAAGGAGCGTAGCAGCAGCGCATGCTACTACACTAAGAACCAGAGCATGCCAAACAACAGCTTCAGCTTTGGGAGACAACTCCCACAGCTAAGAATTTAGCACATGCATAAGGTACACAACATGATAGCTATTAGCTAAATTAAAAGAGCCATTACCACAGAAGTGTGCAGAATTATTTGCCAGTTAAAGATTACAAACCCAAATTTTCCATTTCAGAGAAAAGTGTCTCTGCGTGTTTGTTTTCTGCACACCTAGTCTATTTCCATCTGCATCGTGAGAAGCGTGCAGCCCGAGCTCGGCCCCAAATTATGTGCATGAATAATAAAATAGCCTCTAATTAAAAACTGTTGTTAAATATGCAAAAATCTAATGATAATGAGATTGTGCAATACCTTGGAGTACAGCATATTATAAATTACTTAAAAGTGCAAGTCGGCCTGACCCAAACACTGCATTTTGAAGCTACTTGAATATTATGTCTGGAGCATATGGAGTTTGTGTGCATGTGGCGCTGTTAGCGGTGTTTAGGCCTGTATGAGTTCATACAGTATATCTACACATATGTCTCTGAAGCAGGGCGTGTGCCTGTGTGTGTTGACACATGTGTCTGAGTATTAGCAGAGAAGCCATTATAGGGTTTTATGTTAATTCAGATTGTGTATGCATCACTGGCTCTTCAAGGGACACATCGGTACTAAAGCCACTACCAGCATACTGTCTGGTTGATCATTTCTGTCTACAATAGATTGACGAGCTGAGCAGAATTTTATTTTCAGCAAATCTCAGAAACTGTCATGCTATGATGACGCTTGAGTGGCTGTGGCACAGTTGGAAATATTTGTACAGTGGGCTAAACAAGTCTAAAATATATTAGAAATGTTTGTGTAGGCTCTCAGTCGTGCAGTAGATGAAGGTTCTTAAGCTGTCATCTGTACTGCTTAACTACAGAGTACAAATGACAGCTTAAGAACCTTTGCCTACAATATAGTTGTATAAAATAATGATCATAGTGTAGTGCATGTAGAAATATTTATGTTGGCAGGATGTTGCTTCTTTTTAAACCGCCAATAAATGTGATTAATGTGCATTACACATTTTGCTCTTTTTTTTGGTTATGTAAATTTCAGTCATACTCAGAATAACGCTGGTATTTACGCATATCAAGCCAAGACAGAGATTTGCATCACATCCGCACAGCACATTGTCAAACATGATTGCTCCATTCTAGCTCAGCCCGCTCTTAGAACAATGTGCATATTTCACTCTCAGCAAATAGGCCTTCAGTGCCTTTATTAAAATTTTAACAGGACTTTAGGCTTCATGGGGTTCATCTGCTATTCAAAGCAACCAAACAAATCAGCTGTCATCTCAGCGCGCGTGTGTCTGCCCCTGACCTTCTTGAGTTCATCACGGACTGGATTTTGTCTGGAAGTCTTTATGGCCAAATAAATTGCTGCATGTGATTATATCCTTCATGTATTATCATTTCAATCTTCCTTTTTGTTTATATATTCAAATATGTGGGTGATGATACGAGAATAAATCAGCCGGTGTTGTTTGAGGGGTTATACAACCAGTGAAGCAGTCATTCCGATTAACGAAGCCGAATATGCCGTTGTTTGATATGCACACTTTCAGGCTCCAGTATACTAAAAATTGATGACAATAAAGTTTGCTCATGAAAACAAAGTAAATCAGTGGAAGTTATCACTGAGGCAAGTTCAATGTATGTTAACGGTTTATGCAAGTGATATATCACAGACTACTTCGTATTGTCCCATCACATTTCCTTAAAGAACCTATATCAAAGAAGACAAATATGGCACTGATGCATCGGTTGACACAACAATGAGATGACGTCAAAGCTGCTCATCCAGAGTCAACTGTGAGACTATGAGGCCCTTTGAAGAGACGAGTGTAAGGCAGGTGGAAAACAAAGGGCTTCAGGATGGACTGTTATCTTTTGCATGAGTGTACAGTCACTAAATGCATCCTATTGTGCGTGAGGCAGTGAGGGAGAGAAGGGCGTGTGTGTTATAACAGTGGAATTGAATGTGTGTTCACGCCGGAAACTCATTTTACTGTGTGCGCACTGAGCATCCTTCATTCCGAGGATGAAGTGAGCAGGAAAGTGGCAGTTCTTTGGCAAATAAAATCGGCTTCATGCACAGCCAGTATTAATTTGGCTTTTCCGACGGAATGAAATGGTTTTGTTTTGGAAGGAAATTGCCCTTAGCAGTAATGAATTTTTCCCCTCTGTGCAGTGTGGCACTATAATTTAACTGAGCGATAGATCACATAGGCACACAATTTAAGCTGCATATATTCTAAAAGCTGATGAATATTAAACGTGCAACATTTTAAGACGACCTGTTTTCACAAGTTTTCCTTTGGAAAGAGCTGACTTCGACTGCTGTCAACATGAGACACTAAAGTATTAAAGTAAAAATAAACAACAAGGAGTAACTGGGCCAAATTTAATTATTATTTGATTATTTACCCAAATGAGTGTGTTAGCAAAAGAGATATCAGAGAGACAGTAGTTAGCACAGCGCTCTGACAGTGTTCACTGCTGGGTTTAAAGCATCAATCACCTATCATCTCGAGCCCACAGTGATTTAGCTCTCTTCTTTTGTGTGACAAATGTTTACACGGACACTTTCTTGTCGTTGTTGTGATCACGTCTTGCTTTGGTGCGAAAACAATACAACTGACTGCTGTTGAAATGCAAACAAATGTCTGCTCAAAACATGTCAGTTGTTAAGATATTACTATTTTAACACATGGATGTATTTGGAAACTTTGATGTTT
Source organism: Neogobius melanostomus (assembly GCA_007210695.1). Classification (NCBI taxonomy): domain Eukaryota; kingdom Metazoa; phylum Chordata; class Actinopteri; order Gobiiformes; family Gobiidae; genus Neogobius; species Neogobius melanostomus. The sequence continues at coordinate 4,215,366 of VHKM01000131.1, forward strand.
TTGCAGACTTCATTTTAGATTATCTATTAAAATGAACACCTGCTATGTCCAAACAAAGCTGCTTCTCTAATTAGTGTTGTATTTGTACTAACACAGGTCTGAAAAACAGTTGTACTAACGCTGATTAAAACAGTATTTCATGGACTTTATAATACTAGTACACTATGTGCCGTACATGGATAACCCATAAACATGGTATTTGCAAACAAAATATCAAAGCGTTTGTATATCTTTGAAACTGCATCCAGCTATCACCATTCATTCACACAACACCATCATACGGCGAGTGAAGTCTTGAGTGAAGGTTGAAGCTGGCAACGTTTTGGATCTGTGAGCCACTGTTGCCCCAAGCTTACAGAACCTGGAAGTCCCACTCAGTCTCCCTCTCTCTGACCTTGCTTAGCTTCCGAGATCAGACGAGATCAGGCATTATCAAGGGATTGGCTTAGAAACTTAACTAAACTGTCATGATCCGACAGACAGTACCTTGGCTCATGTGCGAGTTGCACTTTAAAAGAGTCGTAATGAAACCAATTATAAGGAGGATCTCACAGTCGTCTGCCTCAAGTGCCACTTGATTATTCTCGTTATGAATGTCCCTTCTTCCCCTGACAGAGTTTGTCCCATTCTCAAGCAGTCATTTCCCTCTCATCTCTGTCCCTTGTATCGTCAGGAGAAGGTCAGCAGACTACTTTTCAAAGCTGTTGACCCTTTACCACATTTCTTAATTAGGCCAGACTATACGTAAAAGGATAGCGCCTGGTTGATCTTACACACATCTCCATTCTCTCTCATGAAGCCACATAAGGACATAGTGATTACATTCAGAAATGTACATGTAGCCTTCAAGTATAAGGAAAATTACTTTTCCTTTTCCAATATTATTTTTAATTTATTTTTTCAGTACAACAAAACAACTAAAACACACAATGAGTGGAGAGATACTCAAAAGGGCACTAACCGGAAATACTTAACATACTGTATCAATTGCAGAGTAAATGTGTGATGGTAAAGTCCAGTTATGATGATTTTTAAAGGAACAAAGTGCTTTCTTTAAAAGTCTAACAAATACAAATAAACACTGTCTAGAAAATATTTACTGTATTTTCCGAACTATAAGTCGCACTTATTTTCATAGTTTGGCTGGGGGTGCGACTTATACTCAGGTGCGATTTATATATCAAATAAACAGAATAGCATGGAAAAAAAAAAAAAAAAAAAAAAAAAAAAAAAAAAAAAAAAAAAAAAAAAAAAAAAAAAAAAAAAAAAAAAAAAAAAAAAAAAAAAAAAAATACTGATAGCTGCGAGAGGCCGCTGTAGGCTTGTGTACCAGTATCTGCTGCTCCTGTACCACTGAAGATAAAAAATCAAGCGCAGAAAAAAAGTATGAGTGAGAAACTTGTGAGGACTGGCAAAAAGTGTGGGCTACTCTTATTCAATGAAGAAAACAAAAAAAAGCTAGATGGCCACAGCTAGAGGAACGAGTTCGCAAATGGGTGCTTGAACAACGTGCTGCCGGGAGAGGCTTGTCAACAGTGCAGTTACACCTCCAGGCCCAGGTAGTTGCCAAGGCTAGTGCGACTTATATGCGGAGCGACTTATATATGTTTTTTCTGGTGCGACTTAGAGTTCCAAAAATAAAAAATAAAATCACAGAAGAGAAAAATATATGTATGAACTTTTCCTGAACCCACTGTATGTCTGTACTTTGATTCCAAAGTGGTAAAAGAGAATGCACAAGTGATGTAATCAAAACCCACTAATGGTTGGTTCGTGCTCAAAATTCCCAACTTGTTCGACTGAAAACTAGTCAATCCGGGTCCTAGTTAGCAATCACAGAGGTGTCAGGGCCGGAGTAATTGTGCACACGTGTTCAGCTTTGGAACGGCTTTGGTTTCGACATGACTCCCGCCACACACGAGTTCAAACCATAAAGAATAAACTAGCAATTGCGAAAATTAAACCAACGTCAAAATTCCAGTAATTTCTGTTTACAACATCACAAACAGCCATTTTTGATGATTCAACTTTCCGAGCTATTGTGTTTTTGAGCCGTCGGAAAAGAAAAGTGGTGTCTGTCTCCAGTAATTTGTTCAAAATGCGCCTTGTGGGTTCAGTAGGACAATGTGATGAATTTTGACTTTACAGATTTAATTGAGCGTCTCTGAGGCTGCCACTGTGGTGTCAAGGTTAAGAACTTAAACATATAATTAGACTGACTGTCTTCACCCCGGGACGAGACACGGAGGAGCTGTGATATGTAAACATATAGTGCAAGTGAGACATTCTTGCATGTATTTTTCCCTATATACAATATCATACTCTCTCTTGTAATCCTATACTCACTTGAGTGCAGTACGGTAGTAGATTTGTTCCTTGCTCGAAGCACATACCTTTAAAGACTTCTAAGCCCCCGTTGCCCTTACAGGAACATGTGGCAGGTTGCAAATGGTTGGCATCCTGTACTTGTACTATGCGCAGTATACGCATGTGCAATATCCCAACTTTTGTCTAAGTTCAGCTGTGTTTCTTGGCGCCGGAATAAGCCAGCAGCAGATGCGTATAACTTGAGGTAAATGGGAGTCGGAGTGACAGCATAAAAGGCTGCTCTACAAAGCGTTTCCAGCTTCTGACATGTGTGTCTTGTGCTTAATTTATGGACCTGCTGTTTTAGGGCATTTTAGATTAGCCGCTATAAGTGCGGATATCTCATTCCGTGTCTCACTGTGTCGGCCTCATTAAAGCCATGAGCCGCCGCTGCCTCTGCCGCCCTCTCTCATTGTCCTGAGCGCCATAACCACCAATCAGCCATTTTGGAGGCCTTTCAGAATAGCTAGTACATTAACAGAGCTTTGCATTCAGTTAATACGCGCGGGTCTGTTTGGCTACGGCGCCGCCTGATAGCGTGATTCATCAAACACAAGGTCCTAGAAAACACTATAAAATTTTCTCGGGGTAATAAGTCGGATGTCGTCAGGAGGGTGAGCCGATGGCGCGGTTAAATGCCTGAGCGCGTTCGTGTATTATTTTCCAGCGTGTGTAGAATCTATGCTGGCAATTACGCTTTCATTTCCACTCAAGTGCACCCCGTGTGGTACCAGGCATCAACCAAGTCATTAAGTCGGGAGTTTTGTCGAAGGAGTGGCTAAGGCCCGGGTTTGTTTGTGACTGCTTTATTGTTATTATTTCCTGAGGTTTATGGTGTGTAAGCAAATAAGACAGTTGGGTAGGAATGTACAGGCCATTACTTCTGTAAGATTTTGTGTTGGTGTATGCGCAGAGAATGCGTATAGTTTGGCCATGTCAGCAGTTTGAAAGCTAACTCTTGCGACCTTGGGAGTAAGACATGTCGGTATAAAAGCACTAAGGAAGAGCAGAATAGTGGAGTTGTTGAGTCATTCTTCTTTCAGTAACAACTTCTGATGAGTTGAAGATTTTTTATTAAATGTCATCACCCAACGATTGGAGAGCAGTTTCTTTCAACCTGCCAAAACTTCCATTACTTTAAGAGTACATTTACTTGCTTTTTTTGTAAACTTTCTAATAAATTTGAATTCATTAATACGGAATTTTACTCGAGATAAAAACAAAATAGCAACCTGAAAACTGTACTGCATGTACTCTAATGAGCACAGTAGTCTATTAAAATCCCTCATCAAACTTGGAGTTCCGCGCTTGCAGTGTGTGTGTGTGTGTGTGTGTATTGTGTAGCTGGCGCTCCTTGGAGGACGTGACCTGTGTGGGTAACGGCAGTGTTTATGGAGGCAGATTTGGGAGGAGGCCAGCCTTCTTATTAGCAGGGCAGATGTGAGGTCGCCCTGACCAGATTGCTTGCTACTTCCTTAAAAAAACAACTCACCAATGGCCTGGCGTGAGACTTTACTTGCGGGGGAGCCGTGGGTATGGAAATGTCTTGTGTTCCTGACATATTGTGAATGGCCACCAAAAAAAAGGGAGAAAGCCAACCGTTTCAATCCCCTCAAAAAAAAAAAGGAAAAAACCTGCCCCCCCCCCTTTTAAACTTTTTTTCCCTCTGAACAACATCTTTGTACATGAAGGATGGTCAAAAAAAAACACAAGCGACAGGAGCCCTCCTAGGGCGATTAACAATCCAAACTGAAAGAGAAACTTGCCAGGAAGCGAGCAGAGGAAGAGGAGTGGAAGGAAGGATGAGTGTGGAACTAATTTTGGAACAATTTGAGCTTTATTTCCCCCATTTTCTGACAGCACAACAGATTAGACAAAAGATGTGGCACTATTTTGTTTAAATGTATGTATATGCAATACACACAAGTATGTGACAATTTTACAGTTTTAAGCAGTGTCTGATACAACCATTTATCAGGACAATGTACACTGACATGTTAAGTTATTTATTACTGGATTATCCAATGTAAATTCACACAATATGTTGTAATCATATAAGGTGTGGTATACAACAGAAGATTTGTTGTTTTATAAGGCAGTCACAAAGTATTAGGAAGGGAACTGTAATCCCTGATAATATCTCGGTGTGTCTGAATGTGTTTTCCAGCGGTACAGATCAGGTAGGCAGGTCAACTCAACCGACAGGGAGCAAGTGCATTTAAAAGCGGGGTCAAGGGCAAATAAATCGCAGGGGCCAGTTTTTTCCAAGATGACAAACACGTGCTCCTGCCAGAAGGGAACCATTAAAAATAATTTACACAAGCTTTATGTTGGCTGAGCTCTTTTTGATGCAGTGTTTCCCCTGGCAATTATGGCGATGGCTCTGCTCCAGCCATATGGCCGGCCGGGCAGTGGGCCGTAAGGCGCAGGAATACCTGGGTGGTTAATTAAGAGCTGTTGCCAGGGCCATAGGAGGGCACTCTCAGATCTTCCACACCCCCATCTCCAGCTCCTGCTTCCTTTCACTGCAGACCCACCACTGTGACCTAGAGTTGTCTCATCTCGCACACAAGCAGCGGCCACCGGGGACTGGGAGAGGCCACCAGTAATTATTTCACGTAACACCCCCATAGTTGAGCTGGGATCGGTGCGGAAGGAGAAAAACTATGGGCCGAGGCCAAGGGAGCTGTTGTGCACTTGTGGCTGTGTGTGTGCAGGTGCACGTACAAGTATTGTATGTGTGCAACGGTCCAGAGCGTAAAGGTCAACCTCTTCACTTTCCTCCTCAATTGGGAGCAATGACTTCTCACAATGGAGAACAACATACCTGGGTATTTCATTCATATCACATTGTGTATTCAGACATACCCTACGCTGTCACTAGTGCTTAAAGGTCCGGAACCAGATTTCTTTTTGTCTATTTGTTTAGACTTTCAGCATATTGTAAAAGCATTTCTGGGGAAAAAAAGAAAAGAAAAACACTTTGAGTGATGTGCAATTGTGTGCCTAATTATACTATAAAGCCTTTTATGGTGAATTAGCGGGCTCTGAGAAAGTTACAAAACATGCTTTAAAAACTCATCACTGTGAAGAATTAGGATGCAAAAATGGGTTTTCCTATTATTTACTCAAATATAATCAAAATGATTGGATCTTTTAGCATTTCTTTCCTCAGCAAAACAGTAAAAAGCATAGTGCCAACACAAGTTCAAAAGTGTTTCATTTACAAAGGCTCAATATTATTATTATTGTCATTTCATAATTGTCACACTTTGGAGCCAATGACATCGTTTATCTTTATGAAATCCTTTTATATTTCCCTCTGTTGAACTGATGCTCCTATTGTCACATGTGTTGTCATAACATATAGCTTTGACCTTGTCTGAAGTCTTCACAAGGCCCCTGTCTAAACATACAGAATTGATATGCATAAAAGCACTATCACTCTATCAATCCACCATTCACAGATCTAATACAGTATAATGAAGCAATAATGAGGAATTTTCTCTTGTTAAAATGTCATTTATGTAATGAATAAAAGATGATGGGTTCAGCTGTCTCTCCTTTGTTCCCAATCAGTCATTTTTTTCTCCCTTTGGCCTGTGCTCTAACAATGGCGTCACTGGCAGACATTGTCCCCATAATCATCCAAAATTGCTTCATGTTTCCAGTGTATAAACAATCATTAGGATGTTGTTTTGTTCATTCGTTTCGCCACTGCCTTTCATTTGACAACAGTGGCTGAAACAAAAAAAAACAGGCGCACACACACACGCACACTGACAGCCTATAATCTAAACCTAAAAACTGTGGGTGATAGTTCAGTGTGTCCTGATTGTTGACAGCGCAGAAAGGCAAATACATCCTCGGCACGGCCCTTCCCGTCTCATATATGGTTTATTATATGCGTGTATGACTGTGAAGCCCCTGCTGTCTCATCTCCATATCCCTTATGGAGAATGTAAATGGATACATGATTATCTTTACAGGGGCTCGGGCAAGAAATGGGATCCCACCTTTGAGCGTGACTAAAGCAGAAGGGGAAATGTTGTGGTACACGTTATAAATGATTTATCCATGTATGGTTTGGCATAGTTTTATCCCCCCCCCCTTTATAGCCTCTCTTGTGTGCGCTTTTCAACTGCGATACAGAACAGTCCCAAAGGTGTATAGTTTCTCGCGGCACGGGTCTAAACAATAAACAGCATTATCACTCGGGCCTGTCTAACTCCCGGTTTGAGCCGTTTATACTGACCCTGCTATTGTATGCTAATAAAATCCCTGGGAGTGTATAAAGAGTGATATACTTGAAGCTGAATAATTGGTCATTTTGGTTGTGCGCTCCCCTGCTACACATTATACTGGTAATGAAGTCCTGCTGAATATGGTGATGAGATGTGTGTGTGTGTGTGTGTGTGTGGTGTGTGTGTGTGTGTATTATTGGGGTATATGTGGCTGTGTGCATCTGTCATCTACGTGCATGCGCGGCGAGGTGTCTCCTGAGTCAGGGATTATTGCTGATAGATTATTTCTTCAGCCCCCTCATTATCACTGGATCAAACAGACATGTGACCCGCACTTCATCACACCATTCATCCTCCGCTTAAACCGAGCTCTAGAGACCCGTGCAGAGCGCTGCCGGAACTGGATATATGGATGACGCTGTGTCTGTGACTGTGGACTGGGAGCGCTTTGCATATCGTGCTGCATCACATCGCCAATAGATTAAACTGCAGGCTCTTGAACAGTGATAACAATTGTAAAGCGATTATTTCTGACTTGGGACAACAGCCAGAAACACTGTATTGTGGCCCAGTATAAAAATCTTCAAAGCATTTAAGGGTACTTTTTCCACACCTACGATCCATCGAAGTCTCAAAGCACTATGTAAAGTGCATGTATTTCTAGATCCTCAAGGCTTGGCACCAATGCTGCAAAGGGTTGTGTATACCCGAAGGCATTTCAGTAGAGTGCAATTAAGTGTTATTGTGTCTGTATTATTTCTGCATCAGTGTGGCCTCTATAGTATCCAGACGATGTAACAGAGCCTGTTATTCTGTGATACTGTCATCACCTGTCCTCATTACTAGTTGAAGGACAGGCCCTTTGATGCTCATTAGTGCCTGCTCCTGTGTCAGCATTACAGAGTCATTCTATGGAGAAGCTGGTCACTTCAGCTTTGAGACGCCGCGATGCACGCTAACCTATGTATCCCGTGACAGTGGTGACACCCTCCTTTTGTCAGGGGCCCCTAACGAGGTCATCACTGTCCGCCAGACAGAGGTCACCCTTACATTTGACCCTATCCTTCCCCGCACTGTAATGTCAAGAAGTCCTGCGTCACCTGCCCGCCATTGCCCATTCAGCGCGTTCATTTCACTGGCTGCTCGCATGCAGAGCTGTCATGCAAGTGGCCAGCGTGTGCGGATATCAAGGTGGGCTCATGTCTTTTAATGAGATAGACGTAGAGCCCCCGCTAATGTCCCCACCTTCGTTAGTCAGGACCCAGCTGCAGCCTGTCAGCCCCTTGTTAAGCCCAGTCCTGGTGGGACAGTCAGGCAGGGCAACGCTGCTGTCGCTATGTCTATCTGTCTGTCAGCCACACGGCCTTACCCCACCCCGCTCCCCTTTGGTGGACTCTAGTGTCCCGCGTGTGAAGCTAGCCCTGTCTGCCTGATGGCATTGGGCTTTATGTCATGGATGTAGTCCCTGTGTTCCCAGGATCCAAGGAGGTGCTTGGCTAATGATCCAGCTCCAGTGCTTTGGGTGCTCGGCAGCATTTTGTTTCCTGATTAGAATGCCACGGCGGCCTTTGTCAACAGCAGTGTCAGCCGCTGTAAGGACAAAGCTTTGTTACCAGGGGCATAATTAAGTCTGTTTCCTGTAAATGTGTCACCTGTGTTGACCAGGCAGTCAAGGATTCATAGGGCTTCATCAACCTTCTTTGTTTACTTTTTACATAACGTTCTTAAAGGATTAAGTATTGTCTAAATAATAATAGTTGTATTTCCATATTCTAAATAAACAAAAAATACATTTTATACATGCTTCATTGTATTTAACATATTTATAGGTTTGCATTCAGTAGCAGTAAAATTGGAGTTCTGTGGTTCTTTTACTGGTATGATATACTATATCTGAACATTAACTGAACATTTACGTTCTGCTTCATGCTACTTGCGTGTTACAGGAACAGTGACTCAGCATAAAAAAAAATCTTAATTTCCAGAACAATTTGATTTCAAAAGCAGCAGGTTTATAGGTATAAATAGTGTTTAATCATGCTAAGGCACATTTAAATTCCCTCTGAAGCGTTGAATGAAATTTGCTTTCATTTACACACCTACTATTTCATTTTATTCTATTCTAAATTCCTTGAGTAATTATAGCATATGATGTGTCCTTTTTACTCTGTTTAAGTACTAACGTTAACTGTCTCATCAAATACACAGTGACATGAGAGCCAAAGCTAACTAGACCATTAAAAGCAACAGCAGTCCTTGGGATGTGGACTGGTCAAAAATTAATTGGCCCCATGGCTGTTAGAAAGCACACACAGAAAACAACTCCATGGAGTGTATGAGCATTTCCCACATAAAATATGTCAATTTTCACCACTCAAGCCAGTCCAGCAATAATGACCCCACTGAGGTTTGACAGCACAAATGACACAACACTGTGTGCTAATGACACGGGATGTAGTCTCTGGGTAAACATGCAATTAAACAACAGACTCTGCCTGAGTGAAGCACATACAGATCCTTCATACATCCCATTGTGTCTTTGTCTTTGCACACTCGCTAGCTGCCTATTCTTTTTCTCTGTTTCTGTCCATCTCTCTCTGCAAGACATTTGCATGCTGGAGGCATAATTGGCTGGTCTCATAGCAGCGATGGCAGTATTCCTAAACGAGGACATCTCAATGCACCTCACATGTCCTTACTGTCACTAGGCTCAGTGCAGAAAGCCTTCCTGACACAAACACAGCAACACACAACGCTCCTACAATGGCAGCCATGTCTGCTCCCACTCAAACTACACCCAGTGACAACGAGGAGCTGAACTAAGCACATTTCTCTTTCCCCCTTGCAGTTTCCAAAGTTCAGAATTACCGACAGGCTGCAGTAGCTCTGCAGGAGAAGTTTTTTGCTCTATGAGAAGGCAGTGCAAGAGTTTGCAAGGTGACAGCTTAGCTGTAGTGGTTTGCTAGTAGAGCTCATGTTGAGTTTGGGTATGTAGACATTCTGAAGATGCACAACTTACACATAAGTGGCACATTTTGTATGCATCACGGGTCAAAATTCTGTTGTTAAAACTCATGTGTCATAACAGGGATACCTAAAGAAGATATACAGAAAATGAATTATGTTCTATTTAATTTCCATCTCAGTGTTTATAGTGCCTATCTTTGCCACAGAAGACATGCTGTAGTGGCCAACATTCACTCATCCCACTGAGAGAGTCCACCTGCTAAAGCCTCACTCCATTCACCCGTGAAACAATTAGCAATGCTGAGCAGTTTTGCAATTAAAGTCTCAAAACTGTCACTCGACCCAAATTTAAACTAGTAGCAATAGTATCAGTGTTACAGTAACCGCTGCTTTTCCTTTTTATAGACTTACATAGGAGATTTATATCAAGTTAAATTTCCCTTATACATTTGCATGGTTGAGTGTACCTGTACACCACAATCACATTGATGTGTTTTGCAAATTGAAAATCTGCTTTCCTTCTGAGTGGTGATAAAGTTTTGGGGAAAGGAACAGTTATAGGTTGGTGGAGAAATAGAATTCTCCTCAGGCTTGACATTCTCATTCAAACCGGAGCATAGTGTTGTGAACAAACCGTCTGTCCCAAACTCTAAATGGGTTCAGTCAAAATGGATGCTAGAGCCCAGTCAAGGCTTAAATCATCTCTCTGTCGCACTCAAAGGAGAGGCGTTGATGCCAGAAAGTAGAAGAGTTGGGATGATGGAATCTGGCGCAAACACATTCCCACCTTTCCAATCTTATTTTCGTCTCCTGCCTTCTGCCTGCTTCCATCGCGGGGGCTTAGTGTACTTTTTGTGTCCCAGTGCATACAAAGTCTATCAGAATGCATTTGTTTCATGGAGCCCCTTTTCACTTTCAAAGGGTTAAACAGACCATTCAACAGCCTGTCAACATTCCCTGGCCAGCCTCATGGAAAAGTCTGCTCCAGTTTTGTTCAGGACCAACACTTGTCTACTCGGCCCGTTGTTACTCGCGTCGTGTAATATCCATGACAATCGTGTTGGGCCTTTCAGGGGGCTCTGTGGCTCCTATTCTGTGGGGCCACTTTCAGGCCATAAAGAGCTTTATTTGTGTGCATTTGAAAGAGTCATGTGAAGTGCCCTTGGACTGGAATCCTCTTCAGCAGGTCACCACTGTCTCAATGGGCTTCACACTCATTGGCGGCCATCAGTCCTGCCTTTGCGTTCTTATTAAGTGGCATTAGTGCATTTGTGTTCCAAAGGCTCTGCATAGGTGCAGTAAAAAAGGGGTGCCCCACAAATAAGTTTATGGGAAATGGAGTACAAGGAATAACCCTGAACATGCTTTAGTTAACGGCATTGCACATGTATTTAAGTGGGTCCTGATTCCAAATGACGCAATCTAGACACACAGCGTTGAAAAGTCGAGAGACATAAGCGTGGGAAGCCAGGGAGTTCTAACACCATATCTGTTTTATACCATATGGAGATTGGTTTGAGTACACAGCGGACATGTTTGAGAGTGCTGACCTCAACGGCCATGTGTGTGTACGCTGAATGGTAAACAGTGTAGAGTGGGGTGTCACCCTGACCTCCGGCATATGGGTATTCATTCTGAAGGAGGCCTTTCACAAACACAGCCATGCTGCCAGCCAGGCCCTTGGGGCTTTGATTTGTTAATGAATTGCTCTATTGACTTGAATCTTTGCTTGTTTCATTAGAGGACACCAACATCACTCCCTGGTTTCTTTTTTATTTCTCTGCCTTTTTATTCCAGCCTGATCTCCTGCATGGAGGAGATGTGGGTAGAAGAAGGGGGGTTCATAGAAGGCTATTGTAGGTTTGATTTAAATCTTTAGGCTTGTCATCTGTTTCCCCCTCCTTCTGTGGCTTTCATTCTTTGGCCTGGCTAATTTGTATTGTGGCAGTTTAAGACAACTCTCCAGTGCTCAGTGATGCAAGAGAACAAACCTAATGCTGCGCTCCTCAGCCCCTCTCCACTGCCCCCAGCCCTGGCTCTCCCTCCTGGGCAGGCCATGGTCCAGCACTGTCTCCTCTAAATCTATTTCCCAGTCCCTCCCCAGCCTCATTACCATGAGGAGACAATAATGGTTTTGTCAGGACGATACCTGCTTACAAGCAGCAGATTATTGTGTCGTGCCAGTGTTAACACAACAAGTACAAGCTCTCTGTCTGTGGCCATTCCACCGGCTGTCAGCACTCATCCATAATAGCAATGTCACAGCATAACACATGGCACACAAAGACATGTGACCCTGCAGCTAAGCAAACAAAGACATATAGACACTATAGCTTTACACAACATATGGCATTATCACTGTGGTCTCCGCTTCTTTCACAAGCCACCAGTGAGCCAACATTTTCCTGCCCTTTGTCCAGAAAATGTGTTGCCCCTGGCTGCTAGGCCACACAGTGCCATGGTTGTGCACCAATTACACCATACTTTACCAGGAGTGCCATCTGCAAGCCAAATGAACCAGTCTGGCTGGGCATTCAAATCTACTATGTGTGAATGTGTGAAAGGGGAGTACAGTATCATGCATACTCTTTGAATAAATAACATAAATAACAAATAACATAAATAACAAATTAAAAATATCAAAGCTGCCAGGACTTTAAATACGTGTGTCTATCATTTCCAGCATAGACATTGCACTGTTGTAGATTAATACTATGATCCAGGGTGGCACGGGTGAATTTATTTTACAAGTTGGCCTGCGAGAACTTCCTGTGACTGTATATGCAACAAGGCAGTGGGTCAGCTGGAGGAGCTTCCTGTCCTCTGTCCAGAGCCAGGGCGCCCGCTGTGAGGGTGGAACGTGGCTGCCAACCCCATTGTCCTGAGAGAGGATGTACAGTGGTGTTGTCTCGTCCACAGGCCAGAGATGAAATGTCCATGACGCACAAACATTCTCAAAAAGGCTCACCTCAAAAAGTCTGGGAGGAGCATGACACAGAAGCACTGTTAGGAAATGAGCCATAAATCATTGGTGAAAGACAGCACTATATTTACAGCGAAAGATCATAGGTTTCATGTTTGTAGGATGTGGGGAGCTCCATTCAGCACAAGGTATCAAGTGGAAATCCGCAAAGCTATATTTTGTTATAATAATAAAGAACACAAATTAGAAATAGAAACATTTTCTGGTATTTGTATACAATGGTTAGAAAGGTCTGAGGCTTGGATAATTAAATGATGTCATGTGAGAGAACTGATAAATGTATTAATGAATGAATTGATTACTTAGATCCTTATCCTCCATTTTGTTTTGTTTCTTGTTTTTGTTTGTTTGCTGTTGTTTGTTTGGGGGAGTCAGTAGTTATAGCTTAAAAGGAGAGAAAGTTTCAGGATATTCTGAAACAGGTTTCACAAAGTACTCTGTATGCTGCAGACCAGTGTACAGTATCATGACTAGTTCTTCTGGCTGCATTGACATTATCGACTGTGCACTGTGCATATGATAGAACTTTAAAGGAACAGGTCACCATTATTCCATACTGAGATATGTTCTTACCTGAGCTTAGACGAGTTGATGCGTACCTGTCTGGTCTGGTGTGTGCGCTCAGTCACACAAAAAGACCAAAGATGTTGTTAGCATTTAGCCTCTCCCAGCATATTCCTATGGACCCAAACAGGGGTGAAGTTAGAAGCAACCAAGCTCTTCCATATTTTCCCTATTTAAATACGGTTACGTGAGTAGTTACACAATCCAAGAACAAAATGAAACATGTCGATTATCTAAGCGGATAAAAGGGGTACAATATTGTAAGGTGTAATAACACCCAGGAACATTTCAACGTCCGCGCAGTAAAGTGAAGCTTCTGCACGGACGTAGAAGTGATCCCAACAACATCTTTGGTCTTTTTGCGTGACTGAGCGCACGCGCAAAGACCAGATAGCTACGTATCAACTCATCTAAGCTCAGGTAAGAACATATCTCAGTATGGAAAAACGGTGGCCTGCTCCTTTAAAGACCAAACACAACAAAGAGAAGTACGCAATTTTCCAGTTAACATTCGACATACTGTAAATATCAATTTTACCCATAACACAATTAGAAGTGAGGATGGATGGAGGAAGACAGAGTTAGTGTCTGAAGCCTGTGACTCGTTCAGGGCTGTCAGAGAAACAGTTGGGTTTGACTTTGCATGCTGCTGCGCTCAGAGGAATCCCAATATTTATCCACTTTGTCTGGCCGTGGCACCTGCTGTGGGAGACATTAGTCATTTGTAAGTATTAGCACGGGCACTTCCTCCTCTCCCTCATCTTCACTGTCTCCCTGTCTCCTCTCCTACCCACCCTCCCTTGCACCCTTGTTCCCTCCCTCTGTGAGTACACTGTCAGTCACGTCCCACTCTTTTAAATGTCATCCACTTACAGCGGAGAGCCGTCACCCCGCTTGACAGTTTTATTGGCCCACGTCACAGTGATGGCAGTGATGGCAACGGGATGAAGAAGAAGAAGGAAGGAAAGAAAGCGGGCTAGAGGGAAGACAAGGCGGTGTCAAATCAAATTAGACTAATCAGAGTGATGTGATTAATAGAAGTTCCATTGTGGGGTAATCATGCACAGCCATCACCGCTGCAGTGGACTTCAAATTAGCATGCCCCGCAGTGAGACTTTGATCTGGCAAGCATCAAATACAGCCGGGCGTCACTTTGTCAGTAACTTACAGCGCACCTTCGCCTTGACGTCTCCTCGCCGCTCCGAAAAACAAAGGTGCGAGACAAAATGAGACAAAAAAGTACCGCTACATGATGTTAGATGATCTTCAAGTCAGTTTTGTAAGAACTTGGCACTTAAGACAAAGACATCAGTGTAATGTGGGCCAAGTGACTTTTTTTTCCTGAAAATGTCTCTCAAGCATAAAGAGTAGGCAAAAGAAATCATCTTACTGTGTCATGTAAATGAACAATTAGTATCAACCGTCTGCCATGGTGAAGAGTTTTTAGCTCAAACGGTGGCACAAAAAGTTGAGATATCATGACATAGTGACGTGACATTCATGACATTGGGTTGTTTTTAAAGGATCTAATCTATAAAATGACACCTTTTCTGTTTGTTTTTACACAGCTTTACATATCGTACACAAAGGTAACACAAAGGGCATAACAGCACATCAGGCATCTCGGGTGAAAGCTTTTTGCACAAAAATATTTACATAGCAGTCGGAGCATATATTCTGTAATTGTAACACAAACTTGTGTTTTCATACACACATTTCAAAGGGTAAACACTGGTCCTGCTGGGAGCTTGGATGATTTCAATCTAAATGTGAGGCTTTCAAAAATAGAGGGTATGCCAAGTGTGCATCATTTTCATTCTAAACAGAACCCTCAAAGTTCGGGACACCGTTTCAAAAAACATAAAACTGCTGCTACGCTGTGACATCACTTACATTCCCTCTAAATGATATAGCTATGAGTTATCAGACTGGTTCCTTTGACACAAATGGATCCCAAAGATTAGGCTCCCAGTAAAGAGTGATAAATCCCATCACTAGCCTCAAAATGCCAACATATTTCTTAAAAGAGAGAGCATAGGCGGAGCCAAGGGAGGTCTCAAGACCCTCCTAAAATTGTCTCAAACCCCGTATGATGCCACATCCTCTGCCCAGGCCTTGGTATAGGCTACAGAGAGAGAGAGCCGAGACAGAGGAAAGAGCGGCTGTTCCTGCGCCATCCTGAGTGGATACGTTAGAGAAAGGGGAAAAGAGTGAGCATGTCCATCAGGCTTTTAGCCTAAGTTTAAGATCCCGGGCAGCAGATGGCAAAACACACCTAAACTTTGATTTACAAATTATAACATGGTATATGAAGGCAGCTCAAACATTTCATACATTGTGACGAAGCTGTCTTAATTCACATACGTGAATACGTTGTGAGGGATGCAGCAGGTTCAACGCACCTCCTCAATAATATAATTTTGTCCCGTTACCCAGGTTTTTATTTTTCAACAATCTTCCTAATATTTACGGTTTAACATCGAGATGAAATCAGGCGGCATTTGTGGAGTGAAAAGGGAAAAAAAGTGATCATATGCACGACGTGTGTTTACATGCCACAATGTGGGTTTTTCCCCTCATTATTATCTCTGTATCAACCCGACAAAGGTTTTAGCTTTAGTGTTGTCTGAAGCCTGTGTCCTCTCATCAGCGAGAGGTCACAGCTCACAGAGGGTAGCCTACAGGAGCAAGGGTGGAGCTGACAGAGGGACTGGGACCCCACAGCTAGGGGACTGAGGGGGCCCCACTACGAAACACAATCACAGATTTTTATATGAATACATATAATAGAATTATAAAAGTAATATAGCTTTAAGGGGCGTCTCATGATGGGAAGGTCGGGGGTTCGACTCCCGCCTCCTGAAGGTGTACACTGCTGTTGTGTCCTTGGGCAAGACACTTCATCCACCTTGCCTCCAGTGTCTGACTGGTTCCTTGCTGTAAAGCACTTTGGGCCTAATGATGGTAGAAAAGCGCTCTATGAAGCTTAAGCGCAAATTCAACCTGGAGATGTACCTGCAGCCTTCACTCATCGCCTCAACGGCAGCCTTCACCAACCATCCAATCCCGGCCCCATCGCAAGCGCACCTCTGCATCAGCAATCAGCGCAACCGGCTATCCCGCTCAGCCATTCACTGTGCAGGATCCCCTTCTTAAGCTCCCCGGTCGATCATTCGGAGTTTCCCAGCTGTGCAGCGACCCTCCTCCGCCCCTCCTCCTCCTGGGCTCTCCTCAGGCTCTGCCCGTCGCATTGACCCGCATCGGGTCTCATCGTACCACCACCAGTGTCCAGGCTCCTGGGGAAGATTCTGGCCATCATCATCAACACCATGCATTCCATTATCATTCGGCCATCTTCCGCCGGGGTCTGAGCCTCAATCACAATCAAGTTCAATAAAACTTTCTAATGCAGCCTGTCTCTGTGAGTCTTTTCAGGTTGAAATAAGTTGAGACCATTTACCATAATGTAGCTTCTGATTTTTATCACTGTGTAATAACATGTATTAAACTGAAATATGGTACTCTAAAGTGCACCACATTGCACTAAATAACATCTATTCAATAAAAATCTATGGGGGAGGACACACAAACCCCCTACTAAAAGAGGCAGCCCCCTCCCCCCTACAAAAATCTCTGAGCTGCCACTGAGAGAAAGATTTCCAGTTGTCAAAGAACGTGTAACGTCAGTGCAGCAAAGTGTGTGCGTGGTCTGCCCTGCTCCTGCCCCAATACTGACATTTTCATTAAAAGGTCACAAATCTTTTCATGCATTCATTTCATCTCTTAATATGAATAGAAAGACCTTCAGATGAACAGCTGGGAGAAGGAGAAGAGTAAGACAAGGGGCAGAGATGGGATTTGGACATGGGCAGAGGTAAGGCATGAATGGGAGAGATACAAGATCAAAAAGTCGGAAAGACCAAAGCGATCAGTTCTCACACCAAGGTCGGAGCAGTGAGTTACATATCCACAACTCTTATCTGGCACGGATACACAGCTTTGAATGATAACGTGGAACGTGATAGGTGAGGCTGCCTAGCATTAATGCACACTGGAGCTTCTTTCCAAAGTCAGAGTTCAGAGTTAACTTGAAGGACGCTTGATCAGACATAAGTGAGACTCAGTGGGATTTGTTTAGTGTAGTCCTCATGATGTCCTTGGTATAAATGCAAAGGCAAGTCAATTGTTTCATTATATATGGCAATTAAATTCTTGGCTTTGAATTTGAATTAATGTGTATATTAGTATATGAGAGGATCCATTACTGAGATAATTCCTTTGAAATGAATGCCAAAATAAAAGAAGCCCCTTTAGTTTCCTAATTTACTGTATCAGCCGCATGAAGCTAAAAGATGCCCCCACTTAGCCGTTCAAATGAGGATGTGAAATATTTTCTTGTGAAAATGGATTAAAATAATTTGGCAAGAATAATCATTTAAATAGTAATAAGGACCCCGAGTGTATCTATTGAGCATAAAATAATTTCAAGTCTGAATTAAAAAAGCTTATTACTGCCTCTCGTTTCCTTGAGGGAATCCTACCCACTCCTTTTTCTCAGTCCCCTTGGTGGAAGGGTAATTTTCTGTGGAGGCTGGAGGAGTAGGCGCTGTGCGGCCGTGTGTTCAGTGGGGAAAGTACATGAAAGTCTCCTGTTTTACACAGTGGATCTCATTCTCCATGCTGTCCATATTTCTGTCTGTCTATCTGGAGACTGGCTCTAAATCTCCTTAGTCTAACAGTGTAAGAAGAGTAAAAGAGGCTTCATAAATGCTTCTCAGTGTGATTCTCCAGCATAAATCCAAGTCTAATCTTTTATGCTTTACCTGTCAGAAAGCCTTCACTCACTTCACCCCTGCATTCCTCTACACCTTGTCAATATGTCAGGGAATTGCTGAAATAGGTTAACTTCAACACCTGTCAGCTGATTTTCAGACCAAAATGAAGTTGTGCAGGCGAATGGCCTGTGAACGAGCAGAGGAATGTGGTGATCACTGGCCCTCAGTCTTTTCTCTGTGACGTCAGGCTGGTGGCATGGCCGAGAGCTGAGGGCCGCTTGGCTCTGACAGCTGCAATGGCCGCAGTAATGTGCCCTGCCGACCCGAGCCAAGGCCTCTCTCCTGCTGTCAACACAACGATCGGCTTTCATGGATCATCTCTTATCTGCCGAATCTGTCACTGCAGAGGAGGGCTCCTTTCTGGGGCTTTAAACCGTGCAGCCATGGTTCACAGGCTCCATTCCCCCTCGTATGGGCACGCTCTTCCCACCTCCCTGTCTTTTTAACCACTGTCCTCTTCTCCTTCTGGATTACTACATCAAATGCATGCCATTTGGTTCCAGTAAAACTACCTGAGTGACTGGATATGAGAGATGTGGGTCTGTTATGGATGAATTCTATGGGAAAGGGAAGAGGCTTTTGTTTGTTTGGACAGATGCACAGGGCCATTTGTGAACTTCTGTCAGTGATCAAAGCTGCTGATGATGTAGAACAGATTCATGGGCCATGTCTTATCAGCCCCTGCTCTGGCTGTCATCCATCATCCTAAGCCCTCGTACGTCTCATTCCACTGACGGCACTCCAAACAAGGTGCATTAATCACCGCTGCTCCCTTCTTTGGCCAGGTGGCTACAAGCCCTCCAGACACCTACCAGGAACCTATGAGGGTGGAACCATCACAGCACTCCCCAAGACAAACTTGATATGGATGTGTTTATTTCCCTGGACAACTCTCAGGTAGTTTATCGACCGGCCTGTACTTTGCTTACTTTCAAGTGGTTTTAATACATTCAATAATTCAAGCGTTTTGGCTTTTTCATGACATTTGGCTTTCAAGGCCATAACATTATTTCAGCTGCAATTAACAGGAGACTGCCAAGGAACTCCTCTTACTCTCCACTAGCTTTTATTTCTTGCATGAAGTTTCACATCAGTTGTCCATTGCATGCATCTCATTATCCGTACCCGGCTGGAGGCTTGCTGGTAAAAAACGTTTTTAAAAGGGTTAAATGTAAGGTTTAGGTCAGCAACACCCCAAATCATTAGGCATCATTTGGCATAGTTTTGTACGCAAATACGTATCACCAGATTATTTTTTTTGCAGCACTTTTTAAAACTATGTCCTGCTTGACGTGACCTTCATTTACTTTCATTTGGGGTGTCACACTATATATATGATTTTGTTTTGTCACAATTCGTGTTCGCACCAGTGAACTCAACAAAGCACCATTTTATTGCCGGTTGTGCTGCCTTCTAAAGGGTGGTTATAGTTGTCTTAAAAATAAGGTCAAGAGGTCAAGTGACAAAGCATCAAGTCTTGTGGAACATTATGTCCAATGATGGAGCATGTGTGGTTAAGGAGTCTACCAGATGCAGTGAAGGAGGGTAAAAACTTTACCGCCCAAAGTCAAAGTTATTACTGAAGTAAAAGCTGATGTTGACAGGCAAACAGCGAGTTCACCTCAAGGTGAGGAGACATAAGCACTTGAAAAAGCCATATCTTTGATGACCCTACACAAAAGACATTTCGACAAGGCTGCACGGTAATAAAGGTTGAACATAGCCAACAAACTCAATATTTCTGTCATATTCCACTATATATGTCAGGGGAGTTGCATAACCTTGCTGGTGTCCTTGGCCTCTGAACTGTTAATAAGCCTATTTGTTAAAATGACAGTGGCAGGCAGCATAAGCTCGGTCCCTCTATGCCTCCGAGTGGAAGTCAGTTATCCCTGCGCTCAGCTCATCTGGCAGAGGTGAGAGGATATCAGTCTGACTGCTGTGACAGCTCTACTTTAGCATATTCATGACTGGTAGAGCCTCATTTCACAGGTGTATTAAAATACCTCTAACCCCTTTCTCATAGGGAGCCTCTTTTCGCCCGGCAATGCAGAGACGCCATGCATGAAAATCGATGGGGGAAATATGTAGAAATATAAGCATGCATCAAAGGCCGGGTCAAGAACCTAATTTCACAGTGACACCAGAGGTAATTTGGCTCTTGAAATGTTTGTCAATTCGCCATTCATTTGAGCCGGCATGGCATGTGAGGCCACTGATGTGAATGCAAGGTGGCCAACCTGAAAGCCTGTATTTATGGGGCACTTTTGTGAATACATTATGCCTGTCACAATGAAATAAGTGACATACTTACATGGTGCGAGGAGTGAGTCCAAAGGGGAGAGCACCGGGCAGGGGAGAGATAAGAGGAGAGGTAATTAGTACATTCATCTTTTTTATGATATCATTTTTCAGACATATATGATCACAATGTAAATTAGAAATAAGGAGGGACCTGCAGAAAATGGAAATCATTTGGACTGGGTCAATCGCCCAACAATAGCGGTGCTGGGAGGCCAAGTATAATTTACGGTGTTGTCTGGCTCTCTCTCTCCTGCCATGCACCTGGCAGAGGCTGATACTCTGCTGCTTCCTGCAGCTGCCAGGCCCCGGTGCCCGCAGATAATGTGCTCATCTCTAAATGACACCCATTTGCCACACCTGGAAAAAAGCCTTGGACTAAACCTGCTCTCTGTAATTTGCACAATCCTCATCCCTCTTGTGCGTCTGAACTAAACGCTTTCTGTAACGGCTTTCAATGGATTATTGATTTTTGATTGGTTGTCATGTAGAGGAAGCTCCTCCCCATTTCAACAGAAACATTACCTCTGTAACGATTAGAAACAAAAAGTTAATTATGTAATTATAAAGCCAATAACAGCCTGCTTTGGTTTACCCTGCTTTAGTCGGTTTAAACATTATCTCTAGTGTGCACATCATAACAGGCGGAATGTGAGGAGAGAAGATTAACGCCTTGGAAAGCAGATGCGGAATTTAATTCTCCAGTCCACGGCTGCCTGGGAAACCATTAAGTAATCACAACATTCTCCCTCGATTAAATTCACGGCTGCCACTTTGCACACAAAGGAATGAGGGAAAAAGAGGTGCCGGCAAAGCTCTGCCATTTTTATTGACTGTAACATCAGTCCCTGCCTGCAGGCACAGATGAATAAAAGTGTTAAATAGGGTGCCTCAATCTGTCAGAAAATGAAAAGTTTGAGTGGGCAAAATAAAATCTAAGTAAAATAAAGGCAAGGGGTGTCGCGATATGTTAGGCCTGATAAGGCTCACTCAGAGTTAAGGGAATAAATGGAGATGCATCTGATATTTTCCATTATTTTCTGCCATTTTACTTTACCTTAAATGATTTTTGTCCCCAGAAGCTAAAGATAACGCTGTGGCGAGAAAAGGTGGCTGAATTTGGGCGAGGTGTAAATGGATTAAGAGCACAGCACACAAGAGCTTGCCACAAACCTATGCAGCATGCAGTTGCAGTATGCTTGTATTGACAGTCTGGAATGCATACAGTAAATGTGACTAATTACTTATGGATGAGTATGTGAGCAATTAATAAGGCCTTGAAATTATATGTATTTAATGTTACACAGTGAAGCTGCTTGAAACAGCCCTACAGGAACAGAGGTCAAAGGGGCGATCTACATCTATAAATGAGCACTTAAGGGCAGAGAGAGCCTCTTGCTCTGATTAATTGGGTAATTCATTAGTTTGGTTAAGTCGTTTAGTAAGATGGTTGAGAAGAGGGCCTATAACCTAAGGGCCCTGTAGAGCACCAGTTACAGATGAGCAGCAAGACTGTGGCGAATGCAAATGAACTGTGAAAAGAATTCACATCAAAAGAAGCCGAACAAATGAAAGCGATGTATCTGCTCCAATGCTGATCATAACATAGTGGTTTAAATGTCACATTGTTACACCACTGGGGTGTGGATGCAGAGGTAATATTGACAGGCATTAAGCTCAAGATCCATGTTATTGGCTGTGTTGATTCTGAGCGTGTAGGTTAAAGGGGAGTTCTCCATGCTGTATTTAGATAATCTTTACTTCAAAGTGGCTGCTATCATCCATCAAGCTTCCAAGTGATCGGTCCACATGAGGCGAGCTTTGGACATAGAGTCTGCTGCCTGCTGAGAATATGTTGTGTGTACATATGACACTTTTTCATGGCTATATTTGCTCATGCTTTAAAAGTACTTCCTTGAATGCGTCACCCCCCTCTTAGGAGTCTGCCACACATTAACATTCTAGTGCATGGCAACACACAGAGTGGAGTACATTCACAAAGTAACTGGCAGCCTGTTGCTACACTCCCCATCACTCCTGTCCATCATGTCCTCCCGGGGGCCCCTCAGCCATACCCCAGGGGCCATGGAGGGGCCTGGGCTTCACCGGTTCTCTCTCTGTGCAGTGCAAATGCCAGGATCAGGTTTGGGGAAGGCAGCAGGTTTTTTGTATACAGTGAACAGCTGGTACATTCCAGATAGCAGCTGAAAATAAAGTGAGTACAAAGACGACAAGCTTTGCCTAGTCCATCCTTTGTACTGATAATATATTCAAGCAGCCCCAAATGGGCGCAAGTGGCTTCTCAAAATCATGAAGGAATATTATTGGTTGTTTATATGCACTTGTGTGTGTGTTTAAATATATATTTGTTTTGAACTGTAAACATATATTTTATAACTATACTCCTTCCTCCATCCCATTAGAAAAGGTCAAAGTAGCTCTCCAAAACAGCAGTAAGGATGGGAAAACTAATGACTACAATGGAGTGTTTGCATTTTTTAACTCTCCAAAAACACAAAGAGCACAGCCTGTGACAGGTTCTATTATGTGGCAGCCCAGGCCGACGAGGAGGCAGTTCGGGGTGCACAGATGAAAGAGGGGGTAGAAGGCTGGGGAGGACAGCAGAATGGAGTGTGTGTGGGTGAGGAGGGTGGGAGGGGATGCGCTGTGTGTCAAAGGGCCACGGAGATGGCAGGTGATGAGGACTGTCCCGCCTTCGCTGCCATAACCCATGTTGGACGGAGCTATGGGCCTATCAGCTCAAAGACAAATGATCGCACAGGGAATATCACGGACAGGAAGAATCTGTCACCTACTGGAGCCCTCCCTCCCTCCACGTTACCCAGCCATTATGAGTTTCTTTAAGGGCAGATAATGCACTGGAAGCTGTCGTGCAACTCCTCCTGCGCCACGATGAATGGGACATGAGAGATGGTGATAAGTTATAGATGTTTTGCTGCAAGGATTTTATTAAGTTTAGGTCTGCATTACTATGGATCTTTTCCCCAACTCAGCAAAGTTAATACAGAAACTGCGTAGTATACCTAAAGTACACATTTTAACTTTTTATATATAAACATTAGATTCACAATTATGCAAGCAAAAAGACTATGCATAGTGTAGAAAATAAAAGAGACTGAAACAAAAAGTTTTTTTAGCTATTATGAATGTAGAAACACTGACGACTTTATACTATGTGTGACATAGTACAACAGTTGACAGTGCCTGTAATTCACAAACTATGGACCTCTAAATTGTTCTATGCCCATAAGACAAGAGACATGTGTACTGTGCATGCTCAATATTTGAAAAGGATATGTATTACAACAACGCATTCTTATTCAGAGTGTATAAAAGTATCCAAACATCTCACCAAATAATAGAACAATAGGGTTTTAGGTTGTTCGCGGAAAGAAACCACATCTTTTGTGTTGAAACATATCAGTCCAATTGAACCATTATGACGTCGTCTTTTAAATTCGTCTTGGTCGGCACAAAAGACCAGTGGCCCTTTAACAAATGTGAAGAGGATTATTCTTTTCCTTCAACTCCAAGCCCCACAGCCGTTCTGCTGTCATTCACACAGGGGCATGAACTTGGATGGGTCGTGCTTTCACCCCTGCTGGACGCCACATTTTAAACACACAGTCACAATTGACTGGATTAACCCACCCCCACCCTGTGTGTGGAGAAATCCTAGGGACTCGACAACCCCTACCATGCTAGGAACCAGCAGAGGTGCATGCTAACTGGATCATGTTCTGTGAGAAACAAGACAAGTGTCCCTAACTTTTCTCATGTCACTTTCTGTCACAGCCTCCAGCATGGATGGGTACAGGCCTCACTTAAAAGGAACTCCTTTGAACTAGATTCATGGTCCATTTGCATAAGCAGATTTGGCTGAGGAGAATGGAGGGGTATTCTGGCTGGTCATTAATATGCCAGCTAATTCAGCACATTGTAAGCCCATTGATGCTTCACTAAAGGGCAGTTATCACATCGCCTTTGTTTAGGACCGAAGCACTTTCAATGGTTTTACAAATTACATACTTAATTGATTTAAAATCTGTCATAAACCGCACAATAAAGGAAGATACAGCTATAGCTAATAGGAGAAAGTGGAGTCATGTTCAAATTGAGTGATCATCCTGAAGACTGAGGGATATGTAACGTAAAGAAGCAACAGAATATGGCTATTTTTATGATCAATTAAACATTATGAATAAGCCATAAAACTATACATAGTATAACATATAAATATAGTTCCCTAAAATCAGTTCCAGATCATGGCATCAACAAGTCTCATACATGTAAAATCTATCTTCCTATGAGTCCAGTGACATGAAGAAACAGCATATTTCTAACACTGTTGGAACTTGGTGGAAAAATATGGGAGATATTGTTTTAAATACATTAATGGGACATTATCTTGGCTGAAAGATTAAAGGTTATCATGATGAAGGTAGTTTAGTTGCTGTGCACTGTTGTGCCTGAGGAAGTGGTCCCAAGCCCACATTACCTTTTTCTTTTAGTAAATCCCCTCTTCATTTGCCATTGTGAGGCAGCCCTTCATAGGGTTTTTAATGCTGTGAGCCTCTGTATTCTTCTCCTTTTCTTCAATATCGCGCCCCTGATAGGGCCACATCAAAGCAGGAGTAGCTGTGCTTTGTTGCGCCTTGGTCTCTTGACTCTCAACATGTGGTTTTATGGCTCTGGACATCGGCACCTTTTAACCCATTCTGCCAAGATTAGGCATCGCCTTCAACCGAGCATTAGTGAAACTATAGTAACCAATAAGAAGCTTGTCGCTGAATAGAAACTATGTATCTTGTCACAGCAGAGCTGTCGGAACATCACGATCCCAGACAAGTTTCTCTGCAGGATTTTGGCCGCTCCAATGAGGGCCCCTTCTTTTCACGCAAAGACTCCGCACGCACACACACATTTTAAACAGTGTGGTGGCCTTGCATTGTTTTTCACAGGACACAGGCTTATGTTACTTTTGTTCAGATACAAGTGAGAAAGTTTGACATATTAAAAACAAATGAAGAGTGAAGGGTCAATTACAGAATTTATAGGGAAAAGAGATTTGGAAGTCTGGGCAATAACAGAAACTAATGGAGTGGCGCTCTGCTGCTGTCTTGGCTGGCACAGTGCAGATTTTAGGGGAAGAGGAAGGGTAGGCGGTGAGCCAGGAGGTGCTGTGGGCCCCAGCTTCATTAAGAGGTGCAAACACAACTCAGTACTCCAGCCTATGGCTCCATCAGTAGGATTCTGGCCTTAGCCTGAGCTTAGCATGGGCTAAAGGCTCAAGACATCACACACTCATTATGCAGGCTCAGAGAGCAACTGTCACATGCTCACTGCTCTTCCTGTTGTGGCAGATCTCCACACATCTTCCAGTTATATTCCAGGATTGGGACATTAAGGTAGTCAAAATATTTGACTGTCTGACAAGGAAACATTGCACTCATTTGTTTCACCAAAATCAGCCATTTATGAGAAAGAAAACTGCCCATGTTGCGGACACACAGTATAGCTGGGAGTAAACTAAATAGATGCTGAGCAAAGCTTGCTAATGCAATTAAACAGAGACATAGTTTTTTGACTTAGCTGTTTTATTCTTCTTTCCTATTTCTTGGTTTATAATGTGGATGCAATGAACCCAATGTCATCAGTGTCTAAATCAGGCTCAGCCGGAACGCAGAAACAGGAACATGAGGTAGGATGCAGTTTTGGCTCTGTGCTGGAGATTGGGCGAGTGAGCATCCAGACACAAGCTTGGCTGGACTCTGAGAAGACTGCAGCCTTCTGTGAGGTGGCTTGCCCCACCACATGGAGTGCTCCAACAGTGACCCTGCGCATACTGGCAACTGCCAACTGTCTGCTTCCGTCTGCTTGGCATATTTGGCCATTTAGTGGGTACTTGTGAAGATCAAATAGGTTAAGATTGCCCCTCTTAGTGAGCAGAATAAAAGAACATCAAAAAGGTGTAAATTTCAATTCCCTACTTTTGATTAAGTCAAGCATGAAAGGAAGTGTAATACTCTCAAGTGGCAAGGGTTTACCCTATTGATGCTGTTACTTCTGCTTCAGGAGGCCCAATCAGCCGACAGGGAGCTGAGTAAACTGGGCCTGAGTTTTTGGGGAGGCCAGATGGAGGGCTTTTGCTGTGCCTGAAAAGACAGCTTAAGAGCTCGCCTCCTCAATCCCACTCAATACCGACTGTGTGAAATCCTGGCCCTGGCTAACCCTCCAATCCACCCCCCTTATCCAAAGCTGGTGGCTACCACCATATGGACTTGTTTAAAAAACTCCCACAGGCTGGTACAAAGCACAACAACACAGTTTTCATTTCAAGTACTCTGTGAAAGCCCCCTCCCTCTGACTCCTTCTCTTCTGATTCCAAACCCCGTCATGGGTTCTGCTCTGATTAATAGTTGGTCTTGGCCGTCTGTTTTGGCAAATCATTTGGTGAGATGATTAATATGAGCGTGCCCACTCCAGCCAGATTTATACAGTGTACAACAAAAAGTACCACTGGTTAAGCTACTGGTTGCCCTATTGCCCTTTCATCTCAAAAACTCAGCCAAAACTCCAGCTTGCTATTTGCAGACTGAACCCCTTACCTATAGTTTTTTAGAACAACTTCTGACAAAGCAGAAGTGAAATGGAGCGGTGCCCTTCGTGGCATGCGGTGGACAGTGGAATGGAATGGCTTTTGTGAAGACTTAATAGAATCTTTAACCGTTTCAACAATCTACTCCCCTGGAGCTGCATTAAGTAGATATTGTTGGGGGACAATGACCTAAATAGCTCAACATCAACCTCATTAGGCATGCAGGCAGGGCCGAGGCCATTTCATGGTGGAAGCTATTGTCAAAGCTCACCGCAGGTAAGCATTAAATTGCAAATGATAGCCTGAAAGGCAAGAGGAAAGCAGAAAGAGAGAGGACTGAAAATTGTAAACACAGAAAAATGGTTCTCAGGACAACAGAGAGACGGTTAGAGAGAGAGACTTGCTCTGACCGTACAAAATCCAATACATCACAGTCTTCGGGGAGTAAATTCCACTCGTCTCCTAAGTGTCTTATTTGTAAGCAATGCTGAGCAAAACCCTGTGCAGAGACAAAGAAAAAATCGTGAAGCACTAACGGAGAGACCTAATGACAGACTGATAGCAATTACTTGTCCCGTCAATGGCTTCTCTCTCTCTCTCTCTCTCTCTCTCTCTCTCTCGCTCTCTCTCTCTCTCGCTGAGCATTCCAGAGGAAAATTAGACAAGGGGGGTAAATAAGGCAGAAGAAAGGGAATAAGGTTTGAAAACAGTTGAGATTGGGTCTGAGTGAGTAGTAGTCTCTCTAGTATTGGTACACTGTCACAAACTTTCCAGTCAACAAATCAATACCCAGAAGCTCTGTGCCAAATGATTTACTATACGACTCTCTGAATCAGCATGTTAATCAAGAGGTCTCTGAATAATAGTTCATGTTGCAAAGTGCTCCTACGAGTAACATTAGTACAGACTGTGTTCCTCTGCTGATCTGCCGCTGCCGCTTTAGCTCTTGAATTATTGGGCCTTTGCATAATCCTTGTCACTTTTGGCATTAGTGAAATGACCCTTGAGGTTTGTGATCGTCACTGGTCTCCTCCTGAAGTAAATTAAAGCAGGGATCGAGTGAAAAAGATAAATCAAGGCCATCCTCTGTTTGCAACTTAAATGCAGCCTTGATATGAACCCCTGCCATTTTAATTAACACTTCTCTGCTTGTACTCTGCAGCTTGTACTGCTACACTACTAATGTAATAATAATAATAATAATAATAATAATAAATAATAATAATAATAATATTTTAGACTCAAAAAGGGAGAATAAACACACAACTTCTCCTTCACACTAACTAAATGTCACTTTGCCACAATTATCATGGGTGTACCGTATCCTGTTTATTAACATTTAAAAAATTGATCTCCAACCTGCACACTCCTGCAGATAAATCACCTCTGGCTAGAAGATGAAAATATCAAAACACAACTGGAACAGCATCAAATGTGCACGTAAAGATCTAACTAAGCAGGTGGCAAAAACTACCATGCTGAGTGATGTTTGTCATGCGTGCCTTTAGATAAATAATCCCTCTCCAAATACATACACTTATCCCAGTTTGACAATTGTTTTCAATTCAAACATGTTTGGTTAAAATGTACTATGTTTCTCATTAGCTATGCAGGTATAATAGAAGAGATCTCAGTAGGACGCAGCCAATGGGGTTTTAATGAAAGTCACTCTTGTGTCCTACAGAGAGGTCAAGCTTTTACACCTGGCCATAACCACATGGGGCCAGCGCAGCCTTGGCAATGACTGTCAGATAAGAAACTGCATAAATTAGATGTGAGTTGATAGAGACTACAGAAATTTGGCTTGAGAATTTACCACTGCTATATAATCTTAATGGACAAATGCAAAATAAGAACTTAATGAAAGCCAACTGTATGTTATTTTTCTTATTTGCAAATCATGGAATGTCGTTATTTAGGCACCATCCTAATATGCATGCGACTATTGAAATTCCGGAGTGTGTGTATTGCCCCCATCACACCAGAGGATGGCAGAGTGGCTGATGAGACTTAGCCTCATGAAGCTTGACTCTGCGGCTGCCTTCCGCTGCAAGGGCAACTTGAATAGAAAGCTTTAGAAAGCAATATTACATACCCAATTTCTGATATGACACAATTAATACAAATGACAAATAATGAATGAAAATACATGATTCACTTGAAATTATATTGTGAAGATACCCGGCTATTTCTTATCAATGTAATCTATTATGACAATGTTTAAGACTTGTCAATAATGGTCATTACCACAAAAGTACCAGCACTTTGTTTGTTTTTTAATCTATACGCTTTGTGTAAATTTGAATGTGTTTGGGGGGCTTAATGAAATTGCTCAATAAATATGAGATGTTGCAACTGCTGCAATTACTGACAGTGGCTAACAGCATTTTAAATACCATAAACATTATCAGCTACTGCATGCTCGTAGCTCTGTCTATCTGCTGTGTCCAGCCCCCACCGCAGTTTTTGGAGCCAGGCTTTGCATTGTTTGATCCTGTTGGCAACGCCTTGATGCCGCACGCTAATGAAGAGGTAATGAGCCAGCCGATACGCTGCAGTCTGCAGAGGGGCCACAGTGCAAAAGTTTACGTTCCCAGGACATGGACCGAGAGCATGCCCAACAAGGCGCGGGATGAAAGGCGGGCCCGAGTCCGCCGTGAGGACCTCTACCGCCACAGAGGGGATTACAGACACCTACTTCCAGCTTAGCCTCCACTTTTGAAGTTTGGGCATTGGTGAGGGAGCAATCTCTGAGCAGAGTCCTGTTTGATTCTAGTGGGAGTCCGTTCCTAATCCGCCCTTTCCTGCTCTCACCTTCTGCCTGATCCACTGCAGCCTCTCATCCCCGTGGTCCAGGAATCATTATCCACCTTGGTCAAGTGGGGTAGAGAGGAGGGGGAGGGCAGGGGTATCCCTCATTAATTTCCCCTAAGCAGATTACGGAGTGTGTGTTTGTTGTTGTTGTTTGAGCCATCTGATTTGCCTAAGCCCTTTTGTTTTTTCATCTGGTTTACACTTTAATGCCCCCTGAATGAGTTTCAATGACTGAGGGATCAACTGGACCCACAGGCGATGCAGCGGAGAACCGAAGAGCGTGGCGAGCTGAAGAGGTTGGATCAAGGAAAAGAAGCCAAGTGTACTTCTCCTCGCAGCAGGGATGTTCAAGGGGAGGAGACAAGTGTTGACTTAACCTTGACTCATCTCAGTGGTTAGTGGAGATAAACACTGACAGCAAGACTGGATCTTGAAGCAGTGCTTTTAAAAGTGCATACTTTGGTGGTACTTGAGATTCCGTTTTGTTAGTCTATTATAGTCGATTTCTGAGTGGGTTTTTTCACTCGCTGCTCCAGATCCCCCATCCCACAAAACAACACAAAAGACTACTCCTGTAACTTGAGATTTTTCCAGTTTTTAATCCAAAATAAGCAGTTAGTCAAGTTTAAATAGTAAGTTGTTGTCTAAACTCACCCTTAACCGTATTTAATGCATTCCAACCCCTAAGTTTATGAGTTTTACATATTTCCGGGAACAGAATGGCACGGTAATGTTTACAACTAGTCCGCACCAGGCTAATTGTTTTTAGCATCAGTGCTAACTCCGGGTTTCCATAAAAATGACAGTGCACTCTGCATGCAACAGCTTCTTTTGATCTGGGAGGTGTTGGAAATGTGGGTCAAATGTGGCAGAGGTGAGGTCAATTTATCTTAGCTTTGACTACAATCTTGTTTAGCTCAAGTTTAGTAAATTGCTAATTTCTGAAGCTCAATGTAATACTCTCTTGAATTTGGTATGGTTGTGACATTTCTTTAAATGCTATTCAACACATTTCTAAGATTTTGCCATCAGAGCTACTGTAGTGATCCGATTTGGTTCACTGACTCCACTGAGTTGGATAATGAACTATTACAACATTGCAGTGAGTTGGCAGAAAACGGTTGAATTTGGGGATGCAGGCACCATCCAAATCAAGAGGAATTATTTTGTAATGGCTGTTCGGTTGGTTTGGTCGCTCGATCTTCTTCCTCAGATAACTCATTAGTAAGATGAACACGCTCTGACTCCGGTCCAAAAGTACTTGGCAGTCAAATAAGTTCTCCCATCTGACACACCTCTCACATATCATTACCAGCAATTACCCTCTCGGAGCGCCGAATGATATCATTAATCCAGCTTTTCGGAACTAAGTAGGTGTAAATGAGTCAACAGAATAAATATATTTAGTGTTTTTAGTTCTACAATAAATAATATCACAATTTCCAAATATCGTTTTAAACTATAATCACATTCATGCAAGGTTAGCTTCAAAATACATATTGTGGTGCCAAAACAGAATTACAGTCTTAGCTTAAAGCAGTACTAAGTAACTTGTTTACTTTAATAAATCCTTTTCGTAGTTCCTCTGGGGGTAATAAGTGTTAATGGGATGATTGGGGGGTCTTTCATCTCCCCCTGGTGTCTCCGGCCAGAAAATCGCATTTGCAACTTGCCTGCCACCGGGTCGGAACACCAGTACACACTAATAGAATCACGAAGAAGCTAACTAGCGCACTTAAAAGTATAAGCAAGTTGAATGAAAAAAATCTCCATTGTGTAACTGGAAGTACAATATCCCTCTCTCCCTTTGTCTTTTCTGTCAGCGTAGTATTTACTCGCTCGACATTTAATGAGTAAAAAACCGCAACATGCTACGACACCTGCAGTGACGTTTATGGCCTCTAGGGGCACGAGTTACTTAGTACTACTTTAAACTTGTTTTGTACTTTTTACAAACCAAGTTTAAACAGTAAACTTTAAAAAGTAAACTTGTTTTGTACTTTTTAAAGCAGAACTAAGTAACTCATGCCTTTAGTGGCCATAAGCGCCACTGCAGGTGTCGTAGCATGTTGCATTTTTTTACTCCTTAATTGTCCATGACAGTAAATACTACACTGGCAGAAAAGACAAAGGGAGAGAGGGATATTGTACATCCAAATACACAGATAATTTTGTTAATTCAAAATTGGCTGTAAATACTGTTTAAGTGGCGCTAGCCTGCAGTTAGCTTTGCCCGTTAGCTTGTTAGCTTCTTCTTCGTGATTGGTGGCTCCGACCCGGTACAGGGAAAGTTGCAATTGTGGTTTTCTGGCCAGAGACATCAGGGGGAGATGAAAGACCCCCCAATCATCCCATCAACACTTGTATTATGCCCAGAAGGACTACGAAAAGGATTTATTAAGGTAAACAAGTTACTTAGTACTGCTCCAAGGTCTGCACCTACGGTAGCCAGGATTCAAACTGCCAATCTTCCGATTTTAAGATGACCCGCTGTACTATTTCTTCATTTTAACACACTGCGCATTTAACATGGTAACTATTTCTAAAGGCGCGCTTCCACAAATGATCTGAAACTTTAGTGTGGATGGACTCAGAAATGTCACCTAGACCAAACGGGACAAGTGCGAAAGCCTTCCCACTGTGTATAAACAAAGCAAATAGAGCACAGGTCAACACTTCTTACGATCAAGGTTAAAAGGCAAAAAACCACAATCACGGACGCATCGCCGCTTTGAAGAAAGTGGTTCCCGCAGCAAACAATTCCACATAATTAATCTGACAAAGCCAAATGTAATTGATTGATAAGAGGAAGAGAGGAGCGTGCTACCCTTTCTGTGGGCCGTCTCCGAGCACACGGACACTACAGCTGTCATCAACAGACCAGACTTTATCAGGTGCTGGGATCGAAGCGCAGTCCTTTTGGAGAGTGGCCAACATCACTCGTGTGGGACAGAGCTGAAAAGGCACAGCTAATGGGATCTCTTGTACACCCATCTCATCTGTAGATCTAAGGTTTTTAAGGTCACAACTGACTCAACATTTGTCCTCTTTTCAAAACGCATGAAAACGCGGGACAAGGAAACACGGCACCTTGTCAGATGCACTAAAGTTGATATTTGATTAAATTTGAAGATGTTAGGCTTGTTGAATTTGTAGTAGAAAAACATAACATTAGTCATCTATTCTAAGATACACTTCACTATTCATAGAAAATGAACCAGGACAAGGCTGTGGCCAGTTTTCTCTCGACCGGCAATCACAGCACACCTGTCTGTGTGTATCATTTTCATTTCACAACCCAAACAACAAAATGAATTACAGGGAGCCACAACGTTCAGTCTTTTGGCCTTAGTTTAGACTACAGCTTTAAATACCAAACTATGGAGGGACTTATGTTGACATACAAGTAAAGTGTTTATATGGGAGCCACCACAGTGCACAGTCCAATGAACAGTTGTTGTGTTGTTCTAATTGTGATGTTGTCTTAATAACCTGGACTATGCGTCTGTAATAAAGGTTTGGAATAGTTGTCAAATCATCTACAGGATCTGGGCATGTCATTTTGCATAAATTAATGATAAAATCAACGACTGCATGTTCTGTGATTGCCTCAAATGAGCAGAGCTTGATCCAGGAACAGCAAATCTCCCAATAAAAGGGAAATTCAGAGTGAAATACTATGCTAATGTTATTTGCTTTCTAATATCAATCATATATTTGCCAGGATAATTTTAATGGGCTTTATCAGACCGTCAGACCTCGGAAGCTAAGCAGGGAAGGGCCTGGCAGGACTTGGATGGGAGACCGTTTGGGAATACCAGGAAGCCCGGTGAATGTAGTGTGTGTGTGAGTGGTTGGTGGTGGTGGCTGATGTGCGCAGACTGGTTGCCTCGCTTATCATCACCAAGTATGGAGTGAATGAATAATGCACCAAATTGTAAAGCGACTTTGAGCGTCTGGAAAAGCGCTATATAAGACTAATGCATTATTATTATTATTATTATTATTATTATTATTATTATTATTAATCAACCAAATTATCAATCAACCAAACTTGGGCTGTTGGTTCAAATCATTCATTCTTAGAGAGCTGGTGGTTGTCTACAGGACAGAGGGAGCCCCAGAACCACCTGCACTTCAGTGGCACGCAGCTGCAGGCGGTGACACAGGCCGCCTGATGGCTTCACCCGCACACTCCACAAATTCAGTAAACTTCATGGAAATTTAATAAGTGATGCTCCTTTGAGTTGAGCCGCGGAGCCCTGGCCTGGTGCTGGGAGGCACATGTGTGATGGTTTAGCCACAGACACCGGGACTTCTGAGGCAGACAGAGGAAAGTCCCTCTTAGTACTGAGGTGCTTAGAGCTGCAGAAGAAACTATGACCCCAGGGACCATGCTGCTTCAGCCAATAAAGACTCTGTATATCCTGAGGGGTAATAATATGCCGCTCTGGCCCGGGCCTGTTTTATTTCCCCTTGCCTCTTCTCTCTTTTGCCCCCCCCTTCAAAGGCCCTGCTCAGCTGCTCCTGCCAGGCTACAGAGCTCTTTGAGTTAAAAGGACAGCGATTCTCATTTGAAATCACTGCCTTTGCTGGCTTGTCTGTCTTTTTTCATAGACTGGTTTCTGCTGGCTGCACCATACTGAGTAGTGCTCTACCATGACAACTAAATAGCCCCCCTAATACCACTTCATAAAGCCATGGAGTATCCTCCAGGCTAGAAGTTGTAAATTAAAGACATAAATGTTGCATTCATGGAAAGCACATATAGTGAGACTTGCACTAAAATGACAGGAGTGGCTTAACAGGGTTGGATAAATGATACCTTAAGCCACCATAATTTATGGGCACATCCTATGGTGAGAAATAAAGGGAACCCAGGGTTTAGGGGACTGCAAACGTGACAATAAAGTGCACTTCCTATTAAACTTATATTAAAAAGTGAGAGCAACTTTAAAAAAGATGATTTATAAAATAGACTCGCCGCAGACTCAAATAATCACTTTAAACTGTCATCCAAAAGTTGTGTCCATCATCACAAGAGCCAAACAGTTTATATGGCAATCCTCCATATTTGACTGCCCATGAAAGATTTACCTTGTCATTCCACATTTCAAGTGCGCATTCAGTAATGACAGACATGCCAAATGCCAGGCTCAAAAAGGTGTTAATGCTCACACAGAAAATACACTGTTTATTTAGTCTATGTTCCCTGTTGACAGATACCTATTGCAACAGGATGACAAGTTGAAAAGGAGCACCGGAAGAGCACGCCTTACTCTGTGTCCCTCTTCCCTTTGCTTTTCTGTTTTCAGGGATGCTCTTGTTGA
This sequence comes from Neogobius melanostomus, assembly GCA_007210695.1. Taxonomy (NCBI): domain Eukaryota; kingdom Metazoa; phylum Chordata; class Actinopteri; order Gobiiformes; family Gobiidae; genus Neogobius; species Neogobius melanostomus. The sequence continues at coordinate 4,250,390 of VHKM01000131.1, forward strand.
TGTGACAGGAGAGCTAAGCAGTTCTACTGTATGCAACTGTCAATTACCCACCAGACAGTCTGTAACACAACAAGTCCTCATTTCATTTTTACATCATTGTTTTCTCCTCTTTAGCCTGTCACGCAGCTCCTGTGTGTGGGTGTCGTGATGGCAGGGGTGAGATGCGAGGGCAGACAAGCGCACAGTGGAAGGATGCTGGGCTACTCTGAGGGATGTTTGGCTTTGTCATTTCACCCTTGAAATTCGTGATTACAAACAGGACAACTTTTTTTTTTTTAATTTTCCCTTTTGTCTGCACTCAGCTGGCTGACAGTCTGCCCCAGCAGCCGGGTCTTTTAATCAATCACCTAGATAATCAAATGTCACTGGCTATCTGCTCCATGTAATTACTTTTGCAATTAAAAATCAATCTCCAGTCACCCCGTCTAATTAGTGGGAGGGCAGATCTTCATCTAGATTGATTTTATAACACATATTGACTTCAAATGCCACAACATTGCAAATTTCCTCATTTTCATGCTGCGCAGCATCACAACAAAATGCCAGGGATTGTGTAAGGATGCACTGTGAGAATGTTTGGATTTTACCAGAGGATGGCCCTTCAAAATTAAGGAAAGATGTACCAAATACGCACACATGCAAACAATAAATCTATAAATATATAAATAACTTAAGCTAAGAATGAAAATGTGGATTTGAAATATTGACATTTCTTTTATTGTCTCAGCCATATCACGATCATGTGGTAAATGTGAACATCCAAGCATGTCCCATACACGGTGACACCCATGCAAACTGTGGTGGAAGGAATAAACAAAATACTCCACCAGAGGCATCTCCATGTGAACTCCCTCCTCGCATTTAGGGCGTTTGTTCCCAAAGAAAGAGGCAGATGTGTCCATGTGAAAGACATCATAATGGCCCGGCAGCTCACCGTTGGGGACAGGCGGGTGACAGGTTTGAGGATGCACACTGCCCTACTGTGTCTGTCTGTCTCTCATCTCCACCTCTCTGCCTGCAGGGAAACTTTCCATATTGACAGTCGAAATAATGAATCTTTTCCTGTGTAGGCTTATTTACGCAGAGGAGCATGCACCCAGAACCATTCTAAGGACGATACGCCGTGCAACATGCAAAACACACACATGCCGCCACAGCCTGAGGGAACATGCCACTCAAGAACAAGCCGGGAAAATGCAGCTGAGACATGACAATCCAATACCAGCTCTGTAGAAAATTCCAGCCATTCCGAGGTACAAGAAATATAAGAAATAATCAAACAGTAACAAACAAACAAATAAAAAAAAAAGTCTGGACAAATTCCCCAACCTATACTAATACACACTGATTACTGATACACGCATGTTCTGATATATATTTTAAAGAGTAGCTAACAATGAACACACTCTGCTGTTAAATTCTATGTTTTAAAACATTTACTTTTTTAAAAATATTTTTGCCATTTTAGGTGAACTGGATTAACATGGACTTTTGTGGTCTAAAACCGTGTCTTTGTATGATGGGAGTCCCTCGGCGTATGGAACTGAAGACTGTGGCGCTAACGTCTGAAATGTAGCCACAGTTAGCACAACTTGAGCGGCTGTTAGCATAACATCAGCACATAGCTATACCTTCATTAGTTCTTTTAGCCGCTTCTTTCCTCTATAGTTTTTGGGCTTGGCGCTTTAGAATATTTCATAAACCCGTCAAAAGGCAGTATTTGTCCACGCCCACAACTACCAGTATTTCTAAAGGTAATAAATAGTAGACAAGTAAATCAATCACAGGGGAAGCGTCTTAAACCATGTTGGGTTGAAGCAGGAAAAAAAGGTAAAAGAGGAGGAAGTGTGAAGCATTCAGCAAATTACAGCATCTACCGCACCGTAACAAAGATAGCGCCATATACTGCTGGAAAACTTCTATGTTTATATGTCAGGTAGTTGTCCGTGCTGTTCCTCGTGGCTGGGCACTGCTATTTAGCACGTTCTTTGTAGATTGAGGATGTGGCCAGAGTTTATTGTTTAGCCACACTTCATAGGGTCCCTCCATTGCATGTTTTTTTTGCAGACTGTCCACAGTGCCTATCCAGGCTGACTCCGTGATTAAAGATTCGATCGAAACTCCTTATTGCCCTGAGGCAGGCATCAAGGCTGAATGAACGGAGGGGGCAAGAAGAGGGGTTATTCAATCTAACAGAACACAGATCTTGGCGTAGCTTTCTATGAGACATTAAATACTAAACAAGAGCATGTATGGGGGCCCGTGTGGTTCAGAGGCTGTGATTGGCCTGTCTGTGCCTCGACCATGTCCACTGAGACCTGTAGTAAGAGCGGCAGTTATCATGTGTTGCCTCCAGCCACTAACAAGCAAAGAGAGAAGGAGGAGAGACGGGCTCCAGCACAGTTGAGAAGTAATTAATCACAATAGACTGGGAACTGTCAAATCCCCAGGTCTTTTATAGTTGATAATGTGGCCCACCACAATTTAACCTGATGGAGATGGGATTTTGCTTTTTCACTTCTGGCAATAAACTGAGGGGAAATGGTGAGATTGTAGTGATGGGTCGGCGAGGTGAGGATACTAATATAGTTCAGAACAGCAGCAGCCGGTTGTGGACTTAATGATTGCTTTTCTGCTCGTAAACGTGGAGTCTGTATAAATGTCCCAATCAATAGTTTACTCACCGGAAATCCTGAAATAGCAGCACAATGCAGCAGCACATTCATACCTGTGTCTTAACATCAGAATTTTATACCCCAGATCATTGGATAGTCAGGTAGAAATTAACAATTGATAGGTAGCAACTGATGATATTTGCTTGGAGACACCACTTGAAATAATGCACCCACCAGCGATGCAGTAAGGTGGCCACTGGATGTATTGAAACGTTAAACAACAGATGGGGCAGTCATCGGACACAACAGTGTGAACCTTTGAGGACATTAAATCCACTGTCAAAACAATGCAATCTCTTAGCTAAAGGGCCAATGACTACATTATATTTGGCAGTGTGGTATAATAAAGTTTTAAAGACTATAATTAATATAAACAATACATATTATTGTATGCTACATGCTTAAAAGTTTAGGGAATAATTAAAAGGCTGTGTATGTTTGGTCAGTTTGGTTTAAAGTGTCTGCGTACATTGGTGTGTGAATGAGAGAGTGAATGGGTGACTGGTTCCTTGCAGCGCATTGGGCCAGATTAAGGTAGAAAAGTGCAATATAAGTTGAGTCCATTTACCATTTAAAGACTACAATTACCATGGTCAAAGTGCTTCTGTCTTCCAAAGTTCACAACCTCTGACAGTGTGTCAAGTCACTATAAGCATTGGCTTCAGGCTGCCAGACCTCTGTACATCGAATTGTTTTAAAACACCTTTTCAAATGGCTTTATTGGCAGATCGGATGTCAACAACAAATACGCATGATAGCAATCTGTAATAAAAAAGATACACAGCTTTAAATAGGCAGAGGCTCACAATAGGAGAAAGGAAGATGAAAGAGGTTCAGCTGCTCCAGACTGGTCTGGCTCCTTATCACAGCGCATGTCAGAGGCTTAAATGGAGCATATACTCCAGGGGCAAAGTTCAAGGTCCTTCCTCCCACTTCACTCACATTCACCTGTCACCTCCAGCACACACAGAGCGTTAGTGTCATAACTGGTGCCTGTGGTACTGAAATAGTGTCACATTTCAAATTTAAATAGGTTATAGGATCATCATAGTGATGATATACATTACTGTTCATAAAACCACAAGGATTTATTAAAATAGCAATGTCAAGAGTTTTTCAATATCAAATACAGATTTACAATAATAAAACAGGTCAATCTTTATCATATTCATACCTTTTTTTCTAATACAGTTTTTCTAAAGCTTGATTGTCTGCATTATTGACAAATTATTTTGAAATGTTTTCCTGTTGGCGACGAAGATATATCCCTTTCACACTTTGTCCTGACTTCACGCTCTTTGGCGGGCGAAACATTTGCCGATGAACAGGATTCCTTTTTATTGCTGTGACATATAGTCAATACTCAATATAGTTCTTGACATCCTGAGGCACAATAGAAGCCACTTGTGTATAAAGAGTGTCAGCGAGTTATTCTGACCCCCTACTGTAATCATGACCTTTCCAATATCAACACTCCCCCACAGAGTCGCATTACCCCCAAGGCTGCTCCAACTCAGGGCTAAACTGCATTACCCCCAGCTAGCATTCACAACTCAGCAGCTTCAAACCTGCGACTGTTGACAACAATAAAGCACCAATGAAATCTGGAACAGAAAGACACATGCTTGGATTTGTATGCGAGAAAGTTTGGTTCTTTTTCACCATATCATCTCATTTTGTCCAAAACTCCTAAGCGTTTCTAGATAATATTCACAAAAGGTGATTTCAAGATGAGAATTCACATTCATACTGTATAGCACACAGTAAATATATACAGTACCTCTCAAAAGTACTAATACACCTTGAACTTTTGCACATTTTGTCATGTTTACAACCATAGACATAAAGATTTTATTCAGAATTCTTTATTGAAAGTTCACACTCAAGTAACAGACAATTGTAGTCAAAGCAAAATGATACATGATTCTGTTATTTTTCAAAAAATAGAAAACCGAAAAGTCGGGCGTGCACAAGTATTCATACAGCATGACTTAATACTTTGTGGAACTCCCTTTTTCTGCAACAACAGCAGCAGGTCTTCTGGGGTATGACTCTACAAGGTTTGCACATCTAGAGACTGACATTTTAGCCCATTCCTCTTTACAAAAAAACTCAAGCTCTGTCAAATTAGAAGGAGAGCGTTTGAAAACAGCAGTTTTCAGGTCTTTCCACAGATTTTCAATAGGATTTAGGTCAGGACTTTGACTGGGCCATTCTAACACATTAATATGTTTGTTTTTAAACCATTCCATTGTAGATTTAGCTTTGTGTTTAGGGTCATTGTCCTGCTGGAAGGTGAATCTCCGCCCCAGCCTCAATTCTCTTGCTGACTCCAGCAGGTTTTCCTCCAAAATGTCCCTGTATTTGGCTCCATCCATCTTCCCAACTATTCTTACAATCTTCCCAATGCTCCTCCCACCATATTTGACACTGGGGATGGTGCACTCAGGACGATGAGCAGTGTTAGGTTTGTGCCATACATAACGTTTTGCATTTTTGTCTCATCTGACCAAAGCACCTTCTTCCACATGGTAGCTGTGTCCTCCATATGACTTCTAGCAAACTTCAAACGGGATTTCTTATGGCCTCCTTTCAATAATAGCTTTCTTCTTGCCACTCGTCCATGAAGGCCAGATTTGTGTAGAGTACGACTTATAGTTGTCCCATGTACAGATTCCCCCAGCTCAGCGGCAGTACGTTGCAGCTCCTCCAGAGTTATCTTGGGGCACTTGGTTGCATTTCTTACCAGTGCTCTCCTTGTTCGGTCTGTTAGTTTAGGTGGACGCCCGTGTCTTGGTAAGTTCGCAGTGGTGCTATACTCTTTCCATTTCCGAATGATGGATTGAACAGTGCTCCGTGAGATGTTCAAATCTTGGGAAATCTTTGTATAACTTAACACTGCTTTAAACTTCTCCACAACTTTATCCCTGACCTCTCTGGTGTGCTCCTTGGCCTTCATGATGTTGTTTAGTGACCAATACACTCCGACCATAGCTCTGAGGCCCTCACAGAACAGCTTAATTATACTGAGAGTAGATTACGCATAGGTGGCCTCTATTTAATGGTTAGGGCAAGGTGTGAACTTTCTGCAGTCATTAGGAATGTTATAAAGGCAATTTAATGCACTCAGAAAATGCTGTATGAATACTTGTGCACGCCCCACTTTTCACTTTTCTATTTTTTGAAAAATAACAGAATCATGTATCATTTTGCTTCACTTGACAGTTGTCTGTTACTTGTGTGTGAACTTTCAGTAAAAAATTCAAAATAAAATCGTTATGTTTATGGTTGTAAACATGACAAAATGTGCAAAAGTTCAAGGTGTATTAGTACTTTCGAGAGGCACTGTAACATAACAGTATGGCATAACAATTTTACATTCAAGATAGTTGACATAGCATAAACTTACCTTGATAAAGACTGATATAATTTATTATTATTATTATTATTATTATTATTATTATTATTAGTGTTTATTTAGGTTCTACCGGCTTTTCCACTTTTGGCAGTGGGTTTACTTAGGTAGCTTAGAGAGCATTGCGTGCTATGCAACCAGAGATATCAAGCATAAATGAAAGGGAAAAATTATATGGCATGCATTTCATTCTTTTGTAAGATTGCCCTTCCAGGTCATTGACTAAATAATTAGGCGATTGAGGTGACAGATTAAAGGCAGATTGGAAGTGACTGTCAAAGCAGGATAATGTTTCCCTAATCAGCATGGTCGGACAATTGCCGATTGTGAAATTTTCCAGCTACTTCCTTAGAAAAATGCATTTCACTTTTGATTAAAGATGATTAGTGTGTTGGAGAAGGAAAGGGGGGTCAGGGCCTTATGCTCCCGGGTTCCTGGGGCCACAAAAGGAAAAAAAGAGACAGCAGAGGGGTTGTAGTGCCAGGACCTATACACGTAACATGCAGCCTTATAGGATAACTGAAAACGACTGCGCTGGAAAGAGTTAGCCAGGGTAAAAAAAAGAATGAAGTATGATTTAGAAGCAGATAAGCTTAAAAGAAGAATCACACAAGAGGAAGTGCATGATTGCTCCGAGTCCACTCTCATAAGACAACAAAGAGTGAAGTGAGACTTACATACCACAATATTTCAACTACTACATCATTTATATAGCAGCCACGACAAATTTGTCAGATTTACGTGGCCTCTGGTCTTTCCAGGTAAACTCTTCCCATGCAATTCTGAGATAATTGTCTGTGAGCATCCGTACTACAGGAGGTTAAATCTACAACAGATGTAAGGTATAAAATGCTGCATGATCAAAGCACAGCCACTCAAGATCTATGCTCCGGCAAATGATGATGAATGGCCCTCTGCTGAATTGTTAGTTGTGCACAAATGTAGCGACTTTCAAAGGTTGCACTAGAGGCTGGGGATGATGGGAAGGGGGGGGGGACAAGGGAGCAAAACACTGTCCTAACTCATCGAGGTGATCCTCTACAGAAGGTCCAGACGATTAAGTTCCTACAGCAGGAATCACCATTCAGACAATGTGTAATTGATTTCCCAAAAGGCTCAGAGAGTACTAGAGGTGATCCCTCAGAGAGCCCCTCCTGTGAAAGTTTGCTTTTCTCCCAGGCCTGCACTCCATGACATCATCACCTATAGCAGGCTTTTGGAGTTTTATCTCTGAAAGATATATTATCCACGTGTTCAGCTCTGTACAGCACATCAAAGGCACTGTTCTGTTCAGGCACCATATTAAAGTGAAACATGATTTTGCTTCAGGAAAATAATCTGTTTATTTCCAGACCGACTCTGTAACCTGGCATGCGCACAAGAACATAGAGTAACTTGAAATGTTGGCTCATGTTTCTAATAACAAAGTTCAGAATTGATAACTTTGACTGTATTCTATAATAGCGTTCAACCATCTCAATGCAGCACACTCGACTCAAGCCTGGGTGAAAGACTTCTGTGTGGAAGGCCTTTGATGTACAGTAAAACCTATGAAGTCATTTTCAGTGGATTATAATAGACTAATTATTATACACCAAGTAATTTCATTAGATAAACCAAATTAGAACCTTTTGTTTCTTGTTTGTTTTTTAGGGTGGGGGTGACTCAATCATGTGCACCCCATGCCAGAGTATGACGCCGACTTTGATTTAGACACCACATAAAAGCTTTAAGACACTCCTTTGTCTACCTTTTACCATGATGTGTCTGAAATGAGTGGTAGCGGGTGTGAGGCGTCACGCTCAGAGGAAAAGCAGACAGACACATGTTTGTGCGCTCCTAAATGAAGTGTGACCACAGCGCACCTCTGAAGCCGTCGCTCTGGGCTGGGGGCCATTATGGAGCGGGACAGCGGGGGGTGGGCACTGTGATAATTTGATGTGAACTGGCTTGATAAATCACTGTGTAGTTACCTTGACTTTAGTATCTGTTTATGTCTCTACAAATTGAAACCCCACTGGCAAGGGGGCTGCAGCACAGCCACACTCTGGCCCCCAACAATTAGTTCAAGGTGGTAAGAGTTTAGACAGCCTCCCCCCATTGGCCATCTCCTTGGCTGTTTTGTCTCTCCCCGCTGAGAGAAAAAGCCACGGACATGTGTAAGCAATAAAGTCAAAGGTCTGCCTTTCAATGCCGCCTGAGTGAAAGGAATGCAGAACCAAACTATAAAATAATAATGGGCACAGGGTACAAGGGGTAAGGTAGGGCAGAGGGCGGGGGCATCAGACACATCTGTGAGGGAGGTGGGGCTGGTCCAGGCTTACAAATTTGGGCTGAAATGGTGTAACCAGGTGTCTAAAAATGACTTCTCTCATTAGTAGGAGCATTAGGACCTTAGAGTCTTTTGCAAATACTACTGGCTTCACTGTTTCCCCCCCCCCTTTTTTTTCTTTAAATAAATATTGGATAACACATTTTTGCGGTCCTTGCGTGTCATCACTATTTAGAAAGCTTTAGGAAGACAACCCACTCTCTCAGACACACAGTAGTGGGAACATGAGCCTCTCAGGGGTTTTACAGTCATAATGCTTTTGTGCGCCTGAAAAAAAAAACTGTGTAGGCTGTGAACCATTATGAAGACATGTCAAAACAACCTCTCAAGTTTAGCCATAAGAATATGCAAATATGCCCTGGATTGAGTCAGCGAGACACACTGGAATTGAACTGTATACTTGTGAACTGGCACGACATCAAAAGGCTGACCAATGATGAAGACGAGTTTGACCCAGAGGCTAAGCTGCTGCTAAGCCTCATACCGCCAGAGGAGATGTGTGTCGAGATCGGCACACCGACTTTGAAGGGTAAATAGAAAAGGTGAGTGGGTAATTGAGACAAAAAAACGGATAACTTCACGCACAACCTCCTCCAACGGCAAAGGTGCAGATAAAATCATTCATGTACACAGCGCCAGAATGGCTTACGTTGGGGATCTTGTATGGAATTGTCACACAATGGGGGCATACTTCATCTAACGCTAATAACAACATACCCTAAGCCTGTTTAAAAGGTTTTCGTAATCACCCGAAATAAACTACAATCAGCACAATGAGACAGACAGATGGAGTCCTGAGGCGTTTATCAACTTGAAACATTTTTCCCTCAGAAGCCACCAATTTAACATGTGCTTGTCAACACAGTGACACCATTCTTTCAAATGAAACGCTAATGCGCTGATCTGAGCGCGCGGCGCCACTTTCTGTTCATCATATCTGAGGCCTGATCAAAAGGGTTTGTTGAATTCACTTCAGTGTATACCTCAGCAAATAAGTGGGAGAATAATCACAAGCACTCACATGACAAGCATACAAACAGACGAGCTCCTTGCACACCAGAGGAGGTATGACAAGCTAAAGCAAACACGGAAAGTGGAGGAATCAGCAGACATTAATGAGGGCAAGATGAGGAAAGAAAACAGGAGGGGGAAAAAAAAGTTCTACTGATCCGAGGAAATGGACACATCTTATAATGCTACTAGAAGGGAAATGCCAGCTGTGAGAATGACGCTCACCTCCAGACCCCGTTTCGGGACTGCATGAAATTAATACTGACACCATGTTGCTTGGTCAACAAATACGAGTTGATTGATGAAGGCAAACGGTCAGCGTGATGGCCGGTTGTTGGCTTTCCCCGCGCGAGATGCCGTTTTCAGCCGGGCCGCCATTGCAAGTCTGTGAAAGGAATATGGACAGTTTATGCCAGCTGACATACTGTTGTCACTCAAACACACAATGGATTGAAGAAAAGAGGGGTTGGGGAATTCGCGCTATTGTGGCAAGACTTGACCATTTATAATGTCGTAAGTCAAATCCAAGTATAGCTGCTCCCATGGGCCACAGTATGGACATTACAGGTAGTGCCTTAAAGCAGTACTAAGTAACTCTTGTCCCTAGAGGCCATAAGCGCAACTGCAGGTGTCTTGGCAAGTTACGATTTTTTAAACTTATTAAATGTCTTGGAGAGTAAATACTACGCTGATAGAAAAGGTGAAGGGAGAGAGGGGTGTTGTACATCCAGTTATACAATGGAAATAAAAAAAAAATCACTCAAACTTGGCTGTAAATACTGTTTAAAGTGGCGCTAGCCCGCAGTTAGCTTTGCCGTTAGCCTGTTAGCTTCTTCTCCGTGATTCTATTAGTGTGTATTGGTTGCTCCGCCCCGGTGGCAGTCAAGTTGCAAGCATGGTTTTCTGGCCAGAGACACCAGGGGGAGATGAAAGACCCCCCAATCATCCCATTAACACTTGTATTACCCCCACAGGGACTACTGAAAGGATTTATTAAGGTAAACACGTTACTTAGTACTGCTTTAAAACACAGTATCTCTATGTTGGCACTTGCCACGTCAAAAATATACATAAACTGACATTATTACGACTACCATACACCACAACCACTCCAAATGCCGCACGGGTAAAAATGTAACTTACCTCAATCAAAATGCCCAGCTATTTTCCAACTCTACGACATGTCAACGACAATACATCAGACTCTGAAACTTTTTTTTCTCCCTCGTGATGTTGTGCACTTCAGCGAGAGACAACTGTTTCCATTCATCTAAAATTCTATGCAGCTGGTGTGAAAAGTTTTCTTTGATTTAGTAAATATCTCAGCACATCGACTGTTGTGAGCATCAAAGCTACGTGAGCAGATATCAAAGAGTCCACCAGGATTGTCTCTCCTTGGCAGCAGCGGTGCACTTTCCATCCGAAGTGAGAGTTTAAAAGTACAAAGAGGGCAGACACTGTACTACAAGTTAAAATACCTCGCGGCTACGATCAACACAGTGTAAACACAATGGACAAAGTGTGCGCATAATGGCAATTATGAGTGGCGCCGCACCTTTGTGAAATTTTAAATCACGTGTGAAAATCGAATATCTTGAACCATTCAGAAATGAGCCATTGCCATTTGTAGTAAATCAATACTGTTACAGATGATCCATGTCATTGAACAGATAGCAGATAAGGGGGCACATCGTTTCTTACCCCACCGTAATGCACATTTAGTAGGTCATAACAGGGTGACAATATGGTCAAAATTATAAATGTGAAACTACTTTGATGTTGTCTGAGGAAATTGGTGTCAGTATTGTAATTGTGTATAGTAAATTATGTCACCATATGCTTTGTGACTTTGGGTTGTTACAAACCCCAACAGTGGCAGAAAAAAAAACAGAAAAAAAGATCAAGATTGCAGCTACCCATAAAGAAACAAACACACGATTTGATCACAATTATGCTGAATTAAAATTGAAACTAGTTTAGCAAAAACAACAAAAGTGCACATTTTTCAATACTTTTTCTTTTTTTTTTTTTAGCTATGAATACAGATATTTCAAAGAGTGCCGCGGTACAAACTTGGCCTTGAAACAGTTACAATGTAGGATGGCAAGGGAGCTAACCGATCCATTTATGTTCATGTCCACAAGCTGGCGTGGGGGACATCACACGCCGAGTCCCACAGGTATAAAATGTTCTCAGTTGTAGATTCATGGATAAATAACAAAGATCCCCACATCAGATAGAGGCTTTTGGCTCTTTAGGAACTGAGTTGGAAGCCCACTGTATAGCATTAGAGACTGTCCTTCACTGCTGTTGCCATTCTCTCACTTGGCACTCACATGAAAGCGCTTTCTCCAGCAGTGAAGAACTTGCGCATGCATCGACCAGCACATATGCACAGACCGTACAGGAAGTGTGCCTGTATTGTGGGCTTAATGAAAAGTGAAACAAAAACAAAGAAAAAGAAAAGAAGTGAGACAAAGGCTGCATCACAAGTCAGTCTTCTGCACGAAAAAAATAAATAAAATAAAATATAACATAAGGCATTGTGAAGGCTGCCACTGTCAATTTGAAAAACCAAAGCAGTAGAGGAAAAAATATATATATCATCTCCTCGCATCCTTGACCACGCTTGGTCAAGGACAGTGTCAGCATCTACAAAATATGTTGAAGTTAGTGGTAGCTATACATTTCTTGTTATGACAATTTGAAGTTTCATAAATATAGATAGCATTTGTTTTGTTTATGGGGCGACTGGTGCAGCTTTGTTACCCATCTTCAACCAATTAGACTGGGTTGTTTCTATTTCATAAAACAAATCCCTCTTTACCCTGTTAAAGTGTGTCAAAATACAGCTTTACTTCAAAGTTCTGTTATTTCAGGCATTGAGTATTAGAGCTGACTATTCAAAACAAATCAAAAATATTTATCTGCAATCAATTTTGGAAAAAGCTTGTGACCCATCAGTTTAGAACTACCGCACCAGACCGAATTCAGCTGTTGACATACTTAGAAAAGATATGTTAGATATGTTAGCCTGTGTACAGTATAAGTACAACTACTATTTATCGGGTGAAACATAAAAACATAAAATAATAATTGTTTCATATCGAGTCATGATGGGAAAACCATTAAGCTCAGCAGGGTCATTATCCAAAATAAGACATAAAAGGGTTTATAAATAGACCAAAGTTTTACATGAAGTAAGTGGATGTTTATGTTGGAAGTTGCTGCTTATGTGTGAACATTCAACAGTTATAAACAGTGCCATTCACGTCCCATTTCCTTTTACATCAGTGATATTGTTTCAAACCCACAAAAAAGTCGACCAGTTTAAAAACACAATTCGGGGCAGTATCTTTTAAGCGGTTCCATGGTTTGCTCTCCCCAGGGCAGTAATCAAGAAGCATTGTGCACTTCCTCGACTACTGAGACACGTCGCACTGACCTTTGTGTAAACAATCAAGTAAGCCCAGATACAATGGCTGTGTGCAAAGGGATTTCTGAGCACAGGTGATCATTTAAAAAAAGATATGTAATAGTTAGTTAAGATCCTGCATAAAAGACCTTCACTTCAGCGGTGTAGACTCCATGAAAAGGTGTATAGTACAAGTATATAATGCCCACTGCTTTTTATTAGACATGTATAAAATTAACAGCAGTCAGAGGCTTTAATAAGAGACTCATTCCAACATGAATTTCCAGTTTGAGGTCAACTGTATGATCCCATAAAACTTTACAGGTCTGCATGCAGACTTGTCACTTTAGAGGAGAGCAAGTTACCTTACACTTACTGGGAGGTGGCAAGCTCCCGCTGCCTCACTGAACTGCATGGGCCGACGGAAACGTGGCTCCGACCACTAACAATAACAAATTCACACTGAGGCAAAGCGGGTGACTTTGCCAAGGGCACAACAACAGCATGCAGTAATGGTTGGAGCGGGATCAAACTATCAACCAGTATTGCACGACCAATTTAACAGCTTCTTATGGATCTTGTGATTTGCATACTAATTTGTTATATCATTTTACAAAGGCTCTCTCAATATGTCTGGGCGTGGGTCAGGCAAAAATATGTACAGTACATGCTGAATTATCGTAATATAATTGGTCAGTATGTGTTGTTTTAAGTACAAGCTTCAGGTCCTTAGTACAATGTGTTAAATCATTTGCTGTGTTTATAAATTTGACTCGCAGCACACATAGGCAGTGAGTGTGGAGGTGTTAATGGAGTGGTTGACATAAGGATCATGTTAAGGATTCCACCCTTGAGTGTACTCCTTGAGTGTCAGGACACTGCAGCTTTGTTCTGCCAAGACATCAAAGCACAAGCCGAGCGATTTCAACAATGACTTCCATCTAAATATAGAGGAAGTGATGGACAAAGAGAGACGGACATGTATGAGGTCACTGTCGGAATACAAGCCGCGTCCATGCCAGACTCCATCTGCTGATGAAAGAAGAGCAAATACTTGTTCTCTTCAAGTAAAGGGTCAGTGACTAACCCCTGAATATAGGCACCAACAAACCTTAAAAGGACCGAGTCACCTTCAGAACGAGACTCTCTGTTACAGGTGGCTAAACCTGCTCAAGGCTTGCTCTTCTGGTTCAAACAGGGTCAGGTATTGGAACATGAGAGAAAAGCACAAGGAGACAACAGTGCTGAATTAAAAGACTAATACAAGATTCAGCCTGGACTTACATTAATTCATGAATGAGTAATTTATATTCAGCATTTAACATGAGTGTGTCCTCTTGAGGTCATTGTGTGTTGGCAGGCTTGGAGATTTAAACCATATGTCTGATAAGCCATTTCTACTATACCTACATGTGGCGCGCATTTATTCAGATTTTTCCACTCGCTGGCACTTTTTCATTATTGTCTTCCCTCTTAGTCTAAAGTGACTTTAATAAGCTGATAGTAAACATGACTTCTACTAAATGTTGCCGATTTGCCAGAGGAGTGACAGCTAGCCCTCTGAAACATGGATAACATGAATCACTATTGCAACAACACATCATCAGGTAAAACTAACCTGTCTAATGTCTATTGATCAATCCAACGCTTGGTAACTCTGCTTCACTATGATAGGAAGAGCTGACATCGAAGGATCAAAAAGCGATGTCGCTATGAAAGCTTGGCCGCCAACAAGCCAGTTATCCCTGCCCTGTGGTAACTTTTCTGAATTACTTATAATATCAAATAATTTTACATTTAGAATCTGTGCACGGTTGTGATGATCTTCACTGACTCTTGACCACTGCATTAGTTACAGTGAACCTTCATACTTTTAGCAGCTTGTTTTCTCTCATCTTTTTCTTGGCACTCTCTCAAAAAAGAAAATGTTCTGTGGTGATAAAACATCAGAGCACGCAATTAAAACACCCCCTCCCCCTTTGCTGCCGTTTTATATTTTGTTTTGAACATGCACAGACTCCACCCTCTTTTACTATAGAGGAAAAGCACCAAAGCTGAGCAAAGGTGCGCTGGATGCAAATAAGCAATGGTGTTAAATGGAAGACCCATAACTGCCCCTTATGCAATATGAGAAATAACAGAACAAAATTTGAAAACATGTATCCCAATCTGTGCAATCGTAAAAAACTTCAGCAAATTTTAAGCAAAGATGGTCTACTGTCTCCTGGCCTGCACCCTACGACTAATGCATAATGCTATTAGAGGTGTTTTGTTGACAGCAGGTGACGGTAAATGAGGCCCCGGTTTAATCAGTGACCTGCCGAGCCGATGTCAGAGTTCCCCCATGTTTCCAGGTGAAGGATGAGCAGAGAGAGAGGTGTTGTCTCCACATTAATTAAAACAGCTCCCCATTATGCAAGGACCCAGCCATGATACCAACAACCCACTCTTTAAAACCACCACGGTACCCACTGAATAAACACCAGTCATCAGCCAGGGGAGGGGGCTGCCAGCAAGGGGCGTAATTAATCAGGCTAAGATCATGTTCGAACCACTTAAAAGCAAGAGAGGACATTTATCTGCAGGGGAGAGCTCACAGGTGTTCCAGCTTAAATAGAAAGTGCTAGTTTTAGAAGTATTTTAGAAAGCAATTTCATGTCACTAGAACAGACAATGCAGACCTTCTCTGACCTTTAAAACACTAACATTTGTACATTAGGAAGCCATGCAGCTTCAACTGCTACAATTTAGAAAATATTATTGTCAAAGCTTATTCAGACAATGGTTTGTTTATTTATTGGTTTTGGTCAGGACAGTGCATGTTAAAGAACACACATGGGTCTCATGCATGTAAACACACCTCACTGGATTGTAGCCATGAGCTAATTTCCATCCATTGTTCCACACTCGCACTCTCAAACACACTCTCATTCATTATGGTCAGTTGTACATGTTTTTAGTGGTAGGGGAAACTGTAGTATCTGGAGAAAACCTACGCAGACACGGGGAGAACATGCAAACCCATCCCAGTGGGAATCGAACCGGAACCTTCTAGCTGTGAAGCACAAGCGCTAACTGTAGCACCACCGTGCCGCCTCACAGGGGAGTGTTACACCACAATCTTACAGCTATTAATACAGTAATACTACAGTTTGATACTACTTAATTGAATCAACAGAAATAGAAAAAGACAAGATTAATATTTTTATTTGGGTCATGGCCGGTTGTGAAAATGCTGACCTATAGGAGCTGGTCGGCCGTGATACTGTTACACCTGAGCGCATGTCTGGAGCTCACCTGGACTGCAAATAGACTGTCCAGGGGCTGAGGAATTAGGAGTTGCGGCTAAAGCCACTTAGAAAAGCTTTTGGGTTGATCCTCGTATGCAAGCATGGGACCTGCCTGTGCCCACCATACCAATAATTTCAAAAGACATGGAGCTTCTGAATGCCACTACTGTTCAATACAGATAAACTCAAGCCATAGGAAATATTGTGAGATAAGGCTATTCTTGGCAAGGGTACACTTTTAAGTCCCAGCACACCAGTTGAGAACCAATGATATTATGTAAGTAAGTGCTTTATTTGTCATTGTGCAATTGTCCAACAAAATTGCATTCAGATGTTGGGTTAGTCCTGAGCCGCTGTGACTGAGCATGCCGCCATTGTGGGCCTGCATGTTTTTGGAGGCATGGGATCCAGGGAGAACCCAGAGGAAACACGGCTGGCTGCCTTCAGTGCTCCTCTGAAACGGGGCACCGCCTCCTGGTTTGACCCTGTTTTAGAGCGTGGTGTCCTGCACTGGTCAGCTCCACCACCTCCTCCTTCCTCTTCCTCCTTTGCAGCTCGCTCCACTCCACAACAGTCTTTCACCATCTTCTCCTTGTTTGTCCCTTTTTGTTTCCCATAGTGCCTCTTGTGATGCCTCCACTGTGCTGCAGATGTGGGGGGCTCTTGGTGCCTCATAAGCTAGCTGTTTGTTTACACACAAATAATAAAAAATCTGGGTCCTTCATGGTTAGGCTCTCTGCAGTAAAAATCCACTGAACCTCAGTGACAAAACATAGCAAAAATGTACAAAAGTATCCAGTAGAACACAAAAATTACAAATGCAGTTCGCAGAGAAAGGCAGAAACAGCGCTGTACCACATTATTGTTGGGAAAAGAAAAAGCATGTGTTTTATTTAGCAACACTAGAAGCATTGTAAGTGAATTTTAAAAACTCCTTTTACAACTAGAATGCCAGGTGGGAGGCCCCGTTGTGCCCACAAGTTTTCCTGTTTACAAGGCAAGCAAAAAGAATTAGTCAGGGAGAGCCCTTTTCACGAGCAGACAATATGGAAACCTCTTGACCCCTAATGCAAATGGGGCTGTGAGCGCAATGGAAGAAAAACAACATGAAGGGTATAGAGCTCAGACCTGAAGGAGCAGCGCTGGGAGCCTTTTCAGTTTAGGGCAGCGCTGAGTGTCAATCAACAGGCCCCGGTAACAATGTCAGGCCAAAGTGAGCAGTGAGCTAATGTTTTCTGTGCCGCCCAACTCCAACGACCACAACATCTACCACTCTTCACCTCCAGCAGGCCCCTGTAACCCCGTGAATCTGGCTAGTGACAGCTCGCCGTCCTGTAATTTGACGATTTGCACGCATGCCAGAAGAGTGAAGTATGGCCGCAAAGTTAGGATAAGAAGAAGATAATTAAAAAGAAAGGATAAGCAGTGGGATTGGATATGTAGACAATGCTTAGTTACCAAAAGTCATGCTTCTGGATTTTAAAGTTATTGTAACATTGTGATTTGTGTTCATCTGCTGTGTTATTTTGTCAGTACATTCAGTTTGACTGCACCTTTTATTAGTGTGTTAGATTCACAAGATGTCGTTAGTACTTAGCGAGGGGGTGTCTTGCCAAACAATATAGGTGGAAGTTGTATTTAAATGGTCAACCAACACCTAAACTCATTTCTATGTATGTTTATTTTTTTCTTTTATAATACTCTATAGATACAGCCAAAACAAAGGGATTATTTAATTATGAGAAAAAGGTTATAGAGTCTTTCCCAGTTGACAGAAAAGGAACTATATATTAATGGTCAAAGATATTCGGGACGCTACATCCCTGCACTGTGCACACTTGTACTATGCACCTTTCTACAAGGGAATAAGCAAGAAGCCTGTATAAATCTTTATCAGGAAACCAGCCAGCCATTATGCACTTTGCTGTTGAAAACCTTATAATAGTGTAAGCAACCAGAAACACATTTTCTGCATTGTTGGCAGCAAATGTCCCATAATGGTTTAGGTTGGGTAAGTTTGTAAACGTAATTTAATAGGTGGCCTTTTAAAATGGAAGAAGGATGATGGGCCAAGGTTGTAATCTGAAAAAAACTGAACAAGAAGAAATGGTTAATTGTGGTTTTGTTTGATACGTCAAAATAATTGTTGTTATAATTGCACATAAAGGTGTTTCAGCCATCCATGAAATGCGAATCCTGTTTGGTGCACTGTTATACACGGCCCAAAAAGGCTATTTACACAGCATTGTGACTGCAGGTTGGACCCTTAAATGTCTCTCCAAGTAATCTTGCCTCAGGTACACTTGACCAGTTCCTCTATTGCCAGCCTGACAATCTATCTTGTGATACTCTGCTTACCAAGCGTGAGGTGTTAGAGGGCTCAGAGCAGGACAAAGCTTACATTGCTCATAGCTCTTTATAAGTTGTGCAATTTACACCGGGGTCAGACTTTCACCTGGCCCAATAGGCAGGATTGTGTGTAGACGAAAACAAATGTACGTTTATGTGTGGTTAAGATGTCCATTATGCAAGCAGTTAGCTTCTTTGTTGCTAGGTTTAGCAAGAAAAGAATGGTAAATAACAAATGTAACCTATTTTTATTTAACGCATACACCTTAAGACACCTATTAATGTCAATGGGTAAAAAATACAGTTGATCAAACCAAACTTTGTGAAGAGCCTTTGTAATATCAGTGACCACGAGGTCGAGCAGATGGTCAGGTCATTTACCTGCTTCACCTCAAGCGGAGGATTGATTCTAATCTTCAGTCAGAAGTGTTTGCGTATTACATTTGGCTACATAGTTACTGTAGCCTCTAGGAAGCGTCACATGATCGTTCTTATAACTTAAGACATTTACAGATAGTTGCGGTTTAAGATGACATGTAGAAATGATGCGTGTTTGTAAAGACCAGGGATGCCACTAACAAATTACTTAACACGTTATGGCCACTTTTTTCAGTAACGAGTAATCTACTGTGTCATTATTTTCAAACCAGTAATCAGATTCAATTTACTTATCTAAGTCATTGTGAGTTACTATTTTTGTCATTTTCCTTAGTAATAATATGTATTTGCTTTCTTCTTGCGTTTCGGGGAGTGACGTATGCGATAAGTCACGTTTTCAGCATGAATACCACTCACGGCCCAAACGTAAACAGCAATGAAGCGAGGAGAGAGATGTGCGTTTTCTCACTGGAAATATTAAACATTATTTTGAGTTTGTCATTGCTGTCATTTTTATGTTGAGGCGGTGGAGATATTGTCTGCAGCTGCTGAATGTAACTAATAACTAACTTTGTAATTTAACTTAGTTACTTTCAATACAAAGTAATCAGTAAATTCAGTTACTTTTTACAGGAGTAATCAAAAATCAGTAATCAGATTAGAGACAAGGCTGACACATGGTAAATAGGTACAGTATAAAGAGGCAAGTTACTGAATATAACCCAGGGAGCCAGGGTGGAGAATCCGTTTCCATTTCAGCGTGACCTTTCCGAAATCCCATTGGTGGTCAGTGCCACTG
Source organism: Neogobius melanostomus (assembly GCA_007210695.1). Taxonomy (NCBI): domain Eukaryota; kingdom Metazoa; phylum Chordata; class Actinopteri; order Gobiiformes; family Gobiidae; genus Neogobius; species Neogobius melanostomus. Next base: position 4,270,054 of record VHKM01000131.1, read on the forward strand.
CTACCTCTTTCCGCTCACATCCCCAACTGAGCAGACCTCCGCTCCACCGCTGCCTCACCCCTTTTCTGTTTGTCAACCTATCCATCTCTGGCTTCTTCTCATGGAGGACAGCGAAGCCCCCCACTAACAAAGAGATCAGATTCCCGTAGCTCATCAGTCTTTCCATCAGCTGTTTATACCCGTTTAAATGTTAGCATTTCACACAGTACAAAGCAGTAACCAATATGCAACTAATGAATAGTAACGAAAATATCATCTAAACATGTCCATATCAAATTAAGGACCACCAACTAACTTTAAATAAGCTCATAGTTGTGGTGAATTTCCCGTACAGGAGATGGGTGTCATCTTTTTCCACCAGGCCCTAAGAATAGTCTGGGTGTCGGAAAGAGATGACTCTGACTGAAAACAATACCGCTATTATTTTTGTTAGCCACTGTAACATTTTTACCTAAAATTACACTGTGACCCAATTATAGGAAGCTGTTTGTCATCCAAATGTCATCTTTTGCAGATGTTGTACAGTGGTCTCGCCCTTATTCAAGCTAATAATGGAAATGCAATGACACACAATAAAGTTAGAATTTTACCCTTCAATTTATAAAGAAACAATATATTGATCAAATCAAAACAATCAACGTCTGGATTGAACGGTGTTACGAATTATAACGGTTTAGGGTTTTTTTTTTCTCCCAAGAACCATAAGGCCAAAGAACAAGTCAATTACTGTAGCACACAACAGCTGGACAATCACCTGTGACATCATTCCAGAGATATGCCTGACCGATGCAAGCGAAAAGCGCTCAGTAGAGAGGGGAAAAAAATGAGACAGCCTAATCACCCCGTTTGCGCTCCTCATACGTTGATAAATGAAGCCATTGTGTAGTGATTATCACAGTTATTCATAGCCTCTTTGCTATGGAGATGGTACATTTGTTGCATTACATAGAAGCAGACACCGCCGGGTTCAGCACACGGCTCTCTGTCATTGTGTATTACGGCCCCAGCTTTGACATTTATAAATATGTGGTAATCTTCTCTGCTCCGTGCAATGCCTTTTTAAATTGTCATTATTTTCGCAGCAACTGTGGCCTGGCATGTGATTAATAGAGTACTATTACGGCGAGGTAAATTATGTTTCAACTGCTCTTTAGTCAAGAAATTTATTGCACAAAAACTACAATTTGTTACCCATCGAGGTATAGGGACAAATATACTTAAAGGAAGAAGTTGCTTTTTAATAAACTGTCGACACAATATGAACAATTACCACCTCAGAGTATATTTAGTTTACCAATATCTTAAATGAATTTAGTATTAAATCAAATCACTAAACTAGAAATTAATCTAATCTAAAGCAGGTACATGTACAATAGGCCAGGATGAATGCGAGTGTGTTTAAGAGTGCGAGTGTGGGACAACGGATGGAAATAAGGCTACAATCCAGTGTAGTTAGATGCATGTACTCATGTACTGTACATGTTCATTAACATGCACTGTCCTGACCAAATAAACAAAACAAAACAAAAATAATAATAATAAAATGAAGTCCCAGTTATGGTGAATTAACTGTTTTTTATCATCATTTCATTTTGCTGTGGAGTATTTACATCAGTGGTTCTCAACTGGTGGGTCACGGAACCATTTCAGTGTGTCTAGAGCCTTATCCAGGGAACATTTCTTTCGATATGCGATCCGTCAGACCTCGGAAGCTAAGCATGGAAGGGCCTGGCTGGTACTTGAATGGGAGACCGTTTGGGAACACCAGGAAGCCCGGCGAATGTAGTGAGTGTGAGTGGTTGGTGGTGGTCGCTGACTGGTTGCCTCACTTACCATCACTGAGTATGGAGTGAATGAATAATGCACGAAATTGTAAAGCGACTTGAGCATCTGGAAAAGCGCTATATAAGACTAATGCATTATTATTATTATTAGCATTATTAATCTGACACTGAAAAAATACTGTTGTTTTGGTCATCATCTCAGGTTCATTTAATGTTCATTCAATAATGCTATTATATTTTACTGTATTTTACATGATATGAAATAAATTCAGCTCTCATTTGGGTTGTAGCTTGCCATTCTATTATGGTGGGTCCTGACAGCGTCCCAGTTAAGAACCACTGTTTTAGATAAATACTGGCCGCTGATACCTGGGAACACCCCCGCAAAGGATAGGGTTTAGAAAATACTTTAGCCTTGGTAGTGGCTTTTTATCTTGGCATTCTTGAATCTCTACAACTAAAACATGGCCATCGATAGCAAAAGACTCACTTGCTGTCACATGTTCCACCCTCCAAGTACCTCTGAAGATAGTCTGTTACTTATTCCACCTGTCAGTTGCCTTATTATCGCTGATGTGATGTGATGAAACGGAATAAATTCAAGTATAATTTACAGTCCCATAAGTGTTTTATAATTGTGTCCTTTGGCAGAGCCCTGGAGCCCAACTTGGTCATAGCATGCCATTACAGTTGAGAACGTCATGTCCAATGTTACAGCCTGCTGCCCACGAGCTCAGGCCTCTCTGCAACACTTTAATGAGAGCATAGATTTGTGTTTACACCCCCTCTGAACTTCTCCCCATTCACCCAGCACTGATTCCACTGCTCCCTCATGACTGCACACTCTTGTTGCTACTTGGCAATTAGCATCCTTCACCATGTTCTGCTTTGTTGATTTCAGAGGAGGCTAAAATTGAAGTGAGTGCCATGTCAGTTAGTTGGCTGAAGAAATGGCAGTTGCAGTTTTACAACCTCCGATCTCAAAAGAAGTTGGGGCAGGGATTACACAGTGAATTACTAAATTCAAATAAAGTCTCCAGTCTAGTATACACACACAGAGAGTCCTTGCTTTACAGCGCTTATTAAAGTCAGACCATCCTGCCTTTTGTCACCTGAGTTTTTGTTTTGTTTTTGTTTTTTTGCGCTAAAGAAAAAGCCGAGGAGAAAGCGTGCCTGTTATGAAGCCCCGAGGGAAGGCCATGTCGGTAACCTTAAACAAACCCCACTTTTTCGATGCCCCACTCCGTCGCAGAGGCCTGACACAAGGTATGTATTTTAGGAGAGACCCCTTGTGATGTGACGGACACAGGAGTCCTGTTTGAAATGGAAACCAACACATTCTGTCCTGCCACGGTGCACCGGGAATATACCAGCGGGCAGACAAAAGGAACAGGAAGTGGGGGGAAATAGCATAATCTTTATTGAGCTTGTCCTTGCGTGCGAGTAATAATAATAATATAAATGCTATTTTATTTCAAGCTGCCCCTGTCCCACCTTATTGAACATGTGTTCCCTTTTGAGGCCCTTCTTTTGTAATAAGACACAACTTGCATCAGCACTCTATATCAGCAGGGATGTGTGAATATTATTCTTTACAAATATTAATGCTTTTTAATGGCATAAAAAGTAGGATCAATGTGGCCTTTTTTCCTGTTTATACTAAATATGTAAAATCTGTGGAGAATTGATTGGTTTCAGAAACCTAGTGATTTTCTTTTCAAAACACAACAGGGCTCCCCATTCAAGATCGCCTCAATACACTTGTATACACTGTCAACACATGCTGGGGCTCAGATAGCGAATAAAAATGTCAGTAACGGAAATAATTCCCATGAAGAGATAAAAGTGGGCCTCACACGAGCTTATCCTCCAGCGTGAACTGCCTTACATTCACCGCTCTCTGTACTTACTTCTCAATGGATTTCCATGTGTATACGTGCGTCTTTGTAAGCACATTGGTGTAAAAAGAAATTTACTTGGCACACTTCTTTCTCCGTCCAACTTGTGATAAAGAAAGCAAAAGGGATGGTTTCCCGTTGGCCGCCAGCTCATTCAAATGGCTTGGCATGTGTAAACAAGTGCTGTGGTTATCCGTGTAGCCCGGTCCGATAAGAGTGGAAAGAGACCTCCGGAGTGATGGATCGCGAAAGGGTCTCCTCGTGCTCCACTCTTCCCTGTGCCGCCCTGCCACCTTTGGATAATAAACAGCCACGGAGCAGGGGGCCAGATAAGAGCCATCACTCACATTGACCGGCCTGATAAGACACAGACGCTGCCTGTCACCCGCAATGACATTTGTTTTTCATTCCACTTCAGGCCGAGGGAGAAGTCAACCTGTTTCATCTCATCAGTGGGCGCTCCTCAGATCCCCCGCCGAGTTGTGTGCCACCCTCTGACACTGATAGCGCTCAGGTGACGGACCGTGTCATGCCGCGCACAAGAAGAATAGACTGGAGACTGGCAGCTTTTACTAGTTCATTCACAAATAGCACACAGCCATGTAATAGGGAGTGCAAAGGGATCTCCGGGAATGCTTGTAATGTGCGTTTGAAATGTACTCGATTAGAAAGCGTCGGCTATAACGAATTTGACTTGACTTTTAAAGGGGACAACGCGTTTTTAAAAGGTTTTGTAACATGGAAAAAAATGAGAAACGAAATACAGCAGTCGTGCAGCAGATTAAGAAACACAGGGTAAAGTGTGTCCACAGCGGCAAGTCACAAAAGAGGCTCACAGCGCAAAAGGACCTGTGTGTGGGATGTAAATGATGACAGCTAAAAAACATATGGAGCAGAATATTAAATCAAACTCTAATAAATCACTCTGAGACTAGTCCAAAGTTGTTGAATGATGCGCCAGAGACTCATATTTCTGATGTGGGACATAAAGTTACTCATTCAGACATTTTGGTTTTTGACACTTTGAATTCCCTGAAAACATCAGTGGGAATATGCTGTTATTGTAAATTTGGCTGCCCCTGCGTTGCCCCTGCTAAGGTCACCAACATGTCACAGAACTGAGAAGGTATAAAATGGGTCACTTTATAGCGATCACAATTGTTATACATTAGAGTTATGTGCATTATATTAGCACTAATGAAGGGCGTAAATTCTCGGTTTACGACTGGACCTTACAGGGGGTTGTAAAACACACGCTTTCTGCGTTAGCCGTGTTTATTACCGGAGTTCTTAAGTTCATACTGGGCACACACGGTTTGTATTAGTCAGGGCCCCGGTCCTCTGAGGGGCCCCTGTCTGCAGTAATGGAACCGAGTGGGGGGACATCCCATCCGTCGGTCATGGATGACATTTAACAGACAAGCTCCAACTTCCTGTGATCAAAACAGCAGTAACCGCAAAGGTAATACGTGCTCTCACAAATCACTCATCCTCCATCTGACTTCAAGGGATGCACTCATCATTATTTAAAGTAAGTTATACGTGGTATTTAGTGCACAGCATTACAGTACGGCCATAGGACTTTGTAGTATTACTTGGCATTCCATGGGCGGATCAAGAAGGTCCAGGCGAGCGTACAATTCAGTAAATTAATCTAATTTTCAACACACAGCAATAATGTTCCTGTATTAACACTAAATGTGAAACCGCAGTCTTACATACTTTATCTCACACTACCCAGAGACTTGACAAATCAAGCATGTGGCTGATTATGTCATCATTTACAAAAAAAATCAAAAATATGCCTGCATCATTTTATAGTCATTAATATTGAGTGAAGGGCTGAGAGGATTTTAAAAAGTGCATGAGGCCATTCCACTTTCACCCACGTGCCTTATCTCTGCACGTTCAGAACTGTTAATATGATGATGAACAATATTTCATGAAGGACGCCTGAATGTGTCTATCCTGGAGCGGCTCACTGTGTCGCCCTGACGTCCCCATCTCGCCTTTGTACCTCTCTTTTCTCCAAGCCGGTGAGGGGGCAAGAGAGCGAGGGACTGCAGATAATCACTACCACTGCACACTTCTCTGTACAACCCCCCCCCCCCCCAAACATTTTCATATCAGCAATCAAGCAATATTTCTACATGCTAATCCATCAAAGCGAGCGGGTGCTAATCTGCGCGCCCCGTACGCCGCTTCTTCTGTGCAGGTAATGCCCTGGCTCCCTGGCAGACATTTGTCCCACAGTGTGCCACACAAAGGCCTGCCCTGTCAGCACTGATTGATCAGAGGCCATCTGTAAAAGGGGGAAAGCAGTACGCCCTATCAATGATTCCTTACATCTGCACCTGAAAAGATCCATGGTCTCCCTCCACAACACAGCAGATAATGAGAACTGTGCTGTTAACAGCTCCAGCCGCACTGCTTTTTGTCATGTGTATATAGGCCAAGTGCTTACCTTTACATGGAGAGCAGACGCAGGCCTTGGGTAAGAAGATTATCATAATGTCTACAAACGCTGACAGGGGTGAATTTCAGTGACTCTATTTCAGATTAGCGTGGCTTCTTTAAAAGAGGTGCATTTGCAGAACAATGTGATTGCATGTTTGATTTTAATTTCCTGACAATCTCTCACAGCAGGCAGGGATATGTGCTGCTGTTTTTTTCTGTTGACTGCAGTGTTGAGATTGAGTCAGGGTAAGTATGCAGTTAAAGGATGTGAGAGCGTGCTGCCTCTCTGAGCTTTAGAGATCCTTCATGGGGAGAGTGAGAGATAAAATGTGGAGGCCTCATTAGCAGCACATTTATCATCTCCTGTCTGTGATTTAAAAGAATGACTGGGTCAAATCACTTTAAATACCTCGGGGGAAATCAACATTTGTCATTGCAAAGCAAACTGGCTTCTCCCCTCACTCATGGCATTAATTTATTCTTGTAAAGCAGCCCCGCTTGCCGCTGCGCTGATTTTAATTTCATCCTTGCGAAAACCTTGGCTAACTGTCGATCTCAATTCATTGCTTTAGCACACAATTGTCCTTTTCAATTCAGTGAAGTAATACTCACCATCAGCAAGGCCGAGCCCTCTCCACCCTGAGCAGGTGATGCAAATGGTCTTTAGTAGAACACTAAAGCGGGCCAGACACCACAAATAATTCTTCTGATGTGTACAATTAAAAACAAATGCCACCAGCGCAGAGCAGAGAACATGTGTGAGCACGAAACAAGAAAAAGATGATGTATTATACATGTGGTATTAAAGAGAATCTTGGCAAGGTCAGTGAAGTCAAGACGCTGTTGAAAAATGAATATCTTCCTCAAAGAGCCAGAGGGCTGCAGGAGCCCTCTGGACTCACTGGCCAAGTATTTATGTGCACTATAACTGACCCTAAAACTACACTCACCTGCATTGACAATACAGTACTTTGTGATAGGTAAGGAGTGAGAAAGAATTTTGTAAAAAGAAAAAATATATATAGTCAGGCAGGGCCTTCAGTAGCAACCTGGGTTCTCTCATTCTAACGCATATAAATTGATCGACAATAGAAAGCTGTATGAATAAAACAGCTTTTTAACGTGGCACTTGTTCGCCAAACAACACGAACCAAAGCAGCAGTGCCTCCGCCCTAAACAAAAACCTTCAGGAACACTTGTAATATACGGGAACACACGACACATGACAGGCGGAGACGAGCCCCTTATAACGTGGAAAGAGGCAGCTGTTTTTAGAAGTTTTGTTGACAGAGCGAGACATCCAGAGATCAACCCAAATGCAAAATCCAAAGTAATAAAATATACTAAACTTATAGTTGGGTGCGATGTGGGATGCCTTTTTGGCGCTCGTGGTACCTGTTTCCTCCCCAAGGAAACAGGTACCAGGGGAAACTCTTCTTCTGTCCGGGGCCAAGCGCCTGCGTCCCGCTGTCGTTCCCGCAGCTTTGCTGTGGAAGCTCTTCTTGAGGAAGCTGCGCCAAATATCTGTGATTAATACACCCACTTCATTTTGCTTTGCTCGGAGTCGGACATTTCACAAGAACAATATGTTTATCCGGTTTAGTTGAGCCTGCACTTCTTATTGGCTGGAACATCTTGCCCATGCGCGGTTACATTAGCGGTTTTCCCAGGTGAGGAAAACAAAGAGGGTAGCATAGCAGAGCCTGGGAGATGCACTGTCATTGTATGTTGAATTTTGATTGGCTGATAATTCTGTCAGTCATGCTAGCTGTCAATCATGTGTGCGGTCTGACAACAGAGGGGTACCTGTATGTGTAGCGCAGGCCCAAAGGAGGAGCTGCTCGCCAGAGGTGTTTAATGGCTGGTACACTGTGCGATTTTGTTTTTGTCTTATAAGATTTTTAGATGTCACATTGCACGAAGTGGGGATTGTAAAATTGTGAGCCTGCACTCGTCTCCACTGTGTGATTGTTCAAAGAGAGAATTGTAGCTACGACCAAAGTTTATCGTAGTGAATATCAGGCTACAGATGGCGTGTGTTTAGCTGAGGCAAGTGCCGCATGCTAGCGGTGTTTATTTCTGCAGAAAGTGCATCGAAAGTCCTGTAAAATGCGGAGTATCCCCTGTATCTTATGACTCTGGTGGCGTGCGATGTTGATGGGACACTGACAGAGATCCTATTTGCAGCGAGAGGATGGCTCACTATGCGACTAGACTTCCAAGATATCAGACCCTGCTTGATGTTGGTCGTAGCTCGTCTTTGGTTGTACGAAAGTTTAAATCTGTGTCCCTGTCTCACTGTACGACCTAAGATTTGAGCTACGACCTAAGATTTTCCCCACGACGAGTGATCGCTCGCTACACCTGAGCAACTTAATTGTGTGTGTGTATATATATATATATATATATATACATACACACACACACACACACACACACGCTGCGCACACAGTGACACGCACAAACTGGAGCACCCAGAGGAAGCCTACACAGGCACATAGAGAAAATGCAAACTCCACACCTGCCTTCACAGTATACTGCATCTTTGCCACTGGATGTTTGACCAAAGCCTAAATGAGGAGCTGATGAATGCTTTGGGGAAAACGTTAAGTGACTTTACCAGAATAAACAGTTTTTTTTTCTTTCCCCGAAGCCTGAGGTCTATGTAAATTGGGGTGCAATAATGAATGCATTTCCAAGCTTTTTATTTGTTTTTAACCCTCATATGCAGTTGCACACACTCACACTGGCACCACACAAGACACAAATTAGACAGTGTTTTAAAGGAAATATTCAAAGCACAGCCTGCCACTGCAATATCAGTTATTATTTTTGATGTTGCAATTTCTGACACTTTGATGCAATCAGTGAGTAGCCTCACCATTCAGCCGTCTCTGGGGAGGAAGCTGTCAGGAGTGCGAAACTGGTGGGTAGATAATTATGGGAGATCAAACCTCACTAGTTAGTAGGCAAGAATGGGAGGCAAATGCCAAAACCAGCCAATGTTTCACAAACGCTTGTTCAAGGATATCCTAATTGCTATAAGTGCTTCCTTCAGGACTGGCACTTCAAAACACAGCCTGCTGCATGATGTCATCTTACTGACTCCCCTTTGCTCTCACAATAGACATATTATGGGTATAAGAGCACTGCATATGCCAGGGTACAGTGTCCATCCATTGGCAAAGCAAGTTGCCACAAAGACTAGGGCTAGGCGTTCCTTCAAGACAAACTGACTTACCCTCTTACATGCTGGAGAGCTTCTGTGTTCTTGTTTTGACAATCCCTGACACAAATAATCACGCTTGAAGGTTTATTTATATGCACAACACAACCATTATGATTGTACTTATTAAGGCTGCAGGTTCTCAAATGGGATCTTTCTTGACGTCCAGCTATATGTGCAGGATAATTCAAAGTGAGAACACAAAGCTATGTGTCAGTTCTGCTTCCAGCATACTTCTCTCGTACCCTCCTTACCTTTGCAGTTCAAAGGAAAGGAGAAGGGAAGGTGAGCACAATTAGTTGAATTCAGTCAGAACAAATTGTCCTACAGCAATGTACTACATGGCCCTATCAGAGTCCATTTGCTGTTACAGGTATGGCCCACATAAAGCCAGTTATACCCTACCAACACACATAAAATCTACAGTTGTCTCGTCTACCTCTGTCAGTGGGAAGACCAGTGTCTTGAATGAGAAAGCACCTTGGAGCGAGTCATCTTCTATCTACTCCTGCTTACATCAAAGAAGAAACAACTTTGTGCAATCAAAATGATGGATTTCATATTTCAAAAGCAGTTTTCACAAGCTGGCAAAGAACTGAAGTAAACCTATTAAGCCCCTGTCTTTCCCCCACTCATTCTTCTCACTGCTGAATGTAAATCTTGGGGGTCATTGATCATCTAATTAAATTCAGCCCCAAAGAAAGTGATCCTTTTTCACACAGCAGTGTGAAAAAGACACAAAACAGCCCCAACTCTGTCCTGGTGAACACAAACACGGCAATATTATCATCCTGTGTTACATGACCAAATCACTGCACTTACTGAAGAAAGCAATATTGCCTACACAAAAAATGAACAAAAAAATGTGTACAGTGCTTGTTCACATAACACAAGTCACCTTAAGCACTTCACGCAAAGGAAGTGATTATTTTCATTGACTCCATATTCGGTGGTGGGCAGATTTGTATGTATGGCCTAATGGTCTAGAAGTGCTTTTCTGTCTTGCCATATGCTTGTGACATCCAAGCTATTAATGACATTCTTTAAAGAATGACAATGAAATAAAAAGCACAACAATTTAAGCCATATGTGATCACACTTACACAATCTGATGAGACACAAAGGATAGTAAATCCTTTGCAAATGCTTTGCTGGTCTAATTGTGTCACTAATTGGTGTTGCTGTTCAGGGGTATACACTGGCAACATATACTGAAGAAACACAAATGACCAGAAAAGAAAGTGCAGAGAGGAGGTAGGGATCATTATCATCATGTGTTTTATTGGCTGCTGGGAAAGACATGTTTAGAGAATGGAGTTTCAGGTGGCTAAACATCCAAATTGCTCCCCTCCCAGAGGCCCCTGGCCCTCTCTGTCAGTCCCACTCCACTGTTTGGGATGAGGTCATGCGGTACTCATCCAGCCACTGCTGGGAGCCTGCATTCTCCACTCTGCAGCTCAGTGCTTTATCCGGGAGGCTAACCTTTGATGTGTTCATAACATGAAGGATGCAGGGCTATCAGCTCGCTGTCAGCTCCCTAACTACTCTGCATTGCTCCCAGGATCGGCACAGTTAGCCCAGCGAGCACGGCCGTCCGCCGGCCAGCAACCCGACTGTTGATGGACCTGATTAATTCCCCGGGACGCTGGTTTGTCTCCCTGCAGTTCAGTCAATGACTTCATTCAGCAGGGTGAGGTCACAAGAGGCCTGGTAATAAAGGGGTAAGTCTTCACAGTAGAGACAGCATGCCTGTGTGCAGCTCTCAAAAAGCCCTTAAAGAAAGAAGAGGGTAAGAAGGAGGAAAACATCCAAGTGTCTTTGGATCCCAGCAGCAGTGAGTTGAATTGTATTTCCTTTAGCTCTTGGCTTCTTTCTCCTCCACCATTGTGGTTGAAATAATAATTGGCAGACCAATAAATTATTACAACACACAGTAGCTACAGCTGGAACAATGTCCTATATTGGTGGCATAGCGATCAAATGTGACTTTCCTCTTAAAGAACAGCGATTCCAATAAGTAATTGGATTTCTTAAATAAAAAAACCATGGCTCTTTCATTTCCCTTTCATATCTAACCAGCCTATCTCCTCTGTGAAAACTTTTTATGGAGAATAATGTGTCAGTATGATGAATGAGCACTCCATAAAACCAGTCGTTGTGACAGAAGTTGTCCTCCCCACTCCTTGACTCATAACTGGCATAGGGCTTTGAGAAGTAGTCTCATATAACAATGCTTATTATGAGGCAAGAGCCCTTAAACTAGTCAAATAAAATTGATGTCACTTACTTTTTGAAAGTCTGTAATGCAGGGAGTCTGCCTGCTACAAACAGCATGGGAAAAGCCCGGGTTACGAGTGTCAGTAACTCACTTTCTCGCTTATGGGATTGTAAAAAGTGACAATTTCTTGAAAAGTGCCATAAATTTGCCGAATTGCTCTCACTAGCCACCCTGGATAACGATGCTTCTAGTCAAGACTGGTTACTTGATATGATCTGGAGTTGGGAACATTTAATGCCCCCGCTGGTGGTATATGGGACATCGGAGGCTCCTTATGGAAAGCAAGTGAAAGGAGACAAATAGATGGCGCTCAGTGGCCTGTCGGTACGAGTGTCCCGGGTGAGGGGGGTTGGTGGAGAAATGATGGCCAGGCTGTGATGCACGACGCTGCAAGCTCATAAAGCAGGCTATCAGCTGACCTCTGAGGCACAGGGGAACAGCCAGGGCCTTTACGATCATCCTTAGATTTAACAGCCAATAATGATTGGGATAACGAAATCCTTTACACACCTACACCGATGCAGAGTATGGTGACAGCGCAGGGAAGAGATTATAATATGCCAAAAGTATTACAAATTACAAATGCTTAGTTTCACTGTTTCTGTCCTCTCTAGTGTAAGGGTAAGTGGAAATCACTTCAAATGTATTAAAAATTGGCATCATTGATGTTGGAGGCAAATTAGTAAAACATCACAAAAGAGGGTGTAATTTACTTTATTATAAAGCAGTTGTGAGTATTTTAAGGGAGAAATAAATAATTTTAAACAAATCAACAAGCTCAAACAAAAGAAAGAGCCCACATACACATCCGTTTCTTGTTTACTTGAAACTTTAATCCACAATTCAAAATACTGACATCCACCCATTTTCTTTCGCTCACCCGGGGTCAGGTAGCGCAAGGAGCTGTTGAAACAAACATAATGTTTGATATTTCATACTCTGTTAAAAAGCACAGTTTATAAATGAGCTTATTTAATGTACAATCTTAACAGGCTTTATTATGACGTCAGAGCAGTTATAGCGCACCAGCATCCTTTGGACCAGGATCATAATACCAATTCATTAAGTGTTGGCAGCCAACTAATACTGATTTTCCATAAACTCTCTAACGCTAATACATTGCCATGAAAGGGGACCCATTTCACAGGCTGGCACATGTTCAAGCAACATATGCCCACATAATCTCTTAAAAAGCATGATCCAAGTCCAAATTTAATTATGTAATAGCAGAAACGGAATCATAGCGCCGACACAGCAGCGCTCTGATATGTGCCACTCCACGCTCCCTCGTAACCATTTATTTATTATTGCCTTCTACAATCCCAGCAGCCTCGGGGGTCAGGCTGTCCACTCCACAGACCGCTTCAAGTGCTTACAGCTTCCTTTATGCCTTTAAAATATGTCACAATTGTCATGTGATTGTAACAACTGATGCATGATGTCACATAGATGGACGCTCCATTTTCACATCTCCAAAAACAAAACAACATACTATATTACTAAATCGACGACTTTATCGGGAATGACAAATAATGTATTTATTTATCCTTTATTTCACCAGGTAAAACACGTATGTATTTGCAGAGTTAGTGTGAGGAGTGTGAGCTATCCAGTGTTAATCATTTTATGCTAAGTTTAAAGTTTGCATGTTTACAATTACTGTGTAACTCCATAGCTGTGTAGAAGATATGCTTTATGCAGGCCCAGGTTCAGATCGGGTGGGCATAGGGGGCTTGAGGGATATTCATGGTTCCTTGAGCTGCACACTTTCTCTGGCACCGCACGCAGTCACAAAGCGCCGAGTCGAAGCCGCTGATCTCTGTGGGAGACCGATAAAATTTAACCAGTGAACAATGTTGCCGCCGATGCCGTCCCTAAATATCACTATATATATATATGAACATAAAACAGAACAAGCTTATGGTGAAGACTATATCCCCGACGCCAGGTCACCTTTTCCCTGTAACTATATCAATAAATCCTGAGACAAACTGCATATCTTAAGAACCTTACTGGCGACTTTTACTGAGCATGGCTTGCACTTGGCACGCACGATAACATTCCCCCACACAATGGCCTAATCTTCATGGCACAGGTAGCACCGGGATTGTCTTGGATGTGCTCTCTGCCGTCGCCCGGGTTCGTCCCGGAATTAGAGCCCCTGGCATTCCTTTGTGCTTTTTAACCAATGAATTAAAGAGGATTGCAACAGGGGGATACTTATTGAGGAAAAAAATTACCCCCATTTGGCTTGTGAGATAAACAAATCAGTCGAAACAAGTTTGAAAGAGTTCCGCAAACTTGTTTTTGTAATCAGAAGAAGCAGCTTTAGATAACAATGTCTGATTTAGATATTTTCTCACACAAAGAAAGGGGAAGAGTGAACCTTAAGCTATATAGGACAAGCTGCGTTCGGCACAGCTGCCAATGCTCCGCCAGACAGTTTACTTTGCACATTTTGTATTTATAGACGTTAATCAGATTCTGTGTTGGGAGCAAATAAGTGAACTTGTATTGTGTGTAGATTATATATTCAGGTCACTTCTCCCATGAAATCTTTGAATTTTTTAATCCATGCAGATGTTTGTTTTCAGGAAAACTTTCCGAAGTGCATCCCCAGATGAACACTGAAAGCATTCCTAAGTAGCTAAGTTGTTCGTATACAAAACACCTCAGAGCGTCTATAAGATAATACAAGTGGATTGAAATGCAATCTGCCGCTCACTTCTGCTGGAGATAAGTACAAGCAGTGACAAGACCTGGCTTCCTCCTCTTATCGTGCACACGCTCAATACCACAAAACTCCGAGCACAAATAAGTCTTTCAAGATTGTGATGTAAATAAATCCCATTAATCACAACAAGGAAAAAGGCAACTATTCATGCTCCCTTCCCCAAAACCGCACTGTGTGAAATGTAGCTTCTTTTTCTTCTGTTATTCATACCAACGCAGAATTAGCTTTTTCTTCAGTATCGATTTATATTGCTCTATACCTCCTGTAATAATGTCCTTTTTCACTTTAAGGCTTATTATAAATGTTAATTCAAACAAGACAATAACAAATCTGGATAATTCAGTTAATCTATGTAAAAAGCTCTTGGCCTTATTCTGCTCTTGATGGATTTAGTGGCATAGCTCCTCCCCCTTTTCCCCTGCCAGTACTAAAATATTTCATTTTGGTGAGTAGATCCCAGGATATCGTGGAAATCCATCGGGTTCATGTTTGAGTTTAATTACTGATTGCTGATTTAAACTTCAATTCAACCCTGCGGACTTGTCTCTTGTGTTTGTGTGAGAGAGGCCCGGGGGGAAAAAAAGTAAGTTTGCGTTTTGCATATGTTTGTTTTCTACTGTATATTAAAACATTTGTTACAGGAAGAATTCAGAGCCAAAAAGCATTTAACCTCTTAACCTCTTAACCTTAACCGAGCACATTATCTCAGTTTGGCTTTACCCAAATCTAGTGATGAAAATGAGACAAAAACGGGGATGATAATGCAACAAAAGAGCAACAAAAGCATGGGGGGAAAAAGCAATGAAAAAGTGACAAAAAGATAACAAAAAACGTGATGAGAAAGCAATGAAAAAAAGACACAAAAGAGAGTCAAAAATGTGGCAAAAATGTGCTGAAAACCCGACAAAAAAACGATGGGAAAGTGATGAAAAATATCCATTTATATGAGTTTTGTAGGTCTTAGCTTTCAAATGAGGCGTCACACTGGCCTAAAGGCTGTAACCTTTAAGATTTGGGTAAAGTTGAACTGGAGAAAATGTGCTCGGTTAAGGTGGGGTTAAAGCAGTACTAAGTAACTCTTGCCCCTAGAGGCCATAAGCGCAACTGCAGGTGTCTTAGCAAGTTACGATTTTTTAACTTATTAAATGTCTTGGAGAGTAAATACTACGCTGACAGAAAAGGTGAAGGGAGAGAGGGGTGTTGTACATCCAATTATACAATGGGGGGGAAATTCACTCAAACTTGGCTGTAAATACTGTTTAAAGTGGCGCTAGCCCGCAGTTAGCTTTTCCCGTTAGCCTGTTAGCTTCTTCTCCGTGATTCTATTAGTGTGTATTGGTTGCTCCGCCCCGGTGGCAGTCAAGTTGCAAGCATGGTTTTCTGGCCAGAGACACCAGGGGAGATGAAAGACCCCCCAATCATCCCATTAACACTTGTATTACCCCCACAGGGACTACGGAAAGGATTTATTAAGGTAAACACGTTACTTAGTACTGCTTTAAGAGGTTAAACAAAGAAAACCCTTTCACTTGATAATATTAATATTCTTGTCACCTTAAGTTGCCTCCAGTCCACAGTGTGGCGCTGTGCTCTCTGTCAGCGCAGATTAAGTCTGCTCCTCATTTGGCACACACCATCTGTTCTCTCGCTCGTACTTTTCACTCTACTGTGTGTGCGCGCGTGTGTGTGAAGGTGTGAGTGAATCTAATACAGACTTTCCATCACAGCCGCTCCTTCATTTGCATTCCCCATGGCCATGTTTAAAGAATACCTCACCTGGGAAAATATATTTTCACCACATCCCCTTTTGTAGGTTTACCGTTATTCCGACGGGCTTGAAAAGTTGCAGCTCTTCACCGGGGGAGACATTTTCACCTAATGAAAGCCAAGATCAATAGAGCTGCTCGCTACTTTCATATATAGTGTATGTACACAAGGGAAATAAAGCATTATTTTTCATCTTCAAATGTATAATGGATATCATTCTTTATTTAATACTAAGTTCAATTTAGTCTGTGCCATAATGCAGAAATATTTCCTCTGATGATGTCCCGATATTACATAAAGAAGAAAGATGAAAGTTAAAATACTAGTAGGTTGGAAGGAATTGTAAACCTGTTCATATACTCGAGAATGACGATCCACCACATTAAATTCACACTTACAATATTGTTAATCTAGCATTTAAGAAACTTAGCGTCATTAACATAATAATCTCCTCGTCCCTGCATATTTGACATTTTTGAATCGAGTGTTTAAAAATACAAAAGTGCAGAGAGATAAGTGCAAAAGGGGAAAGCAGTCCAGGTGCGGCGCTTATCGGTGGCAGCATGAGGACCTTTCTTATGTAATCTGTGATTTCATTCAGCCTCTGTATCAGATGATTGTCTGGCAGAAGAAAAAGCCATTTTGAGGAGAACGGCGCGCGTGAAAAGGATCGTCTCTATGGCAGCTCACCCTTCCATGTCGAACCAGCGGCATGGCACCGAAGGTCAGCAGTATTATTGGAGGCGGGGTGGATGTGCGGCACAAGACAATGATACGGCCTTAACCCTCATTTAGAGGTGCCATTTCCCCACCTGACCCCCCTGCTAAAGTGTTATTTTTCCCTGTTATGAAATGTGATAGCTCTCTGGTGAAACAGTAGTCTCCAGTTAGGGAGGTAATGCGCTGCTGTGCGGCGACAGCGGGCCAGGGCTCTAAATAGGCAGCGCGGGTTCAGGCCTTACTGCTCGGGTCCACGCAGACAGTTCAATCAAGGTAAAACAAGGCTCATTTAAGCGCTTGGCTAACACCAGCCAGCAGCACGCGGCACTACACACTGGAGCCACAAGATTGCACACTTAGAGGAGATGATGATCATGTCTGTGTGAATTTCACCCAAACATGTCATTTTCAAATAGGGCTATCCACAGGGCTGTGTTAGGAGTAATGCACTGTTGTTGTGAGTTCCTGCCCCCTTTCTCGCAGACCACATGATTTCGGTGAAAATAATAATGTGATGTGTGTAAGAATACTGTTTATCGTTAGCCAAAACTATTTTCATTCAAAGTGTATATAATTGAGCGGTGATTAACATCTATATTTCTGGTCTCACAGCATGGTTAAACACTTGTCTGGTAATTATATAGTGAACTTTAACACACAGATCAATGTTAATAGGTGAGTTGGAAAAGATTCATAAATGCCTAATGCTTCATTAATTTCACATCATAGCATCACGCAAAATGGTGTGAAGGGAGCCCTGAATAATTCAATTTTCGAAGCAAATCTTATATGTAAATCAAAGTGCAAGAAGATTAAAGCTTTTAATTGTTTCTTGGAGCCTTTCATTTGAGCCTTATCACCACAAGCTGCACCGGCTGGCTTTGTTATTGTTATACTTTTCACATTAATGATGAATCATGCTCACAGAAGTGTACATTAAGCGTGAGAGCGAGAGAAGTTTTTCTCAGCAGCTCCATCTAGGGGAGCGGAAAGCATTCGTGCCCTTGCAAAAATATATACGATTATATGAGATTTAATGCTTATGTTTACTTTATGTGTATAACAGTTCATAGATTGGATAAAATGTTCAGTGAAAGATATACAGGTACTGTGCGTTCTGTAGGCTGTGTACAGAGAAGTAACTTTTTGATTGTGTGAGAAAATAGAAAATGCCTCCACGTTAGGTGGATAGTGATACGGGGCAGTGAGATCAACTAATTAGATGTGATTATACAACCATGGGCTGTTTGTCAGGTTATTATTGTTCTCAGGCCTGCTCCTGTGCTATTTAGACAGAAAATGTAATTTGATTATGAACTTAATACTTAATACAGTCTATAAAAGAGGTTTCAAACCTTCAACTTGTTCTTATTTCAAGGGTCAAAACATTTAAAATCTGGTTTAATCATATTTATCCTAGTGGTTTATAATGTTATTTGGTGTTATTTGCTTAGTTTTAAGTGACAAATAGTTAAGTACAATTTCAATATTTGTAAAACAATTTAAAAACATAATATAATAATAATAATAATAATAATAATAATAATAATGATAATCTCAGTGCCTCGCAATCCCTTACAGATCCCAAGCCCTACTTTGGGAACTCCTGGTCTATAATAAACATTAGAACATTCAGTTATGGGAGATGTAAGCACTCGCACCGACATACAAAGAAGCTCAGACTTATCTGTCCAATTCTTTTTATCCGGCTGAATATGACGGGCTCCGTGACCTCCAGGCAGAGGACAGAGGGTGCACTTCCACTCGCCTCCTCTGTCTCTCCTGGACCTTGCTGACGGTCTGTGAGGAAAATAACCTCCATCGTGTCCAGCTACATCGTGTCCAGCTAAAATACTGGGTTCGTTAACTGACACTAAAAAGATTAGCAAAAGGGAGTCAATAGTAACTGTCTTAAGTTTAGTCATGAAAAGACAGACCTAATGCTCCTAAATTTTTTTAGCATTAGCACACAGGAATCTTATCAAGAAATATCTAAAGACATAAAAGCAGAGGGCAGAAAGTGGGCAGGATTTATCATTGTGCTTCTGGCAGGCTGTAGGCGTAAAACCCAAACATCCAGAGACACTTCTCGAGAGCTCTTGTGCCAATAACTGGGAATATGTTAATGGTTTTCAGGAAGCAAATAAACTTTAAGGGTTTCTTACCAACGTGCCATCTTATGGATGGGATTTAAAATTCATTATCTGTGCAGTTATCCAAATCTGTTCAGACAGACACACACAGAGTCTGGAGAAGACACAAATGAGCTAACTCACCAGTTTTTGAACACTACAGCGGGTATGTGTGTGAGCTCTCCAAACAAAAGCTGGCATCTCCCATGGCCTGCACAAATGTTTGTCTAATGTAAACTGCCATATAGGAGCATCTAATTAGGTGGTGTCAACTGCATGTGGCTGAGAAATCTCAGCCAACTGTCAGACTATTCAGATCGCTCCCAATCAGTGGAGACTAAAGCAAAGGAAGAGGCAGGAAAAGATCCACCATCGGGGAGTGGAGCTTCTGAGCGGGGGGCAATTAACAGCTGAGGTATATTCAGTGTCTGTTGTCAGAGAGGAGGCTGGCCTCACATGTGTTGCTATACTCCAGCTCTTTTGTCAGGCTGCTGTGGCACCTGTAATTATGGCTAAAATGCAACGGAGCAGTGATGGCCAGTGTGCATACAAGGCCTAACAGTGAAATGGGCAGTTCAGCCTCGTTGTGAACTCTGAAACTGAGGGAAATACCATTTCAAATCTTGTGTGTAAACAGAGAGATGTCTTTTTAGAAGATAAACTGTATCACTTGCCTTTTGCCGTTGATGATTAGTGGGTAAAAGATGTGATAAGAATGCAGTGTTTGTTGTACCTAAAGCTATGGTTTACTTTGCATAAACAACAACAACAACAATAGCAGGCAGGTTCTTCAGTAGAAGCCACACAATGAGCTCAAGGGTTCCTCATAACATCTCATTATAGTTAATGAGCGCTGTGTGTTTACAATGTGTTGCTCTATAGAGCCAGCAGTGTTTACCCATCCCCTCCTCTCAATGGAGATCACTCAGCACACCCCAAAACAAAGGAGGATTTGTTTAGCCATGGGCTGTGTTCTTCCCCTCTGGATCATAGGGCTCAATCTAGCAGGCACAGGCTGTTAGCACTATCTCCCAATCCATCACGACAATGGAGCCCCAAATTCATCACCATGCTTAACACCGCACATAATTAACTTAGATTAAACACCAAAGACAATATGTTTGCAAACTGCTGTCTGCATGCATATTGTCTTTAGTCAAAACACCTATATTCCCTCATAAGTAAAAAGCTAAACTGATGTACCATAGCCTCGTCGAAAACTAAATAAACCACACTTGATCTGGTATTTCCCTGCCAAACAAACAAAAAAAAACATAAATGTAGATGCTCTGTTTTATTCTGGTTTCTTCTATAATGTAGCTATCAAATATGAGCCAAAATGCTAAATGAAATAAATAGTCAGTTTGGGGCCTGTGTAAAATCCAGAGAAGGTTTCTGCATGGCCGAGTCGTCTCTTAATCAGTGTGTTGGGAGCCTGGCACTGAGGCTGATTGAGCCCTGTATTGACTGTGTGTTAATCTGTGATTAACATCTGCCTCTGATCTTGTGGAAGTGTGGCACCACTCAACCTTGTGCGCAGTGGGCATGAAATATCCAGGCGTGTAATAACATTTTATTTACAAAGAGCCCACTGGGCACAATGCACGCTGCCACTGCCAAACTGAACCCACAACCATTCCCTTGAATGCCTTATATTACCATGAGAATCCAACTGGGAAAAGGGAATAGCTTTAGTCACACAGGGTTATAATAAACTGGGAGATGACGGATACCTCTGAGGCAAACCTAATCTTACAGCCATCAGCCAGGGTAAAAACCTCAAGTATATTTGAAAAGAGAAGGATGAGGCAGGAGCAGGGCCAGACTGAAAGGTCAATCCACTGAAACCACTACAAGTGCTTGATTTGTCTCTCCCACTAGGTGTACACCACAGCCGAGCAGCCAAGGAACACAAATAGAAACATGCTTTGATAGACTGTGGTAATATAGCAACTGGCTGATGCCTAGCTAAACTCAATCAAAACAAATAAAGGAGGGAAAGAATATAACAGATAAGAACCCAATGTGGTTGATTCTTAAAATGAATGGCTATATTTTGATACAATTTTGAATTCTAAGCATATATATGAACATAGATTATAGTAAGAAACAAAAGCGTTCAGTATCACTTCAATGTGCATAGCTATTAGATAAAGATTCAATATAAAGTACCCCCCGTCAGAAAAAAAAAATCTCTAGGTGCTGCCATGTGGGCTGCTGTTTGCTGTGAATATATGCAAAAGTCCATCCCATTTCTTAAAAACACAGACATCAATCTCTCCCGTCCTCTTTACACAACATGAAATAACCTCGCTGCATCACTTTCAATGAGAGCGCCTCCTTTCAAACTCCTTTGGTGTCCCGCGAAATTACCATATGAGAGGCTATTTACGACTCAACAAAATTTCGATGTGTTTCTGCGAGAGTTCAGTCCATTGGCGAGATGGAACAAAATGAAACGGCTGCCTTACTTGTTGCACGCAATTAAGCCCTGGCGAAAAGACAGTCGGGGCAGTTTAACATTTCATAGGGCAGTAATTATTCCTTAACAGTTAGAAAGTGCTGTCCCCTAGGAGCCAATTACTTGAAAAGCGCTCATCACACACAAGACATATACAAACAAATCCTTCAAGCACAAAGTAAATGTTTAAACATTAAAAGGGACGAGCAGAGGAACCCATACCAATCAGTTTCAGTAGGAGCTAATTACTAATAAGAGCCGCAGCCCCGTGATGTTAGATAATTATGACACCGACGTGCACCTCAAATATAGTGAGCCCCAAGCCGCCGGCTGCACAGTGGCTCTTGTGATCACTGGGAAGATAAAGCTGCTGCACAGGCCAAATGCACTCATACCGAATATTGTATTACTGTAAGTCTTATATTGTGTTAGATAACTCTGGCCTATATTCAAGTTAGAATACAAGTCCATTTTCCCTCTTCTTTCTTCCTGTTCTTTTTATCTATTACGTACCGGGCAGTGGTTCTCAAACGGTGGCACTTTATTCAGTTGGTACTCTCTCGGGTTATTGTTTTTTGTCTTGCTTTTAAAGTAGAGGTCATTTCATTTATGCTTTAGAAATCTATTTAAAGGGGGGTATTATGTAAAATCGACTTTTTCAAGCTTTATATCATGTTATTATGTCATTCCTCATTAAACACATGCCTGGAGTGTTGCCTTGGCTCATTCACATATTTTTGAGTAATCAGTAAAAACTTAGACGGCAGCCATTTTAGGTGTAGCTATGCCTCAGTCCTCCTGGAGACGCCTCTGGACCTTTCGTCACCAGCCAAGCCATCAACCACTGCTCCTCAGCTCAGCAGAGACCCATCCACGCACAGTGTTGTTGTTTAGATGCCACAGCAGTGTGCTGAAGAGGGCGTGTCGGAAAGCTTCTTAAAGAGACAGAGGCCTATTTCAACACGTTCAGTACAGCCATTTTGAGAGAGCAATTTTATTCAAGGCAGTTATTTTAATTTACCGCATATACAGACCAACAGAAGGTTACGTCATCATTGTAGTATGCTATAGACTGGTGCTATGTGATTGAAAAAAGCATAATACCCCCCTTTAAGTTCAGTGGTTTTCTGATTTAGACGTGGTTTAAACCCAGTGTAGACAAAATTTGGTTCAATTTAGTTTTAGCGTTTTAGAACCTTTCCAGACCTGGGTTACTTCTGATTTGATCTTGATGGGCGTTCTTGTTCATTTTATATGGTGGAACTCTGAAACTTTGAGAATAATAATAATGGCTTACACTTGTATTGCGCTTTTCAAGTCTGTATTACCAAGTTTCTCAAACCACTTTTGAGAAGCACTGGTGGTTCAGTGGCTCTCTGACCGGTCCACGATTTACGCCAGAGGTCGGTTTGTTCTAGTCAAAAGTGGAGCTTGAGTTTGGGCAATCGTGGTGAGGCGCCATTCCATATTTGTAGGAAAAAAAATGGCCCTCCAGCTAGCAAACTTGCCTTCTTCTAATTTACACAACAGCTTGGGGCTCTTTAATATAATAAAAAAAAAGTTTTAACAATCCGTAATTGCACATTTTTCTTCTTCTATCTTTTTTGTAATTCTGTTGTTATAAAATAAGGATTGGTGCTACACAAACCTAACATTCATATTTCACTGTGTGTTTCTATGCGCTGTAGACAAAGAGACCACCTGAAATCCTTCTCGTGCATGCGTAAAACTAAATTAACCTATTATAAAACAATTCCTGATGCTCCCCTCCCCAGGACACAAGCCGGAGTGAATTACATCAGTTATTTCAGAGTAAAATAAAAACTTGAGAGTCAGAATAGGCTTAAGTGACTTAGATGGATAATTCTCCAGTTCACCAATCATATTAACCTCCACTTAGTCCTGTCTACTCTCTGCCTGGCCAGTTGTTTGCTCATCTAATCAATCTTCCCCAGCCTTGTTCTTTAATGTCTTACCACGTTGTCTCTAAATATCAGCTAATGCCTGGGAAACATCAGGGCCTCAATGATCGCACTGTAAATGTAATTTATTTCTCACTCATGCACGCACTTGAGCTAAATGATTATGGCTAGTGAGGAGCGGCACACTATATAAGATAAATATTGATTGACTGGAGAGGTTTGTTAGCTACAGTGAAATATACGGGCGGTGCGGGGAGATGTCTGTAAAGATGAGGGGAAGTGGGGGTGGCTGACTTGATTGGTGCCAAGAGGTATTGTTCCAAATGCAGAATGGGCTAGCTCCAACTGGCGCTGCCGTAATTGACGATTTTATAAGACTGAAGTGTCTGATGTTTACAGTGAAAAAGCTCCATATAAAAACGTATTTCACAGTGTTTCCTCCATTTACTGTTTATACCATTGATGTAAATAAAAGATACAGTGGATATTACTGTGAAAATAAAATGTTGCAGTGGCTAGAACTTTAGTTATGGCATCTAGGTTTTAAAATGTGACCATTTGATATTTATTACACATTTACTCAGGTCTTTATGTGCTAGCTCATGGACGTGAAAGGTCATTATGTATTTTCACATGGATAAACATGTGATACGTGCACGTATAGATCGAGTTCAAAAGGCAGAAAAGTTTCAGTCAAATGTGCGCATGGATGAGGTAAAGAAAAACCCAAGAAATTCTGAAAAATATACACATTTGCAGTAGCCTGATACTGAATTGTATAGACTTCACCCACAGAAGAACTCACTTATACAACTTGTTTAAGTAAAATGTTATCAATCTGTAAAAAAAAAAAAAACACACACACACAAAAACACACATATTACATAAAATATTCTCCTGTTATCAACGCCTCCAGTGACGGTAAAAATCAAAAGGTCTTATGGGAAAAGCACATTGGATGTATGTTTGTTTCTAAAAGTGGGAAATTAATAATGTAAAGGCAAATTTACACAATACAAAATTATGCATAGATATTATTGGACTCCTGTATGACTGAATAGAATGGGTCTCATGAACAACTCTCTGTGCTGGAAATGTCAAAAAGATACTGGCACTTATGGGAATGCCCAATTATTAATTGTATTCTGGCTGGTGGTTTGTTTGTTTGTTTATTGGTTTATTTGGTAGGGACAGTGCAAGTTAATGAACAAGCCACACCGGATTGGGCTAATTTCCATCCATCGTCCCCCATGTGCACTCTCAAACACACTCTCATTCATCCTGGCCTATTGGACATGTTTTTAGTTTGTTTTAGGTTGTTCATGCTTTGAGTGGCTGATTAGGAAGAACTGTGCCATCTTGTCCAAGATGATGTTTACTGGGTGATAAAGAACGAATAGCAAACATGCGTAATAGGGCTGAACGATATGGACAAAATTTCATATCTCATATTCACGCCAGATATCTTGATATCGATACGATACGATATAACTATGGGTTAGGTGAAAACTAAGTATTATTCAGAAAAATAAAATTATAATACAAAAGAGTGCAGTTTTATTGATGAAAATCTATAACGTTGATATCTTGCTTTTTCGATTTTAATATTTTGAATGTTCATATCTCGATATAAATACGATAACAATATATTTTTCTTTTGCGATATTGATATCTTGAATGTTCATATCTCGATATCGATACGATAACGATATATCTTTCAGCCCTAATGCGTAATGATAAATTCTCTCTTATTATGGTTGTTGTATCAGTGGCTGCCAGAGTTATTCTTAAACATTGGAAAACCCCCACAGTTTAAAGAATGGGTAAATTTGATGGTTAGGATGGCTTCATATTAACACATGCTTTATAAAATAAATAATAGAGAAAATACTACCATGTCTGTCTGGGAAACCTTTTGGTCTCATATTAATGTAATGGTCAGTCAACAGGAAGACACCTAATTGTACTTATTTTGTATATGGGTATTTTACAAGGATTTCCGCACCCTACGTCCTTTACCATTATTATTATTTAAATGTGTGTGTTTTATTATTTGATTCTGCCAGTGCAGAAACCCCCCGATGGCCAATATGTATGACTGATTTTATTATTTTGTCATGTACCAAGTAAAACGTCAATAAATAAATAAAAATCTCCTGTTAAGGAAAAACATTAATACAAACCAAGACCTCATTGTAACCGACACTGTGAAAAGCATTATCTTGAGAATCATATTTTTACAGCTTACTGTGAGCGTGCCTGTAAATGTAAAAAAGTCAAATGGTTTCATACAATAATTGCACAGGTTGAGGTCATGTCACTGCAGCACCCTGGTCCTCACTGTAACTGCACCGCTGTATACAGACATTATACCGGGAATCTCTCTGAGCGTAAACATCGCTGCCTTGTTGACGCGAGACTGAATGGGAGAGAAACAAAGCTGTCTCAAATCTCATTTGGGCTGAGAGGCAGCCCATATGGAAACTTACCAAATAGTGTTAATACTGCTAATAGGATGTTCCACTCTAAATAGAAGCTCATGTTAATACCCAGATTTTCATTCATGCTGGAAATTGTAGTTTTAAATTACAGTT
Organism: Neogobius melanostomus; assembly: GCA_007210695.1. Lineage (NCBI taxonomy): Eukaryota > Metazoa > Chordata > Actinopteri > Gobiiformes > Gobiidae > Neogobius > Neogobius melanostomus. The sequence continues at coordinate 4,296,027 of VHKM01000131.1, forward strand.
TAATGCTTCAGATTTTTAATAAAAAGACCCTCAAAAAACCTTTACAGGAACACAAAAATTACCACAGCCTCTGAACTGAGCCTCAGCCTGCCATTGTCAGCCAATTACTATGCAATCTCTTTCTTATGACTGAATAGCTCACTGTTAGCAAATAATGAAAAGGCAATTATGGCAAAGGTGTGTTCATATTACCCTCTTCATTTTATGCGGGCTGTAATTATTGTCAATCCTAGAGGCTTACTCTACCATGTAAGAGGCAGCAGGGAAGAAAATGGAGTGGGCTGGTGCATGGCAAATTGGAAATGTCACAGCTACCTTTTTATCAGCACCACTAGACCTCTTTATGCATGTGTGAATTCAAGTACGCGCATACCTATTTGGTCAGGGCAAGGTGCCCATTAGTGCACACACCCAGGCGCAGTGCACGTTTATTTACACATTAGCACTCACATATTTACTCGCATAATAACCAATCATAAATCCAGATGTGGAGGAAAATCGCACAGACAGCAAAGGCAAAACGATGTGTGTTCTGCAGAATCGTCACCTGGAGCTGTTAACGTTGCTTAATGCTAGCGGGGAGAGAAATAAATAAATAAGATGACAGATGAATAGCGGCTCAGGCACGCACGCACACCACGCACACCACACACGCACACACATGCACACGCACACGCACACACATATTCCTTTTGTTCTTCCCTTTTTTCCCTTGAAAACAATCATTCCCCAAAGACTCTTGGTTTTCTTTAGCTGCCAGTGTGTGTCTAACAGCAAAGTGGTGGATATATTCCTTTTGCCTTGGCCCTCATTAGCTGTCTCCATGCTGTTCAGTAATAGGGAGTGGCACATAAATGATTCCCTTTATAGAGTTTGATGTGGCGCACTGAGAGGACCAGCCCCTGTATGGACAGCACCCCCTACGACAGCCCCTCAATCTCAAATACAGGGGACCGAGGAGAGAGGCAGGGCTTACAGAGGAGCGCTGTGACACACATGACAAGCGTGTGTCAGTGATGATTCTAAAGGTTGTCAATGACCCTTCAAAAACAGAAAACAAGCAATGCTGCGTGTTAGCGACTATGAGCATGGGAGAGAAGATAGAAGAGTATGGTACAAATGTTCAATATGCAGATACAGACACCATTATTAGTGTTATCATATAGCATTTAAGTTTTGTGCAGGTATAATGATGTGCGTGGTAACACATTAGTACAAGTGCATCATGTGTGATAATAGTTTGGAGGTACATCATGTAAATAGACATTCTTGTTACACGTGTACGTACACACTGTTATAAATACATTGGTGGACTGAAATGTATTTAAACTATTGTTACCAGGGTTGGCTTTGCATTGTGATTTACACTACACACTATTACCTGGACATGACGTACACTGACTCACCATATATTTGTAGTGAGGTCAAGTAAAGCGTCCCTGCATTTAGCCAATTCGATGTAGGAGTCATAAATATAGCCTTTTTCTGCCCGTGTCTTACTTCCGGGCGAAACAAGTCATATTTCATATCAAATGAGTTTCACTTATTGCCAAAGGAAGTATGTTAGTATATACGTGCCTATAGTTGACTTCGGAAAATTGCATGACATAAGTATTGATCATCAGGCAGACAATCGAAAACAATTTATCACCCGTTAGTTCAGAATCGCTGGACAAGAGTATATTGATGACACGCGAGTGCAGCCCTGGTTTCAAAGCACAACATAGGAGACGAGCAGTACCGAGATGCAGCATAGATCTGTGCTCAAAACTCTTGCATGGATCCCAGACGAATCAAAGTGAATAAACAATGCTGTGATATTCCCTGACAGGCCAGCAGCAGGTCTACCGACATGATTCTGATGGCAAGACTTTTCAAGGTCACACTTTAAGCTTCTTAACTCCACTGTCTTTAGCACGGCGCGCAATTCAACTTGACGTTTTGTGTATCTGGCATTCACCCCCCATATGCGCGCTCAAATGCTAGTTTCTCCTTTCTGCGCCACGATGATTGTGTTTAACAAGATTCTTGAAAGTGTGCGTGAGGGAACGGCTGCATTTCCTAAAGAGAGGCTTTGCACTACACAAGCTGTCTCACCGACTCCTCACACTGTCACACACATTACTTTTAACGCTAACGTATCGGCATTGTCTAGCGCGCACCGACACAAAAGGCAGTCGGGGAAACATCACAACGGGATCATGGGAAGAGGAGCTGTCTTTCAACTTGCAAAACTACTTAACTTCTCAGAGCACACACAGACTTCGGAGAGGCGCGAGCTCACGAGGCCTGCTGCTCAGAAGAAGGTGGGAGTAAAAAAAACATTGTAGTCATTACAGCTCACTTGAGTGTCACTTTGGCAGGAGCTGTAATGTCTCGGCTTGACTCCTGACGTGGAACTGGGATCACTCATGTGTTGTCTAGTGGCCCACTGGCTGTTAGGAAGAGTTACAACACACAAACAAGCTGAAAGAGAATCCAATTTACTTTGCCATATCGCCAGGCTCCACAGTAGAGTGTGGGAGCAAAGTGTTTTGATATGTGGCATCGCGAGGCAAACACAGTGCCAGGAAGGGATAGAGTGATCAGTCAAAAACATTTTAGGATGGGTACAACTGATCTCAATATAATATCAATAGCTTCTGCAGCGTGAACCTAAAGCCTCACTATAGACTTTGTGTGAACAGATATTTCTAGTAGTGTTCTAGTAGTTATTTAGTAGGAGTGATAAAGAGCAATAATAGCACAGATATATTAGCAGTGGCTATGTAGAGCTATACTGTATTAGCATTCCTAGTAGCAGCAAACAGTAGTTGTGTGTGAAGCTGCAGAATATGTACCGTGGCCTGAAAAAGCCAAGCAAGTTCTGTCCATCATATATTTGTCCAGTCATTTCTTTTGGATGCGTATTTGAAGTACCTTGTTGAGTGTGTTTTAGGGCCTGAAGAGATTCTGTTCATCAGTTGAGTCTAAGCAGCACCGGTTGGTCACACATATGCCTCCATCCTCCTCTGGCTCAGAGGGGTACACTGCACATGAAGCACTGAGTCAGGCAAAAAGGAACACAATAAAAAGCCGCATCTATTGAGTTAAATTTGGCTCAGATATGATTTTCAGTAGGTAGTCCAAATCTGTGGAGGCCTCTGTGACTGATACAAAATGGCCAATTATATCAAACACAGCAGCTTTAATTTCCCGCCTCCAAGGACAAAAAAATAAACATGGTTTCGATGAAGGCTCAAGCGCTGGGGAAGTGCTCAGCTATCAAAGCTATTCACAGTTATTTTCTTTGATTAGCTGCCAGGGCCCAGATACCCCCATGTTTTTAAGTCTGAGGTATTTGAAATGAAATTAAAATGCATCTCTTGGAGATATTAACGTTACCAAGTAGCCCATGGCTACAGTAATCTCCTGCTAATTCTGACCTAATGAGAGCAGGCACAAGAGGAGGGAAGCACAGGACCAGGCTGACTTAAGATGTGTACGCTCAGGCTAAAGGAAAGATCATAGATTGTAATGTGTATTGTTGTCTGCATTTCACCCCCATTTTACTTTGAGTAAAACTTGAGCACCCCCATTTTAGTGTACTTTTAGAGCACATTGATAATTTAATTTTTTCCAAGTGAAGGACACAAATGCAAGTAGACTATTACATTATCCCATGTCCAGGATGGACCTTACTGAGCACAGTTGCTGGAGAAACTCAGCACCATACAAGAACAAGTATGAATAATAAATAGCATGTTTTAGTGATAAGGATGTATTGCCCGTAATGTCAAATATTTTCTAAAGCCTTGTGGCTTGTGAATGCATAAATTGGTAAAACCAAAATAAACAAATACAAATGTTTACAGTGTTATAGGCTTTCATCCAAACAAAGAAAAAGTAACCTTATTATATATGTTGTATAAAATAGGTATCCACATTTAGATTCATACTCTTATTGTAGTTCAAACCAACTCTCTTGAATAAACTCTTGAATAAACTTGAAGAGCCCATTATAAGGCCCTGTGGTCTGCCAGCGGGGATGCCAAGCTCATCCAAAGTTAACACAGCACTCAGCACCCAGGCCAGCAGGGCACTTCCTCCTCAACTCTCTGATCTTTAATAGACACTAATCAGATGTGGGCCTGCAGAGAGCCACAGGGGGCACAGGGGCACTGTGCCTGTGCTATAAGCCGTTTATTGTACAGACAAATGTGATGATCATCCTAATACATACATATATATATATATATTAAAAAAAAATTTAACATACGAAACAAGAATCTTGTGTAAGAGGTTCTGACATGTTCTTGTGTGAAACTGACAAAATATAGTCGTTTTTTTATGTTTTCGGAACACTTACAGTCTTTAGGCTACTTCTGCAAGACCTGCTTGCGATAACATTTGTTAAAACCCTTCACCCCTTAAGTTTCAGTTGTACCGATGGGTCCCATAAAAAGACATCACTTAAAGAGAATGACTTGTGCTTGTAGATTCTGCCGCTACATTGCTCAAGCTATACAATTGCTTGTTGTATTGGTAGAAGTTTTAAAGTTACAACTCAGTAACACATAAATTAAAGCATATCTGTGTTTACAAAGGTGCACCCAATTATAGGACTATACTGTACAGAGAGCGTGTAGAAACAAAGGGAATGTCTTTGGATACAGCCACACTTTCTTTTACATTTCCCTCGTTCATAGATGCACACTCAGGCACCGAGAGCATGGGATGTCAGATTAAAGAGCTCCCTTAATTTGTGTGACTGGGGTGAGTTGGGCTGGCTAATGAGATTGGACTAATTGGTATCGTTACTGTAATCTCCCGAGGCACAGGACAACACGGTTAAACATATACCCACTGATCACACTTAAAACCTGCCAGCGATGCTAAAGGTCATTAGCGCCTGTGTTCATTTCCAAAGCCAAGCGATGTAAATGGGCGAATGGAGCACATATAGCACTGTGGAGTTCAGCAGGGTTAAAACATTCATTTGCTAATTCCAGAATGTGTTTTGCCAAAAGAAAACATGCTGTAATTACACAAAGAAAAACCGAGGCGTACTAAAGTAACACTCACCGACATCCACGGGTCTTATATAAAGCATTTTCAGGGCTAATTAAAGCATGTGTTCGTGTGCTGAACACCTAATCTGAACATCTAGAACAGGCAGTGTCCAAATGCTTACGAGTAGTTCACCCCATTATCAGGTGCATTTAGAACTGTGTTTGAACACAAACACTGACTGACTGAGACACAGAGGCCGACAGAATATAAACAAATGATGTTGGTTTCGTTCTCTTAAGTGGAAAATGATTGTAAATTCGGTCACCCATAGTACCTCATGTACCTTTGCATCATGATTAACCTCTTAACACCCACCTGAACTGAGCATATTCTCTCCAGTTTGGCTTTGCCCAATTCTTAAAGCTTCTTGAACAAAGTGTAACAACAATAAAAAGCAGCAAAAGAGCAACAAAAACACAACATGACAAAAAAAGAGAGACGAAAACACAACAAAAATGTGTAAAAAATGTGACAAAAACGAGGCGACAACGTGAAATAAAAAGTCACCATCAGCTTTTAGGGTCTTAGCTTTCAAATGAGCTGTGACAGTTACCTATAGGCTGTAAAGTCTCCAGTCAAGAAGCTTTTAGATTTGGGTAAAGCTGAACTGGGGAAAATGTGCTCGGTTAAGTTGGGGGGTCAGAGGTTAATTCGGACACTGGGCCATAGAGCAAAGTTGAAGGAAACAGGACTATTTGTTTATTTGTCCCAAAATAAATGTGCAACCAGCCCTCATAGTCGGAATCACGCCATGTGGTATATCCTTTGGCTTTGATCTCGGAATGGCATGAGGCTGACAAAGTGAAACAAGAACAGTAGCTAATGTTAGCACTAATGTTAGCATAACTATTAGCATTAGCGGTGGAGATGAATGGAGAGCCTGCCAGCAGGACCTCGTCTGTCCACAACTAGAGACAGGTGGGCAGTTAAAGGCGGCTTCACGTTACCGAGACCAGCCACAGTGTGCGTCACGGCTCGCAAACATCCAAAACACACCCCAGGAGCCAAAATCATTCATTCTGGGCTAATTTGTTATTATTCCAAACGTTAGTGCTTTATTTGGGCGTATCATCTTAACATTATGAAACCACAAAATCGTTATGCCTTTCATCTTCAGAACAGACAAGGACTACTCTGAATGTGTTACAGAGCTCAATGACACTAAAATATGTTGAGGAAGTTTGCTTTAGCTCTGGAGGGGGAACCAAAGCTCCGCCACCTGTTCACCAGATCCACAGGCTTTATTGAATATTCGAATAAAATCATAAAAGAGAGAAGGGATATCAAAGCATTTCCTGGCTGCCTGTGGCACAGCTTCTAAAGACCGACCTATTTTTAGGCTTTGACCCAAAGCACCACGCATTGTGGTTTAGCTTCATGTGGACCCAGATGTTGACATTTCAATATCAGACGTCTAACAATAAAATCAAGAAATAAGGGACAGCTGAGGGTGTTAGAAAGCATTAGAAGGCAGTTATACATATGATGTTTAAGTGTTACACAAAACAAGACTGAATGAAACACTGGAGACTCATAATTCTCAGATATAAATGGATCACACCAAGCTAATAATTCAATTGTAACCATATTATTCAGTGTACAAAAAAAAAGTGTACTGTATACCAAACAGATATGAAAAACAATTATGGTACACTAAACTTTTGAGCCCCATCTTTCACCTTGACTTCAGAAAGTAATGTCGTCGATCATATAGGGAGAGATGTTTTTCTTGCAATAGGATCTTTGCAGTGGGCTGGAGGAAGCCCTGTCTTCCTGGCTCAGACTGAGAGTGGGTAGATAGTTAGAAGGTAATCTCCCTGCGCTATTTCAAAGTCTCCAACAAACATGCGCACACACACACCACTCCTCAGCAGCACCTGTTTTCCTGCCTCTCCATCTTCATACAAACTTCCCCTCATGCATGCACGGGCTCGATTCCACCTCTAGAGAATCATTTCTAAATAAAACCTGGCTGCCAGTGAGCCAAAATGGCTTTTATTAGATGTTCATCCTGTTTCAACAAGAATAGAGCACATAGTTACATAAAGTTCACACTCTGGTCTTACACACGCAAAGGCCTTATCGACTCATACTCATTTAGATAGCATCCGATACAACTTGGTAATGTATAACGTATAGGTGCTTTTAGAAAAATAAAACAACAAAAAAAGACAAGTAGGATGGAGAAAAGGAATTACATTTTAACTTTGCAACAATGGACTGTAATCATAAGGCCTTTTGGATTACCCGTTGATGAACACGTACATGTGTTTGCACTAAAAATAAAGTAATTAATACAATATTATAATAAATATTCTTGGTTTTATCCCCTTAACGCCTGAATTAATTTCCAATTATAGAAAAAAATATATTATCAGTGTTTTTGCTTTCAAGCTGATGCTAAATTAAGTGGAGATTGTTAATTTATCTGTAGCACATAGTATAGATATAGTTTTAGGTATGTCGCAAATTAGCGACAACAGGCATAAATACAGCAGCTCACTGCTGCTGCTGCTTTCATCACCTGATGTAGGGGGAAAAAGCAAGGTGCAGACAATTTATCTACATAACATAGGCATGTCACCATTTTTATTACTAATTATCATATTTTATCCCTTTTCTGAGGTGAATGAATGCCACCATATGGCTATTGCAGTTTTCCATTATGGCCTCACGTCGCTAATTCGCGACGTACCTAAATCTTCAAATAACAAAAAAAATATCCATCACACGAAGTTCATTCCAATAAATGATCTAAAGATGGAAACGATGAGCAGCTACATTTTTTTTTTTAACACAACTCAACTTACATTTGAAGATTTTGTCGAAGTTGCAGCCTCGATTTGCAGAAATGCTATTTCCGCAAAGTAGCTACCATAACCCGGATGTGGTTCCTTCTCTAACCATTCCTATGAGAAACTAGTGCTTTCAAATGGTTCCTAGGTACGGCATGGATGTGGGCAAACAGGCATCAAGGGAAAACATGCATTATTTAAGCCACAGTCTTGCAAGAAGAGGTATGTCATAAATTTGAGACACTAGGCGTTAAGGGGTTAAAGCCAATGAAGCAAAAGGTCAGTTATAATAGTATTAAAGCCACCTTCCTCCTAATCTTAGTCATATCTATATTATTTGTCTTTGCTTTGTGGTGGTATCTATTGCAATCAAATAAGAACATTATAATTAACCTATTTCAGGTAAGCTGCTGCATTCATAATGGAAACAACAGAAACCAGAGCAGAACAGAGAGGGAAAAGTAAGAACGAAAAACAAAACCCATTGTAAAAAGCCGGCCTTGTTAACACGCAGTCACACATAAGTGGCCATATATCATCTTATCCGGTGTCACTGGATCCCCACGTGTCCCGGGCCTCTCTGTCCCCCTCCTGAACACGAGCCCTCCTGTAGTAACCCTGTGCACCCTGGCTTCCACTACTTTACTACCTCTGAACGGCAACTAGAGACCGCTGAGAACCGAGATGAATTACTGCAGTGGGAGCTTGTCACGCTGAGGCCGTCTAAATTTACAGCTTTGCCCGTTTTCTTTGCTTTCGCCGATGGAGATAAAGCAGGCCCCACTTTTGACAGACTCACAGTGAAGGGAGGTGGTGCGTCGACCGAGAGGATAGAAGACAGGTTTCTCAAAGGCAAACCTAATGAGTGAAAATAAATGAAGCAGAATGGCCCTTGTTACGCTCTCGCCTTGACAAGAAAAACGGCAGCCAGACGTCAAAATATTTATCGCCATCAACAGTCATGGAGAGGTTATCGACACAGAGGCCCTGACTGCGTTCGTTAACCATTTTGTGAAACAGCGAGAGCCAGCCACAGCATGAAACACATTTCTCCCTCTGCCTTTTTCCCTTTTAGAGATCAGTTGGTTTAAACGCTTGTTAAATCATCCAAGTTAGGAAAAAAGGCAAAGGGAGAGAGGGAGAAAAAAAGATCCTTTCGTGTGGCTGTCTAAACCTGAAATGAAAAGCTCTTTGTAGTTCACTCTGTTGGGTTTGTAAAAACAAATGCACGCTACATCAAGCCAATCATTTATCCCCCAGACAAGGATCAAACTAATATTGACTGAAAAACACCTGAAAGATGAGACAGAGAATGCAAATAAGAGGGGGCCTTCCTGGCCGTTAATCAGAGGCGTTTCATGATGAGTGGGGAGAGGGAGGAGAGAGGAGTAGACAGTCATCTTCATAAACATATTGTCATTTTCACAGGGATGTTGTGCCAGGGCTAGAGCTGCAGCCAGACTCCTATAAGAGCTATGAGTGGTATATCAGCCACTAAAGCTGCCTCTTTAATCCTATTTGCATTCATATGACTATAGCTAAAGCCAGGCAGAGTTTATCCGGAGATTTGGCAATTTCTATGCCCCTCTTACAGGAGGAATTGTCGGCACAGTGGTATTGGGATGTCTGTCGCATCTTTTAACCCAGTTCTATGTCCTTTGGACCCTGCCATGAAATAAATGGGATGGTTTATGCTTTTGAGGAATTACAAAAATGAATTTACACAAAGATGCTGCAGGAGGTGTGTGTAAAAATACCACTGAAATGTTCAATAAAACACACAAATATACAATGAAACATTAACTAAATTACATTTGACGTTAATAGTTTGTATTGCAATTAACTAAACAAAAGATTACGTGAACAAATGGCATCTTATTTAAAAATTAGACAAAACAAGATTCTGTGCAAGATACAAATTGGATAAATAGACCTGACATTTTGTCCGTTCCTATATGCTTTAGCAGTTCTCATGTGCCCCTGGCCTGTGAGGGGGAAGTGGGAGAGATTTAAATACTCTTAGTGGCTCCCTGGTGGAGAGAGCCACAGGCTTTGCTCCGCACTGACTGATTTGTGAATGTCTTCTCCTTAAACAGCTCTGTGCCTCTGTGCACATGCTGGCACAGGGGAAGCAGCGCTTTCAACCATTTGCACATTAATAAATCTCCCTACACATTTACTAAATGCTGTAAGAATGGACACTATTTACCTTGAACCCTTTGGTATTTTCATATGGCCACAGTGTGCTCCTGCAAATTCTTGACTGCACATGGGTCATGATAATGACATTCTCTGTCCAATTACTGCTGCTGCCAATAGCTCTGAACATGATGGAGAGGAACACACTATTAACCCTGTTAGCATTATCGACACAAAGACAGAGCCACATCAGCACTCTATTAGGACCACAATTTGCTTTGCTTTGGCCAAAAATAACACAGTATTAGCCTTAAAACCCCCCATAAAAATAAGACTACATAAACATAGTGTATGCACATAATATTGAGCTGCAATCTGTGATCTCTCATGTGAGACATAATATTTGTTTATCAATATTAATGACAGGCTAAGGCTTCCACACTCCGCAATCTGCAAATATAATGCTGCCTTATCAATTCATGACAGAAATCAGGTAAACTGTCAGAAAAATCTTAAGTCACACTTAACCGAGCCCACTACCGGCTATTAAGATGGCTTGACATAACAGGACGGCTGCCAATAATTGTACATAAAGATATGGAAAAGCTACAGTCCAGCTATGAATATTTCATGAATTCCAACACAAAGAGCATGCTAAAAGGATCAAAGCAAAAAACGGCAGAGGACTCAATGTGAACATCTAAACAATATGCAAGAATCCCGACAGTATAGGTCACATGCAAAAAGACTGGGGTCACACTGAAATTGTCCATCAGTCAGACAAGCAGAACTGATTTGGATGCTAAATAATGGTTTAGATATTCAAAAATTCCATATATATGCGAAAGGCTTCAGTGCACCGTGGATCTGGCCTATCAGAGAAGTGTTCTGCCACCACTCTCCCTCATGTGTGCCCAGTACACCTCGCAGGCTCCAACATGCACACACACTTGCACATATGCAGACAAGACAGCAGAGGAGCACTTCTGAACACCAAAAAATACACTCCGCTCTTCAATGAATTAGTAATAAATATTCCCTGGTCTACCGGGAAGATCATGAGCAAGTGAAGTCTTATTAACCATATTTTAATGCATCCTTGGGGCAGCTGTCTCTCTGTCGGTAACCGTCCGCCTTGAGTGCAGAAAGTTACCGGTTCAATACTATTTGAGAAATACTGTACATTTACCTCTGTTGCCTCTGCTGCCCCGTCTTCGTCAGTACCTCAAAGTTCTATCGAGAAACCAAAAACGCTGCACTATGTCTTTTTACTTTGGTTGCCTCTTACAAATGCAGATGAACAGTGAGTTGTTTGTTTTTTATGTTGTAATGCTGTTAATAATGTCAATAATACAGTTTTAATCATATTTTATTGCTTGCATACCAGGTGAACAATCCCACATAAACATTTTCCAAGGAGTCAAGGCGGAAGTAATGCTTTTATAACCACTGTGCTTTGTTAGTAGAAGTAGTTTTATTGTTTCACTTTTATCACAACTGTTTTATTTCGCTTTTGCAGGTTTAAAGAAATTGTATTAAGAATGCAAAATGTGTACAGCTAGGTCTTTGAAAACCCCAAGGCTCTACAATTATACCGTGATCTTGTGCTCATTTAGAGGCTGCCTCTTGTGATTGTCATATGCCAGTCGCCATTGAAATGAGGTTTCACGTTTCCCATCTCATTGAATGTCAAACATTTCTTAGTGAGGAGTCAAATCCATCTGATGATTTATCCACCCCACTCTAATGGAAATGGCGCATGCGACAAAACAGAGATATTAACATAATAAAGGAATTCAACTTACAAAAACCGCAACATCTGCTGGTTGGTGGGCGCAATGGATAACATTTCTTTGAATTGAATTGATGGATCTGATGGCGCTTAGACAGCCATTCATATCACTGTGTCTCAGGAGAGGCCAATAATACGAACAACATGGGATTAATCTCAATACCGCTGGCCCAGATGAGACAATATATGCATGGGCCAGCTCTAAAGGAAAAAAACATGTTGTTCCCGACAAATTTGTCGGAGAGTTTGGTCTTTGTGCTTTCGACATCTTACTGAGAGCATGAGGACAAAGCATGTGTGTTATGTGTGCGAGAGAGCGAGAGAAAGAGGGAAGGTGTGGGATGAGCATCAGCGAATTAAAAACACCCCACATACTGAAGTCGAAGTAGAGCTGCAGTAACACACACAGAACTGCTAGACAAGAACATCAGTTGCCTGGAGTGTGTTTGCCATAAGTGTTAGATTTCGCAGCACTGTTTGAATGATTAGTTCATATAGAGTAAGTGAAGTAATTGCCCACTGAGCATCGTCCACCTGAAGACAAAAACATGAATTTATAATGTTTAAAATGAAAACCTTCCCTAAAAAGGCAGTGACATGTTAAAAGCTTTGTAGTGCCAATCTTCTGTTTAACTTTTCCCCTGCTCTGGTTTGGACCAGATTCCACAGATTCCAGATTCCGACTTGGGAAAGAAATCAAAGTGAATCTAAGATATTGAGAAATATTGTGTGAAAGATGTGTCCGGCTCAGGTTAACATGTGGACTTAGATCTGATAGACAGATGATTCCTCGCGGGTTGACCTCCGGGATAAAGGTTTAATAATGAATACAGTGTGTCTGAATTAAAAAGACACCGCCATACATATTTAATGCAAATGTATTTCTGCATGCAATCAAAAATGAATGATGGCAGGGTTCACCTCTGTAGGCCCGGGCCCTGGATTGTCTGTCTGACCACTGGGGACCACAGCAGCTTAGGCTCGAGAGAGATTGGATCCATGCATGCTGTCTGTGGGGACTTACAACTCTAAATACCCCACTTTAGCGGACTGTCCAAGCTGTACAAATAGCCATGGGAATCTTTGGGCGAGTGATTAACGTGCAGCCTGGAGCTTTAAATCACTTGGGGAGAAGGATGGCCCTGACTGGGTGATATACTCCCCTCGCCGAGCTCCTCTGATGGGAAGAACATTACTGATGGGAAACTAAAATGAGATTGCAGAAAAGCAGGGGCAAGAAATTAGGGCTGACCCAAATGGGTGTGGGGGTAACATGGAAGGCTATCACATTAACCTGACGGGGGCGCCGTTAATAGGGTCCAGGGCTTCAACTGATATATCAATTTCCCTCCGTGTGGACGACTTCAAAGAGGCCAGAGCTCATTCTTGCCACTTGTGTAGGGCCCCCATCAATCTCGAGGCGCTGTGGGCATCATCACCTTCAGCCTGAGACAAGCCGGGATAAGGAACAGCGCAGCAGGCCCCGGACGATCGCCAACCGGTCTGTCCGCCGCTGATCGGAGGGGAGATTAAAGCAGAGTTTAAAGTTTGGGTCTTTGGGGAACTGGCACAAAGTAGAGCGGGCTGTCAAATGTGTTAACCCTTACAATGTGTTAAAAGTCACAACAGAATGATTTACAAGCTTTACATCATCAGAAAAGTGTATTAGTGTTTATTAACCTCTTAACCCCCATCTAAACCGGGCTCATTTTCTCCAGTTTGGCATCACCCAAATCTGAAAGCTTAAAGGGGGGTATTATGTAAAATCGACTTTTTCAAGCTTTATATCATGTTATTATGTCATTCCCTCATTAAACACATGCCTGGAGTGTTGCCTTGGCTCATTCACATATTTTTGAGTAATCAGTAAAAATTTAGACGGCAGCCATTTTAGGTGTAGCTATGCCTCAGTCCTCCTAGGAACGCCCCCACCTCCTGGAGACGCCTCTGGACCTTTCGTCACCAGCCAAGCCACCAACCACTGCTCCTCAGCTCAGCAGAGCCCCCTCCCCGCACAGTGTTGTTGTTTAGATGCCACAGCAGTGTGCTGAAGGGGGCGTGTCGGAAAGCTTCTTAAAGAGACAGAGGCCTATTTCAAGACGTTCAGTACAGCCATTTTGAGAGAGCAATTGAATTCAAGGCAGTTATTTTAATTTACTGCATATACAGACCAACAGAAGGTTACGTCATCATTGTAGTATGCTATAGACTGGTGCTATGTGATTGAAAAAAAGCATAATACCCCCTCTTTAAAAGAAAACGCAACAACAATGTGACAAAAACATGACAAAAAAGGCTATGAAAAAAAAGATGAAAAAGCCACAAAAACGAGACAAAAAAGTGACAAAAAAGCCATGACATGACAAAAAAGCCTTTAAACATTAGATATTTTAGCTTTTAGATTTGAGCAAAGCCGAACTGGACCAAATGAGCTCGGTTACAGTGGGGGGTAAGAGGTGGAGAAAAAAAATAACATTACCAATATGAAAGTCTCTTAAAATAAAGAATGAAATACAGTTCAATAAAACGACTGTTCTACGCTTTTGCTTCATTTGACATGAATTGGAATTATCATGATCCCTTTCGCCGACTGATAACAATGCAGTAAAGAAAATATTGAGCGATATTTTGCCCATCCCCAATGCTCCTGGAATGATTGCTTTTTACACTTTCTATAGTTTGATGATGTAACCCAGTAGGAAAACTTGTAAACACCACACCCATAGCATGTAATCAGATGGAACGAGTAATTCCATGGAAACAGGACACACAAATAGTCTATGTCATGCTATCATTAATCATAATTCTTACCCTAAAAAAGACCGTAAATTAAAAACTACGACTTTGCAAATGTGCAGCCTCTGACAGTATTACGACTCCCCCTGCTGTGAACGCTGCAAAATGTAGGGATCAATCACAGAACAACAGAGTTAACAAAACAAAATCCGAGCGGGTCAATTGAATTCCTACAAGTTTTCGGTTTGAGTTACGCAGACTGATTGCAATCATAATAATGGCTGACAAACAGTTCCTCATCTTTGTGTACTAATGTCAGTCTAATTACCCTTGTCAAACAAAAGGTGTAATTAAGCAACACAAGTGATAGCGTTTAGCACCGCTGACAGCAACAATCACACAACTCCAGGAAGTGTGCAGCAGAGCACCTTCCAGTTCATCTCCCCCTTTGTACCAAAACAGGTTTTTTTTCTTTCTTTTTTTTTTTTTTTTACTCCTCTCTTGACAACAGAGACTCCGGCAGCTCCTTTCTTTCCGCTAAACTCTGTGTTCCCAGAAATCATATCAAAACGCACCTCTCACAGTGCAAGCCCTCCAGGGTGCTGATGTCACTTCCACTGTAACACACGGCTGATGACTGACATATGCTTCACATGAGGAGAGAGCGGGAAAAAAAAATAAAAAAAATAAGGGAAAAAAAATCTTGAAAACATACAACGCTGCACACCCTTTTTGTTTCAGATGACATTTCTGACTTTACGCTAACTTGTTTTGTCAAAACAATTCCCGAAGAAATTAAACAACGCATTACTCAAGTCAGACCTGAAACCGAGATGCGCTGACAAGGAGATGACTGCAGTGCACCGGTGTATCCTCGGAGCGCGCGTTGTTTGTCTCGCAGCCAAGCTAAGGTTTCAGGAAGTTTGGGACCTGGATAGAGGAGGGGATGTAACCACGCTAAACAAAGGCTCTGATGACACTGATAATGGTTACCTTTGAAGAACTTTCACTGGGTTAAATATAGCACACGAAACCGGCTGCTGGAATGTTAATACAGAGCTGAGTATTTTTAGCCCGTAATGAAATACACACACGTTTCATGGATATTTTCTCCCATAGCGTTGAATGGTGAAGCGCCTTGCTCTGGACACTAAAATCATATATATATCTTTAGGTTAAAGGGCAACAACAAGCCCCCAATACTGCCACGTTGTGAGTACATAAAATAATAATAAAAATTGTAAACTATCAGGGCAGTGGTCCCCATCCTTTTCTCCCAGTTACACATTTGCAACTCACCCATTTCTGTGTGGAGAAGCCAGGATTTTAAAGGTTAATTATTTTCAGTGGTTTATTTTATTTTATTTATTTGTTTGAGCAGTTGACCTGCTCAAAGGGAGTGGGCCGAAGCCAAAGGCTTATAAGCGCCCACCCCAAAAATAAAAACAATAACATTACATTTAACATTTGCAGGGTAGTAAATCATAAACAAAGGAACATAGGACAAAGCAACAACAAATAATGAAGAATAATCATTTAAAAAAAAACATCAGCAAAATAAAGAAACAACAACAAAAGAATGTGCTACAACTCATATCTCTATTCTATCAATATTCAGTATAAAACACATTCAAATACCATTCGTCCAGGATAATTCTATCTACTAAGTTTGCACCTCTTTTTCAGAAGTGCTCCATGTGATAGACCCCAATTTGGTTCCTAACCCCAAAGTTTGGAATCAATGTGGAGCCTCTCAGTATGTTGAACACAACATACCCCCCTGAGTTTTGAGCCTGTGGCCTCTTACAGTTATGAAAGCTCAGTAAATTAAACTTACACACATAAATCTAAATCAGAATCAGCCTGGCATTAAGAAGGGAGTTTCGTCGAATAAAATACATAACCTGAATAAAAAGCTGCTAAGGGGTTTATAAACAGTATAATTTACTGATATTTAACAGAACACCAATTATGAAATATTGATGAGTTCAATTGAAAAGATCTTCAGCAAAATGAAAGTTGCATTTTGTCAGAATATATTTGCATCCTAATTCAGTAATTTTATTTTGTTAACAAACACAAACATGAATACATGTATTGATGCACACAGGAAAGCAGTCCAGTAACACACATGTTTGAATGTATAATTCCAATAAACTCCTGGTGAAATATTAACTGCAGGCATCAGAGGCGAGAAAGGTCTTGTGTGGACTCACAGTGGCAGTTGTGACTTAGAACAAAGGGGAAATCCATAAATACTGTAAATATGGTGAATAAAGAGGGGAGAAAACATGTCTTGGTTTTAGTGGAGCCGTGGAAGTGTGCGAGGCGGCGCTCCAAACAGCTCGTCGGTGTGAGCTCCAGTTTGCAGAGCCGAGCAGCCAGGATCTATGAATACTGATCAGGAGGAGATGTGAGGGAATTTTACAGCAGGTATTGTCTGTCACTCACCCCGTCTGCCTGTGTGATCACTACCTCCTCAGCGCCTGTTTCATCTCCCTTTCTCCCTCTCTCCCTCTCTCCGTCTCTCTCTCTCCTCTCTCTCTCTCTCCTCTCTCTCTCCCTCTCTCCCTCTCTCTCTCTCTCTCTCCCTCTCCCTCTCTCTCTCTCTCACACACACACACTCCTCCCCCAGCCGCACCAGAGGAGACTTGGCACCGGGGTGTGCCCTTGCCAAAAAGTGACAGGTGTTCCAGTAGAAAATCCAAAAATCAAAGGCCATTATTCTTACTATACGGCGGTGCTCTACCCGGCTTTAAACGGGCTTTGTGGAGTTCACTATCATCTGCTTTTGAATGTTAACACACTGTAACAGCGAGCCCGGTGTTGGGAGTTCATTTTGCCATGAAACTAAAGCATTACTAGTCTGGAAATAGAGCATTACACATATATATTTGTAGCATTTATTTGGTTCTCTTAGCTTAGAGGTAATCCTTAACAATACACATGTAGAAATTAACCTTATCTGTGTTCACATAAAAAAACTCTAAACTAAATGAACTCATTGCAATGACTTGTGGATGGATTGGAATTACCATTTTGTTTTTTGTTTTATAAAAAAATAAGTAAAATAAGTATTATTTCCCCACTGAAAGATAAGACATACATTCTATAGCAAGATTTGGAAAATGTTGTGGTATTGGTATATGATTTTAACCACACAGTTTAAAGATCCTTATGAACTGTAAGAATAACTTTCTTATCTTAGCACATGGCTCGCCTAACAACATGCTCATTTTGCATATTTGCTTTTGTACGGGAATCAAATCGCATAAAACTATACTTGTGTAGCCAATGCATGGAATTTAATCAAGTAAGTGTTGCAGGCAGCTGTTGTGTGGACTGAAGTGTAATTCTGTATACGCCATGTATGCCACAATCACCCACTCAGGACACATTGAGGCAAGATGTGACACAGCTTTGCCAAGGCAAATGTTAAAATGGTTTAGTGACTTAACGGTGCAGAGAGGAAACCCAAATGTTCCTTTTTTGTGGGATGTATTTTCGCTTTTCAAAGGAAAACACAACATGGTACAAGCCTGACAACAAGATTTCCAAATGTAGAGCAAAATGAAAATGAAAGCTGAAACTAACCATTTACTAACAAATGAAAGTTATTGTTGTCTCTTTATTGCAAAAAATAAATGTTCGCTCATTCAAGGGCAGTGCACTATTGAAATTGATGGTTTTGCACTTGTGTTGTTCTCGTAAAGTTGGACCCCGAAAAAAGAAACAACATTTTTGCTCTTCTTTTATGGGCTAACAAATGATCTTTTTTTTTTCTTTCTGACACATTATTTGCAGGGCAGCGGGAAAAATAGGAAACGGCACGGTCAGTGGTTTGCCACAAAGGCTTCTGGGAGCTGGCGGGGATGGTGTGCGTGGGTGAGGCGCCCACAGTGCCAGCATGTCTTTGAGAGCAGTTGCAACACTAAAAAGCTTGTGACCAGGCAGTGGGAAAACACACACAACAAGCAATTAGGTGAGACAGAAAAGTCAGAAAGACGATGATTCTTTGGCACAAGAGGGGCACGGTTTCTGAGCGCTTCACTGAGTTTTGGCATTGAAGCAATTTTGTAACAAGTCGCTAAATACGAATGCAGTGGTAAATTCAATGGGAAAGATACGGCAAAAGTGGTTTGGTCAAAAAGGAATCAACTTTTGATGTGGTTGTAGATTGACATCAAGATATGATTAAGAAATTCTCTGTCAATTTGTGATACTATAAATTATGATTGTAAACAAATGTGTTTCCAAGGATTATATAGAAGAGTATTTTAGATGTTATCTGTCATAGTTAAAGAATATGAAGGAAGTACACTTAAACACAAATGAATGCAACTACCTCAAAAAATACTCACAATGAAATCAAAGCACAATATTGCTTTGTTTCAAAAAGTGCTATTAATCTTACACTTTCCAGAAAACATTACACCTAATGGCTGTCAAGCAACATCCACATTCCCTGTGAACCCAGCAGCGTTCAGGCTTCTGGGGGAAATTAAATAACCTGGGGATTGAGCTACTTTACCAAGACCAATTAACATATTTGCCTCCAGAGGAAAATATTGCCTGAAGTTGAATGGGCAGTAATTTTACGCATGAATTTTTTTCATCTTAAGTCTCCGAGCTTTGAATAATCTGGAGAATTTGTTTTACAGAATAAGGGTTTTTAACAGGATTCGTTGCAGCTCAAGTGGTAGAATGTGGCGAAACTGTGTCAAGGCAAATAGCGTTCTTACTGGGAACATGCGCATTTGTGTTAATTGGGAATACAAAGTATGCTGACAATACGATTCCTTTCTACTTTCTGGGCACAAACTAAGACCAATAGTATGAAATGTATACGAGTACTGTACATACGGTAGTTTACCGGGCATTTTGTGGTTCAACAGCTTGAATTTTTTCTTCTTCAGTTTTTTTCACAAATCACTTTCACCTTTTCTCCTTGCATAATCATTTCCAAGGAACTGCTGAAGAGACCATTCTGTTGCGCTCTGTTGTTCAACATGAAGGTAATTTAAAGCTTAGTGATTCGACCAATTTTAAGATTATACATATTTATATAACAACTATGTACTGTAAGCACAGACACAACTTCCTAAAGAGGGTTATTGGACAAACCGGCATGAATGAAAAAAGCCTATATTTGATGTGGGACGCTTTAAGAAGAACTAAGTAACTTGTTTACCTTAATAAATCCTGTTCGTAGTCCCTCTGGGGGTAATACAAATGTTTATGGGATGATTGGGGGGGTCTTTCATCTCCCCCTGGTGTCTCTGGCCAGAAAACCGCAAATGCAACTTTGCCTGCACCGGGTCAGAGGCCCCAATACACACTAATGGAATCACGAAAAGAAGCTAACAGACTAACGGGCAAAGCTAACTGCGGGCTAGCACCACTCTAGCAGTATTTACAGCCACGTTTGAGTGAAAAAAAAATATCTCCATTGTGTAATTGGATGTACAATATCCCTTTCTCCCATTGTCTTTTCTATCAGCGTAGTATTTACTCTCATGGACAATTAATGAGTAAAAAAATGCAACATGCTCCGACACCTGCAGTGGCGCTTATGGCCTCTAGGGAAATGAGTTACTTAGTTTTGCTTTAAAGCATGGTTAATTCTTTAATCTGCTTCATAGTACCACTGAGATCACCCACACCAAAGGTCCACAGGCACACTTTGTGAAGTAACACACGCTAAAGTTATCTCTTTTTAGTAACCACTTTAAATAGTGTCAAATTACATTCTCACTGCTGGTACACCTTCCCCATTTTCTGTCCCAATCCCCCTGGTGTGCCTAAGTCTTATAAAGTTGGTATAGCCCTTATTACTTCTCATTAGCGGGTAACCTGATGCACGCCAACATGTCCGGCAGTTGCTGTGGTCAGCTGCTGATGCTTCCAAAATTGGCTGGCCCCTTCTCCCACCGCTGAGGAGGCTGACCAGAAGTCTACGCACTTACTTACTTACTTACTCCCAGTCTAACGCTATGTACTGCGGCTTAACATGCGAGTCCATTTTCTCTGTCGCACCAAACCAAAAGGGACTGTTAAAAAAAACAAAAAAAACTGGCTTTAAATTTCCCTACAGTTCGCCTTGACATCCAAGCGCTACAGATCATTAAGGCTTGAACCGGCTCTTCAGCAACGCACTGGAGTCGTTAAAAGCAATGTGTAATTAAACTTGGGATAAACAAAGGCTTTTTTCCCCCAGGTCCTTAGCCATGTGCATATATCGCTCTCATTTTTCCTTTTTTTTTTACATTTTTTTTTTTTATCACTGCGAGTTAGGGGTTGACACACAAGAAAGGAAATTCTCATCGGCCCCTGTGGCGGTGGCAGGCATGGACGAAGGCCCTCAGCCTAATTAGAAAACTAAATACTCTGAGTAATGCCGCACCCCTGGGAATACAACTGCCATATCTCTTACGCTTGTGATATAGACGGACCCGGTGAGCCACTGGGGGTGCCTTTTTGTTGAAATATCCTTCCTTCCTTTTTTCTTTCTTTCTTTCCTATTTTTTTTTTTTTTTTACACAGCTGTCCACACAGACCTGTGCACTTAAGACAGGCTCACTTTCATAGTTAGAAATAGAAATTTGTGTCCTAAGTGCTGCAACACGGCTAATGCTAAATATTTCATTCCCATGGGTGCTAATTATGGTTGAGTACTGGCAACACGGATTCCCTTTTTTCATCACGCATAACAACTGTAAAAGCAATTTAAGCATTTTTCAATTAATTAAACACATAGTCTTCCAGTAACCTCTTGTCATCGTGCCCTCCAGGACCATAGCTAATTTGTGTGGAATAGGAAAAGCGAAAGGCGAACGAGTGGGGGGTGGAATGTTTTCATCTTTTGTGAAATGCTCCAACAAAGGAATTAAAGCAAGATCACATACTATCATGCCATATGAGAATGTGTATAGTTTTAAGTGTTACAAAACTGGATATCAGATGAGTGGGACCAAGAGCCAGAATATCAAAGGCAGAAAAGATAGTCTGGTCTGGCCGCGAAGCTAATCCCCAATGTATTTTTAGTCACAACTGACTGATGAAGTCAAATTACTACATCGCTGATAAAGTGAGTCTCTCTGAAAGAGCCTTTACAAGATTATGTCGCAACCACGAGAGCTGTTAGAGCGAGTGGCTCCCTAAATGAACTTGTCCAACAGTGCTCAAGTAGACGACAATAAAGTAGAAATGACGAGCAGAGAAATAGAGATAAGAATACATTACGTCTATAATATGCTAAAATTATCTCTGCATATTCTGGCTGTTTAAAAATACAAAAAGATATAAGAAACTTTCTCATTCTACATAATGGAAACAAAAAAATAAATGGAGGAAATTAACATTTTTATGAGGATGTCCACATGAACGCAAGACATCTGATACACTTCACAATTCACATAGAAATGCAAAGTGCTTGTATCCATTAGAATTTTTAGCATTGGGCCTGAGTTGCAAGTAGGTGGGAGGGTGAGTGGCATGCCCCCTTCATTGCACGAGATCAGATGCAGGCTGTGAAATCCTAGTAATAATCATTATGGAGCCCCTACCTGCCTGCAGAGGCCGCTACTTTGCAAAATGTATTTGCGAAATGTATTTGCAGACAGAAGATCATACCACAGCCACTATATCTGTAAATAAGAGGGTGGGAGAGTAACGATGCATTGAAATAAGGGACGAAATAAGAAGTTTTAAAGCATACACGATACACAGCTAGCTTGTTTTCATACTCATTTGGCATGATTTGTATCGGATGTCCTTCCTGACTAAACCATCTCACTTTGTCAGTGTCTGGGGCAGGGGCATCTTTGCAATGATCTATTTACAGTGAGTGTAGTTTGCTTATACAAGATTTCATTATCAATTCATTAGTTGGTGTATAATATTTTGCTGCTGCCTTATCTTGTGGACTGTGATTTCCATAATAAAGTTTTATACTGACGGCCTGTCGAAATGCAACATCTTAACCATGGCCTGGCAAATAATATTGACTGGTATGATACCCAATTGTTTATCTTATGAAGAAAAATCTTCCACTTGCTAATGACAACTCCCTTTTGTCCAGCGATGAAGGGAGAACTCAAAGAACCAGCACCAGTCAGTCATTTCTCTGGACCATACTGTCCCGTATGAGGCTATTTCTGATCTCCGGATGGCTAGGGTTTCAAAGCCTGTTTAGATGGGCTCCCACAAAGCCGGAAGCAGAAACCTCAGTCCTCTCCCTCCCTCCTCCCATCTTCCTCCTCCATTCTTTCTCTAAATATTGAGCTTGCTTGACCCCCCCCCCCCCCCCCTTCCTCATTGGTACATAGCGCAGGAAGGAGAAGAGGAGGTAAGTGGAGGGGTGGGGGATAGGTCCTCTTTCCACATGCGGGCTGGTGCGGAAAGACAGGGAAGTACAGGGTCAGGGCTCCCGGTGCTAAGCTGTGAAAGGCAAACGTTTGGCAGAGTAATTACACGCCGCACTGCTCTGGGAGTGATTAGTGATAGTTGTCTGTTCAGAAGTGTTTTTTTTTTTTTTTTTTTTTTTTTGGAGCTTGCGGTCTTTATGGGCCACGCTTGCCTTCCTCTCGCCTAATGTTTAGATTGCATTTGCATCAGGGAAGAAGGAGTTGCATGTGTCAACATAAGCAATGTGCCTCGCAGATCCTCCCTAGTGTGGCATGTGGCGCACATTGACACTTACTATATTTTATGTTAAGATTATATCCTGGAAAATGGACTCTGTAATCTTAGGGTTTCTGCGGCCATAATAGTTATTGTTGGATTAGGATACTGCTACTTACATTGCTATTTGATACTCCGAGCGCACAACACTAGCGCAGTAGAAGGCCTGTTTTGCCTATAAATTTCAATTATTGCATGAGGTTAGTTGACAAAATGGCTGACTATAAGATGACAAGCTAAATGCTCAGATGAAACGGCCTCAGCTAACAAACTCAGAGCTACTTCTCTGTGTTTATTTTGGCCATTCTATATATATATAACTATATTGTACATATTGTAATATCCCTTCTATCTGGTTCAATCATAGATCAAAAACGGCAGGAGAAGAAATTATAACAAAATAATTCAACAATAAAACATTTCTTGATTTTGGAATGGGATTCTAATGGGATGCTACAGGGCAGTATAGTAGAGAGTATAAGTTGTATCACAAATACTACTAACCAGGAATGGATGTGTAGAAATTTCAAGGGTGCAAATAATTTCCCATTTTTAGGTGGAATACCATGCCAGACCCTAAAAAATTCAATTCATCCAGGCTTGGGACCGGTACAATGGTTTGTAACCTATTTCTCATGGCCATGTCCAACCATGATCACTTGATATTTTGATACAAGATAAACAACTAATGCTGTTGTGTTTGCTGACAAAAAATAAGTTTCAAATTCCTTAATCTCGCGCGCATCACGGAACCAACCTTGGCAGAGGCTGTAAGAGTTGTGGGTGGCAAACTGAAAAGGGAAAGTTATCATCCAAAAGAACAGATTCTGAAATTCCTCGGGGGCTTTCGGGATCGGGGGAAAGGTAAGAGAGTACCTGTAGTGCAATCCCCTCCAAATCTGCAGCAGGTGTAAGGTATTACGGTGAGCATCCCCGCTTTGACTCCCCCTGTCTGCCGTGATCACCGGGGGCACTGTGTCAGATGTTGGACAAACCCAAAATCCCCACCAAAGTGGAGGAGGAAGACCCGAGGCTCTGCGCACTACAGGTAAAGAAAAGATTAATACCTGCACCATGTTTAACACCATTGCCCTTTTGAGGGAGTAACTTCATTCATTAATACAATTCTCATCAGCGCCTGACATTTTAAATATTCAATTACAAGTGAAATGAGTCTATCGAGGATACAGTATATAAAAAAAAAGACAGTAAAATATTGCAAGCTTAGCCGAATGCCTTAGGTTTTAATGAGAAAAGATAGATCTAGAATAACATTATCCCACTGAGGACGTCTCTTAACTACAAAGACAAGAAAGCCCCACTTAGTATTCCCCATCTGATAATACATGGCAATGTTTATCTGCCTAATAAGATTACAGCGAGATTCAGACACGATTTGAACTGAACACCTGGCGCGCTGTCGTTGCAAAAGAAAATGCGTATACTAAAACAAAGCAGTAGCAGCAGTGTCAAGAGAGAGCAAGCAACTCCGAGACATGAGGGCATTGTTGTTGGCATAGATTACGCATGACACACCAAATAAGAAAAAAAAAAAAAAAAAAGGGCTGATTGCAAGATGCTTAAATGAAACTTAAAACCGCCGCTCTGGGAGACAGGGGAAGTGACTGGGCACGTGCACGAAGCGGAAAGCAATAGCGGCAATCTGAATTTCAAATGCCGGGGATGTTTCTCATTGTGTGTTTATGGGACACGGCTGCCAGGACTACAAAGGTAAGAAGATACAGCATCAAAGTGCGTCTACAAAAAAAAACAAAAAAAAATGCAACGCTGCTGTGGAATGTATGGCAAGACATAATCCTCCCGCCTTCTCCTTTCCCTTTAAGCATTTCTCATTTGATTACAGCGGAGCAGGTCCCAAATCATCCACTTAGTCCCATCTCTCACTCCCCACTGGTGTAGCGAGTAGGAGGTAGAACGAGGTTGTCAAAGTGGCATGGGAGCGGAGGAGATGGGGTATAATGCCATGGAGCGGAGATTCTGATTCGGAAAGAACAAAAGAACAAGCAAACACGTGTACTTCCTGAAGCGTGAGGCAGACCTTCCGTGAAATGTGGTATATTCTAGATAAGTTGTGAACCTGGTTGGTGACTTTTAGCTGTCAATTTATAGCATGAAGGGTGTCATTATCCAATTGTTTAATGTAAATGCAGACAGAGGAGTTCTAGTTGTTGACATGTTGATGCGAATGTACTTAAAATTCAGGTTAAGTGCAAATGTTGCTTTGTGGATCGGTGCCACATTCATTAGCAATTGTATTAGTCAGCATCACATAAATCAAAAAGGTACTCTTTAATTTGTACGGGTAATCTTACATGGAGAGTGGCAGGCAGTCAGTAAGCTCACAAATTCTAGCAAAGTAATGGCATTAGTTACATGCAAACGAAACTGCCTTGCCATATTCATGTTTGATGGGTAACACTAAATGCCAAACGAAAATGTATCACTGCACAGTACCGCTAAACCTTATATCACCTTTCATTGGAACACAACTTTCTGTTTACAAACAAGTGAATGCGGTGGCTGAGGTTGTATGTCCGACTGACGCAAAGCAAATGTATCATTTAGCCTCCCCGAGCAGAAGACCCTCTGCGTGTCCGTCTCCAGCCACAGAGTTCACCCTCTGCTTAAGGCTACAAGACATGGGGCTCAGCATTACAAGCCTATTAAAAGATACTTTTAATTACGCTCCGCTCTCCCTGGATCACTTCTTCCCTGAACTCCATGTTTCTTTGGCATGTGCACTTAGGAATGGCTCCAGCACCAGCACATGTTGTTTTCTGCCTCCAATTAAAGGCCATGTTGACAGATTAAGGTTGCTTCTGGTTAGTGCTTCACTCATGTATTTAAAGGCAGATGATGAACATGGGGGGGTGTTGTTGTGCACAAGTGATGATGGGGTGGGTGGGTGAGGGTCTCTGAGAGCAAGCCACATTGAAAGGAGGAAGGAGCCAAATCACAAACCTGGGGGGGGATTAATGTGTTTACATTACCTGGGCTGTGATCTATCACCAACCTCGTCAACTTCTATTATATATCCCGTACATAAGCCTCACATATGGCAGCACCCTTGCATTATTTTCACCGGGATAATCCAAGGCATGGCCCCTTATGTTTGGCACATTCGCTTACCTTAGACCTTACTGTACCTTTAACAGCTCTTTGCAGACGTTTCAACTATACAAGCCTCGATCAATAGTTAAGAAAGTACAGAAAAGAAAATCACTTGCACATTTTAGAAACACACTTTTAACAGATTATTTGCAATGTGTAGCATCGCCACGCACACACAGACACACACAAACTACAACGAATAACCAAGAAATATTTGACCGTTGTACCACTACATGAGTCAACTGCAGTACTTAATCATGGAGCGCAATTGCATCCAGCTAAATTTAATTACTGTATGAGTGTCCATTACTGTGATTCTGGTATTCAGGAAATTATGAGCTTGCATGAACACAACAACACACTGAATGTCTTCTTCTTCTTCTTTTTCCCCCTCTCTTCCATTGTGTGCAAAACGCAGCTGCAGACGTCTGGGATGCAGCGTCCATGAGAAACTGATTGAAAGAGCTCATAACACACTCAGGCCTCATTATAACCAATCAATATTAATTTAGTCACCAGGCCTATTGACTCCTGAAATAATATTACAGGTCATCTGTTTATAGGCACAAGGCCAGCCCTAATCATGCCTTATGTGCTTCCACAATTTAGGAGCAGTCGCGTGCGATTGAGTCAGTCTCACAATGGAAGTGTAAATAAATATATCTATTTTTTAATACAGTAGAGAGAGAGAGAGAAAAAAATCAATGCCTGCTTCCTGTGATCCACCCACAGCCAATCAATCACGATGTGCACATGTGGCAGCGTGTGGCATACGAGGACGCACAGAGAGAGAGAGAGAAAGGGACCGATCTTTGTATGATACCTCTTATTTTGGAATCATAATAGGGTCATCATTTCATCACTTAGCCAATCGAGAGCCCTGCCATTCAGCCTAGAGGGGGATCTTGGGGAGCTGGGGTGGAAAGCGGAGGAGGGAGGCAGTCATGGCCCGTAATGGCAAAGCATAACACACACTCACGCTCCATACATCTTCATTGGGGTCAATAAGATGCTAGAGGGAAAAAAAAGAGGCAAGTATGCATTTGTTTTCCAGGATACAGCTATAGATGTATAAAATATGCTTAATTTAAAAGCTTTTTAAATCTATTCATACAAAATGTGTTTTTATTCATTAAACCATTGAAAATACACGATGGAAAATGTTAATCAAAGTCTTATCAGCCGAGCGTTTACGTATAATGCGTCCCTTTAAACTTAATGAAAGGGGTTTCTTTAATCATTATTGTTTGAAACGAGAACATAATGGATTCCCACGTCTCCAGATGCAGTATTTAACCATACTTCATATTATGCTTAATTAATACTCCCCCCACCCCACTCCACTAAAAAGAAAAATGCAAGGTCAAAAATAAATTACATCCATTATTTGCGTCAGATCTCCCCAAAGCATTTGGAGCTGAAAACTGTTTTGAATTTCAATTGGCTTCCGAGTGGCAAAAGCCCTCAGCTAATACATCAAAGAAAAATGGTGTCAAGTAATCGGTTTATAGGGACGCAGATTGCGAATGGTTAAAAAAAAAAAAAAAAAAAAAAACTATGAATACTTGAGACATTTTGCGTAAACGCTCTGGGATCGGCGGCGATAGCGGCGCGGCTGACCTTGTGCGCTCCACAAAACCTGTCCACCACTCGACATTAACCGAGTGTTTTAACTCAGGCAGCCGCGCAATTAGCCTGCCACAGCGCATAATGTTGTGTAATAATAGCCTCTATATCCAATTTAGATTACGCCCTCCCCCGGGCATTTTAGCTGCATCATCTGTCATTGGCATTTCCCCCCCCGTTTAAGCGTCTGAAATGTGCGCGGAAAACAAAACATTATTATCTACGGGAGACCCCAAAAAGATGAAATAATAAAACCCACCTCTCCGGACATTCAGTTGAACAGTCGAGACAACTCACCAACCTGCTATTATGTGAGAGCAGTGCGCGTGTCCTCCCCCTGCTGCACAAAACCAGTCATAGAAAGTAACACACACGAGAGGTCAGAGGTTTGTCAAGTCAATTTTATTCAGCCATATGTATACGCACACATCGGAACACAATATTGACAAATTATACATTAAGGCAGATTCAAATATATGTTTAAAACTTGCACCAAACATAACACATGCACTGCAGGTATACTGCGATCATTTTAATGGTCAGTCTCTTTAAAACAGGCCGAGATAGAAGTTAGTAAGTAAACCCTGCACAGGTCTCCAGGATAAGGTCTCACTCTCAACATTACATTGTGATACAATTCATTCCAGGGCCACTAAACCCTCTGTCCTGAACCCGTTGGTTTCTCGGGCGCACGTTAGTCCCTGCTTCACCAGCGTCATGGCCCACCGCTCTCTGGAGGTTTTCAGAGCGTATAAAGCACGTGACTTGTGCACACAGTGTTTAGCAGCGCCTACAGCGATCCCTTTCGGCTCAATTGAGACTCTATTTTTTACTCCCTAAATAATAAACATAATCTTCGCCCATTTATACAAATAATAATATTAATAATCATAATAATAATCATAATATTTAGAAATAAATCAATATAATTAGGCTAATATTTGATCAGTGAAATGCGTATCTGCGGTGATCTAATGCGATTATTTGAAGAGTGTGCGTGGATTTAGCAGTTATCCAGCCACTAATCTGTTCGAGCTTCAGGCTTTCCGTGGCTTTATTAACTGGATAGTCGCACTCAATGTCTCAGACATGGACAGAAAGCTAAACAAAGCTACATAACTTTTTTACAGTCTTAGAGTAAATAATTTGCCTCGAATTTGCCTCGAACGCATGCGTCAAAGTTGACCTGCGTAAAAAAGCCCTTTAAAAACTTGAACATGGGAACGCTGTCTGTTAACACGTTTAAATAAGCTTTTACTTACGGAGATATCAGCAAGAAAATTGCACAGCCTCGGTGCGTCTTTTTTGGGAAGTTCTGCTCGGCTCTCCTTGGACCCAATATCTTGTTGATGCGCATACATTTAGTTGCTGATCGAATGTGGACGTCACCCCTTCAGTTTGCAGCCAAAGGAAGAAATAAGTTGCATGACAAGAAAAGTTGGGAGTTGACAGAAGCGCTTGGTGTCGCTATCCAAAAGGGAAAAGGGGGGCTGCCAGGCGCGCACTTAAGACTCACTGCAGTGAGGAAGCTTGTTAAGCAGGAAAAATGGAGAAATAGAGTAAGGGGGGATTGTTAGTTAACGCAAGAGAGAGAGCTAGAGGGACAGAGGGAGGGTAAGAGGGAGGAAAGAGAGAGGGTAAAGAGAGCTCGGCGCTGCACACAGTTGACTACACCCCAAGAGGAGGAGCGTATTGTACAGCGTAGTAGGCGTCAGGATCCTCAATTTCTAACTTAGCATCTTGGCAGGACATTTTCCCAAGCAAAGCCCTTGTCCGACGGGTAAAATACCTAGTGCGCAGGCATGAGCGCGGCTGCGTAACTCGCACAAGGAGCGACAAAACCACACTACACCCGACGGAAAGTGGCAG
Source organism: Neogobius melanostomus (assembly GCA_007210695.1). Classification (NCBI taxonomy): domain Eukaryota; kingdom Metazoa; phylum Chordata; class Actinopteri; order Gobiiformes; family Gobiidae; genus Neogobius; species Neogobius melanostomus. The sequence goes on from VHKM01000131.1 coordinate 4,325,850, forward strand.
CGAGCGGCACCTCTAACGTTCAAGTGTCTACTTTTCCTCTTCTTTGGGCACTTTTGTCATTCTGAGGGGACAGGCTGCGGGTCTGCGCACGCACATGAGAAAATAAAGGATAGTGCGCAAGTTTAGTCACTTCCAATCTTTGGGCTCCAAGCATGGCTTATCCTCAGGGCTACTTGTACCAGCCATCCGCGTCCCTAGCCCTGTATTCTTGCCCTGCTTACAGCACCAGTGTCATATCGGGACCCAGGACAGAGGAGCTCGGGAGATCGTCGTCGGGATCTGCCTTTGCACCTTATGCCGGATCTACCGCGTTCACCAGCGCCTCACCGGGGTACAATTCCCATTTGCCGTACAATGCGGACGCAGCTGCCGCCGCCACATTCACCTCGTATGTGGTGAGTAAACTCAAGGTGATTATTCCATCCAGCAGGCAGTAAACGCCAGTTTATTAAGTCGTATCAGCCTCAAACGCATGCTGTGCTCTGGGGGTAAGCGATTAGGAAGCCAGCGTGTGCAAAAGTGCACGTATAACATTAGGCAGGCCATAACATGTGGTTAAAACTAATTTAGATTATTACAAGAATCGCAGTAGCAGAGGAAGTTTATGGAGATCGACGTCAAGTGAATTATTAGCACAACACACTGCATGTTAGCGTCACGTGTAATAAAATTGATAATCTAGTCAATTATAAAAATGCATGAAGTAAAATAGTTTGCCGTTACAATTATGAAACAAGTATTTCGTGAGAGTTGTACTGGAGGATGTATAGGCCCAGTTACGGGGAATATGATATAGAAATTACAAGGAAGGACAGACGTACAGAGGGCACAGTGACAGCGCAAAGAAATTCGGTTTGCTTTAAAACTACGGAAAATGAATTAAAAAGCATTCCAGTTATGTATCAAAGAATAATAAACGTGATGTAAACAATAGCGTTCAGATTCACGCAAACAAACCTACGGTATTTCCTGTTGCAACTTGAGCAGCTTTTGCAGCAAGCGCGTACATGTACGCGCGCGCATTTATGTTTATGGCTCTAACTTTGGATCTAGTTTAGTTGCTGGTATTTCTCTTGTCATTTTTTGAATTTTGTGAGGTACTGTAATTTTGATTTGATACAAATATTTTATCTTTACAAAACAGAGTTCTCCGTACGACCACACCACGGGCATGGCTGGTTCCATAGGATACCACCCGTACGCCGCGCCACTGGGCACCTACCCATATGGCGACCCGGCCTACCGAAAGAACGCTACACGGGACGCAACGGCCACGCTGAAAGCCTGGCTCAATGAGCACCGCAAGAACCCTTATCCCACTAAAGGAGAGAAGATCATGCTGGCCATCATCACCAAAATGACCCTCACACAAGTTTCTACCTGGTTCGCCAACGCCAGGAGGAGACTCAAGAAGGAGAACAAGATGACGTGGACGCCGCGGAACCGCAGCGAGGACGAGGAGGAGGACGAGAATATTGATTTGGAGAAAAACGACGACGACGAGCCCAGCAAGCCCATAGACAAGGGGGACTCCACAGACACAGAAGCAGGTTGGTGCTGCTCCTTTAGTGCATGGGGTAACAAAAAGTGTGCGGGGGGAAATCATAAATTTTTCATCGCAGTCGTTTTTACTCAGGCTGCAAAATTGATTGCTGGTTAATGGTGGTATATTATTTATAATGGGACAATTGCTTTAAATAATAATCACCTTGAACTCCCCTCGTTTGCCTTCAGTGGGGCTAGAATTGCTGGTGACGCATGTATTTAGCAGTCAATTTATCTTTAAGTGTATAATAAGCCGGCAGCTGGTGCACTGTGCGTCTTTAAAAATCACACTCCTATTATTACAGATTAGTGCTGTAACGCCTGCCTCGGATTTATCAAAGCAATTACTCCCGTGCTGGAAAATATATCAACTAGAAAAACGCATGCGTTAGTTTGAAGAGTGTGTGTGTTTGTGTTGCGCTTTTTTCATCCCTCTTGTTTCACGAGGACATTTGTATTTCTTTGAATATGTTAATTTATTTGTGACAGACATTTGCCAGATTTTTTTTTATCCCCCCCTCATTAATCATGTTGTTTGCGCTGCAGATCATAAACTCCTGGACCCCGTGGACTTGGGCTGCGATCGGTTTAAAGATGATACCCTGCAGGGCAAAGACACGGACCCTCTCCTCAGCGACACGGAACTAAAAGACCCGGAGGGGCGGACTAGTCCCGCGGAGTTGCAGCCGGACTCCGCCCGACCCACCACTTCGTCTCCGTCTGCCCTTTCCAGAGCGAGCCTGGCGCTCCAAGACAAACCCTCAGACCTTAGCCACCACCACGCGCCCGGCTCGGTGACAAGCAACGTGACCTCTGTTATCCACTCGCCCCCCTCGGCCCCCAAACCCAAACTGTGGTCCCTCGCGGAAATCGCCACGTCCTCGGACAGGTGCAGTAAAAGTGGCGGCGTGGGCGACGCGTCATCTGCTGCTCAGACGTCTTCGGTGATGGGCTCGAGCGCGTCCCCGTCTCGGTCCAGTCCCCAGTGCGCGCTCCCGAACAGCACGGTCCTGTCCAGGCCTCTGTACTACACAGCTCCCTTCTACCCCGGCTACACGAACTATGGGGGCACTTTCGGACACTTGCACAGTAACCACGGCTCTGTGGGCACGGGCTCCGCGGCGCATTTCAATGGAATAAACCAGACTGTGTTAAATAGAGCCGAGGCGCTCGTAAGAGAGAGCCACAAAATCAGAAGCCAAACGCAGGTAGATCTTTGTAAAGACTCCCCTTATGAACTAAAGAAAGGTATGTCAAATATTTAATACCTGCTATTTTACACACGCTAAGGACTTTTATTTATTATCGATGTGGCTGCATTAAAAAAAAAAAAAAAAGAACAACAGAGCCAATTCACAACAACAGCAAAGATTCAGTGCTTATTCTGGGAAAATCCTTTCTTCCTGACTGGTTAACTCAACAAAAAACAACGTAACAGAGAACGGTCTTAATCAATGCAGCCACCCTGGAGTCTATTTGTAATAAAGACTAACATGTATATTTAATGTAGCATTTTTGTATTTAAAATGAACACACTATCTTTGAAGTAAATTATGGAAAATGAAAAAATTTGTGCAGCGACTGTTTTGGATTTGGCAGTGACGTGGTGTGTGCGTGTGTGTGCGTGTGTGTGTGTGTGTGTGATAACTTCGAGGCCATACTTGATTGAAAGTTGATAGACACTGAAAAGAAAAATGTGCGTAAAAGCCGTGGAGAGCTTTTACGCAGACAGTTGATAACGACATGGGTAGGGTAAATGTGCTTCTTTTCTCCCTCGTTTTTGACAATGGAAAAAAAAAAAAAAGAAATGTCAAAAGTGTTTATTTTTAGAGGCTTATCTCACGTTTATTTTCCTTCCCGTGCAAAGCCTCGCAGGCCCTCTCTCTGCTTTCACTGGAGCACGTTGCTAAAAAAAAAAAAAAAGCGGATATTGATATCATAACAACTCCGAAGCATTTAACCCAATTAAGGTTTTACGCAGCGCAATCAGGTGCTGAACCCCGGTAATGAGCTCGATTTTATGCCAAATTTGGAGCTCATTACTATTTTCAAAAGGCGTGGCAGAGCAGTTTAAAAGGGATGCGACCATGCATTTAAAACATACTGCGCCGTTCTATTATATGCCGTTAATGGAGGCGTTACTGAAATGGCGCATAAAACGTCCGGGGGGGGTGGGGGGTGGGGGGGGGGAGGAAATAGAAAGTGAATAGGTCTGTGTCTTGTGCGTAACCGGTAGCGAGGCAGCTTCACATGAAAAACTCTTCCAACTTCTGCAGGTAGGTGTCACACTTGCTCCTAGTATTTCAAGGGGGCCCTCGCTCTCGTTAATCCGTCATGGAAACCCACGCCCGATCAAATGGCCAGTCTGGAGGGGGGGGGGGGGGGGGGGGGGGGGGGAAAAAGAAAAGAAGAAGAAGAAGCGAAAGAAAGAAAAAAGAACCGGGGCCAGTGAGGCACAGACAATGATCACAGTTATTAGGAGGATTATAGCAATTTGGACAAGTGGATAAAAAGAAGACATAGAGCTAAACATATTTGAAAGAAAAGTCATGTTTTTTTTAATCTGTTATTATTATTATTATTATTATTATTATTATGATTATTATTATTATTACTTTTTTTTTTACTTTTTTTTTTTTTTAAGAACACAGGCCTTGTCTGAAAAGGCCTCGGCGCGTTTTATTTTCTCTTTCAAATAACTGAGCATCCAAAAGAAACAGGCCATACCTCACTGATTAAGCATATTATTGATATGTTTGTGTGCCCGTCGTAGTTGACCCCGAGTGAAGTGGGAGAGCGCGCAGTTGTTTATGGGCGCCATTAATCTCTATAGTGTGCTTCACCCCCCCTTTACAGCTTGAAGCGTCCCCTGAGGTTTGCAATAATTCCCTAAGCCTTAATGTCCTCTAGCCGGGTTTGAGTTCACCGTGACACGGCGCACTGTGCGCGTACGCTCCCGAACCTGCCACTGATTGTGACACATCAGGCGTCTAAATAGCATAATTATGTTTTTCTTTTGTGCGTCCCCGGGGTATTCCTCTGTTCCGTGAACTGCGTCCTGAGAGAGTTTGACTTGAAATGGCGGTGTTCTCTCTCTCCACACACACACACACACACAGGAGAAAGCGTAAATCTGAAACGGGGTGACATTTGTTTTCCAGGTGTTTAGCTCATGCATGTCACTGCGATTATGGGTAGAGATTTTAGGAGAAAGCATAAATAACCATTCATTATTATTATTATTATTATTATTATTATTATTATTATTATTATTATTATTATTATTATTCGTTTTGTTCGTTTTTTAACCAAGAGTATAGGCTATATTACTCCAACTTCGTCTTCCTCGCACCCCCCTTTGAACGGCGCGAGGCTTTCACAGTGGTTGGGATTGCTCAAGAATACTAAATAGGACTCCAACCGTTCCCTCGCGTGAAAAAAAAAAAAAGTGGAAATAATCCGACATGAAAAGCAGCTGAGAATAAAAGACAAGGATGCGTTGTATACCTCAATCTGCGCTCACAGCGTTGCGGCTGATACAACTCAGAGAATGCGTTTAGAAAAGTTATACAGGGGTAAAATCGGTCAATTTAGAAGGCCTGTATAAATGGGAAAAAAAACACACTGGTAGTTTGCGTGGTACAAACAAACAAAAAAGAAAAAGAAAATTAGAGAAGACCAAAGCTGTGCTACAGGTTATAGACAAGGATTTACGCTGCGGCCACAAGTGGTTTTTTTCCGCCAGAAGCGTCAAAAAAACGCCAAAATCTATTTCGGAATTGACACTATTTTAGCCTTTGTTTGATCCTTATATTTTGCCTATTTGTTTCACTGCAGACATTAGAAAGAAAAAGAAGAAGTCATTATAACGACCATTCGTATAGGCCTATGTGCGAGTGAGAGGTTGAAGATCAAACACCTGTCTCTAGGCCGCATAAGCGTTGTGATGCTCTCAAGTGGACCTGAAACCAAACCTAATTCTTGTCAATACCTCCTCGATATGAACACATTGATTGCTCAACAGAATGTTTGTCCACTGTATAGGTTTAATTCATTACTCTCATCAATCAACACCACACCACAACGAAAGCTAAACCTAAAGTAACGGAATGTATTTGTGTGACAAGAGTGATGGATGTTAAAAAGCAAGTGTGCTATATACTGACAGAAACACAATTATTATTTAGCCCGGGCAACTCACATTCTGGACAATTCTCAATCTGTCTCTGTGATGTTGTTTGTGACATGTTTAAAATTTATTTTTATGGGTTAATTGAGGAATCTTGCAAAACAATAATGTAGGTCAAAATGTACTTCTCAGCTCAATAGAGTGAGCATCTAACCACTCATCTTTATGAAGAAAAAAAAAAAGGTTTCAGAGTAACACGATTCTAAGGTCTTTGGTTGCCTGTGTCACGGGGAAGGTCGACTTGTATGGCCCTCCAGAACATTCGTAACACAGTCCAGATAAGGTGGCACAGAGTGATTTAGCACTGTTTTTTTGCACTTGACTGAATGTTTTTCTATTTCTCCTTAGAGCTCCTCTGGGAGAGATTACACATGTAATTTTCAGCTGTGAGATGTTTTAAGTGACGTCCCCCTAACATAAATAAAACATTAGTATGAAAGAGTGGAGGGAAAAGCAAGCTAGAGTTATGAGCTGGAGACCGGGCAGTGCGGGCAGACAGTAAAACTTGCAATGACTCTAAGAATACACACACATATATATATATATATATATATATATATATATATATATATATATATATATATGGTGAAACTAGCCAGCAGTTATTTCTACTTCTGTTATTACCACAAGAAATGTCATAAACCAAACAGAGTCATATTACATTTTACCTCCATGAAAACAATCAAGTAAACATATTCAAGTGACTTTGCGATGGAAAACTTCATACGATACAGTGTATCAGTCACCGCTCCACCTTGGCCTGTTGAAATAAGCAACTCATTGACCAGTCTGCTCTGACAGAAGTGTGGCGTGAGCTCCTGACCCCGTGACTGCAAAGGGCCTGTGTTCAGTGGCCATGTAAGGGCTTATGCTGGTGCTCACACTGGGGGTCTCTGCCCTGCCCCGGGGGAGGCCACGTGCACACCAACACGCATGCACTCGCAGGACGGACCGACGGAACACAGATCAGCGAGTGTGAGCACGCATGCAGGAGGCGGGGACACTGCTGGTGGGCTTCTTCCTATCTGTGACACTGTCCCATCTGGCTCCTCCCATTCTGATGCCCCACGGTAAGCGACATGTATTTCCTGAATACATATAGAATGACAAAGACGCCAGAAACATAAGATAAAGTCTGGATGATCTAATACTCTCTCTGGTATGTGATAAGCAATGGCAGTCTATGTTGAAAATGAATTCTTCAATGGCCAGAGAGATACATCAAATCTGAAGTAGTACTTATTTTGAACCAATATTGTATATGCTAAAATTATCATTAAAATATGTAAACTGCTATAATAATGTATGTTCTGCTTTGTTTTTGTTAGTTTTTTTGGTGTCAAGTATTAACAAAAGGGAGGAGAAAAAGTGTCTATATTGCTTAACAATTTATACAACATTTACGAAAATGTGATGAAATTATTCATTTGTTAAAGTGTTGGAAATGACAGTGTCTACATGCGATAATCCCTCTAATAGAACATGATTATTAGCCGTGATGAAGATTGATTAACTGTTTTCTTTCTGGGACTTCAGAGGGTCCAGGAGAGCGGGAGGGGTTCCCAACTGCCACCAATGTTTATTTACATTTGCCCCTTTTAAATGATCCTTTTCTTCACAACATCTGCTCCACATTACCACACTGATATCTGTCCTAATGACCACTATAATGCTTCAGCTCACACGCGCACACACAAACACACTACGGCTGTAACATTACCATTACCCAGCATTCACCTGGGACACTTTACCCTACCCCCTTCCACCTTGGACAACAAATGGACCTTCTTTCTCCTGTTGTGATTTTTTTTTCACTTTTCCTTCCTAGTTTGGGCCCATGTGATGGATGCAAATGGGCACTTACTTAATTGGATCAGTTCCCAAGTTGGAGATAATCAGGCCTTCGCTTTCTCTCCGCCTCATTCAATGTGTTTTTAAGTAGCACTGGGTTCAGTGGTGTGTGGAGGGAACATTAATGAGAAGGGGGTTGAGGAGACGCGGACACTTCTGGGCACTTTTAGAGTGCCGTGATCCGAAAGCAGCCTTCTGTTCCACACACAGAAAACTGGCCAGTGTGTGACAGTACCTGCTGGTGATGCAACTCACACTAATCCAGCAGCACTTTGATGGAGTTACATAACTTGAGTTACATGAGACGAGTCCAAAGTCTGGCCCAAGGACCACATTTGGGACATGGAGAGACTTAAAGCCACAACTTCCTTGAACTCGGTTTGATTCAGACATTTTTAGTGAATTTAAATGTGTTGATCAAATACAGTATCATAACTGTATAAAGATAGTCATAAATAGTTGTGCTGTTATTGTTATTAAACATTCTGAATTCCCAACTTTCCCAATACATTCCTCCAATGTTAAATGCAACACTTTGGGAATTGTTTACAAGATTGTTGACAGTGTTGTTTAACATAAAATCAGAATGGTTTTAGAAACACAATGGCATTATGATTAATAAACATTGATTCATATGTTGCACGTTACCCTTAAACGCCCTAGATATTTTGGATGCATAAATAATGGTGTTCTTTTTTCTTCAACCCTTTCCAAAAATGCGAGCAGTGGCTGAGTGCCAGTGGGAGTGTGTTGGCTGCGGTAGCCTGATTAACAGAGTGGTTTACAGCCAACTCGAATAGGTAATCTCATCAGAGAGGGGCTTTAAACAGATAAAGACCACCTCTAACTGCTTCCCCCTTTGCAATGCGCTCCAACTGCAGCCCTTTTCGCAGAGACCTCCCATAACACACTTACTTAGCGCCTGCTAATGCTGGGTGCAGCTAACAAGGCCAGCCACAAACCAGGCTCAAATCATCTATTGACCTTGTTTTCAATAAAGCGCTCATTTCCAGCCTGATGAATGATTTGTTGGTCTTGCATGGAATGGCCATCTGGATGGAAGGATATGATCGCTGTTGTAGGTACGCAGAACCTGCCAAGATTTGGGTCCTCTTTCAGACTTACAGGCCATGGCTCTGTCTTTACAAGCATAACACACAAGCTAACCAGACAAAAGAATTTGGAAAAAAGGGAGAAAGAACTAATTGAATTGTGCACCATATGGTCACTATTGGCTCAGCTCTTTCTATTTCAAGTTAAACATGAGGCGGGTTTGATCCAATATGAGAAAATCCCTGCTTGCATCTGGAGACATAACAGCAGTTCATTCAGTTATCAAAAGCTTTGTCCCCGGCCTCTTTGTGGCTGAATAAAGAAGAGGAATCCAAAACAAATGTGTGAAAGAGCTTTGGTGGTGGTAAAAGCCCTTGTCCCACACAGACAGACACCCCGCTTTTTGTTAGTGCGCTTGGGCTGGGTTCACAGTAGCTGCACTTTAAGCATAGAAAGATCTGATTTATTAGCTTGTCAGGGGAAGCATTGTTCAAGAAAGCAATCAAAAAGCACTTACCTAGCTCCTCTAAAATTACTGCTATTTTCACTAGCTAATTTGTGTAACTCCCATGGAGAGGGTGGCAAAGAGTTTGATGAGGCATATAATGATGATTAATGAATTTATTGCCCCGCTGCTCATCAAATGGTTGTAGTATATACTTTTCTCCCTTTTCGCCAACGTGTCGCACAGGCTTTAGAGCAAGACAAGGGGCCGAGATGAGGTAGTGTTACCCCTCCTCCTTTATGCCTCCCTTTGGCTGTTAACCCTACTGACCTGATGGGCATGAGAATGGAGCTCCAGGAGTCAGTGGGCAGAGCCAAAGCACAATGGACAGTTTAATAAAAGGTTAAACTTGAAACGCAAGTAAAACTGCTGCAAGCGACACACGCTCTCAACTTTCACGGCTCTGATCACTTTTGTGGGAAAAGCCAGAGGTAACCGGATCCCTCCACAAGCACTAGCAAACACTTCTCACTCTATTCAACACATTCAACGCCAGAAAGGAAAAACAAACCCATAAATAGACCAGTGAAATATATAAAGTTGCCACTCAATTTTCCTGGGAGTTCAAACGAGGCCTTCAAGCAGCAGGGATGATTAATGAGTGGCAGCCATTGGATGGAGTGTGTGCTGGGGCTCGCGGTGCGGTCACAGCGGGGTCAAAAGCACCTATTTGCTAAAAAAAAAAAAAAAAAGTTCCCCCACACCTCGCCCCACCCCGTCCGTCCCGACTGCTCCCATAACTCTGCGCCTGACACATCTCCACATTGTATGAGACATTTCCACTCGATTACACACCATTTCTCTCTACATATCCTCTGCCCTTTGACCAACTGTGCTTGATTAAGTCTCTACTCGTACACGACTATACCGGCACTAAAGAATGCATTGTTGCACCGTTGCATTGTTGTTATATGCATAAAGCAACCCCCCAATAATGATTATCATCAGTACCCCTTTGAGAGCCGCTCCCCAGATAGATTGTTTTTGCATTCAAACATTCATTAGGTTGGTCCCTTAAATACATCAAAGGATCCCCTCGCTCGCACAATAAACCAATAAAAACAATTATAACCCCATATATCTGAGGCAGTGCCGATCTCTGGGGTGGCAGCATGAGCTAATGAAAGAGTCTGATGACATAAGTTTTCTGAGAAAGCTCACTTTCCCTCTCTTTCTAGTGTGCATACTTGATCTGGAATACTTGGTTGTATTAAGATCATTTGTGGAATATTTCCTTATACTGGTAAATATAATACGTGTATTGATAATGCTTTACTATGGATCATTGTCTACTTACTTGCTAGATTACACAACATATCAAATTCCTTTAAGATTAATACATTCACTGTTATGTCTCTTAAATAAAGGGGATTATATTGAAAGCATTAAGGTATTTTATACACACATAGACATTTGCAATTATACCATGTTGAATTTATGAAATATTATTTAATAAACTAAATTCCACCAATAACCAGAATGGACTGGGTTTTACATGTTAAAGGACAAACACGACAATAGTAAAACACAGTCCATGTCCTTGACCTGGTCCAATGATCCAACCAGCGCATTAGCATATGCCATTACTAAATACAAGAATATTGACAATCACATATAACACTGCAGGTGCATTATGTCATTTTTACCTATGGGTCAAAAGTGTGAAACAGGATGGGTAGACTAATTACTGCAACAAATCTGATTCATTGCTGAAATAACGTAGATACAAGAAAATTATGAAGGGGATTAATTAGCTTATAGTTATACAGCCTCATTTTGGTTGCATAATTGCTTTAATGTCGCTATTAAAGCTAAGTGGGTCGGATTTTACAGTCTGCGATGCATTCTCTACACTTTGATCAATACTTGGTGATTTGAATGTCGCCTGCTCCTGATATCATTTCACTGGTGTTGCAGCACTTGACCTTGAGAAAGCGAGGCCTTCCCTTGTTCCTGCGATGGAGAAAGGTCATCTTATGAGGACATAAACTATTCAATATTAATGGGTTTCATTTATTGATATTCTTTGACTAAATGACGTAATTTGCAGTGCTCGGGAGCAGTACAAGTGCACTTCAGTAACAGCCTCTCGGCCTGAAGCTAAAGTACATAAAAGAGAGGACTCCGTATAGAAGGTAACTTTGTATGTAGTGACAGATGGATAAGCGTTGCAATCTGTGGGCTTTAATCCCGGAATAGATTGAGACACTTTATGTTTTGGCAACAGACACACTTGATATTCAATCTGGCCCTGTGGATGAATGAATGATATTGTTTTAAGAGCGCGGGTTTTGTTTGGATTCCAGTTGTGTCATGTTTTTTACCGGAGGCCATCACACACACAACCATCGGGCACGATCACTTGTGTAACCAACTCTGGACGCTTCTGTAAGGTGATACAGTATGGGAAAGCGCACAAGAAAAACACAACGTAAGTTAAAAGCGTTTTGTCTGGTCCTGCATTCCTCACGCCCTTCCAAAACATGTCATAAATTTGTGAGAGGGCTAAACACTGATCAGTCGTCTGTCTTTGTGAAGGGAACACGGCCAATTAGGATGTTACTTGTCAGTGATCGATGCCGAAACATCAGAAGGACAGCCTTATTAGTATCAGCGCAAGCTCAAAGACAAGGAAAATGGTCAGTCTGCTGTTGATCTCCGTAAATCTCCTGAGGACAAAAGCAAAAATGTGTTTAGGAAACACAACCGAACACAGATGAATATGATCTATTTGAATTGTATTTACTGTTTGTCACTTAGATACACCAAGTTTATGTAGTCACACAAAATTCACACAAGAAAAGGTGAAGTGTTTTGTCCAAGGACGCCACAACAATATGCGCTGGTTGGAGCTGGATTGGAAATGCTTGCTTTCCGATTATAAATCTAATCCATAAACTAACTAATCCAAATATAGAGACATTGTCATCCACAAACATAAAGCATAGTGAGGAGGTTGTTCCAGTTTTTACACATTCACAGGGCTGGGGTATTAAGAACAAGTAACTCCTGCAAGCAAATAAACATGTCTTGAGCTCCGTTTAATGGTTTAAAAATGTAAAACTACACCATTTTTTTTTTTTATTATGAACACAAAGTGGCCGTATCATTTCACCTGTGCCGCTGAGCTTAGTTCTTGCATCAGCTGTCCATGGATCTCAGGTTTCGACTGACCAGTAGAGGCTTTAGCAAAATTCCCTGTCCGCTTCCCATATGGGTGAATGGCACCAAACAGAACAATGATCGAGTGCTAGAAGCATGAGTAGCGAGAGTACACAGAGCTATTAGATGTGAGCGATACGGTTGATGTTACTCTTGTGAACTTTGCAGTGACTTGACAATGGTAACTGGAATTCAGAGTTGGTGGGGGTGGGGAGGGGGGTGAGACCGCTTGAGTTTGGGCGGGAGTATGCGCTAGTCGATATTTAACCCAGCAATACAGCCACCCTCCTCCCTCCCTATCTGTTTCCATTCACAGTAAGTGGTGCCATTCTTTTCCTTTTGGAGTGCTGGCAACACGTGCTCGTGACCGCACTTTCCCTTGCTGGCTGTGTGTCTCTCTCAGCTCAAACCGGTTATTAGCGCAAACACTGGCTGACACTTTGTTTGTGCTTTTAATTGTGTCTCGATGTTACGTCTCTTGTGAACACATACATTAGCATTTCTATTGGCACTGTGTAATCACCGCTCCGACCGCAACGCCACGCTGCAGACAGTACACAGGAAATTACCACATGCAATAATGTTAGCTTGAGGAGCGCGCTTCCATTTGCTGAGCTTCTGTATAGTCTGAAAAACAGCCACAAAGGTTAGGTCAGCCCCGTGAGTAAGAGGCGCTTTCATTTCATAACAAAAGTCAAAGTTTCACCTTTATTTAAGAATTGTGGGGACAAAAACAAAATTAAACTGCCAACTTTTTTGCACGCACTATCAACAAACCAGGACAACGCTGTCTACAGTGAACAGTTTATGTCTCTGGTTCTAACTTGTTTCACTCAAATATAGCTTAGTCTTCTGTTCTTGGTCAGTGCATCACAAAACACAACAAGCAACCCCTGGGAAGATGTTTAACTCTCTAAATATCATGTCTGGATACCTAAAGTTGACTAAAAATGTAACAAACGCTGCTCGATACTAAGATAGGGTGACCAGATGTCCAGTTTACCTGGGACAGTCCCAGTTTTGAGTCCTCTGTCCCATGTCCCCACACATTCCTCCAAAACCATTCATTTGTCCCAGTTTTACACAGTATCTGTCCCAAGTGTCCCAGTTTTTGGCCAATATGATACACAAAGTACAAACTTCGCTTGAAAATTCATGTCTTTGGGCCATGCAAATGTCCATTAGAAGTAGAAACCAATCAAAAAATATCAAGTCTATCATGTTAATGCTGATTGGTGCATGGTGTAAGACATTAACAAGCAGATTTACCCTTTAGCGTGGGATGGCTCCCTGGTTGACCATGCAACTAAGTCCCAAATAGTGTCCCAGTTTTTTAGTCAGGAAATCTGGTCACCCTATACTAAGACACAAACAGGTCTAAATATTCAGCTTCCAAGAATGTGTTATGATTTGCATATTCATTTGGCAAGCCCGCTGCCCTAGCTAATATTAATCTCTCAAGGCTTGGCATTGGCACAATAAGTACAAATCAATATCATAGGAGCAGAAAGAAATGCAAGCAATGCATGCAATGTAAATGAAATAGTTCTTTTGTTTGTTTCAGAAAGGTTTAGTCTCTTCAGTCATGGTGGTCGTGAGTCGAAACTGGGTCTGCCCTGGAGTTCCCACCACTAACCACCATAGTCATCCTTCAGAAAATGAACAGCCTCTCTTTTGCTATCGCCGTGAATCCTGGATCAACGTGCATAATCAGTTTGCATGAATATAACCTATTTAGTGTCAGTGATGATTAACTGATACTTTATTAGGAACTGTTGCATTGTCTGTGTACAGTAGCATGCAATTTTGTCTTCCAAGCAGAGATTATAGGGAAAGACTTTGTATTCATTACAAGAATTAAGCCGTAGGCATTGGGGCCACCAGATAATCTCCCTATGACTCATGCAAACACACAATCAACACAAAAGAATTAGAAGCGAAACAGTTTGACAACAGTTAAGTACAAGAGGGTGCAACCGAGGGGGAAGCATTCTGTAGCCGCTCAGTGCTGAGTGTCAGGTGTCTGCGTCTGTACAGGTATGCATTACCATAATAGAGCAGTTAAGAGGGCCTCTTGTCGCAGGCTCTTCCCTCCCGTCTCGGCATACTGACTCCAGTGTGAACAAGGGTGCCTGGCGAATTTAGTGCACTCTTGTTAGATCGAGTATTGCACAATGGAAACTGTCATGCGGCTTGTAATGTGTAATTGAACCAGGAGTCATTTTGCCTGAGAATATTCGGAGCCGGATCGGTTAGATTTCAATCCAAGAGCCGACGCACGTCTAACTTGCTAATAGGCTTGTTATGTTGTGTTTTTTTTTTTTCTTTTTCCAGAGCATTTCTCAGCAGAGTTGCCTTTTCCCAAATGGCCACATGTCCACTACAGTTGCACCCTTCTCTCATGTTCCCAAGAAACCACAATCAACTCCCGCCCAATACGGTCCTCACATCGCTTTCTTGCCACCCCACCCTCACCAGGACTGTTTTGTCCTCTGGAACATTCATTATACGACGCAGGGATAAAAATACAGCACCCTGTGAATTTATGGGCCCTTCTTAGCTGCCATTGAAAATATGAACTTCTCTGACATTTGCTGCGTAACCCAAGTAAGAAAACAGAGAAGCCGCAACATTTATACAGCATCACCACAATAGGGATGCCTATAGTGACCAGGCTCGCACTTACAGCTTGTTTGTATTAGAAGTAGGGCACTTTTATAACACTGATTTAACCATATCCATATGCACAAACCTAAACAGGGAATGTGGTCATCAAGGGAACCTACTGTATAGTCTTGTGTATGGATTAAGTGTCATTCAAAGGACAGTAGGTGTATCTTTGTATTTTCAGAGCACACCTCTTCAACCTCAGACACTGGTGACACATCTTTTTAAACATCCCTTTCTCTTGCATGACTCAGTGATAATAACAGTATCAGCTCTTTTATACAGAGCCATAATTACAATCATCTAAACCTCTGTTCATGGCTGTTTATATCCACCCACCTCTTCTCTTTATGCCTGCCTTTCATTCACTTTCCCTCACTGACAGCTGCTTTCCCAGGCAAAGTGTTTTTTCCCCCCTGCATGATAATCTATTACCTTTCTTACATGGAGCTACACGGTAAATCAGTGCTGTTATTCCGTCATTAGCTGGATAATGTGTGTGTCGTTTGTGTGTTAAAACTCTAAATGCCAGCTTTGGTGTGACCTGGGGCAGCCTGCGGCTTTGACTGATGCCAGTCTATCCAGCAAACGTCATATGAGACTTCTAACAGCTTTTGTCCAGCTCAGCAAAGCCGGGATAAGCTCCCAGAATTAGGACTTTCACATTCAGGAACCAATGTATGTTTTGAAGCTTTTCAGGTCTTTTGCTAATATGACCATATGAACAACCCATGGCAAATGTTTTCAGTGATTTCTCAAAAACAAAATTCTGTATGAAGGAACACCCAAAGCTCAATCCCACAGATGTCTGTGTTGGTTGCCAGAGGCAGACACCTCTAAATCAAAATCAGGCGACTGATCCTTTTATTATACTCATGTTCATCTTAAAGTCTAAGCCAAACTGATAAAACATGTCTCGGCTACATTCCCACCTGTCTGATTCAGTAATCATTCATAATTATGTACTAAACTACCTTAACAAAAACTTACATTGTAAATGACTCAAAGTTAAAAAGTTCCCTCAAGCAGACAACACTTTGATTACACATGTGTATTGAAAAGAATGGCACTCTTGTCTGGAGGTTTGTTTCTTTTATGTGAAAAGTTTGTGCAACCACACTGACTGACAGCGTCATGCATTTTGAGGGTGAAATCGGTCTCAACGTTGAATATACTGATATCACCCTCAAATGCATTACGCATCAATTTAGTAATTGAATATTGCATATTGTGCATCACTTTTAGATATAGTACAACTGAAAACACCCCTATGTCTTTACAGGCTCTCATACTAAGAGAATTTGGATCCTAGGATCCAGAAAATGCTAACATTATGGTTAGGGCCAAACAACAAGACTTTAAGCCCTGACCTGTGTATGGATCAAGGATGCTAAATACAGAAGGCCCACACAATCCAAACACAGTTTTCACGGTAAATGCTTCGGAGCTGAAGTCCTTTGCAGGTCCACATTCATGTGCACTTGGTATCTACTTGTGAATGTGTGCACACATGTCACTTTCAAACGGCACATTCAATCACAGATGAGCTGTAAGCAGTGCATGACAAATCTCCACCTGTGTGTGGGATCAGCGCTCAACATGCGGGAGCCTGCCCTGATCTTACAGCTTCTGCACTATCACCAGCACCTGAGGCCCTCTCAATCACTGACTGACTGATGGGAGAATCTCGCCTGACAAAAGAACACCACTGATTGATCACTTACACTCACCTGAGCACCCGAGGGAAGCCCAGCATGCCAAGGACTCAGGCCCCAAGAAAGTGCACCATTCTGGGGAAGTCCACCTGACTCCCTGGGGCAGATTCCCTAGCATGTGTCTGTGTGGTCATCACGAGAGATGAGTAAAACATACACACTACACCCTGGAGTCAGGAAATTTAATTAGACGCTGAATAATTTATGGTTGATACAAGTGCCTTTTGTGTTGATGTTCTAAAGAGCTTTCTTATAAAGCTAAGAAACAACCTTGGGGTGTAACACTGAGTAATGTGTGATAGGCTTTGGCCCCATTAAAAATAAATCAGGCAATTGCAAGAGAAAACTAAATTGTGCAGACTAAAAGGACAATTACTGCCATATCAATCCATTTCCTACTGTTTCCATTTTCATCCTGCTTTCCTAGTGCTTATTTCAAATAATGAACTGAGATGAAGCAAAAACATTAAAAAGAGATTCTTGGAGGAGAAATCCAGACAAACCCCCATCTGGCTCATAGCTATGTCTGGATTGCCTTCTTCGCTCAGATAGGAGTCAACATGTTTAGCGACATCAAAAGAGAATCCGATACCTTAAGTATAAGAAGATTAACACTTGCAGTGATCTTGAGCTTAGGCTTCTCTAGGACTTTCAGCAGACTGTGCCAGAAGGGACAATTACAGATGAATTGGCACCAACATCTTGTCATTATTTAACACAATCTGGCACAGTGTATAAGCTCTTGTCCCAAATTCTTCCTTTTAAGTTTGGCCTTGGTATCAAAAGGCTAACAAAGAACCTGTGCAGAGGAAGTTTGCAGAAGACAGAACAAACAAAGGAGACAAAAGGGACAAATGAGGAGAGAAATAGAGATGTCCTCACCTTCAGCTGGGTGTGGATATTTGTGGTGCGTCATTTCTTCAGCGGAATGCTGTGGACATATTCCGGAATTAAACAATATATATATAAAGAGAAAAAGCTGACAGAGTAACATGGATACACTTAATTTATAATACATTTCAAGCACTTAAGGTCGGAATAACTCACTAATGTTGTCATTATTATTAGCATTTAGGGTTATTTATAACATCTTGGTGTCAGATATATCCAGGCAGTGACATTAGTAAGCTCCAAAACACCTGTAGGAGATGTTCTATGGCTGCTACTTCAGTGCTAATCCTCACCTTCAGCACTATTTAGTCACCGCAGGACTTCCCAGGGTTTATGAAGTACACTGCGCTTTACATACACATTACTGACTATTAATCCAAAGTACATACGCTTGTATGCTTGTATCTACAACGATTCAGTACGGCAGGTGTAATCGGCGTGTCAGAGAGGTATACCACCTGGGGCAGCAATGGATGAAGTCACTTTCTCTGCAGGAAACACTGACAGCAATCCACATTTGTTGATTAGCAACTTGAGCAAACATGTATTTATTTATTTGGTTTATTTGGTCGGGACAGTGCATGTTAATGAACATACATGGGTCTCATGCATGTAAACAAGCCACACCGGATTGTAGCCTTGGGCTAATTTGCGTCCGTTGTCCCCCATGCGCACTCTCAAACACACTCTCATTCATCCTGGCCTATTGTACATGTTTTAGGGGAAACCTACGCAGACACGGGGAGAACATGCAAACTCCACACAGAAAGGCCCCGTCCCTGGTGGGAATCGAACACATGAACAGGACTTTTTTGCAGACTAACTTAAACCATTATCAAAACGGAAGTGTGTAGCAAATCTGTGGGGCAAAATTGGCGCAGCGGTCAGTGCTCTCCCTTCACAGCAGGTAGGTCCCTGGTCCGATCACGGGCCGGGTGGTGTCTTCCACTTAAAACATGCACAATAGATGTATAGGTGATTCTGACCATGAGCCTCGCTCAACAACTTGAGATGGGACGCCTGGTGCAGTGTCCACCGCTCTTTACAGATTACCCCAGTGACATCGAAGGATGGGTCAAATGCAGAAGACAAGTTTACCTGCGGGACAAGTACAACTTAACAAATATCTGCAAAATTCTCAAGTCAGGTGTGTGTATTTGTTTTTAAAAGTCAAAATGCATGATTCGAGAATATTGTGGGATCTCCCTTCCAGTATATTAGATATATATGGAAAATCCTTTGACCTGGTGTGACCCATATAGTACTTTTCAAGTGAAAACAAGCCATAGGGTGAGCTTTAGAGTCTAAAGTTTAGACAGAAGTGAGCATAAAGACTTCAAAAGTTGATGTGATTCTCAGTACTTTTCTGAATCTTTGGTTTAGTCTCTTTACAAATTTGTCAATACTTTCTAATTCTTCCATTATCGCATGTTCCAAAAATGCCATTCTACTTCACGCACTCAGAACAAATAAACATAATTTCCTCCTGCAGAATTGGCAGAGTGCAGTGATAATTTGTAGGAGACATGGGTGGTTTCCATTCTTGTCATCTGTCATCCCCTATAAGTCTGTGAGAGTTGTTAGGTGAGTATGCTCTCTCTAAACCATTACTTGGCTTGATCACAAGGCAGCATGATTCCTGGGTGGATTAGTCCTATTTAAGTCTGTTACAGTCATTATAGGTCATCTGCTTTAATTGTTCTGAATACCAGCCATGGCACGTTTATTATTCTAAAAGCCCATGTTGCATTTTTAAATAAGCTTTAGGCAATCTGATGCAAGGCGAGGTAAAGATAACTGGCTACACGACAAAGACGTTTATGGTTGGGTCTAGAGGCCACACCGGGATACTGTGACAGATGGAGCATTTTGACGTGGAGTGGATTGGGACAAGCGGGAAAACTGAGTGATTTGGTTGTGGAGAAATTCCCTTTAGTCGGATTGCGTTCCTAAATGTCTCCGGAGCGGCTCTTGACAGACAGACAGAGGAGACATGACCTGGAACAATGTGGCGTTTGATCATCTCTGTTCTGCTTTCATTCTGTCACCAAGATCTACCCACAATCACTTGATATTAGAAATCATACCTATTAATATGAAAATGTGAATGCATTATAGATCAAAAGTGGTGTCAATAACTATTTTGTAAGTAAACTGATGTGCCACATGAAGAAAGGGAACATGTACTGGTGGGTACGGCAGATGGAGATTTAGCATACGCCCTCTCTGCTCTTAGGATTTCAGTATGTTTTATTCTTCATGGAAATAAAACAAGTATAAGTATCCTTTGAGAGAAATCGAAGGAAGAGACCTAAAAAATTCAGAATATTTGGAAATATTTAATTATGTCAGCAACACCTCATTAATTTAGCCAAGAAAAATGAGACAAACAATTAACTGATTCAATTGATGTAAAATAAACCGTTTATTGAAAGTAGAAAAAAAGAACTGAAAATATTCACTATGGTAGTTGCTTTATCTGGTGAGAAATCACTGAGGGGATTTCATCCCAGTGTCACTTCCTGGACTGAAGCCTTTAGGCTTTATAAGTTATCATATTTATATAATGCTTTTCTACATTCATTGTGCTTTACGTCAAGGAATGATAAATCCTATCTCATACACATTCATACATCAGTGTACACAGACATTGGAGGCCTACAGGGTTAAAAGTCTTCCCTAAAGATACACCAAAAGTATGCACTGGTCGGAGCTGGAATAGAACCACTAACCTTCAGGTTAGAAAGCGAATGCTGTACCAACTGAGCCTCTAATCCAGGGGTGTCCAAACTTTTTTCATGGGGGCCACATATTGAAGCGTGAAGGGCCATAGATCGGTGGTTAGTGCCGTGAAACCTTCGACTAGCAGAGGTTTAAATTGTGCCCCCCACCTTTATTTATGCTTAAAACCTCCATGCCAGCCCTGTCTCAAAATAAAATGTTAGTTGTTGGGTTAGAATTGTGTAGAATTATTACATTTCAAATAAAAGGACCATCTCTGAGGATGTGCACCGATTCAGCAAGAAAATGGCCAGAAATTGGTCTGAGGGCCAATTTGGCCCCTGGGCCGCACTTTGGACACCCCTGCTCTAATCCATATATCAATGAGGGTAATTTGTAAAAAAAATTGACATTTTATTTTGATAATATGTATCCTTATCGTTGATGAATAAATACACACTGACCAGTCAACATATTCACTGCACACCGTGAAAAAGACATCCAAAACAATGAGTAATTCTGAATTTTGCCCTCTCAAAACTAATTAATGGAACAGACTGAGGCCCTTGAAGATAAACTAGCCTCCCCTGCACTTCTGTCTCATGCCACAGCAGACTTACACAGGATTTACACAGCCCAGTCACAGCGGCTCCATTAATTGCTGAAAGTGACACCGTGCGCGGTTATTACACGATTACGATATGACAGCTCTCGTTTTTCACCATTACCAAGCACACAGCCCTCACGGTGCTCAGCTGCAGCGGGGGGTCAGGGACTGGGACAGAGCAAGCACAGCGACCAGTGCAGCAGGGGCTTAGCTGGCTTAAGCTTTAGCATGACACGACGCAACACACACCAGCTAACACACACCCTCTAACAGGGTAAGTGCATGACCATAAAAACTATACAAGAACAGTTTCAACATGTATAAAAGTTATATGATAGAGCTTCCATATACTGTATGTGCACATTGAGGGAACCAATTTGCTAAAAAGGCTCTTCAGTCAGTGTTAAAGGAATGAATAAATAAATAAATATAAATATATAAAAAAGTTGTTCAATGCTTCGTATTTTTTATTCAAACAATACATTTGGATTGGCAATAGTCATGCAAATCAATGGAACAAAACAGCAACAGAGAAAACTGCATTAAAAAAAAGGTCTAAGAAATTGTTCACACTTTGCCAGTATATTGAGTGAAAAGTATATCCAGATTGTGGTTATATTAATTGCCCACTTTAGGCAAAGACGTCAGGAACATATGGATTTTCTGCCATGGCAGTGGTGGCAGTCCCTCTGCTGATGTGAGAAGGTTGTGGTAAAGGCGTGTGTGTGTGTGTGTGTGTGTGTGTGTGTGTGTGTGTGTGTGTGTGTGTTGGTCTTTATTAACTTGTGTGGACCAACACCTGAAATTTCACCCGCGGTGTGGGGACCAAAATTTTTGTGGGGACCAAAAACCCGGTCCCCACAAAGTTAACTATATTTTTGATGTAAGTAGGCTCTAAAGATGGCCCTGGCAAATTTTCAGCTTGGGCTCCATAAGTGACAAAAACCGGTTTTCAAGTGTGTAAGTGTGTATAACAGAATTTACTCAGTATCGGCCTCTAGTGGTCAGTGAGGTACTGCACCCATACACACTTCTTACACACTTTGCTCAATGCGCATGCGCAAACTGTGCCGGTCCTCACAAGTTGATAAAAACAAACTTTATTTTACATTTTTATTTTAATTATGAAGCTTTCAGACAATACAGTAACTATATAGACAGGGGACTCATGGCACGGACAAAAGACATTTTACCACTGGAGGACAGAAGAGGCAAGACATTTATTTGAAGGCTACCACCATAGAAGTAAATATAAGGATGGAGGAGGGGCTATTTGGGATTTGCCATGCAGTGCGAAGAATAGCTCCTGGAGAATTTCAGTCAAAGTAGATACACTTGTGGATCGAAACACGACTCCAGGTATGTTTTTCATGTGGAAACAACTCTGTAACATGGTAACAAGCTAAAAAGATGATATGATAATGCCGCATCTTTAAACAAGTACGAGTTAGCTAACTAGCTGCGCAATTAACTAACTGGCTAGTACTAGCCTAGCTGTTAGCTACAGACAAGCACATGTTTGTGGATAGGGAAAACTCATCTTCAAGGTAGAAGTTATCATATTGTATGTTTTGATTGCTCAAATCTAAAACTAACTTTGAACAGTGTACTACGTTAATTTATCATTGAGATGTGCGTGTGTGTCACGTTTTAGCATCGTTTCTTGTTCATTACAATGCCGGGGGTTCTTGGCTTTTTTGTCATTACATGTTTGATATGGACAGTATCCAGCTGGTTAAGGTCAGGAGTTGAAAAACGCTTAAATTTAGAAACGGGTAAAAACAATTAAGGTTAGCTTTAGGAAAATGTGTTTTGTTTGGTTTATTTGGCATGATATTACTGCATCTTTAAACAAGCACAAGACAAATGTATGTCAAATCAAATGTATGTATGTTTTTTTTTTTTCCAAGCATTGATGCATCTCGAGAAGACAGAAGCCTTGGTAGACTTGTCAATGATGACCACCTTCATCCAGACTGTAAAATGAAAAGGATGACGTCTGAAATGAAACCACATATATGTCTCTTTGCTTTGAGGGACATACATGCTGGAGAGGAAATACCATACACCTACAGAGGAACTAATTGGCCATGGAGGAAAAAGGTACGTGTGAGTATTCCCCACGACTGAAAGCCTACACAGACATCTAAAGACAATTCTTAGCCATGCCAAAAATAAATGTAAAATAGTATCACTTGTGCATAGAGGTCTTAACTGACCTGTATGGAAGGGGAGATGGTTAACTTGATGCTCAAGAAAATAAAAGAAATGTTTGTGTTTTCACATCACATGCATAATCTCGATTTATTTATTGGTTTATTATTTGCTAAAGAGCTTATGCATGTGATGTCATGACAAGGAAATTGAGTGCCTATGTCTGCAATGTTCTTGGGTTGTTTTTTGAATTACCCTCAATTTGATGTTGCATCTCATGTTATTAATTAAGTCTGCATAACCGCCATTGCAATACGTTTAATTAAGTGACGATGTCATCATTCTACTTCCGGGTAAAATAGAGCTTTAGCTGTATTCATTCTAATTAGATTTTACTCATTTTAACCTGCTGTTGAGCCGACTACAAGCTCTTTCTAAGCATCTGATCGCAAAGAAATATTACATTTACACCGGATTTTCTTGAGTAATGGAATGGTAAAGTTAACTCCCATGTGTTATTTCTTTAGGATGGAGCAGAGCCCCAACTTTCCACTGAGTTTCCTGAGACCGCCATGTACACGAACCAAGACAAAGACCCAACGCGCTCCCAAAGCATTTCCCAGGTAACTTAATTTATTTCACAGTGGGTCATATTACTGTCTATTGAAATGCTTGCGTTAGCGTTTTAGCTGCCTGATATTTACAGAGGTAAAACATGTCACGACCACTGTTCTTGTGGGAACCACAGCATTTACTCTAAACATTAGTCATTGGTATGAACTCTACTGCACACAAACGACAGGTTTTACCCCACTATCGAGGTCCAGTTAACACACGTCAGGACCACTGTACTTGTGGGAACCACAGCATTTACTCTAAACATTAGTCATTGGTATGAACTCTACTGCACACAAACGACAGGTTTTACCCCACTATCGAGGTCCAGTTAACACACGTCAGGACCACTGTTCTTGTGGGGACCACAGCATTTACTCTAAACATTAGTCATTGGTATGAACTCTACTGCACACAAACGACAGGTTTTACCCCACTATCAAGGTCCAGTTAACACACGTCAGGACCACTGTACTTGTGGGGACCACAGCATTTACTCTGAACAGTAATCACTGGTATGAACTCTACTGCACACAAACGACAGGTTTTACCCCACTATCGAGGTCCAGTTAACACACGTCAGGACCACTGTTCTTGTGGGAACCACAGCATTTACTCTGAACAGTAATCACTGGTATGAACTCTACTGCACACAAACGACAGGTTTACCCCACTATCGAGGTCCAGTTAACACACGTCAGGACCACTGTACTTGTGGGGACCACAGCATTTACTCTAAACATTAGTCATTGGTATGAACTCTACTGCACACAAACGACAGGTTTACCCCACTATCGAGGTCCAGTTAACACACGTCAGGACCACTGTACTTGTGGGAACCACAGCATTTACTCTGAACAGTAATCACTGGTATGAACTCTACTGCACAAGGCCACTGTTCTTGTGGGGACCGCAGGGCCTGGTATAAACTGTATGCATGTATCAGTGTAAAGCAAATTCTTGTTTCACTAAAGATCTTCATAGCAAACATCAGGGCCACTGTTTTTATGGAGAATGCAAACGTTCCTGTGAATTAATTTCTTGGTAGTTCACACTAGAGTGTATACCAATGTTTGTGGGGTCCGTGGTCGACTACAAGAAACGCAAACAGTGCATTTTCTATCTTTCCTTTTCTGAGCATCAAGTTAACCAGGCCATGAACAACATGTGCCACTCACTATAGGTGTATCTTAGTTGTACTAGTCACGTCTCCCTTCCATACAGGTCAGTTAAGACCTCTATGCACAAGTGATACAATTGAAATTTATTTTTAGCATGGCTAAGAATTGTCTTTAGATGTCTGTGTAGGCTTTCAGTCGTAGAGGAGTTGTCTATCTTAGATGAACGTTCTTGAGTCATCTTCTGTACTCTGTCGCTGTCCTACACTTTAACTACAGTGTACAGAAGATGACCCAAGACCTTCTGTAGATGGCTTGAGATATACTCGCAACATAAAAATATGCCATTGAGGGTACTGTTATCTTTACATTGGTCACAGGTGTAATTCACAAAAATTCAGAGTAATGGAATGGTAAAGTTAACTACCATGTGTTATTTCTTTAGGATGCAGCAGAGCCCCAACTTTCCACTGAGATTCCTGAGACCGCCATGTCCACGAACCAAGACAAAGACTCAACGCGCTCCCAAAGCATTTCCCAGGTAACTTAATTTATTTCACAGTGGGTCATATTACTGTCTATTGAAAAGCTTGCGTTAGCGTTTTAGCTGCCCGATTTTACACAGGTAAACACATGTCACGACCACTGTTCTTGTGGGAACCACAGCATTTACTCTGAACATTAGTCATTGGTATGAACTCTACTGCACACAAACGACAGGTTTTACCCCACTATCGAGGTCCAGTTAACACACGTCAGGACCACTGTTCTTGTGGGAACCACAGCATTTACTCTAAACATTAGTCATTGGTATGAACTCTACTGCACACAAACGACAGGTTTTACCCCACTATCAAGGTCCAGTTAACACACGTCAGGACCACTGTTCTTGTGGGAACCACAGCATTTACTCTAAACATTAGTCATTGGTATGAACTCTACTGCACACAAACGACAGGTTTTACCCCACTATCGAGGTCCAGTTAACACACGTCAGGACCACTGTTCTTGTGGGAACCACAGCATTTACTCTGAACAGTAATCACTGGTATGAACTCTAGTGCACAAGACCACTGTTCTTGTGGGGACCGCAGGGCCTGGTATAAACTGTATGCATGTATCAGTGTAAAGCAAATTCTTGTTTCACTAAAGATCTTCATAGCAAACATCAGGGCCACTGTTTTTATGGAGAATGCAAACGTTCCTGTGAATTAATTTCTTTGGTAT
The DNA here is from genome assembly GCA_007210695.1 of Neogobius melanostomus. Lineage (NCBI taxonomy): Eukaryota > Metazoa > Chordata > Actinopteri > Gobiiformes > Gobiidae > Neogobius > Neogobius melanostomus. The sequence goes on from VHKM01000131.1 coordinate 4,351,870, forward strand.
ACACTCTAGTGTTAACTACAATGTTTGTGGGGTCCGTGGTCGACTACAAGAAACGCAAACAGTGCATTTTCTATCTTTCCTTTTCTGAGCATCAAGTTAACCAGGCCATAGGAACAACATGTGCCACTCACTATAGGTGTATCTTAGTTGTACTAGTCACATCTCCCCTTCCATACAGGTCAGTTAAGACCTCTATGCACAAGTGATACTATTTTACATTTATTTTTAGCATGGCTAAGAATTGTCTTTAGATGTCTGTGTAGGCTTTCAGTCGTAGAGGAGTTGTCGATCTTAGATGAACGTTCTTGAGTCATCTTCTGTACTCTGTCGCTGTCCTACACTTTAACTACAGTGTACAGAAGATGACCCAAGAACCTTCTGTAGATGGCTTGAGATATACTCGCAACATAAAAATATGCCATTGAGGGTACTGTTATCTTTACATTGGTCACAGGTGTAATTCACAAAAATTCAGAGTAATGGAATGGTAAAGTTAACTCCCATGTGTTATTTCTTTAGGATGCAGCAGAGCCCCAACTTTCCACTGAGTTTCCTGAGACCGCCATGTCCACGAACCAAGACAAAGACTCAACGCGCTCCCAAAGCATTTCCCAGGTAACTTAATTTATTTCACAGTGGGTCATATTACTGTCTATTGAAAAGCTTGCGTTAGCGTTTTAGCTGCCCGATTTTACACAGGTAAACACATGTCACGACCACTGTTCTTGTGGGAACCACAGCATTTACTCTGAACATTAGTCATTGGTATGAACTCTACTGCACACAAACGACAGGTTTTACCCCACTATCGAGGTCCAGTTAACACACGTCAGGACCACTGTACTTGTGGGAACCACAGCATTTACTCTAAACATTAGTCATTGGTATGAACTCTACTGCACACAAACGACAGGTTTTACCCCACTATCGAGGTCCAGTTAACACACGTCAGGACCACTGTACTTGTGGGGACCACAGCATTTACTCTGAACAGTAATCACTGGTATGAACTCTACTGCACAAGGCCACTGTTCTTGTGGGGACCGCAGGGCCTGGTATAAACTGTATGCATGTATCAGTGTAAAGCAAATTCTTGTTTCACTAAAGATCTTCATAGCAAACATCAGGGCCACTGTTTTTATGGAGAATGCAAACGTTCCTGTGAATTTTCTTTGTAGTTCACACTAGAGTGTATACCAATGTTTGTGGGGTCCGTGGTCGACTACAAGAAACGCAAAAAGTGCATTTTCTATCTTTCCTTTTCTGAGCATCAAGTTAACCAGGCCATAGGAACAACATGTGCCACTCACTATAGGTGTATCTTAGTTGTACTAGTCACATCTCCCCTTCCATACAGGTCAGTTAAGACCTCTATGCACAAGTGATACAATTTAAATTTAGTTTTGGCATGGCTAAGAATTGTCTTTAGATGTCTGTGTAGGCTTTCAGTCGTAGAGGAGTTGTCTATCTTAGATGAACAGTCTTGAGTCATCTTCTGTACTCTGTCGCTGTCCTACACTTTAACTACAGTGTACAGAAGATGACCCAAGAACCTTCTGTAGATGGCTTGAGATATACTCGCAACATAAAAATATGCCATTGAGGTAGGGCTGGGCGATATGGCCTATAATCTCTATCACGATATAAAAAAAAGAAATATCACGATAAAGATATATTTGACGATATAACAGACAATGGACAAATTCCAGCCTTACGCCTATTTGGAAGATTAATGCAAAGATATTGCATTCTTTTTTTTAGTGCCATACTAATTTCCTCACAGTTTACATCCTTCATTTCATTTCACTTTTTAAGCACCTGCCCCTGTGTCCTACAGTCAGTGTTTATGCTGCTCTGATGGAGCTGAGTGCAACATAAATTATATCGTGTCCACAACGATATAAAAAATGACAACGATATCAAAAATTATATTGCGATAACGATATGTGATACGATATGGCCCACCCCTACATTGAGGGTACTGTTATCTTTACATTGGTCACAGGTGTAATTCACAAAAATTCAGAGTAATGGAATGGTAAAGTTAACTCCCATGTGTTATTTCTTTAGGATGCAGCAGAGCCCCAACTTTCCACTGAGATTCCTGAGACCGCCATGTCCACGAACCAAGACAAAGACTCAACGCGCTCCCAAAGCATTTCCCAGGTAACTTAATTTATTTCACAGTGGGTCATATTACTGTCTATTGAAAAGCTTGCGTTAGCGTTTTAGCTGCCCGATTTTACACAGGTAAACACATGTCACGACCACTGTTCTTGTGGGGACCACAGCATTTACTCTGAACATTAGTCATTGGTATGAACTCTACTGCACACAAACGACAGGTTTTACCCCACTATCGAGGTCCAGTTAACACACGTCAGGACCACTGTACTTGTGGGAACCACAGCATTTACTCTAAACATTAGTCATTGGTATGAACTCTACTGCACACAAACGACAGGTTTTACCCCACTATCAAGGTCCAGTTAACACACGTCAGGACCACTGTACTTGTGGGAACCACAGCATTTACTCTGAACAGTAATCACTGGTATGAACTCTAGTGCACAAGACCACTGTTCTTGTGGGGACCGCAGGGCCTGGTATAAACTGTATGCATGTATCAGTGTAAAGCAAATTCTTGTTTCACTAAAGATCTTCATAGCAAACATCAGGGCCACTGTTTTTATGGAGAATGCAAACGTTCCTGTGAATTAATTTCTTTGTAGTTCACACTAGAGTGTATACCAATGTTTGTGGGGTCCGTGGTCGACTACAAGAAACGCAAAAAGTGCATTTTCTATCTTTCCTTTTCTGAGCATCAAGTTAACCAGGCCATAGGAACAACATGTGCCACTCACTATAGGTGTATCTTAGTTGTACTAGTCACATCTCCCCTTCCATACAGGTCAGTTAAGACCTCTATGCACAAGTGATACTATTTAAATTTATTTTTAGCATGGCTAAGAATTGTCTTTAGATGTCTGTGTAGGCTTTCAGTCGTAGAGGAGTTGTCTATCTTAGATGAACGTTCTTGAGTCATCTTCTGTACTCTGTCGCTGTCCTACACTTTAACTACAGTGTACAGAAGATGACCCAAGAACCTTCTGTAGATGGCTTGAGATATACTCGCAACATAAAAATATGCCATTGAGGGTACTGTTATCTTTACATTGGTCACAGGTGTAATTCACAAAAATTCAGAGTAATGGAATGGTAAAGTTAACTACCATGTGTTATTTCTTTAGGATGCAGCAGAGCCCCAACTTTCCACTGAGATTCCTGAGACCGCCATGTCCACGAACCAAGACAAGACTCAACGCGCTCCCAAAGCATTTCCCAGGTAACTTAATTTATTTCACAGTGGGTCATATTACTGTCTATTGAAAAGCTTGCGTTAGCGTTTTAGCTGCCCGATTTTACACAGGTAAACACATGTCACGACCACTGTTCTTGTGGGAACCACAGCATTTACTCTGAACATTAGTCATTGGTATGAACTCTACTGCACACAAACGACAGGTTTACCCCACTATCGAGGTCCAGTTAACACACGTCAGGACCACTGTACTTGTGGGAACCACAGCATTTACTCTAAACATTAGTCATTGGTATGAACTCTACTGCACACAAACGACAGGTTTTACCCCACTATCGAGGTCCAGTTAACACACGTCAGGACCACTGTTCTTGTGGGAACCACAGCATTTACTCTAAACATTAGTCATTGGTATGAACTCTACTGCACACAAACGACAGGTTTTACCCCACTATCAAGGTCCAGTTAACACACGTCAGGACCACTGTACTTGTGGGAACCACAGCATTTACTCTGAACAGTAATCACTGGTATGAACTCTAGTGCACAAGACCACTGTTCTTGTGGGGACCGCAGGGCCTGGTATAAACTGTATGCATGTATCAGTGTAAAGCAAATTCTTGTTTCACTAAAGATCTTCATAGCACACATCAGGGCCACTGTTTTTATGGATAATGCAAACGTTCCTGTGAATTAATTTCTTTGGTATACACTCTAGTGTGAACTACAATGTTTGTGGGGTCCGTGGTCGACTACATGAAACGCAAATAGTGCATTTTCTTTCCTTTTCTTTGCCCTTGTAGTCTTTATGCCAGTGTGATACTTTTTTTTTAATTTGTAAGCCAAGATCTTCTAGTTTCTAAAAGTGTGTGTAGGATGAGTCGAGGCAAGTTACTTTGCCTAACCCAATATATTTTATGTTGGTAGATACAGTTTTAGTAATGTAATGTTTGTATATATTTCCGTTTTACAATTTGTTTCACAAGCTGTAGTTAATTTCTTTGCTACAGCTATAATTAGCTACATCACATTTGCTGTCCATACCCGTGACCCTCACCCCCGATCAGGGGGACAGCACGTAATGGGCTAAACACAGCTTTATCTATTTTCCCTGATTTGTCATGGTATATTTAAGTTAATTTCTGTAAGTTTGTGTCTAATTCTGTCATTTTGTTCCTCAGTTCATCCTTCAGTTTGTCAATCAGTCAATCAAAGAAAGTGGGAAGAAGAGGAAGTACAAGCAGTTGAGAGGCATCTGACTTCCTTCATAACCTCCCTTACTGTTCCAAGGAAACAAGACTGCGAGAATTGTCTATAACTTGAAAACGAAGCACTACAATATAGAGATTGCGCTGCCATAAAATTTTATGTGAAAAATCGAATCAGAGCCCTTAAAAAGAAACATTAAGGCAAGGTTTTTTCTGAGATGCTTTGGGCTATGTGCACAGTGCCCCCATGTTATTTCAAATTAGCGACGGTTTCCTATCTTTTACATTTACGATTTGCAGAGTCTCACACAAATGAAGAGATGGCTCAAGATTTTGTAAAGGACAGCGCATAAAAGTTAGAATGTGACTGGAGCAGGTTAAAAAATGATGTAAGATGGAACGACTTCACTGGAGGAAACCTCCAGGTTCATAACAGTGGGTGATTTTGTCTTAAGGCTAACCACTAACACAAAATTTAAAATTCAATTAAAACTAGTGCAAAGTTTTGAACGAGTCTGCGCAAAACGGGATCAAGTAGTTAGTTTTAAATTTTATTGAGTTGTTTACACATTATACTGTCATTATTGAACACTAGCCTTAAGATCGTGAGATAAAAGCTTCTCCCTTACGACCGGGGCAAGATTCACATCCAACAAGCTTGTAACAAGTTGCAGTGACCATCAGTAACTCGCTGTCCTTTACAAAATCTTGACCCATCTCTTGATTTGTGTGGGACCCTGCTAATCGTGTAAGTAAAAGATGGGGGAGAAGGACAGTGTCGCTTTTTTCCAGCTGGAAATCATGTGGGGACAGTGTGCAGCCCATTGAAACTTGGCTCAATAAATTTAGATTTGTTGCTGGAAATATAAGAAATTTTTGTGATTTTTATGCTTAAATTCCTTAAACTTGTAATGCATTTTTTCTCATGTCCGTAATCTACAGCATACGTTTGAAATTGATATCTCTACATTTAAGTTGATTACCTTTTTTTACTGCAGTGTCTCGCCTTATACAGTCCCGATCAAAAGTTTAAGACCTTTTGCAAAATGGTAGAAAACAAAGAAAATCACATTTTGCATGGTTAGAACTTAACAAGGTTCCAAGTAGAACTTCAATATGCAACAACAAGAAATGGGAGTGAGACAAAAAAAGAGTAAACCTTTAATTTCCACTTGACTTTTTTTGTTCCATAACCCTCAGTCATAGAATTCCTTAAAAGATCCTTTCTTGCCGTTTCCCACCTCAGCAGTGATGGCACGCAGCAAGAGACTGTGCTTATGCAGCACAACCTGACCACGTTTAAACATTGCTGTCAGGACGTCATGAGTGTGAGTACCTGACTGAAAATGACTTTGAATGAACATTTGCACAGATTTGGTCTTTTAAAGGCATGTGGTCCTAAACTTTTTAGCAGCTGCAAAACGGTCTTAATTTAATTGTTACTTCATTTGTTGTTTTCAATAAGAGTTATTCTCAATTTTGTTTTGTTTGTGTCACTCAAATTTCTTCTTGTGGAAGTTCTGATTGGTATCTTGATCAGATTCAACCATGCAAAATGTTGCCATCTTTTAATTAGAGTTAAACTTTTGATTGGGCCTGTATAGCATAAATCTCTTCTTCCCACCAATGTGTTAAAAGCAGCGTTGTTGGGACTACTCCATTAATGTTATCCAACTACTGATAATAGAAAAGTCCTTCTACAAGTAGTCTTGTTACTTTGATTACGTTATTTCAAAAGGAAGGAAAGACTTCATTTGGGACTAGGATCGTCCAGTGTCTTGACGTGCAGCCAATTGGATCCTCAGTTTGGTGACATTTTTTGGGGTCTTTCACTTGACTTTTTTGTTCCAAAAGTCATCTGAGGACTAATTACTACTTTGGGTTCGCCCTTTTAAGTGTTTAATAAGTTCAATGTGAAGCGTTTCACAGGTAAATAACTCTCAACCACAGTATTCTATAGAGGTACGCCAATCAGATCAGTCACTGATCATAGCCTGTTCAGCAGATTTGTAAAATATGTTGATCAAACGTGGATTTCACATACATTCTTTCAATCTATATTCTGGTGAAAATTACGCAGCATTGCACTGCTCTAAACCATAAATGTATTTTTTATTGTAATTAGTGGTTACACAACAGCTCTGGATGTACTGCTCTAATTGCCGACTGTATCCCTCCCCACCTGGCGGCTCTACTTGTGACAGCAGCGGTGTGTAGTGTAACTAATCAAAACAACCATGGCATAGCTTAAGCATAGCTAGTCTGCTATGCTTAAGACAAAAGCATAATGAAGGTTCATGACCATAAAATAGCCATATATGGACATATAACTCAGACATTAATTAGTAATAATAACGGACTATAAAAATACTATACAATAAACTATAAATAAAGATAAATGATTGAAGCACCTCTATAATGTATACAACAATTTCTTGATAGAAGTTTTCAGCTGTCAATTGTAATCAGTTGTTACTTGGTTACAATGGGATGTTTTGTTTGTAAACAAATATAATTATCCCCAACTGTTCAAAAGTTATGATGTGATTCTTTCAATTCAAATCAAAATTGAATAGTGATTACCTTCTTTGTCTATGACTAAGTAACATTTTGAGAGAGCATTTTAAGAAGAGATATTTTTTCACAATAATACAGGCAGGGCATTTGTGTTGAATAGTTATGAACGCTATAAACTATGTATGGTTGGGCTTTAAAGTATTTAAAAACCTAACTGTATATGATTGGTCTTAAAAGTATTTAAAAACCTGAAACTGTGTATGCGTGGGCTTAAAGGTATTCAAAAACCTGAGACTGTATGAGTGGGCTTAAAAGTATTCAAAAACCTGAGACTGTGTATGAGTGGGCTTAAAAGTATTCAAAAACCTGAGACTGTGTATGAGTGGGCTTAAAAGTATTCAAAAACCTGAGACTGTGTATGAGTGGGCTTAAAAGTATTCCAAAACCTGAGACTGTGTATGAGTGGGCTTAAAAGTATTCAAAAACCTGAGACTGTGTATGAGTGGGCTTAAAAGTATTCAAAACCTGAGACTGTGTATGAGTGGGCTTAAAAGTATTCAAAAACCTGAGACTGTGTATGAGTGGGCTTAAAAGTATTCAAAAACCTGAGACTGTGTATGAGTGGGCTTAAAAGTATTCAAAAACCTGAGACGTGTATGAGTGGGCTTAAAAGTATTCAAAAACCTGAGACTGTGTATGAGTGGGCCTCACAAGTATTTAAAAACCTGGAAGGTCCCCAGAAATATAGTAAAAGTCAGGTGTGGAATTTTTTTGTGTGTGTATTGGGGTTTTGAGGTGATATTACTGTTTGTAAATTCTAGGGGACTTTGCCTGATTTTTTTGGATGCTGTAGACCCTACAGAAAGGGTGGTTCCCACAAGTGACGATTTAGTCAGGTGTCCCCACAATTGAGTACAGACCAGTATAGGTGTGTGTGTGTGTGTGTGTGTGTGTGTGTGTAGGTGTGTGTGTGTGTGTGTGTGTGTGTGTGTGTGTGTGTGTGTGTGTGTGTGTGTGTGTGGATGTGAATAATGCATTAAGAGGTATGAGGCTGGTAAGGAGCTGGGGCTCTGGGAATTTAAAGGCATTTGTGTTTGTCGCACAAATCAGGAAGTCTTGCCGTGTGCAGAGGCAAATGTGAACTGACGGCTCAGAAAGGAGATGACACCACCTCCTCCACACAAACGCACCTGAGTGAGAAGGTGTGACGATTATAGTAAGCTCGTGTAAGGCAGGCAATCACAGTGATTTTCTCACCACTGAAGTTAGGATTACTGCTAAAATGTGTCAGTGTTCTGGAGACTCCTCAGCAAATGCTAATAGTCCAGTGTCTGAGCTATAGTTGTGGACCATGGAGGGATACTGTGCATCTCACTGTCCCACTCCCGGAGGAACCCCGCCTACCGGGATTGGGCAAGAAGAACTGAAGCTCCAACAAGGACTGGACGTTCTGCGTTCTTGGCCTGTCTACTGAGGGACCCATTGGCCCTGAGTTTAAATAGCCTGTCCGTCCATGGGAGTGGATCTCTCCTCCTCTTCTCTCCGAGGTTTCTTTTTTTCCCCACTGGGTTTTTGAGTTTTTCCTCGACGTGTCGGGGAGTCGAAGGACAGGGGACACCCACGCAGCTCGTCACCATCTGCCGCTGATGTTTATTTGGACATTATGTTTGCCTGGATGCTTCATTTGCCTGAACTTTATATTGTCTTGTTTATTGTTCTGTTTCATTGCTTTAATGTTTGTGCATTTCTGTGAGGCAACTCCCGTAGTGATATTGGGCTATACAAACCATTGACTGATTGATTTCCTACAGTACTGCATGTTGTTTGCGTTACGGGATTTGTCTTTGTCTTCTATTTTTTGATTGTCAGACTTTTCAACATGTGTTAAGACTTGGCCATGAACGGGAGACCCACATATCATGGCCTATATTAGAGATCAAAGCTCTAGATCTATATTAAAAGTTACAGGCTTCTTTTTCCTCATCTCATCTGACCTTTCTGTTCTCGCTGTTCCCCTATTAGAAATAGACATGGCAGACATGGTTCAACATTTACCAGCGGCACCTCTCATCTCTCATACGCAGTTCAGATAAATAAGACTAACAATGAGGTCAGACTAAAGATAAGAAAGCCACTGGCCCTTGGCTCGGCGGGAGATAGTCTTCCTGCCCACCAGGTCCTGGTCTGATGCTTGTCTGTTAGGAAACACGTGAGAGGGATAGACCTTTACATTTTCAGATTTGGAAACTAGTACGGTATGGCGGCCTATGAAAGTATACTGCATATGGTTGTATATGGGAAAGTATGCTTGCATATTACAGTGTTGAGTTGCAGACAGAAAGAAAACAGAGCACTCTTTGAAGTCCCACCCCTACAGGCTCTCCCACTGAACAACTGCCACAATATTTTTGAACTATTGAACATTTGGTTTGTGATGAGTTATATGGAAATGGCATTCTTTAAGTGGAGATTTGGCCCTACAAAGTTTGAAAATACAAATTCCCACAAAAATCGATGGAGTAAAGTAGATTTGCAATATTAATAGAATGGATATTAATATTTCCAAACCAAAAAACAAAAAAAAGCAATTGCGAAATCAGCTTTTCAAAAATGTCCCTTGCCTTTTGACTGACAGGTGGATCACGTGTTACTTAAGGTAATGACGAAAGTGAAGCCGGCAGACGCATACCAGACTTTCACTTAAAAGAGCGTGTCAGGGGGTTAAGTGGCGGTGGAAAAGTAGGCAGGAGCGGCGAGTGAAGTCAGCCTCTCTCATCAGCAGGTGGGAGGTGAGATTTGGGGTGTTAGGAGCAGGTGTTGCACAGGGTTACAGATCACAGCCCAGTGTTAGGCGGCGATAAGCTCAGCGCCACTTAAATTACATCCGTGGCTCTGCCGTGACCCATGTGGTTAGGCAAAGCAGCGCAGTGGATAGTGTAAGTGTGAGAAAGGAAAGCTGCCACATGTGTATTCCAGTGTGCAATTTTGTGCTTTACTGGTAAGCGCCCGGCGAGTGTCCTCTTACCATAAATGCGGGCAATATAGCATGTCAATAAAATCAAGTCCGGAATCTGTCAACCAATACGATATCTAAAGCTGTTTATGGTGCTGCTCAGAAATGTTCTTGCGTATCAAAGGTCTGTCAAAGTTTTGATGGATGTCCTTGGATGAAAATAAAGATCATTTATTGAAATGGCATCAAGAAAGAGGGATGACAAGATGGTTCCATGATTATTTTATGCTTGTAGGTTTGTCGCTTTTTCACCCAAACCCTCTACAAATATTATTGGCATTTTAGCCAATTTTTTTTTTTTTTTAGTAAGTGAGAGCAAAAATCATGCAATAAAAGCAACGGGATTTCAAGACACTGACACCAGAGGCACTTTTTGCCAAATCGCGGAAAAAATGAAATCATAAACAAACAAAATCCGGTAAAAGAAATGAGGGGGATGAAAGTGGACAGAGCCAAAGAGGCACATGGAGCTTTGAGGATGAGCCGAGGTGAAGTATTGATCAGCCATTGACAAACACAATAGAAATTTTAGATGTGATGTGAGAGCCTCCATCCATAATTCATCAGTGGACCAAATGTGAGTGACGTTGGCTGCAGACAGGAGGGAGTATTGATTAGTACTGGGAGTAAAAAAAAAAGAAAGAAAAGTGCAACGAGTGGAGGTGGTGGGGTGGGTCCAGTGAGAATAGATAGAAGAGGACGGGATGGTGTTGTGCAAAAGATCCGAAAGCAGATCAGAAGTGTGTGTGTGTGTGTGTGTGGAAAGGGAAGGGGGTGGGGGGGTAAAGCACAAGAAAGCCATTAAGGATGGCAGTGTTACCAGACACTGGCACAGAGATTGGAGGAGAGCGACAGAATAAGAGGTCAAATACCACCCCCACCCACCCCACTCTCTTCTATGCACTGCCACACCCCTGCATCTCACCATCCGCCCCAATCAATACAGCCATGTCAAAACATAAAATGCATGCTTTTGCTCTTAAGTAAAAGGTGTCCTAAGATTTTTAAAAGCATTGATTGGAGGACGGGGTCGATGGAAATCAAGGCATATTTTCCTGTGCAAAGAGAGCCATAACACTCAGCACAACAGCAGGGACTGTCGCGGCGACTGCTCAGAGCACACTGGCCAGATTTCCCCAGTTCAACATAATGAAGGGACAAAATAAGAACGTGTGGCTAAATCCAATAATGACTACCTAATAATACCTAATAATAAAAATATCTTCATGCATGCTTTAATTGTACTTGATTTCCTGAGGCCTGAGGGGAATAAACCACGCAGGCAAGACCCTGACACACCGTTTGCCACCTTCCCTCTTTGCGACCTCAAGTTCAATGAGAGTTCCCTTGAATGATTTATTACCATTTCATTTTGTCCAGAGGAGGTGTGAATAGCCAACTTCAAATTTGGAGGACAGCCTTTCTTTTCTTTTTTCTTCTGAATCTACCTTAGAACTATTATACTGAAAATTAAAGAGACAGCTCTGGATAGTCTGCTGGCCTACCTGATGGTGCAGCTGAGGGCATGATGTTACGTGCTCAAGTTTGATAGGGAGGATCGCTGTTATTGTTTATTTGCGATCCCCCTCATTAGTGTTAACAATACCAATTCCACTGGTTTGCAAACTGCTTTTAAGAACTGTAGGGAGGAGATGGCCTTGCAATATGCTCCACCTTGTTGCCATAATCCCTGACTAAACCTTGTTAATTGCCCACTGTTCTGCCTAGGGTGAGTATCCACTCCACCCATGTCGACCTTGTTAACAGGTCAGACTCTGGGGTGTGTCTCAGTCACTTTAGGAAATATGAACCACACTCAATACAATCATTTACAAAACCCTTGCTATGATGAAAAACTCCTGTACAACTAAAAGTATACATAAACATATTATTCCTTATGGCCCCTAAAAATGGCAACAACTGGAGTTAAGTATTTTCTTTTCTCCCTAGCTCTAAAAGCCACATTGTTAAACACAGCATCAAGACGGCAGAAGGGAAAAACCTACTAAATTATGCCCCATAATCAGACAGAACATACCAGCCACCACATGAAGGGCAGTGCCAGTGTACGACCAGATGTCTGTTGTTGTTCCACTTAGCAGAGTGGCAGCCACAGAATGCTGCTGTGTGGACAATGGTAATGTGCAGAAATTAGCCTCATCCATGGGTGTGGCTATGCTTTGGGGAAACTCAGCTGTCCATGACCACACAGATATAATGAGGGACAAAACCCAAGGCCAGAAGGATTGCAGAAGAAGACAGTGAAGTTTACTTAAGATGTTCAGTTTACTGTTATCACATCAAATGAGCAAGGTAATATTAGATGCTCTAAGTGTGATATCCAACCATGTAAAGGATTGCATTGGTCAATGTGGAACACGGCCGATCAAACCTGCCCTAACTCCATGACCCCTGAATCAGCAAGGCCTGACCAAAGCATTTCTCTGACACTTATCTTGGAAACTGCAGGCCGCGGTCTCATTAGACAAATGGCTGTTCTAATCCTGATTGTGTGTGATCTGTTTTCAGTAGCATATGAGAATGTAGGAAATGGAAGCCAGCGGTGAGATAATCTGGTCATCCGATCCATGGGCGATGGAGGCGATGACAGCCATGCTGTGCCACCGTGTGTTATACGAGGAGGAGCCAAGTGACACACTCTTCCTTCCTTAATGGACAGATCTTGCCACTACCACAACATTCACACACACAGAGGAAATGGGGCATGAGAAAAAAGAAGAGACAACAGAGCAGAGAAGAAGCACCTGATTTTCCATGTGGTATGATTCCTACTAAACATTCACTGTGATTGAGGGGAAGCACATAGCTCTATTAGCTGTTGGAGTGGGCACTCACCAGTGTGTAGCCTGTATCATATTGGTGAGATACAACGTGAGATTTAGTGTGTTTAAAAAAAAATGTTTTAAATCCAGGATGTGCGGTGTACTAGCCCAATTAAGAAAATGTAATTCTGTAAATTAGACAGACATACCTTTGTTCTTGTTGAGGCACCTGCTCTGTCAGATAGTAATAAAATCAAAGAATTTAGACTTAAATGAGATGCGCCTAAAAGGATCATGCTGACAAGTAATTTTGTTGAGGTGCTAATGTGGCCCTCTCTTTCAGCTCCAAATCTAATGACAAATCCCCCTGTGCTATTGACAGAGGACTGCTCTACGTGTAGGCTGTAAACAGTTTAACCCCTGCTTTACATAATGTACAGTATGTGTGTAAACATATAAGACTGTAGCGTGTGGAAAGGATATGTTTAACCTCCATGACATGGCACAGAACATGCACATCACTAAGACGTTACTGCAATATTTAACACAGCACATGTCCACATGTCTCTATGGTTATTTCAGATTCTGTAATGAAATTATGTTTAAATTTTATGTATAATATAAAAAAACATAAACACAGTCAGACATCCCTTGTCCCATTATGGCCTCATAAAATAAATCTGAATTTTGGATTGTGGATCTAATTATTTTTTAATATGTAATTAAAAGCTCGTCTGCGCAACCTACTTTTCCTGGTGCAAAACAGAATGCATTAAAGTTCAATACAGTCACAGCCAAGGCGTAGAATTATCACAGAGAAAATAAACAAGGCTCTCCCTCAACACGTTTATTTTATTTAGTAGCAGCTGATGAGAACATTGTACTTGAATTGCAAACACTAAATACCTACACTCTTTTGAGCCTACACCATGTCCCCAAAACAAGGCTCTCCTCTTTACATATATATGTAAGCAAATAAAAATAGCAGTCGCGCAGTTGGACTGCTGAGACGGAAACAAAAAGTGGGGTGTATGCTATTTTCCTTGCCATTAGTGTGTTTACTGTAGAGCACTGTGGAACTCTCAGAGGCAATTCTCCTGTGGCGCCACTAGAGGAGCTTGTATGCTCTTTTTTCAGCTCAACCAGCGGGAGCATGTGGCAGACAGTCATAGATATAAAAGCACTGATTTTGAATTTAGCATAAAAAATTAAAAGAAATCATGAATTTCTATGGACATCTATTATTATATTTTTTTTTCTGTAGTAATTCGAACTTCATCTTGTGACACTGAGTTTTCCCAAATGCAACCGTGTCACAGGGCGATGGGACAACCTAGTTCTCCACAAGAACACAGCGCACCTCCATTATGTATTACACTTCTACGAGATATTTAAGCTCTTTATGGGAGATACAGTAAGTCTCGGAGTCGTGTCGTGTCACACTGTGGGGATGATAGGGAGCTTTAGTCGTGTCTGTATTAGCCGGATGACTTCCAAAACCGCTGGGATGGTGTCTTACAAGCTGCACTTTGTCTCAGGGTTCTACTTGATGCTCCGAGCAGCACGGAAGTGGAGTGCGGCATTACGCGATGTCACAGGAATTGTACCAAGTAGTTGCTGAAGTTCACAAAAATTAGGGGGAAAATGGTGTAGTTTATTTTGTAAAATGTGCTTTTTCTAACTCAATTAATAACAAACAATAAAAAAGTACAAATACCACAACGACTGCATCAGCCACAATTACTGTACATGTCTTAGTCTCACAGTATTCAAAGCTGGGAGTAACCGACTTATTATTTGTATACAATAGTATGAAAAACATCTAAATATTTTGTGAGAGGGTTGTGAGGGTTTGTGAGAGTTAGAAATGAGAATAATCAAGTACCCCACCTTTAATGATTCTGTACACACTACTTGTTGTACCCACAGCATTATCTATATTTATCCTAGAGGTGTGACCATGAGCTGACTGACTTCCAGCAAACGTGTCATCTTTAGGAGAGACAAAAGTGATGTTTTGTCTTTCTGCGGCGGTGCAACCTGGTTATTCTGAGCTAAATACCACCCGTCTGTCTGGTGCTGTACCCGGTGCCTTTGTGAGCCAGGTCTATGTGTTTTCTGTCTGATTCAACTAAAACACAGCCCTTAATCTATCATTTCATATGGCCAAATGAAACCATGCACATACAAACTGCAAGCGTCACAGGACCAACAGTGCCCCCACCCCAGGAGGAACAGACAACACTTTATCTAATCGATATTCTCATGTTATTGTTGCTGTTTTGGGGGCAAATTAAAACCATCTTTCTGAGGCTAGTGTCAATAATTGGCAACATTTTGAAACCAGTGAAAAAATAACAACATCTGTTTTAAGACTGTACGTAAAACTTAAATGAGTTGTTTCTTTTCTCATTGGCATAATAACAATAAAGTGTTCTTCCAGTTAGACTACAGAGCATATGATTAGGTCTGTCTGCTGCAAACCAGCATTATATTTAAGTGTACAACAGATAACACACCGCAGGAAGCTTTGTGATGACTAAAAACCTCAATTAGATTCATCAATATTTAATTAAATGACTTGCTAGCGCGCCTAGTGCTTTAGAGCTGGCATGATGTTAATTGTTAGCCCTGAGCACTGGAGACAGACAAGAGTTGACTTGGTGTGTAATGCATGGCTTTGGTCCTAACATAATATTGGGATTGGTTCTTGTCTGTGAGAATAACTTGACGCCTGGTATGAAAGACTGCACCTACAGTACATGCTTTGATGCCTTCACAGGCTGGGCTTGGTTTAACAACAGCACTGAAGTTTGGTTCGAGGGCCCAGTCAGGTCTAAGAGGTTTGCTCAGCCTTTCAGACAGAACATCTGTCCTGAAGTGTCAGCCTCAGGGCTTTCTCTGCAGGATGAGGAGGTCATCAGCATTTACTGGCCTCCAGAGAAGAATGATGTAGTCCATACATAAATGATGTATTTAAATATCAAATTGACATAAAAGCTTTGTTAGATATTATCAAACTTCCTCTTAGGGGAAAGTATGGAACTGATTGTATTGTGTGTTATTTCACTATTATGTAACTTTTTTTATGTACCCAGCCAAAAAAATAATACCAAAAATAAGTGTGAGCATGAGGCCTGGCTCTGCACATCTTCACATACACAAGGCTGCGGAGATCTGTAGAAATAAAAGGGGAACTTTAAACAGAACTCATCTTGCTGACTTGGCCTATCTGCTGCTCTTCCTCCTGGCTTATGTCTGCCTCACCTTGGCATGTGGCAATCACATCCTCTATTCTCCTCCTGCAGGACCCAGGGCCTTCCCGTGAGGTGGCTTCCACTGGGGGATTTCTTTTCTCTGACTTCCTGGGTAAATTGATTTTAATAGCCAACACTTGGGGCCCTTCTCACAGTCTCTTCTTTAAGCTGCAGCTGACTATGTCACGCCCCACCATATTTCTCCACTCAGGATGTCTGGGCTATTTTCCAGGGTTATTGGAATAAGAACTGACGAATCCCTTTCAAGGTCCCAAGGAGATAATCTCCTGTCATTTCTGATTTGCATAACATTATTTAAAATTTAATGTAATGGCATTAGGATATAGACGTCCCTCCCACTTTAGCAGGCAGACACACATCTGTCTCTGTGTGGGAGTGTATACGCAGGAAAACAGTGAGAGGGCTGATTTCAGATGGTCACCCCTTCCACACAATACTCGCCACACTTTCTTCCTACCTTCCCAGAGCGACCCCCACCTTCACTCTGTCCTACTATGCAGCACATTCTGTGCTGAGATAATCAACAGATAGCTCAGAACAGATAAAAGAGCTATCAGATATACACTCACAAAGCAGTGAGTTTCAGAGAGGGCCAAAGCTTGGCTCAGAGGACCTGGGCCAGCTACCATTCTATTTGTCAAATATGTTCTTATCTGTCTTTGAAGGCTGCAATGGGACTCAATTAGGCTGGCAAAACTAAGAACTAGTGAATTAATTAATGAATACAATGTGATTGAGGAATGACCTTTAATTTGTACAAAGCAGACCAGGATGAGCAATACAATGAGGGCCAAAAGACTTACGCAATAAGTAGGACAATAATAAAATAAAGACAAAACTGAGAGATGTTAATCAATATGAGAAATATGTATAATAGTTGTATAGTGTCTCTACAGTGCACAAGCTCACGTTCAAAAGCTCATACAATAACTGTATTGTGGAAAAGCATCTTCTGCGCATTAAAAATACATTTACGGGGAGTCAATTTAGGAAATGTTTGGTGATGCAGGGCAGGGTGAGCTCTGGGAACGGTGTGCCCCTTCCCCCTCTCCCTAAGGCATTCTCTTTGTCTATCTATTTGGTGTGATTAAAAATACAATAATGAATGCACATTTCTTCCAGATGAATTCATTGAAGGGGCTGGCAGCAGATGAATCGGGAAGCGACGTGTTGGTAAAGATCAGGTCAAAGAGATCCATGTGAGTACACTGGACTTCCTCAGAGCAAAACCGTTTAGACATCCAGGGCTAAAGACTGGACCCAGTTAAAACCACATCAAAAACTGCAAGTGCTATCCAACAGAAAAACACAATCCTAGATATTATTAAAGACTTGGAGAAGTAATGTTTTTATTTGATTGATTTATGGTGCCTTTAGCATTACTGATACAATGAAAGAACAGAACAACCACTCTGGACAAATACTACGTATTAATTACGAAAGTACTTTCGCAGAAGATGGATACACATTTTTGTGTTTTTGTCACTAACTATGAAACTGTCTAACAAGTAAAATAATTGAGACTTGGATCCCCAATCCAAGTCCTGTGGTCCAAGTCACATCACTATAGCATAGCTTTGCATTTAGCTGCAGACTCTGATACAGAAGGAGAGCCCAAGACTCTTCATGTGTCAACTTCACAGAAACTGTCTCTGGCTCCCTGAAAGCTTTGATACTAAAATAGTTCAGGAAGTTTCTGTCTTAAATATGCCCCTGTAGACCGGGAATCTTGGGAGAAAGGATAGAGGAAATACAAGGAAATGGAGAGTATGGAGAGTATTAAGGAAATAGTGATAAACAAACAGTGTCTTGAGTTGAATACTTGGTTAGCGTTAGGGTTACACATTTGCATATGTTTATCATATTATTTATCCATTAAAGCCACACTGCGTAGAATTTTACCCAAAACATATAATTGAAATACAAGCTTTTATTTTATGACAGACATTTTCAGCATTGACAAAATACTTCAAACAAACATGTGATTTTGCTGTGAGCGGCTCAGATCTCCTAAGACATGACATAACTTTACCGGGAGTGGGTGCGTCTCCAGCTCGTTTCCATGGAGATGTCGACTAAAGTCAGCAGAATTTGAGATTTAAACAGGTCAGGTCCCCATCCAAATCCATTCTTTGATTACCCACTGCAGTAATAGCATTTTCTGTGTCGAGGTGGTCATTAGGAGCATGTAGAGTACTGATGGCCAAAATGTTATGCAGTGTGCCTTTAATAAAAATGTATTTTATTAATGTACTAATGAGATAAGACATTTTAAAAGATACCTCAGCTTAAACAACAAATGTACACTTTCTAGTACCATTTAACACAAAATAATTTCCTTTTTTTCAAACTCTCATCAGAAAACCTGTCAATTATCAAGCGCTTTGCCGACAGTGGTTAACCATATACAGTCGTGCTTTTTACTATTTCAGAGAATACGAAGGATAATACAAAAAGTTATTTTCACTCATAGTTAGTGGTTGTGTGAAGCCATTTATGTTCAAAAACTGAGTTTACTCTTTTAAATCATAATGACAAAAGAAACTACTAAAATGACCCTGATCAAAAGTGTACATACCCTGGTGAGCTTGGCCTGATAATATGAACACAAGTTGACACAAACGGGTTTGAATGGCTGCTAAAGGTAAGCATCCTCACCTGTGACCTGTGTTTGTAATTATTTTGTGTGTATAAAAGGTCAGTGAGTTTTGGGCTCCTGACAGACCCTTACATCTGTCATCCAGTGCTGCACTGGCGTTTCTGGTCCTGAGTCATGAGGAAAGCAGAAGAATTGTCGGAGTGTAACATAAATCACTATCTATCATACTGGGTCAAGCTGTAATGTCGTACTACCCATGGGTCAAGCTGTACAGTCGTACTATCTCTGTCATAGCCTTGACTGTGGTGCTCAGGCGCTGGCTATCAGCCACTGAATGCTTTGCTTGCGTGTTAGTATGATGCTCTTTACCCCCTTCTGTGGAAGCATAGACAGACTTGAATGTTAGGACTGCCGCAATGTCTTGAGTTCATGTCTCCGGGTCCCGTAACGATGGCAAATAAACTTCTCCTGCATAAGACATCCTGACTGCTGCCTATTCTTCATCAATCCTCTTGGTCATCATTTGTTTTTCCCTAACAAATGGATCTGCAAGAAAAGATAGTTGAACTGTATAAAAGAGGAAATGGTTATAAAAAAAATATCCAAGGTACTAAGAGTATCAATCAGCAGTGTTCAAACTTTAAGTGGAAAATGCAGGATTCTGTTGAAATCAAACAACGGTCAGGTCGACCAACAAAAATTCAGCAAGAACTGGCAGGAAAATTGTGGATGAAAAGAAAAATCAAGAGATAACTTCTGAAATACAAGGCTCTAAAAAAAAAAGTGGTGTGGCTGTTTAAAGATGCACAATAAGGAGGCGCTTGATGAAAAATGGGCTGCATGGCCAAGTCACCTGAAGAAAGCCATTACTTTGCAAACGTCACAAAGTATCCGCTTACAATATGCCAAACAGCACAGAGACAAGCCTCAACATTTCTGAAACAATGTCATTTGGAATGATTAAGCCAAAATGGGACTTTTTAACCATAAACTTTACAGGAGTTAACAAGGCCTATGATGAACTGTGTACCATTTCTACAGTGAAACAGATGTGTGAGCGACAAGTAACTTGGTGAAAATAGATTTGAGGATAAATGCAGCATGTTATTAAAGAATACTGGGAAGGAAAAGTGTTA
This sequence comes from Neogobius melanostomus, assembly GCA_007210695.1. Classification (NCBI taxonomy): domain Eukaryota; kingdom Metazoa; phylum Chordata; class Actinopteri; order Gobiiformes; family Gobiidae; genus Neogobius; species Neogobius melanostomus. Next base: position 4,371,726 of record VHKM01000131.1, read on the forward strand.
CTCATCAGCCTGGAAGCTGTGCATGGGACGCACTTGGACGTTCCAACATGACAACGATCCAAAGCACAAGGCCATGTCGACCTCTCATTGGCTACAGCAGAATAAAGTGAAGGTTCTGGAGGGGCCATCTCAGTCGCATGACCTCAATATCATTGAGCCGCTCTCAAATGTGCAGTTCATGCAAGACAGCCCAAGAATTTACAGAAAATGGAGGCCTTTTGCCAAAAAGAATGGCCAGTTTTACCATCTGAGGAAATAAAGAGGCCCATCCACAACTACCACAAAAGAATCCAAGCTGTCATTGATGTTAAAGGGGGCAATACAAAGTATTAAGAACTGGGTCATTTTGACAGTTTCAACTATCATTATGATTTAAAAAAAAGTAAACTCAGTTGTTTTACCGTAAATGGCTTCGCACAACCACTAACTATGGGTGAAAAAAAACTTTGTGTTATCATTCATATTCTCTGAAAAATGGCCCAAAACAAAATCTAAAATTCTGCCAGGGTATGTAAACTTTTGAGCACAACTGTATACTGTATAATAACAATTCAATCAAATTAAAATCAACTGTGCAGACTATATTTTATGTTGTCAGTCTTAAAACTATTTTTGACACAATTCCAAGTCAAGTCTAAACCAAATCATGTATTGAAGCCACACGGAGCTCTTCTGACCCAATGGCAGTACATGTGAAGGCAGCATTGTAAATCACAGAGGCTTGTTTGTTTAAAAACTCTAATACTACCCATTCCCTGACTGATTCTGACCACATTTTCTATGTTGCACTAAACACGTAACAAAACAAAATCCATAATTTATCTGGCGGGCCTTTATGAGGGTTTACTTTTGTGCATCGATGCTGTCTTTCACAGTATGTTTGATCTTGGATGCTGTACTCGGGGAATAAAAGGTTCTATTATTTCTGAAGCAAAGTAAAGCAGATGATGTAAAAACACAAAGGGGTTTGTAAACAACTGCTGGGTTTTCCTGGTGAAGGAAGGATATGTCTGAGTGACTGGGTAATGCATTCTTTTATATCATGTCGTCCACATTGTGACGGAGGCCCGCAGCTCATCTCATATGCAGTTATCCGGCTAACTACCAGCCTTCCCCTGCTGCTCCAACACTCTTTGATAAGAACAGAGGGAAATTAAAATCACCAACCTGAATTATGAATCCAATGACATGAGATATAGTCTCCTAAGACTCTTTCAGCGCACCATCTCTCCCAACTATTTCTTCATCCCTCTCTTTTACCCATACTTTTTACTGTGGTTCTTCATTTCACTTTCAATCCCAGGGTTGTTTGACTATTTCCTCTCTCTCCGCCCGGCACACTTCTTTACAGAGCTAGCATATTTCATAAGAAAAAGCAAGAGAGGCAGAGAAAAGAGGGGGAAAAGTTTCAAACGCTGATAACACACAGTTTGATAAAACTGACAAGGGACTCAATTAAAGCTTCCTGTCAAAGCAGGAGTGATATTTTATTAAGTGCCAGTGTGCCATTGGATGAGTACATCAAGCGACACATCTGCAGACGAGAGGGCTGCACCAGCTCTGTAACAGGGACACGTGTTGCCACTTTCAGAAAACATCCGTCAAAACTCACTTCATCAAGTCTGCTGAAAAATTAACACAACTTCATATTAGGATGCTCATTCACTTCTTTATGCACCAACCTTTGTCTTTGAGGAGCAGAGTCTCAGTGTCCCCCTTTTTTACCCCTTTGTATTCAAACACGCCTGTGCACAAAGGCCTGTGGTATTAGCTTTGGTTATATAAACATTAGAACAAGCACAAGCATCGCTCAAATCTAAAGAGACAACAACTAGAGGTCTACAATGTTGCTGTCGTACAGATTTAAAGAAACTGATATCTGGGCCAGGGACACATGGTTCTGAAATAGTTATACCGACAGTTGCATTTCACTTCACGACCAAGAAGATGAAAGGAAAGAAATCTAGCTCAAAGGCCACACTAAAAAATATACTTAGAATATCAGTTCAGCCCAGACCATTGCAACACGCTGCAGTAGTAGTAATAGAAGGAGTAGTAGTAGCAGTGGTAGGTTGATCCTTACAGGGCCCTGGCTGTAGGAGCTGGTGACTCCTGCAGCAGCATATTTACAAATGAATAGCAAATCTGCTGAGCATGTTGTGGTGCAGCATTTATAAGAGTCCAATCCATTCAAGATTTGGTTCTGCAAAAATAAATGAATTAGAAGAACGCGCAGGAAGACATCATCAGTGACATCTGGTAGTGGCGCCAATGTTGCAATCGTTTGACACTGATCTCGGCCTTAAAACTCATACGTCACACTTCAGATCAAAAGAAGTATGCGGAAATGAGAGATCAGAAAGGTAACACTTCACTATTAGTTAGTATGGGAGAATTCAAAATATTGGTACAGATACAAAAATAAAAAAAACAATGGACCTGATCACAATGGGTCGCTCTCCTCTTTTTTGTTTTTGTTCCAACCCTCAAGTAGAAGAAGTAGTAGTAGTAGTAGTAGTAGTAGATGCAGCAGCAGTAGCAATAGCAATAGTCGTAGTGTTAAACAATAAACAAACAAAACACATCTTCAGAACTATCAGCTTTGGTAGTGTATTGCATGTTCAGCAAGTCTTTTATTACTTCCAATTCAAATAAAAGTAAACTTAATCCTGGAGAGAATGAAAACATGTTGCAAGACTAGTGTTATATCGCTGTTTCTCTGATGCGCCTGAGAGAGACCAGATCACAGTGCTTCTGTAAGATGAAACTTTAATTCTGATCTGCCTCTTGTACTGAAATTGCTCTTGCTGTTGTTGTGTGTTGATTGAAAAAAGGACCCTTCTAGTCCTGTCCACTCTCGCAGCCACTCACAGATCGTACATTTGTATCTGCATAGTTTTACATGTAAATGCACACATCTTGGTGTGCTTTTCTACTGCAAACAGATGCGTGTATGTGTTGTGTGCATGGCAGAGTTGACACTTGCTCGTACAGAGGTGCAGCGCTGACCATACATAGTCTGTTTCATCTAGAACAAAAGCTCGGTTGGAGGACACAAAAGGGCAGGTTCAAAAGCATTGCAGGCACTGGTAGCCCAGAACTCGAAACATGAAACAATCAGTGTAAACTTGTCCGCAACTAAGAGCACTGTGATGCACCTACAACAATAGACATCCACGGATCTGTCGACATAGGCAAGATTAAAGGCCCGGATGGATCAAACGCAGAGTTGGTGATTAGAAAAGAACTTGTTTTTGTGCAACAATCATTGATTAACATGTTGTATCTCAAGATGAGTGATGATTAATGTATGATGTGTACGGCAGCTTTGTGGATGTGGAAAGCGCGGGGACATACAGTGTGGTGTGTGAATCATTTCCTCACATGTTCACGTAATTTTAATAGCGCGGCTGTGATAAAAGTACAAGGGGATGACGCTCATGGTAAGGCCACGTTTCCGTCACAGGTACTAGAGGCTTCGACAGATCCAGCCGACAAGCAGCTCGGCTTTAATAAACATAAATACAAACACAAGGGAAAATATTAACTGCGGAGTGACTACTGCAGCAGATATACAACTTACTGTGGATGAACAACAAAGAATTGTTCAATGGCACATGGTTTAAAACAAAGTCCAAAGTGTTGAACAATAAGAACAAAGACATATTCTCAGCTTGCCAATTTATTGAAAAGTATTATCCTGTAATACTGTATGCCACTTACAAAAAAGGTATGTTTTTGACAGTTGTGGCAACAAACATTTATGACTACTGAGCAGAAACATAATACAACGCGCAATATTTGACTTGTTTGTATGAATAGAAAAAAAAAAAGGTGAAGATACCAATGCTCAGCCAATGAGAACAGTCAAGGTCATGAAAACAGAAACGAGTATAGGTCTGCGACAACAAGCAGAATAATCCGACTCAGCTGTTAAAACGATCAAGAACTATAGCGATGACTCCACTTTATACACAGAGGTTTTATTACAAAGGCAGCATTACGATTAAATTCAAATGACAGCAACAATTGACGTACAATACCACTACTGTACTACAAAAATACTTCAAAGGTGAAATAAAAAATCATACAAATGTTGACTAGTTAATCACTAAATAATCAATAAGCTCCAGAAAGTAGGAGTTTAAGATTCATGATAAAACCCTTTATATCATATTTTTAAAGAAGCAGATGGTTTGGTGCTAATCATGAAACAGCCAGAATGTGTAAATTAAAGGTTGACACTCACACAACAATACATACAATAAGATAAAGTGAATGTGACACATTGGTATATTCTATCAGTATAGGCATTATTCCAGAAAGTGAGGAGGTGTAATGCAAGACAAAGCAAAACGAGGATCATTACATATAAAGCAGTGAATGCCCTCTGATGCACTTTTAAATTATGCAATAATCAAAAAATCTTAATGAGAAATGACAAGGAGGCAGGCAGTCTGGCAGCCATCTGCAGGGCAGTGCTGTCAGTCTCCCAGAGCCATCATTGAACTCTGGGTTAACCTGTACATGGCAGGCAGCAGAGGGCCAGAGAGACTAGAAAACAACAACAAAAACTTTAGGAAGAAAAAAAAAGAAAAGTGACACAAGTTTGAGGACTGACTACAGTGCGGGCAAAGGATGACGCTGAAGACAGGGTCAAGTATCACAGATGGAAAAACAAGGTGAGTTAAAAGGCATGTTTATGACAGTTGTGCTGAAAAGCATTGAACATAATCATAACTTAGTTTTACAAATCACCACAGGTACACAATCAAAGTCCTGAAGATAACCACATATTGACAAACACACCCACTACTTTCCTGCTTTCTTTCAAACACAGTCTGCAATGAAATGACTTTTATTGAACTGGTGACAAAACAGTTTTTGCTATAACCATGCCTTTCTTGCAGACTAAACTTTACAGAATAGTTTGAATCACCAGGCTAAGCTCTTGATGCCACTTCAGCTCCTTCGGTCTCCTGTTGGGGACACAGTAACGAGCTGAACATAAAGAAAACTGACAAGACTGTGATATGAGAAACGAATACTACTTCTACCAGTGCATGCTTTACTTTGATTCGGTCCCTCATGTGGTTAGAGCCATTTTGATTTCCAGAGCCTGTAGTGTACTTAGACACTTTTCTCCTTTAAAATCCAAGTGTGAATTTTCATTGTTCTCTACCTAAGTTATGTATGACAAACGCCTGGGGCCAAATCACCATCAAAGCAGCACATCGCAGGAACACTGCGCTTCCAAGCTTCTTAGTGATGACAGATGTCACTTTTGAAGTGAGCAAAGGGATGAAAGTGGCGAGGATGTGACGGGCAGCGTGAGGACAGCTTCTCCACCGCGACCTGCCATCATCAGTGCTTCTGAGGTGTAATGGAGAGAGACTGGAGGGAGACTGGAGAGGCCTGCAAGTCTCGCCAGCCGTCTGAGGTGTCTGTGTCAGTGCCCAGAGAGGCCAAGCCTTAAATGTCATACCCACGTAGTGCACGAGAAGCCAGCACCCAACTTGGCAGTATATCAGGCAGCCGGTCCACACCGCGACTACTCCCCGAGCCAGCCAGCCAGACACACATCACGCCTGAGCCTCCGATGGGGATGGAAGTGTCTCCCTCTGTTACACAGGCTGCTCTGCCAGTGAATTCATCAGGGTATAGAGAGAATAGCTAATCTAAGGGAACCAGCGGCCCAGAATCAAAGGGCCACTGGCTTCTGTCTTCCTTGAGTGTAGCGCCGCTCACCTGGGTACTATCCCCGGTGTACCAGAGCAAACTGCAAAAGGACTTGGTAAACAAGGCACAGCAATGCAACTTTCAAACAGAGAGGCAGGTAGTGCAGGGAAACCAAAACAAACTCTTAACTCTGGAAATCTACAGAACATTTCCCCCTGCCTTCCCAACTGTTCCCTGTGTCTTTATTGTGGCTTGATATGTCACCACTGTCTATATCTCCTACTTACTCAGGACTTCAAGTGGCTGTCTCTATTTTGTTGGGCCATAAATTATTCAGTGCCATGTGTCTTCTTAGTTTCTGCGCCTTCCATTGGGTTGCTATCTCATCCCCTTTCCTGAAAGAGGGGCTGGCGCTTTGAGACAGAGTTTGCAAAAGGTAACACAAGAACTTCAGCACCGACAACCACTTTCTTAGTAGGAGCTCTTGTCAAGCATATATATTTGTTCCGGCACAAGGAAAATACAAAAAAGAGACGAACGGCGAAAAAAGTTGTATCTGAATACAACATGGAAACCAACAAGCTCTACTGCTGCTACTACAACAACTTGGACTAGTGTTTGGAGCCAAAAATAATGTCAGTATTCCACATAGAGGAGTGTGTGTTTGTCAGTCTTGTGTTGTGTGTGAGGTTGTATGTAAATAGCCATATGAGACCGCATAGCATTACTGTCCACACACTGAGGAGGTGACCTGATCCCAATTAATCACACCATCCCAGCGAAAACTGTCACGTCCCATCGCCGTCAGCCCCTACCATCATGTTCTGTCTTCCCCCTGTCATCCCCTGTTCATCCATCTATTCTTTCTCTCCAAAGTATTTATTCACCCAACCCCCCCCCGCCTTCTTCTCGCGCTCCCCGTTTGTCCAAACACGCAGGGTCCTGGAGATGACAGGTCAGCTGCCACAGGAAAGTTGGTCCCCAAAAATAAAACGCAAATGGCAAACACACACACACACATAGGGCTCACGACTCAGAGTGAGACATACAGTAGAGCCACATTTCAATGTACGGAAATGTAAATTGTGTTATCAACCCTGACCAAATCTCTCTGATATGATCTGGTAAGTGTTTTGCGCACAACTGTGGAGGTGACTAAGGACATTTGATCTTTCTAATAATATGCAGCATAAGCTTATATGATAATGGATCATAAAGATATTGATACAATTATTCATAATGTTCACTGTGCTTAAAACATTTTCATTTCAATCACAAGTAGGAACAGTTGCCAAGACCGAGACAAAGGCAGTGAAGTTGGAGAAATCACTGTGTGTGAGAGAGAGCCATGATGGATTGAAAACGTATGTCTAGGGAACACTCTTTATGGAAAAGAGGTGGAGAAAGGTATGTCCCAGAACTCTATAAAATCTCCTCCTCACACGTTGCCTTGGGTATTTCCCCTAACCTTGTGTGCATCGTACTGTATGCGTTAAAGCACATTCTTTCTAAATTAAAATCAGGGAAAAGAACGAAACACGGGGATATTAACATTTGAACAGTAATTAGGCCCCATGTGACTTCTCTCATCTTCTAAGTTAATCATCAGGTGAATGAAGAGGGTTTTACTCTAAATACACACCTTGCATAGTTACTCATACAGATATGCACTCCTGATCATTATACCCAATGTGCACGTGGTAACCAATACACTATATCTCAAAGCAACAATGTTTAAATTTACACAACATGGATTTAGTTTTATTTAGTTCCTATAATGGATGTTACACATTTTCTATAGCTACTGACATCCTTCTTTACTGTTTAGCATTCTCTGTAAAACAAAAATCCATCCCTCCAAGGGATGGGTACTGTTAAACAATACCAGTATGGTATCAAAAAATACAAGTTTAGGAACTACTGGTACATAAAATAAAATGTATCGAAAGCGTGTACCAACATTTTGATGCCTGTTTGGTCCAGGGACAGCATTAAAGGAAGTTACTTGTTGTTGTTGGTTGTTTTACCTCAAATAAATGATACATATTCAAAATAAATAGTATTTTAAGGAATAAATTAACATTATCTTTCTGTTTTCTGGTTCTAGATGACACATATTTTAGAATAGGTATCGAAAAGAGCATATAAACCAAGTACCGGTTTCGAAAGAAATGTAACGGTACCTAGCCCTTATCCCTCCTAGTTGCTGGTTTAAACACTTTCAAACTTTACATGGCCCCCACATGCAATCTGTGTTTATGTATGATATAATGTTCGATCAGTAGTGTACAGTTCTCATGGTCCAGTTACTTTGATGTAAATACAGTGTATGATTATGAGATACAAAGTGGAATGACCTTCCCTCCCAAAACCAATAGTCTTCGAGTTAGTCCCAAACAACACACACACACCACCACACACACACACACACACACACACACACACACCACACACACACACACACACCACACACACACACACACACACACACACACACACACACACACACAAACACACACCTGGACAGCAATTGTTTACCTGGCAGGTTAAAGGTCTGAAGTCAGTGACAGGTGGAGCCGTGTGGTTGGGGGCCAATGAATATGCACACAGATAGGGAGGGGGGCGGAGAGGCGAAGAATGACAGTACAAAGTGGGGGGGGTCCAAACGGGGGTCACAGAATGATGAGGGGTTAAATGCCACAAATGCCATGTCTGGAGGCCTCATATAGACAAGCTCTGCACTGCTCCCAAGGTCAGGGCGAGCACACGTGCACCTGTGCTATGGTAATGGGTGCTCGGGTGGTTGGTTGGATGGTCGGCTGGGGAAAATGTGCGAATGCTCTAAGCCACCAGAGTCTGGTCAGTTAGTGTGTGCTGTCTGGAGCAAGTGGCGGTGCAAAAATAGGATACATTGTCTGATTTTGATAATAGGGATTAGAGAACGTGATGCATTTGGCCTTGTTTCAGGATCAACAATGTTAATCGGGCTGGGTGGATGAGTGAGCTGCTATTCGTGTGACAAGTAAATGAGCCCCGATAGACGTAAATTGTTATCACACTATACTGTGCAGAGAATTAAAAGTAGTAACTATATAATTCATTTATTTATTTATTTTATTACAGCCCAAGCCTTTATCAATAAAAGTGAAAGCATCTCGTCCTGGTGTAATGCAATGGAGTCCGTGTTTAGGCCTGTTCTGGTGTAGAAAACAGCTATTCAAATTAAACATCCCTTCAACAGATGTTTTCAATGTAGTGCTGCAATGAAAAACATTGTATGGAACAGTGCTGGAATCCCCCTGCTAAAATGTGATAAAGGACAAGCCAAGTAGCAGGATGGACATGCCAATGACTGACCAGCATGCACCAAAGTCCCGCCTGCCCGCCAGCTAGAGCCCCAGATGGCTGGCCAAACTGTGGTCAATGGAGCCGGCAGGAGGTGGCAATATATAAGCATCCTTGATTATCAAAAACCACCACCGTCACTATGGCAACAGAAATGTGAAATGTTACACCGGGCCAGGCCAAGTCTTCAATTAGGACAGTGGGGTGGCAAGAGGAAAATATGTGCTATCTCCATTCCAGCAGGGGAGACAGTCGAGACAATGAACACAAAACCGACACATATTTTAACGTGGCTTAATTGTGAGCATTCGAGCGTAGCCTTGGCCCAAAAACAGCACCGAGGCAAGACAATGACATGTTTAAGTGTCTGAGCCCTTGATCACTTCCAATCTCCAATAAGTTTGACACCTACACCATTATTGTCCCATGAACTTAACAGGCACAGTCAGCCTTCAGCCAATTAAGGGGCAGCATTAGCATTAGGCGGGAGTGTTGGTTATATGAGACAACCAATTAAAATCACTTATGGGTAGGGTAATAACCCATGATTTAGGCCTGAACAAAACGGCTTTGTGAGGATTATCCCTAGCGTAACAGGATCTCATTCTCTTCCTCAGACAGTATCCAGGAGCTGAGTCAAACCTAGCACTGTACTTACACGCAGTAGAGATGATGAGACAGTTGTGTCTAGGTCTGCATTCATGCACTGTCTGTCAATGTCAGACAAGAGAGGTGTAAAGCAGAAGTTGGACACTGAAAAGTTGAACAATGTCAATTGTATTTTTGTGATACGGTATTTGAATATGTCTTTAGCTTTCCCTCTTCCAGCTGCAAAGTGCTGTTCTACATAGACAGAGGACAGTGTGGAAAAGAACAGTCACCATGGTGGACAGTAATTGGTTGAATCTGTTGTTTTGGTGAGTCTTTCCTTGTAAGACGGTTCTTGGTGATAGAGCAAAATGTTTGCTAACAATAAGCAGGGTACCACAGCAGAAGCAACATAACATTGTGAAACTGTGTCATGCCAATCTGTTGCAGATCATGTAGAGCAGTGGTTCCCAAAAGTGGGTCGCTGAACCATTTTCATTGGGTCGCGAGCCTTTCCCAGTGGACATTTTTAAAAATGTAGATGCTGAAAACATGGAGAAACACTACCAGAGTTTATTAAAGTGACGGTTATCGAGCTGTTTTGATCATAATTTCAGCTTTAAACTCTTAATAGTTATGAATAATGAGTTGGGGGGGATAATACAGTATTTTGCATTGTATGTAACAAATAATTTAAGTTTTTTGGGGGGGTCATGGCTCGTCATCCTAGGCTAGGGTAATGGTGGGTCCCGAAGCCATACCAGTTGAGAACTGCTGCTGTAGAGTACATTGTCTCGAATCACATGTGCTATTTGAGTAAGTGATGCAATGAGCATAAAATGTCCACATTAAAAATGGGCACAGTTAAAATAATAGTAAAACACAGACTACAGTAATTAAGCTGTAATACAAATATTGTCCCTGGCAGCCGTTTAAATGCATCAGTCTAAAACAAAACGGTACAGTCTGCCAAACTGTGTGACAGAGATACCCAGCATGAAAACATTAGTCCGGCAATTTTAAACCTCTCACAAATCACTATACAAAGCACAACACAGAACAAAGCAAAACTGACCTTTCAAATGATTAAGCTGAAACATTATCATCATTCCTGTTTTTTTCTTCCCTTAGATCAGAACAACTGCGTTGCCAGTTTGGAGCTGGCAGGGCCAAAATCCCATCTATGATTTCAGTTCTGAGAGGCCAAGCTGGCTGCTGCCCATCTGGAGCAGGCCAAATGTCTGCTCCACTCAAACTCTGTGCACAGTGGTGATTACTGCCACAGAGCAGCGGTCACGGCACTGTGGGTATAAATATAAGCCACGGTCTGATCCCTCTTGTTCCTAACCAGAGAGTTTGGAGATGCTGTGAAAATGGAGCACAAAGGCTTAAGAGTCTCTAAGGGTAAGTGTGCGACACGGCCACTATTCTACCTCAGTTTGTCTGGCCAGCTGGTGATGTATGACCAGATGAGGATGGCTGGGCAGCAAATAACAGGCCTGAGCAACGGAGCAGAGGGACAGAGCTCGCTGGCACTACAAGCTATGGTGGCAGCGATACGCAGGCAGGAGCAGGGCAGTGGAAAGAGGCCACAGGGCACTGCTTCAAATTGACTGAGAGATTAAGCTGCTGCGTCTGCAGGAAATGAGGCTGGAATTAGTTTAGCAATTAGCAATACTAAGTAAGGTCTGGTCAATGGAACCAAAACCGCACCTTTCACGACTTTCTGTAAATGTGTTCCCAACCGAGCAAAGACCTAAATATGTCCCGAGACCTCATCTAAATTAGCCCCATAAGCACTGGCATTCTCAAGCGGACTAACACTGTCTACCCATCAAGCCCAGCGCACACAGGCTCAGGCGGTTTGCTTCATGCCCAATCCTGCATTAGCGTGTGCGTTGAGGGTTAAGCTGTTAATGCTGCCAGCTGTGCATCACCGGCCCCCTCTACACAACTCCACCAATCCCCTCCGAACAATGGAAATGCATACCCGGGATTGTAAGGGGCGGGGTCGGGGTGGCGCCCAGGGGGGTAAGTGTGCATGCAGTGCCATCTTGTGCCAAGTGTTCCAACCTGCCTCCCAGGCTGGACTAGGGAGGACATTTGAATTACAACAAGTAAATGTTCAGGTTTAAAAATTTACCTGAAGAAGTAGATGTGATTTTGTTTGTTTCTTTACAAACAATAAAGGATGGAGTGCGTACATTTGTGGTCCAAACTCATTCCTAACTTTTTCTCCTAAAATCACAATTCTTCACAGAGATGGCTTTATAAGCAAGTTTCACAACTTTCACCTGGGAGCAATTCTGCCACTGCAATGACAACGAGCAACAACAACTAACCTGCAATCTTGAAATGCACAACAGCCCGAGGTCTTTTTTGAGAGATCTCACAAAATGCTTATGAACCAAACACATTTTACTCCAATATCCGAACATGGGGGCTTTAGGCATCCAAAAATATAATTTGGAAAGTTTTAAGATTTCCAGGCAATAAAGATGTGCATCCTTCATAAACAAGGTAAACAGTATTTTGTGACATTTAGTAGTCAATAATGATGTAAATGTACTCAGGTGTTTCTTACTGGAGAGGTAAAAGTAATCTACTGTAGGAAGTACATTTCAAGTACTTGCTTATTCAAGTAATTGTAAGAATCATGCGGTGCTCGCGGCATCCTAAGCTAAAACATGTCAGGAGTATACAGTGGTGTAAACACAGCAGATAAGGGCATGGCTGAGCTGGCGACACGGCTTTCTCAGTTAAGCTGATAATTGCCCTTATTGATGTATAAAAGATTTCCCACAGTGCCTTGTGAAACACCATTAGAAGGCAGGAGCCGAATGGTTCATGAGCTGCCTCCAAATGAGGAAGAAGGATAAAAAACTCTGAAGATTAATAAGACTTCCCCTGGAGTGTGATAATAATGTGTCTGTGTGTGTGTGTGTGTGTGTGTGTGTGCCAGAGCGGATTTGTGTGCTAGTGTATTTCCAGCAGTCTCTCTAGAGTTTCTATACGTAAAAGTCATTATTCAAAGAAAAGTAATCTATTCAAAATCTCACACGGAGGGCCAAAGATGTAATGCCACTTAGCACAGAGAAAGGGCTGATGGTCATTAATCACAAGAGCCCTCCTTTGCTTAAACTAAGGGTACTGAAGCCTAAATGATGAGGCCCTAAATGCCGCCAGAGACCACAGCCAAGTAAGACACTGTGATGCCAAATCTTCCATGTAGATGGCTCTGTAGAGAATGACATTAAAATAAGTGGCCCTAATAAGGTGAATGTTGGCCTTTTCTGACGCCCATTAGCGATCTCAGCTCTCTAACAAAGACTAGGGTCCACAGAGGGCCATAAAAACAGGGCAGTGATAGTGCAGCAAGGACAACCGTGACTATGGAGGGGCTACACAGGAAAGTTAACTTAAGTAAAATACTATTCTAAATGAAGTCTCGTGGACCCACTTAACTTAGTACCACCATAAAAACAAAACAAACAGAATAGCAGAACCTTACTCTACCAACATTACGCTGACATCACTATGGCCTTGTGTTTGTCCTCGTCCACCTCATAAATACTTGGTAGAAAAGAGCTTTGAGAAACTATTTAATGTATAGAAATCACAGAGGACTCCTCATTCCAGTCCATTTGATTGAGGTTTAAATACCGAATCCTTCTCTCAGAATGTGTATGATACAACTTTAACTTCCTACTTTTGTAAATGAAGCGCAACCCAATCCGTGTAATTACTGAGAAAAGGAGGTCATGGTAATCCAGACTGCAGGTATCAATGGAAGCTGACACAAGTTGAGTTAAGAATTCTCTTTGTGTTTGTAAGATTTGCTTGGTAATTTGCCACCTCTCCTGATCGGCATAAAGGTAAGTAGAACATCCTTTGAACTTTCCTGCCATAAAAAAAAAACAAAAGTGAACAATGAAAGTGGGGAAAATTCACATCAGAGCTTGGATACCAAAGAAGAGATCACCATTCACAAGAAACACAGTTGGACTTCAAAATAATGGGGAAAATATAAGAAGAAAAGTAGTTCATCTGCACCTCAGTCGTCATCCTCAGTGACTGTACTTCAGGGAAGATGAACAGGGAATAAATCTAATGCTTTTAGATGGCCATACCGCCTTTGCTATGCCCAATCCCGTCAGATCTTGGAAGCTAAGCAGGGAAGGGCCTGGTCAGTACTTGGATGGGAGACTGTTTGGTAACACCAGGAAGCCTGGGGAATGCAGTGAGTGAGGGAGTGGTTGGTGGTGGTCGGAGGGCATGGACAGCTGTAGCTACAACAGTAGCTTACCACTAGCGAGTATGGAGTGAATGAATAATGACGACAATGTAGTGCTTTGAAAAACTTGGTAATACAGGCTTGTAAAGCGCAATACAAGTGTAAGGCATCTATTGATAACTAAAACTACGAATAATGGAGTATCTTTTCTGTTGAAATGACAAAACTAAACTAATGAGCTTCATAAGTCAATGAGCGAGCAAAGGAAGAAGTTGTGCCTTTTCAGACTTCATGTGACTGTGAGGCTTCTTGGTGAACATATGCAGGTGTGTGTGTGTGTGTGTGTGTGTGTGTGTGTGTGTGTGTGTGTGTGCTCTCCACTCATCACCGCCCCAGTGCCCTGGCATTAAGCAGAAGGAGAGGTGAGGGGTCAGGGCGGGGCAGCAGTGACCCCTCCGTCTCAACGCCACTGTGTCATCCTCTGGTCAAGGCAAACAAACAAGGCTCGCCCCGGGTGAGGGGGTGAGAGGGCAAAGAAGGGGGTGTGGCCAGGGGGTGAAGGGGCTCAGAGGGGGGCAGTTCCAGGTCAGGGGACGGTGCAGGACAGGAGGCAGGGGATGACAGTACTCTCATTGGAAGTACATTTTGGACAGTTACAAAAAGACACTTGCTCTGCTATTGAATAGAACGGTTATGCAGGAGTGATTATTGCATTGGTGTATATTTTGTACAAAGAAAAAATACTTAACAGTAAAGTGGCTGTGTCTCTTCATACTCCTAGAGTGAAATCCATTTTCCCCCATTGCAGTATAATATGTGTGAAGACATTTGTGGAAAAAAAGAAACCGCATTTGACTGTCTATGGTCTATTATGAGTGATAATTTATGCTTAAGTACCAACAATACTACACACATTAGCCTGGTAGAGGCTGTTAAAAACGCTATGGTCACTTTGCACCCTTTATTAATCTCTATGGAGATTAATAAAGTAAAGTATAAAGTATAATTTAACTTAAAAGGTGGAAATATGCTTATAAACACTATCCCTGAGAAACAATGTGATGTTCGGAATAACTATTGGATTATAACTAGCAACTTGTTACATAAAAACGCATTACTTATATTTGTTCTGTGTTAAGACTACTATATGTTTATGCCAATAACAATAAACCCTAAGAAGAGATTGGACCTGAATAACCATATTTACAAACAAGTAAGCACAAGATAAGCGTCAAAAACATAACTCCAAAAGTAAATTGGCCTCCTGAATTCAAACACTAGATGCACAAAAGAATACTGTATTTGTTGTTCTCTACCAAGAGGAGCACTACTACATCTACAAGAACTCTTTCTGTTTTATATTTCCACCATTCCAAGTGAAACGGTTCAAAGTTTAATACCAACGTCTTCAGTTTGAGAACTCCACAACCTGCACAATCCCAAATGCACGTCGAGAAAGTGAATATTCACCCTCTTGGTTTCATTTCTTGAGAGCTGCACATTTTTCGAAGTTGTTTTGTATAATTTAAAGAGACTGTAAGGGTATGGGTATGTGTGTGTGTGTGTGTCACGACGTCTCTCTGAACTACCTATATTTACTACTGAAAGTGAATTCTTTATGAGAGCACCGATATCAAAGACAGCAGGATCAAAGAGGATTTAATAAGCTACCCACTGTTCTATGAAACCTCAACTTTCATGTCATGCATTTTCTTTAGTTTTCTTCATTTTGGGCTTTGGGCCAAGAGCTGACACTAAAGACAAACACGTGTAGTCACATTGTCATTCTCTATTCCACTAATTTGTTAGTCTGTAAACCTTGCACAGCAGAATGTCCCAGTGGCTTGCCAGTGCGCATTTTATCAAACCATGTCAGCTTTGTAGAACACACAACTACCTGCTCCTCTAACATCCCAGGTTTCTAAGGCCTGCGTCTGAACAATGTCACACACTAGTGGATTGGACAAGAAGAGACTGATTAGAGAGAAGCAGTTATAGTCACTATATGAGAAACAGGTGGACGGTGTTTGTTTTACATTGCAGACCTGTCTGAGGGAACGATCCGAAAAGAAGTTTGAAAAACTATCATACAGGAAACAAATGAAACATGAATAAATAAACAATTTTATCACATAAATGTGGATTTTATCTGATTATATTCAACTTGTGACAGCAATAAACAGTACTACTACAGATTCTACTGTAGTAGTACTGTACACATACCACTTCATTCAGAAGGATCAGTGGCTTATAAGAGAGCATGGTTTTCAATGTGATGAAACACCAAATATATCAACATCTGACTGAGTTGATTATGTTTGATTATGTAAACAAATGTTTGTTTCACAAGAATGATTCATTCTGATGGGGGATATACAGTAGTCGAAGTGACAAACATGACAACATGAACCTGGCTCAAACTGAAACTCCATCCTTACATTTGTTCTTGTACATGTCCCAGGAGGAGCTGGTCCCATGTGGCCAAACCTTCCCAGCTACTACTCTGTGCAGTGGTGTGTATTCAGCTCTTCGTCCCGGGGGACTGAAGCCGAGTGCAGGTGACATGTTGACACAACAGAGAAACACTACTACGAGGGATACTGTACCATCAAAACTTGCACACAGCATGGATAAAGCGTAATACAATGTCACAGTTCAGTGTCATGGGGAACATTCATGGGGGTGAATGTATACAGGATGCGAGGAGTTTAGCATACTACAGTGCACAGGGAAAGTTGCACCAAGACCCACTGTTGCACAAAGTCTCTCAAGAACTCAATATGCAAATGGCTGCAGCAAGGGATTCTCCATACACATGCGATGCATTGAAAATTGTTTGGTTGCTTTGGGTTATGCAGTAAGTACAACATATGCTTAAACAAGCGTGGAGTTGAGGATACGTAGTGCCTCCACACAAACCTACTGTGCACTTTCAAAATTACCTTAACCCAGCTCGTATACAAGAACATTTTTCCTGGATTCATTAGTTCTATAAATTGCCCATTGTAGTCGTGCAATTTGTCTTTGGAGATAACACTATCTCTGTGTTTTGTTCAGTTCTGAACAATTTTACCAAATTTTACTCACACGATTATGGGTGCTTTTTTATATTTATTTTTTAAAGATCACTGATGGACAGGTGTGTTGAAAAAAATCAAAACTACTTTTAAAGGTGTTTCATAATTCATAAATTGTGACCGACCAAAGCTTGAAGTATGTTTTCAAACCTTAAAATGACTGGAAATGATAAGTGATTAACAAAGAAGAGTAACAGATGAATAATTAAGAAGTAATTGATTCTTCTCTTTTCTGAGACATTTTCTTTGCTGAATGATTAGACGTTGTTTATTAACTGTGTTTACTGAGATGATAAAACAACATCATCAATCATTCTTAAAGACTGGTGCTCCGATGGGGAGCATTAGAATGCATTACAGATGTCACGCATCATCAGGCTAAACATCTCATTTCCACCTCGCTGTGAGCTGTGTCTGGGGTCCCTCTGTCAGCGGGCTGTTTAAAGTGCGTGTGTGTGTTTGGGAGTGTATTTACGGTGAAGTGATGCTGTGACCCTACTCCCTGGGGCGAGGGATCCATCACTGTCCGGCCTCTCTTTGTGATTGGACTGGTTTGAGACCTGGAGCCTGCTCTGGTCCCTCCCAATCCCTCCCCATGCTTAGTGTGTGTGTAGGTGTGTGTGTGTGTGTGTGTGTGTGTGTGTGTGTGTGTGTGTGTGTGTGGGTGCGTGTGTGTGTGTCAAGGGATGCCCAACATCACTCTTCTCCCCAAAATACCATCTTATGCCCTTGTTATATTTAGACTGAATTGTTTTTTTCAGATTATACAAAATACTGATACTCTCAGATGAGGCCAAGAGTCAGCTTTTCTAATTGCTTGCATTACTAGTACTTTCACAAGTAATATCTTAAAAGATAATCCACAAATTATTATATTCATCACTGGATTGTGCTGTACAACACCAGATATCTCCATACAACAACGTTATTTTTCTTTACCTCATCTGAATTGCCTTTAGAACAGAATCAACAGAACTTTGTGAAGTTGCTTTAATTTTTGGATAAATATTTTGTATGTGTTTTCTCTTTTTTTGTGGTTGCATTTTGTCATGATGGATCCTGAAGTTGCACCATTTGAGAACCATTGCTTTTGAATGTTGTGATGTCACCTGAAACACAGCAATAGACAATTTATTTATACAGCCATTATTTCATTACTTTCATATCTTAAATGCATATACATTTATGTTTGTTTGTTTTTCTATTCCTGAAAACCCTACTGCTTGTCAGCAGTCTAACAATACGGTTTATTGGGCTTCGTCTATACCACATAGTGAACAGTAAGATTAACTTATTCAGGTAGATACAAGAAGAATTTTAATTTTTTAAATATTCTGTTATGCATGTTACGTTCTCACTTTTTGATAGGTCCTAATCACCGTAACTGTTTCCATATTTTTAATTTCATTAAAACAATATAGAAACAAATGTTATGTGGAAAATTGTGAATTGCACTTGACTAATTCTGAACATGTGTGTATACTGTTATGAGTTGTTTAAATACTCTTCTCTCAATATCTTTATTAATTCATATCATTTTTATTCCTCTTAACCACTATGACTACAGGTTCACCACCACCACCCACATTATACAGTAATATTAAAGGAAGTGCCTTGCTGTCATAATTAGCTATAAAAAATTTATGCATTAACTCCATGTGTGGTCCAGAGAACAGGCCTTGAGGACATACTGGGTAAAAAAAGAAACCGCACACGTCAGGAAGCTTGTGAGCTCGAATCACAGATAAATAATTGAGTGACATAATTAGCATGGTGTGCTATTGTGTCAGAACATTTCCTCACACATGCTTGAAACACTTGTGCAGGTGTTTAGCACCGGCAGGTCTCTCAAGGTGTATAATTAAAATGCTTTGGATTTTTTTTTATGTTGACCTTTCCCTCAACAAGTGTAATTGTGGAGTTAACAAATAGCATGATGAAATTATTATTGTTTTGAGTGGTATCAGGTGAACAAGTTCTGGGTACGAGTACTATGATGTGTTACTGCAATAAACACTAAATATCAGGGCGGCACGGTAGTACAGTGGTTAGCGCTTGTGCTTCACAGCAAGAAGGTCCGGGTTGATTCCCACCAAGGCCGGGGCCTTTCTGTGTGGAGTTTGCATGTTCTCCCCGTGTCTGCGTAGTTTCCTCCGGGTACTCCGGTTTCCCCTACCACTAAAAACATGTACAATAGGCCAGGATGTTTGAGAGTGCGCATGGGGGACGACGGATGGAAATTAGCCCAAGGCTACAATCCGGTGTGGCTTGTTCATTCACTTGCACTGTCCCTACCACATAAACATCATCTCTTGTTTTTGCAAAACTATGTTTTATGTACAGAATAAAATAGTAGTGCCAAATCCACTAACTTATAACTCTACACTATCATTCCGTGCAGTTAAACTGTCTACCCATGGGTAGAAAAGTGAAAAGTGGGGCGTGCATAATTATTCATATAGCATGACTTAATACTTTGTGGAACCCCTTTTTCTGCAATAACAGCAGCAAGTCTTCTGGGGTATGACTACAAGATTTGCACATCTAGAGACTGACATTTTAGCCCATTCCTCTTTACAAAACAACTCAAGCTCTGTCAAATTAGAAGAGAGCGTTTGTGAACAGTTTTCAGGTCTTTCCACAGATTTTCAATAGGATTTAGGTCAGGACTTTGACTGGGCCATTCTAACACATTAATATGTTTGTTTTTAAACCATTCCATTGTAGATTTAGCTTTGTGTTTAGGGTCATTGTCCTGCTGGAAGGTGAATCTCGCCCCAGCCTCAATTCTCTTGCTGACTCCAGCAGGTTTTCCTCCAAAATGTCTCTGTATTTGGCTCCATCCATCTTCCCAACTATTCTTACAATCTTCCCAGTCCCCGCTGAGGAAAAGCAGCCCCATAGCATGATGCTCCCCCACCATATTTGACACTGGGGATGGTGCACTCAGGACGATGAGCAGTGTTAGGTTTGTGCCATACATAACGTTTTGCATTTGAGCCAAAAAGTTCAATTTTTGTCTCATCTGACCAAAGCACTTTCTTCCACATGGTAGCTGTGTCCTCCATATGACTTCTAGCAAACTTCAAACAGGATTTCTTATGGCCTCCTTTCAATAATGGCTTTCTTCTTGCCACTCATCCATGAAGGCCAGATTTGTGTAGAGTACGACTTATAGTTGTCCCATGTACAGATTCCCCCAGCTCAGGGCAGTACGTCGCAGCTCCTCCAGAGTTATCTTGGGGCACTTGGTTGCATTTCTGACCAGTGCTCTCCTTGTTCTGTCTGTTAGTTTAGGTGGACGCCGTGTCTTGGTAAGTTTGCAGTGGTGCTATACTCTTTCCATTTCCAAATGATGGATTGAACAGTGCTCCGTGAGATGTTCAAATCTTGGGAAATCTTTGTATAACTTAACGCTGCTTTAAACTTCCCCAACTTTATCCCTGACCTCTCTGGTTGGCTCCTTGGCCTTCATGATGTTGTTAGTGACCAATACACTCTGACCATAGCTCTGAGGCCCTCACAGAACAGCTGAATTATACTGAGAGTAGATTACGCATAGGTTGCCTCTATTTAATGGTTAGGGCAAGGTGTGAA
Source organism: Neogobius melanostomus (assembly GCA_007210695.1). Classification (NCBI taxonomy): domain Eukaryota; kingdom Metazoa; phylum Chordata; class Actinopteri; order Gobiiformes; family Gobiidae; genus Neogobius; species Neogobius melanostomus. The sequence continues at coordinate 4,392,246 of VHKM01000131.1, forward strand.
CATTCTGCAGTCATTAGGAATGTTATAAAGGCAATTTAATGCACTCTGAAAATGCTGTATGAATACTTATGCACACCCCACTTTTCACATTTCTATTTTTTGTAAAATAACAGAATCATGTATCATTTTGTTTTCACTTCACAGTTGTCTGTTACTTGTGTGTGAACTTTCAGTAAAAAATTCAAAATAAAATCTTTACGTTTAGGGTTGTAAACATGACAAAATGTGCAAAAGTTCAAGGTGTATTAGTACTTTTGCAAGGCACTAACAATTCAAAACCATATTTCTTACTTTTGAATGGTCAAAATGTTGTTGATAAATATAAAAACTTATGTGAATGAAACCCAGAAATTTGTAAATAGGCCTCAGTCAGAGCCTGTGCTACGGACAGTAAACCAATCTTACAATGTCCTCACACATGCGCGTGTGCACATACAGGCTCCACTCCCCGCCTCCCCTGTGTCGACTAAATGTCAACTCCCTTGACATACAGCCTTGTTTGCAGCCAATGATTACCTCATAGCTAATTAATCCTGATTCAATCAATGTGAACTGTTGGGCTACTGTGTATTTGTGTGCGCGAGCGGCAGAACAACAGCGTGAACAGGGGAGGCAGCAGTAACTTAGATGATGATGGATGAGAGTCGAAGAGAGGCCTGTTCTAATCAGCAGGACCTTTTCCCTCCGGTGGAATAGGTGGCAGTACAGAGAAGGGTTGGGGAGGAGATGGAGATGTACAAAGAGTAAGAGGGCGTGGTTACAGCGGTCTATGCAAAGGCAGATAGATGGATACTGATGCTCAGACGCCCTTCCTAGTGTGACATTTATCAGTCTTGGGACTGATATATAGTGAGAACCAGATGTTTACATACACTTTATAAAAATACACATTTGCATTATTTCTCACTGTCCTACATTAAACCAGAATTAACTTCTTCTTTTTTTTCCAGTCAATTAGAATTTAAAACAAATATTTCTATTTTCTGAATGCCAGATGAAAGAGAGATTGACACATTGACTTTGTTATCCATAAGCCACTTTGTAACCAGTATTGGCCATATGCTTTGGATCATTGTTCATTTGGAAGACCCATCTGCGCCCAAGCTTTAACTTCCTGGCTGATGTCTTGAGATGTTGCTCCAATATTTCCACAGTGTTCTTTCTTCATGATGTCATCTATTTTGTGAAGTGCACCAGTCCCTCCCACAGAAAAACAACCCCAGGCAACCCCACAGCATGATGCTGCCACCCCCGTATTTCAAAGTTGGGATGGTGTTCTCAGGCTTGCAAGATTCCCCCTTTATCCTCCAAACGTGACAATGGTCTTTTTTTTTTCCACTCTGGATAATGACAAACTCTTACCAGGTTCAGCATCTTCACCAGGTCTTTTGCATTTGTTCTTGGGTAATACTCACATTTCAGACCACAGCACGTTCATCTCTGGGACGCCAAACCCGCCTTCTTTCTGATCTGTATGATGACTGGACATTTCTATCATTGTTTGAACCACTAAACCTGGCACTTTAAGTGCCTTGAAATTGCACCCAAGGATGAAACAGACTTGTGCTTCCAAGGACATGATATCATCATCTGGGCTTTCCCAAATTGTTTAAAGGTATAGTAATCTGTATGTAAACTTCTGACTTTTTAAAAAGTAACAAAAACATTTCTAAAAAAAATTATATCTCTCATTCTTCTGACATATAGCAAATAGAAATATATATTTTCTTTAATTCTAACTGACCTAAAAAAAAAAACTGGTTTCATGTCAGACACTAAGAAAAATAATGCAAATGTGTCTTATAAATGAAGTGTATGTAAAGTTAAGGTTCCCGCTGTATATCTAAAACAAAATAAACGATTGTAATTAGCATGCTTTATATGTGCCTCTATGGCCTTAAATTACCTTTTCTGGCTGTCTTTCCAACAATTCCTGTGGTTCATTTTGGTTAGCCCCTCTGTCCAAAAAAATGTCCAATTACACAAACTAAAATGGCAACAAAGATATAGAAGTAAAGGAGACAATAGACGTTTAAGAGTGTGTCACGTCTTAATGAGAAGCTCACCAAGGATCCATGTTGCTACAGCTTCAACCAACCTCAGTTGCAAATCAGTATAGAAGATGAATGAAAGAGCTGCACTTGTTTTAATGACATCTTTCTGACTAAAGACAAACAGATGGAGCATGTATGTGCAACTTTATAATTCCCAGAGTGGAGCATTCCTGTCAAAGAAGGTTTTGGCCTGTATTCAAAACTTTAATGTGCAGCTTTCTTCCATGCCCTTTAACACATCACATGGGATTTCGGTCAAGCATGTTGTATCAAAATGAAGAATTACAGAAGACGCCATGTTCGCGGTCCTCTTCTTGTGTTCATTAGCACTCTCGGAATTGTCCCAAGACGTCGCCTTCTTGCTTGTTGGCTGGAATGACTTGAGATACAAGAGCATGTTTAAAACATTCTCTGTAGCAGGCCGACACAAACAAACCAGAGTCAAATTAAATGTTAAAGTGTGTTTTTTTTAATGCAGGGTCAGCTTATGAGTAAATATGGGCCTGTAAACATGTCATAAATATAAGATTAGTGCTTGGAATTTGAGATAATCTAAAGGAATCAAACGTAATTAGCTAAAACTAATTAATAAGTGAGCAGAAAGCTGTTGCCTTTCTCACAAGCGACACTAAATATAGAGAGGGAATAAAGTATGACCCAGATTGTATGCAGAATGTGAGGATCGGGACATAACGTATGGGAAATAAAATCTTGCGCATGGCTAAACTCCACACAGATGGGCCAGATTTTGTCAATAAATGTAGAATGTTATTTTTAGGAAATCAAACCAATTTCCAGTGGCCTCTTACTTCAAGGGACATGGGGTCAACTCTAGGTTATGTACTTAACTCGGGGTCTACTTATACATACACTTTCACAAATCAGTCCCCAATATGTCAGTTCTATCATGAATGCTTGTCTTTAATTAGTCTGAATGCCTAGAAGTAAACCTACCCCCATGCAACATATACAGTAAGTTTTATGTGTTTCCAGTGCCTGTGAGGTCATCTGTGTGTCACAAGCTGACACAAACACAAAGTGCAGATTGTAAACAGATTTTCCTCTCATGTATGTGTTAAAGTTGAATCGCAGAGTGTGTTCTCTTTAGATCAAAGCTGCGGTGACACTAAAAATCACAGCACACCATTTAGCAAACTCAATGACTATAGGGAAGAAACAGTTGTATTTCAAAGCCCATGCGCTCCCATCGGAGTATGTGGCTAATAATGTGTTGACTTGTAATTACATACAGGCTTTTCCTTCCCCACACAAACTCATACAAAGTCGAACGCCCACGAGCAGCCATCGGCACATATGCATGCACATTACAAGTGTCAGAGAGCTGGGAGAGAGCTGCACAGGTGGTGCCTCACATCGGGTCTGCGCCGCACTTCAAAAGGACACCCCTGACATCTCCAAGCGCTTGCAAATGATGATGCACAGAGATCTTTTTGCCACTACAAAGGCAGAACAAAAGAACTGACATGAAAGAGAAGTCAATAAACATAAGACATTTAATAAAACATTTTCACTCGGAATTCTCTACAAAGGTCTTTGCCTTTTATTCCACCCCAACACGTCATTGGACAAAAGTGTTGAGTCACATGACAGAGCCGGGGCAACCACCCAGATTTTTTTTTCTGATGGTGTGTTTGTCTTTCTCTTAGATGGGGAAACTGGACATAAATGAAGAGAATGCACTGGTTGGAGTAAGTGCAAATTGTCTGTGTGTCATGAATAACAATTTTCACTAATTCAGGAAGTCAATTAGCAGGTCGTCTCATGATCGGAAGGTCGGGGGTTCGAATCCTGCCTCCCGAAGGTGCACACCTCTCGTCCCTCTTTGCTTCCAGTGTCTGCGTACATTAGTGTATGAATGAGAGTGTGAATGGGTGAGTGGATCCTTGCTGTAAAGAGTGCCTTATGTAGGTGGGAAAGTGCGATATAAGTTGAGACCATTTACCATTTACTGTAGTAGTAGCAGCAACAGCCGTGGTTAGTGGAAGTAGTAAAATGTTACTTAACCAAATTTAAATTCAACTCTTAAGTTAATTTCCCGCTCTGTAATTACGGTATGGATCACAAAAAAATGAATAAAGGATCCAAGAAGAAACTTTGCTGAAGCTTTTTGTTTTAATACTATGCCATGTAGAGCTAGTCTGCTTCATTAATCCCATTTCCTCTATACAAACTTTTTCAGACTTGCTTCTCAGAAAAAGTTGCCACATATTCTTGCTATACTTTGGCCAGAGTGGACCTGTGCAAAAAGTCCTTCGGTATATCCAAAAAGTTATGAAATTCAGATGAGTCCCTTATCTGCCCCCCTCCACCAACACCTGACTCGCCCTGTGTTACACTTGATGTCGATGTCGCGGGATGTTGGCAGCAGCATCTCTTGGTTTTTTGAGGCTGGGTCCTCCGCCAGCCTTTTGAGAGTGACCTCATGTTCCATTCTGTTTCTGTGCCGCTGTGCACCACCGGGCGCTCCGTTCCTCCGGGGCTGACACTTCACTGTAGCTCCAACAAGTGCTATGGGACACCGAACATCTGTAAGCTCACTGCTCACTCATTCAGCCGCCTCTGTACTGGCCACATGCTTCCTGCTCTGCGTGTGTTTACATCATAGCGTTTGAAGCCGTGCGCTGCATTGCTTTGGCACCAGTTACGTTTGGCTCCAAAAGTCCGTTCCAAAGCCTCGCTAGTCGGCACTCGCGCACTAAGCATGTCACCGCAGCAGGGACAGTCCTATATGGCACATTTATGACATGCCTGCTGCTGTTTATGTGAGCATGTGAGGAGATTTACAAACTAGCAGTCCCGGGGATTATGTACTGCGTGTTGCAGTCCGAAGTTTTCCTGGTTTTCAGCACGGTTTAACACAAACAGCATGTAGAGACTGCCGAGAAAGACTGCCAAAGAATAATAAAATAAAATACTAATTTGTATGCACACATAGATTTATATACTTCACTGTAAACCCACTTTAAAGACTATAATAAATCAGTTATTTGTATTAAAAGTTGCTGTTATAAAAAATTACGAAAGGGCTTTACTTTTTTGCTTACCTTCACCCAGATCAGGATTAAAATACTTTATTAATCATCATCCCTAAGGGCAATGAGATACAATTATCACTTTATCTTATACTGTAAATCACTTTCTTGTTTTATGTGAGATGACTGACAGTTCAATGATCCCCGGCCCAGTCTCTGTGTGGATATTACTGTTAAGTCATTGCTTTTCCAGGTGGTCTGTGCCAAGGTGAAAACGGCTTGGGTCGGGGGTCAACTTAGTGCTATTTTTTCCCCCCTCTCTGATGCAAGCGCTTTAGACACTTCTCAAAGACGTTTCCTGTTCGAAAGTCTTTGAAAGGTGTCCAAGCACTTCCCCATGCTGGCTCCGGGCTCCCTCCCCGCAAGTTTCACAAAAAAGACAACTCCGGACTATACGCGCCAACTGGCAATTTCCACGCGGTTTCAACAGCCATGTGTACAATTTCGAATGCGTGATGCAATGTAATCTCCGCGTTATTCAGATACTTTTTCATGTCGAAATGTCTTGTACATTTCACTCCTGTTTTAAACATAACACACTTCCTTTTTTTTTTGCTTTTTATGTTTACGTCAAGGCGGTGTAAGCTCCGTGTTTGTGCGAGCCGGGAATGAAATCACACACGTACAGTGCTCTAGCATGAATATTCGGCGTTGCTTGCTGTGGTCTATGTCAGTCTGGGGAGCTGCCTGTGAATAGAGCAAGGGAGGTGGGTGGGGGGGGGGTGTTGCGGTAGTGGATGCCGGACTAGAAGGGGTATGCTTTCCTCTAATGGGCTACCAGGGGACCCACTGCCTGCTCTCCGGAGACTCGGCGGGCTCCATACGTTGTGTAGCGTGTGAGAGCCTTTGTCAAAAAAAAAAAAAAAAATACACACACACACTTCCTCAGATATTCCTTTTCAAATCCGTTTTACGACAAACTTGAATCTCCAGCCAATTAGGCAAAGCAGGGAAACTTCATAATCACGGTTCATGGACGTGCGCGACCGCGGGAAGTTCTTTGGAGTGTTTGTCTGAGATAATGCGCCATACGCGACAACACTTTCGTCGTTATTACATCAACATCAATTTGTCATCTTTCTAATTGTTGCTTGCATGGATGTGCGCATCAGTACGTCCGGGCCTTAAAACACTGGTCTCGTCCGTCTTACCTGTCTCCGTGAAACGCTGTGGCGACGCGTCTCAAAAACCTTTAATCAGACTATAGCACAATGGCTAAACTAAAGCCGCCTTATCTAAACACAATCAGATTAGAGGGGATTGCTTCTTCGCTAAGCTTTCCCCTCTTTTCTCGGATCAAGATGATTTGATTAATAATTTGCAGTCATATTATCCTTTAAGAAGCATAAATTGTTTTGGAATTTATTTATTTATTTCCCCCTCCAATTGTTTCCGTGAGGCAGATTGAGAGATTATGTTGCACCTTTTTGCTTTTCTATTTCCCCATTGATTTTTCCGCTGGATTTGGACTGCAAGCACAGCCAGTGGCCAGATGGGGGTGCCATGCCTGCTGCACACAGCGGGGGCGCTCCTCCACACCTAATCTCATCAAAATAAACATGCCAGCGGTTGTCAGCTTCTCAGCGGCAAGAGGCGAGAGCGAGTCAGAGAGAGAGAGAGAGAGAGAGAAAGGGGAAGCGCTATAGAAACAGGTCAGGCTAATCATGCATATAATTGCATTTTGACATTTTGGGCTTCTGGGACCAGACCTTTGGATATCAGGTTATCCTCACAGCACTTAAGTGATTAACAAATGAAAATGCGGCGCTGAAACTTAATTAGATATTGTGTCTCATCTGTGGTTAAATGGATGGGAGGGTTCGCGGGACATTATTTTGTGCGTAGGACAATGATCCATTTTCATGAAAAGGCACGTGTAAAAGCATGGAGTTTTGCAGACTAAAGTGATTCTGATTCATACTTTCCCCCAAAATGACTCCTTGACCTGCAATGCTGCTGTTAAATGATGCATACATTCGACTTCTGTATCATTTCCGTGTTTACTCCTTGAAATAACATTCCCTTGTGGCACGAAAAAAAAAAAGGTCCGCCTGTTTAAATTGTTCATGTACATTTTGCAGCTACAGTCGGCTATTAAAGTCTAATCACGGGAACAAATTCTGAAATACATCTTTTTTTCTTTCTTTTTTTTTGTCAACACAATAGCATAAAATAAAACAACCTCATCCCAAGTGAAAGAAGCCCCCGAGACAAGCAGACATGATAGTTACATTGATCCAGCTCTCCTGACTTGGCTCTACCTGATTCTCAGCAGAGCACTCACCTTATCCCCATGTTGAAACCAGCTCCACAACACGATTAGCTACTTTTCCACTTTACTAATTCATGGTCCCACTTAAGCCTTTGAACACTAAACATACATTTCTCCATCTATCCTGAGATGGCCCTCGTTTTCCTGTAGACCTAACAATGTCAACTTTGATTCAGTCTCTTTATTTATAAATGTTCTTTTTTTTTTGTGTGCTTTTGATGAGCTAAGCACATGTATTGTTTCAATGGCGCAATTCTTTATATGGGCTGATAACTCTGTCTGTGCACAATGCAAAAATGTTGCTTTACGGGTCAGAATCCGTGTAAAAGGATCAATAAAAGGAACATAAAGGAGAAAAACAAACAAAAAACACGATTCAAACTCAATGACATGAAGTTCTGTGGTGCCAATGTGTCAAAAGGCTAAGTTCCCTTTCCTCTCTCCCACATCACACGGACCCTTCTACCAGAGAGTATACAGAGATTCACTACACCAGGACACACCCCTTCTATACGCCCATGCCAAAACATGCACAAAGCATATTCACAGCAGCCATGCTCATCTCCTGCATTTTGCATAGGTGACACTTTTCATTATTCAAAGCTTCTTTCTGGGGATGTGGGGTGCACACCGAGAGGCGACATGCACTCTCTCTCTCAACAAGGTAGGCCTTAATTATGCATGCTCAGACAACAGGCATCACATTTGGGTAGAGTGTGTCTGCGTGTGTGTGTGTACTTGGGCTCACCTGCCTAATTGTGAGGATGCATATGGGCCAGGCATCGGGGAGTGTACACAAAATACAGCATGTGCACGTGTGTCCTTGAAGACCCACGGCATTTCCAAACATTTGCGCTTATACATTTGCATATCATGGGGGGGGGGGGGGGGGGGAGTACAGTATTTTATTGAAATAATTCCAAAATTATTCAGAAAGTTAGGACAACTGTGTACATGTTGCATTAAGTATGAATAAATAGAGATCGTATCAGGAAGGACACCAAAGTAACCTGTGCAAGGAGAGAGTTCCCATGCGCAATAGTCACCCCCGAATTTGTTTTGGACCTGTACAGAGATAATACAATCAATGGGAGACAAATGAGGTTCTTCTGAAACAGTTTGAGAACCACTCCTTTATGTGATTACAGCAGACGCAGTTCAACGGTACAGGTTTCTTTAGATGGGCCCTCCACTTTGGGTGTCAAAACATCCGCACATTAGAACAGTGAGCATCACATTAACCAGCCGCACCGTCAGCTCTGAGGTGCAGCAAGACAGGGATTTTCAGCTTGATTGGGTTTTCATCTAGGAGTAAAGGAATGAATTATTTATTTTCAGACTCGCGTGTGTATGTGTGTGTACGTATCAAACGCGCGTGCATGTGTGTGTGTTTGACGCATGGAAAGAAAAAAAAAAGAAAAAAGAGCCCAGCCGAGGTAAATACTTAAACATTCTACCTTTCTCTTGATGCAGAAAAAAACAACACGCTTTAGGGTCAGAGTGCAGCGTTCCCAAATGTGAAATTCCAGCAATTATTCACGGGAGATCCGAAGCGGGCGCTCGGGGCAACATGTCCGCACCCTTGAGTGGGCAGGGGAGACTGACAGGCCCATTATGAAACGGCCCGCGTGGCAGATAAATATTTCAGACACAAATAAATAAAGGATGCCCGGCGTTTTCCCGCTGAACGACTTTTCACAGCCCGATGCCCACGGACGCTTGCCCAAGAATTTCACTATGCACCTTCTAACCTGTTCTACCTTAGGCTCCGAGCGAGACCCCAAAACGTCCCCTATAACCTTCCTACTGACCCATGCTGTGTGTCCTATCGTGTGTATATTAAAGGCACTGAACGACTTTTGGCATCTGCTTGCAGGTAGAGACCACACTTCACCATTTCTAGCTACAAAAGAGCAATTAATCCAGTTGTCTGACACTAGCTATCAAACGGGGCCATTCCTTTTGTAGGTTTGGACATGTCTCTGTTGAGCTAACACAGCTCTCTTTGTTGTCCAATAATTACAGTAATGTGGAGAATACACACTGAATCCTAATGATCTATCCCTCCAAACGTGTGGAATGATTACAAATGGGGCTGGAAGCAAGAAGCACCTCAAGGGGTATGTAAAATACACATATAGATTGAATTTAATAGTAGATTAAGCGTGGTAAGTGTCTGGTGCCATAATAGGCATGGCTAAGCATCTCCTCTGCCCTTCCTAATAGTTTCTCACGGATTACCTCGCTCCACTTTATTAGGCCAGCATGCCATCCCAGAATCCCAGAGGAGGCCAGCGTAATAATTCAATTAAGGACAATTATGAGGTGGTCCTGTTGTTTATGATCATCTCATTTTCCATATCACTCGAGTGCCATTGGGACGTACAGGTGAATAGCAAGGAATTTTAAGTGCGAGTAAAATCCTGAATATAGGAGTAAAGTATTGTCAGGTAATTATATCTGCATTAAATCTGTTTTGGTAATACAGAAATTTGTAAATTGTGCGCAAATGTGAACAAAAAGAGAGCTCTTGGAGACCCGTTTTGTATACAAGGAAATGAGTAGTATACTAAAACCTTCTACAAGTGTGCTTCTTTATATCTTTATGATATGAATGCTACCAAGTTGAATGAAGTCATATTGACAGCTTTTCCTGTGTTTTACTACTTCAAATGTTTCTGCGGGTGTGTACAGTAGTTTGGATATCAGCCTTTGTCTTTGATGTCCTGCTGGGCTGCACAGTGGAAGCATCTTTTCTACCAACGGGACTATTACACCAGACAAGTTCAAATCCTGGGCTCCAAAGGTCTGTGGTACTGTCTGTTTTTTTCTTTTCTTTTTCTATCTCTCCACCATACACTCACACACCTCACCTTTCAATGCTATCCTCCTTAATACATCTCCTTCCCCTTCTCCCTAACAAAAATCATGTTGAATGTAGAGATGAAAAAAGGACGGTAAAATATTAATGTTGACGTGCTTTGTTCTTGGAAGCGCGAGACGTGGAGACACGGAGTTCCTCTTGAGTTCTGGGGGGGGGGGGTGTGAAAAAAATGGTCTGATTCATTAGCCACGGTGTCTATGTGCAGAAGGTCCACAGAGGCCTGACACATCCGCTGAGAGATGCAGGAGAGAGGCCACCCCCCACTTCCAATCACCCCCCATTCTATCTCTCCTCCGCCTCTCCAAACTCAATTTCCACTTGTCTTGTAAATTCTGCTCATATTACAGTCTCTCTGGTGATGCTACCGTCTCAGCCCCCTATATGTATGTTGTTTGTTCTTTTTAATGCAACTACAGATGCCGGACTGAAAGCGATGCAGAAAAAGAGCATGTTTCGTAGCTTTACTCTAGATTAGATCTTAGGGTAAACAAGCCCAAGGACCCGAGAGCTGTGAAGTGGCAAACATGCTGCCCTGAGCGACTAGCTTTGAGGGGTAAAATGCTACACATTCAGATACGTAGGAAATATATTGAGGACAAGTATACTACAGGGAAGGTCCTGGTTCACTACTTTCTTTCCTCTCATCTTTATACCTTCCCTTATGACCAGGGCTCATCAAACTGTGCTGAGTGGACACAGTCCCTCCACGTAATGCAAGGGGGAGACGCACAGCCTGCACCAGACCGGGGAGATGGAGATTAGAGACTACTACCAAAACTTCTTTCTTCTGCCATCCTTTAAAAAGATATCTTGCGTCCCAATTGAATAGAGAGCAGCTCATTGGGATGGGCTTGGGGATATTTCGAGGATAGGTTTTATCCTTGTTATGCTCTCAATGAGCGAACAAAATCAATAGAGCAGTGCAAGGATGAAAAAGACAAAGATAACAATAAAAGTAGACGAAACAAAGTTTTTACAGATGTCTTGATCCTTGTTAAGAAAGAGCTACACTTGTGAAGTATGTTTCAGGATTACAACTTTTTTATGTGGATTTTTGTGTCAGAAAACTTAAGAACAAAGGAAAGTCACACTGCAGTAACATAAGATACAGGATTACTTTTTTTCAAAGGTATTGTGCTTTCTAATTGTGTAAACTGTTTCTACCAATCCTTAAGTGATTAGTTTAGGAACACATGTTTTTTGTAATATGGGAAATTTACAAAATAATAAATACAATAACATTGTAACACACATAACAACAAAAAAAACAACACACACACACAGACACACACATGCACAATATGACACTTATCCATCATGATAGAAATTAAATCATGTTTTATCAGCACATAAACACACTCCAACAAGCACATACCCTGTTCCTGGGGCAGGACACCAGGCAAACAAATGAGCACTACATCGCAAATCCTTTTATTAGCTCTCATTGTGAAGAGGCTGGACAAGTGGGCCACCAAGTGCTTTGCTTGCTGTACGTAAACCCTTAAGCCTTGTCTCACACCAATGAAAGGCCAGTACAATCTGCAGCCCGCCCTGTTCCCATATGGGCGCTCCGCCGTGGGCCTCGTTCGCCTTTGTCCTGCGGCTCTCTGAGGGCCAGGCCCTCCATGCCCCAGCCTAGCTCCAGGCATTTATTAAATATGCACCTTCAGTCCCTGTGAAGAAAGATCCCAAGCAGCTAATCTCATCACAGGCTGGGGACCCTCCACATATGTAAATCTACATCTGTTCCCTTCAAAGAGGGAGATTCTCCAGGATTATCCCACACACCGGCCCACTCAGCTACCCATATACACAAATAGCCAGGCACATATATGCAAACACTAAACACACACACGTACCATTCCTCCCACCAGACTCCTGCCAATCACAGCTCCCTGCTGCCACATGTCGACCCTCCCTATACTCCAAATGTAGCCTCCTCTCTCAATTAGCTTCATGAAAAGCAATGGCCAAGAAATTGCTCTTTGTGTCATTGCTTTGTATGTTCCTGGTGTAAGTGACAAGGCAGGCCCCTTACCTCATGGATATGTCTGGCATTAGGAGCTGGGAGCAGGCCAGGATTATAAAGAGCAGCCTCACTGGCCCAGGGCGCTGGCACCATACGGAGACCAACACCATATAGCACCCTGGGATATCATTATACATCTATGCAACACGGGATTAACTTGTCCCTGGCAGATAGCTGCCACAAAAAGGTCTATGAGACAGATCGCTTCATCTTCATTAAAGATTCACTGTTAAGTGACAGCAGATTTTGTTTCATATTGGTTAGTTTTAGTAATGTTTTCTTTGACAGTTTGTAAAACAATCAAGTGTATAAGGCAAATATGCCAATCATTTGGGAAAAAAAAAGTGGGGAGCCAACTTTACAAGCACAAGTTTTGTTCCATATTTTAAAAAATGCATGTCTCAACAAAAAATAGTAGAACTACAGCTGCTATATTCACGTCTTCATGGACAAGACATTTATAAATGACAATAGATTTTACTGTCTATGACTGTGCATGGTTTTCCTAAGGGGTATTGTCAAAAGTAAGTCAGCTTTGTCCTAAACTCTTCATTATTTGCATTGAGACTAAATCCACAGTCATAAATAATCAATCCATCACAGGTGTTTGCCAAACCCCAGGTGAAAGAGTCCTCATCATGTCCTCACTTCAGCCATTAACAGGAGCACACTGACAGACTCTGACGCTCGCTGCTTACATTACCACTGACAAATGAATATGTACTGTAGAATGTCTTTTTGTCACACTTCTCAGTGTTTCTAGAGTGTCCCTGCTGCCTTTTCTTAAATTAACTATTATATTAGCAAGGCAGACAGAATAGATTTTTAGAATCAAAATGCACACATTTCTTACTTTTTTAATATCCCATTCTGCCTTATTCCTGGTAGAGTGAAACCATTTTGCACCCTTGTAGGATTTTATGGCCACAGATGTCTGAGGAATGAATGTGCCAATGAATGCAGTGTGTGCCATGTATTTTGCAATTGTAAACCCGGAGAAGCACTAAAAATAGAGTTGAACTAGTTAGTGAAAACTAGCTTTTACAGGGCTTTTAAGCGCAGCCCGACACCCATCATACTGACGCCTGCAGATCAGATGCTCACCACAAAAGTTGTTCTTCAGAAGCAAAATATGAAATCCACCTCACACAGTGATCGTCTTCAGTCAGTATTGCAGTGCACATAAAATAAATAAATAACAATAATAAAAACTGTTATAATCAGAAATGAAAATTAGAAAAGAAAAGAGCAGCTAGGAAAAAGGTGCTCTCACTTCCTTCTATTATATAATTATACAAAAGTGAATGGACTTAACCGCTACACAGAAAATGGTTGTTAAAACATGTTGGATAGATCCGATTTGCATGTTTAATTAAGCTATCAACCAAGTACAACCCAGACACTGAACATAAAGCCGCGGAGTCAACAGCCCCTGTAATAACATGTCCCTCTGGTCAGAAGGGCTGAGGAGCGAGGGCGCAAGGAAGCTACACTACAGCCGCTAATACACTGAAAGAGAAGACGCAAAGCTTTTCATTAACACTCTGTGAAAGGCACATTCACACTCCAACCCACTAATTAAGTCAGGCCTCACTCACAGGGGAGCGCACGCAAAGGAGGGAAGACTGAGGAACTAGGAGACAGAAAGCGAGGAAGGAAGGAGCAGAGGGAGGGAGGGAGGGTGGTACCGAGATAATATCGGAGCTTCTAATCAGGTTGATTTTTAAGTCACTCATTGCCAGTCCACTGCAAGGCTCATTAACTTTCCACTGGCTGGCATCATTGTTCGGGGCGGCGTTTGAAATCCACCAAAGGAATGGAGATTTGCTTTAATCCCGGCCCATCAAAGGTAACACTGATGCCATAGTGACGCTGTGCCTCTGGATTAGGCCAAGCTCGAGGGGAGAGAAGGAAGAGAAGACAGAGTGCGGAAAGAGGGGAGAGAGAAAGAGGCAAGATACCCTCCCTTAAAATTTAACCATTTCCAATTCACAAGGTGACAGGTCTCAAGAGCCTCACCGGCACTGAAGATGACACTTTCAGGCGGCATTTGAATAATCTGGAGGGTCTTGGTTACATAATTATGCCATGACAATTTGGGCACATATGTCAGAGTACAGTCTGGCAGCAAGCGTGTCACTGTGAGGGAGCTTATGGAGCCAGGGATAAGCACCAAACTGGCCCTGCATTTGCCTCCCTCCAATATGTTCTGCTAGGTGCTGATTTGGGGAGATTTGCAATTCAAAACCGTTTTTTGAAAGGAATATTTTTCCTTACCTTATGAATACAGTATTTGGGAGGCGGGGTTTAAAAAAATGGCACAGTGCAAATGGAGGCAGAGTTTACTTTTCTGTGTAACATACAGTATATTATGTTTTGTCAAAGATATGCTGTCGATTCTTTTCTATATATTTATATATACAATTATTAACATCTTGAAAAATACTTGAAAATGACTTTGAGACATTTCACAAAGCTTTTAGAATTAGATATGAGTAGCAGAATACTCTGTCTGAATCACAGCATTAGCTTGTAAAGAATTTAGTTTAGAGTTTCGTTTTTTTCTTTCAGTGTTTGTAAAATATATATTAAAAAAAGACTTGTCATCACTATGAAAGTATTGGTCGCTTTAGTAAGTAATTAGACTTATTCTTTATAGCGCTTTCATATTGTTTGGTTATAGATCAGATAACAAGAGGTTTACGGACACTTACTTTTCAGCACATAGATGAAATGAAAGTATATGCAATATATATCATGTCTGGGTCAACATGATTTATATTCAACATGCGGCTGAATGAAAGGTGCAACGTGACACTGAGGAAAATCATTTGAGATGTTTTCTGTCCCCAGTTGGGTAACGTAGAAGCAGTCAAACAAATGTCCTTTAAGTATAATTCATTTCATGTGTGCACCTGTTATGGTGCAGGTTAGTTTTCGTCTAGGTAATGGTTATAGGTCAGTTTAACCCAAAACATAATTGAATAAAAATTAAGACGTTTTAAATTCAGATTTAGCAAACTTATTGCATGTTTTGCACTGGTTTACATTTCAACTCCTTTGCAGCTGCGGCAGACTGAGGGAGATTCTCAGGGGGCTTGAGGGCAAGGTGCAGTATAAGTAGTGGCAAAGAGTGTTAGAGATTGAGGGTATGAGGCCCTGGGCGCACAGGGAGTCAGGTTAAGCCAGTTAAGGGCATTAGACCTCCAAGCTGATGAAAAGGGGTCCTCCCAGATCAAATTGAAGTAAATCTAGCCTAAATCCACCCTACAAAGGGAGTTTAGACTTTGCCATTGTACAGAGCAGAGTAAACAGGGGGTCCGTGGGTAAGCTTGCCTTCAGTGGGGACAAAGGTGGAGAGTAGAGGAACTGATCTTACCCCAGTAGGCCAATGTTAGCACACAGATCACAGGGTTAGACACACTGGAATCTATCAGCTGCTACACAGACCTCTACGCTCCCGACACAGCCTTAAGCCTTAAACAAGCTATAAGTTTTCCACGGGCTCTGACAGACCAGCCGGCCTCCCAAGACCGCTCCCATTCTGCCTCCAGATACGAGTGAAGAAAACTTGATGTTCACTCTATGCCTTTTGGACAGACATCTCAAAGGGCATTTTTCCACACTGCCAGCTGTTTCATGCATGCTGACGTTTTTAGTGAACAGGCTAAAAGGATTGTTATTGCAGACCATCTCTATATGACAAGTGATAAATCACTTCTTTTTGGTCAAATCACAAGGTTCTTTTTTTCTCCAGATGGCCAAATGTGTGTTGAAAGAAGAATTGCAATGATTTGGAAAGAATAATACACTGAAGACTTTGAGAAAGACAAGCACAAACGTCCTCCTAATAAGTCTAATTGGCCCATTATGAGTGATCACAGGACAGCTGAAACAAACACCAAAATGAAACTTCAGTTAGGATCCAATCCAAGTCATAACAGCTAAACTATGCTTTTGGGCTGTGCACATTTTGATGAATATATTCATAGAAATAAGCATGAAGACAGACAACTTTGTAGTTTCTGTCACTGAAAGTATGACTCGCATTGTGTGACCAGCAATCAGGCATAAGGAGAGGTTACTGGTCCAACAGGTGTGTGAAAAAAAAGGGCCAATTATCAGCCAAGGAGACCATAACAGCGTCCGAAACAAGTGAGGAATGCTAAAACAAAGGAACCATTGAGGTACACAGACGTCCATCTCTTCAGCTGACACACCGCTGACAGGGGTGAAAGACAAACACCTCAGGGACCAGGTGTTTCACTGCCTTCTCTGTGGAGCTCATTTTCAACACGGACAATCAAGAAGTTTTTCAAATGTGTCAGGCCTCATTCAATTTTTTTCTAAATATCCAAGACAGTTGTCAAATATTTCAAGCTATGAATGAAGAAGACTCATAATCAAAGGTGATGTGTTTCGGAAAACTTTACTTTATTAGTTCATTTATTTTGATATTTAATGTCAAACTTTTATAGTAATAATGAGAAGTGGATCCAAGACAACTGAGTAATGTTGAAGGATAAGATTCAGGTCATATGGTTGATAGTCCCAGTCCATAGTTTTGTCTGTACACCCAGTCTGCAGGCTCCAAATGAGCTCTGCAGGAGGAGGGCAGAGGTACAGTCAGACAGTGTGCTATAGGAGATGATAAATAGCTGAAGTCAGCCATAAGCAGTGTGTGCCTGTCAGTGCTCTTAGCCCAGAACAGCCTGGGGTTATCATGACGTGCCAGCACATTTGGTCTCAGCGTTTGACTGTTTCACCTCCTAATCGGGACTCCACTGGGTGGCTCTCTCTAGGGACATCTCCTCTTCTTCAACCTGCAATCCTTAAGTCTACAGACCAGGGTAGTAGTAGGAACGATGCCAGAAGTGGAAAGTAACATGGATACTTTTACCAACACCTTTTACAATCTTCTTGTGACAGTATAATTTTACACTAGTGTTGCTTAAGCTGAAGCGCTTTGAGTGACTTGTGTCATGTGAAAACTGCTAGACAAATAAGCTTCCATTTTCATTCTATATTGATGTCAGTGTCCATATAATCATTCATTAAAATGTATTGTTTTAGTTTTACCTCTAGTCAGATTTCCGGTTATAATTAGTGTCACAACTCTTTTCCTGCCTGTGTAAGCATCTATTTCGGTGGCAGAGGCAGGCTGTTTGTATGTGGTCAGCGTTGGCCGCATCCTCTTCGTGGTTTGTCGTCCAGTGCATTTCGGAACGCACCCATTTATTTTGGTTTCACATAAACTATATTTATCTCTTTTACTCTGACAAGTGGGGATAGAGTAAAGATCAGAACCCCTGTGTTTGGATGTGTTCCACTCCAGTTTTTAATGCAGAGGAACTCTGTGAGCCTTTAGTGTATTGTGTCATTACTCTGCCAACATGTTCATTACAAATTAACTGCTACTGCTGCATTATGCATAAAAGTGACTGACTATTTTCATACAGTATGGTAGATTTGCAACCTCTTTTATTCACAAATAACTTAACAAGAACGTAACCACAATTTTTAAAAAACAAGAGAGTTGCAATTGTCATGTGGGTTGTGGTTTCTGTTTTAAAATCAAGATTTAGTTCAGTGTGCAGGATCATTATCATTTAATACAAGTCTGAAATACAAACTGATAAGAATCACATGCATTTGTGAAGGTCTAAACAACAGGGTGTGTGTGTACAGTATATATATATACACACACACACACAGACACATATATATATATATATATATATATATATATATATATATATATATTAAAAAAAAACTCTTCCTCACCCTCCGCGGGCGGTCTCTTTTTCCTCCAAGCTCGGGTCCTCTACCAGAGGCCTGGGAGCTTGAGGGTTCTGCGCAGTATCTTTGCTGTTCCTAGAACTGCACTTTTCTGGACCGAGATGTCTGATGTATTTCCTGGGATCTGCTGGAGCCACTCCTCCAGTTTGGGGGTCACTGCCCCGAGTGCCCCAACGACCATGGGCACCACTGATGCCTTCACTCTCCAAGCCTTCTCTGAGCCCCTGGTATTTCTCTAGTTTCTCGTGTTCCTTTTCCTGATGTTGAAGTCGCTTGGTATTGCTATGTCAACCACCACGGCTTTCCTCTGCTCTTTGTCCACCACTACAATGTCCGGTTGGTTCGCCATTACCATTCTGTCCGTCTGTATCTGGAAGTCCCACAGGATCTTGGCTCGGTCATTCTCTACCACTTTGGAGGTGTTTCCCACTTTGACCTTGGGGTTTCCAGCCCATACTCTGCACAGATGTTCCTGTACACTATGCCAGCCACTTGGTTATGGCGCTCCATGTAAGCTTTCCCTGCCAGCATCTTACACCCTGCAGTTATGTGCTGGATTGTCTCATTGGCCTCTTTGCACAGTCTACACCTGGGGTCTTGTCTGGTGTGATAGATCTGGGCCTCTATTGCTCTGGTGCTCAAGGCCTGCTCCTGTGCAGCCATGATGAGTGCCTCTGTGCTGTCCTTCAGGCCAGCTCTGTCCAGCCATTGGTAGGATTTCTTGATATCTGCCACTTCAGTTATGTTTCGGTGGTACATGCCATGTAGGGGCTTGTCCTCCCATGACGGGACCTCCAGCACCTCATCTTCTGTTCCCCATTGTCTGAGACATTCACTGAGCACGTCATCTGTTGGAGCCTTGTCCTTGATGTACTTGTGGATCTTGGATGTTTCATCCTGGATAGTGGCGCTCACGCTCACTAGTCCTCGGCCTCCTTCCTTACGGCTAGTGTACAGTCTCAGGGTGCTGGATTTGGGGTGGAATCCTCCATGCATGGTTAGGAGCTTCCGTGTCTTAACATCTGTGGTCTGTATCTCATATATATATATATATATATATATATATATGTATATATATACAGTATATATATTGATTAGAGGTCTTACGCCAAACCGGATGTGCGTCAGCGTCCGCCATGATAAGAAGCATCCGAATTGGGCTGTCAAACTAACCGGTGATTAGGAGCTATGTGCCATCCCATAAGCCACTGCGTTATCCTCCTGCCCCCCTCGCCCCCACCCTCGAGTGATTCATGTGCAACCACTGTTAATTGACAGGTGCATATTTAATAATAAGAATAATAAAAAATAATAAAAAAAGATTCTGCACAAGCCAAACTTTATAAAAGAGACAAAATGCACGTTATCGTCACCACAGCACAGTCACATGTCAGTGTTTTAAAGAGCCGCCTCAGTAAATGGCTTAAATGAAGGCAGTTTGTGCTTTTGCTTTCATTTAGTAGAAACGTAAGCCACATGGCTAATTTGCATACTGTAGCTTTATGAAACAGCTGTTGAGACAAAATAAATGTGAAGGATCATTTGGATTATTCTTCTTTTTTTCCCGCCTTGAATGTCTTTCTTTGGTCACTATGTTGTTGTTGGACACTATACAGTAGGTGGCGGTATGCGCTTTTGTTTGGCCTGCACTGAACTTTAAAGAAGAAGAACAACAGCTGTTTGGTGATGTCACTTCCCCTTCCCCTGGGTAAGGACGGTCGAATTGGGCAAATGCTGCTGAAGCTCTAGTTCACTAACTGCATAGAGATCTAACAGTTGACCCCATGAAAGGTTAAGAATTAGTTGCTAGTGTTAGTACTTAGAGGCTATAATTTGATGGTTTCGGATGCAGCCTCACTCATTTCCCATTGGCACAACATGTCACTTCCTATCAGGGTCCAATAAGGAAGTGAAACTATAAACATAAAAAAATGTCAAACTAAAGAAAGCTGAGTAATATATTTTTAGCAAATCTAAATATAATTGTGTAATAAAATTGTGTCTAATGTGTCATAAGCACTTTAAGTATACTTTATGTTACTTAATAAAAGTGTATCTGACTTTACACGATAAACCACTTCCAAAGGACTGCCCGACACATTCTCACATTTTGTTTTCTCCATTTTTCTCCTCAGTAAATAGGCCAAGAGTTGTGCGAAGATGGCGAAAGAAAGACATTTCTTTTGAAAACTACAAAGAAGACAATGAAGTACAACTCAGCTGGCTTTGATTTCCCAACTCAACCTGCTTGTTGTTTTATGAGAATGTTCAAACTCCTATCCCATCACACAAATTTACATCTTGCACTAATAATGCTGCCATCTTTCCCATGAAGACAATCACCGTGGTTGGCGCAAATAGTCGTGGCTTTGGAAGTTGGGAGCCTTAAATGATGCAAGAGGGTGGGCAGCTACTCTGGAGGATGAATCAGAATTTCTCAGTGCATGGGTATACACTCTAAATATGAATTATTAAGTGGCTATCATGCCCCCATAGTATGAAAATAAATCCAAGGGAGGGAAAATGAAGACGGGCCCGAGCCGGTGGACCTGAATACTGATGTGAGGGAGAGGTCCAGAGGAAGGGCAGGTATTAACAGGCCGCTATATGACATTCACTTGGATCTGCTCCCTGTACAATGAGTAGAAGCGGTCCTTTTAACCTCTGCTTGAGATTGTTAATGCTGCAACATCTCCAAGACACATTCAGTTCTGTTATAGGCCCCGATGACTCCAGTCTATTGACATAAACGTCAAAGGTAGACTGATATATCCTGAATATAAGCTTTTTCTTTAAAAATGTAGTGCTGGACAATAATAAAAGTATCGAAAGGGAAATGGTGAACGGTTTTGGAAATAAATATCTACATTTTTCTGAGTAGTGCTATGGATAATTATTATTCAATGTTACATTAATTTCTTATTGTCCTATGCTATGCCTATGCTTCTTTTTTAAACATAGCTACAAACAGTATTACAAACACATCTCATCCCATGTCCAGCCCTAGTAACGCACTGAGGATCAAGTTTGACACAGTTTGCTACATGTATTTACCAGTTATAGTACTTATAATGGTGAAAGGGGTTAAGTTGCAGCCCTATCCACAAATATTAAAGTGATCCTCAGGATTATAGAGGGATAGAAATGTAATAGTGTCTTTGTCCAGCAGGTGGGGCCTGTCTTAGAGGGCTTAACAACTCCATACTAGAGTGATACACCAGGGTGGTTTTGCAGTTTATTTACAAACAAAATCTGCATTATAAAGTTTAACAATGCAAACATATTCCGTTTATGTGTTCAACTTCTATCCATTTGAGCAGAATATTAACATTAAAAAAAGACAATTGGTGGCACAGCTGACAGTGGGTAAGGCTGCTTCTAAACACATGGAACTCTGTTCCAGTCGCAACCTTGTGGGTTTGATTTCCTGCTCTGACAATTTGCTGAATGTCTCTTCACTCTGTACTATCCTATAAAACATGCAGGACAACATTTGGTAAACAAACAAAAGCATCTGTATGAAAAATTATGCAACATTAAGACAATGTTAGAGTAAAATAATAATAAAAAACATGGATATCTCGACTACAAGCAATGAACTCAGTCAGCCACATTCTAAGTATATCAAATGGTAAAAAGTAACATCACCATTTGGTAGCCCTATAATTGACTGTACGTCATAATATCTTAAAAAGGATTTTATTGCTGACGCTTATGTACATATGTAACAGAGTGTAAAGCTGGTTAAATTCTGGTAATAGGATTACCTACTTGTTGTCTTATTGTGATGTTAATGTACCTGGCAGTGTGTGTAGTCCACGTATGTCTTTTGTTTTGGTAGTCTGTCCCCAACGTTGGCACTTCCGGTTTGGTCGATATAACTGGTCAACTCCGCCCTAGCTCTTTCTCTGTTCCTGTACTCATGAGAGAAAGGTTAGCGAGTTTTGTATCTAGAAGCATCGTGTTATTAGATTAGCATCTGTGTAATTTTGGTTTGTCTTTTATGTTACTATAATGTTCTCGTATCATCCATGTTAATAATTTTGTACTTATGTGTTATTATTTTATACTTACGTGTTGTTTCCCCCCCCGTGTTTCTAGGCCTCGTTGGGCACATGATATTAGGCTAACGCCAAAACTTTTATTTCCCTCTGCCAGGTATGTTGTTGTACATTTATGTTCTCTCTGTTCCTGTACTCATGAGAGAAAGGCCTCGTTGGGCACATGATATTAGGCTAACGCCAAAACTTTTATTTCCCTCTGCCAGGGTAAATAAATGGGGTTTGAGCGTTGCTCTTCCCCGATTGCAGCCTTGCCTCCTCTCCATGGTTCAGAGCACCATAAGCACAACACAACGCAGAGAAGTTTATCATAGGTCACACTGGTGCCGTGACTCTGTCGAACCGGACCCGACGTTGCTGGGTCTACGGTTCTCTCGTAATTGGGCTCCAGGACGGTTCTCCTGAGCCTTCACCGCCTCACCGCTGGGAGCTGCCAACGCTGTACGTCGGACCGTCGGCGCTCTAACCAACGGGGCGGGCCTCCCCTCGTCCGCGTCAACGTCTTCTGCTCACCACCTGGGATGGAGCCGGAGGAGCTATACACACCCGCCATGGCCGGCAGAGGGCGCGGAGCCCTGGTGTCGCCTCTTCCTTTTCCTTGAGTGATGTGGGTAGTAGTGTGGCTCGGGGCAGAGCTATGCCTCGTGCTATGACAATGTGAGTTTTGAGCTGCCTAAGTGCAGCACGGGACATGTGTTTGGTGATGAAACTGTGGGGGGTATGAGCCAAATGAATGACATGATGCAACAGATGGGTCACATGTTGGCGGATAATATTGTGTCTAGGTTAAACTCGTCTAGCTCATCCGCCGAGTCTCCAGGTCTCCTGCTACGCCTCCACAGGCGAATGATTCCATGAACAGTCACAGCTTAAACCTGTCAAATGTCACTTTTGTCGAAAAAGGGGCCAAAGAGCCACCGGTGTACAGGGGGGATGGCTCCGATGTCCTAGCCATCGACGAGTGGGAGGATTTGATGAAGGTTTATCTAAGGAAAAGCAATATTCCCGTTGAATGCAGAACGGAGGAAATACTTGTACATTTGAGGGGCAAAGCCAGAAATGTCGCTAAGCTGGGTATAAAAAATGGCGGGCTGGATTCCACACATGGGCCCGAGGCCATTTTCGGTCTCCTGCGTAAACATTTTGGTGCGGGTTTATGCTCCTCGGTCCCTCTGGCTGACTTTTATTCCATCCGGCCCACAGCTAATGAGGACCCGTATGATTTTTGGTTACGGTTAAACAATGCTGCGGATACTGCTATTAGCTGCCTTGCAGGGTTGGGGAATCCTCCGATGTTCCAGGGGAGGATGTCACGCGGTTGTTCATAAGACATTGCCCAAACAAAGAGCTGTCTTATACATTCCGGTCTAAGACCATTGATAAATGGACGGCTCGGGAGGTACAGGAGGTGCTGGACGAGTACCATTTAGAAAATAGCTCTAGAAAGACAGGGGTGTTGAATATGGTTTCTGTGAATAAAAGTGATATTCCCGCTATCGTAGCCCCACTGCTAACATGCCCGACCACTCTGCATTCGAGGAGCTGGCCGCCATGTTGAAAAGGTTTTGTCGCAGTCCCAAGATGGCGCCCAGGTTACGCATAGGCCACGTCGAGACACGCGGTTTCCCAGAGCAGGCGGGTTAAACAGCATGCCGTGTGCGATCTGTAGAGATGTGTCCACACCACGTACACACATTGTAGGAAGCATAAACTGTGTTTTCGGTGCCATGAACAGGGCCACATTAGCAATGCGTGTTCCCAGGGCGTTGACACTTCTCCCTCCGGGCCGCAGGGAAACTAATCAGTCTGCGCGTAAGGGAGGACAGCGTAGATGGGGATATTTCACCTCCCACAATGGACAGTGTGGTACATCGTGGTTCCAGCCGGGCAACTTGCAGCGACAAAGTGCCGCTGGGCAAGACACCGATTGTACAAGTGTTACAGAGACTTTCAGAGACTGACTCGTTATTCCACACGGACGTTATCATGGACAATGGCCATGTCATCAAGGCCTTAGTGGACAGTGGATCTATGGCGTGCACTATTAATGGAGAGACTGATTCAATGATGAGGAGGGATTACCGGAGATTGACAGGAAGCGTGCGGATGAGTATGTCATCGTGGGCTGCGGAGGTCAACAGGTATTGCCCACTGCTTTGTACGACCTCTCTGTTTTGGTGTACGGTATCAGAGTCGTTGTCCCGGTCTTGGTGGTGCCCGGCCAGTCTGACAGCATGATCCTGGGGAGTAACGTCTTGAATGGCTCATGAGACGGATCGAAGATGGAGAAATAGACTCAAGTAAGATGGGCGCGTCCGGCAATGAGTTACCCCAGCTGCTATCACTGTTGTCCCATACAGTGCATCGTAAGGACACGTCATCGCTGGATTTTGGGACTGCAAAATTAAAAAGGAGTGTTACGCTGCAGCCTTTAACTGAACATTTGGTGTGGGCTAAACTACCATCCGTGGATGCTTCAGCGGTGGGGAGCTCCGTCATCGTGGAGCCCACCCGGTCTAAACGAGACCAGCGCAGATCTTGGTGGGGAGGGTCGTCACCACTCTGTACGGGGACGGGTGGGTTCCCGTCAAAATAGTGAACCCGACGGAGAAAGCGCTCACACTAAAGAGAAATGCCAAGCTAGTGGATGTTTCGCCCAGCTTGTCAGTGCAAGATCTACCGGAGCCACAGCGAGTTCAGTCAAATATCCAGCGCGCGACGGAGACCCCGTTATTGAGAACTGAGGACGAGATCAAAAAGGCTCTTATCGACATGGGACTCTCAGAAGTTGACATCACGTCGTGTGAGGTGTCCTTGGAGTGGAAAAACAAGCTACTCAACCTGATCGAGCGATACGACTCCACGTTCTCCAGGCATAAGATGGACTGTGGAGAGGCGAAAGACTTCGTACACAGGATACGATTGATGGATGACAAGCCGTTCAGACTACCATACCGGCGTGTCCCTCCGTGTCATTACGAGAAATTGAGGACAGCTTTGAACGAGATGGAGGAGGTCGGGATCATCAAGAAGTCCCAGAGCGAGTATGCGTCTCCGTTGGTCCTCGTCGTGAAACCCAATGGTGATTTACGCATCTGTAATGACTTTCGGTGGCTGAATGCGAGGACTATTAAAGATGCACACCCATTACCCCACCAGACTGATGCGCTGCGGCGCTTGGGGCAATGTATTTTTTTCCACCATGGATCTCACCTCGGGATTTTACAACGTTCCGCTACACGAGGACGACAAACGGTACACTGCGTTCTCCTCCCCGTTCGGGCTACACGAGTATAACAGGATGCCCCAAGGACTGACCAACAGCCCCGCGACATTCATGCGCATGATGATGTCGGTCTTCGGTGATAAAAACTTCACCAGCCTGTTGTGTTACTTGGACGATTTGATGGTGTTTGCGCCGTCCGAACAGATTGCGCTAGAGCGGTTAGAGATGGTATTCTCGCGGTTAGCTACAAACAACCTTAAGCTTTCCCCCAAGAAATGTCACTTCCTCCGGCGTTCTGTAAAGTTTTGGGCCACATCGTCTGCGAAGAAGGCATGAAAACTGACCCCAGTAAAGTCCAGGCCATCGGGGACATTAAGGAAACGGACCTCATGGAGGCAGATGGTAGAACCCCCTGTGCTAAAAAGATTAGGTCCTTTTTAGGCATTCCCCTGTATTACCACCACTTTATTGAAGGCTGTTCAGCCAAGGCTAGGCCCCTGTTTAGTCTCGTGTCAGAACCCTCCACTTCCAAGAAAAAGGGCAGACCCCCCAAGCCTAAGTTCAAGAAAGGTTTAGTGAGACTGAAACCCGCTGACTGGACTGACGACTGTAGGGTAGCCTTCGAGACCCTCAACATGATTTGATACACAGTGTGACGTTGGCTCATCCAGATTTCGAGGCCCCTTTTATCCTCGCTGTAGACGCTTCCTTCGACGGGATAGGCGCTGTTCTTTCGCAATTGCCACCTGGTAGTAAGATCGCCAGACCTGTGGCTTTTGCCAGTAAACTTTGTCCCAAGCCCAGTTGAATTATCCAGCTCACCGCCTGGAGTTTTTAGCTCTTAAGTGGGCTGTATGCGACAAATTTGGCCATTGGTTAAAGGGACGGACCTTCTCTGTTTGGACTGACAATAATCCACTGACGTATATATTGACTAAGCCCAAACTCGACGCTTGTGAACAAAGGTGGGTGGCGAAGTTAGCGGCGTATAGCTTCGACCTTAACTATGTCCCGGGCCCTAAGAATGTGGTTGCTGACGCGCTCAGTAGGGAGCCATTTGTTAAGTCCTGCGTAGCCCACCGTCTAGTGTCTGAACCGTACTCTCACATGCTCGCCCAAGTTAGTGAGTTAGCGGACCAGAGAGTCCAAGATGCGTTTAGGTGCACAAATAACTGCCAACGTGTAGACGAGTCCGGGGATTCCGCCAATTCGCTTCTCCCACAGCCATCTCTGTCCCTCGACGAAGTCCAAGCGGTGTTAAGCGCGCAGAGTGAAGGGGGTACCAGCCCGTTACGTGTTACTTGTGCTGATGTCCCGCAACTAGCGTGTATCACCGACAGTGCTTCACTTCCGCTGAGCCAGCTTGTGTCCATGCAAGAACAGGATGGCACCCTGAGTCGAGTCTTTTATTACGTGCAAAGGCGTAAAAGACCCACCAAGCGTGAGCGCGCACGCGAACCTGGTGGTGTTAAGAACCTCCTCAAACATTGGGCAAAGTTGTCCATCAAAGACGGGTTGTTGATCCGGTCGAAAAGAGACAATAAAATGAACGTGACACTCCATCAGTTCGTCGTTCCGAGCGCTTTGAAACAACAAGTCCTCACTGGCCTCCACGATTCAGCGGGCCACCAAGGCCAAGCGCGGACGCTATCTCTGGCCAGGCAAAGGTTTTTCTGGATAGGGATGAAAAGGGATGTCATCAACCACGTCAAGAAGTGCTTCA
Source organism: Neogobius melanostomus (assembly GCA_007210695.1). Lineage (NCBI taxonomy): Eukaryota > Metazoa > Chordata > Actinopteri > Gobiiformes > Gobiidae > Neogobius > Neogobius melanostomus. The sequence goes on from VHKM01000131.1 coordinate 4,419,347, forward strand.
GATGCATCGTGGGTAAAACGCCTGAACCACACGGACGTGCTCCCTTGGAAAGTATCCAAACCTCAGAGCCAATGGAGTTGGTTTGCATCGACTTCTGGACTGCGGAACAGACGGACAAAAAATGTGTCGATGTCTTGGTCGTTACTGACCATTTTTCGAAAATGGCGCACGCATTTCCCTGCAAGAATCAGTCTGCTAAACAAGTCGCCCGCCGATTGTGGAGTGACTTTTTCTGCGTGTATGGCTTCCCAAAGCGCATCCATTCAGACCAAGGTGCAAATTTCGAGAGCAGTCTCATGAAAGAACTTTTGACGCTGTCTGGGGTCCAGAAATCGCACACGACGCCATACCATCCTATGGGGAATGGCATCACAGAACGGTTCAACAGGACTCTGGGGAACATGATCCGTGCTTTGCCCCCGCAGTCGAAAGCAAGATGGCCCCAGATGTTGCAGATGCTGACTTTTTGCTACAACTGCACTGAACATGAGACCACGGGATTTGCGCCCTTTTATCTCATGTTTGGGAGAGTCCCACGGTTGCCTGTCGATATTGTTTTCCAACATGTGCTCGAGGGTACACCTGTCGTTGACCACCATGAGTTTATTGCAGCTTTGAGGCGGGATTTAGCTGAGGCATCGCGTATTGCCCTCCAAAACAGTAGGACAGCTCAGGCCCGTCAGACAGAAATCTACAATCGTAAGGCTAAGGGCGCGGCTCTCGTCGTGGGGGATCAAGTTTACTCGCCAATAGAGGGGAGAGAGGGAAGCGGAAAGTCGCGGACAAATGGGTTTCGACGGTGTTTGAAGTTATCTCCGTGAGACCGGGCGTAATGTCTATTCCATCAAGATCCTGACACTCAGAAAGTCAAAACGGTACATAGAAATCTTCTACTCCCTGTCAGTTTCCTTTCGTCGAATGTAGAGAGCCCATGTGCGTCTAATTGCCCCTCATTAGCGAACGACGAACCAGAAATTCCTGTTGAGACACAGGACAGTGAGACTAGGACGATTAATTGGCTGTTGAACACTGAAAATGGTTCTTACCAGAGTGTAGAGCGAGTCTAGTCGACGAAGAGACTGTGTCTGATCCGTTTGCTGAATCTGATGTGGATTCTGTGGCGTTGAGTCCGTGTGGCAGCGCTTCAGTCCGTGTTGAATCTGAGAGCGCGCTTTCTCAATTGCCAATTAGTGTGAGCGACCACAACTCACCTGAGAACCAATCAGAACCTGCCTCTGCAGATGTAGTGACGTGTGACGCAGTAGCTGACGCGCATCTGTTACCTGTGCGTACCAGAACAGGCAGATTGATTAACCCCCCCGCTCGGTTAATTTGTGAAATGAATGAACAAATGTAGAGTTAAGGGGACCCTCAATACCTGTGAGATTTGTTTTCTCTTTTGTAAATAGTATGTTCACGCATGGGAAGGCTTACCAGCTCCCATTGGTTTTGTGTTAAGGAGGTTTTTGGAACTCCCATTGAGAGGAAGAGGTGTAAAGAAATTTTTTTTCCCTTTCATGAGTATCACTGCAGTACGAGGGGTGTAAACGGCACTCCTCATACCCGCGTGGAGTAGGGCTCTACTCTGTGCGATCCTTTGGGATGGATTATTCCGGTTTTGGGGGTTACTCTGGTATTTTTTTTTTCTCCTCTTTCTGTAATTTTGGTTAAACACCCCCTATTACTCAGAATTTTGGGGGGGTGTGTGTAACAGAGTGTAAAGCTGGTTAAATTCTGGTAATAGGATTACCTACTTGTTGTCTTATTGTGATGTTAATGTACCTGGCAGTGTGTGTAGTCCACGTATGTCTTTTTTTGGTAGTCTGTCCCCAACGTTGGCACTTCCGGTTTGGTCGATATAACTGGTCAACTCCGCCCTAGCTCTTTCTCTGTTCCTGTACTCATGAGAGAAAGGTTAGCGAGTTTTGTATCTAGAAGCATCGTGTTATTAGATTAGCATCTGTGTAATTTGGTTTGTCTTTTATGTTACTATAATGTTCTCGTATCATCCATGTTAATAATTTGTACTTATGTGTTATTATTTTATACTTACGTGTTGTTTCCCCCCCCCGTGTTTCTAGGCCTCGTTGGGCACATGATATTAGGCTAACGCCAAACTTTTATTTCCCTCTGCCAGGTATGTTGTTGTACATTTATGTTCTCTCTGTTCCTGTACTCATGAGAGAAAGGCCTCGTTGGGCACATGATATTAGGCTAACGCCAAAAACTTTTATTTCCTCTGCCAGGGTAAATAAATGGGGTTTGAGCGTTGCTCTTCCCCGATTGCAGCCTTGCCTCCTCTCCATGGTTCAGAGCACCATAAGCACAACACAACGCAGAGAAGTTTATCATAGGTCACACATACTGCCTCAGCCTGTTAGGAGACTCGCCAACAGTATCCAGAAAGCTTGGTCGCACAGCATCCAAACTAGACAACAAAGCATTATAGTGGGCCTCTATTATCAGCAGCTCTTTTCTCATCTGCAATTGTATCCACTTTCTATTCTGCAGCACATTTCAAGTAACCTAAAGTCAAAGAGAAGGGACAGCCCCGTTCAAGTGCACTAAAGTCAGAGAGAAGGGACAGCCCCGTTCAAGTGAACCAGTCAGAGAGAAGGGAAAATACTTTGTAGAGTTCACCTTTATCTTGCATAAAGTATATGGCCAGGATTGCGTGGAGCGTTGAATTAGCATATAGACGGAGAGCAAATTAAAGATGAATGCTTCGAGGAGAAAGCAAGGGAAAAGATGAGTCCTGAGGTCCAGCTTATATTTCATGTTCTCTGATCTAAGCAGGAAATGTAAAAAGCCATTCCCGTGAGGGAGTAAGAGTTGAGGTATAGAACGTCAAATTCAACTCCAGGGCTCTCAAGTTTTGATCAGTGCTTGGCTGAAGACAACTGTGGTAGTGCTGAACGATAAATCGCATTTGCAATTTTATCGCGATATACACAACGCGATTTCGAAATTGCAGAGGCACGCGATTTCGGCCCATGCAGCTGATGGCCGCGGCCCATAGAAGTGAATGTAGCGGCGAGAGACGCCACTGACGTCCGCTCCACCCTCCACCGTGTGCTTTTGTTACATCTCAGTCTACTTAAGGTGCGCGGTAGTGGATGTACTGTGAACATACTGTATCACATTTATAATGCAGCCACCGCAAAGGACTATTGCTTTTTTCTGACTAATACACAAGAGCAAATAGCAAGAAATTATTTGGGCTATTTACAAAAAAAATAAATTCAGTATAAGCTTATTGTATATTATTGTAAATGGCTATGTGGACTATTTTGAATTATATTCCATATGATTATAAAGGACTTAAGAGTAAGTAATACTTTATTAATTCAGTTGTAAATATTTAATTGTATTGCAACAAAAAGTTGTTAGCGGAAAATCGCAATAAAATCAAAATTTCAATATGATTGGAAAAAAATCGCAATATTGATTTTTGGCAAAATCGTTCAGCCCTAAACTGTGGGGTTGGAGGGAAAATCCCATGGAGAGCAGTTGTAGATATAGCTCACTCATACAATCATTTGGATTTGATACAAGGGTCATAAGTTCGCATCTTTGCGCCTGTGAGAATTGACAGCCCTGACTGAGTCTGAACTTTAGTAGTGCAAACCAAATTTATACTGTATATACCTTGGCTCTGCAATATACTGTACTTCAATCAATGTAAGTAAATGTATCCTCTACGATTGAGCATTTACGTATCATCATCATCATCATGCTCCAATGGGTATCCTGTCTGGAGCAATTGGTGACCAAAGTTCATCTGCAAATCCTCCAGAGGCAGGACCATAGACATATTATTAATAGACCGTCAATACTCACTCCTCCCCGTTTACCATAATGACCACGTTCGAGGGGAAATCATGGCGGATTTACAGACTCCTCCTCCCCAGCTCTGACGAAGCATGTTCCTAAAAAGGGCATAAGGGCGGGATTTCACTGTAGACTCTGCCCTTGTGTGACGTGTAGCTCGCGCAGTCACGCAGCCAGCGCGAGCTACACACCAGCCTGGTTTCTTTTTTTGCGACTAACCCAGCGTTATCTCAGGAGGAATATGTAGCCATAGAAAGTGTTCAAAAAATAGAAACCAGGCGTTAAAGTTGTTTTAACGTGTCTAAAGTCCAATGCTTTTCAATGGGGGCCTAGCCATGATATGGAGGTACTACAGCAATGGCGGAGCAATGGCGGCCTCCAGTGTTGCGGTCATAAAGCAGAGCAGCTAGCGGCCATTGGGCAGGACCAGTTAAGTGGGGCTATTATAATGTTGTAAATACATTTTTATGGAACACAAATGCATTGGCAGAAATCCAACATAAGACAAGACATGGTTACACACGTCTTCCAAACAATAGTCTTCCCAATTTGAATTCAACAATGAAGCCAACTAAGGAAGGACACGCGAATAGATGTTATTTCGAAGCCCCGTGGCAGGTTTTGTTGGATAGTTGAATCGTATAAAGGTGAAATTCCACTTCCTCTTCATCACCTGACAGAGGAAGGCATGCTCTAGTTCTCTCCAATGGTCTGTCATCCCAGGCAGCTGATAAAAGGTGATTTGCCTTATTGACTTATGTGGCTTGATGGGGCACTCAGGGGCTACCAACACTGCATGAAATATCCTCGCAATGTTATTCCATGAGGCAACGCATAAAACCCTTCGCACGCTAACATCTTAACATAGAAACACATAAGGCAACATCCCACAGCCTCCACGCACCTCCCTCTGACAAATGGGAGCAAGTGTGTCAGGAGAACAGCTTTCTTTCCAACAGTTCTAACTGATTTTTGCTATTCTTGAATGTGGGTTTGCTCATCTGAGACAGTAAAGAACAACAGAAAGTCTGCCTTTCAGAATGTAAACAAAACATTAAAGATGAAACTCTGTGATCTGACAAATGCCCATGCACCACAAGAGCAGGTGAGACAATTCAACAAAGTATGAAGAGAACATCTGGTAGTGAAATAGTTTCAAAAGGAAGGATGTATTACCACTACGCTCAAGAGTCAACTTTGTTTACTGCTCATTTGTAGAAACACAGTGACATTTGATTAACACAATATCTGAATGTAGAGACTGTGTGTTTGTTTTTTGCTTTAACCATGCTCCCTCGTCAAAAACATACCTACAGTAGTACTACGCTTCAATCACAATTCCTGTTTACTTTTATTGTTTTATATTGGCTGCATGGGTTTCCTCCGGGTACTCCCTACCATTAAACACATGTACATTAGGGTATTGAGTGCGTGTGTATGTGAGAGTGAGTGGTTGGTGGTGTTCGAAGGGGCCGACAGTATAGATTGGCAGCCTCGCTTCCTTCAGCTACCCAAGGGCAGCTGTGGCTACTAAGTTAGGTTACTACCGCCAAGTATGGAGTGAATGTAAAATTGTCCCATTTGCGTTCACTTAACATCACAAAATTCAAAAGAACATATTGCCTAAAGTTGAGGTGGGGGCAACTGAAAATTTCATGATGGTAACTATAGTAACTGTTAAATTGCGGATTTTTTTGGGGGGTCTTTTTGGCTAATATCTGTAATTACTGTCTCAAAGTGCATTGTCTTCTCTGTCAGCACGTATAAACTAAGATCCAATTATTTTCTGAAAGGTGTCCAAAAGTGGTGACAGTATTAATATCTTAACCCACACCTGAAGCATTTCTCCAGTTCGGCTTAACCTAAATCTAAAAACTTCTCAGTTGGAGTTTACAGCCAAGAGCCCAGTGTAGCACCTTATTTGAAAGCTAAGACCTTCAAAGCTGATCCTAACTTTTTGTTGCTTTGTCGCTGTGTTTGTCACATTTTTGCTGTGTTTTGTCTCTTTTGTCTCTTTGTTTTTGTCTTGTTTTTGTGGGGGGTTTTTGTCGTGGTTTTTTTGTTAATTTTTCCCCGTGCTTTTGACGCTTTTTTGTCATCTTTACGCACATTTTGGTCACTTTTAAGTTGTGTTTTTTGTCACATTTTTGTTTATGTTCATTCCCGTTTTCGTCGTTATTTTGACGTTTTTTTTCAAGAAGCTTTTAGATTAAAATGTGCTCGGTTCAGGTGGGGGTTAAGAGGTTAAAAAACATGATTGTGATGTCGGCCAGTAGAAAGGCCTTTCTATCATAAAAATAACAATGCGGGTTTGTGAATCCAGTCACTACCAAAAACTGATGAGGTACAGCATTAGTCAACTTCTTTTTGGAGATTTCTACAAAAACTGCTCCTTAATAGTGCCCAATGCTCTCCATCTGACATTATGACATCATCACATTGTAGAACGTGAATCCAAAGTCCTTCATTTCTGCAACAAGGGGTTAGTATTTTGTTAAGTTCCTCCACCTCCCCGCTGAGGGCAGACCAAATAATACACAAGATGCTTAAAAGAACAGTCCATATAATCAAGTGGCTATGCGATAGGCCCAATGTGAAATATCAGTGAAGTGGTATCATTGTTTAGTTGAAATCTAAAAATGACACAGACTGTGTTGGTTGACAGTAACAAGGGAAATCACAGGTCATCAGTTTAGTGACCGTGATGATTAAACCCCTTTAAGCACCATGCTATGAATATTGAGTTACAACCCATATATTACATTATATAAAGTAAGAAGGACACGGACATTTATGTGTCTTTTGAAGTACCTGCCCCTCTTACCAACTACCCTCAAATCACTTTATACATAGCAAAACTACCCAGCATTTTAACATGGAATAGATTAAGATTGAACATACAGTTGGGATAAACCTCTAACAAGCTGCCATAGACGTGACTGTGATGCTGTGAAGAGTATTCAGTGGAGAGGAGTTTAACATCATTGCGTCTGATTGACTAGGCTCTCAACAGCGTGGGTTAAGGGGGCTCCTGGGGCCCGCCTGGTCAGACAGAACAGGACAGAGAAGCTAAAAGCCATACAATAAATAGGCTGCCCAGAGAGAGAGAGAGAGCTGTGGAGGAGTCTAGTATAAGCTCATCACTGTCAGTCAGTCAGGTGAAACTGCACTAAGTGGGTTCTAATGAAGACACACTCACACAAAGGTCTCTTAGAGGGTCCAACTAAAAACCTGGCTCACAAGTCTCATATCTTCTCCGCGGAGTGAAGTGAAAGGCTATCCAAGAGTCAGTTAATGTATCAAGAACTTTCAGGATGTAGACCGATAAGTAAAAAAAAAAAAGGATATAGTGATGCACATCTAAGTCATGATCGGGAGCATAACTGTCAAAGTCAGACTCATCAATGAATCAGTGAGTATAGACTTGGCGTTTGTTCTGTTTTGTTTCTTCATTTAAATTGTCTTGAATAAGGGAAACTCGGACAATAAGCCAATTAGCCCATCTGCGTCAAAGGCACTCTAAGAACTGACCAGAAAATGCAATGGGGAACGAGCGTACAGACCAAGTTAAAATAGAATAGAAATAGTAGATTAGACAGAGATCTTGTGTAACTGCCAGAAACAATGTCAATGGTAAAACTCCCCATGCCATAAACAATGTAGTACATAACTGCACTTTTCATATAAGTAAAATGTGGTGTGTTGCGTTGTTTTGACCACCTATTTATTTCACTTTATGAGCCCACCTACCTTTTCACACAACTGAATTAAATCTATTTCTCCAAACAATAAAACATGTCTTGTACCAACTCCTCTAATGGCGGTAAGTTTAGGCCCTACAAAAAATGCTCTATTTTAAGGGTAATTTAGGGACTAGAAGCTAAAACTCATGTCATGTGTCCATCCCCACCCGGTGGCGTTGCCTCAGGACACTGCCTCTGGGTGGCCCCCTCACCGGGCCTCGACCCACCATCTCTCCGGTAAGTGCTCTGTCGTGACGCTGCCAGGGGCTACGGCATATGCCACCGAATCCCTGGCGTATCGCACACGGTAAACAGAACTACAGCTAATGGACTCAAAGTTCTCTGTATGGACTGTATGGAAGTGTGTCTGTCTGCGGCTCACAATGACCTTTAGTGTACCCACTCCTCCACCGCACCGCCAAATGGCTTCACGGATGGATGGCACTGCACCACTTCCCTCGATATGTGTCGGAAATCAAGGCCGTTAAAAAAAAAGTTGAAAAAATCTGTATGGGAGCTCATCATCCTTTACTTTTGGGTGAATACAGAGAAACCTGCAGTCTAAACCGCAAGAAGCTTTGAACTACCAAATGTATTTTCAACAACTTACCCAGAACAGGTTCACCAAAAGTACATGAGATAACATAGATTAGTGGTGTTGCCAGCACAGAGTTAGATAAATAGTTTTAGGAGCAGCAGATGTAATCATGTGCTCATTAAAACAGGATTTGAATAACCCACAAAACTGCTGATACAAGTCACACAATAATTAAACCATGCAGTATCTAGTGTTAGCAATATGTAAGTACAAGTGTAATGTGTAGGTTTTCATCTTTCTCTGATTCCAGTAGGATCGTGACACTGAGCCTTGAAGAGACTTGGACTGTGACGCAATTATTCATACCTTGGAATTATTATTCTTCAGATTACTGACAACTTTTGGAGTACTGCTAAACCACATTGACATGATAAAGGTCACTGGACACATGCCAAGTACATTTTTTACAAGCCCAAGATACAGTAATACATCTATACATTTCATGCCAAACTCTAGCTTAATTTATTTGCCGAATTGTGAGCTTGTTTATGAGTAATTCAAAAAGTGTCCAAAACATTCACTTCTGTAAAAAATATGAAAGAGCACAGAAAAGAGAATGAATAAGAGCAAAAGTACAGAGAGGGAGTTATAGAGTGGTGCCCTGGGAGCGCGTGCAGAGGCTGCGGCGAGGCTATTGAGCGCCTGGAAGAGCACAGCCTCTGATTTCTTCCGTCTGCTCTGTTTTCTCTTTCAAGAGCACTTGAAAGCTCTTTGAGGTATTGAGCAGGTGGGGAGTAAGTGCTGGGAGAGTGCGAGTGGGCAGGGGTGGTACAGTCCCTCCCCTCCTCCCATCTTTCAAGCGCACAGACGCTCAGCTCCACCGGCCCAGTGGCACACAGCTCCAGCCCACCCTCTCAGGGGAACCTTCAGCTGGCCAAAGGTGGAAATTGGACAAGTGTGTTTGGATATGTGGATAAAGATGAGCCAAAAGAACAGCCCAAGGCCTGGGACATGCTGGACAATAGCGAGGCAAAATTCGCCATGTAGTTCGGGCTGAACAAAGAAACAGAAATATTACGGATGGTTTAATTGAAGCACGCAGAAGTTTAGAGGATGCTAAAAAAGCAAATTTCTGTACAGGGACATCCATACTTATGACCTTGACCATTAAGCAACTTATGAGCCATTCAAAGATTTTTTAATCGATTCTTTGAGGCATCGGATACAAGTTCAGTTGTCTCAATATAACATGGTACCTTTCCTACATAGTTTGAAGTCATTGCAAAGGTTCAAAATCATGTGTGGATTAGTTTCAGGTCAAGTTTGGAAATAAAGCCCCTAAGGTGTATTTTTTTGTTTTGTAAGATATAAAGCAAAATTAGCAAGGAAAGGCCAAGAGTTACAGTCTCTAGAGAAAGTTCTAGACTTTTGCTTGTTTTGTTTTTTTACAAGTGAAGAACACGCCATTTAGCTTTTTACAAACAAGTAGTCACTTATTTGCTGAACCAAAGACAATAACCTCAATCTTTTGGTCATTTAACATAAGAATGTTTTTAGACTGCAGTCACCAAAATAGATAATAAAAAATGTTAAGATAACATCAAAATAAAATACAAACATTTATTTCATTACAGATATTTTTACCTAAAATAAATGACCAAACGAACATGTGTCTTTCTCCTCTCGTTAGACCTGACTGTAACTTTACTGGGAGCGGGGACGTCTCCAGCTCGTCTCCATGGAGATGTTAACTAAAGGCAGCCAAATATGAGATTTTAACAGGTTAGGTCCTCATCCAAGTCCATTCTTTGATTACCCACTGCAAAAATAGCATTTTCTGTGTCTCGCTGGTCATTAGGAGCATGTTTAGTATCACTGGCAACAGTATAATCCAAACTGTCTCCTCCACATCATGCTTTCACACGTGCTCGGGACGCTTAACAACTCAATCGATCAGCTGCCACTCTGATTTGAGAATGATGCTTTGAAATGCAGAATATGAGTTCACATGACAGCTGGGAGGCATTAGCGCTATTCCTTACAATAGATTACATTCAACGCAAATCTTTCCTGTAATACATAACCAGGCGTTTCTTCAAAGGCAGTGCAGCTAAAATAGAGTTGACGCAATACAGACTTCTTAACTTTCAACTTTAATATAATTGATTTAAAGGGCAGAAGCTTTTGAACAGGGCGTCTTCTGGGAATCACTTCAAACAGTATCAATTATAGAAATCAACTCCGAAGAGTGCAGTCAATTCCCTATCAATAAAGTATTCAGCTGCAATTGCCTGGAGATTAGTGCAGAGATGAGCCAAGAGTAGACCCTGTGGACCAAATCTAAATCTACTGCACAGTGGTGGAGGCAATACCGCTCTCGACGAGATGATCAACAGATCTTATTAAAGACGGTGAAGACATTCAGAAGAAGAGCAAAAGGACAGAAAATCATGCTGGCTTCAAATGTATTTTTTTGCATAAGCTACTGTTATACTCCAAACATTTTCAATTAAATCAAACTAATTAGAATTCATACACAATGACTGATATGCTTTTCTTTTAATTTCTGTAGTTTGCTATAAGCTATTTATATATTTTTTTTAAATAATTCTTACTGTGCTAATTCTGGTTATCAGAACATGAAAATGGCAATGTTATAAGTGGCAGTAAAAAAAAAAAAAAAAAAGATAATAAAGAAATTGATTAAAACATAATTTCAATAAGATAGTTTCTTGATTAGCTTTAGCGCTCAATGATATTGTAGTCGACTGCTGTTCCTCTGTAAATCCCCGGGAGCACAACCATCCCGGTATCAGCATTACTCTGTATAGATGTATTGAGTGAGGCCGCGCCGTATCAATGACACTCTCAATCTTTAAGGCCCTTCTCCGTGAAAGCCTCTGTTGTGACACAATCATTACAAATTGATTGCAAAATAGCTAACAATCATGATTAAATCATTAAATTCTTGTCTACGCTTCAGAGAATGGGCTGAAAATTAACTTCCCACCAACCTCATTTTTTCTGAACAAGAAATAATGATTTTCTGCCACTCTAATTACAAAGCCAACATCTGATCAAGCCCGCATCCAGAGGGGATTATCACATGCGCCAGTATTAGACCTCATTACCAGCCTGAGTGCAGAATTATTACATCTTGTAATTGGATGGTGAGATTTATATACAGATCGGCCCGGTTTCTGTAAGATTGTAATTACAGGGTTCGTTGCTTAGCTACTTATCACTCAGCGCTGGAGTGCAGGAAATGCGTCTATGGAAGCGCATTTGATTAACCTCTCACCCTGGCAGTCGGGAACAGCGCACCTTTCGTGTCTGTCTCAGGGACAACAACAGCAGTTACACGTCAAATCATCTCACTTGGCCCGCATCTGCTCAGATAAGCTTCAATGGACAGCTCAATAGACATGCAGCAAATAAAGCACATAATGTATTTATAGAAGCGCAGACTGGGACACTTGTTCCAATTATCTAAGCTAAGCATGTAATGTATGCCCCCCAATTATTATACATGACTCAGGAAGAGCTGGGGACTACATTTAGACTGGTGGGGCTAACTAGTTAAAATCTCATTATGGTTGAAAAGGCAAAAGGGAACAGCTAAAAAATGGAAACAGTCTGGTTTTAGGAGGCTGAAGAAGTTTCCAGAATCTGTCCTCGGCTAAACTTACTTTTTATTTATTTATTTATCTGAAATATTAATACAAATGTGATGTGCTGTCCAATTACTAATAAATTTTACCAGCGACTTTTGGATTAAACTTCAAGCATGTACTATCCAAATTAAATTGCTTATCATCTTGGGTAATACTGTATGGTCATACCATCTCTGTAGTATAGGCAAAACCCTTGGCTCTTAGGCTCTGTGTGTTCTGGCTTGCTTCTCAGTACGACGCACAACCAGAGTTACTCGTCCCTCTCAGTGGAAACATCACCAGACTTGAACGGTCTGACGAGCACAATGTCTTGAGTTCATCTCTCCAGGTCCCTTACAGATGGCAATAAACCTTTCCTTTCATAAGACATCCAAACTCCTGCCTGTTTTTCATTTCCTCTCAAACTACCTAGCTTTTTCCCCAACATCCACATTCTATAATAAAAGGCCCACAGCATACTCAGAGTTTTTTCTAAGAAGTTATGACTTGACAGAATACAAATCCACAGCAATCCAAGAGGTATTGCCAAAAAGGTTAACAGAGATAGAAGCTACTGTACACTGAAAATGCGGAAAAAGGAAGGAAAAAGTATGTCCCAACAAAAAAGCTATCAACACGACTCCTTTGCCATTTCCACGTCCTGCAAGTCAGCAAGAAAACAAGGCGTTTTCTTCAATCAACGATCAACGTGTCAGGGTGACACTGGCAGAAACTATAGCATCAGCACCTCTCCACAGTTAACACCCATAGACTTATAGGCTCGGTCTGCATATCACGAGCCCTCCCTGTTACAATCAATATAGGCCTTACATTTTATGAGACAAGGAGTTAACTTGTTCAATTATGCCTCAGACAGCTCTATTCTTTTGTAACAAGTAATCTAGGTAGTGAAATCAATACTGACAGACTCACGGCACGCTGGCTAATTTCATATTACCTCCAGCCAATGGTGAGGCGGCCCGTAATGGAGCTGTAGTTCCACTTCATTATGAGGAAAGGAGGGGGGATCAATACGAGCACATATACAGGCAAAAAGGAGTCAAGCAAATACTCGCGGGCATAGAGGGCAACTGCTATTTCAACATCCCCAAGAGGACACACCGAGCTGTCTTGGTCTAAGCCAGATGGGGCAAGGGGGGGGTTACAGGGGAATGGCGCCCCCCTCGCCTAAATAAATTACAATGCACAAACACACACGCATCCACATAGACACAACTGTCAAGAAATCTCAACACATTTTGGAGTATGCACACAATTAATGCTTGACTTCACCACGGCAAGGTCATAATATGCATCTACAGTGACAGAAGAAAGACCAAAAAAAGGGAAAATAAGATAACCTCCAAATGGCGGATCAAGTCTTTGACCTCTAAAGCTAATTACAAATTAAACTCCCCTATCTTTAGAAGAAAAGGGGAAAAAAACTTGTCTTTTTGCCCATTATTGTTATCACTATGTAGGATTAACTGGGGACTAAAGGGATGATGTTGTCTAAGCCGATGTCAACTGTACAATTACTCCACTCATTCATGCCTCTCCAGGAAAAAAATAACACAGTGTAGATTACAATAAGCCTTCTGCACAATGAGTGGGCAAAAAAAAAAAAAACACTTGGCAATTGCAGTGTACGTATGGCCCAGAAGGGCAATAGCTCTTAGTAAGAAAACAAAAATACTTATTAGATCTAACACAGTTTTTTCATAACTTCTGATTATGCAATTTGGGTTTATTGCACTCATGAATTATCTTAGGGTGTACATGCTGTGACAGGGGATCATTTAGCTTCAGTAAAGAGCTGTTAGAAATGGGAATCTCAGTGTGAACATTAGCAGAAAGCACAATTGAATGCAATTTAATCTAAGTATCACTGAATAATATGTATTATTGTATCGCTTTAATTTCATTGTCAGTATTCCATACGGAGAGCCAGTTATCACGCACGTCTTCATGAGCCCAGCAGAGCTCACTGGTTCAGCACTCCTGATAAAGTGCTCTATTGTGAGCCCTATTGCCTGGACTCAGTTGCTTTTTCATTTGGACTATTTTTATAGTGTGGCTTACTTTAAGGGGAGAATTATATTATAAAAACATTAAATGACTTGCTTTTTGTTTTGTTTTTTCACATATTTTTGTAAAGAACCACCGTTTCAAATTGATATAATTAAAATATTGTTTTTATAATACACCTGTGTCTCACCTTATCCAATACTTTCCTATACCTTTCATGTACTACTGTAGGTGTAAATCACTTCCTCTACCTGGCATCAATCCTTCACACAACCTTTGCGCTGGTTCCAATCCTGGACAAAATTGAGAGGTGGTCATACAGTATTAGCATTAGCTTGGCAATTCATTCCATTCTTGATTCATTGTATCACTCAGAATAATGTTTGGATAGAGACTTAAAATTAGCATTTCTTTCCAACACATACAACAAACAGCGCAAGAAGACAAAAGAGGCAAGTCATTATATGCAGCAAATATAAATGTTCATCTAAATCGTATAAAACAGTTGCACAAAAAGATTATTAAACAGAACCGATAAGAAAACCCATAATCAAATAAAGCAACAGCAACGTGAATCCAAAGAAAAACAGTCCTCAAAGTTGGAATGTGTCTGTTTGTTGTTAATTTGTACTGTATACTTTAATTTTTTTTTCTTTATTTTTTTTTCTTTATTTAGCACTTTAGAGTCGCCATTTATAGGGGGGGGGTAAAAAAGAACATAAAAAGCATCCATTCGGGTGTATGAATATACAAAATAAATAAATAAATAATAATTATAATAGCATGTGCATGGGAGAGGTAGAAGCCAAGTAGGCTTATAACAACACCACTCCCAGTAAACAATGAAATAAGAATCAGAGCAACTTCAACTTCAAAGTTACTACACAGTCAAAATACCAAGTACAAATATAACGTATCAAGTATACAAAACTCATACAATCATTTCCTTTGAGTCATTTGCTCTGTACTCAGCACAAATACTCAGCCATTAATTCCTGTTTTAGTTTGTTTTTATACATGTATAATGTGGTGGATGAATCCAGAAGATGGATATATCTGTTCCATACTTTAACTCCATGAAATCTAATTGTCTGTTGATCACGAGAGGTTTTATATAATGGCAGATGAAGGTGCTGTTTTGCAGCCTGCCTTGTAGGATAATGATGAACCTGATGGTTATACATAAAATAATGTTTTATATAAGAAGGCCAATCATCATCATACAGTGATCTAAATACAAAAGTACATGTCATAAGAATATTTATATCAAAATAGTCAAGAGTTTTAATTCGAAAAACAAAGGTGCATTTGGAGCATCAGGTTTGGAAAGAGTAGCTATACGGACAAACTTCTTTTGTAGAATGAAAATTTTGTTTAGGTAAGTAGTGAAGGTATTTCCCCAAACAACATTGCCATAATTTAAATAGAATAAATAAGACTGTAGTAAAGTGTTAAGACACATTTATGATTTACTAGGTTTCTAATTTTACCTATGATTCCAATAGAGTTATCTTCTTGCAAACCTTTTCACCTGTTCCTTCCAGCGCAATTTATCAATCTGAACTCCTAAAAAACATGTAGATGACACACTGTTTATTTCTTCATTATTAATGTAAATTTTGATTTAATCTCTTTCACATTTTTTATTACCAGCAAATAACATAAAATTAGATTTTTTAACATTTAATGACAATTTATTCGCTCTGAACCATTCGGAATAATTTTGAAGATCATGATTTAAATTTTTAATCAAAGCCTTTAAATCCCTGTTAGAAATAATCAGATTGGTATCGTCAGCAAAAAAACTGGAAAAGTGGTCATAGAAACAGAAGCAAAATCATTAATATACAGTAGATAATAAATAATAATGGTCCCAAAATTGAACCTTGTGGTACACCATACTCCACGGAATTATTTTTAGAGTCATAATGTTTTATACTGACATACTGTTCTCTATTAGTCAAATAATTATAGAGCCAGATATAGACATTGTCCCTGAATCCGTATTTATGCAGTTTTTGAAGCAGAATATTGTGGTTTACAGTGTTGAAAGCTTTAGATAGATCTAAAAATACACCAATTGCAAATTCCTTTTTACCCAAAACTGGATAAATTCTATCCACTATAGTTCAATAAGAGCCATGTGAGATGAATGACATTTGCGAAATCCGAACTGGTAATTATATAATATATTGTTCTTAATTAAGTGTTGATGCAGTCTTCTAAAAACAAGCTTTTCCAAATTTTGAAAAACATGGCAATATGGAGATAGGACGATAATTTGAGAAGGATGCATTTTCACCATTTTTATACAAAGGTACAACTTTAGCCATTTTTAATTCAGAAGGTACTATGCCAGTTTCCATAGATAATGCAAACATATAAGTAAGTGGTTCAGAAATCGTAGATATAACACCTTTAATAATAGAAGCACTTATTTCATCATGGCCAGGAGCAGATGTTTTTAAACCTGCAATGATTTCCTGTACCTCACTGGAATTAGGTGGTTCAAACTCACTAAAAGAAGAATATTTACCTTTAATGTAGTCTAGAGGATTGACATTTGTGGCGAAAATTCTCTTAGCCAGATTAGCACCAACATTAGAGAAATTATTATTGAACTCACATGCAATATCAAAAGGATTATTGAAAGTACTACTTCCATCTCTAAAAGTTGAAGGATAGTTTAAAGGAGCTCTCTTTCTTTGAAGAAGTTCATTTATTGTTTTCCACGTACCTTTAATATTGTTCATTGATTTTTGAAAGTGATCACTAAAGTATTGTTTTTTGTTATCCTAAGAAGATGAGTGTATATGATTTTATACAACTTACAGTATATGTAGCTAAATTTAAGGGGGAAGGGGAGGAAAGATACTTTTTATATAGTTTATTTTTTAATGCGTGAAGATTTTAGGAGTCCACTTGTAAACCATTGATTTTGTTGTTTTACTTTACCCCAAGAGATTTTATAATTGGAAAGCAGGCTTAAGACCCACCTTTTTAGTTTAGCTTTTAACTGATATTTATTCTTGCTAGGCCTATTTATTTAATTGTTATTAATATTTATTTATTTATTTATTATGTTTTCTTTATGTATTTTACCTCTCGGTCTTATTTTAGTGGTCCTTATATTCTTATTTTTACTTTTACTTTTTACTTATTTTAACCATTTTTATGGTCTCCCAGTTTCCTCTGGAAGAGCCCTCTGCCTCGGGAGCAGTCATTGGCTGTGGCTGCTGTGGTGCTGTCCTGTGGGTGTCTGGATGGAGGTGTGGTGTTTCTACCGTGCCTCCTCCGGGCATCCTGTGTTGGTGCCCTGTGGCTGCAGCCGAGATACTGCTCCCGATGCAGTCGGCTCCTTGGATGGTGTTTCCTTACCTGGTTTATCTGTACCCAGCCTTACCTCAGCCTTATGTCCATTGCGTCCATTGTTTACCTTGAGTGTGTGTGTTGTGCTTGTGTGGTGTGTCTCTGGGAAGGTGGGTGGGGAGAGTGTGAGTGCGACAATGTATTTGTATTTGTGGGAGGAGGTGGGTGTGAGAGAATGTTTTTAAATCTGTAAAGCACTTTGTGTTACATGAAATGTATGAAAAGCGCTATATAAATAAAGATGATTGATTGATTGATTGATTGAAAGGACCTCTCAAAAACATCATTGGTTCTTTGCATGAAAATCTGATAAGCTGAGTTAGGATCATTTCATGTTTGAATTTGATTTTGTTAGCAGTATTATATGCTCGGAAACCGGTAACAGGCTCGTCATTCAGTATATAACTGTTGCCTAATGCAACCATTTGGAATATTGGGAAGTGGTCGGAAATATCTGTACATAATATTCCAGATTTTGTCTCATGGTTTAATGTGTTAAAAGTATATTATCTATTAATGTTGCAGAATTTCCTGTCACTCTTGTTGGTTTGGTAATTGAAGGAAAAAAATTGTTTGCATGTAGATGATTAAAAATTCATCTGTAGCAGAAATGTTTATATATTTTCCATTAGTTATATATTCATTTTGTCTCAGCTATATAGTACAGGTGCACACATTATTTTTATTAGAGTATAAATAATACTCTAATAACAATTTGACAATTTGTCAGGTGAAAAAACGAAAAAACATAATGATAATGTATAGATTATAATATGGGGAATGACTTACATAAAAAGCTATTAAGTTGATTGTTTTCTGTATCTGTTAATACATGAAATGCAATTCATTTATCAACAAAAGGCCTGATTAGTCAATGGTAAAAGCAATTAACGGCTGTGTTTGTTCATTAGAATGTGTGTGTTAAATATATTATCTTCACTTAATTATTATTTCAGATGGTAAAGAGTGTTACTAATTTGCACCTTCAGTTGACTTGAACTGTGTACATTTACTGCCTGTTATTACATGCCCAAGTGTGTACAAACAGCGGCGTATGGGGATAATGGAGGCAGGAAGAAGAGCTGTTACTGAAGAGGCTGGACCATTTTTATCTCCATTATCTGATTAGCCTCCTATTCCCTCCCCATCAGTGCAGTGACCTGGATTTCAGAGGGAAAGCGATGGTCGGCCATGAGGGCACGGTCTGGGGAAAGAGGCCAAAGCGTTTGGGTGGGGTGTGACCATAAATCAGCAGGAGCAGCAGAAGGAGAGGAGCGTAAGCAGGATTTATAAAGATGTTGTGTTCAGCCAGCCCACTTGTGGACACTGATGAATTCACAAGACCATCGCCAAGGCAAACTACTTCATTATACCATGGCCGAGCGGTCATTAATCTCCCTGGGAGGCAAGCATCCTGGGGGATCGGCCAACCAGAGAATTTATTCAGGCCTGGAGGTACCCACTTCATTATCCATTCACTCTGTTCACTTCCCTCTTTTACCACTTTTCATTTTGTGATTACATTCTACAAACACCAACAGGTCAGTTTGTGTCATGCATCTGTCAGACGTCATGAGGTGCCTCGTGACTTCTGTTAGTGTTATAGTAAGAAAATACTACAGGCAGAAATCTCAATTAAATATGCAACATGTCTGATATCAACCGTCAATGAAGCATCTCTGCAATTTCAACTACATAAACCATGGATTTAACGTCACCTTATAACACAGTACTGTCTTTACATTTAGACATGAATTTAGACATACATACTGACATGAATATGAGAAGAAATGTATTGCAAGTTTTTTGTCATTTTGTGTTTTCATATAAAATTAAAGCGTTTTATGCCTAAAAATGCCTAAAATTCCCCTTTCCTACTTTCAGCGACAAAATCTGAACAATGGATTGAGCCAGGTTTAAATATATGGTTTTATTTCATTGACATATTCGCTACAAAAACTTTTTCAGAGGGGATTTTGGCTATCTTGTTTAGTTTTAAAATAAAATGTTTTGAGTCATATTTTTTTAATATTCAAAACTCGGTAATTCAGGCTAGGAATTAGATATTAAAAAATCCCTCTAAAAAAAACTTTTAAATATTGTTAAGTCTGTAGCTGCTACTGACGTGGAGATATGGTCGCACAAATGTGAGAAAAATGCATTATGAGGAAATAGCCCTTGAAATGACAATTTCCCATAAAATCTATGGAGAAACATTGAGTCAGTGCAATAATTAAACATGTTATTGCCATGATTAGGTTTTTGTTTTGTTTCCAGGTGGAAGTTTATATATTAAAGGGACTGGATGCAAGTTGGTAATTTTTATACTCACTACTGCCACCTCAGGTCTTAGGCGTAACTGCAGACTCTATATTAGGGGAGGAAAATACATAATATTAATATTTTTAAACTCCGTATAGTCCCTTTAAGAGACCAAATTGGGCCAAAACTTGAAACATAAAAAAATAAAATAAAAAAAATGTGTTTGCCTCCCCTTAACTTGATATTTTGATGCCTTTTAAACTCATAATATCAAAACATACCTCCGTTCTAACTGGCTGTGTGGGCTTGTCTCATATGTACATTAAATATTTCAGATCCCCCTTTCATGCGAGGAATAGCAGCTTCTATTTGTCCATTGTAACTGCAGTATTTACACTGTAAAATCCCACGGGCAAAGTTTTGAGCCACTTCACGGCTGCGAGGGTGTCATTACTGGGGGCAAGCGCTGCTATCCCAAGCAGATACTGTAGGATCAACAGACAGTGATTACTTATTAATGCCTATATTCAACACATACGCCCTTGGTCTTTTTACTGTGGTCAAACATTGGCTGTGCAAAGAATGATGCCATAAAAATACCTCCATGAGTGCAATGTTAGCTTGATCATACACTTGTCACAAAAGAGAACAAAGGAGTCACATTAGAACTTTATGATAATAATTCCAAAATCTACTATTTTCTTTTGCTTCCTACTGTAGTGTTCAAAATAAAAGATGCTGGAATAAGGGTAAGAGCAAGATAATTATTTAAAAAAAAGATCTATGTATAATATCTGTGTCAAATATTTATCTAAATGTTTTAATGTTCACAATTGTGCGTGCTACATACCCTACCTTTAAACAACAGTTCATGCCAAATGTGTGCATATATTATTTATTGATTTATTGTCTCAAGCTCCAAACACTTTCTTTTTACATCAGTGTCTGCTAGCCACCGACATTTCAATATATGTATATCAAATGGGAGGACACGGTGCACTTTTCCTTTGTACAGTATTTGTATTTATATATTTATTTTACAGTATATTCATCAATCTCACCAATTCCCTACGGATCCATTTCACTTTAAACACTTAACAGGCTAAATAAATAATGACGTCTTTCGCTCAGTGTGTGTGTGTGTGTGTGCTACAGTTAGCGTCAGTTGCCACTGGCCCACGGTCCCACAGCAGCAGGAGTCCTTAAAGCGAATAATTTGCTTCCGTTCAGACCGCTAACACTGTTGCCATTCTCCGAGGCAGATCATGGGCCTTTAAGTAGCAGCCAGGCCTGAAATGTGACTCTGGGGCTTGTTGGAGGAGGCACTGGCAGAAAACTCCATAGAGAGTAACAGTGAAAGCTTAGTAAAAATATCAGTATAAGCATGCACATTAGATTTGGTTTTGTTGGTTGAACTGACTTCAATAGTGTGATGACAATATTATTGCAAAAGTTTACAGAGCCATTTCAACACAGCACAATTTGAACAAAAATAAGTTGTGTCAAAAGCTACAATGGAACTAAATTTAATATACTTTTTTAATTTACATGGTGTGTTTTTATTGTTGTGTTGGCAAAAAAATAAAAAAAATAAAAAGGTAAATCTCAGTTGGAAGATTTTGCAATACAGTATGTTGTGGTTTCTTGGACTATGGAAAGTGTGTCACCTAATACTATAATAATGTGGTGGTATTTTGTGTAGCCCTAGAAGGATATCCTGTGATACTAAACTACAAGGGGAAAACACTAAAGAAACTAAAAGCCAATTACACTCTGCTATTTTTCAAGCCAACCAGAAGTTGGATTACATCTACTATGTCCTGTATGTTTGTAAATACTACATGAAAAGGTAAAAGCACACACAGACCACTTGAGTTGGTGTATTGTGGCGTTTCCTGGCTGAGGAGGAGGCAAAAACATCAAATCCCCCTGAAATGACCACTGAACGTCAATATGTGGTCCCCACCTCTTCACTGTGACAGTAAAAGCTCTATTGATTTCCATCAAGATTGAAGATACAGCTGGGAGCAATTTAAACATACCAGTTGAGGTGTCCAAGTCTGACAGTGAGTAATGTGTGTCAGCATGTATTTAGGATTTACATTTAGGAGGAGTCATAGAATATCCTTTATGCAAGAAAGTAACAAGAGTTGGGGTGTGGGCGTGTTGTACATAATAAGCTAATGCATATAGTAACTGATGTTTCCAAGCCCTCTGTACACCACAATTATTATTATTTGTTTATTTGATATGGACATAACAACATCATTGGACAAACCAGATGCATTGTTTTTAGTGTTATAGCAAAACTGCTAATTTGCAACACTTTTTACAAAAACAACACAATGCAGTATACAAAACACAATTTAGGAAAGTGATAATCTGTAAGTTTAAATATTTTAAATATTTCATATATTGTGTATAATTGACCACCTGGGTCTTAAAATTGATGTAACGCGAGTAATATTAAATAATAATGTTTTTTTGTTTTTTTAAGTCCTTACCTTTGCTTTTAACAATGGTAAATGGTCTCAACTTATATATCCACTTACATTAGGCACTCAAAGTGCTTTACAACAGGGAACCACTCACCATTCACACTCTCATTCATACACCAATGTACACAGACACTGAAGGCAAGGCCGACCTTCCCATCATGAGACGACCCACTCTGCCTTCTGCGCCACTGACTGTTGCCCCAACTAACAGGACATCACTTTGACCAATGAGACGGGGCTTTCCTGTTTACCAGCCTGTCAGGTTTTGAAAGTTTGTTCTCGCTCTCTTCATGTTGCAAAAAACTCACTATCGCTCTCTCCTCACTTTGCAACTTACAGACTATCACTTTAAGACAAAGCTAGGTGCAGTATGGCGCAGGGGACAGCAATTGTTTTCTTTGTTTTTAAAGTTACCATTTATATTATTTTATATTTATATTCTCTAATACTTTGGGCACACTATATGTATCAGATTAAACAAACACATTAATTTAAAGTGATCTTAAAAAATGTTTTTTTAAATCACCCTTGCCCCGTCACAATGGCTCATGGCTCTTGTTTTGCCAGTCCATCTTACTTTTTTATTACACTGCTGTACAGAGACGCAGCAGAATGTACAGATGTGGAGACACATGCCGACATCCACATTTGTCTAGCCCCAACTGTGCAGTCGTACTGAGTCCATGTATCCTCATGGCACTGATGATGCTTCATGCAGCCCAAAGGTTAACTCCATGACCTCTGAGCCAAGAGACTTTCATAAAAAGGAAAAAAAAAAAAGCCTGTTAACTGGTGAAGCAGCACTTGAGAGTCTGCAACCCGCATTTCACATTCATAATAAATGAAACACAACTTTACACTGTATGTTATCAGCCTCATTAGCTTGTAGCTTGATGTTGAAACAGCTTTTACATTATGTACAACTTGCAATGCCCACTAATCATTACTCCATTGATCCATTAAGACTACAACTGCAAATACACTGGACTCTTGTTACAAGGAGATGGTGCCTCTGGGGCTTCACAAAATGAGAAAATAATCCAATATTGAATAACTGCCTTGAATATTGTGATATTGATATTATCACTAAAACCATTTCAACACAGTATGTCCCATTATATTTAAGCAAAAAGTCATAATCAGCTTGTTGTTTTTTTTATTAAATTGTGTCAAAACAAGAGACTCAAGGCTGACTCCTAAATCAGGACCAAAAACAAGGCTACAGTGAAACTAAATTGAAAAAATGAAAACTAAGACTTCGCACATTACCCAGCAAGTTACCCAGCATTTTTGTTTTTTGTTTGCTGCATTTGCACACATAATAAATCTCAGTCTGCAAATCTGAGTCAGATGAAAAACGTCTGATTTCGTGATATATAGTATATATATTGTATGGCTACTTCAACTTGCGATATAGATACTATATCACGTAATGCAAAACCATAACAATAATACCGTTTGTAATTGTCAGTTTCCACAGACGGCTAGTATATAGAATACTGGGTTTGTTTGCAAAATGCTGCAACAAGTACAACAAAAAAGGACGAAAAGCAATTTGCATCAGAATCACAGCTGCAAACTCCAGACAAGTGCACTTGAACTTGGCTAAATGTCGCTTCAGAACATGTGATTGGTGCTGGGGAGGGAAAAGAAAACAAGCCATTAAAGCCGGCGCGAGTAAACAAAATAGGACTGGAGCAGGAACAAGCTCCGCTGACGTGTTGGAGGGGCCCTTTGATGTGGCTCAACGCATTCCCCTGACACCTAGAGGTATTTATTTGAATAATGTGTAGATTCACAGCCGAGTGAGCACCGATCTGTTAGGTGGGTGGGAAGATGACAGAGTTTAATTTCCAACTGTACTCAGAAGCTGCAAGGGGGAAAAGGAAACGAGACGAGGGAATACTAGGAAATGGGTCAAAAAGCCAGATACGAGATCAGTAACGCAGATGGAGGTGTATCGGATTCCCTCAAAAAAACAAAAACATTTTGACATTTTCAACCTAGGGCAGTTTGCTGGCAGTAAATAAAGGCAAGGAAATCAATAACAGCCAGTGATAAGGGGATAAAGCAGCTAAATATGAAATACAGCCGAACAAAATGGTATGGATTTCCAATGGAGCCACGTGACACCAGCTGCTTTGAAATGCAAAATAGTAACTTATGCACATTGTCCTTCCCAGGCGCAGCCACCTATTGATCGGCTAAAACAAAATCTATTGATCATTGAATATTTAATGGTGATAATTAAATCTTCCATGGAGGTACTTACAACCCATTTCCAGCTCTCATCACCTCACTCCGGAGACCTGCCTTTGACTTGCTCATGCTTCAAGACAGTGTGAAGAAGCACTCATGATTATTGAAACAGCAACAGCTCAAGTTCAGTACTTATTACTACATAGGATGGTCATACCGGCTTCTGTTACCAAGAGTATTTAGGCCGTGCACTGGAGATTAAAATGCAAGCTTTGCCTGGAACCGGTCCCTTACACTTACTGTAACAAACAATCTGTACAACACTATCCATTACACCATCTTCAGAATTACTTTTCCAGCGAACATAAAAGTCAAATTGGCTCATGTCTTAAATGGGTTCACTTCTGTCCTTTTACCATCAACCTCAGCGTGTCCTTATCCTAATGAGGGAAAAGCAGTGGGCATTAAAAAATCTCCCTAATCGACTGACTTAATTTATAACATTAAGAGACTGGCAAACAGGAAGGGGTTGCTGTCCTGATAGTATTGGAGGGCAACTCTCACTGAACGGGCCAGTGTTAAACAAAGCGCAGATCAATAGCCCTTTTATTAGCGACCGCAATCAATGCGCCGGTAACTGAGTGAGCCAATTAACACTATCGACTTGAGGAAAGAGGAAGAGAGGAGATTGGGAGGAGAAGAGGCATAGCAAAGACAACTGGCAAAACCATGGCTGACCACCCCTATCTTCTTCATTGAGGTCTTGTTTCTGGTTTATCTGCGGGGATGGGGCAGGCCGCCAAAGTAGAAGCGCAGATTCCCACCAACGCAGAGGACTCGGTGGGTGTGCGGCTGAGGACACACTGACAGAAAGCAGAGGTTTTCTTATCTCCCCAGAGGAAGTGAGTTTGCGGATATGTAAAGTGCTTCATCCCACATCCTAAGCCACCCTGGTCTGTGCACACCAGCTCAGAGTGCACTAAGTGAGCCGCACTGGGAATGCAAGAAAGCGAGTCTTCTCACCAGTGCGTTTGCATAGTGTTATGGTCTGCCATAGCCACAGTCATTTTAAGGCATTGTTCAACTTTGCAGTGGCAGCTCATTGGATTGAGGATTGGCTACAAATCCAAAAGACAGTAGTTTGTTCCAAGCTCCTGCCAGTGTCGTGGCTGTGTCCATGGACAAGACACTGTGTACGCTGCTCAATCGGCAAGTGGTTCCTTTTATAATGTAATTTAACTAACGTACTGTATGTGTAAACAGGTCCCCTCCTGGAACCGCCACCTTAACGTGGTGGAGGGGTTTGAGCACCTGAATGATCCTGGGAGTTCTGTTGTCAGGGGCCTTTGTGCTCCTGGTAGGTTCTCCCATGGCAAACAGGTCCTAGTTGACGGGTCAGACAAAGAGCGGTTCAGACGCCCCTTATGAGAGACCAACAGGCCCGGTTAGAATCATGAGGCTGTCCTTCTGTGGACCCACCACCTGCAGGAGGATCTGGGCAGCTCCAACAGCTGAAGAAGATGGATAGATGGATGGATGGATGTGTAAGCAGTATCATGTGGATTCGCAGTACACACAATAATGAATCGTGTAATGAAAATGGCATATTTTGGCAACAGAACCAATAATCACCATCTTGGACTGTATCAAAAACACGCTCATAAATCCTCAACTAACAATTTCAGGACATAAAGAATATTCACATTTCTTGCCGCAGATGAGTGACATCTGTTTTATGTAACACGGTGGTGTATTATTTGGCTCAGGGGTTATCAAGACAGCTCTATCAGTTTGTGGTTAAAACATGGATCTCCGTTTCCTAAAGGAAGGTCTCCAAACCCGAGTGACAACATTTCGACAGGGGTGCAACGCTGACAAAGATGGGACTTCAGGATGAGGAAGTGCTGAGGATGAGCAGAGAGATAGACTACATAAATGACAATGTGTGTGAAGTGATAAGCCCCCAGCAAGTACACACACAGCCTGGGGGGAAGACTGGGGGCTACAACCCTTCAGCTTCACTGCCCAGGTCTCTGCTGTCCCTGATGACCAAGACTAGACACTCACCAAAATGTAGACTGTACTCGCAATACTCCGAGGAACCAAAGTTTATTGACTATTCTTTTGGATTCCATTTTATAATTCGTGCTTGAACGGGCGTGCAGTGAATTGTAAAACCAAGCATATGAAGACAAAAAAAAGGATCAATTAATGGGGTGTGGTTTGCAACCGTAGGTATAGCAACTGTATTTCTAAAATGTGTATAACTTATTTATAAATATCTAAAATAACTAAAAAACCTGACATAGTTCAGGACAGGAAGAGCACAGTTCAACAAACTGTTCAGGGTGACACTCGCACCCAGGATACTGTGGAAGGTGCCTCAGCATTTTCGCCAAAGAAGAGAAGAATTTCACAGAAGAATTGCAAATAAATCAATATAAAAAATATATAAATCTCTCAGAAAATATTCTCATTAATGCTGATGACCAAATTCAGCTTATATTTCTGTCCGTCATACTCAAGGGCTTGGGCATACTGCGTTCTAATCCTGTCTCATGATGTTCATTCTCCAAAGTAGGCTTGACAATCAGCAAATCGAAAATTAGTCCTAACAAGACCAATTTCAAACGCTGTATTTTGGTGAAATGTGATGCTGTTGCTGTACAGTAGGTGTACTGTGCTATTTCACATTTTTAGCCGAGTTTTAGCTAAAGATGTTTTTAATTTATCTTTTATTTTTTTATGTTCTCCCAGTGTTTCCTCTGAGGGAGGCCTCTGCCCCGGGAGTGCTGGTTGGCTGTGGCCGTGCAGGCGCTCTCCTGTGGGTGCCTGGATGGAGGTTGGATGTCTCTCCTACACCTTCTCCGGGCGCCCTGTGTTGGCGCTCTGTGGCTGTGGCCGATGGGCTGCTCTCGGTGCAGACGGCTCCTTGGATGGTGTTTCCTCTTTCGGTCCATTTGTACTCAGCCTTATGTACCCCACTTTATGTCCATTTTTATTTAAGACTTTTAACTGCTGGGCTGTCTGTATATGTCTGTGTGTGCGGGTGGGGTGGGGTGAGGGGAGGTAGGAGGTTGTTGTTATTTATGTATATTTGCTGGTGGCAATGATTTTTAAGCACTGTAAAGTACTTTGTGTTACATTTTGTATGAAAAGCGCTTTATAAATAAAGTTTGATTTGATTGATTGATACAGTAGGTGTAACAGTGTAACATTAGCTTTAAGCTCTACAACAGGACATTTTTGCTTTGGACTGTTCAATCTTAAAGGTCATGCGGGTGGGTGCTAAATCCATATTCATTACAGTATAGAAAAAATATCATGGAGAGCAGTGCAAATGGCTGGAACAGGTTATCATGTGTTCATGAGTTGGATACAGAATGGCTGAGTCTGATGGTGGAGGGGAACAAGCTGTTCTTGTGGCGCGGGTACTGGTCCAGATGAACCGTAGCCTCCTGTCTGTAGGGAGAGGGTTGAATAGTCGCATGCAAGATGCATTAATCAGAGCTTAATTATAGATATAGGCAGATACTGCATGTCTATGGGTGAAAATGTCCATGCTATCATACAGTGCGGGCTGAAAGCATTGCAGCAGAGAATCTGAGGACAAAGACTATACGAAAGCATATTTCAGCTGCATCTGGATCTTGTTTGAAGTACCATAAAGAGACCTCCACTGACAAAGCAGCAAATTAGGAACAGAGAGCCCTCGCATTGAAGTGTCATTGTCTGAATTGGGATTTTTGTCCTACGTACTTGGATTCAGTAATCTGAATTTAGCCATTTGTGCTCTTCGATGTGTTAGTGGCAAAATAGCATAGAGACAAACTACTGTATTCAATAGATCAGCCATTCCCAAAGACCGGGACATCGCGGCCCTCTTATTGATCGGAAAATCTCTCGGGGCCCCCCAAATCATAATGATTTACTCCATTCAAAAGAATTTGTTATAATTTCACAGCTAGAATGACATTAAAAGTAACATCTAGCTATGACAGTAGGCTAAATACTGGTTTAAACTGGTGCATTTGTCCAGATAAATGTATTTTTCCTTTCAAAATGAACTTTTTTCATTGTACTTGTTTTGCAGACAAGCTTAGGGGGGCCCCCTGTAGTGCCTCTGAAGCCCCCCAGGGGCCCGGACCCCACTTTGGGAACCACTGCAATAGATGAATAAGACATTGGTCAACCACTGCGATCATACTATCTGTGTGTAAATTCTCCACATGCAAATGCAATCAAAATGTGCCTGTAGTTTGCCTATTGTGAAATTGACATAATGGTTCTTAGCAATGTAATACAAGCCCAGTTAATCTTATTACTCACATTCACCTTTATTTTGTTGATACCTTGACCTTTAATGGAACATGTGGCTGCACAAGGACTTTTTGATCCGAAACAATTTCCAACAATTTCCCTCCATTGAGACGGGCAAGCAAGCGAGCAAGTGGTGACGTTATCCAAACGGACACCGCTATCCTAAAATACAGAGAGAGCATCCTGGCATTCTCTATTATAGTACAACCACATGTCATACACGTGTGCCCATGCACAAATACACACAGACAATCACACAAGCCGCGAAACTTCACTGTCCAAACCTCCTGCCAAAACCAAGGGAAAATCCAAAACATTTTCCCCACTTTTAAAGATGAACAAATCTAAGACAGGATTATTTCACCATGCTTGGCTGCCCTAAACTTCCCCTTCATAATCCACTCAAAAAACTCTTGGTGATGCTTTTCACAACAATTTATGCAAACAAATATCTTGCGAAGCTATTTGTTTTGGCAATGTTTCTGCAGTAAACCAGAATGAAGCAGGACCAGATGGGCTCAGGCCGCAGTTTGTGGTATAACAGTGGGAGAAGCTCAACAACACTCATGGAGAGGTTGATTTTGTGCGAGAAAGACAACCTCCCATCAAGCACCATCTCCTCTAATGTCCATTTGTATCAAAATAGTATAAATATAAATGTTACAGCCATATGGAAAACATGTAATACTGTAGCCTACAGTATTTAAAATAACTTGATTAATAATTGAATTACAGCACCTCAACAGGCTATTGTATTAATATTGGGACTGACAAACTATATAGAAGTATATTTACACCAACAGTATGCAAAGTGTAATTTAGACTTTCAGAGCCCCATTTGTCTCAGTGTTGTTGAGGGTTTGACAGCTGTAGCGTGGAAAAAAATGCAGCTACATTTCTCTCCAATCTTTCCTCTATCTCCTCCCTCTGAACACTAACATGATCCTTCATGAACTGAATAGATCATGGCCCGAGGGCCTTTTCAAACTTGGTCAAGTGCCAACAAGCAGTTTCAGGAACACATGTACATACAGTGAGAAAATTAGTCTTCCCTTTGTGTACTCTCGTATATGCTTATGTTTGACAACAGTGCTCACATGGCCTTTTGTTGTACAGAACAACTTTGTAATAAGTCCTACATGGTTCTGGTACAAACCACACATAGTCAGACTGGGCATGCCAGAGTGGTAGGCCCAAACTGTGGATACCTACTAAACTTGCATTAGCTCAGGAGTGTGTATTTTAATGCACAGGGGAACACGAGTGTCACTACAGGGGATTTGACACAGTCGATGTAGATACACCAAGCTTGACGACAAAAACACACAAAAGCCTAAGGCTCGTGGATAAAAGAATGTAACATAGATCCACATATCAACACACATGCCGCAGTACTCACACACATGTCCCCTCGGGACAAAACAGACGTATATTCCTCCCACTTCTCTGCCTCTCTCTCACACTCGACACTGGGCAGACTCCTATAAGCAGTGATTTCCCAGAGTCACTAGTACTGCTGAGTGTGATTGTGTGTGTGACAAGTACAAATCCCTGACACCACACTGATGATAGCATTACAGCGCAGCCTCAAGGGGACTGTGCCACTAGCACACACAAACAACACATACGCCTCCCTGTCTCTTGTCTCTGCCTTTGTCTGCCACAGCCTCTCCCAGGAGCCCCTGGGGCATCTGGGATACGTAGTGCTCCCAAACACAAAGTTAAACTTCAAACTGGAATCACTCAAAGTCATTAAGTTAAACATGTGACAGACAATTATATGTGTATAATTGCATCTACATTTACAGTCTGGAAAATCAGTTGGTTCAAGAAGTTCTTAGATATATTACGCAAAGTGTTAACTTAGCAATCCTTACAGATATAGTTGAGATAGCAAACTTGACATTATCTCCGCCATTTCCTTATTTCCACTGTTTGATGAAGCTTTAAATGGCCTCTTCAGTACGTAATTATTCAGGAGCCCTGGAGATATTTGTTTTGGCAATAATGGACCACTGCTGTGACCATATCTGCCATTGCTCCTTCTATCTCATTACAATATTTATTACTTTTCTTTCCATTTTGGATAATTTAGATGTGCTAATAATATGAGGGGACTTAGAGTGTGCATGCATCTCATAATTTGAGACTCCACGACTGCCCTAGCTTTATTGGCATATACCAATTTGGTTTTAATGAGATTGCACACCTCCAGGTAGGTGCAGCTTCATCACCTGCTTGACTTGGGAATCTCAATCCACTCCTCTGCCGCTCTGCCCTTCATATTACCATTTTATACACACTACTAGCACAGCCATCCCCAACTCCATGATAAAAACATAACGAGGCTTTGTGTGGTTCATTAAGCCAGCACAAGAAATGTATAAAGTGGAGATTATAGGCCTAAAGGCTATTGAGTGTTGACTTAACCTTTCTGCATTCCTTTCTATTGAGCGATGACTTTAATCGAAGAGCATGATGACGTACACTTATTTGTAACCATACAGTTCGAAGAGGGCAGGATTAAGGCTGATCTTGTACATTTAAAACAAAGACAACAATTATATTAGCTAAACCTATGTTAGACCAGCGGTTCGCAACCCGTATGGCTTTGGGACCCACCACTATAGCTGGACGAGCCATGACCCAAATAACAATTACAATTGTTGTGTACAATGCAAAATACTGTAATATCCCCCCAAATCATTATTCCATAACTATTAGATTATCATTTAAAGCTGAAATTATTATAATATACTGATAATGAGTGTAGATGACTTTCATCACTAGAACTACAAAACCCCATGTTTTGTTTTGTATTAACTTTCTTCATGTGTTTCCTTCTGGTATGAAAACTTAGTCAGTACAACCTCAGACCAAGAATGCACATACCTGAACAAATTAAAACCAAAAATGTCTCAATGTCTACTTGGTATATTCTTGTGACTGGGTGTTATCTGTTAAAATCCTGAATCAATGTATCCTATACATTTTGGATTTAAAAAATAGAGTATTTGAAATACTTTAGTACTGAGTGAAAAAGTTTAGAGCATATGAAATGCTTGCTGAAACTTTGTTGCTTATTGGTTGTTCTGCCTGGACTAAAGACATGTTTGTCTGACTTGTTTTTATCCCTGCTGTTTTTTTCAAACGGCGGAGCCTGGACCATGACCGCTCAGACCGCTCTTATCACTGGGAGATGAGATCCGTTGATCTGCCTCGCAGCAGCTCTCTAGCGCCCCCCGGAGAGAGCGCTTGTTACCACACGCGGTACTCGTGAGAGAGGAGTCACAAAAAGCAAAAGTATTTGAGAATCCGCCACAAAATCCAGCGTGTACAGCCTAGGTGAGGAAACACGACAGACCAAGTAAAGGACACGCCCCTTGCTCCGTCTCAGCAGAAGTGGGGACCTTGATAGATTGTAAAGATTGTAAAGGGCTGTTGATCTAATGCATCCTAAAATGATTTACACTGTGTGCAATCAATTAAAGCACAACTCACGCTGGTATTATGAGCGAGAACCCCCACCCCCCTTTTAACCACATAGATTTCTGGATTTCCCCTCGAAGGTATAGGCTATAATTTCACTCTGCTGGATATAGTTAAACAAGGGCATGTATCCATGTGTTAATTGATACAATTACGCATTACGCGTAATGGTCACGTAGGTCTCCAGGCACGCATCAATCATTGGTCTATTGACCTGCCAAAAAACCTTCCTGCTGGGACTGCCCCTCACTAATAGAGAAAGATAGAAACATCATCGTCATTAACTCTGGGCTTGGACCTCTGGTCACAGAGCCAGAGGTTGAGATTAAAACTACAGAAAAACAGTGCATGATTGCATTGATGTCAGTGAGCTTGATGTCTGTTTATGAGAACTACTGTTGAACAATGTTACCCCCCGTCATGCCGACATATACATTTAAAACATTCGGAATAACAATGCTGGTTATTCTGAATCAGCTACACGAGAAACAACATGTACAGTGCATCTGAAGAGAAGCCTAGGCTGGACGTGATTGGCAAAGACATTATTCTATCCCTGGTACCCTGGCGTTCCGGGATTACAGTGACGTCACGCTGATACCATTGCATGGATGAATGCTAAAGAACTATAGAGCCACAAATAATAGCACAAGCAGAGTCCATATCTTGCAAGTCTTACGTTATCCTTTAAGCCTCCTTTAGCTTACAACAACATTTTGGTTGGGGGTGCAGCACTTAATGACGCTTAATTTCATTTCTTATCGGCTCCTTTGGGGGGGATTATTCATTCATATAAAACAATCTGCAGCTGGTGCCAGCCTAAAGTCTCCCTCCTATGAGTGAAGTCATCTATTATTGAGCGAAAGGCCGTGTGTGGAAATGTGTGTAAGACGCTGGATTTGAAGTAGAATTGGTTGCAATCGATCAAGGGTGAAGAATATTGCTGATGGGAACAAAAGACGCAGCAATGTCTTTCTCACAGTTTGGATATCCCTACAATGCAACGTCACAGGTAAGAAAGTATTTTTTTAGTGCATGCTAAACTTGAAACTATATTTTTACGATTTGAGTCGGCGTTTTCATCCTATCACTTCGGAAAAATAATTTGTGACTGACATTAGTGTCTGCTAGTTTTTTCTCGTGACGCATTTGTTCTCGGACCAAATATCAATAGGCACACACAGAGACGTGTCCAATTACACTGAATTATGAATGAACTCACGTGTTTTTCGGATGACAATAGAGATGAATGTCACCTATCTCACACAGCGTGAGTTGTAAATCGGCTGCCGCGCACGCGTTCACAACTCTGTCACACATTTCGAATGCCACGTGCAAGGAGACGTAAAAAGAGATGACAAAAGTTGACAAAAGAGTTCAAATTAGACTTTATTTATGTAACAACTTGCCTAGGCTATGTAAAACATTTTTAAGTGAGAAGAGTTTAGAATACGAAGTTGTTTAAAGTTTGTCCGTGATCCAAAATATAATTGTTGCAATAATCAATTAGTACGTCTTAATGAAAACATTAAAACAAAACTTGTTTTTGTCTTAGACTATATCTTTTATTTAACAATAATCAAACATCCACTCACCTGACAGACACAACTGACCAGCTGGGCTATAGACTATTAATAACATTCGTTGTAAGATGTAACACATCACCACAGAAAGCGAAAATAATTACAGCTTTATGGCTGTCAAACATTGTCAAAGTTGCATAGCATCGAAAACTGACCACGAAGCACGAGATCCCAAATCGAGAAAGTGACTGTATCCATGGTTTTCTTCATGCAGTTTTTCGTGTCGGCAAACCCCAGTACGACTTGCTGCGATTCGATTTCCAGGTCTGTCTCTGACGGGACAGGCGCATCCCAAACGGCTGCTGCCGCCTCCGCCGCTGCTGCTGCCGCTGCGTCCTTCTGCTGCCCCTCCTACGACAACCGGCTCCTGAGCAGCCGCACGGAGCTCAACACGGCACTGGGCGTCTACAGCTCCCCGTACGCAGCCGCCGCTGCCGCCAGCCAGAACTATGCCAACTACTTCCCCTACAGCACCGACCCGTCCATCTACTCCTCTCTGGTGGGTATAGTGCGTGCGTAAAGGAGGAGAGGGACTTTTTCTCTCAAATATAAAATGTTTCTTCTTTTTTTGCCACTCAAAATTAGTATATATTAAAAAAAAGTAGGCTAAAGCATTCGTTGGATGGTGTAAAGGTAGCACCAAAAAGACGAATTAAATGTTAATACTGTAAGCCAAATATAACAGATAAAATAGATCAAAGAGAATAGGGAATTTTGTCTGTGACCAAATTATTTTACTTTAACACCTGCTTTCTTTAAGTCTAGTTTTTTTATGTGCAAGCAATAAACTGCATTATGTTTATTGATATAATGTGTGGACCTAAAACATAACACAAATACATAAATAGACCAACAAAAAAGGCCATACTAAAGTTTTTTTTCTCCTTCAATTACTGAGTTTAAAGTGTATTATAACTTTTCTGTGTTTGCAGAATCCACAGTATGACATCAAGGACAGCACAGGCACTTTACACTCTGGAATCGCTCAGACAGCTGCATATTATCCTTATGACCACTCACTGGGGCAGTATCAGTATGACAGGTAAGGGTTTTTATCCTCTTCATGTGCTATAACCTAATTAATGTAGCAATATTCTTCAACGAAAAAGCATCAGTCACCGTAGGATATTCAGTTCAAATGTCAAATTGTAACTCCATCCTGATACCTGGCCAACAGTGTGGAGGGCAGAACGTTATCCTTGACTAACAGCACTAATGACTTCTGCGTATGTGTGTGTGTGAACTAGGTACGGGACAGTGGACTTTAACGGGACAGCCAGGAGGAAGAATGCCACACGAGAAACCACCAGCACTTTAAAAACATGGCTTTACGAGCACCGCAAGAACCCTTACCCCACCAAGGGCGAGAAGATCATGCTGGCCATCATCACCAAAATGACCCTCACACAAGTGTCCACCTGGTTCGCCAATGCCAGGAGGCGACTCAAGAAGGAGAACAAGATGACGTGGTCCCCAAAGAATAAAGCCGGGGACGATCGGAAAGATGAACTTAAGGAGAACGACCACGACTGTGTAACCAAAGGTAACAGAAATACTGCAGTTGTATTTCAATGCAATACATGTGCAACAGGATATTAATAATCCATGGAAACAACAATGGTAAAGCCTTTCCTTTATAACACAAGATGATGCACCTATTTTTGTCATACATTCCACTATAATTTGTGACATTTATATGAATTACGCCTAGTTATAGGGACACTGTTGTAGGGCAGGGTAGGCAATTTTTCTAAGATCAACTATGTTTACAATAATATTAATTAAACATAAATAAATAAGCAAATGTAGTTGTGTAGTATGTAATTTAGCACTAATGCATTTTCTTTTTGTGTGTTATTTTTGTTCTGTATTTTATTCAAAGATACAACAGATTGCAAAGAGGAGAAGGACTTGCAGCTGAGTGACCTGGATGACATGGATGATGAGGACTGCGACAAACTGGACAGTGACTGTGAGAAGGGCCATGAAGACAACTCCGACCTGCAGCAGGCCATGACCATCTCTGGGACCCTCCAAAAACGAGACTGCAGCTCGGAACTACACTTGAGTTTGCCCAACAGTTTCCACACAGCGTTCCCTTGTCCCATCAAGAGCACTCTCCTCCCCTCACCTCTGAATACTCCGATGCCGTGGTCTCCAAAACTTCATCCAGCCCAATGGGAACTCTGTCGCACTTCGAATCCTCGGACAAGCCCAGGATCTGGTCTCTGGCTCGTACAGCAGCGTCGGGGGTTATTCTGAGCCCGCAGCATCCGCAGCCTCAGCCGGGCTCGGAGTTAAGAACGGGAGCGTCCTGCCAGCTCCAGAGCACCAGGCTTCCTGTGTCTCCTGCTGGACAGTGTGCAGGGATAAGGGGCCTTCATGAAAGCTCCAATCTTTCCAACTCAGAAAACTCTTTCTCCTCTGAGAGTTCAGTGTTACACTCAAAGTGTATGGATCTGGGAGCTATAGCCACAAGGGCATCCATCTGCACTGTTCGTCCTACGCTGGGTTGACAGATACATATCCTTATGCTACCACGATTGAAGGTAAGATACAGTACAAGCATGTTTTTTTTACAAATTACCTTTGAATTTGTAATTGAAATTGAAATTGAAAAGTATTTAACCTGGCAGAGTGCATCCCCTTTTCTTCATTCCTGTCTGATCCATGCCATTACATTTTCTGTCTGCCTTCCTGCGCTTCTAAAATGAAGTACATAAACAAGACAATAAAAATAAAATAAAAACATATTAACTTCATTAACTACTATTCATGTTGGTTGTTTCATCTTTTATTTAACTTAATAAATGAATTTCACTGACTATAGACCTGCTAAGGTGCACTTTGTGTGTCTGTTCTGCAGGCTTCCCTGGTGGCAAATCTGAGACACCATCCCCTGACCTGAGCCAAGCCTGCGCGACCTTAGCAGATGACAAGGTGACTGCGTTCAGACCCGTAATGAAGAGGTGAAGCAGGTGAGAGGCTCCACTGACCTGGATCTGAAAAAAACATAAATACACACACACTTGAACCCATGGCAGTTTACCTTGTATTTGCTTTAATCCACATATATTTAGTTATACATATAATCAAGTCAGGAAAAGGCATTGTGTCTTAATACTATTCAACAGATCCGGGGATTTTTTGTTATTGATTCCAATAATAACAGTTATTTAATTTTTAACTATAATATTTAAGGGTATAACTGTGCTCATAAATACTGTATATATGAGTCCTGCACTATTTTGTTTGTTTCTCACTTACTCCAATATTACCCCTTCTTTAGACCAACATGTACCTCGATAAACACTGGGACATCAATATGCACTACAGGAAGTTTTGGATGGAGGAGCAGCTTTTGGTGTGACAAGGTGTGGACTCATTTGGAGCCAAATGAACTCAAACGGTGGATCATTTTGCACAACATTGCTTTTTTCCTTTTTTTCTTTTTGATCAACCTTATGCAAAAAAAAAATCTAGATGCAAAGATACAAGAATGGCCACTTTATTGAAGACATGGCCTGATGTGTTTATGGCAATCAAGTAGGGTAGATATTTATATATTTATCTTATTTATTGTATTTATTTGTCTGTTTATATATGTGTTTAAACTGTTTACATGGTATTATTGTATTCCTTCTCGTAAAAGTCTTGTCTAACATTTCCTCAAAAATGACCAGAGATCCAAACTCTTTTGCAAAATGGACCTGGACAATTCTAGCAATGTGTTAAAATGTCTGTAATTATCTGTAATTGTTTTTTCTTTTCTTTTTTTTGATAATACATTTTCCTGGATCTTTTTCTGTTTGTGGTCATTTCTATGAGTCTATGAGACCAATTAAAATGCAGGTTGATATGAT
This sequence comes from Neogobius melanostomus, assembly GCA_007210695.1. Taxonomy (NCBI): domain Eukaryota; kingdom Metazoa; phylum Chordata; class Actinopteri; order Gobiiformes; family Gobiidae; genus Neogobius; species Neogobius melanostomus. The sequence goes on from VHKM01000131.1 coordinate 4,456,723, forward strand.
TTTGATCAAAGTTTATCATCTTAAATGGAAAAGAAAAAGCCGCTGCGCTGATGGAAGGTCATAATTCAATGGAGGACGTGAACGAAATGCACAAGTCGAGGAATAAAAGGGGACATCGGGTCTGCATTGTCTGCAACTAATCAGGAGTGGCATCAAACACTTTGTTACTGTTCGCGGCGCAGGCAGAGAATGAATGGTGCTTTTGTCCCCTGCGTAGGCAGCCTGTGCACTAACCTAACATTGTGTTCATTAAAAGGTCATTTGTAGGATCAAACCCACCAGAGAAATTCACATGGGCCAATGCAGGCCCTTTGATTCGGGTAGTTTGCCTAAAGTCCATCTCGTTGCCTGAGATGAGCCCATGCACATGCAGCTCTATGATGTCAGATGCGGCAATGCTCTGAAACTTTCTTCAATTAATATGTGTGCATATACAGAGACATTCTTTCCCACACACACGACGCTACCAAAAATAATCTCGAGCACCAACTTTTTAATAAATTAAATTTGGGGAAAGTAGAGCTGCTTCCACAGGTTTACTAGAGTATAATGTTCTTTCACTGTAAAAAGTATACAAGAGAGATCAAAGCTGTAATCAAATGTCAGTGATAGTGATATTAATTTGAAATAATAATAATATTAGTCCAAATCCAAATCAATAAACTTTAATAATTTCTAGACTAGAATAACAGAACATAAATGCAGGAATCGTTTTGTTCCCGTGTAGTTTTATTTCATTTTATGAATGATTAACAAAAAGCTGCTACGTAAGCTGAGAACCTTTTTTGTACAGCCTATAGGCAAAGGTGGTGTTCATTGTGCTTCAACATGCCATTATAGGTGCTCAGAACAGAATCGGGAGTAGTTGACAGGCCACCGCATGTGTAATGACAGGGCTCCCTCTTTACATTAACATGTAGCATGTGTGTATAAAATATTTACAACCAAATGTAATTAAATCGGAGGCCGTAAAGAAAAGTTGCCTTGTGTCATTGAAGGTAATGATGCATGCATAATGGGATTACCACCATAGCAATGTACCTAGGGGAAAACCATAGATAATGGCTATAATGGGGTCGTATAGCAGCATATGCCGGCAGCAGCTAACAGGACAATTAGTCTGCCCAATGCTTTGCATATAGACCTACAGCAGCTGTACCAGATACACTGTAGAGAGAAGAACATCACGCTTTGAGTTCAGAGGAACAGACAAGATATTTAGATTGTCTGACATCTAATCTCAGCCTAATCGTGGAATCTGCAGTGCCATCGGACGATGCATGTCTCAGGTAGCCTATATAGACACAATGTAATCTCCGTAATACATGACATCTTCTTCATGAATTACATTTTCATTAGGCCATGGAGGAGGGTGTGTATGTGACCAAGCGTCTCTAATCCAAAACAGATTTAAGATAATCTGTGAATGAGGCAACAAAACAAACCAGGGTAAACACCAAGACTGAGCCGTCATATCCCTTTTGTTTTATTTTTATTGTACTATTTATGACTAGAATGTCTAAATGTATCAATGCCTCTTATTATTCCACATTTCAATAATGGCCTGTCATTCTTCAGGGCCTATGGCCCGTCTCTATTGGCCTTTGTTGTTTTTTGTTTTCTAAATGTATACAGTTTTAAGTGAATTTTCAATATAAAATGCAGCAGCGGTAAAACTATAATATAGTATTAAAAATATGCATCATAACTATGTTATTTACTTTAGCCTGAAAGGCTGTACACAGGCATCCTGTGTTCAGTTTAAATGGACCTGCTGGTTTATTGTTATTAAATTGGGGTGATGGCTTGTTCACTGTTGCCTATTCTATTCTAGAAGGTCAAAGTGAGGGAGCTATCAATTAGCAAAACTCAATCTATTACAAGGCTTGGCACATAGGCCCCAACTTAATGAGCATGTGCCTCCGCTGCTGATGACTATTGATAATCCTGACATGATAGCAATAGCCGCCTGTTATAAATAGACAGCACAATAACAACAACAACTTCCCAAACAATAATTCTACCCAAGTAAGGCAGTGTAGAGGTGCTATCTGATGTGTCCCAGGCTGGGCACACAAAACAAGTCTTTGTACCAATGGCTCAGGGTTCTGATGGGGACAATATATACAGTTCATTACATTTTGTCAAAAGACGCAATGAAATGTGTGTGGCATAATTGTTTCTGTGCATGTCGCCCTTTCGTGGAATTTCTGATGGCCGATGTTGTTACAAGGTCTCCGCTAATGAGTTTTGTCAAAGATAATTATGGACTTGGAGGGGTGACCAGAGAATGATGAAAAGCTGGCTTTGTGCAGTATGCCTGGATGCTACGGTGAAAAAATGCTTTTTTCTGAACCCTGTATTTGACCTGTGCATTTCATAAAGAAGAAACGTAGGCCTGCATTGAGCGGTCACTGGTGCACTGATCTGCTTCACCACCTTTGCCCTCGTCATATGTGACCCTGAGTTGATCCCAATGCATCAGGCAGAAGGACGGGGCAAGGTTTGGGATGCTATGCCATTCTCAGGCAGTGAAGATCTTTTAGGAATTGAAACGGCAATGCCACCACAATAACTTTTGTGTTTGTATAACATGACGTTATTTTCACTTATATTACGTTTTAAAAAGTAGAATTCAAAAAATATATGTATGCTATTTCTGAAATTTGATTTAATTATTTGTATTATATTTTGTTTTGTTTTTCACAACTTCCTACAAAATGGCACTTGATGACCTGTTTTAGTCTGTCTATTCTAAACCATAGGGACAAGGTCAATCTCCGTCTTTGGACCATCTGTACCAACTGAAAAGTGTGCAAATGGCCCTCGGGAGGATTAAATGAGCAACAACGCCTTGTTTACTATTAAAACATTCAGACATAAGCAGGTCAGCAGGTCAAGAAAGCCCTATATGGACCATAAGGGCAACCATACAAGACAAGCTCAGACAAAACACAAGCAAATCATTCCTAGTCAATGCCATAGATATGTTTTTGACATGGTTCACTCACTCGGCAAAACAATCTGAACCGTTGCCGTCATATTTGTTTGTTGCATTTTATTTGCTTGACTGCTGAAGCGGCAGCTTTCTTTGCTGACTTTGGGGCAGCGTCATCAGTAATCTTCTGTGTCATTTTAATGCCCTTTATAATCCTCATCTCATCTTAATCTCACTCTCTCCTTCTGTTTTTCTTATTCTTTATGATGGACATCTGCTGGTGGTTATAACCTGCTTTCTGGTGTTTATATGACTTAACTGTGCAGCGAGCCAAAAACATGCTTGGTAGTATCTTACCATAACATGCTAAAAAAGTAAACACTTTTATGGGCAATTCTAAATAGAGGCTCTACAGTCAGTGGCCATGACATATTATATACATTTTTCTTTACCCAAATCACTCACATTGTGCTAATGAACTCCAAATAGGACTGAAGCTATTATTTCAGACTATGTTTAATCCTTTATTCATCATTGCAATAAAAACAAAACAAGACTAAACAAAAGAAAATGTCCCAGCGAAACAACATTGGTGTTATAAGGGCACGCTGCCAGCCATTACTTAGTGGCCTAGCTCCAAATTGTGGAATATTCATATGCTTATGTACTTTGCCCAGTGATAACATCAGGAGGTGGGTCACCACGACAAAGATCTTCCGTTTTATATGTCTAAATTGACTTTTTATTTATAACCAATCTTTAGTATTAGGACTAGCACACAAAGATTATGTGGCTTGTTACTTCTTATAGTAACATTAATTTACAAAATGTACAAAACTGATCATAATAATAACAGTGTGCTATGCTGCACAAGCATACAGAGGTGAATCTGTTTTGTATAGCCCTTGATTTGACTGACATTAACTACCAGCAGGTTTATTTCTGTTCACTTGTGTTGGTGTCTGGCTGTGGGAGAGTTGATTTGAACTGAAGACAGCTGCAATTTTTAGCAACAATGTTCCTGGAAAGAAGCCGCAGTGCCACCGGTTTTCTTCAATTTGTGTCTCCAGCATCGCGAACTCAGCCTGTGCCAACCCCGCTGCAGATTTGAGACTGAAGTCCAGTACTTAAAGGCAGCAGCGCTCCTCACCGCACCTGCCTGTTTTCTTACCTCATACCATAGACATGCCTCCCGAGGAGAGAGTGTGGCAGCTGTAGCTATATAATGAACAGTTCTTCTCTCCTTCCAGAGTAATTCCGCTACATTAGCTTCATTGGCATCACGCGGGCACCAGTAGAACTCGCAGCAGGGCTATGCTGCAGTGTGGTGTCGACAGGCCTCCGCTTCACTGAGCTCGGCTTGGGGGCCCTGTGTGAAGCTCCCATGTAGAATTAGACACCAGTGCGCAAGGCGGATGATGGCTAGTTCTAACAGAGTCTCAACACCTGCCTAACCATCTCATCTGTAATTTGGTTTCGAAATTGTAAATTGTAATATCAGAGGCGTTGTCTTAATAAAAAAAAAAAATGTTTTGCTGTTATTGTTTTGAGGAACATGAGGAGTATACAATCAGAAATGATGATATTTTTCAAACCCAGAGGTGAAGGGGTATAAAAGACACTAATTGGTGGCGACAGCCCTGGCAGCTCACCCACTTAGTAGCAGTAGTAAAAGTAAAGTAAAGTAAAAGTAGTTGCACAAGTTTCAGTACATTAGCATGACATTTGTAGTACAAATAAAAACACATTAGTAATAATCATTTACTATGGTACTTTAGAAGTATGTGGCAGAATTGACAATAAAGCTAACTGAACTGAACTGAACTGAACTGCGTTAGCTCTTCCACTTTTGCAAACCTGGGGAGGAAAATAATGAGAGCATAAAAAATGAATAAATAAATAATACTATCAGTCTACCAGTATTCTGTAGTTGGATGATAAAAATGTACATCTGTAATGATAAATGTGTGTATTTATGATGCATTTTCAAACTTTAACTGCATGTCATGATGCGGCAAATGCTTTGATGAGGTGACCCTGAATGGATCTCACAAACATAAGCATCAGTTACTGTACACTGATCAAAAACAAAAGTAATCTACAACAATGGGGCGAACTGTGTGGCCTGTGGCTCCAAATGCTTCCTATAAATATGCTGTATGCACTCCATGACATGTGAAAAACGGTTTTGTTTGTAACAGCCTAAATGAATGGCCGCTCGTCAAGTGGCATGAATGTACGGCCCATAAACAAGTGGCTGCAAACAAGGCCTGCTTGTTGTGGACGTGGCTTTGATGCTGCAGCGAACAGGGGCATCTGAACATACACACTGTATAGCACTGTACCGTTACATGAGATGGGAACAAGGTCAAATAGAGCGCTTCACATGGCACAACAATCTAAAGCCGATGAAGGGCCAATACGTCCGAAACGTCACCTAGGTGTAAGCATCAATACATTTGTTCTGCTTGGGAGCTAAGCAAGCTGTGCGGATCTTTCTTGTTTCACAACAATCTAAAGCGCCTATACTTTAATGATGTCGTGGAGGATAAGCCAGCCCATGGTAGAATTTGGTAGATATGTTTAGGTCTGGTATATGGTACATCGTTCAACATTATTGCTGACATTATTATCAAATAACAAAGTAAGTCAGATAGATATGGTAAGTTTGTGGCTACTTTTCCCCCTCAAAAAATGAGGTGGAATGTTTATATTTAAAAAAAAACATTAATAGGACCTTGCTCTCCATCTGTTATCATTGTAAACGCTTCCAACTGTATCCCACCATACATCGCCATTGGATGGAAAACAAGGTGAATGGTGAGCGAGGAACGGGTGCTGCGCTAACAGGGAGGCGACACGGGGACCACACATTTACAAGCACGCTCGTAAAACTACAGAAGCCATTATTCACGGGTGGGATAGCCTCGCATTCTTTGAAACAGCCCAAAGCCTCAAGCTGTGTCAAATGATGGAGCTTCATAATTACGGCCTTTTTATTGGCCATCTTTACTCCTTATATGACTGATGCCGCGCCTGACTCTAAGCGTTTCCATTTGCACTTTCATGTGGCGAGCGCAGCAAAAAGAACACCATTCAAAAAAAAAGGTGGGCTGACAAATATTTATGGGCCAAAGGGAAGTCACTTTTAATCATGCCCGGTGACTTACTTCTGAGGCTCCAAGGCTGCTGCCGCTGCTATACGGCGACATGCTTATCTCCTACGCACAATAAATGAGCCATCAAAGACCCCACTGTGCTTGCTATGTGCCGGTCTAAAATAATAACTGACACGTTTATTTAGAATCAGTCATAATCAAGGACCCGGAGGAAGCCAAGGTAATGGAAGATCTATGCTTACAGAAATGAATCAATGGACCCCCTCTGCTGGTCACTGGCTAAACTGCACCATAGTCGCTCAGCGCGCATTTAGATGTGAATGAAACTCTCAATTCTAATCAAAAAAATATGTATACTTTAAACACGCAATGAACCATACATGAAAGAATATTAAAGAGGACTGTATCATGTTAAAAGACCAACGTGTTTTCATTTTCGTCACCGCAAATCATTTTAAAGCCAGCGAATCAATATATCCTAACCACAACAGCTTAGAGGTGAAACTCGTGCCTTTTTTCATCTTCTGTTTGTTCATTTGGGCAGCTGAAGAAATAGCGGCGGGAACGCAAGCCGCGGAAAGATCACTGCTAAACCACAGTTATTAAAAATGACTTTAACTCCTCACTAGATCCCATTCTCTTCCAGATGCAATCCTTATATATTTGGTTTAACTTATTCACTGTTGTTCATGTCTATGATCCTAACACTCCGTCTCACACTGTCTAGTTTGAAATCTAGATTTATGACACCAATATGTTCCTTTCCATGCTTTAACAGCCTATAAGGCATGATGGGAGGGATGGCTGTCTTAGTGAAAACAGATATTTTCCTCCATATTAGGAGTTATGAGCGGAGTGAGCCTTAAAATGAAAGCCATAAATCATTTCCATTCATGATTATACTATTAACAGCAGCATGGCTTATTCATTTGGGTCATGCTAATAGTTTGGGATTGAGGTTGTGGCTGTGGCAAAAAAGCTTGGTGCGATCTGGGTTTAGTTTCTGTTGCGTTCGTCTTCTTTTTTTTACATTGTATGCATATGAAATCTTTTCCGTTTGTATATGCACCCGAATTGCGGTCTTCCAGTGAGACCCCAACGACAAACTATCGGATTTTTTGTCCTCTGCGCAAGCCGGTTGGATGCCAGCGTAGTACATATTAAATTTGTTACTAATTTTAAACTTGGCGTGATGGATCACATAGCGGCCACGAGGCTTGACTGGAAGCAGGCGGCGTCAACCCCATCTCCAACAACCACAACCACAATATAAACAAAGCATATGGTACGGGCAAGCTCACAGCCCACTACGCGCAGTAAATGTTTAGAAAAGGAACTTTCGAAAATAACCCAGTGTAATAGAATTAGAGCGAAAGAGGCGCCTCGCTATATGTTTTTCTCAAGGTTTGACAAGCACAACTGAGCTAAAGATGGGATATTTTTAGTTTGTTTTTGACTGTTGATTCTCAAGCATGAAAGCCATTCTTTATATACAATTGCAGACTCGGTACCGGGGAACGGACTAACATCTGTGGAAATACAAATAGTGTCCTTCTCTTTGGACACAGCGTACACAAAGAAAATTGTACTTTCATATTCATACAAGAGCATATGCACCGGGGGCATGGTGTTTGGCTGTCACTGTGAAATTGCTAATATTAGAAGGCGGCATATTCTCATGCCCATTTGGTCCTGGCCATGGTGACAATGTCTGTTTTATAATGTCCTGTGACACTGTGTTAAAACTCGCTGTGGTATTTCGGGTCCTCAGTCCGTCTCCCCCCCCCAGTTCTCATGCCTATTGTTCTGGCAGTGGAAGAGCTAGGGCCGTCTCTCTCCGGTGTGTAACCCGTGGAACTGCAGTGACCTCTAGAGACAGCTCTCTCCACATACAGGGGCCCGGGCTGTGCAGTCCAGAGCAGGTGACTGTCAGCAGAAAAAATACATTTGTTCCTAAGTGAAAGCAAGGTATGGAAAATGAAGCTAACAAAACAACTCGTGAGGGTATTTCTTAAAGGGTGTAGGTTAAACATTAGATTTGGCATTTAAATTCCATAAAACACTTTCTGGAAGTATTTAAAGTACTAAGTATAAAAAAATAAAGACATTTTCACTGATTTGAGTAAGATCAGAGAAAATGATTTCATAATTTGGGTGTGGATCAGCATTTGTAATACTAGCTGCGTATAGATCTCATCTCCGCAAACCCCAAATTTCAAAACAATTCACTACCGAATCTACAAATTGATTGAACATTAATAATAGTAATGTTGTGAGAAAGATGTTGAATTGTGTGGCAACAAAACTTTTTTTTTTTAACTGTACATGCATTTACAGGGCTATATATGATTCGCATTAGCTGTGTACAGTGCAGCATTGACACACAGATGAGTGGTGCCATACGGCCAATGGCTCATTAGAGCTCAGATGGAAGACATGAATCAAAGGAGGAGAGCAGAGGAAACAATCAATCTGCCTAATGGGAATCCCCTGTGAGCGGCGTGGGCCAGCCGTCCCAGTGCAGCTGCCTGACCTCCCGAAGTAAACCATACACCAAAATGTCCCCGTCACTGGAGACTAGAGGTGGGACAAACACCAAGGCATTCAAGTACAAACGTCTGATCTTGTAGTTTCGGGGTAAATGCTCTTTTCATTTGGCTAAGGCACATATCTCACAGTTGGTTATTTTGAGTAATTCGATTTGATGAGAAAAGTAATCTAAAATCGAGAGAAAACCATTTGATTTTACTTTTTCCTCAGTTACTACTACAAATGTTGCATGTTGTCACACTAAACTTTTTACGCAGTGTGTGGCTCCGCATGCGATACGGTTTCAGAAAGGCCATGTCAGACCTGGGGTTCCCATCAGCGCTCCTCCGCACATGTGTCCTGCATACCCTTGTTACCAGGGAATGACACCCAGCTTGATGTGGCGAGCTTTCAAAGAAGCAGCAGGGCCTGGATTTATGGTGAGCAGGGCGCCTGTGTGCTGGGAGGCACGCACAAATTGTATGTTTACTGTCGGCGTGTGAGGTTGTGGCCAAGGTTAAGACATCATTGTTGTGGAAGAGGCTAACTAGCGTTTCATGGGGTCAAGGTTACTTTGCCTGCAACCCTGTAACCCTTAAGATTTAGGCATCAGACGGGCTTTCATCTGGTGGTCGCATTGCACGCTCTACTTATCTATTCAGCATGGTTTTGCCACAAGAGCGTTAGGAATCGAGTTATGCTAAATACCGCTTGATTTAAACCAGAGGTTGACCTTTGACTTGGGCTTAGAGGATAATGTCCCAGGCAAGGAGAGCAAGGTCCTGTTACTATCCATGAATCAGGCCCCCGCCGACATTATTTCAAAATTGCTTAGTTGCATGGAACTCCCTTTAGTGCTGAACGGACTTTCATAAAATTGATTTTCTGAGTACACCCTTTTAGCAGCTATAAGCTTGAAATATGAACCCTTCATTGCTGAAAGCATTTCATTTTTTGCCCCTGTGACTAATGATCCAGGGAAGAAGTGTGTTTGAAATTCTCCTCGGCAGCCATTTCCATAATTAAACACTGCTAATTATAGCGCTTTGGCTGACTTTAAACAAACAGGCACAGTTGCCGAGCATGCTTTCATGCCTTCCATTTGGAAATGTATGGTAATTACAATCACACAGTGCATTCTAGGAGAAAGAGGCAACAGTGAGACACAGCGCACAGAGTGATAACCACATAGTGTAATAGTAATTTGGAGATTGAGGAATATTTCTGGACTAGAATACGCGTATAGTAATAATCACAATAATGGTGTGACATTTAGTTTGTACATTTTGTAAAGAATGGATGGGGAACAGTTCAGAACCAGATTTTGAATCAAACTATAGCTCGGAATGATTGTTGTACATCACATTCTTTGTTTGTAGATGAAGTATCTTTTGTAGTCTTGGGTCAAAGGGTTGTGTCCATATGTCCATGAATATGCATCTGTATATTCATTACAGTGAGTGGCCTACAGAGTTGAAAAAGCTCATGTCTCGGCCAACTAACATTTTACACATAGCCAGTACGTACTGTGTTATACTTCATGTCAATTTATCAGCCTTTGACAGCAAGCCACTAGAAGGCATTATATCAGACAAACAAAAATTATATATGAAGATTAAGATCAAGTAATTTGTTAGGCAGGAAATAACACTGCGGGGGAATAAACAGCACAGTAGTCTGAGAGCAATGCTGCCAGTAATTCACACATCAACAGCGTTTAAATTATTAAAAAGATTGAAAATCATAATTGGCCATATATTTTTCCCCATTCTTCTGCACACAAATGGCTCGCCCGGGGTACTTGACATTCACCACTGGTTTGTAATGTAAATGACAGAAGCGTATTTCCGCCCATATCTTAACAGCGGATGAAGTGATTGACTAGTGAATATAAGCAATAGCTACAGGTGGAGGTCAATTATCATTTGAATAATCGAGCATCAGTGGCTGCCTAAGCTTTGCAGCGAAGTGTGACACATTTTTATCTCTATGCATTTCAATGAAGTCAGACTGGTACATAAAAGGTTATCACCTAGGAAACATATTTGCCTAGGCGCAAGTTAAACAGGCAAGTGAGATCGGCATAGATATTCAATTTAACCACTCAACCCTGACCTATAAATATTTCAACAAAACCCAATGAGCAACCCCCTCCCTCGGCAACCCCCCCCCCCTTCCTTCTATCTGTCTTTCATCCAATTCCATTTCGGCAGCTGGAGATATGCGCAAGGAAGAACGTCAAGCACATTTTAGCTTATCTGTTAAGTGAATAGTGTACGCCATTTTGTCACTCAATGATGGAGGGGACAGATTTATTCTACTGGCTGCCTACAACCTCCAAAGTTGAACAGAATCTATAGTTGTGCGGCTGACAGATCTGGCCTGACGCGACGCGCAGTAGCAGTGAGACCGGGGAGGCGGGCATTAATCACAGAGCGGAGAGCAGAGACACACTGGGGACGCCTCAAAGTGAGCTGGAGGTTATACAGGCAAGGGGATTAATCAATACAGACCCATAATAACAGGCAACCAGCAGCACTTACGGAGCCCCACCGGAACCATGGGACAACACTCTCAGCCCGGGCACACCAGATAATCACTCCGAGATTTACTCCAACAACAACCATAAGTGAGAGCCCTGTTTGGTTTATGAAGAAGGCTTTCGCCCCCACAATAAAATGATACAAAGGGAAGTAAAAAATATATATAAAACCAGATTAACTTTACTGTCCCTGAAGGGAGATTTGTCCCCTTTTACCTGTCAGGAGCAGTGGGCGGCCACAGTGCAGCACCCAGGACCCAACTCCAGATATTGTGCTAGGTTTGGCCGGGCATAGCTGGAGGATTACAAGGAGCATGTTTTAAGTTTATGGGGAGACCAGGAGCATCCAGAGAAAATCCATCTAGACGCGAGGAGAACTTATAAACTGCCGTTTACCAGAGTACGTGTACTTAAATAAAGAAACAATATGGCTGAGACCACACTGTATAGGGAAGAGTTAAAGGAAATATTTAAGTGGCAGACAGACTTTTATTAATATACAGTATTTTACTGCAGGATAATTCATATTAGTTGATGGAACTTCAAATCTGGGGAAATTAATTAAAAGTAAAAAATATACAGAACATATTTTTACAATAAAATGATGAATGCTACTGTAATAATCATGCGGGAAAACACCCATTCTTCCTCCAAGTGAATGGCTCATGAGAGGAACTTAGAAGCCAAGTGGCGATTTAAGCTAACCCAAATACAAGACTTGAAATATATCAGTGAATTTAAAGCCATTCTAATTGTTAGTGAATTGTTGGCTTGTTTGAGGCCAAGTGAGTAATAACAGTCGCTCCCAAAGTGGCTGCAGAGTTGTACAAATGGCCATGGCCTTTCCCCCTCCCCTGTGCGTACTTCTGTGCCACCTGCATAGACCTGGATCATCAGACCCCCTCCTGCGATGACAGCAGATCTGTCAGCCACACCCCACTCCCTCATACACTCACACACAGGAGAAGCTGACAGTGTAGCAGGAGGTGAAAACTCCAGCTATTTGTCAACGTGGAGCCCGTGTCAAAATGTCAGGTCCGGGGACATTCCCTGTGCAGCTGGGGCTGTTAGCTCCGGAGACAGGCCGTATGGTCGGAGCAGGAGCATGCTGTCAGCGACCAGTCAACCTGCCACAGCCCAGCAATCAAGAAGCTCCCAGGGCCGCCGCCCGTGCACTCAGCCTCTTTATCTATCCATCACAGGGCTTATTCAAACTCTTATCTGCCCACTGTTCCCCGCCCGACTCCACCAATCTCACAGGCCAATCACTCTCACTCCATCATCATCTTACTGCAACCATTTTTTATACAACTTTCACTCTTTGACCATTTCTCAACATCATGGTGCATATCCAAGAGATCAATCTTACAGCCAAAATGGAAAGTTAAAGATTATTTTTACAACAAATACCTGTACTTTCTTCATGATTCTTCTTATAACAAAGATTATTTTCATAACAAAAATATCAAAAATTTAACTTACAATCAGATCTGAATTTAAAGGCATTCAATCAAACTGCTCCACCTCAAAAATATGTCTTACATAATGAATGGCCATTACAATACAAGTGTAATAAGTGATTAACAAACAACAACCATACTTTACTATTGGAAAACCGTAAACATTTCAGCTTGAAATAACAAGTTCAGCAATAACTTCATTGTTCAAGATTCTTGCCCTGAGGAGTTAAAATACTTAAAGATTAGGAGCCAAAATAACAATAACAGATAATAAAATCAAGTAACATATGAGGTGAAAAAAACAACATTAACTGTATTCATGAGCAATTCATTGCTCTATCTTTTCTTAAGCTCCTTTGCTTCAGAATTTAGCAGGAGAGGCTGGAGGATTTACTTTGGCAAAATGCAAATAGGATATTTATGGGTCAAACACAGCCTAGTAGGCTTTATGGCAGATTACAGTTTTTTTCAGGGAGGAACACAAATTCTCTTTGATAGTTTGATAATATTGTAAGGCCTTTAATTCAGTGTCTTATTGGGTCATATTTTCAGCATTAGTAGGGGTTAGCTGTGTCTTTGGTTGTTTGCTTGTTCCATCTCAGTTTTGACATTTCTGTTTGTTTCTAAGGAGTGTTTATAGGCCTGTCCATTTCTCTCTTTTGTCCACTTTGTGTATTTGCCACAATGCAGCACCCCTCCCAGAGTCCATCTGGTACCTCTGCCCCCTCAGCACGTGGGATGCTGGAATTCCCTCGCCTAATTAATGAGCAGACGCTCACTCCTGTCTGTGTGTCCTACCTGCCTCAGGAGGCCCGTTATTGAAAAGGGAAAGAAATGAGATTACTGTGCCAGCATGTACTAACCAACACAGTGACATGTGGTCTGGCATTACCTAAAGTGTTGACAAAGATTGGCATTGATGGAAAAATATTTTGGACGTGCTGTGATGGAGAAATAGTTACATTTAAACGACTGATAAAGGTGCCATTCTTTTGTGTATATTATTAGCTTAACTTCATATGTTAGGTAATTGCCAAAAAGGCAAGGAATGACATTCACTTCCACCCAAGATTGACATTGTTGTTTTTGAGCTAATCCAAAATGAACATGAACAAGTGCAGAAAGCTCACACAACAGTAGAGGAGAGAATTGAAACCAGTAAGAACACATTCTTCATCACAGCTGGTTTAGGCTCAGAGTGGTAACAAGCTGAAAAAGTGTTTGAAAATATTTGGCTTTTTCTTTTCCTTTTGAGCTGTGACATTATTAGTCTTGTGGGGCGTCAATCACATGGGCAGTTAATGACACATCCAGCCTATGAATCTTTCAGCTCCTTCCCCTAAGCTCAACAAGGCCTGCTGGGCTGCTCTGCTCAGCAGCTGCTGGACTGAGGCAGGACTGAACCAGGCCCAGCCTCTGCCAGCTCCAGCACTTTGATCTGAGCTATGGAACGGATAGATGTGAAGATGAGCCATGGTGAGCTGGCCATCAGCAGCACACACTGTACTCACAGGATAAATGAACACTGTGAGGATTTATCTAAATGTACATTATTGAGAGTATTTTGTAATAGTTCTTAAGAGTTGTATGCCATTCTCAAATGTTATAATTTTGAAAAGGAGGAAAAATGTTTAGTTGCACCCATGACATTGTACAATGTACAATAGGGTCTAATCTAATGTAGATTTTTTTTTTTAGCTATAAGGAAAACCAGAGCAACTGGAGGATACTTACAGACAGTAAGTAGAACATGCAAACTCCACTCAGAAAGCAAAGCCCTTCTTGCTGTGAGGCAAGAGCACTAACTACTATTCACATTTTACACTTTAAACCCACGAATCGCCTTTTATTATATCATTTATTCATGTACAATTAATTAATTTAAAACCAAGTAGTGAATGAAACAATAACAACACATAATAATAATTAAAAAAACATATTTCACTTATTAACACTCGTTCCCTGCTGATGTGCTAATGGTTCTGCTTTTGGCCATGTTCGGACAGTGTCGGAGGGGAGTGCAAACAGAACGGGGCAGTGACGTGAGAGGCTGGCTGAACTGGGCAACTGTGACTGGCATCAGCATAGAGGCTCTTTCATTCGGCCTGCACTGCTGCTGAGAGCCACAACACATACGCAGGGAGCCAGGCACGAGTACAGGCCAGGGCACCGACACATGTCAGGAAATACTTTCTCTGATCTGAGTGAGCAGGGACTGGGTTCACACTCCCCTGACATTTGGAAAGCAGTGGAAGCAGCACAGAATGCAAAACTAAAATGGATCACAGAGGGGTTTAAATAGGGAGGAAAATGGATCAAGTCAAACAGAAAATCATCCCATAATGTACTGTACATCTATTCATTCAACTAGAAATATTGGCTAAAAGATAGATTGACATAGCCAGTTTCCAAACCCCGTTCTATGGACAGAAAAATTACAAAAAACTAAATAAATGGAGTTGTGTTTTCTTTCATTAACCCATTATTTTGTTAATTTAGTTCTTGTTTGTTTTGCTGACGCCAATGCTGAAATGATCAAGGGGAAGTTGTGCAAAATAGAGTTGTTAAAGAATCAGTCCATCTAATTAGACTCTCAAAAATATACTTCAACATTTAATGGGATAATTGCACAACAAACCCCACAGTAGGAATCTGCTAGAGAGCAGCGATAAAAGGAGTTTTCAATTAGCATAGCCAGGGAGTGCCTGTAACGTGGGATGTAATTTTCTTAAACACCATACTTAGCACTTAACAGGGGTGTAACAGAGAAAACAGTGCTCTGTCCTGACACACTGGGCTGTGCCTCCAGGCAGCCATGCAAATTTATGACTGCCTCATTATAGCAGCGAATAATCAGCTTTTTAAAATAAACCTATAATTTTCAGGGCCTATGAAGCCAAAAGGTCTAATCATAGCCACTCACTATTGTGTAAATGTCAAACATGTATTGCCCCGCAACCTTACTATTTACAGCTAATCCTTCAGTCTAGATTACATTGGCCGCATCGTCTTCAAAACGTCAATATTAAATCTACACAGGGTAACAACATATCACGCCCAAATTACCACTTTATGCCAGCATACACTAATTACAAGATGAGTGCCGCCAACCCAATACTGTATTACTGTACAGAAAAATGGTAGCTTTAGAGCACATATATTGATTTATTTGAAAATGTAAACTGTCCTTAAATACAGGGGCGTGGGAATTTCATAGTTAAAAATTAAGATAAAAAAAAACTACACATTTCAAAACTCTTTATTCTTATTTTTGCCTGTCACAAAACATTGGAAATATCATTTTCTACACTTTTGCAAAGAATATGCCCGTGTCAATGCACACAGATGATTCAGATGATTTTGAGAGTCTCGGTGCACTCTTTCAAGCATGTTTAGTTTAGTTTATTTGTTTGTTTGAGCAGTTGAAGTTCTGCTCAAAAGGAGTGGGCCGAAGCAAAAGCTTATAAGCGCCCACCCCCGAAATCCAATACAAACAACAAAACAATAAAAAATAACATATCACAATAGTACAAAGGAATATATTACAGGGAACAAAGTACAAGAGCAAAGGAACACAGCATGCACACAAATACACAACGTACCCGTTTGTGATTTAACTTTACACATTATCAATGATACATTTAGCAACATCATATTTTGATTTTGATTTGCCTCGTTAGCAAAAGAGAACCTGTTACACTTCAAAGCGGCTGTTTTAACACGGACCACACTTACAAAGCACTGTTTGAGATGTTCATATAACGAAGCACAGCCACAACAACGCTCTCATTTCATGTACGATGTCTGGTACAAAGCAAGTGACATTCATTACTTAGTTACAGATGGTTATCAATGCCAAACACAGTTAACATTCCCGAAAGTCACTAGTTTTGTGTTAAAAGAACATTAAATACATATTATCCGTGATCTTGCTGCTTCTCGGTTGTCATTTCCATCCTTGATATGGTATTGATTAGTGTACAATTTTGCTTGGTTGCTCCTTTTTTTTTTATGTACAATGAAATTATACAATATTTAAGCCCTGCATAGTGTAGTGCGTTAAAAAGCCAGGGTGTAGAACGGGTCCATTGAAGAGGGCAGTAGCTCCTCATCAACAAACCCCACCCAGCTGCCCCAACTAGCTGATTTGGTAATGATGTTCCTATACTGTGTTGTGCATTAAAAGACAAGGATACGAGCCCGTTGGAAGGGTCCCTCTCAACAGATTTGGAGCTCGCCTACTCTAATTCTCTACTTGCATTTTGAGCAATAGAATGACAACTGTTCAGAGCAACAACACTCTTCCTTAATTAATTGAATGCAAATTAATCCTACTGCTCCGCCTAGTGACAACACGTTTCTTCTTATCTGTACTTTTCAAAAGTCTTTTGTTTTGTATTTATATTTGAACAGGTTGATGTTTGGACATTGTTTCCTCTCCATCTCCAATTTATTCCACAATTGTACCCCCATTAACCTGTCAGGCCTAAAACTTTTCAAAGTTGTGTCTATGTTGGCTATGTTTCTGAATCCTAAAGTTTCATATTCATGTTGACCAGTATATTTATTTACTCTTTATATAACCAGGAAAAATTAGGAATCTCATTTCCAATGGAGTCCTGGCTCGAGAAGGAACCTATTGTACATGTTTTTTGAGGTAGGGGAAACCTACACAAACAGAGAGAACATGCAAACTCCACACCGAAAGGCCCGTCCAGGTGGGAATCGAACCCAGGAGCTTCTTGCTGTGAAGCACAAGCGCTAACCGCTGAGCTACTGTGCCGCCAATATATTGGTAGTTTCAGTTTGGATATTTTCTGTGGGCCTTAACAGGGCTGTAACAGAGAACTCAGAGATTAGCCGCCGAGAGAAGGCTTCTCTCAAAACATGGGGTCTCGTGTGGGAATTATAAAAGTGATGACAAAGGTGCATTACACCACGCGGCCATTAGAAAATTACGTCTCTACGACAAAAGCACGCTGTTCCCTCAACTGAAACCCGTGTGGACACAAAACCTTCCATCCAGCCCCTTCCACAACCCACTGTGACCTTCTTTAACATCACCACGTATATGAAATATACATTTTTGTTAAAGTTTTTTGTTAAGTTTGGATGTTAGATATGTATGGCAGAAAATGTTCTTACAGGCCGGGGGGGGGGGGAAGTTATATATTAAAAAAAAAAGAATTGTGCATTTTAGTCTTAATCTATAACAATTCCCATAGATAGTTAAAAAATGTAACAACAATTTGTACATGACACGGTGTCACGGGTAATCCTCTCCATGTAAACCAGCCCTTACATCTGAACACAATTCAGTAACAGTTCAGTAAACCTCACATCATTTAGAGTCGTAACCTGAACCTCCCTTTAGAACAAAGTGGACCGCGACAGAGAATCAAAAGAAGAACGATTTAGAAATTCAAGGGGATCAAATGGTAACTTTATTAGGAGCTGAAGACACAGGGCTAGAGGGGAATGAAAGCCTGGTCTGTGCTGGGTCTAACCGGCCAGGTAAAACTCCCAGTGAGAGAGAGCACTCAGGCCTGGAGGAGCCTACATGCTGCCAACCAAGCCCTTAGAGGTCAGCCACTCTCCTGCCTCAGTATCCAGCCACTAATGTCCCTCTCAACAGGTACAGTGAACAGGAGGCCAGCCAGGTAACCCAACGCTGATGGGATCACTCAGCCCCTTTGCCGGGAGGGCAGACATTTTTTGTGATGATCATGTTAGTACGGCTGCTTATGAGATGGCAAGCTTTTAAGAGAATAGAGCAAATGAACCGTGTGAGGATTGCTCTGAGCGGCAAATGCAGGTGACGACAATTAGGGTCAAAGATTATCTCGCGCCTTGAACGCCTGTGTGGAACAAATCCAATTGTTGTGGCACAGACGGAAAGCTAAGAAGACCAAAGAGGATATCATTCATAATTACAAGGCTTAGCTAAAGCAAATGCTACCCCCCAGAGTACTGCAACAATGGCCTTAATTACATTTTTTCTCTGCAATCCCACCTCAAAGTAAAAACAGGCACGACAAATTTGGCATTGGGATTCCTGCTCATGGCTACCTCTCTGTGCCAATTATACTTTTATGTTGGCTGCCAAGACCAATCATATTAACATGTTATTTCAAATCACTAAACCTTTTGGCTTGACACCAGAAAAGCAGTGTTTTAGGAAACCTTTTCTCAGTAGCAATTTGAATAAGTACCTTGGTGGAACCCCCATCATGGGTGGGCTGTCAGCCCAGGGGCCACTGGCGTGCAGACAACTGATCACTACACTCAATAGAAAGCAGGCCCTGGGAGCCAGCTCAAATAACTGCTTTGTTACACAATAATTGTTGTTGGTAACAACGTTTACAAAGAATCATTTGTGAACAAACTTATATGCAACAAGGCACCGAAATATTGTCATGCCGTCAATATCATTTAATGTTGAGACACCCTGCTCAAAAACCCTCAGCAGGTTTGGCTTAAGTGGGGAGCTAACGGAGAATAATACAGTTTTCATAAAAAGTTAAAGGTGAAACAACCACAACAGAAAAACATACTTATTAGGGCTGGGACAATACACTTTCTATCACGATACTCCGGGGCCGATCCGATACGTATTTCTACTGTAAGTAATTACGATAAGTAATATGTTTACCTTAAAATGTGTAAAAAGAAAACAGTTGTGTGTCCAAAGTTTATAAACCAAATGCCATTTTACATTTACTGAAGTGTTCATATGTGTGTGTATTTGACCTTGTAGTGACCCAGTGGCTGTATGAGTGGTCAACAATTGATCCTGGAGCATTGTAGAGACCACTGCGATTGAAAGTAAAGGCGCCATGCTGACCACTCATACAGCCGCTTGGTCACTACCAGGTCAAATACGCACAAATATCTACTTTTTCCATCCATCCATTTTCTTCCACTTGTCCGTTGCCAGGTCGTGGGGGCAGCTGTTGGAGCTGCCAAGTCACATTGCACCAGCCCTATTAGGGTTGAACGATTTTGGAAAACAATCTAATTGCGATTTTTTTCTTTAATATTGCAATTAAATATGCGATTATTGTTGCAAGGTCCTCTTTTCATTTTTTTTCATCTAACACAAGCAATAAATCAGTCTGTTTCATAATAAACAATATTAGATTAATTTGAAGTGAAAATTGCAACAATAAAGCAAACAAAATTGTTGCCTGACCAATTCAAAATGTGTGAACATGTGGACCGCACTTCTTAAAAACTGTCTGAACAGTACAGTCTATAAATAAATGAAAAAGATAAATTATATAGATATAAAACTCACTGATCCAGTCAGTAACATCACCCATACTAAAGTGCAAGAAAAGTAAGAAAAAAACGCCTGCTTTAACTAGTTGGAAAAGTTTTAGGAAATCAAACTCTCAATTAATACAAAATAAACTATTGATTATTTATTATTTCAGCCAATAAATCCCGGACTGAGCTGCGACTCGTAGTTGCTTCAGCTGCGCGTTATTGATGGATACGGAGAGGCCAGATGGAGCACACTCCACAACACAGTGGAATTAGGAGCAGCATTTTGGTTTTGGGGATGTAACTTTGGACAATATGAAGAAAGAGAAGAACATTGACGCAAGGAGACGGCGACATGAGGTGCCAAACACAGACACGTTTTACTTTCTTTGACTCGCAGCCATTTAGTGACATTTCAGCACTAAACAGCACATTTCCTCAGCAAAATAAGACATGACATGGAGTCCTGCCTCGAATCGTAGTTTCAAACACTTTTCATACAGCAGTTTAGTGTTTATATCTTGCGTCTGTACTACCTACGGAGCGCATATGCGGTAGATGCAAAGGTAAATAAAGGCACATGGCCTCCGCGGATACTTTATGGTCATCAACCGTCATTATGCTTTTGAGATAAGTTCTTTATCCACAACATTCCCAAACATAAGCCTCCTAAACTGAACCACAAATGACTTTACAAGCAGCACAGGCTCACCTCTATCTCTATGGAGGCAGAGACGTGTGAATCTGGAGGTGAGGGAGTTTCTGTGATCATCAGAGCGTGTAGTAGCAGCGAGGGAATGGCGTGATTAGCGCTGCGGCTAACGCAATGCTAACGGAGAAGAAAGCAATAGTCCTTCGCGGTGGCTGCATGACAAACGCTGATATTTTCACTGTACATCCACAATCTACCACGCACCTTAACTAGACTGAGACGTAAACAAAAGCACGCGGCGGAGCGGACTTTGCTGCCATATCTTGCAGCTCCATTCACTTCCAAAATCGCGTGCCCTGCCATTAGGAAATCACGTTGTGTAATATTGCGGTAAGCTCCTTATGAGAGACCAACAGGCCTGGTTAGAATCGTGAGGCCATCCTTCTGTGGACTTGTTTAAAGACGTCCCTCAAATGCAAGCTACTGTTACCTTGAAACTTTACCACCCAGTGACCCTTGTACAGGATGTGCCAACCCAATCATTCAAGTGACCCTCAGACATCTCCGTACCTCTGTCCCTGGCGATCGAAAGTCAAAAGCTGGCCCCTGGAGTAGCCCTAAGCCCAGACGACTGGAGGAAGGACTTCATTTTCCACAGGGCCATTAATCTTTCTTCTCTTCTCTTTCTGACACCTCAACCAGATCCACACAGCGGCAAGTCACTTCTCAGCAGCCTTCTTTCTGGTTCAGCAAGCCACCTGTTGAGAACCATATGCACTACCTTCAAACACATGTAACATTATTTAAAAACATTATAAAAATACTACATTCAAAACTTGTCATCGGAGTGGTAACTGTATGCCCTTCGGGACTGGGAGTGACACCGACTGCACCCGGGTCTCTTCCAAAAACGTGCTTATACATACCTACATGACAGCGTGTGGCATTGTCACTGAAGTTCAGCCAAATCAGCAGATGATAACCGATACGCAGCGGTGGAGGCGGGTTGTGCCTAAATGCGCAACTGTTTGACTACTTGCAGGTGTGCTAGTAAGGAGATGTTTTTCTTGACACTAAAATGATGTTTTTGGTTGAAGCCCCTGATACCAGTGCGTACTCGGGCGCCAGGAGGATGATGCGTGACAGTCTGCTCGTGATGAGGCGGCTTACAACTGTGATACCTGTTTAGACAGACCCTCTGACAACATGATGTGTCACTAAGAGGGGCTTTGGCAAAGACGATTCCCTTGTTACATGTGTTAGTTTGTCTGGGATGCTCGGAGTCTGGTCTCAAAGGCTCAGAGTGTCAGTAAGTTATGTTTACTCGGCTATACATTCGAGAGGCAAAAAAGGCAGATCAGTTGTTGTGTTGATGTTTAGGGATTGAAACATGTTAAACACTCCTGGAATACTGGCACAAAAGATACGTTTTAAAAAAATCAGTTCAACCTCTTATCCCACACTTTAACTGAGCGCATTTTCCTCCAGTTCGGCTCTACCCAAATCTAAAAGCTTCTTGACTGGAGAGCAACAGTGTAACGCCTCATTTGAAAGCTAAGACCTACAAAAGTGATCATAACTTTTTATGGTCGCACTGTCGTTGCATCTTTTGTTCGCAGTTCGCATTTGTTTTCGCATTGTTTTCGAATGTTTTTCTTGCTTTGTCATCGCTTTTTTTCGTTGCTTTTTCATCATATTTTTGTCACTTTTTTGTGGCTTTTATGTTGCTTTTTCCATCACTCTTCAGTCACATTTTGTTGCGTTTTCATCCTCATTTCATCGCTATTTTGACGCCTTTTCCAAGAAGCTTTTAGATTTGGGTAGAAAGAGAAAAAAATTCACACAGTTAAGGGGAAGTCGGTCTATTGTTGGGAGGTTAAATAACAGTTGAAAGAGAAACATTAATTTTTATGTTCTCCTGTGGACGTTGCAGAGTTGTATTTGTAGACTTTATTGTCAACAAATCAAATCATGTTGACGTTTACTGACTGTTTAGTGCTTTGGTTTGTTGCTACTTTTAAACGTGTGGCAGATTTTTCCACAGACATTTTTAAACACGACCATCTCATCCTCGCCCAATGAAGTTTTACAGTATATATCACATGAACATTACCTCACTCTGTAACGAGTGAAAGTCATAAGGCTAACGGGGAAAGGGGACAGCTCATGGAGGATTATAGGCGCTAAACTATGGCGTAGCACACTTGACTGTCTGGGACCCTGCACTCAGCTGTCTTGACAGAAGGGGTGTATGGCATTTGAGGAGGTTAGACGGGGTCACAGAGCGTTGCACACTGGGGATTAGGAGGCGTGTGGCCCCCTTCTCTTTTAATCAAACCCCTCTAATCAGGTCAGATTACAATGGGATAAGCAGCTTCAGCTAGTCGTCTGCCTGTTCTTGACAAGGTATTTTAAGCTGGCAACGAAAAAAATGAACCTAGATAGAAAAGAATATTTTTCAATTTTGAACGGACAGGGTAGGATTGTGTTCATAATACCAGGGTTTACGAGAGTCTCTTCAGGTTAACGTCAATGGAAGTGGAGCCTTCTGTGCAGAACTGGATGGGAGTTTGTAGTGATCAAACCAGGTGATTTTTTCCCCCTCCGTGTCAGGCAGATCACACAGGGGTTTTGTCACAACTGTTGGACTAGCTGTTCCAACTTTGCAGAGCTTATAAAGAGTTAGTAAACAGTGTTAACAAGGTGGAGCTAGATTTTCGTGGTGCAACTGAACAAAGGACATGGTGGTTTATTACTTCTGTTACCAGCGTGCATAATCACTGATCTTAATCTTGAAGTCTGTCCACATAGGCTCTGGTTTTTCTGTTAGAACGTGGAGAAAGTGCGGAGTGCTGAACTTCAAAGAGCCAGGGAGACGTACGTGGCTGCTAATTTTTCAGACTGGGCATATGTGGCGAAGAGCTCGGATTTGAGGCGCTCCTAGCACTTCAAAGCTAGGTGCCTTAAAAGGTCTGGCTGTGTTTTGACGCAGATCTGCAGAGGTGAATGAGAATCAAGCACCCACTGCCGACCCCTCAGAAGTCAGGCTCTCTCTGTTTAACCCCCCCCCCCCCCCTCAGTTCTCCCTGTGCACACACTCGCTCCTGCCTGCCTCGACAAAGAGAAGAAGAAAAACAAGAAAATTCAATAATGCCTTTGAGAGGCAGGATTACCTGAGGAGACGCCGGCGCTTCTATGCCGTGAGTCAAATCTCATGTGCCCTCCTCTCCGTATGCTCTCACCACATCCCTCCACAGCTCGGCTTGGCTAAAGACAGCCCTAAAAACACATCAAAACTCGGCTTTGATGCCATGGCAGGCAATTAACCCCTTGAGTCCAAAATTACAGATTGCTAGGGATGTGACACATTTCAGATAGGTGGGGTGGCAAGTGCATGTATGTGCCTGCTAAAAGGGGCCGAGGGAATGGGATGGGGAAGTGGGTCTATTGTTTTGTTGTTGTTTTTCAAGCAGGATACTTCTTTAATTAAGTAATGCCGTGGCAGATTTCAGACAACCCATTTCTGTCAGTTTGAAAAGTAAAGTAGGCTAAACCTCTAGAGGAAGGGCTAGCTTCACCGGAGGAAGTGTTTGCACTCCATTATTTGTACTGCTGCTCACTTCTGATGAACAATGCTGCAATACAGCGTGAACAAAGGAGCCAGGCTGCACTCACATTTTAATTAAGTTGTGGGTGCAGCCAAAACAAAGACAAAACCTTCCTTAATTTTTTTCCCTGTGTTTTACAATAATTTGGATACCTATTCATCACCTAAGGATGTCTTTATTTCTGTAACAGGTATAAACGTTTACAGTAAAAAGTTGATAAAATGAACAAATGTTTGCCAATAGCCTCTGTTATCGGGCTGAGGCACTACTGTTCATTAACTTTATTGGTCAGATATTGCAGCAGTGTAAAGCAGATGCATGTGGGTCATACGCCCTGCTGTAATTTTTTAATACGCAGGGATATCAGTCTGGAAAGCCCGCCCTCAATCGTGGCTCGAGCCAAACTCAAACGGCCCCGTGCAATCAGATTTGTTTATTTGTCGTCACATGTTGAAACGCAATAACAATCTACGGATGGCGCTTGGGAGAGCCGAGAGCACTTTTCCCATCCTCAGTAAATTACCAAAAACATAAAAGGTGAGTTTTGTGATTCATAACCCTGTTGCAGTAAAATATTAAACGCAGAACCGTTAATCAACACAACAACCACACACATCCGGCCTTCTCTGATTGGTCTGGAAATGTAGTGGATGCCGGCAAACTCCTTTTAAAATGAGAAAATTAAAAGGTCCTTTACCTATCAAACAATGTAAACTGTTGTTGCAAAATGTCTGGTGTGAAGTGCTAAGTAATAAACAAATGAGATTCTTTAAAGAACGAGCCAAACCAAAACATATGTTCTGGATTCAGGCTGTGGAAAAAAACGCTATGGCACATATTGTGTAAAAAAAAAAAAATGTGTGAGTGTGTTTTCTTGACAAGTATAAGTGATTTTCCCTCTTCACTTTTATCTTGCGCTTCCCATACAGCATTGTTTCACTGCAGGCTTTAGCACCGCCCTCCCCTGGCAGACACTGAGATTACATAGTCATTATAGGCAACTCAATATTGTATGACATCCGCCAACACGTCAGGGACATACAATCATGTTTCATTAATTCAGCTTGAGTGAAGCCCCATTTCACGAGATGAGCTTAAGATTTATGTGAAATTAATAGCATAACAGATGTCTTGGAGAATCATATAAATGAAGAAATTCTCCTTTAGTGATACACATTATTAGAGACACAACTATATACAGTACTGGCATCGAAGAAAAAATTGCAGACGGCCTGTCAAATGACCCTTTTGGCGCTTACTTTGATAGTAAGAGCTATCTTGGATAATTTAATCACAAGAATCCACAGTGGGATCTTACTAACACATGCTTCAGAACTTGTCACTTTTTTCCAATTTTCACGAGTCTCCATTACTTGTCATATATCCTTTCATTGAGTAACAAAATGCATCTGTGTTTCTGCAAATGTTTCACACACTTTTCTTCAAGCTCGGGGAACTCGCGCACAAGATAGCCGCGGGCCAAACCTGCTGTACCGCCGTTTCCCTTTCGTACGCCACCATCCTTTCTGCATATAGACGAAATAAGGGGGGACACAAGAGCTTCTTCACAAGAGCCTGCCACTTGCTTCCCCAGGTGCTCCCAACTCAAACACGAGCGGTGGGGTAGACAGTGTTTCTCTGCTTCAAAGACACGGGGGATGGATAAATCATTCAAGGTTGGAGCTTTTGTTTCAATATGCCACTGAGCTGCAATCACAATCCCTTTTTCCACTCTCTTTGTTTTACCGAAACTAAAAGCATCTGGATGTGACAGCAAATCTGAGTTCATTTTCTCCCTTCTCCAGCAGGTTTGTTTATGGTGCTCAATCAGAATAATGCTTCAAATTTGATATGACAACATTGACGCAGTGCTTTTAAAAGGCAAAAAAATATATAAAAAGATTTCTATAAGTCTGCCATGGCAGTAATATGGAGAGACACTACAATTGAAACAAATGATGAAAGGCAAAAACATAAAAAGGGATTTTGCTGACAATAATCAACGTTACTTGGAGGGAGGCACTTGGAGTGAAAGCTGTAATTTCGTTTGTCAAATTTATGAAGCTCGAAAAAGTATGATTTCAAATTGTCTCAGTCACACTATGCCTTTGTCATAGACCCCAGCTTCGTTAAGTCATTTAAAAACAGAGAAAGGAAATATTGCTTATTAAATTGGATTTTTCAGTAATGCGTAATCTTACTTCATCTCAGTAGAATGGGTTAGAAATTCTTTGTTTAGCCAGCGAGGAAACTGAGGCAGAGTAATAATTGAAAAACCAATTCAAATTGATATGAGAGCCGGGTTTGCCAAAGTGGGCGGACAGGAGAATGAGGTGTAGGGCTGCATTAATCTTTATAACATTATTATTTCCCCCCTTCTTTTCAAGAATAACAATTGTCTGCTGCATAATGGGATCAAAGTAAGTTTGCTAATAATGTCAGAAAGAAGAAAGAGCTTACAGTATGTCAGTCAAACACTTTCTAATAGTGTCTAATTCAGTTTGGACTCAACAACCCTTGGCACTGCTTTACACATCAATGGGTGCAAGTGCCCCATGAGCGTGGAATGAAACATTGTACTAAATCATCTTTAATCAATTCACCATTAGAGGCTGGCTAATGTTAGTTTTATAATTACATCCAGGTTACACAACCTGTACAACTTTTAACATTCAACACACATTCACAAGTTACCCCATGGTAGCAGTGTTCTTGAATTGGCCCAACACGCTGGTTCGCTTTTGTCCACTTTGATTTATAACTTTGGGTCATGCTGTATAAGCGCAGGTGGTAGGGGGAAGTTCGTACTCCTGACATGGTGTTAATTTACTAATAAATACGCACAGGGAGGGTGAAAGGGGGTTCAGGGGTGAGGGGAAAGGGGCGAGTGGTGCCCCCTAGGGCGATGCATGAGGAGAGTTTTGGAAGCGGCACTAGGTTGGCCACCAGCCAGCTACAGCTAACTGTACTCCTCCCCGCTGAGAGAACATCCATCTCCCCTCTCAAACTGACAACCAGTTTATTCCCACATTCATTTGTCATGTCCCCAATCAGCCGCCTCAATAGAAGCCTCCTGACCATGATGGATTGAACATCGACGGTGCCAAAAAGGAGTTCTTATTCATAGTTTCCCTTTATCTAATAAGAGGATAGTTTTAATGTCATCACTGAGTGATGGTCTGTGAGCCAGTCAAGTGTAGGTCATCTGGCTGTATGACGAAAAGTGAACATTTTGAACGAAGAGTGGTATCGTGACACTTTTTGTTTGTTTGCTGGCAGTGAGTAAAACAAAGACTGTATGGCATTGAGTATTCCATCTGAAAGAAGTCCCCTCAGAGATTAGATATTCAAAGGCATGCAAATGACATCGCCATGTGCTGGTTTACAAGGGGGTTGTGTTCATTTTGGATCTGCCTAATTGCTTCATTTCTAAAATAAGTCTGTTGTTTACTAGCACAATGCAGGCAAAAGCAGAGCAGTTGGTGCATTTTCATTGTAATTATTATTATGAGCATCAGAGTCTAGTATTCTACTGTATTGCAATACAGCAAAGCAGAAATTACAAAATAGGGTTGTATGGTATGGGGGGGAAAGAATAATAAAGACAAATTTAATAATAACCAAAATATGATACTTGAATAGAAAAAAAAAAAAAAAAAAAAAAAAATGCAAAATATGTACTTGAAATAGGATTGAGATCAGTCCTGGGTCAGACGCAGCGCCTCTGTCCAGTGGGGGCTGAATTACATGGAAGCCCACTATCTCCAGGGGTTAGCCATGCGTGACATGCCTGTATTTCACTTCAACATGCAGTGGCAGAAGGGGCCTCAGCATTTTCCAAATCATTCAAAAGAATCAATTACCGTAAATGCAACAGAGTTAGTCAAGCATGTAACGCACAACATATCTGCACATTTCAGTCAGGAGCCTGGGCGCCGTTTGGGATTATTCTATGTGAGACCAGATTTATAAAGCATTATTCACACAACATCGGTATATTCTGAGTGCCGCTATTGTGACTCATGAAAATTGAGCAAATGTGTTGTTGTTTTTCTTACAAAAAGGTGTTACTCTATAAATGTTGAGTGCTTTATATCGGTGCATATAACACTACAATAATGGATATTATAGATTTTGCACAGTTTGAATAAATTTTTCCACCATGCTCTTCAAGTATTTATCTATTTTGCCCATTTTGTTTGTGTGCACAGATTCATATATAGATTAACATTCCTTTATCTTCTACAGGCTCGAGATGCACTGCTTTGTCGAGCGCACTGAAAGTTCCACTGCGCATGCTCCGGGTGCTAGTTTCCCGTGTAAAATGCGTTTAAACTTTTTATTACATAATTTTACATTTAACCCTAACCTAATCCTAACCTTACGGTACTTTGATGATAAACAGTTTTAAATAAAAAATGCAAGCTGGAAAATGTGCTGCGCATACACAGCAACACCATTCAGTGCAACTCGACAAGCCGTGTGTTTCGATGGTACCCCGGCATAAGAAGCACTTATGACTGTAGGTCAGAGATCTTCAACCTTTTTTACCTGGCGAGCTACTTTTACGCAACAAAAACGTCGGAAAGCTACATATGCTTCAAAGACATTTGAGTAAAATGCGACTTTCGGGGCGTTCAACCAATTAGAATTAGTAGCCAAGATGAAAGTTCAAAGAAAATACTACTACTACTTGACCCAAATGTTTGCAGATTTGGTTCAGCATGTTCAGAAATGTTCATGTTCTTAAATGTGAGTCATCATGCATACTGTAGAAATGTAGAAAGTCTTTGGCTATGAGATACTTAGAAAGGGCTGAAGAGCTACTGGTTAGAGATCCCTGCTGTAGGTTATCATATACAGTACATTATAACATAATGCGTAGTAATATTTTAAAATTTTAATTGTGATCTAATTTAAATTTAAATATGTCTATGAAGTATATCATAATTAAATATATATGTTACTTCATTTTTGCTTCTCCACAAAATGTAGTTGTTTACATCAGTCTTTATTTTTTTAGATTTGAGCTAAGCCTTTCAAAATAACCCCAATATTGCTTAAATATTCTTATTATGTACATCACATAACCTGCTTTACTTCCAATCATTCCCGAATTCAAGCTAGAGCTTTATCTCAGTCACTACATGCCTAATCTGGTGTAAAACATAACAACGTGTAATAAATGGAAAAAATAAAAACATCATGAGGCGGCCAAGGCCTAAATCTCTTTTTCCATGTTCATCCAGAGTGGACAAGCCATGTTATTTGTTGTGGAACAAGACTCGGACAAGGATCACGGCTTCACTTGTGATGCCATCTGAGGCCTGAATCGCTGTTTTGCAGTCATACACAGTGTATACACGCTGTAAACCAGCCTTTATATGACCTAGGCTCTTTGTTAACACTTGTCTATTAGGCCTTCTCTTGACCAGACATACTCTTACATTGATCGCTACAAATTTGTGACACTGTAGCCGCAGCCAGAACAGCAACATTGAAAAACCATAAATGAATAAACAAATGATAAAATATACACAAACCCTGTCTTTTTACAACACCAAATAATGACAAATAGTAACCCAGGTGAAAAGTGGAAAACATTATTTCGACTCCTGCTTGTGAGATACAGAACATGTGATATAGAGAAACTGAAGAATAGATACCACAAACTGGGATGTTGAACAACCGGCTCAGTATCAAAAAGGATCAAAGAAGGAAGTGCTGACCAGAGATGCTCTACGTCAGGAACAAAGGCTATGCTTAGTTCTACATAACTCAAGGTGTTAATAATGGCCCGTATTCCGATACAAATTTGACGCCAAGGGTGGGCATTATGTTATGCCTGACTGGTGTAATGTAATGTTGTTTTGAGGGTATTATTTGATCATCCATTATTATCTTCTGTCAAACCAAACAATGGATATACTGCTCAAAATTAATGACTGCATAAAAGTGGCCATGAGCAAAAAGGTTTTCATTTAGTGCCTTACTCTCCATGTAGAAGATGACAGCCATGATGGATATGACACAGGCACCAGATTTATCTTGAAAATGGAATAATTATGCACTTAATGCATGACCGGTGGTCTGGGTTCATACTGATAGCTAACAGAGAAAGTAGCAGGATAAGCACAAAGGCTCGGACAGTGATAGCACAATCTGTGAGACCTTTTACACACAAGAAGCAATGGAAATCTTTAAATGTGGAAAATACACATTTTCACAGGTCAAGGTTAAGATAGAAGTCCACATTTGCCAAGTGACAAGCTGACAGTGTCTCTTCCTCAGGGACGCGAAGCTCTATGCAAGGTGACCTTAGAACAGCTAATGGTGACTAATATGCCATGTAAAGGGTCGTAACACGCCACACCACTTACCGGGCACATTACTAATCAATACACAACATTACAAATTCTTCCATCTTTCTCCTCCACAGAGGAAGCCACTGAAACATCTAATGTGGAAATAATATACATTTTCTTAGCACAAAGAAAGCACATAAACACCTAGCATGTATAATGTTCAGTGTTTCAAGAGAATGCCTTTCCATTATAAATTCTTACTCCTTGTTGAGAGAAAGGAACAAGCGGCTTTACACACAGCACTGCTTTGTAATTGAATGAGCATCTGAGAGACATAGAAAGGATTTGAATTCTGCACCGTTGGCCTCTCCTCTGTTACTTCTTTCTTCAAAGGGGGAGGAGGAAGTCCCACCATGTTGTCACTGAGTGTTTTCTGTTACTCCATCCAACTCAGACGCCGTGAATATATTTTGCAGGTATCCGTCATCCGAGTGTCAATCCTGTCCTGCAGATTTCACACGCCATTGGAACCACCGCGCCTCAACCGCGCACTCCCTGATTGCATAAATACTCATAGCCGCACAATGGACTGCATCCAATTCAACCTCTCAGGAATAGGAGAGACAAGAAAGAAACATTCAAATCTTCTATATATATATGGCTACTGCTACCACTGACATCATGGTAGATTAACGCTTTTGATTATTAATGCTAAGATCTTAGAATCTTTGGTTTTAGAGTTCACCTGCCACTGTTGATTTCAGTTTGGGAATTGGGAATTTCGTTTAGTTTATTTATCTATATATTTAAAGGACAAAAAGATGGCTGCACCAGGTTTAGCACCATGCTAATATCCATCTGTTTTATGAGTGATGCCTTTCCTGGCCCAATTCTCTCTACTATCCACACAAAGGGGGGAAAATAGTATGTTTTACACTATTAATATAAAATATCACTGCTTGAATTACCAACTGTTGGGGGACTTATCTTGATATAATTTATTGCTAATTCAGCAGTTGTACTTCCTCAGAGCAATTGTGCAAATTAGCGTAACAATTCATAACATAATTCCCTAAGGCTTAGCAAGATTATTGTGTTATTCCCTAGCCTATTGACAAAATTCAAATCCACTTCAGCTCAGACCTATGTACAACTGTTGCCATGCCAAAATCCAGGTGTGAGCAGATTACTAGCGGCTGAATGCGAGAAAGGTTCAACTCCATCTAGAAGAAGAATACATTTCATCTTTGTTGCACCTCCTTTACAATACTCCACGTGTGGTGTAGTGCCGTGCCTTTGATCAGCTGACGGAGACAATGCAGCTCTTCTTAGCCCTGTGGCACAGGGGCTTTACCTGCTGGGACCGAACACCTTAAAGAGGCTTTAACCCTCCGTTGGATCCAGCTGACGTGATTCAATGCGAGCTGGGTGTGGATGTGAGTCCCGCTGCGGTACTGTGTCTTTCATGTCGCCCTGTTTATGAGAATATGGATATGGGTTTTAGGAGCTCGTGGGTGTTCCTTAAAGCAGCGCTACAACCTCGGCCCGGGCCTGATCCCTGACGAGTCAAACTCTACCTCTCGATGAATCTCTTGTAGCACACCTAATTCCCATAAGAACATGCTGCACAAGGCCCCTCATCTTGGAAACAGAAAGGTATTTGAGAGCAGATTAATATTATGAACAGTAATATTCCCCCAGTGGCATCTGCATGCGCCAGGGATTACAGAGCTCTGGGCTGATTACCGGCCCAGGAAGAAGGGTTACAAGTCAAAATAACTTTTATTTTCTTTCTTTCTTTTTTTGCCTCAGTTCAGGGCATGATAGATAGGTGCCTGTACTATATTGTATATCTTTAGTTTAGGCATAATGTTTTGACAAAAATGTTTTATGCTATATATATTATGCCAATCTATAATATATTTACAAATGTGTAATATTGATAGTATTCATCTCATCCCGCATACCTTCATGGACTTTTTAGCACATGTGCTAAAGACCAGACTCCCTTTTGTAAACAGATAAAAAGCATTTTGTGATCTAGTCATAGTTTTAGTCTTACATTGTAAAGTTTGTGGACAAAAGCTATGACTAAAATATAAATACATCATAATTTTATTAAGCACAATAGTTGTTGTGCAGGCACCAGCTACTCTTTAAGTCAAACCACCTTTAAAAGCGTGAGCAGACTATTAGTTTTGTAAATGAAGTTAAAGGCATACAAGGTTAAAAGTAGCAAAACTAATCTCTCAAAGGAGCAGGCGGAATCCCCAAGGGCACCATGTCCGGACCACTGCGATATCAGCTTTCAGGGCAACACAGGAGATTTAGACCCTGCTCAGTCTATGCCTCATTATTTTGCTGGTCACCGCACTGACGCCAGGCCACGCGTGAGAAGCAGCAGAAGGAAATCACCTTTACTACGCGTCTTTTGACGAAGACTCAGCAATTTCCACAGCACCTTTTGCGTGAGGACAACATGCGTACAGTCCACTGTGACATATGCAACCAATAAGTCAACTTAATGAAGGCCAAGGCCCTGACACACAGGGAAAGAAGAGTGGACTAGCAGGCCTCTCGTGTCTGAAATTATCCTTAGCTGCATGCTGTGATGCCGTAAGATGGTAGCGTGAAAGAAAAGAAACAACACTGTTTCCATTTAGAGTCAAGTCAAAATCACAGAGCTCTAGAGATTTGTGAGAGAAAAACAGCAGGATATTTCCCTTCTGTATGCTCTTGTGTTGACTTAGTGGATTCCACAAGTCTATGGGATTGACTAGAGGAAGGAAGGCAATGGGGCACTGCCATGCGCACTGAGATTGTCAGCAGTTCATAGACAAGTTCAAAGAGCCATCTGATAGAAAAGCAGCTCTGGCATTGGCTTCCTGCATCCGCAGGCTTCACACAGTAGTCATCAATTAGAGATCTGAAGGGTGCCATCTACTCACGTGTGCCTGCACTGCGTGGGTCAATTTAAGTCGAGTTTAGAGGGATTCAGACTGACATGCATATGGCACTAGTTAACAGAAATGCTACTTGATAGATTCTTTCACTTTTCTGGAACAATGTACTATATATGAAAAACTACTCTGATATCAGTTATAAACAAAAACACATACAATGTCATTAAGATAATGTTACAGAAGTCTTAAATTGTGTCAAATGAAAGTGTTTTCCCCTCATGTCTCCAGGTGGAATAAATCATTTCTTGTGCTGAATGAATGAGTGGAGGTATGGAGGGTGACCTGGGACAATTCAACACAACTCTCTGCAGAATCTCATCTTAATCACAGTCTCTCTTTCTATAAGCCGAGTGCAGGCATCCTGATCAAAACAACACGGGTTCTAATTTAATTTAACCGTCTGAGACACTTTGCATTGTTATTGCCAAACAGCACCTGCTGCTGCACTGGACAAGAATGTGTTTTTGGTCAGGATTGATTAATAAGGCATTCACAGGGAATAAGCATAGAGGTGCCGATGGTAAGTAATAGTAAAGCGGCAACATTAGGGAGGGAGCAAGGACGCCGTAGGAATCAATACCGCCTTCAATTTGCATCCCTTTGATCGGATACAGCAGGAGCAGGAGATTAAGTAATACAGATTTTGCCTGACAAGACAATCATTAACACTAGTTTGCAATCTGCCGGCGCGTCCGCTTGTCCTGTCCAACGCCTTGGGAAAGACAAGTGTTCTACATAAGTGAAATTGGGAGGGCACTTGTAAGACATTGGCTCCAACAGGCCGACACAGCACACTAGGTGAACGTTTTCTGTGTAAATCACCATCTGACTTCAATAACACTTTAAGCCATAAAGCCAATTAACAGCCGAAAGGAAAAGTAGGTGAGATCAAATGCGGCGGTTTCCTGGAAAAATAATCATGGGAAGCTTGTCGCGAAGGATTAATAAAATTTGGGTCGTTAGAGGCCGTGTTGGTGGGTGGACTTTGACCTTTGTCACGCCATTCAAGAGGGTGTTTGATCCGAACCATAACTCCGGGCTTATTTACCCACGTATCCCTGCTTTGGGCAAAGGTCAGACAGATTATGTTATTTAGCACACCCATCCGTGGACACAATTCCATATGCCACTCAAACCGACTTTGCTTGACTAATGGGGAGAGTCTGCCCCCTTATGCCCAAATGTGACATAGCCCTAACACTGTGATAACATTGTGCTGCACGATTTTGGAACTTATAGTTGCGTTTTTGTTTTCAAAGTATCATTAATATTATCATTGTGATTATATTTGTGATTCATGTTTTTAAATCAACGTTAATTTCGACAGTCACAAAGCACTGACATACGAACCACTACGTTAAAAGAAGAATCTTGTGTTTGTGTAACGCTCAGTTGTACATAGGGCTGGGCAATTAATCGAAATGTCATCGAAATCACAATCTCTACTCTGGTTGATCTCAATAATCATCCTGGGTAGGGTTGGGTACCATTAAATGATACTAGTTTTAGTCTTTTTTTTAAAGAAAAAAAAGGTTTAGGTACTACTGGAATCAAAAAATGAAAGTATCGAAAGCAGGTAGCGGAAAAAATAATTATATTCAAGTTCTTATGCTGTTGGTCATCAAAATTTAAGAGAAAAAAAAGTTGAAACACAAGTAGAAAAAAAAATTGAGTGGTACAATTTGGTGCAAATTTGGGTGGAAAATTGAAAAGGAAAAATAAGTGTGAAAAAGTGGGGAAAATGTGGGGGGGGGGAACATGTAGAAAAATTGTGTGGGGGGGGGGGGACTTGAAAACAAAATGGGGAAAAAAAATAAGAAAATGAGGGAAGTGTTTTATCTGTCCTTTTGTAGTGAAAGGAAGTTTCTTGGTTGTTCCACCGCAAATAAATGATACAAATGTAAAAGAAATAAAATGGAAGATAAAGGATTAAATTAACATTATTAAATCTGCTTTATGGTTTCTATATGACAAATATTTTAGTATAGGTATCGAAAAAGTATCGTTCCGGTATCGGTATCAAAAACCAAGTATCGTTAAAGTACTGGTATCAAAAAATATTTAACGGTGCCCAGCCCTAGTCCTGGTTCTTTATAATCGTCAGGTTTACAGCCATTTCTTTGACATAAACAGCTCCTATAGTTTTGGAGTTTGGATAAGACAATGTAAGATTCTTTTTGTCTGTTAAATGATACTTCCAAGTAATCATCTGTACTGGGCTGTTTTAATGGAATTTGTTAACAGTGGTCTGAACTGCATGGTAAGCAGGTTTTGTACATCATAAGACAGGAGTCAGGATATTTTGTTATTTGCGAAGAATATTGTACTACCTAAATGATTAAATACACTGTGATATGCTAATTCTGACCACTCAAATTGTGACTTTGATTCGGTCGTGATTAATCGTGCTGCCCTTTAACGCAGGTCTCAATTGAAAAGAACAGAGTGAGGATTAAAACGAATACATGGTTTGATTTAACTTCAGCAATTTACAGTAAGAACAATACCTGGCCCCTTGTTCAAATGGGATCAGTGGATTAATCTCGCCAACATC
This sequence comes from Neogobius melanostomus, assembly GCA_007210695.1. NCBI lineage: Eukaryota > Metazoa > Chordata > Actinopteri > Gobiiformes > Gobiidae > Neogobius > Neogobius melanostomus. Next base: position 4,492,659 of record VHKM01000131.1, read on the forward strand.
CAGATGGCGCGACTGGAAAAATTAGAAAAATATGCAATATGAATACATTTGTCTTGTGTGATATCCGATTTGATCCATCTATCAGGGAGATAATGGGGTGATGCATTGGGGTACTTAGGAAAAAGACAAAGTTAATTTCTTTACCGCAACGTGTGTCTACCATTACGCCAAGCAATATCAATGATTCCTTTGGGGATATAACACAAATTAAAAGTAAGCTATGAAACAGGGCAGCAACGCAAATTCAACAAATGCATTAATTTAATCATGGTTTTATTACAAAGCAAAGACCAGCGTGCATTTAGGGATACAACGATGACACACTTCTATAAATTGAATAAGGGTAAGGACTATGACTGCATGATTAGTAGTAACTGAATCGCAATTTGAATGATCGCAGTTGTAAATCGCAATGGCTGCAATTCCACAGCAACAACAACCACATTCCTGTCAATTTGCTTCTTGTCTCGTTTAACAGTTCGATTCAGTGTGCTTTCTAAATGTGAATGCTTATGTAAACTGTGAACTGAATCTGGAATTAAAACACTTACAGTAAGTAGCCTTCAAAAGAAAAAAATGCTGAATTGTTCTGCAATATTGATCATCATCATTGCAATGTTATAACGGCATTCATTCATTCATATCATAATACTATACGACTGCATTATTTCTATTTGTACACATGTTCTTAGTTTGAGCAACAGGGATTCTTTGTGGGCTTAGGCTGTGTCAACGACAATAGACAATGTTGAGGTTGTTTATTAAAAAGAAAGGGAGAAAGGTGATATTTAGAACAGCATGTTCACTATCCCCCAAAGACTGGTGGGCCTCAGCTTCCCGCTTCAATCTATTCCAATATCCTCCAAACACAGATAGCAGTGCGTGCATGGTATCTGCTGTTTTAGCACATGGGGACTACAGATGTTGCAACAGCACTCAAAATGTTTGATCACAGTAGACCTCAATGAGAGGAGGCACTTCGTTCAGGAGAACACCGGCTTATTCACCGCGCCACGCACGCCAAACACGCTGTTAGATTATGAAGCTACGCAGGTCATGTAAAAAGAGCAGAATGCTTGTTGAAAGGGGTTTATTGTAGGGAGATTTTAGTAATAAGTAAATATCTAATCACCATTTTTCTGGAAAAGAAGGGACTGGGATTAGAATAGAAATCAAGTTTTGAAATCAAGATCATTATCATTTCAGAATGTTTGAGAATATGTTTATAGCGGATACATTACAGAGAGGTCGAATTTTATATTCAGACGACTTTTATGTCTTGCCACTTTAATCTGTATCGCACTTTTGTTTAACTAGCAATTATGCAAATACAAGAGTTCAGTTTATCTAAAAAAAACACAAGAAACGTGACGTTCTACCCCCGTAAACTTTTAACCTCGCAGGCACGAGGTGAACGTGAAATAAATGTGGCTATCTGCCCAAAGTTTACTACCGCAGCTTTATCTACATAGCACTTTCATCATTTTTACACATTCATAGCCAAAACAAAATAGCCACATGTCACATCCGACTAAATGTGTATTCTGTCGTCGAGTCATATGCAAAGCCCCCATTTTTTAATCCACTGTAATTGTTGTCCTAACAATCCAATTAAACATGAAGATAAACTCAGAGAGACTGATAAATGTCAACAAGAACTTGGGAAATGGGCACACTGTGGGTAGACTGGACAGAAGTAAACCGTTTTGTGTTAAAATAGATTTCCAATAAAAAGGAAAGCCAAGTTTCTTTAAATAATAGGTAATATTGGGTCAGTATCAAAAACTGACCTTTATCAAATCATGCTTTCTCACTTCTGGGTCTCCCAAAGCTTGTTTTAAAAAAACTAGCAAATTCACTTAGCTCAGGAATGTATGACACTGGGCCCAAAGCATAACAATTCCCAATTAGGCAGCAGAACTTTTTTTTCTCTTTTAATTAATTGTTTATTTTGTTTTGACATTGTTCCTTTCTTGTGCAGCACTTTGGAAACGGACTTAGTTGTTGAAATGTGCAGTATAAATGAAGTTGTTTTTAAGCACGTTTGGTAAAAGTGATATGTACCCGTCTAATCATTTTCTCAATATGACCAATAGACTTTTGGACATACAATCAAATGGAACAATTTTTAGCAGCTGTCTTGGTTAAATAGCCAACCACTTGCTTACCTACGTATTGCATCAATGACACAATTAATCAGCAAGTTTGAGAAAAAAGAAAAAAGCTAACCATTACAAAAATCCTGACTGAAATCATATTCAGCATCATGCACAGAGAAAATAAAATATTGATACAACTTCAGCCTTGTAAGACTTTCTTGAGATGTCATTATGAAAACTTTCATATGACCTTGAATGTACAGTATAACAGCCTGCTTCAAATGATGGAATGCATAAATATATTATTCAACATTTATGCTACAATTTAGAAGAATGACTGAATAACAACATACCTTTCACTCTGTTGCATCATGCACTGTTTTCCCTCCAACAAACCAGGTAGCAGTGTGCACAACATCTCATCCATCTGCAATGACATTTAAATTAGATCTCAATCCTCATTACGTACTGGGGCCTGTTCTTCCCCACACTCCAAAAATACACATTTGAAGAGGAGCTTTCATATTTTGTTTGCAAATCCTCTCACAATGAGAAATATTTGAGTGTTATTTGTCTTTTTATAAGATATCAATCTGGAGTCACGATCCTCCTCACAGCTCGAACAGTGAACTAACAAACATGATGTGCTGTGGAGCAGCAAAGATTAAGTTTATTTATATCAAATCATCAGTTGACTCAATCACTTCAAAAAGCAAACAATATTTGAGCGCCTAATAAAGTATCCAAAATATATTGTCATACAAAGTATAAGAGTATACTGAAAACAAATCTATATCTATGTATTTGTGTAACTTTGAATGAATAACTGGGCATAAGCAGTTACAGTATAGCAGCTATAACACATCCTAAAGAGGATGCTAAAATATATACTCATCAGGTTGTTATGATAAACATACTTGCACTTTGCTTTCTTCATGCAAAAAGCTTTGCCCTGGCAAAGACACATTGCATGTCGAAGCTCGTTGGTAGTATAGTATATGAATATAACTTTCTCTACAAAGTGCCTGGAGTGCATTTTTTTCTCTGCTTTGTAAAATTCTTTGTGGCCTCATCCTCAGAAAGCACATGTTTGTTAAAATGTATAATACAGTTTTATTATTATTTTACTTTGCCTATTTTTTGTGTAATACAATTAATCCTTTTGAACAATAACTATTATTCTAATTAAAAATAAAAAGTTGTCCTGTAATAAAAAGTGAGTGGACTGAGCTAAACTGAGCAGACAGACTACAAAGTGTGCTTTATGGGGTCAGCCCCCCGGTGTCTCACAGTGCTGTTGCCAGTTTGGGCCACAGAGTGGAGCTGACAGCTCAGTGCTGGAGTGAGGCAGGGCCAAGTACGTGTCCTATAAACTTACACAAATCATTTACATGCTGTACTCATCAAAGGCAACTCTTCCACATCTCCACTGAGATTTGAGCCAATCTGAGCATCCAATATCGCGTCTCAGAGACTAACCTTTATAGGTGCCAAGAATGGGATTAATTTTTTAAATACAGCTGTTGACCTATTATTGAGTTGGAGGGAGCCACAGGAGACACTCCTTTCCATCTCCACTATAATGGCATACATTATTGCATCAATGTTTACAAGATTCACTAAAAGAAACTGAATGAGAGAAAATGTTAAATAAAGCAATTGGGCTAATGTCGCTGAGGGCCTGCTTTGTAAATACTGTCAATCACCGTGGTGGCTGTGTGATTCATGGCACTTAAACGGCAGAGTAGAGTGGTGACACAATGTGGAACAATAATTATCTCACAGTCCTCCAGTGTCTTGAAGAATTCATAAATAAAATATGTTCAACATAATGGATTTATGTTCAATAATTCATCATTGCAAAGTTTCAAACGGAATGATAAAGTGTGTGTCACAGAACTCTGTAACACAGTGCTTAGCCAAATTAAATGATTGAAACAGATTTATTGACAGTGCCATCGCTGCATTCATTTAGTAAACAACCATTGGTTAATTACTCTTACAAAGTACATAAAACAAACAAAGCCAATACACTGATTTTAAACCACTCAATCAATAACATTTAAAGACCAGGCAGCTTCCTCATATGGACTAACTGAAGAGCAATAGACTGTGGAAGTGTGTCAGCCTGTCCTAGCTCTGTAGTTGGCCAAATACTGTAGGCTGGTGGGTTTGAAGGCCCTTCAGAGGAGGAGGCTGGAGTCTCTAATCAAGCCACAGAGGTGGCACCAACGACCATGGTGACGATCAGTGAAGTGTGTGCCCTTCAGCTGGACCAGAACCAGCTGGATATCCATGAGATGATGTCCAGAGTCCAGGTTTCCCAGACGAAACTGGAAGAATCCCCAAACAACTGAAGGAGGTCTCTAATCCTCTGACAAATTTAATACATTTTACAAAGAATTAGATCCATGTTAATTGCCACTGCCTACATTAACAGAATACTGTAACTAATTCCATTTAAACATCTTGTCACAGTCATCTTCTTGCCTTTCTATTTGTTGACGCCATCTTCATCCAAATACTTCATACAAATGTGTCATTACGACCAAAAACATGAAACAACACAAGCTGTCCCTCCAAAGCAATCATTCCTTATCCATCCAGTCACTTAGCCTGGCTAACGCCAGACTGCTGTGTGCGCTCGAATCCTTTCGAACATCACAACAGCCTGGGGACCATGGCCGAAATTTTCGCATGGATTTGGGGACCAATCACAGGACGAGGAGGGACGGCAAGACGATGATGCACTATTTGACATACGGAAGCTTGTAGTTTGTTTAGGGATTTAAAAAAAATACAAAAATATTTATGGATCCAACATGACAGCAGCAGACGCGATGCCATCTTTCAATCAAGCTTTAGAACGTGTTCTTAGTCTTAGTTTAACTCAAAGGTTTACAGCAGGTACGTCATACGTCATCTGATACAATGATACGATTGGCTATGGCTACGTGCAGACGGATGAGAGACATTCGTAGCGCCTAATAAACAGATATGGACAATCGTGAACCACACCTCTCCTACGAGAAAATGAATTGGTGGTCCCCGGACTAAATATCACTTGTGCTTTTAGTCTGGCGTTAGCCAGGCTACCAGTCACTCAGAGATGAGGTGTTTTCTTTGTGAGAGTCCAAAGCCTGTATAAATAAAGACGGTGTGTCAACAACGATGTTTTTTAAAACAAACTTTACCAAATCAACGCAATTATTAGTGTACTAAAAATACATATTAAAATGTTACATCTTGCAGGTAGCATTCTACCTCATACACCTTACTTGCACGGTTGCTTTACACATTGCTCATTGTCTAAAGAAACAATAAAAGACACCGCAAAAGCAAGAGCAAAGGGACACCCATCTAGGATTTTGCATAAGTACTACACAGAGACACACGCCTTCCCAATGAGTATCCCAGGGACGCAAAGAGAAAACAATTTACATGCAAATTGAACGTTATCCATGCAATCTCTTTATGCCACTTTCAGAGGCAAAAGTGCATTCATATTCACAAGCAAGGCATTCAATTACTGGAGCATCTTCTCACACTGCAGCATTTTCTATTGGCACAGGCAACCCTCATGTACATTTAATAGGTATAGCCATTGTGTTGTGTGGTTCTGCTCAAGATTACTGTGACTGTCCGTTTAGAGGAGATGGCAGCATATTCTGTGCATGAAATTAAGCTCCTGTTTTAAAGTGCACGGCCTATGAAAAATTAACCACTGCATACTCTGCGCTACCGTGGTTAGCGCTCGTGCTTCACAGCTAGAAGGTCTCGGGTTCGATTCCCACCTGGACGAGGCCTTTCTGTGTGGAGTTTGCATATTCTCCCTATGTCTGCGTAGGTTTCCTCCAGGTACTTCTGTTTCCCCTACCACTAAAACCATTTACAATAGGCCAGGATGAATGAGAGTGTGTTGAGAGTGCACATTGGGGGATGACGGATGGAAATTAGCCCAAGACTACAATCCGGCGTGGCTTGTTTACATGCATGAGACCCATATATATTCATTAACATCCACTGTCCCGACCAAATAAACCAATAAATAAAGTTTTAAAAAATACTCTGGCTAAAGAAAAGAAAATCCCTTTGCTAGATATACAACAAAATCAAGTTTGCAGGTGATCAATCTGTCAGATTTCTGTAAAAGAAAAAACAAGAAAATCCATACAATAGGAAGTACGAAGTAAGCTCGAAGTAAATCGGCATGACAGCAAAAACATGACATGTTACAGGTTGTTAGGACAAGTCTTAAAACTAATGCATTTGATCAAAACTAAGGAAATATGTGTCTAAAATCACAAGAAAAATTTACCAGGCTTATGAAAGCATGAGCTGAGAAATGCACCCCTTCTTTCTTTTTCTTTTGTAGGACACGCCAGACATGAGGGTTTTTTTTAATAACAATTCTAGCCTATTTCTGTGTTTATATACTATGACTCACTAACCGTTACTAATTTAACTTGCTCAATTCATATCACAGGATTAAATGTTCCATTTATCAAGATGATTACTGCTAGTCTGCTCAGAAGGTACAATCTGCAGTGGAAACTTGAGATTTCATGACACAAATTAGGGTTAGGCCAGATATATGGTGAACCTTAGGGTTAGGGATATTTATATTTTATATATTATTTATATTTAACCGATTAAGAGAAAACTCTTCTTTTTTTTTTAAAGGACGAGATTATAATAATTATATGCTATATTTATTTTGATGTCATCTTCATACTTTATGGACAGAATAAGCACAGTGTATTAATAATACTGCGCTGAACCTTTGTATAACATTACTGTTGTCTATTTCAATAAGGGGGTATGAAGTTGATGCCTGGCTTACAATGCACTCAGCTTCTTCAACAAGGTAAGACCTTATAAACACAGAAACAAAAAAACAAGCCCCCTTCTGTCTGGTGTAGAATAGTTGCGGATCCTTATTTCAGCTGTGCACGCTCACGGTAATTGGGGGTGCATTTCTCAGCAGTCATGCAGTTTTCAGCGTGACACCGGTCTTACCTCTGAAAGCCACCAGGTGGCGGTCAAAACTCCACAGTAGCTCATGTCTCTTTTTTCTCTCCATCATTTGTTGCTATTCAGGAAAGAAAAGGAAAAATCATTGTCAATAAGTAAGTTTTGCAGACACCATACTGCTAATTGTTAGTGATGTGTGCTGCGCCGTATATGGCAGGCTACTAAATAATAATAATACATTTTCTGGACACTCAAAGACGCTTTACATTGCATTATTTATTCACTCCATATTTGGTGGTGGTAAGCTACTATTGTAGCCAGAGATGCCCATTAGGGTAGACTGACAGACGCAAGCGAGGCTGCCAATCTGAGCCATCAGCCCCACCGATCTCCACCAACCACTCACTCGCACACGCATTCACCCAGGCCTCCTGGTGTTCCCCGGGGTCCAAGTATCAACCAGGCACTACACTTCTTAGCTTCCGAGATCTGACGGGATCGGGTATAGCAAAGGCGGCATGGCCCAAAATACCACAATGAAAATCACATCTCTCGCCACCAGTGTTTGGAATAACGCCGTTTAAAAGAACGGCGTTAGGTAACGACGTTATTTTTCAGTAACAGAGTAATCTAATTCATTACTCTCCCCGTCGTTACAACGCCGTTATCGTTACTGGGTAACAAAGTGGCACGTTACAATTAGACTGAATGAGCGCCGCGGTGTCAGCTCACGCAGCAGGAGCAGCGGAGAGGGTGGGCGGAGTCTCACGGAGTCTGTGCAGAGTGTTCGTGCTCTCTGCTCCAAAAACTACGTGTGTCCCAGACCCGCGGCTGGCCCACAGCGCGGTGCGGACGCGGGGGAGAATCGATCAGTAGTGTTGGAACTTATTTTTAACCCAAAGACGCGTCTTTCCCCCCTCGTTGGCCGCGTTGGCACATGTTTCTTTTACTCCTGTTCCTCCTCATTCTCTGTGAATACGGCCGTATTAATTGACATTGACATGAATAAAACAGCGACGCAAATACTGGTCAATAGGGGAGAGTGGGGACAGTTGCAACACTTTTTACATTTCCTTCAGTTTCTCAGCGACCTTTTGTTTTAGAAAGACAATATATACATATATTAAACCCATACATGTCACCTACCTGCCAATACTGCTGCAACATGCGTACATATCATAATATGGATGTAATTTGTACTTAAATGGACCCTGAAAAATGTTGCAACTGTCCCCACTCTCCCCTACCATTCAGTCACAGAGGCCTCCCCCACTCTACCCCCCATTCAGTTACTATGAACATATTTTACATGATAGTACATGAATACAAACACCTCTGTCTGTTCTACTCCTTTCAACTGACTTTTGAAAAGTGCAAAAAAAAATAAAAAAATATCAAAATTCTTTGATATAAAGCAATTTTTTTTTTAACAGTAACGCAAATAGTTACTTGTCCTGGTAACGAGTTACTTTCATTATAGAGTAATTCAGTTACTAACTCAGTTACTTTTTGGAACAAGTAGTAAGTAACTATAACTAATTACTTTTTAAAAGTAACGTTCCCAACACTGCTCGCCACCAGATGTCAAGTGACTTGCATGTGCAGCCTATTTAAAGGTGCACTATGCAACTTTTTATGTTAAAAATAAGTTCATATTAATGTGTATTTGACATTATAAATATCCTGAAGCTCCCATGAGGCTTCAGGATATTTTTTTTTTTCAAGTATTTTGGAATTTTTGGTATTTTTAGGTTTTCGGCATGGAATGTAGCCTATACATACCTAAGGATACAGTCACCAGAGAAAACCCCAAAAAACAATTGATCTTGGTGCATCCTACAGGCCATCGGGATGGGAAGTAAAGGTGCAAATACGCATTAATATAAACTTTTTTTTTTTACATAAAAAGTTACACAGTGCACCTTTAACTTGATAATAATTAAATAAAATGTATTTTCCCTTGTGTACGCTCAACTGTAATATAGGTGGTATTGATAGGCTGCATCTCTGGGAAGGTCCACAAATGGTACGTTTGAAACTGTCATAGGGTGAAAACAAAGGAGAAGAGAATAACTATGTTACTTATTACTCAACAAATACATTTCCGAAATGTGTTTCAGTTGAGGCGAGCTACACATTTGCAAACAAGTGAGAACAGCCGCTGGTTGGGATAAGCGTCAGTAAGCATTGTGATTTATCATATGCTGTATGGCCATACCAACAGTCATAACCTTGATTCTAACACAAATCAACAAGTAAAATCAAAACAATACAAAAGTGACTGCAGTATAAAAACTATCACACGTAATAGTTACTTACAACAGCATCAGCTGAATTAATTTATTAATATATTGATGTATGGATTTATTTATATATTTATTGCTTTGGCAGTCTTGGTCCTCCATACAACAGCACATTTATTATTCTATCTTTGTAAATTAGCTATATATAACCAGTGCATAATTTATACCTGCTTTTCAAAATTACTACTTTTTACTTCAGGTATACGTGGTAATCGTCCAGTTTTGCATGTTCATCAGGTCCGTTATGACTAGGGTGACCAAATCTCCCAGTTTGCCCAGGACAGTACCAGTTTTGAGTCCCCTTCCCACGTCCCCGTAAATTCCCACAAATAATTGATTTGTCCCAGTTTTACACAACTGTCCCAGTAGGTGTCCCGATTTTTCTCCAGTGCCACGCCAAAAGCAGCTCTTTATACTTGAAACTTTTGGATTTTTAACCATGTGTGTATCAAATAAAGTTATCATAGCGTCAAAGTCTATAATGTCGATTAAATGGGCCAAACGCTTTTACCATTCAGCGTGGGGTAAAATGTCAGGATCTGGCTTCCCCTGCAAGTATTTTATTGCCTCCCTGTTTTTAATGTGGAAAACCTGGTCGCCCTTGTTTTGACCCCATGTTAATATTGCTTAGTAAATCAGGCCCTTGGACATTTTGATCAATCTAGTCCTAGGTGGTTAAGATTTTATTTTAAACATAATATTTGCAAAATTGTTATTCGTTTCTGTTTTATTTCACAGCTTCATAGCTCACTTTTTAATTTTAAATCGTTTATACCGTGAACCAACAAGGAAGCACGTGCTATAGCTAACAGCGGCTACATTTGTTTGAGTAAAAAGAAACCAGGCACAAACACTGGGTCGTTTTAGATTATTGTCTCAAAAACTGTGGCGACATTACAGTAATAACCTGCTTCGGTTGCTTGGTGCCGAGCATGAGTCAGTCCTGAGAAATTCCTCCAGTGTGAGACTGTGGCCTCCCCCGCTGCTCTTTCGCAGAGTCTGCGCAGAAAGTGCGTGTGCAAGCACAACTCCCAAGTTTTAGAGGAGCAGGGCCAGGGGTGCAGCATGACCCGCTAAAGAGAGAGAGAAAAAATCTGCATCTAAGTAGAAGGCAGCACAAGCAGAAAGACTGAGGCACTGTTGCAATCAACTACGTCGTTGAGATTTTAAGCAAACATGGACTTAAAGACTATATTAATGTATCGTCGGTTTTTTCCTAAAGCATTTTTGGTGATGTTTATTGCTGTCCAGGCTGTAAATGCTGCCCCATCGCCTATAATCAGATTCCCAGGAGACGATACTCCCAAAACAGACAAAGAAGTTGCTTTGGTAAGTTCTTTTTTTCCTCCAATGTCTATAGTATGAGCTCAGTATTTGAACATAAATAATGAATGCGTATTTACTCTTTAGCACTATTTGAATAAATTTTATGGATGCCCACGAGACAGCTGCAACTTGATGGTGTTGAAAGACACTCTCAAACAAATGCAAAAGTTCTTTGCTCTGCAAGAAACTGGGGAGATTGATTCCAAAACTGTGGAGATCATGAAAAAGCCCCGATGTGGCGTCCCAGATGTAGCCAATTACAACTTCTTTCACAGAAAACCACTGTGGCAGAACAAAGACATCACCTACAGGTAAGAGACAGATTTGGCAACGTTATATTTTTCCATGTTTTGGTGAGTTAAGTTGTTAAAAAATGCCTTCTTCTTGGAATAAAAACATGCTGCAAAGTCTTTGGCATGCCACAACAGTAAATGGTATTGTGTACTTTGAGAAATGACTCCTACCTTGCCCCTCCATGAACCCTGTCCATTCTACTAAATGGCTTCTTTTTTTTTTTTACAGCAGTCTTTTGTTTGTCTTTCTCTGAGGTCTGCGACAATATGAATCAGGATATTTTGATCGTTATGTTTTGTGTGTGTTCTGTCCTGTCGAATACAGCTGCGCCTGCATGTGTGTTTGTCAGGAAAGACAGTTAAAGCCAAAAACAATATCACTGACCTAGAGCTGTTTTTAGAGAATAGAACATTATGTCTATGGTTTCTACACAAAATACAAATTTGGTAGCCAACTTCAGTGGGGAATTTCTTAACCACATGATGACTCATGCATCAGCTTCTTAGAGGCATAATTAAAGATGATTTTGTGTTATGGTGAAGGAATTGGAGGAAGACAGGCTGCAGTATTCATCTTTTTCTCAGGCTGACAGGTTACTTAAAAGCTACATACAATTTAAAATATAATTTCTATTTTCAGAATTCTGGGACACACCCCTGATCTGGATGAGGAAGTCATAAATGATGCTTTCTTCAGAGCATTTAAAGTCTGGAGTGACGTCACCCCACTCAAATTCACACGAATTATGGACGGAGAAGCTGACATTATGATTAACTTTGGTCGTAATGGTATGTTTTGAAGAGATAGTCGTCAACAGTGTTTCTCTGTTTTGTATGTCTTTGTGTTATCACAATAAAATAAAATAAAAACAGTAGGTAATCCCATGTTCTTGCAATTACATATAATAGAAAATGCACATTGTCATTGACAGAGCATGGAGATGGCTATCCTTTTGATGGCAAAGATGGCCTTTTGGCTCATGCCTTTGCACCTGGCCCTGGGATCGGAGGAGACTCTCACTTTGATGATGATGAACAATGGACACTTGGAGAAGGGCAAGGTACAAACAGACAGTTTTTACACAGTCTATGGTGAATAACAATATATGGAGATAATTTATGATTATGTTTACCCTATACAGTTGTGAAAGCCAAGTTTGGCAACGCTGATGGAGAGTTTTGTAAATTCCCATTCCTGTTTATGGGCAAGGAATACGACAGCTGTACTGCTCAAGGCCGTGATGATGGATTTTTGTGGTGCTCTACAACATACAACTTTGATGATGATGGCAAATATGGTTTCTGCCCCCATGAATGTGAGTATATTTTGACACTCGTGTGTTATTCCTTGGAAAGAAAGTGACACAGTCTGTCCCTAAAGCAAGCTATACCAATACTTATGGTTTGAGTTAGAATCAATTATTTGTTGAAAGTGTCAACTGCTCTGTTGCTTTTGGGGCCTAACATAGTTGTCAGGAAACCGATGTTAATACTTGGAATTAAATAAAGCTTTTAGCTACTGTCCTGGTTTAAATGGGGGGCTTCTCCAAAATGTTGTCTATACAGTATGTGTCTTGTTGCTGTCCATGGTACTAGCAAACTGCCAGTATAGTGTACACATGTACTCTGTGTTCCATTGTCTTTCTATACTACCTTCACTTTCTTACTTACAGTACTATTTACCCTTGGTGGAAATGCTGAAGGAGCTCCATGCAAATTCCCTTTCACCTTTCAAGGAGAGAAGTATGATGGATGCACCACTCAAGGCAGAGATGATGGCTACCGCTGGTGTGCCACCACTGACGACTATGACAGAGACACGTCCTATGGATTCTGTCCCGAAACCGGTGCAAACCTTTACCCATATTATTCTAACAATGTATTGTTGTGATATTAATATTTTTTACTTGAGAAATTATCATCCGAAACAACACAAGATTAAGTTATAGCTATAATACACAAGTTATATCCAACATTTTTTAAGTTTACCTCATTGTCAAGTAGCGCCATTAAATGTGTATTTTGTCAAAATTGAGTCATAATTTATAAATCCTGTAAGCTCAGGCAAGTCCAAGCCAAAACCTACACCATAATGACCAAAACGCTCACCATAATGACCAAAACGCTCACCATAATGACCGAAATCCTCACCATAATGGCCTGTCCTCCATTGCTGGTGTGCTGCACAGGAATGTCTATGGTTGGATTTGTTTTGTGGTTTTCTTGAAGCCAGTAAAGTATTTCCTTTTTTAGCTATTGAGCGTTTTTTTCCAAAAGGTCCATGGCACTAAATTGATTTAACAGGAAGGTGGTCTCATATCTTTTTTTTTTTTTACATGCATACTGAATTAGTAACCGTTTCAAACAAAAATACACAGAGAATTTGCATAGTCGAGAATTAACCCTTTGAAAGCAAGCCAAATTGCCTGTGTGTGCTGTTTGGATAGATGCCTGATAGATTAGTTACCTTTTGTAATCTGCTGCGGACACATTTATCTCTATACATCTAGCCCATATTTATTACATATTTCAAACTTTTATTCATTCCAAACTTATAGTGAGAGTGTTGCTCATTAAAGATACTTATCCTAATTTTCTACCTGCAGCCATGTCAACAGTGGGAGGAAATGGAGAGGGAGCTCCCTGTGTCTTTCCATTTACATTCCTTGGAGACACATACGATTCCTGCACCTCATCAGGACGCAGCGATGGAAAGATGTGGTGTGCAACTACTAAGAGTTATGATGATGACCGCAAATGGGGATTTTGTCCTGACCAAGGTAAGACTCAGTCAATTATGGGAAATTTTAGTTCATTAAACAGTATTTGTATTCCATAGTTTGGTGGATTTCCATTGATAATATTCTTATTTTTTATTCAGGCTACAGCTTGTTCCTGGTGGCTGCACATGAGTTTGGTCATGCTCTTGGGTTGGAGCACTCCCAAGATCCTGGAGCACTGATGGCTCCTGTTTACACCTTTACCAAAGATTTCCACCTTTCTCAGGATGATATCAGTGGCATTCAGGAGCTCTATGGTAAAAGGATAGAAGTGTGAGGTCTAGATGAGCCTAATGTTTTGTGTTTAACATATTTTCATGTTTGGCGGATACAGGTGGGTCAACAGACAAGCCAATGTCTCCCACACAGGGACCAGTCACTCCCATGGACATCTGTAGTGAACCTGTTGTTTTTGATGCTGTGGCACAAATCAGAGGAGAGACCTTCTTCTTTAAGGACAGGTAACATGTTTACTATAACATATGGCATGTGTGGCAGAAATTCTATCAAATGGATTATCAATTTGACACAATGATAAATGCTGTTTCTCACACCTGCAAATATAAACAAAACAGTCATTAGTAGTTTTGAGGCTGCTCACGTTTCAGGAGTAGGGCGGCACGGTAGTACAGCGGTTAGCGCTCGTGCTTCACAGCTAGAAGGTCCGGGTTCGATTCCCACCAAGGCCGGGGCCTTTCTGTGTGGAGTTTGCATGTTCTTTCCCCTACCACTAAAAACATGTACAATAGGCCAGGATGAATGAGAGTGTGTTTGAGAGTGCGCATGGGGGACAATGGATGGAAATTAGCCCAAGGCTACAATCCGGTGTGGCTTGTTCATTAACTTGCACTGTCCCTACCAAATAAACCAATAATAATAACACAGGCTGTCACGATGTCATTCTGAATGTGTGCACAAAGCATCACAAGCAATATTCTGAGAAACTACTGATGACATACAGTAAAAGTTAGCAAGACTAAGAGTAATTGTACTACAATACTGCAATATTTACAGGAACTCACAATCTAGCGTACTATATTCATCCGTGAAAAGAGAAAAGTCCACTAGTTTAACAATTTAAAAACTTTACACTACACAATGGAGTAATATTGTTCTCCTTAGTTTTAGGAACCTTTTGTCCTGGCACGACACATTGTGTAATGTTTGTTTTCCCACACTTCGCAAAATGTGTGTGTCCGTCTGCAGTTTTAATGACAGGGTCCTTTGAAAGTCTGTCTTCGAATTGCATGGTCAAGCTACTGTTTAGAGCACTCTGCATTTACAATTGTATCACTAACTACAGGTTTGAGAAGTGCACTTTGTTTAAAACTTTGAATAATGATAGTTGATGCAAAGTTGCAAACAAACAAACTACTATCTAAATCAAGGGTTCAGCAACATCTGGCCCTCCAACATGGAACCACTTGCCCCCGTAATGATGATTTTGAGAAATATTATTACACAAATCAGGGGTCAAATATGTGTTGAAGTGCCCTAAAAAGGCTGAAAATACTGTCAGTTACTTCCAAACATTCCTTGAGGACCCCATACTAGGACAGATATGATGAACAACACTGGGATATGGAGAAAGTGGGGCTTTACTTTCGGCCACGTTTGGGAAGTTCGGCCCCTGAACATAATGAAGAATATCGGCACACCACTAAGCTAACTTGCCTCCCCCGATCTAAATTTAACGTAGCTTTTATATTGGTCTTTAACAAACAATGCAATAATGACGTTGTACACAGTTCGATTAGATAACTAATTGTTGTAATTGTCATGCACTTTTTTTTGTTCCTAAATTGGGTCAATGGAAAAGTGTTGAGACACTGTCATTCTCATACAGCTGTGTATTGGAAATCTCTGCATGATGGGTCTTGTTCCACTGGCGTCGGCAGCCTTAGTCCTAACGAGAACCAGATGCTCATGAATCAGGCCATTGTGGCGGCTACACCGCTGTAGTGCACTAAAATCCCCCCATAAAACACACATTGCTCCCCATAGCTCCTCCTGTCCTTCCCGCCTCACGATTGGAAGTCATCCTCAGATTATTCACTATATCCAGTGAATCACTGCTTTTTCTTTATATGCCAGGTTCCTCTTCAGGTCAGTGAACTTCAGAAGCAAGCCAAATGGACCTATGCTTGTGGCCACCTACTGGCCAGGCCTTCCCACCAAGATTGACGCAGCCTACGAAAACCCAGTGGACGAAAAGACAGTGTTTTTTGCCGGTTGGTACTACAAAACAAACAAATAACAGTTAGATGTTGTTGTATAGCTAACGCTAAACTTATTGGTAACCATAACCACATATAATCATACAAACTTTTAATCTTTTGCTAAAGCTGGAATGTTGGCTGCGCTCTTGTATGGTTTCAGCTCTTGAGAAACTTAAGATGCCTCCCCTTAGTTATTAGTGGTTGATGACACATTCTCAGCATTTTACGAATGTTACATCTTTCCTGAATACTGATGAGGTTTTGGTAACACGCTTAGTTTATTTGGAGGCTACAGGTCATTTTACTGAGAGTAGTTTTTAGTTTTGTCTCTAGGGAGCTTTAATTGGCATACTACAAGTAAGTAAGTAAATGCTTTATTGTCGTTGTACAAGTGTACAACGAAATAGTGTTCAAGTGTCAGTCCTGAGCTGCTGCGGCTGAACTAAATACCATCTTTCATATTGAATATCGTGTCATTTATAAAATGTGTTATCTACATTGTAGGAAATGAGATGTGGATGTATAAAGCGGATGAACTGGAAAGGGGCTATCCCAAGAGCATTTCAAGTCTGGGCCTTCCTTCTGAGATACAGCAAATTGATGCGGCCTTCAACTTCAGGAAAAACAGGAAGACTTACCTGTTTTCTGGGGACCAATTCTGGAGGTTGGCAATACTTTGTATGGTGAAATCCTGAATTTGAACTGGTCTAAATATGAATATTCTGTTTTGTTTATTTATAGATATGATGACAGCAGACAGGCAATGGATCCTGGCTTTCCTAAACTTATTGCTGATTCTTGGAATGGCATCCCAGACAATATTGACTCTGCCTTCAGTCTGAACGGAATTGGTAAATTCTTTTGATTCTAAACAGAGCTTAGTAAGGGGAAATTGAATACTTAAGAACAACTGTCTGTATCATACACTTTCATACAGATGATAATTTTCATTATTTACTCAAAATAAAATCATCCAGATCAAAATCTCAACACGCATATTTGGCTTTACTTAGTATAGATTTTTTTTTTTAAGGATTGTTAGATATGTGATGGTGATAGTGATGACAGAGGCATGCTTGCATGAATTTACAATTAAATATGAGTCAAATATAATGCGTCTCAACACTGAAATATGTATTCATGCAACACTTAAATCAACAGCAGTTGTTTTCTCCCCCATTACGGCCTTCTCAAAGACATACATTAATACTCGAGAGTAAACACCATACAGCCCCTGCCTTTCAGGATGCCAGGATGGGGATATAAAGCATGTCTGTGTTTCTCCACAGAGGGGCTTCTGTATGTGGGATATTTGCATAATTCAACTGTGGTCAAGTGTAATAAACATTAAAATTGTAGTTAGAACGTATTTACATCAATTAAAAAAAAAAAAGTTTTACTTTTAAATCATTATTTTGCTACTTTTAACAAGAATCTTCTTTTTTCTACAGATTATAGCTACTTCTTCAAAGACAACCACTATTTCAAACTGGAAGACAGCAGCTTGAAGATCGTAAAACTAGGTGAAATCACAAAAGACTGGCTAGGGTGTTAAGCTCTTTGAAACAACACTAACTGGTCCTTTTTGGGAGTGATGTTTGGACATTGCCACACACATAATGAAGTATCTTTTCAACATACGTCCCCTTTCAGGCTTTGAGGTTGTAGTTTTTTCTGGCAACCTTATACAGACAAAGGGATATTTCATTAGAGCTTTATGCTGTCACATTTGTACCAGTTTTGTTGCCGTATAAACCTTTCTATGACTGGATTCTCCTGTTGATTTTGTATTTTTCATTTACTTTGACATCAGGTATGTCCACACTGCACTGAACACAGTGCTGTAATATACTGTGATGTAGTGCCTTCTTATGCCAAACCGATAAGGTTTACAATAACTTGTATTTGTATGTATGTTGTTTTCTTTTGTTTTTTGTGCAATACATTTCAATGTGCACAAAGTGTTTGACCGAAAATGGTGCTTTAGAATTTGCTTTTTCTTGCTGTCCTTTACGAGTGCACATATTTACTTGTGTCACTATGGATGGGACTACTTAAAGGGTAAGTGATAGTAGTATTTGCAAACTTTGACATATTTACCTAGCACTTTGTATCGGACAATCTGTGGCTTTGTATTATTGAAGCCACTATATTGCTATGATTTTATGCTTTTAATTCCAGAGAAGAACTAAAGGCACGGGTTGCCTCGCAATGATGATCCCGTCGGTGCATATTGGAGCACTGCAGATTTGTTTTTTGTTTTTTTTATGGTGGTGGTGAGGGAGATGGAGGGGGGGGCTTATATACTGTAGATGTTGTGTGCACTTTGATTGAATTATCTTTAAGATGGCCAATAAAATACAATTGAGATCCACTGTATGTGAGTGTGCTTTAATTAAATGTGTGAAAATGTGTATCTTTATTCTCTATATTATGCAACAATGGCTGCATAATATTTAACTATGATAAAAAGAATAGTGGTCATATACAATACCTTTTTTCAGAGTCAATGTTATTTAAGATGTGTCAGCCTTTCTTGAGCAGACTGACACTTTAGGCAATGGGAGCTTGTAATTCTATTTAGAATATAATATTTAGAATTAAACACTGCCATCTTCTGGGCATCCGTTATATTGCAACCACCGAGTAAAATTGTGTCCTAGTCTGCCAAGACAGGACTGGTCACACTATCTGGCCCGCCAGATTATACATTAGTGCTACCATGCGGGTATTTGAAGATGTTTTCTTTCTTTCTTTGTTTTAGACACGTTGGGCACCTTTACGCACAATGTAGGCGCGATACAGCTGTGGTCCAGTAGATGGAGCTTGCAAATCCATTCTGGTTCCGCTTTACGTGCGTGTGTCTCTGTTTATGACCGTGGTAGGATAGACATAAGGGAAAGGGGTGCTTGAGTTGAGGAACTGAAATGATTACCTAAAAGCTTGGTCACCTCTTCGCAAGTCCTGGTTTCACGCTTTGAAGACCACTATGCCGAAGCAGCGAGTGTCCGCGTTGCCTCGGCAGCAATCTCTTCTCCTGCCCGCGGTCATCAACCCGTTTGTGCAGGACACAAAGCTGAGCAGAGCCACTGTTCTCCGAGTGAGTATTGATAGTCCATTATCTGGACATGTTCAGGTATATAGCCTACACCCAGTCGCACGTTTGCGACACAGTGCACAATGGTATTATTTAGTAAATCGACTGCGCGAGTGGGGCCTAATCCTCCCCCTCATGCTGGAAAAAATGCTCGTGCGCTTGTGAATGCTTGTCCAGCAAAACAATGGCCTGTTTTCTAGAAAGCCGTGGATTTCTTTTCTGCTCTGTGTAATGTCAGTGCTATGAAGGAAACGCGTTATGACAGCTGTCTTCCCTTGTTGTAATAGGACTTCCTGTAATTTGCCATTTATCTGTGTCCCTGTGTCTTTATAGTGTGTCCTGATAGGGATCCTCCTGGTTCCTCTCAGGGCCATCCTCGTGTCTCTGGTTCTCATGGTAACGTGGCCAGTCTCAGTCATCATAACCTTCAAGTATCCCCTGAAGGGAGCCGTGGAGCCAATGACTGGATGGAGACGGTAACCAACACACAATGGAGTCTTATGGGCCTCCTTACTCTGTAGCTGAGGTGGAAGGATTAAAATTTCGCAACAGTTAGCCTACATACAACAGTAAAGTTGTTGGCACTAATTGTACGTTAATACAGGTCTACTGCAGACTACTTCTTACTTCAAAGCTATACTGATAACTGGGCATATTATAGTGCCCACTGATATAAAACAAAATGTTTTTTTCGGGGGGGAAAAGAAAGAAAAAAAGTGCTATAGTAAACAATTTTGTTTGTTTTATTATTTTATGATTAGACTCAAAAAAGGTGAATCAAAACAACTAGACTCAACTACCTGGATGACTGAGAAACTACATTGTTTTATACTTTATGATGTAACTCTACAACTTTGCAATAGCACACATCAACTGGAAAGACTCAGTCAGACAAAAGAAGGGACGCTTTATTAAACATGTATGTTATTTGGCACTCAGACTCCAACAGAAGCCATTGATTGAAACAAAAGTATATGCACGGTCACAATAGAATATAAGATGTCTCCCTCCGAAGTTGGAGCACTGGTGGTGATGGGGAATGAGGCTAAGGGTGTGCAGGGAATGATAGCGCCAAGGCAAAAGCAGAGGTGAGGTCAGGTGGAGATGGGGTTTAGGATCATGGGGATGATTGGCTGAGGTGGACGCATGGCAGACGTGGTGTAGGTGAGGCTGGAGATGAGGTGGGAACTGGGTGATGGATGGAGACGCTACAGATAGGTCTTCCACGTTGAATATACTTCTCTGGGCCAATAAAAGTCATAATAGCTACTTATAAACTGAGGAAACGGCTTATATTTCAGGTAGGCTACCCCTCAAAACAGTAGGTATTATGCAACTCAAATGTAATCTCAATGTCTCTTGCCAATTGTGTTACATAATGTAAAAATTGGTGACAATACAGTTAGAAGCAAACAGACAGACAGCTGCATGACGTCTCAGTAATGATACCTGACATACTGAAAAGTGTGCATCTTGAATAAGCGGATTCAGTATTTCACCGAGCGCACAGCATGCTGGTCCAGGTTAAAGGTCAGGACTACCCAGCTCGTATCCCAAACTGTGTACATGACTGAGTGTGACACAGATATTGATTATTTTGAGCGTTTCCGTTGCCAGACATCGCAATGGATAAATCAAGAATGACCCTACATTTGGCATGGAAAACAACATGACAAATGGCCGAAATCAGGTATGACATTGTGCAGTCTGACATAGCAACACGTAGCAACCAGTTAAGCGTGGTTTTGGGACAACAGAAAGCAACAGGCCGCAGCAGCGTCACTTGTAACTTCATGTTTTGAGAGGAATTTCCATTTAAGCAGTGATTAAAACGAGAGAAATGACAGTATTACCTCCTGAGCGGCAGGGACAGATCAGATCCACATCATGACACCGTTTTCTTTCAGCCACAAGCTAAACTTTTCTAAACACACTGCGCTCTGACAAAGCAAAAGCACTTCACATGTCAAAGAACTTTACACAGTACGAGCACTCACTATGTCACTAATAAATTACCGAAACTTTACCAAAAATGTCTAATACAGAGTGAGCACTCACTCTTCCACAATCAAATCTTTGATTTCCTCCGGTGCAGCTGGAGTAAACTTAATAACAACAGTACGTGAGCTCAGGCTTTAGGTCTGTCGCTAAAGGTAAATAGCCTATATCTTTCTTGTTGTCACTGCTGTGCTGTGCTTTTCTCTTGGTCTAAAAGCGCTAGTTTCCTATTCAGTTATGGTTCAGTCCTGATTTGTAACCGGTGTAGTCTACGTCCCGGTTTAGTCCTCAGACCTGCCGCAGACCGCGGCTGTGCCTAAGTTTATCTGTTATAGATTTGCTTCGTTTCGTAGCTAAAATTGGCACCGCTTTCCCTGCCAGATGTAGGTATTTCATGATTGATCCATGGCTACGTCAGGACTGGAAACACGCTAAATGGCGCTGTCCGTTGTCATAGTAATCAGTGACTGTGAGGTCTTCGAGAATTAAGTAAATAGACGTATTGGTTACAAATAGCATTACTAGTTAGCTATATGTCAAACTTACACATTTAATCCATTCGTCACGACGTTCTGGATCTTTTCTTTTAGTAGGAAATTTGATGAGTGCGTATGGCGGCTCGCATAAAACACTGTGAGGTTCCTTTATTGCACTTGTGAATAGGGCAAAACTCTTCCATACACTGATTAAGCCCATGAGGACAGTCGCACTGCAATGGAGAATGAATGCGAACCTGGCATATCGCCGTAAAACCACTTTAAGTGCCATAATAGTCACTAAATAGCCGGTTGTTCCACTATGTTGATACCGTGGGTAGTTGTGAACTTTGACCGGAACATTACCACGCATGCGAACTGATAATGTTGATTTGGCTTATTCTTGTCAAGATCGTTTCTACCCTCTAAGCACAGCCACAAGTATAGTTCCCCTTTCCGAACAAGTTTTTAGGTAATAGGAAGTGAAATTATGGGGGGCTGTACAAGGAACCTACATTTTTGTGTTACTTCTCTGCTATGTGTGCAGACAGATAACACAACAGATTACTATATCGTTTGGATTAGAGCAATGGTTTTCAAATGTTTCACTCCCAAGTACCATCAGGTCTAAACCTGCCTCTAATAGCACTGGCTTCATGTTAATTTTAGAAAGGATTTTAAAGTTTAGTTTTTAAAGCCGAAGTCGTGGATGGACTAGCCCCATAAGCAATTGTATTTATATGTATTGTTACATGGCTTTGAATATATTTTTTAATATTGCTTCAACAACTACCGGTACTTATCGATTTCTGTTTCTCTTTACAAGTTATTATTTTAATAAAAGCTGCCTCAGCTAATTAGGAAATGGGCTTTTCTGTGTTATTATCTTATACACTGTTCATGGTGAGGCACTTTGGAAACTGTTTTATGTTTATGAAATGTGCTACATAAATACAGAGGATTTGGATTAAAAGTCTGAGGAAGGCGTCTCACTAAAATAGCTTGTGTGGTGGTACCAGTAAGCTGTAGCATGATAGAATCGATAACTAAGAGAAGTACATAGAATGTAGGCTTATTAAAGTACAACACTGAAAGGTAATAAAGGAACAACTAAATGCACACATACAGTATGTGTAATATTTGATGTTACCAATGCCAACTTGTTGGGTTAGTAAATAATAATTGATTCATGTGTAAAGTATTTTTTAGCATTTAGCATATTACTGGTTCTCTCTCTCTCATTTTGTTAAAGCATCTCCTATAATTGTCTGGCCTGAGTGAAATATTTAATTGTACTGTTTATAATACTGTTTTAAAGATAATAAACAACAAGTTTTTGGAGTCTGAGGAAGTTGTGAGGAAAGAAGTGTATTTTGCAATCTTAGGCTAACTGAAATGTGCACGCTGATGCAACTTTTTCACTCTCAAAGGATTATCTTCTCCTGCTGTTATCAGTTTTGAAATGTGTTTCTGCAGGTTCATGTGCAAGAATGTGATGGCTGCGTTGGGGAGGTTGTATTACTTTGCCATGGGCTTCAGAGTGGTAGTGAAGGGGAAGCAGGTAACCAGCAGTGAGGCTCCTATCCTTGCTGTGGCACCACATTCAACTTTCTTTGATGGGATTGTTTGCATCATGGCTGGGCTCCCCTCCACTGTATCTCGAGTGGAAAACCTGGCTACACCAATTTTTGGCCGTGAGTTATTTTACCCATCCCATAACACTAATGAGAGAATAAAAAACATTGTCCAAAGCAATATCAGATTCAAGTTTTTATTTTGAAAATGGTTTGTTTTGTGTGTTAGGATTTGTGCGCTGTCTTCAGCCAGTGTTGGTGTCAAGAAAAGACCCAGACTCCAGGAAGAACACAATAAAAGAAATTGAGAACCGAGCCAAGTCTGGAGGTGTCTGGCCACAGGTTAGCTAACAACAAGACTGAACTATTTAACATTTATACAGCCTTTATTTCTATTCAATAAGATAATTGTTTGCATTTTTGGCAGCTTCTGATTTTTCCTGAGGGGACTTGCACAAATCGCTCATGTCTTATTACTTTTAAACAAGGTATAATTTATTTTTCCCATTGAATAAAGCTGAAAGTGCTCATAGACTATTACACCAATTTATTTGGAAATGTTTGCAAATGTTTGATGGTGTGTTTTTTATAGGTGCCTTCATTCCAGGAGTCCCTGTACAGCCTGTTATCTTAAGATATCCAAATAAATTGGTATGTTGTCATCTGCCGAAAACATAAGACTATATAATATATAAAATGACTTGGGGATGTAGTAAGAGATGTATCTATTTGTAGGATACAGTGACCTGGACCTGGCAAGGGTTCGGCTCGTAAGTATATTCTATGTCTCTTAAGTATTTGCTTGATTCTTATATTAAATCTATTGTTACTGATTCTTAATGTCTGCGCAGGAGTACTCTACTACTTCTTACATTATGTCAGCCCTACACCACAGTGGAGATAGAGGTAACACATGCGTCGTTGTTTTGTTTTGTTGCCATGTGACAGACTTGGCTTACCTTCTTGCTGACCCTAACTTTTGTCTGTTATTAGTTCCTTCCTCCTTGTATTCCCTCAGAGGATGAGGAGAAAAGCCCTGCTCTGTTTGCAAACAATGTGCGAGCTGTAATGGCCCGGTAGGAGTCTGTGTAAATTACATTGTTTCATAAAATTAAGGTAATGGGTGTCTAAAATGATAAGAAAAAGCATATTTGGGATTTCTGTAGGGCTCTGGGTGTTCCTGTTACAGACCACACATATGAAGACTGTCGCCTCATGATCTCTGCCGGAGAGCTGACCCTACCCATGGAAGCCGGGCTGGTAGAGTTCACCAAAATTAGTCGTAAACTCAAGTGTGTACTCCATAAATTCAATGTAAACTGATAAGAGGGCCGTATGTTACAAGTTGCTGTTGAATTCACAGTCTAAAATGGAACAATTTGAAGAAGGAGCTGGAGGGTTTTGCCAACATTGCAAGATCGTGCAAGGGAGGACGCATTACCATAGAGGAGTTTGCTAAATTCCTACAGCTGCCTGTCAACCCAGCCCTCGAAGAGCTGTTTGCACTTTTTGACAGGGTAACAAAAACAAAAAATTATGCAATAAATCTTGATAAATCAGTGTGATTTTATAGATCTTGGGTTTCACGTGATATTTTCCAGGACGGAGATGGCACCGTAGATTTCAGAGAATATGTTATCGGAGTTACAATCTTATGTCGACCTGCCAACACAGATGATGTTCTCCGTATGGCTTTCCGGGTAAGAACTTAGATTTTGTCTTAACCTGTATTGATCCATATAGGAAATTGCTTGGCTACAGTAGCGTCTCAGTTGCACATATAAATGCTATGAACAGGTAAGACAGAGAAGGAAAAATGTGCAATGCAAAAAATGTGGTGTGGTGTTCACAACACAAATGTAAACAGAAAATAATTTGCACCAATGAAAGGGGTAAAATCATCTTAACTGTGGTCATCAATACCAACCTCTTGTCCAGATTTTTCAGCTCTACTCCTCTATGTTAAATCATAAAGAGTTCTGCAATATTAACTTGTTCAACAAAATCATGCGTACATACTGTATTCAACATTTTAGCAGCAAAGCAGAAGCATTGGCCTTGACTTTGTTGTTAGTTTTAACTCATTGAAACAGATTCTGAGTAAGATATAGGGTCCAACAGCAGAGAAGAGTGCACTAAATCATGCTGCACTTCACTAAGTCGATGTGAAGGCCCAGCCGGCATTATGTCCGAGCACTGGCCTTGTGTAGACCGAACTGATGTTTGGACAATGTCAAGTTGATCAGCTCTGGCTATTGTGAGTGTTACTCTCAAATCACATGTGGTGTTTATTTAATGTGGAAGCGGACAGTGCATTGTTCAAAAAACAACATTTTCCTTGCCATCACTAAATGTATCAAAATGAATCTCCTATTTACTACTATGTTGTGCTAGTTGAAGCATCATAACTGAAAGCAAGCATTTTTTTTTTGTTGTGGTGAAAAATATATATATATATACATTGGAGTTTGGGATAAGCATGTATTGTCATGAGCATGATACGTAACTCTAATGGGACTTGCATCTAACAATGCACTGTGCAATGTAATTCACTCAGCTGTTTGACACTGATGAGGATGAGAAAATCACACATGAGGAGTTCACTGCTCTGCTGCGCTCTGCTCTGGGTGTGTCCCATCTGAACATGACCAAGCTCTTCAAGGAGATCGATGCAGACTGCTCCGGCTTCATCACATTCAGTAAGTAGTAACTGAATGTGTCAAAGGTTGGAAGTGATATGCATAAAACTTTAAATGATTTTGGTTTACTGTGTGTGGAGCTCAGGGTTGTGCCATAGCTTGCAATAAAACAATGGAGATATTAAGATGCAAACTACTCCAGTTAGTTTTTACATTGAGGTATTCTGGTGCTTGTGTTGTTAGGTGTGTTCCCTCGAGTAGTGGAACTGTAGTTTTTATTTTTTTTCATATTGTTTTAATGAATGTGCGTATACTATATATGGATGACTTTTGATGCATGATCCTATTCTCGTAGGTGAATTCCAAGCCTTTGCTCTGACGCACCCGGAGTATGCCAAGCTGTTCACCACTTACTTGGAGCTTCAGAGATACCAGGCTATCCAGGAGGCCTCGCCTGGGGATTTAGAACTGAGCGGTCACTGCATTTCACTGGACAATATAGAGGACAGCACCTCAGACAAGAAAGACGACTGACCACTTTGACATAGGAGATACATGTTCAGTCTTATCATATGGTAACAATGTTAACACTTAAGATATAATCACTCACACTATAGCTCAGTGTTCTGTGGATACCTCCGTACCCTCAGTCGTGTGTATTCCAATTCCAATGTTTTATATTCGTGACTAAGTGTTTCTCCATTTCAAGACATTTTTTATTATCATCTTGAGTTCTTTTAGTACCAGAATGAGCTGCAGTCTAATCATTTCCTGCTTTTAAGTTCTTTCATCTTGAATCTTGGATACAGAATAAATGCTATATATTTTGCCAAATTATTAATTGTGCATTTTAATTAAATTTCAATGCAACTCTCAAAACAAAAAGGCTGAATGTCAATCTACAGTGGAAAATTTACTTAATATGTGGTGTGTTTTAGTTTTTTTCTTTGCTTTATTACTTAATGGTGAACTTCTGCTGTGAATTATAGTGCCTTATGTATTTCAAAACCACTGAAATCTTACAACATACAGTACAGTATACAGAATTTGAATTATATCCACACTTTTATCCTCATGTTTTGTATTTTGGTTACGGTTCATTCCAAGCTACCTGTTTTCTTATTTTAGATGAACCGGGGGCAATGAGCTTCTTCATTGTGGTTTCCTGTTAATGGGTGTGAAATTCGCCACATCAACATATCTTAAACTTCAGCAAAGACTCCTTGTGCTTCTGTGCTTCAGAATAATTAGTACGCTCTATTAAGATCTCCTTTTGCGAGCCCACAATGTTGTGTTTTATAAGCATTCTACACATGCTGTGTTTTACACTTTCTGCGGCGCTCAGGGACACAGACCATGTAAGATGTCTGTGTAATTAGCCAGAGGTTTGCTCTGTATGTGTATCCATTTGCATTTCCACTGAAGATGCTTGTTGCTGAGTTTGCAGTACAGCTTTAAGTTTACTAAAGCAAATCCACTGTGGGGAAAAATAGGGCAATTTGTGAGCAAAAAGGCAACAGCTCTTCAGATAGCATCCAGCATTCCAGCAGGGTGTCTGATGCTATTTTTACAATGCCACAATTAAGTAATTATTTTATCTTTTTGTTAACACAGCAAGGTTTGTGTTGAAAATAAACCACTTTACATTTTTGACTTTGTGTATTGTATTGTATTACAAAAAGAAAAACTGTTCAGACTTTCTAATGAAATTGCTACAATATAAATAATTCTCTTTTTCACCACTAGGTGCCAGTATTTACTCGTAACATATGCGCATGTTTTCCCGAATGAGGTCGTTCTTTTGATCTCACTCTAGAACGGGCAAGGAAGCATGCGTTGACGATTTTGACAGTGCTATGTATGTGCACTCTTAAGAACTTATATTTATATCCAATGTGTTTTTCAGTGTTTTACTATATGCTGACATGAGAAATATGGCTATTAGAGCTGCAGCTGTTATATCCATCATAATGCACCGTGAACTAAAACAGTGCTGCTGTGTGGTAAGTGCCAAAGTACAACAAAATTCCTTAGCGTGTGTTTTTTTCAGGACCCACGCTCAACTTGTGAAAATATGTCAAAGACTATTTGCTGTGTGGCTGTGTAATATCAAAATACAGTATTTCTCCGTAAAGTTCCGTACATTCGAGCTTTAAAGGTGCATTTTGCAACTTTTTATGTGGAAAAAAAAGTTATTTGTGCTTATTTGACCTTGTAATAGTGACCCAACGGTTGTGTGAGCGGTCAGGATGGCACCTTTAATTTTGATCACGCCGGTCTCTACAACTCTCCACAATTAAGTGTTTTGTAGGTTTCTGGTGAGAGGGTCTGTCAACAGTGAAAACCTTCCAAACAATTGATCCTGGAACGTCCTAGAAACCACTGTGATGGAAAATAAAGGCGCCATGCTGACCACTTATAGTACATCCACAGGGTCACTTTAAAGTGCAACTAAACCCCAAATCCACTTTTTTTTTACTGATAAGCTGCCTAAATGGGTGTCAAATAGAGTTGTCTACATGTCCCAGTCAATATTTTGACATTTTGTGCAAAATTAGTTCAAAATCCCTCTTTTGGGTCCAAAACTGAGTGGTTACTGCCCTCTTCAGGTTAAAAACATTCAACCAAAGTGGAATTATGTGATTGGCCAATGACCTTACCCATGCAACGTCACGGTACCAGAGAACGTCATCACTGCAGCCGTATATAACCTCCACTCCTTCCCGCATACGCCTCCGTAGCGAGTTGGAGTTGGATTCATAGCGAGCGAGCGAGTTGTGCAGCTACAAGCGATCGCTTGCAAGCAGACCGCTGTCACTGACAGCCCCAGACATCCCCCCGTCTTCCCCAAGGCCTCCCGGCACGCCTCTTTCGCGGAGTTTTTTGAGTTTTGGGAGTGGGTGGAGTTAAGCCTCTGTCTTGCCCTTTAGTTCCCCTTTAAGATCAAAGGTGCACAAATATAAAAAAAAAAAGTCCACATAAAAAGTTGCATAATGCATCTTTAAAACAATGTAGTGACCCATGGAAAATCATTCACTTTTATGTCCCGACCCACCAGTTGAGAACCACTGCTGTGTTATTTTGATGCTCATTGGTAGGATTTGGCCTTCGTTTAAAACTAAACAATAAATAAAACGAATAATGTTGATGGTGAAAAATAATGTTGAGTTTATTGCAATAACAGAAAAGTGGCAAAGAAGTCAGAGGCTTCTATTTGCTTTTTTTAATTTATTTTTTTTAACTATTACTACCTGGACTACTCCCCTCCTGGAACCGCCACCTTAACGTGGTGAAGGGGTTTGAGCGCCCGAATGATCCTGGAGCTCTGTTGTCAGGGGCTTCGTGCCCCTGGTAGGGTCTCCCATGGCAAACAGGTCCTAGGTGACGGGTCAGACAAAGAGCGGTTCAGAAGCCCCTTATGAGAGACCAACAGGCCCGGTTAGAACCATGAGGCCGTCCTTCTGTGGACCCACCTCCTGCATGAGGAGCCATAGGGGCTGGTGCAATGTGGATTTGGGCAGCTCCCACAGCTGCCCCAAAGACCCGGCAACAGACAAGTGGAAGAAAATGGATGGATGGATACCTGGACTACTGCTACAGCTTTTGAAGAGCATGAAAAAAAAATCTGTTTTTGATTTATTACGAACAGGTGGGAAATTAAATTGCTTTCTATCAACATTTTCAATTGTATCTGCATACAGAAAGGTTAAATTCAACTAATAATGGTGGAATGTAGATTGGGCGACTCATTATTAAAAGCCTGCTTGTGGACACACTGCCATTACCACATTCAATTTATTCTAACCTTTTCCAATGCACAGAGGTTCATTTCTTTTTAATCACATTCGATGAGAACGCACATAATCAATTAGGGCCCTTCTTACAACTGTGCGCTTCTTACCTGTGAGAGGGACATCTTTTTAGTCTCCGTTGTCTTGGCGATGCTCGGTGGATATTGCTGTATCCATTTGAGCCGTGCCCGGGGGCTGGCCCTGTCACGGCTGATTGTGGCAGATATGCATGTGTAATGTGATTTGGCCTCCCCGGGATCAGGATGAGTGAATGGCCGCTGCAGGTTGGACTGAGGCCTCACCGTGCCAGGCAGAGGGAAAGGTCACTAGAGACAAGTTGCGGAGAAACTGTTTAAACTGAAGTGACACAGGGAGTGGCCCCACATGAGCAGGTGCACCCTGGCTCTCGTGGGCAGTGGAGAGGGTCAGACTGGAGCCATTTGGCATTTTGGAGGGCTCCACTCGAGTGTTGTTTTGTAAAGAATGAGAGGGTTAGGAAGTAAAATAAGTGGCCTTTTTTTCTTGTTTCTCTTTTCTTTTTGTATAGGAAGAATAATCCACTCTTTACTGATTTACTTGAACTTAGTAAAGAAAGAAATCTTAACCATACATTTTGTTCCACTACAACCAAGACATGGTTTATGGTTTGTTTACTTATATATCATTTCACTCATTTACTAATTTGTCAGGGGCAATGCGGTCAGATGGAGTTGGTGACTTCTAAGTGAAAATGTGCTTGTGTGTGAGTGATTTATACTATAGGGCTCCCATAGAATAGGGTTAAAAAGCATATGATGCAATTAATCTGAGAAATATATAGTTCCAGAGGTGGGCAAATTGCAGACCCCCCAAGCAATTTTATCCCGCCCTTGACTTTCTTTCCATAATCGCCAAATTGCATAGCGGTGTATCAGGGGAAACATGACCATCCCCTGCCAGAGTGGGCTCAAATGGCTCCATATTTTTCTTTTTTCCCCTCCTTTTTTATTTACCTGTATTTATTTCATTCAAAAGTGACATTAAAGTATTTACAACAAGGCAAGGCAAGTTTATTTGTAGAGCACAATTCTTCACAGTTGCATAAAATTACAAGAAAACAGATCAAATCAATCAATAAAACATCAACATAAAGTTAATCAATTACAGTAAAAGGCAAGAGTGCAGATAAAATACTTTCAGTTTTCATATGCACGGGTAAAAGAGTTGTTTTCAGCCTGGATTTGAACATTGTCAGAGTTGAGGCCTGTCTCACATCCTCATGAAGACTGTTCCAGATTTTAGCAGCATGAAACTGAAACGCAGCCTCACCGTGTTTATTATTGACTCTGGGAACCACCAGGAGACCCCTCCCTGAAGTTCTCAGGGCCCGAGATGGTTCATACGGCTCTAACATGTCAGAGATGGACTTTGGTGCTAAACCATGAAAAGACTTGTACACAAGCAGAGCTGTTTTAAATTCTATTCTCTGAGTGACAGGAAGCCAGTGCAGAGACCGGAGCACTGGACTAATGTGGTCGTATTTCCTGGTTCTTATCAGGACTCGAGCAGCAGCGTTCTGGATGTACTGCAGCTCTAACAGCTCGTTTAGAAAGGCCAGTGAGCAGGCCGTTACAGTAGTCTAACCTGCTGGAGACAAATGCATGGATGAGTCTCTCTAAGTCTGGTTTTGACACTATTCCTCTGATCTTAGCAATATTTTTCGTGGTGGTAAAGCAAGTCAATGCAGAGAAGAGCAATCGTTTTACAATATTTACACTTACAGTCAAGCGAGTTTCAGATATAATTTAATGCATTTTGCAATGGGAGAAAGTTGAGCAGGATTAAGTTAAAGTTATTCTTGCCCTTACTCATGTGGCCCTTGTGAAAATTAACTGCCCACCCCTGGTTTAATCAAATGAAAATACAATTATCCACTGCACACAGTGTTTTCAACTCACAATGCTAGCATTTGATGAATATGTTGATAGTAAAACCAACTGTATTCATGTAACGTCATCGACAATATCATGTGCAATAACAGTTCGCCTGCTGCTCCTGGGACACTGTTACAGTGTTTCATCTTTCCATAAGTAAGGTTTCTTTACTCCACTATAAGGCAGCCAAACCGAGGGCAGCTCTCATTCCAAGTGCAATAGATCAAGAGACAGTTTCTTCCAACTTATTAGACTTTTGTTAGCACAGAGTTATTTTGGGAAACATTGCATAAGAGGAGCAAATTTACTTTGGCTTTATGTTCTATAGACAAGACTTCCCCGCTGGAAATAACAGGATACATGAGAGTGTGTATATTTGACCAGGCCTTTTGTCCTGTATGACGAACATGCTTCAGATTGTCAATATGCTGCAGCTAGGTAAAGACAGCAAGGTTGTAAATTAGATTGAAAAGGATCTCGTAAAACCATCATCTGTATTTCCTTTCTTACAATTAACAGTATGATTGATGTTGCAAAGAATTGTTCCAAAATAATAACCTTTACGAATATGTGCACATAACATGCCTGTCTTCATCAATCAAACAAGGAAAATATTTGGAATAGCCTACACCCTATCCTTTTGCGCAGCGAGTGGACTTTTACTTTGGCATCTCTGCTATATTATGTATTAGTGAGAACAATGTCTGGCAGTGTAACTGTCGTTTGTAGTGATGAACCTGCAGAACTTTGGGCAAACATGGCTCGAGTCCAGCGCAGAGTCAGGAGTGTTTTGAGTTCTTCGCTGTTCAGATACAAAAACATGGAGTGAGCTTTATTGTTGAGCTTCATTGTTCCTTATCGCACGGCACTTTGTTGAATTTGTCTTTTACGTTATTGTCTCTTATTCTTCGTGATGCTTTTTGAGAAGAGCTGACTGGGGCTGAATGTTCATTGTTTTTAGCCACACTGTGATACTGGACATCAAGTCATTGCTTC
This sequence comes from Neogobius melanostomus, assembly GCA_007210695.1. Lineage (NCBI taxonomy): Eukaryota > Metazoa > Chordata > Actinopteri > Gobiiformes > Gobiidae > Neogobius > Neogobius melanostomus. The sequence goes on from VHKM01000131.1 coordinate 4,525,137, forward strand.
TTCTGCTGTAATAAAAAAATGTTTTCATTCACTCAAAGACGTTGAAATAAGTAGATAATTTAGTGAGTGAGTGAGTGGTTGGTGGTGGTCGGATGGGCCGATGGCACAGACTGGTAGCCTCACTTCCGTCAGTCTACCCCAGGGCAGCTGCGGCAACAGTAGCTTACCACCACTAAGTATATACAAGTGTAAGGCATTGTTATTATTTTTTGGGAGAATCTGACGAATTCTTTAAGTGTATGATGTTTCAAAAGCTGATGATCTTTAAAATAATCTAATACCTACACATTTTATAGATTTATGTTATGGCGGGAAACTAAATTAATAACAATGGGGACAACCAACCCCACACATGGGGCACATTATCAATTTAAAATTACGTTAAAAATCATTCAACAATTAAATTGCTTTGACTACTATAATCTAGTAAAAATAAAAGAGATTGTTAATATTTGTCCAGGTCCAAATGTCTCATGAAGGGAAATTTGTATTGAACTTATGTAAAAAAAAAAAAAAATAAAAAATGCATCAAATAAATGCACACAGGGAGGTCAATTTTGAAGCACCACCAAAGAGAGAAAAAAAACATATAAACATACAATATAAATTGGTAAAATGTATTGAACATTAATTATATTGTGCAATTTGGTAAGCCTTTCCAAGTGTCCAGGATGTCCTCCACATTAGGCCCATTATATTTGCCAGGTTCTGCTCCAGCAGCCATGGTGTGACTAATGGAAACAAGTGAATGAAGCTGAATTTTTTATATATATATATACAAAGCGAAAGCGTGTAAAAAAAACAACTAATGCCTGCTGTCCACAGAGCATGCATTCACACATACTGAACAATTACAATGGATGACACAAAGTACAAGCCATTGTGAGTTATTCTTTTGAGTAGCCACAGTGAATACAATTTTTCTCAAAAACGTTCACATTTTGTGTAAAGCCAAACCAAGTTTACATGGCAACTGTTTATTTTTTTCAGCAAATGTTTCAAAATTGCCCTCAGCAAAACTCCCAAATGTTTAATTACATCAGTCTCAGGATAATTTACTTTTTCTACTGTCTTGCTTCAGGTGCTTCCACCAACAGAACAGCCTTCCAGTCCTCTGCTGTCCAACCTCATTTATTTGCCTCTGCTACTTTTCACATGTGGTAGCGGTGAAGTATAAACTATGAACTACATGAAAACATATTTCCAGGACATGCTTATATATTGAGCTCAAGAAAATGAAGTAGCGGTAGTACCCACACTATAATAGTCGTGACTCACTAATACACTCTAACACACACACATTGTTACAATGTCAGCATGCACTGGCTGCTGCTGGGATCAAAACATGCTTTTGGAACAGTGGTCCAACACTCATCCATTGTCAACTGTCAGTAAACTGTAACATAGTTGTAGATAAGGCCTTTTTTGCTTGAGAATTGGGATGAGTAGTTAAAAAAGAAAGGAAAAAAACTTGGAAAAATTTTATACATAATGGCATCATAAACAATTTACTTCGAACTGACAAAGTATTGTTCTTTGTGTCTGTGCATTGTTTTCAATGCTATTTCAGTATTTCGACTGCATGACCTTCTGATAGGTGATAGATAACTGTTTGTCTAGGTGTGGAGTAACTTTATATACTACTATGTAATTGTGACGAGGGGAGTAATTTGGGGTAGTGTTGTTCCCGCACGCCCGCTGGGAGCGCACTATAAAAGTCCCCGGTTTAGTGTTGTTTGCCCACTGACCTTGTGTATCTCCCGCTGCCTGTTTTACCCGGTGCTGGCGCGTGGGTGCTCTGTCCGACAGGTAGATATCTTTGTAATGTTTATTATAAATTCATCCTTTATGTCCGCCCTGATTAGAGTGTATATTCGTACTAGTGTTTATTATTTTATTTTATTTTTTTATTGCAATAAGTATACAACGTGTATACAAACAGTATGCCAGGGGTATAATATAATTGTACAATTTTACAGTTACAAATATACTGTATTTTGAACAAATACTGATAGTTTTCAGAGCCATTTTGTTATCAGAATTTTCCAGAATCTGCATATATGAGAGAGTATCACTATAAAAATGTGTAAAGTTGGAAGCTCCAAAAAGTCGATTTTGCATGATATAGCTCCTTTAAAGGTCCTATATCATGCAAAATCGACTTTTTGGAGTTTTTAACCATGTTGTTATGCTATTTCCTTATCAAAATGTTTTTTGGCTTCATTCACGCAGTTCTAAGTAATCCTCCTGAATCCTGCTCTCTGAGCAGCTGCTCCACCCTCTTCTGGAAAACGACTGACTTGTGACACTCTGACGTATATTTTACGCCAGTGTCAAACAGGAAGTGCCAGACCTCTGTAATGTATTGCCTTACGGCCTGATTTTAATTTATAAAACAGCTTTTTCATTATTTCTGTTGTAAGAAAGAAAAAATAAATAAATACATAATTTTTTTTTTTTTTTACTATTCAAAAAACTATTCAACCTTCCTAAAGAAGAGTGCACTCGCCAGAAGTTGGAATTAGCTACTATATCAACCAACCTGATGGATGCTTGGTGAACCTTGGCCAGAATCAAAGTGGATTATAACCTTTATAACCAACCCGTGTCCCATAACCAGATGGGGAGGCCAGACTGAGCGGTGAGTCAATCAAAACGTGTGTTAGCCTGTGTGTTAGCCATTTATGAAACTGCGTTGCACATGTCAACTCCTTATAACTGCATTATGTAATGCATAACTTCACTTTTTGCAGCGATACTTATATTTATAATACTGCAAATGTGGAATGAGCGGAGAGAGGGGCGGAGTTAACTGAATCGAAGCGTCTTGTCTTCCGCGTAGGGAAAATACCCCCAGAAAATACTTATATTTCTCTCAAAAATGAGTACTCCATAGTGATAGAGGTACAATATATCATATAAATGCCTATAGTTTACTTTGGAATGGCTAAAATAGCATGATACAGATCCTTTAAAACTGTCTCTGCGATTTGGGTCTGTTCAGCGGTCGGCGGGGACTTGGAGGACTCTTGCCAAATATGAAATCTGTATCTCATGATGGACTAAACATAAATCTGTGCTAAAGGTTTTAAATTATTTGTAACAAATAAATTCTGTTTAACTAATGGAACACTTGTGCCCTTTTTCAATGGAACTTACCAGTGTGTCCTAAAGCTAGGGTTAAAAACCTCACTCTGCTACATAATGTTACGTAAGCTGTGAGAAACCATGCTCCTTACTCACCTCACAACACCAACACTCTACACAGGCCGGATGGAAGGAGACTTAACATTTCTGAGGCGCTTAAGCTTGAGCAGATACTGAGGCAGAGTTATAAAGACAATCTGTGTCTGTTTGGATGTGAGAAAGCTACTTCAACTGGTTCAGCTCTAGGGCCTACAGTACATGTAACAAAGCCAATTTAACGCTAATCAATATGCCAAAGGGATTAGGGAGAAAGAATCTGGGTATCACAACAAACTCTATGTAAACTATATTATGCACTGTGATGAATGTATAAAATGTATTTGCTCCAAAAGAATATTTAAAGTTATTGGCTCAAAGAACTTGTATGGCCACCTCAGTCTGGCTCTGGCACAAGTACTGTGACTACCATCATTATCTTAGGTAAAATGTTAAAAACAAACAAACATATAATTTTGATAAACACTGGTACATAGTTATATCTGCTTTCTAGGGTGGGTCAATGGTCGTGGAGGAGAGGTGAGGGTGAGTTAAGTGTTTGAGAAAATCCACACTGTAACTTATTGTGAAGGGGTGAAAGTGCAGAAACCAACTTGGAAAGGTTCGAAACTTAGTTAGACACAAAGGTTAAATGCAGGAGGAAACATGGTCTCACTTGATTTTTTTTTTCATGTTCTTGGGTCAACGACATAATGCAATATCTTACTAAATATGTAATGTACCAATACCTGAACAGCTCAACACACAGACACACACACACACACACGCACACACACATACACACACACACACACACACACACACACACACACACACACACACAAAACAAACAATCAGTTTTGGATCAAATAAACTAATGAGCTTGAAAACAACAATATAGGCTGATAACACAGTCGGAACGTTACATGCGGTGTTGCCTTACCATCACTGCAGATATTCAATCTTCACAAAGCACACAAAACCAGTCCTATTAGGCTTTTGTAAAAACAGAAGCAGAAAGCAAAAAAGACATTCATTGACTTTAATGGGATGAAGTGATCAACCATATCTAATAGAAATCATTGCCCCTGGCCAAAGCTGCTGTGGAATTGGATTACACATGGAACACAATGCTTTTACGGCTTCTAAGAAAACTGTAATTCAATCAGTATAGTACAGAGAAGAAACAGATAAACTCCAAATTATAACATTAAAAAGTTTTTGTTTAAGTAGAAACGAACAATATACAATGTGAGTGAAGTGAAGTTGTAAAAGCAGATTGTGTATGTGCAGGTTGCACAGTGCTTCCTAAGTTTTCTGAGAAGTATCCTCAGTGTTATCAAATAATTCTGTAAAATGTTTTTAGTATCTTCAAACATAACAGGTGGCTTAGTATTGAACCACTGATAATACAACAAAGTTCTGCTTACAGTGTGTCAGTTTACAAAGTTCAAAACAGCAGCTCAAGTGTGCGCAGCATTCGGGAGGACAGCGTTCAATTATGATGAACCACGTGAGGGAGAGAGAAGAAAACGCGGTTTAAAAGCTCGTTTTTATTTGTTCTCTGTTACAAGAGGGCGAGTCTTCGCTGTTTCAGAATGGGCAGTCTTTCATCACACTCATCTGGACGTGAGGACCTCACATCTATGGAGACCTGTCTGTAACGCGAGTAAGAGCGACACGGCTGATAGTGACTGCGATATTTACTTACAAATGACAACGTCGTTTTTTATCGGTTTTGCTGCCAATTAATGGCACTAAGGATTTTGCCTCTTGACTTGTCGTTTTTCACCGTTTGTTATTATGAGTGAACAGCAACAAGAAGTTAAAGTGATTCGTCGTGCGTAACTGTAACCCTCACAACTTTACGCACGCCTTCAAACCTCTCCAAACTGCAGTTCATCCATCTTTCTCTGAGGCCAATGCACACAGATGTGTGGCCAGTAGTTTCAGTGGACTGCACTGGCCTGTTTAGTTTTTGTGAGAGTCCCTGCGTCGTTTTCGTTCAAACACAGCGACTCACATCATCAGCTCCGCAGCTGGGGGCCACAACGCGGCGTGGATTTCGCACCAAGTGAAAATGAATGTCCAAGTCGTGCCAGAGCACAAGCTCTCTTCAGTGGCTCCGCTTAAGCAGTGCAATCTCGAGAAGAAAGAGGTTGAACTGATTCTCGTCAAGGACCAGAATGGCGTGCAATACACCAGCTCGTCCATCATGCCCACCTCTGGACGAGGTTCCTCGGAAGACGAGCGAGAAACTTGGGGCAAGAAAATAGACTTTCTTCTGTCGGTTATTGGTTTTGCAGTAGACCTGGCAAATGTTTGGAGATTTCCTTACTTATGCTACAAAAATGGTGGAGGTGAGTGAACAAACTTGTGATGTTTAAGTTCGTGTGATGATGAGCGACAGTGGCTCATTTGCAGACTGTTATGCCCTTGTGCCTTACACATTACCCACTGCCTGTATAAGAATAGTGTGCGTGTGAGTGGTTGGTATTGTCGCCAGAGGGGCCGATGGGGCAGATTGGTTGCCTTGCTTCCGTAGGCAAACCTCAGGGCAGCTGTGGCGACCTTTGGACCAACACTGAGGTTGATTATGTATTAAGTTAAAAATATGTTTTCTAACTCAGGCTTGTAAAGCAGCATACAAGTGTAAGGCATTATTATTATTATTATTAATAATAATAATAATGATAAAGACAGCACATGGGAAATACACACAATCACAAAATAAATCAATTTCTTTGTTGATGCTATTTCATAGAAATATGGATTGTTGGTAAATGCAACATTTGTTAAAGTTAAATATTTAGCAAAGAAAATAATGGGAAATAACGTTTGGTTTTAAACACCATTGTATTTATTAAATCATGCTACTAATTAAGAATTTTTTTCTTTTAATGAAATTCACTAGCGAACTAGTTCAGTCCTGAAATGTGTGTTTATCCTAACATGCAGTCACGTAATATAGTTTTTGAAGGGAGAGTATGTTAAATTAGTTATTCAAATGCATGTAGGTTGACACTGGAGCTAAAACTGTTGTCTTATAACTTGAAGGTTGGCGGTTCGAAACCTGCACTAGCCAGTTCATACTGTCATTCATTTGATATGTCAAATGTCTTGCCTGTGTGAATGTACTGGGTGAGTGAATGGCGGCTGGAGTGGTGGTTTTATCTGAGCAGAAGCCACCTCTCTTCTGTCATTCTAATAATAATAATAATAATAATAATAATAATAATAATGTTCTGTGCATTATTTGTGAAAGTGTCATCAGTGGCCCCCGGCTGCACTTCTGACCTTTCTCCTTCCGAATCAGACTAACATACTTTAACTTGCTTGTCTTGCAGGTGCCTTTTTGATCCCTTACATTCTGTTTTTGTTCATTGCGGGTATGCCATTGTTCTACATGGAACTTGCCCTGGGCCAGTTCAACAGAGAAGGGGCAGCCACTGTTTGGAAGATCTGTCCAGTTTTTAAAGGTGATCCCGACACACACACACACACGCGCATACACATTTACAGACACATAAGTGCTTTCACTCACCTCCGACAACCATTAATTTGCTGTGCTTCCCTTCTGGGCCATGGCCTTTCATTTTAGCCCACAGTTCTTGTTATTTTCCTCAAGATGTCACTTTAAACTCACCTTTCTGTAAGAGCGAGCTCACTGTTTCACCCTTTGACTTTTATTTCTGGTTCCCTCCTTTTGTCCCTGATCTCCGCACCCCTGTCCATATTTTATTGCAAATGTCAAATCAATACCAATTCAACAAGAACAGAATTAAATATTGAATGACTTTCAGAAATGCATCGCAGGCTTGTCTTGGGGGAGACAAAAGGTTCAATTGCACATGGTTGCAATTCAGAAAGTGAAGACAACAATGACAGCAAAAGTGGCAGCTTTATCTCATCCTAATCTCTGCTGTGTCTCTAGGTGTGGGGTACACAGTGATCCTTATAGCCCTGTATGTGGGTTTCTACTACAATGTCATCATCGCCTGGTCACTGCACTACCTGTTCTCCTCCATGACCAGGGATCTGCCCTGGCTCAACTGTGGCAACAGCTGGAACAGTCCCAACTGCACCGACCCCATAGCCATCAACGGCTCTGTCCTCGGCAATGGGACTTCCTATGCCAAGTATAAGATCACCCCTGCTGCGGAGTACTATGAGTAAGTTTGCAACTCTTCTCATATTTGGAAAAATGTTACTAGATATTTAGTCCAATAGGTTTTATTCTGTAGCATTGCAGCAGACACGCCCTTCTTGTGATTGCACGTGTGTGATTGGTGGTGGTCAGAGAGTCGTTGCAGAATGGTAGATCTTTGTATGCAGGAAGGCAGGCTTACTGTCGCAGTGAGACTGAGGAATAGATACCAGACTTACGTAGAACTAGAACTAGAGAAAGTTGAGGTTGAAATGTGGACTATAGTTCCCCAAATGGTAACAATTTATAATAAGATTACATGAAATCATCCATGAATAACATGAAATAATGCATGAATTAATGCATGATTTAATTATGTATTCATGCATGAGGATATCATGACTCATCATGAGTTAACATGACTTCATGTTCTTTCATAGATGACTTCATGCATGCATGAATTAATTAAGTAACTACTGTAATGAATTCATGAGAAAATCTTGTTATTACATCATGATCTTAGAATCATGATGAATTCACTATAACATTTACATTTTTTACAAAACACTAATCGTAATTATGAAGTTTATGCATGAATATCATGATTCATTATGATTTTTAAGAAAATTAGTTTGCAAGATATACCTTAATGCTATAATTAACTCATCATTAGCTAATCCTTAGTTCATTCATAAATTCATGATGATTGCGTCCCCTATACTAAAGTGATGCACTTTTATGCTTTGGACAAATTTGGGCAAGAGTAAAAAAAGTGCTATATTTTTTACTTACAGTGTTTATGTTGATGTAAGTGACATTTAATGGACCACAAAGCAACTTATTTTAAACCCATAATGCATTGTGGACAGTTCTAAATTATAATGTCTCTGAAGTTTGTGTTTGTTTTGTCCTTTATTGTCCAAAGCATAAAAGTGCATCACTTTAGTATAGGGGACGCGATCATCATGAATTTATGAATGAACTAAGGATTAGCTAATGATGAGTTAATTACAGCTGTAAATGTTGTATTAAGGTATATCTTGCAAACTATATTTTTTTAAAGAAATCATGATGAATCATGATATTCATGCATACACGTTATAATTACGATTAGTTAATGTTTTTGTTAAAAAATGTAAATGTTTTAGTGAATTCATCATGATTCTAAGATCATGATATATTACTGTAACAAGATTTGCTCATGAATTCATTACAGTAGTTAATTAATTAATTTATGCATGAAGTCATCTATGAAAAAACATGAAGTCATGTTAACTCATGATGAGTCATGATATCGTCATGCATGAATACATCATAAATTCATGCATAATTTCATGTTATTCATGCATGACTTCATGTAACCTTATTATAAAGTGTTACCCTCCAAATTATTTTATAACCAATTTTAGACCATGTGCTTCCCTTAGACATTACAACAAACATCCATTTCACCATTTACAGTTTCTTTTATAGTCAGTCTTCATGGGCTTTTTCCATTCTATAAGTTGACAATTACGTTCATTGGCGGAGTAGCTCCATGAGACAAATCCTCAAAGGGCAATCCGCAAATTCCTTTTATCTCCCCACAGTTGGAAAATTAATTTTTGTGGAGTATCCAGCTTTAAAAGTAGTCAGATTTTTGGTATTCTCGTCCAAACTCTGAAATATATGAGTGTTCCTGGAATATTTCTCCTTTGAAAAGTGTTAGCTACAGACACTGTAAGTGGGAGACTCCTAAAATTATCCACGCTTCACTGTTTGTCTTGTAGAAAGTGTTTACATAAAAGTTCAAATGAACTCTTTGAAGTGTGCAGAAAAAACAGTACATCTGTGAGAACTTCAAAGATGGCTCGTTCTTCTAGGCGTGTGTGAACAGTGGTAGTGCAGCCCAGAGGAAGTCTGTAGAGTGACAAGGGACAATACCTGGGACATGTGCCACTAGTGACACAATATACTGACAGTATGTCACAGACAATATTGAGCTTTTCAGTTTCCTTTTCCTCATCCAAATCATTAAATCCATGAGTGTGAAATCAGGCTATACTGTAGCTGTTAAAACTCTGATATGAAGGTTTTAGTTGTTGATGCTGGTCTATTTCCAAGTGGATTTATCTGAGATGGACAATCTGACAATGGGGTTCTTCTAGACAGAACCTGGTGAAAGGTGAGCCTCTGTTGGGGGCAGTAAATCCTTCACAAACAGCAAAGCAATGCCAAGGCACAGCATGAAACCACTGAATCAACAGTGTATGACAACACTTATTTTATGATCCACAAGAGCTCATGTGTCAGTCTGCAGAATTATGTGCAAATATGCAGTACAACTACAGGTTTTGGAATGCCTTTACAAAGTTAATGTTTTTGTAATGTTTTGCATATTACAACAAATAATTCCATAATATTCACTGGCCATCACAGATCAGCAGTTACTGCATGATTCTAGTTCACTTTTCAATAACATACACTAACTATCTTTTTGTTGGCATATTTGAGTTTGGGGCAAACATAAACATGGTAACTTTTTCTACATGACCGTATAATTCTGACAGCAAATCATTTGACAACAAGATAAACTAAGGTGCTGAAGGAAGAATGGGAGGAGCAAAACAGGGTCTTTGCCAAAAAATAGATGTGGGCATTTCACTGTAAGTAATAGGCTTACACCAACTTTCAGGATGTCAAAGCAATCTCCGACCTGCTCTTTAGTTTTGCACAGTGTTTGATTAGAGTTGAATGTGCTTATTGCACTGGAACTGGAAGTCAGCCACAAGGGGTCACAAGCCACAGTACACTTTGAGCTTGTGCCAAGCCCAAATAAACGCAGACGGATGGGGAAGCGAGTACAGGTACATACAATAATATTCATACCTCCCACTGATCTAATTGCAGATTGATTGTATTATTTGGGCATTACTAAAAAGCAATGTTGCATTTTCTAATGTAGCATGTGCAATTTACCAATTGTTTTTCATTCTTTAATGCCACTTGGTGAAACTATTTTAATAAATGTACTTTTATTGTGTTCAGCACTTTAGTCAACTTTGGTTGTTGCAAAGCGCTTTAGAAATAAAACTGCATTAGACAGATAGATAGATAGATAGATAGATAGATAGATAGATAGATAGATAGATAGATAGATAGATAGATAGATAGATAGATAGATAGATAGATAGATAGATAGATAGATAGATAGATAGATAGATAGATAGATAGAGTGAGTGAGTGCCTTGCGAAAGTACTAATACACCTTGAACTTTTGAACATTTTGTCATGTTTACAACCCTAAACATAAAGATTTTATTTTGATTTTTTTTAACTGAAAGTTCACACACAAGTAACAGACAACTGTGAAGTGAAAGCAAAATGATACATGATTCTGTTATTTTTCAAATAACAGAAAAGTAAAAAGTGGGGCTTGCATAAGTATTCATACAGCATTTTCGGAGTGCATTAAATTGCCTTTATAACATTCCTAATGACTGCAGAATGTTCACACCTTGCCCTAACCATTAAGTAATGTGCAAAAGTTCAAGGTGTATTAGTACTTTCACAAGGCACTGTAGATAGATAGATAGATAGATAGATAGATAGATAGATAGATAGATAGATAGATAGATAGATAGACTGATTGATTGATTGATTAAACTGTTAAGCAGGAGCCAAGAAATCAAACACAGAACTCACTTTGCTACCATCCACTTATACACATAGTACTTTGATAAACGAGATTCAAATGGAAAGCATCACTACAGAAGTATGTGCACCTCATCAAGTTTGGTCAAGAGGCCACTGCAAATGACCTTTCAAAGTCTGATGTTTTTTACTGTGGGTCTGGGACAAAGAAAGTGTGTAGGACAGTGGTCTGCAACCTTCAACATCAAAAGAGCCACTTTGGTCAGTTTTAAACCAAAAGAAAGTCTCAAAGAGCCGCAATGGAATTTTTATCCTACAAACACCACAGCATAATTGACAGTATGATGATGAATAAATTCATTAAAAGTAAAAATTCAGTAAAATCTGTCCCGATTGTAGGCAATATTAAAAGATCTGGATGGTCCTTCCCTGCCAAATTTCAACATATAATTTGTCACAGCCTTTGTTCTGGCACAGATTATTGCCTCATACTATTGCAGATTGTCACTCATATAAATACACATTATTATTTACTTTAAAAAAAAATCTACTACAGAGTACAGACAATGACTCAAGAACCTTCATCTAGGATTTCTTCATCAAAGCTCAAAGAGCCGCGCCACCGGCTTTAAAGGACTGCATGTGGCTTTTGAGATAGCGGTTGTCTACCCCTGGTGTAGGAAAAAAAACGGTCTCTTAGGGAAGAGTAGATGACAAACAGACACTTAGGTACCAGCTTCGAAATCTCATAGCTCATTTTGATTCGCTTTTAAAGACATTCATTCACATTAGAGATTTACTTGTGTTCTAAGTAGACGTAATAAATTGCGTGCATTTAAACCAAACTGATTTACACAGACACTTGAGGAAATTGCATTATTTCGTGAAACACAATGCCCCATATTTGTTTGAAGAAAGCCTTAAATGAAATGGAAGTAGCAAATACTGTAAATTGGAACATTGGGCTGGATGTTGATACTTGATATGCCTAATGACTTCTTATCTGTTATTATGGCCTGTTTAGTTTAGTTTAGCCCTGTCAGGAAAGTGGCGTATAAGCAGTATGCTGAGTGTTGATAAGAGCAAATGTGTTTAGAGTAAAAGGACTAAAGGGACGAGGATTGATGTTATAGTATGCACTTACTGGCAGCACGCTATCAATGTTATCAAATAACCAAGGAGGCCTAGGGGCATTACAACACTAACTCATGATGTCCAGAAGTTTCCCAGGCCTAACAAATTGTGTCCTCTCGTCACAATCTGTCTCCCGTGGGAGCCTTGGGTCTTTGAATGTTTAATCAGATGAGATTGGACAGAGCCGAAAGGGAGCTTCATAGATGTGAACTTTTGTTGAGATGGAGCTTTCCGTGCTTTTGCCTGTTGTGTAAGCATCCGCGGTGTCCGATTAACATCATATTCCACTGTTTATCAGCCATAATATCACCTCGCATGCCAGTGGAGCTGAATCACCCCCAAAAAGGTTCTTGGGACAAAAAGAGGAGTATGTTCTCAGTAGAAAAATGTGATGGCTGATCATAAATAGAGAAAATCCTTTACTTTACTGTTGTTTTTACATTTGTCTTAACTTGTATTTATATGAACAGTGCTTTTAATGTGTTTCTCCGATGTAAAGTGACCTTGAGTGGCAAGAAAGGTGCCTAACATAGAAATGTATTATTATTGTTATAAACCAGCCACACCTCACATGGATTTGCATCTACTGCCAGGAATAACACCTACTTGGACTAAGGTGCATTCCAATATGTTACTGAAACTGGAGCTTTAGTGTGTGTGGTAAATAACTTCATATGCAGAGCAAATGTGTAATTTATTTGATCATTAATTCATGGTGGCTATTGGGAACAAAGGACAAAAAGTCTCAGGAGCATTCAACATGAGCGCGCTGGTGGCACCTGCTGGAGACACTACTCCAACAGGTGCATCACAGTAGTCTGTGTTTGGAGACCACTGTGATGGTGTGCATAGTGGTCTCCACTGTGCACACCATGAGCACATCCACTGTGATAGTGTGCTCATTGTATTTGCAAGCTATAACACATTTAACAACAACTGCTACAGGTAACTAAGAATTTAGTTTTGAAAACCAAAAACACACAAGGATCATCAAGCAACTGAGGATCCTTACAGTTTAAATGTCAAAGCACCAGCTTTGAACTTAGTAAATACTTAAGCTACCCCCACCCTATGAGCAAAGAAACAAACCAAACACTCAATAACGTTAGTTGGTTAATTTACTAATCTACTAGTATGTCATTTATCAATGACATATAGTGAGGTGTTTGGAGACTGGGGACCCAACAGGAGCTACTGCTAAAAAGGCTACTGCTTCCTGTAACAGATGTGTTCCTTCTGTATAAGGAATTGCATAGGTTTCCATAAAGATGACAATGAGAAATGATGCAGTTGCACGCAGCTGATGGAATTCAGAGTCACATTTGTTTATGTTGAACTCACGAAAAAGCTTAGTTTTACCCTCATCCTAACCTGTTTTACATTTACAGATCGTCAGGTGCATATGTAGCCCATCTATTTTATCTGTTCTGTTAGAGAGTGCAACACATAAAAATAGTTTACTCAACGAGACAGGGTTAATAAAAAAAGGTTGTGCATTTGCCTTATGTACAAGCTTGTCAGGAGGGCCAGCTCCATCCTGGGCTGCCCCTGGACTCTGTGGAGGAGGTGAGGGACAGGAGGGTATTAGCCAAGCTCACCTCCATCATGGACAACACCTCCCACCCACTACATGGGACTGTAGAGGAGCTGAGCAGCTCTTTCAGTGGAAGACTGAGACACCCTCAGTGCAAGAAGGAGCGCTACCGCAAGGCCTTCGTCCCCACTGCTATCAGACTGTACAACAAGACTGTAAAGTAACATGTGCAATAACCTATTTGCAGAATACAGGCAATAATCCCTGTATTTACATCACTTATATGCATCACTTTATCAACCACTTGCACTATGATGTAAACCTGCACTGCTAATACTGACAGTAACATTTTTTGTTATAATCTGTTTACTTTATTATTATTTACTGTTACACTTTTTGTCACCATAAAGTCCTTGGAAGTCATTGTATATAAGATACCACTATTTACTGTTTTTTTCACATTTCCTGCCTATTTGCACACCCTGAGTGTTTCTAAGAGCTGAATGTAACAAGTACATTTCTCCATTGTGAGATCAATAAAGGCTATCTTATCTTATCTTATGTGCCTGGGCTATACAAAGAACTCCATGGGATCTTTCGGCAACATAAAATCCTGGTGTACTTCCAAGAACAATCTTCTAGCTTAAAAATGAGCAATGTAGTTTACTCAGTTCTTTGCAAAGAAGGGGAGTGCAGTGAGTATTGTATTGGACAAACCAAACAGCCACTGCATATGATACTGTAGCTACACCACAGAGGTATATATAGCCACCACTCCGTTGATGACAGTGAGGATTTAGCGAAAGAGAAGATAGTTGATTTTTGTCCTTGTGCTGTCCTTTTTGGGTATAAGGCAGTAATACATATTATAATGCTCAGAGTTTGATATAATTGGAAAAAGAAACATGGAAAATCTCGTTTGCCTAACCCTTATTCTAACCCAATCAACTTCTGCAAACTCTTGATTGACAGTTTGCTTTGCTGTTCCCTTGATATGGTAAAACATCAGTTACAGGTCGAAACACTTAAGCATTTAAATGTAAGATTGATTCCTAAGGCATACATAACTTACCAGTATGTTATGAATAGCCCTCAGCGTGACCAAGAAATGATTCTGTTACTCTGTTGTGCAGGCGAGGTGTGTTGCACCTCTATGAAAGCAGAGGGATCAATGACCTGGGGCCGCCACGATGGGATCTGTCCTTGTGTCTGATCGCAGTGGTCTTCCTCCTCTACTTCAGTTTGTGGAAAGGGGTGAAGTCATCAGGGAAGGTATGTGTACCACATAAAAAAAGGGGGGAGAGAGCCAAATGAAAGATTGAGTATAGCATTAACAAATACAATAAAAACAAAAATACTGAATATTTCCAAACCTCATGAAACAGTGTCCCATTGAATGTTAACTGAAGTTCCGACATTCATCTAACTGCGAATACATCCCAAGGTCCTAGCCCAAGTTATTGTGATGATAGAGCCCGGTCTTTTTGGCATTTTTCATGCTATATTTTGTGTTCTTTCAGGTGGTCTACATAACTGCCACCATGCCTTACGTGGTGTTGTTTGTGCTGCTGATCCGTGGCGTCACTCTGCCAGGCTCCATGGATGGAATTAGAGCCTATCTCCACATTGACTTTAAAAGACTAAACAACTTAGAGGTTTGTGATGTGCCTGAGCTGCCTTTGAGAGTCTTTTTTTCCCTGGTATGAGTAATGTTTCCTATTGTCACTCCGTTTTCAGTATTTATGTCGGCAAAACTTTCCACATGCCTGGTGTCTTATTCATCAAGTGGAGAAAACATACTCAATCCAGGGACTGTTCTGTGTATACATTTCTGAGATTTATCTTGACTTAAAGTGTTCCATGTATGTGTTAGGATGAGGAAACGGTTACCTCTTACAGAACATCAAGTGGCAGTTCTGTAAACAAAACAAAATGTTTGTTTAACTGCAAAGAGGGCCTATTGATGGTGCCCTTGTGGCTGAATTTCACCAGGCAATTCGAACATATCACATCAATAGTGGTTTATGCATTATAAGGAAATGTTTTATAATATATTCTGTCCCCTAAGGGTGCATTTGTCAGTTTTTCATGACTTGTACAGCTAGCTACTGGGCCAGATTGTTACAACATTTTTTTGTCTGTGTCTTTCATTCTTGACCTCAAAGGTGTGGATTGACGCTGCCACCCAGATCTTCTACTCATTAGGAGCAGGGTTTGGTGTGCTCATTGCTTTTGCAAGCTATAACAAATTTGACAACAACTGCTACAGGTAAGAATTTAGTTTTGAAAACCAAAAACACACAAGGATCATAAAGCAAATGAAGATCCTTACAGTTTAAATGTCAAAGCACAAGGTTTGAGCTTAGTAAATACTTAAGCTACCCCCACCCTATGAGCAAAGAAATAAACCAAACACTCAGTGGTGTTAGCTGGTTAATTCACTAATCTACTATATGTGATTTGTCAAGTCAAGTGTGAATAACCCTATTTTCATGATTAAAGGTGCATTATGCAACTTTTTATGTGGGGGAAAAAAAGGTGATATTTGTGTGTATTTGACCTTGTGGCTGTGTGAGTGGTCAGCATGGCACCTTTACTTCCTATCACAGTGGTCTCCAGGACGCTCCATATTCAATTGTTAAGAAGGTTTTCACTGCTGATCAGAAAACCTACAAAACAATTGATCCTGGAGCGTTGTACAGGTCACCGCGATTGAAAGTGCTGACCACTCATACGACCACCAGGTCACTACAAGGTTAAATACACACAAATATCAACTTTTTTTTTCCACATAAAAAGTTGCCTATTGCACCTTTAAGATGATGATAATGACAACAATTAATCATTTTTGTATATTGATAACTTTTATAAGACATACAAATAGAATACATGCACACTAAATTTGAAATATACTGGTGCAAAATGGGACCCTGATTATCCTAGCTGCTGAGAATAGAAACAGCTCTGATGTCCCTATAGTTGACCTCACACATGCGCCCATTTGTTAGTTGTTCGGTGTAGTGGTTAAAATGATATGTTGTACATATGGGAGTGCATTGTTGATTTAGTATTATTTAGGCCTGTCACGATTTTACAAAATCTGAAGTAATATTGAAGCAGGAAAATATCACGATAAACGATATTATTGACGACTTCTTGACGCCGCTGAAACAAACTCTTAACGCTTCAAAATGACAGAAAAGCTTTGTTCGAACAGCACTTAATTAGCCAAATATCCCACAATAAACGTGAATACAATCAAACACACACAAATAAGGTATTACATTAGACAAAAATGCAAGTTAATGAATAGACGATAAATATTGAGGCCAAAAATGCATTAGTTTATCTGTCATTTATTGAAAGCCGATATAGTAATTATCGTGACAGCCCTAGTATTATTATTTTAAATGTAGGGTTATAGAAGACACATTTTTCTAAAGTGGTAGGCCTAAATGATTTCCCACTGCATCTAAATGAAAAACTTTGGTGCACCGTTGCAACTAGCCTAAAATGTTAGCCTGACGCCCTGTATGCTGCAGAATTACACAGTATACAGACCGGGAACAGTTTTAAAACCTGGCCACAGGCTGCATGTTGACAATTTAGTGCCGTTCACAGAAAGCACTAAACCCGTCACTACAACATGACACCGATCATAACTTCCATCTGGAGTGTGGTACATCTAAAAAGCAACTCAAAAAGTGACATTAAACACATGTTAGGTAAAGAAAGACAGTTGATTCTGTTACATTGTTTATCAAATATATTATATTATATAACCAAATATTACTGAGTCACATCAAAGAGTCTGCCTTACAAGTGAAGCGTGAAAAGGAAAGCAATAATATTATTTTAAATCCTTCCTACAATGACCAGGCATTGCCTTTAATACAGACAGAAAAGTCATGGCTGTTTGTTGACAATTTGGTGCTGCTTTGCCTCACAGAAAGCAGACATTGGATTGAGTCTGGCTTATCTTTTTCTCCACATAATTGGTGCAGTGCCCTGAGCTATAAACAAATGCTGTTGGCAAAACACCACTGAAGTCAATTATTTCTATCTAATGCACAATACCCCATGGACATACAATTTGTCATTGCAGCTGCAGTTTATACATTAAAAATAAAATTGTGATTTAGCAAAAACAATTTCTCATAGGATGCCGCTCGTATTAAATGCTTTGGTGCTTTCTTTTCCGTCTTCCCTAATGTCAGTTTGTTTTCCAAATGAATGGAAAGTCACAATAAAAAATAAAAACATTATGAATAAATTGTATATTCTTGAAATGTGTGTATTTCACTTTTCATTATTTGTTGATTTTCTATGTGTTTATATTCAGGGATGCCCTTCTGACTAGCACAGTGAACTGTGTTACCAGTTTCTTCTCTGGATTTGCCATTTTCTCAGTACTTGGGTACATGGCTTTCAAACATGGCGTGAGGATAGAAGATGTAGCCACTGAGGGTAAGTAAATATATTAATCAATAACAAAAGTTAACTTTTGAACATGTTCCTAATAGCTGTTTGTTTCAGGGGCGGGCTTGGTGTTTATCATCTACCCAGAAGCCATTTCCACATTGCCCGGCTCAACGTTTTGGGCCATAGTTTTCTTCATCATGTTGCTGACTCTAGGCATTGATAGCTCGGTGAATTCACTCATTGTGCAAATAATCAATTATCATTATTATCATTTTAGCTGTTTAAAGTACCAGTGTGTTCTTGCGTGTGATTATTTTATAGATGGGAGGCATGGAGGCCGTCATCACAGGTCTGTCTGATGACTTCAAATTTCTCAAGAGGAACAGAAAGGCGTTCACCTTTGCAACAGCCTTTGGGACCTTTCTGGTTGCTTTGTGCTGTGTAACAAATGTCAGTACTAAGTTTGATTGCACCCCTGATCCGCTGACATTTTAAAGTTGCTTCAGATTGATAATGGTATTTGGAGATTTATTTGACATTGTAATTGTTTGGCCAAAGATGCTTTTAGGCTGAAGATAAGAGTAACCTCAAACACTTCAGTAAAATGCTGCTCTATTTCAGGTTATGGAAACTAAAGTTGGGAGATTTTGAAACTGATGTCTCATGGTTTGGAAGTAGACTTTGTCACAAGGTTTCACATAGTTACTATTTTGCAAATCACAATTTGATTTGCCATCTATTCTAATAATATGATAATATGATAATATGATCTATATTAAATCAGTTGGTTGCGTCATAAAGAAAAGAGGGGGCAGCTTTAGCTAAGAGTATTTGCCCATGGACCCAAAGGTTGGTGGTTCAAGTCCAGTCACTTTTCATGGAGACTAGCAGCTAGGGGCCTGTGTGACACAATTGTGTTACACAGTGCTAATATGTGTGGTGCTACAATTTGAGTCACCCTTGCTATGGGAGAATATTTCAGTATACCCGGACATAACCTATAGTCAAACTTAAATTCATGAAAGAAATTTCAGAAAGAAAACATCAGTTTATGATCACTTCCAGAAAGGACATTTTGTATTTCATCCATATTCCTACACACTGATGTACAGTTATCAAATTTGATACATTTAGTCTTATGCTATAGGATTTATGGAGCACCTGGTTTTATTTCTTACCAATTCAAAAATAACATTTATCTTTGCCCATTTTCACAAAGCAATTTCCTTGTGAGCATGTGGTAGCAAGAGCAGCACTAAACTGACCTGTCCTTGTGTATGTTCCTGGTGCAGGGTGGAATCTATGTGCTGACTCTGCTCGATAAGTACGCAGCTGGGACATCCATTCTGTTTGCGGTGCTGATCGAGGCCATTGGAGTGTCGTGGTTTTATGGTAAGACATTCTCAAATCTATGCAAAACAAAGAATGGGGTACATTTTATTCCTAAAGGAAGTTCTATGTGGACATCACCCGGATACTTTTGATCACTGAGCCAATACTGGAGGTCATGAAGTGGACATCATTGTTTTTCTCATACCTCCCAGTGGGAATGTATACAAATGTATTGTCCTCACACACGTGTGATGTAACGTTTGCATCTGCCTACAGGTGTGGACCGCTTCAGCGATGATATTGAGCAAATGATGGGCTTTAGGCCAGGGCTGTATTGGAGGCTATGCTGGAAGTATGTTAGCCCAATTTTCCTGCTGGTGAGGACACTACAGTACATTACCATACCTGTTTCATACAAAATATGGCACCGTTTTAGTGGAAAGAAGAGCAATGTTAAAAAAATTAATTAAATTAAATGAAACTTAATACATTATACATTACATAAACAAATACATTATATGCATATTATTTGATAGAAACATAAAATTAAACAATGGAAAACATGTTCTTAAGGTATGGTGTCAGTTAATGTTTATTGAAACTTATATGACCATAGAGACAGCCATATCATTCTAACTACCGTCTCGCATGCTAGTTTCTGTGTTACTTTAGTGTAAACTATTGAGGTCCACGTGTATTAGCGGAAGAGCATCGCTGTGTCACCTGTTGTCCACTGGAAAATGGAGAGATCACATGCTTCCTGCCATTCACAAGCAAATCTGTGCCATTATCCTAATAGTGGAAGTTAACAGCTGCAGTGAGACATAATTGGTTTATAAGAAAAAAGGGCCAAACCATTTTTTCTGCTGTGTAAATGGACCACTGACAAGCTTTTGGGTCTCCAAAGAAAGTGGTATGCACGTCAGAGACATGACCTTTGGATTAATGTCAAATGAAAAATAAATAAATTACAGCAACTTAGCAGTTAACTATAAAAGCAACATTTGAGTGAGAAAAATAATTTAGTTGTCAGTTGTATCAAGAACAGGTGGACAGGGTTAGAGCCTGTGAGTTGTTTTATTGGAGCAAACACAAATCCTCAGGCCAACGACTTTGAATAATGTTTAATGATCAGGTTAGTAATTCACAGCATGTCTTGCCAGTCGTCTGGCTTTAACTTGTTCTGTTTGTCTGTTTCAGTTGTTTGCTTTTCCCAAAAAAATCTTTCCTTTGTGTCTTTCCCTTGAGCCAAAAACAAATTTATACAAGTCATGTTTTATTTCTCTTCCCAGTTTGTTGTCATTGCCAGCACCGTAACAGCCACAGGCCTCAAGTACGATGATTATGTCTTCCCTTACTGGGCTAATGTCATTGGTTGGGGTATTGCCATGTCGTCCATGCTTTTGGTTCCTGTGTATGCTGTGTATAAGTTCTGCACTGTACCAGGAACTTTAAAAGAGGTAGGTATCCAGACCTGTGAGGAATAACCATGACATTTTACTTAGTTAGGACAGTGTCTGTGTAAGCTTTCAGTCATACAGGAGTTGTCCATCCTAGACGATGGTTCTTGTGAATGCAGTCTCTCATCCAAGAAGCTTCATCAGTGGCACTAAAGGTTTCTGACTACAGGCGAACTAAATAAAGACCACTGGGAGGGGTTAGCTTGTAGTCCTACCGCTCTTTATTAAAAGGCTACTCTCAACCTGTTAATGAACAAACCTTTATCGTTAAGTGAGTTTCAGCCACAACAACCCTATTCTCACATGTTAAGTCTCGATCACTTGCTTTTTAATAAACAGGGGTGGGACTAGTACAAGCTAATTGCTCCCAGTGGTTTTAATTTAGTATGTGGTCAGACATCTTTAGCGTTGCTGACGAAGCTTCTTGGAGCTTCTCCTGCACTTCCACTGTAGAGGACCGTTGATGACTCGATTGCCAGCATTTAGGACTTTTTTTGCGCCTTAAAAACATTGACATTTCAATTAGATACTTCGAACAGTTATTTTGTTTAATATTTTGCCATTGATGTGTGCTGACTACACTTTTGAATCAGGGAGGTAACAAAAACGACCATCACTGGCTTATACAAAGAGCCAGACACAGTGGCAGAAACTTTACCATTATTTCCACTACTTTGTGTCATTTAATATTTTAGAAGGTGGGCTGCTGTGACATGATATAAATAAAAGAATGCCATGTTACAAAAGGCTGAACGATACTGGTTTCGAAGTAAAACATCTACAGAGTCCTTTTTGTGTGCAATATGAATCCAACAGGATCTCACACACCACACGTGACCAGTAAACAGTAAACACCTCTAGATGTTGTGATATGAGACAAGGCATTTTAATGCACTTTGCTCTTCTACTTGAAAACAACTGTAATTTATGAGTTCCTGCTCTAAGCTGATGACACGAGTGCACGGAGAGCAATCATATCACATCAAAGCAATGAAGATTTGTGAACCCAAGTAATCAATGCACTGTATGGTTATTTGAATCTCTCATGTCATGTTAGGTCAGCTTTACTCAAGTGTACGCAAATCCAGTCGTGTTCTCACTCATCACTTGTCCTGAGAACATTTTGAAAAAAGTCTTCCCATGTTCTATGTTTAATACTTCATTTAACTGAATAAGTTAAGTAACAAACATAATCATTTAATGGTGGCTGTAGGTCAACAGCCCTAATATTATGTTTCTAGAAGGCTATTCACCTTCTATTCTAGAAGTTCACGTGGGTACTGCCATGAATAATGCCCGCCCATTCACTCATGTTATAGGCTGCAGAAAATCAGTTACTACACGGACAGAAAGCTGTTTTCAGGCCGCTCACAGAAACAGTGCAGTGTTGACTTCTTGGTGCAAATGAACATTGGACATTTTACAAAAAGTAATCTACTGTATATCATATTTTAGCTGCAAACATTTTCTCTCGTTCTCATCTCCACTTTATGAACAGACTTAGAGCTCCACCAGAAGTGTCATTACAATGGAATTGTCGAACCGTGGCAAATAGATGACAAAGTGGGTGGGGCAGAATAAGGTCATATCTTGTCGAAGGTTTAGTTTCATTTTCGACAAAATATATGATGTAAAATACATTAATTTAACAAACAAAACAAAATAGTGCTCAGTGCTTTGCGACTCGTGATGGGCCTTATTTGGAAACCCAAATGGTGTAATTCTAATAATGATTAATGCCTACATATGCATTTGAGCTATACAGTTTTATTCATTTACATTTTTCATACACATTTTTTTTGTATGTCTGGTGAGCCTTGTAAATGATATTAATCCACATATGGAGTATATTAAATCCACACCTATGATGGATGGAGAAAATTTGCTGTGACAATCACTAAAGTGAAGCACCAAAAAGAGACACTGTCACTGACATTGTGTTCATTGTTTGCAGCGAATAGCCTATTGCATCACACCTGAACAAGACCACCACCTGGTAGCAGAGGGTAATATTCGCCAGTTCAAGGTAAGTAGTTCCTTTAACGGTATTTTATTAAACATAAATTAATTAAAAGGATGTGAATAGAAGTTAAAATATGTGAATGACTGTATGATTTTTATTTTTCATTCCCAGCTCAGGCACTGGTTAGCCATCTGAAAATCCTGGTGCACAGTGAGGGGTGGGTTCAATCTTCTCCTGTGCTGCCTAAGGTTGGACAAGAAACTAAATACTGTTTTGTTGTTTTTAACAGACCACTCTTCTTTACTCCTGTAATCCCCACAATCTTAATTTGATCGTTTTTGTCCCATTTGCCTTCTGTGCTGCTGCATCTTCGTTCACAAACCATGTAGAAAAGGGCAGCCTGTGGAGAAACGGATTGTGAATATAATTGTGTTCATGTTTTTTTTTGTTTTTACACAAATTAAAATTATATTTGCTATTGCTATTATATAAGTATTGTATTATTTATTTATGCTACATTACTGTATTGTGTTCCCGTTCTCGTCTCTGGCAGAACTGCTCATCTGTGTTTAGTGCCTTATCAACCAAGACACTTCACATTTTACTGTACAAAAAGGAGAGAAAAACTAAAGCGTTGACTCAGGAACCCACTAAATTCAGTGTAGACTGTTATATGTTACTTTCACAGAAGCAAATACGTAGCTGTCAGATGGAGGAGAACGTTTTTTTGTCAGCAGTATGTTTCTTTTTGGAACAAGAATATTATCATAGTTTTATTAGATATTAAGAAACTAATGTCCCATAATGGTGAAAATGTTCGCGGTTATGTTGTTTCTTCAAAGATGTTATACTCAAAGGGCAGCATGACTCTGGTGTGGCTTTTGCCCCTGTCCTTTGTCATTTAGATCTTAAAACTAGAGGTCTTGGTCAAAGGAATGGCAGAAGGTCTATTCTGCCTCAACATGTTAAAGGGGAATTGCATATTTATAGCTTTGAAACGACAAAGGAGGGTTTCAATTATTTACACATCTGGAAAGTAGTCTCTTTTGGCATTGGCCAAATATACATGACTATTGCTGTTGTTGTGAACCAATTTGAACTAGCCTTACATGTTTGTGCGGACGAGTGTATGTACTATACTGTATGTCTAGTATTCTATCAAGAATTATGTTAAAACCCAAATCATGTCCTTGTCTTCAAAGTCCAAGCATGTGAGAGAATGTATTTTATTTTATACAAATGTATTTATTTTAAAAAGATAAATCTAAAGTCCCTATTTAAAGGAAATACGCCACAAACGAATGTATGTGGACTATATGAGAATATACAAATATATTCTTTTGTTATATCTAAACATACAGGCTATTTATCAAATTGTTTATATCAAGACGTGAATGTAAAATATTTTAAGCATAGCTGTTAATTGTTAGTGTTTGATGTATAAGAAGATTCTCCAGTGTAACCCCTGGCTATTTCATTAAGAACTGTGACCAATTACCATGGCTATTCTGGACAATGTTTACAGAAATATTGTAAACATACCCATGTGTGAGTGACACCCACTGTCTATGGAGAAGTCTGACATATTTACAAATATTAAAATAAAAACTTCTTCTGATGTGATTTTATTTATTTTTATGTTTTCTCTTTGTTTATGGTTAGCATACAACACGTTGGTATTTGCGGCACCGGAGGTTATGGGTTGCTAGCAAAATGGGGATTTTGGGAGACAGAAGATTTTCTGTGATGACCCTAAATGCAAATAAATTGACATTAAGCCTATTAAGTTTTTACAAACTCTGCTCTCTAATCTAATTAGTGCTTTCCCTAATGCGACAACAAAGGTCAAAACCACAAACTTGTATTACTTATTTAGCCAATAAAAGTCAAGGGGGATCACCGCAGACTTTTCTAATTGACGGTTTGAACATATTGTGATTGTGGCAAAGAGAAATCGTTTCTCATGTGCCTCTTACTGTATGTAAGACAACAACTCCTATGAACTTAAATCAAATTTGAAGAGCGCAATCCATAATTATGACCATGCAGAGGTCCCCCAGGGAGTCGCTTGATTCTTTAAAAATATAAACAATCCAGTTGTGTTAATGCATTATGTAATTTAAAACATTACATCAAATAACAATAGATATTATAAAACCAGATTTTAAATGTGTTGATCCTTGAAATGGGCATAAGTGTTAATAACATTTTATTGTGTGGGTTCCTCATTTGTTAACATTGATATACTGTGTTGGGGTCCCGACCTGAAACATTTGGATACCTTGCTTAAGTTACAACCTGGCAATACAGATTGCAATTTAATACCTTCAATGCACATTCATTCAATTGGACTCATTAGACATTGAAGCATTTTAGACTACATGGGCACACTCCATGTTCAGTATTTCCTGTTTACAGCATATTCCTTTACCAGTGGATGGGCTTCTATGAACAGGCAAACTCTGAGCTACTCCCCAGACTTTGTGGCATTGACACATGTTCATAATCATATAGCCACAAAAAGCAGCCATTTCCCGGAGTGACAAACATCAATAGAAATGTAGCAGAACAACCTATAAGGGTTGCAGAAACACAGCTGGTTTATGCAAACACAATAGGGTACTTGACTATAAATAACTTCATAAAAATGATCTGATCTATACTTTTTTTAACAATTCAAGTCGGCCCTGAAAAGGCACTTTTTTTTTTTTTTTTTTACAACATGAATATGGTGCTGATGTTATCAAATCCATCTTCATTGAAACTTCCTGGGAGGATGTAGGGACCCTGAGGGAGTATTTGTGGAGGCGCCTGAGAGCATATAGGAGAAGGGGCAAATGTCAAAAAATATTAAGTATGAGTATTTACTTTTCAATCTGGATGATATGGAATGGAAACTTATTTGTATAGCCCTTTTCACAAGTCACCCAAAGCGCTTCACACTGTGTAGACTCCGAGCACTTAAAAAAATATATATCAAAAGCAATTATTTTGAAAATATGTAATCTACCTAACTTGGTTGTCTAAAGGCAATAGTTACAGCCATCATTTTATTTTATTTTATTTAACATTAGTGTATGATCATACACAGTAACAATATGTTCATATTCAAGCAAAATCATCATGCATGTTCATGTTCAAGTATTATATATAATCAGTAAACACCCCAAAAAAACATAGGGGTCTGTTAAGTCACAACAATAAGATTGGGTTTTTCAAGAAAGTTGATGGATTTAGTTAGTGTTTTTTGCATTCATTTTCTCAAACGGGGCCAAATATGTTTTCAAATCTGATTCTTGTTACAGCTATCTTGTCATGCACACAACTCACTTGATGATCTATTTGTACAGGTCACAGGAGTTTACACAAATGAGTTGATTAAAGCTGTAGCTATGCAAAACGTCAGTGCTCAGCAAAGTGGTCAAGCACAGTGTATAAAGCGATTATTGGCCTACAGGTTCATAACGGGCCTCTGCTCTATCGATGTTCAAATCCAGGCTGAAAATGGTTTTGTAGTTGCTATAGATGACCATCATATAACAGAGGTTAGTAGTTTAAATCCTGCTTTGGCCAGTACATAAAGTCATTATGTCAATGGGAAAGATACTTCACCCTCACTTTTGGGATTGAGGGTTTCCCCATTAGTCTCAGGCCACTACAAATGTGCTGTCTGAATTCCATTGGTCTAACCCAGGGCACATGTGTCGTCTGTGTAACTTACCATGAATTAATATCGACTAGGCCTACAGTGTAGTGTTTTGATCTTAATAATATGTCTATGGTTTTGATAAGCTTGTCAAGCTTGTAAAGAACTCTAAAAATGTAGCTAAGCCATTATTAAGGTAAGACGAGTATTTTTGTTTACACTTTCTTTGTAAAGAAAGTGCATCAAAATGCATTGCAGAATATACATTCATTTAATGGAGCATGTACAATTGTACTTAAATGGATATTAAAATCTGTGAAAAAAACTGAAATGCAATTGTACTTTGACAAGAAACAAGAGAGACGGATTGTTATGAAACGTCTTGGGTTAGTGCTAACCCTTACCCTAATCTTCAGTATATTCTGTCAATGGTCTTAACTCTAACTTGTGTCATGCAATCTAAGGTTGTCACAGCAAAACCTCCCTTCAGAGCAGACTATCTAACTTTGCCAACCTCTTGTAATAATAAATTGTATGTTTACAAAGTTAAGCAGGTTCTGCGCTTGTTTGAACCCAGACAGTGATGACATGCTACTACAACTCCATAGTGACAGAAATAATAGCCTGGCGTTGATATTTAAAATGTAAGCAAAAGCCCGAGGGTATCAAAATGTCTATTCCTGCAACCGAAGGTAGGTCCAACATTTTGTTTATTTTATGTTTGTTGTTTTTGGCACATGTGATGCAGGCTTATACTGTAAGATAAAACAAGTGGCATGTGCAAACCGTTACATTTCGGGTTGCCTGCTGGCATTCATTGTCCACAGTAGAGGTGAAGACCAAAAGAAAGTTCCCTTGGGGCCAGGTCAAACTAATGATGGCAGCCAAAGGTAGCGTTAATTGGATCGACTTAAGTCTCCTCAGGCACCACAGGCTACGAGAAAATCCCAATCAATGTCAGTGCACAAGAGATGGGGGAGCTAAACTTTCACATCCAATTAACGTTTTTGCCCTGTATTAGGTAGCTACCTCTTAAGTTAAAACTAGCGTTTGATCAAATGCCACAAGTGACCTCATGTTTAACGTAATGTTACGTTGTAGACCTAACGTTATAAAGTGCATGTGACAGATTGTAATGCTTTGGAAAATATGACTTATTAAGATGGATAACATCTGTTGTAATAATCATTACATTTTCTTTAAGTCAAGTCAAGCAGCAATTTTAATGAAGAATTGTTGTAATTTTGATTTGAATTTTAAAGTCCATATGACAGATTTTAATGCTCTTGAAAATATGACTTATTTAGATGGATTACATCAGTTGCATCGTTATCTTTTTTTTTTTCTTCAGTGAAGCAGCAGTTTTAATGAAGAAATGTTGGGCAGAAAAGTTATTTTTATTTGAATTTTTAAGCAGTTGACAGGAAGTTAAAAAAAGGTAACATTCCATAGCAGTTTGACTCATTCATTTCCCACTGACTTAACATGGTTGCACGGCAACAGTTTAAAATTGTTTACCTTCAATGTCACTTCATGTCGGTGTCCAATAAGGAATTGAAGATATACATATCACAAAAATGGTCAAACTAAAGAAAACTGGGTATAATCTTTAGCAAAATCTTAAATATAATCGTGTTAACTGTGTTTTAGCAAAAATTGTGTCTAATGTGTCATATGCACTTTAAGCTATTAACAGGAAGTGACATAAATAAAAGGTAAATGTGACTCACTCATGTCCCATTGACATAACATGGTTGGCACAGCAACAGTTTAAAATTGTTAGATGGCATCTCTGGAATCACCCATATGGTTATGTTTGAAAACAATTTGGAGAAAAATCTAAACTTTCTCTAATTATTCAAAATCTACTTTAACAAATGCTGAATTATGAATATAGTTTCCTGTCAGTGTCCAATAAGGAAGTGAAACTATAAACATCACAAAATGGTCAAACTAAAGAAAGCTGGGTAAAATATTAAGCACAATTTTAAATTGTGTTAACTCTGTTTTTAACAAACATTGTGTCTAATGTATCATAATGCACGTTAACGTTAGATTACTTCAGTTAGGCAGATTCTCTTTCTATTTAAATCTAAATAGAAATGGAAAATCAAATGAATGGACAAATCAAAGAATAACACAAAGATAATAACATTGCAGGCATAGCAATCACAGAAATTCCGTTTGCTATCAAACGGCTGACTACAGCTCTTTTTAAACCTGATTACAAAGAAATATGACTTTAATACTAATAATATTTTCATTAGTAATGCTTTTCTGGCATTAATTATCCAATTTTGTCCCCCATAAAGGCCAATTTATATTAAAAATATCTTCATTTTTCCTGGAGAAATGGTGAGCTATATTGTTCAAATTAGGTGTAAACAGTTTTTGGTCTTTTATCTGTTGTTATTTCTGTGTGTTTATCTATGGAACTCAGTTGTGTGTTATCACCACTGACAGTATATTTTGTCACACTAATTTTCTTTTGCTATGTTATGACATCACACTCTCTGCTATCTACCTGGCTACCTAAGGTAAACAAGAGGATGAGATATCGGGAGCTAACGTTAACTAACGATAGATGTTAACCTAATGTAAAGGTAACGTTTAAATTAAAATATAACGTACTTGCAAACGTCACGTTATTTGGCCTTTCTAGATGTTCAGAGACTGCCATCTAGTGGCGCTTTTCTCGACATAGTGTCACATGACAAATTTGGCACCGTTAGTTTGCATGGAGAACTGTGTGGTTCTGATCGTGTGGGTGATAAAGTTTTTTGTGTGACAGAAGAACAATACTTGTTGTTGTAGAATTGGTTATGAAAGGCAATTTTGATTTAAGAACATTTGTCCTTCCCCAAACAGCCTATTTTATTTTATGTTATTCATTTATTTTTATATTATTTTATTTGACACTAGCCACTTTCAAAACAGGCTTTTGATGTGCAATTTTATAGTCCTAAAGTAGCCTTGGTTCTTCCACTGAAGGGGTACATTGTGCTAGTTAAAAGAGGAGCAATTTGTTTTACTGTGTTGTTAGCACCTCCTCCACTAGTTTGTCAGTTTGACTATTTTCCAGACTGCCACGTTTTGTCTGGTTAGAGGGTGCTAAAGATTGGTCTCTATTAGATTCAAAGTTTCAAACTTCAGCTTTATTGATAGATTACAGACAGCAACTTAATCTGATCCCGCACCTTCTGTCTACTGATTTTTGGGGTAATAACAGTAGCCCACCACCATTACCACAGATTTTGCTGCATGCTAGTGTCTTTCTAGCTTTCTAGGATTGAAGCCCCGAAAGGGGGATGTCCCATGGGCGGGGAGTATGGTCATCCCTTGGAGGAAGTGAGCGCAGTCTAGTGGAATGTAGTTGCCATTAGTTTAGTTGGAACTGGCTAACAGGCTAACTTGCTATGAGAAGTCTAGGCTTGGATACATTGTGATGAAAACATGCCTCATTTTACAGTGGTGCCAGTGAAGGACAGAGGACAGAGCAGCTATGACAGCCTGGAGGGGGTCAACTGGGTGGATTACAGAGACACTGGCCAAGACTGCGCTGACAATCAAGACACTGTTGGTTCTGATGGTGAGTCAAAACTCTTTTCCCCTCTACTTTTTCCCTTTTTTTTCTTTTTTACAGCCATATTAATGTTTATGTACAGTGAGCAAAACTTCATTAGATGTGTAGATCACCGCACAGTCTTGTGTCCATGACAACAACAACAACAACTATCAGTCACCATAGTTTATCAAGACTGCAGACAAGTTTTCTAGGTGCTTCATTTCTATTTAGGTTAACATTTGAGTTTGCCTATGCTACAAAAAAGTAAATATAAGTCTTAACTCTGACACAACACAATGAAAGCCGTGAGAATCTTGCTCAGAAAGGATAGGAGGGGGGTTGTTGCGGGAGCAGAATGCCACCCGTACAAGAAAAGAAAAGCCTTGAGGTCATTTATATACAAAAGATAGGAGGATGGGGGATTTGCTTTCAAACATACTGGCTGAACAGGAGCACCTCCCCACGTGCATCTGCCTATGCATGTCTCATTCATTAGTTTTAACTGGCATTTGAAAAAACAAGAGCTGGAGGGTATGGAAGGGCAAGAAAAAACACAGACGAGCTACTGATTTGTGTGGGTTGAGCACAGAGAAAAAAAAGTTGTAAAGGGCAGAACAAACGGGTGGGGCACTAGTTTGAGGCACTAAAAGGGCCACAAATGTCTGGTAGTCTTTCTAACTATAGACGTACTGGAAAAAACTTCATCTCTCTAATATTCAGAGTCATTGTAACCTGTTGTGAAGCCACATGGAGGACACTCCAGGCAATTTAGGTTACAACAACACCAGTGTCACAGACAAATAGACAGATTAGGAAAGATGACGTTCCACAGCAAATTGAAAATAGTATCTCCTCTCGTACTTTAATAATTTATAGTTTTGGTGAGTAGGAGAGATATTATGGCCTAAAATAACCCTTATGGCGTGGGAATTTACTGCCTGACTCTTACTGTCAAAGTCCATTCAAACCCACTACAGAGCATTTCCTGGGGTGAAGAAGTCAATGACTGACTGAAATATATTATAGTTTTGAGCTAAAGCCAAAAAAGTGTTGCTCTGGACAACACACGTGGTCGGCTCCTGGTGCCGTCATAACCCCCACATGTTCTACATAATGTGCTTTGTGTTTTGAAGCAGTGGTTTATGTTTCTAGTTATGCATTTAGGGATTATATTTAGTAAAGTTTTGGGAAGGTTTTGGGAAAGTTCGGGTGACCACATAATGGGAGAGGAAGGGCGTAGGAGGCTGGTACTGGGGTGCAACATGCTGTGTGTCAGAGGGGCAGTGTGATGTCAGCAGCTCAGAGGATATGACACAGTGCGCAGTCTGTTTCTGGGAACTCTGACCATGTCCAGTGCCCTACAGTGGGGTCATTGTGACTGGGCGGACCAACTCGGCTGAACTAACTTTCCCTTTGGGACTGTCTGTTTTTTTGTTTTTTTGGTCTTGTTGGTGGTGGTCCAGCTAGTTGCCAAAAAACAACTGTTATAATCATGTAATTGCTAGAAAGAATGGGAAAACTCACACGCAATTTCATAACCAAAAAAAAAATGACTTAAATTAAATTAACTCATAATACCTACTTCTACCATTTTCTTAGTTTGTGAAGTTGGTGCTCTTACTGGAAAAAAATGTGATGAATTCCTGTTATGCCCCTTGAGATGTACAAGTATGGCACTGATGACGAATGAGCTGGAAGAAATGTTGCATACAACCATCACTGGATACATACACTTGTGTATTCTACTGCACACGCAGGCCAAGACAACCACACTCACGCTATTTTTTTATATCTCAACGATCGTCAAAATCCCAAATTCAATCTAAATCCAAGTTGTCTGTTTTTTTAAATTAATTAATTAATTTTATTTATTTATTTGCGTTTACATACATATAACATATATGACATTACAAAACAAATTGAGTTGACAAGACGTGTGGAGGTGTAGTGTGTAGTGAGGTGTGTGTCGTGTAATTCTGCATGCATTTGGGAGTCCTAGGTAATGCAGTTCTTACAGTATGGGCAGCTAGGTGGCTTGTGGGTTAGCTAATGTGAGGCAACGTGGTGGGACAAGCCAACTGTAAAGGAATGTTAAGGGGAAACAAATACAGAGATACATGGGTAAATAGGTACTTTTAAGTAAATTGCCAAATTACAGAAACGAAAAACATAAAACAAATGAGATAGTGGACAAATAGATTTAAGATATAAATGAATAATGATAGGGAGAGAGATGGTAGAACAACAGAAGTGGTAATGAGTGAGTCATGAAAGTGTTTCTGCCGATGAATGAGATGGTGGAAGAGTTGTTTACGCTTTGACAGCAATGGTAATGCAAATCATTATTATTATCATTATTATTATTATTATTATTATTAGTAGTAGTAGTAGTAGTAGTAGTAGTAGTAGTAGTAGTAGTAGTAGTAGTAGTAGTAGTAGTAGTAGTATTATTATCATTATTATACATTTGGTTATAATTTCAATGATCATACTACAGGGTAGTAATCATCATTATTATCATTATACATATACATATGTACACACATACAAATACACACATACATACATACATACACTTACACATGCATAAGTTTGTGGATGCAAAACAACTTTCTCCAACTAAACTCAGACAAAACTGAGATCATTGTTTTTGGCCCACAGACACAAAGACAAAGTGTTATCAGTCACCTTGAGTCTCTCGCTCTGAAACCAAAAAATCAGGTTAGAAATCTAGGAGTAATCATGGACTCAGACCTGAACTTAAACAGCCACATTAAAGCAATAACATCATCAGCTTTTTACCATCTGAAAAACATTGCTAAGATCAGAGGAATAGTGTCAAAACCAGACATGCATTTGTCTCCAGCAGGTTAGACTACTGTAACGGCCTCAGTAGGGCTGGGCGATATATCGATATTTAAGATATATCGATTTATTTTTAAAAGAGATATGGAATTAGACCATATCGTATATATTGATATAGTCCAAATTTGCGCTGTAATACTTGCTTCAGGCAAGCCGCTGAGCGGAGCTCTCTGCACTGCTCCCAGCGCCGCGGCCCCGCCCTCCTCAGACACTCTGGCACTCTTCAATAAACATGGAGAAAGCAACAATGTCTAAGAAGCGTGCGGAGGATAGCCCCTTGTTTGGTCCAAGGAAAACCAGTGGCTCAATCATTTGGAGATGGTTCGGATACAAATGATCAGATAGCTACAAAACCAGGGAGGCACGCGATTTTGGCCCATGCCGCTTAAGGCCATGGCCCATAGTGAATGTAGCCGCGAGATATGGTGTGCGCTGCGCCATGTGCTTTTGTTTACTTCTCAGTCTAGTTAAGGTTTGCGGTAGATCGTGGATGTACTGTGAACATATCATCGTTTGTAATGCTGCCACCGCGAATGACTATTGCTTTTTCCCCTTTAGCCGCAACGCTAATCACTCCATTCCCTCGCTGATACCCGCTCTGATGCACTGATCATAAACTCCCTCAACTCCGGATCCACGCTTCTTTCTCCACAAACGACTCTTTACTCTTTAAAGCTGCACAGGCTCACCGTGGCGTGCAGCTTGTAAAGAGTCGTTTGTGGCTTAGTTTAGGAGGCTTATGTTTGGGAATGTTTTGGATAAAGATAAGAACTTATCTCACAACCACTGATTAAAACACAATTAAATCAAGAGCAAATATCAAGAAATTATTTGGGCTATTTGCAAAAAAAGAAAAAAAAAGATCAGTATAAGCCTATTGTAAATTATGTAAATGGCCATGTGGACTATTTTGAATTATATTTCATATGATTATTAAGGACTAAAAGTAAGTAATACTTTAATAAGTCCTATTTCATTGTCTCTGCTAGTTTAGTTATATGCAATATAAATACAATATATATCATATCAAACTTTATTGCAGACACGAGGTCCAGTTAAAAAACAAAAAACAAACACACAACAAACTAAAGAATAACACACAACAGTTTAGAGCAGACAACTGTACCAGTGTCGCCACAGTTCAGACTGGTAGCATGTGGCACTGACTCTGCAGTTGGTCAAGCTCATGATAATCATATTGTTACAGACGTTGAGCTCGGGAGATATTGTCACTCTATGGACATTTTTCCTGGTAACTTGAGATGGTAGAGTGTGTGGTCTGGTGTACAGAAGGTTGGCAGTTCAATCCCGTGTGTCTTTGCCTCCTTGGCTTTATTCATTTGCTGTTTATTATATTTTCCTGGACACTTTGTATCATTTATTTTTAGCCAATATTACCTAAATAACAAGATGATCTATATTCCTGGAACAGAAACAGTGGTTGATGCTTCTGCCTGTATGTCTCACAATTGGATTTATTAGCCTATAGATACTGACAGCTTGCACATGAGACCAAGGCTATTCAAATGTCATTTATCGTAGCGCACATGCAAGTGTATCTGCTTGAGATGAGCCTATTGAGGTGTATGGCGCCATCTATAGGACTTATAAGGAGGTGTCCTTGAGTCTTTACAGGACTGTCCTGCGACACGCCGATAAACAAACCCGAATTAATCCCGCCCACGTTGATCCTCAACAACGGGGAGCGCGCTTATATAGGCGAAAGAGTCCCCATAGAGTTCTATATTCAGACGTGGATGAGCTTGTTCTGGACCTAAACATGTTCACTCCAGAACCGAACCTCAAGAGCCGCTTTGGACCCGAGCGCGTAAAACTCCGCGGAGGCCGAGAGCGCGGCTGAGGCTGCGTCAGCCCGCGCTACAACAGCAGCGCCAAAGTTCGATGGAGTAGCATTTTCTGTAATATCTGTCAGGGGCTTGTGCGCGTGCCGTCAGACTGACGGTGACTTCGATTTGCAACAGGAGTTTTCCTCGCATTCTGATCCGAGGGGAGAAGCGAGGGGAGAAGGAGAAGCGTCTGTGGCCCCTCCTCCGCCGCTAAACCCGTAGCTTTGTATCTAACACATACATTCAAATTTACGAGCTGATGTGCGGTGGCTCGCGCAAAGATGGATATGTCTTGCGTATACATTATCTCCGCTTTAACCAAAGCTTAAACCAGTACATTTGAGTCTGTACCGGTGGTTTGACAGTACGGCTGAGTGAGACGCAGAGGAGGCGGGCCAGAGCGCAGAGTCCAAACCAGAGTCTGAAGTTCAGAATGAGTGACAAAAGCAGCAGAGTCCTGGTCCACTGGGACAAAGCTAAACACTCAGCTTTATCCATTCACACTAACAGCCTTGTTTACAAAATAATCAAAAACTGGCATTTTCATACATTCTTTTGTATTTACATATTCTTAATAGCCTTAATCACCCAGACAAGCAAAAACATATTGAATGTGGAAAACCTGCTTGAGTTCACTGTAATAATTGAGGAAATAAACATATTACATGTGATATTCCCAGTGTTTTCAATCGCGTCAAACTAGGGGGTACGCGACTCGTCACTAAAGGCTTCAGGGGGTACACGGCTCCAAAAAGTTTGGGAACCTCTACTCTACTATATTATCTGGACCAGAAATGCCATCCACAGTACAGGGCAAAGTTGTCTTGTTGCAGTTAAGGGAGCGCATTTCTTTCCAGAAATCCATAACGTTGTTTGTCAAGAGCTTCCCAGCCAATGAATCTGATCTTATGCTTTGCCCATTCT
Source organism: Neogobius melanostomus (assembly GCA_007210695.1). Classification (NCBI taxonomy): domain Eukaryota; kingdom Metazoa; phylum Chordata; class Actinopteri; order Gobiiformes; family Gobiidae; genus Neogobius; species Neogobius melanostomus. The sequence goes on from VHKM01000131.1 coordinate 4,560,792, forward strand.
TTGTGATAAACCTAATGGCGTACTTGTATCTAGCATTAGTGAGCTTTTTGTTTTCAAACACAGGACCTTGTCGAGGTTTTCCAGCCTGGGCCCACTCCCTTGTAGCTTCACGGGCCAGCTCGTGATACCCAGCTACATATCTATTCCACCCAGGCCGTTTAGCATTATTTTTTTTCATCCGTTTACAATAGGGTTTACCACTTTCAACAAGAGCACTTATTATTTCATTATAAAATGCACAAATGTCCCTCCTGTGATTCACATCAACACAGTTAGGAACAGTACATTTGATTGCATCGCAAGGTAAATTAATACAGCTCAGTAGTATATCAGTTTGAATGAAATAGGACATACAGTGTTCCTTAGTGAGGTCAGACCAGTCCAGCTTTCCTTGGAACATAGTATTGTTGCTCATAGACAACACAGGCAACTGCTCAACTTTAATTGAGTCATACACATCATGTTCAATCATCGCAGTCACAAGCGGGAACAAAAGGTTGAAGAAGCTGTTAAATTAAATATAGGGTCGATACATTAAAAAAAAATAACAACAACAAAAGTAAAACAATTTGATTAATGTTGATTCATGATATATTGTTCTGTCGTTCTGTATGAAGTCTGTATGAGGACCGGGTGGGGAGGAATTCTGTATCCGAGTCGGAGGAGGAGAAGTCAAGGCAAAAGTGCTGAAGTAGTAGATTTTTCCAGTGTGAAATGGCAATCAATTGCTTTGACTTCCAGTTCATGAGGATAGTTTTCTTGGCGATGGTTATGGCTGTAAGGAGGATTTTATTGTTTGCTCTGGTTAGGTTGGTTGCAGATATGTCACCAAGGACACAGAGCGAGGGAGTCAGCGGGATGCGGCAGCCAAAAAAGGAGGAAAGGGACTTCATAACAATTTTCCAAAATGTTTGTACGGGTGAGCAGTGCCAGAAGGCGTGGATGTAGGTGTCTGGAATGTTTTGTGAGCAGCTGGTGCAGATATTGGATGTGAAACCCATTTTGGATAGTCTGTGGCCGGTGTAGTGAGTTCTGTGAATGATTTTGTACTGTATGAGTTGAATGTTGGGGACAGAGACACTGTTAATTGACGTTGAGAGTATTTGTATATTTTAGAGAGGCGTTTTTGCGTGATTTTAAATTTATTATTTCAGGCAATGGAGGGGGAAGAGGTTTTAATTGAATAGTGTTTTTGAATGTGGCTTGAATTGCTGATCTGAGTTGTAAGTATTTGAGATAAGCGTTGCTCCTGATGCCATACTTCTGGACCAGTCGGGGAAAGAGACCAGGGAGTTGTTTTGTTTTTTTTATAGACGGATTTGTGAATGGTAGGTCAGATATGGGAATGTTAGAAGCTGATTGTTCAATATTAAGCCATATGGTGTCTGAAGGTTGATTATGGATCCATTTGTATAATGTGTTGAGACTGATTTGAGAGGAAGTATTCCGCAAAGTTTGGGGCCGCCAGGCTACCTTGACGTTTGGGTTTTTGCAATGTTGAAAGTTTGATCCGAGGGGGTTTATTTGTTATTACTGAGTCGAGGGATTTAAACCAGGAGGTAGTGGGGGAGACGGGAATCATTTAAATAAATAGTTTATTTTGGGGAGAATTGACATTTTAACTGTTGCTATCCTGCCAGTAAGGGAGAGTGGTAAGTTCATATAACGGAGAATATTGTCTGATATTGTTTTGAGTACATCCCAGCTGTAGTTGTGTAGTGGAAGAATGGATGATTTTTGCCAGTTAATAGAGTAATCAGAGACTATGGAGAATTTGTCAATTTGGTGCATTGTTTCTTTGAGCGATGTGTGTGTGTTCTGTAAAAATAATAAAATATCATCTGCATATAGGCTAATCTTATGATGTATTGTATACTGGGGGTCTGGATACCTTGGATGAGAGTATTTTGTCGAATGGATGCTGCCAATGGCTCAATGAATATTGTGAAAAGGTAGGGAGAGAGTGGGCATCCTTGTCTAGCTCTTCTGCATAATGAGAAACGTTGAGACGTTAGTCTGTAATTATGTTTGCTGAAGGTGCAGTGTAGAGGGTTTTTACCCAGTTTATGAATGATTCTCTAAGGCCAATTTTTTTTTAGGGTGGAAATGAGAAATGTCCAGTTAACCTTATCAAAAGCTTTTTCTGCGTCGAGAGTAACAATAATGGGGTGGATTTGTTGGTTGGAGTAGTCAATTAAACTATAAAGTCTACGTGTATTATTGGAGGAATGTCTTCCTTTGATGAAGCCTGTTTGGTCTGGATGGATTAAAGATGGAATGATTGTGTCTAGTCTATGAGCTAACGTTTTGGTTATTATTTTTAGGTCAACATTGAGAAGAGATATGGGACGGTAGCTTGAGGTTAGTGTGGGGTCTTTATTTGGTTTCGGAATTAGTGTTATGATGGCCTTGTTCATATGCTCCGGAATTTTTGATGATCGTTTTATTTCTGCAATAAATCTTAAGAATAACGGGGAGAGGGTCGTCCAGACGTGCTTGTAGAACTCAGCAGGGAAGTCATCTGGTCCGGGTGCTTTATTGTTAGGCATGAGTTTGAGGGATTTGAAGAGTTCAGAATCAGTTATAGGTGCATCAAGGAGATTGGCTTGGTTGCTGGAGAGTTGTGGTAGGTCACTATTGTTAAGGAAAGTGTTGATGTCGTCTTGATTTGATTTATTTATTTGAGCTATTATTTATAGTGCGTTATTATTTACAATATTTACAATATTTACATCATTTCATTTACATTAACACAAAAAACCCAAGAAAAAATGCGAGTGTTGTTTTTAATGTGAGGAGTATAACTGAGCATAGAACTGTCTGAAAATATTGTTTATTTCCTGATGTGATTGTGTTGGCTTCCCTGCTGTGTCCCTGATTATAGTTATTCTTGATTTTTCTATGTTTTGCTACAAAAGACTGGCTAAATACTTGCCAGATTTGTTGTTGTGGTTGTAATGTTCTTGTCTGAGTCTTTGGATTAAAAATTGTGTTCTTTTGTTCGTAATGTCGGACAGTTGGTGTTTGTATTTTATCAGTTCTCTCTCTGATTCGTCTGTTGGGTTGTGAGCGTTTATTGTTTCTAATTGTTTCATTTTTTGTTCTAGTTCTATTTCTTTTTGGGATTTGATTTTCTTTTTAGTAAAGTATGAAATTATAATGCCTCTTAGAACAGCTTTCCCTGTTTCCCAGAGCATGGACGGGGGTGACCTTGGAGAGTGATTAATTTCTAGAAAGGATGCCCACTCTCTTCTAATTAGACTGTAAAAGTGTGGGTCTTCTAAAAGGGATGTATTAAAACACCATCTGCTGGTAGTTATAATCGCTCATGAACTGGTTTATTGTTACGGCTGATTGACTGGGTCGGTTGTTTTTTGGGATTATACTTTTATCCAGGGATCGATTAAGAACAGTATTGAAGTCTCCTCCTACGATTATTGGAGAGTTATAGCTTGAGAGGGTGGTGAAAAGGGTTCAAAAGAAGGCTGGGTCATCAATATTGGGTCCATAGCTTACCAAGAACAAACATTTTCATGTCAGTGTCTTCTTGATCAAGTGAGAAGTGCATTTGATTGCTTTTTTTATTTACAATACTGGAAGTGCTGTATGGAGGATATCGAGTAAAGAGGGAGATTGAATTTGTGGTGAATATGTAGAAAAATACCAAAATGAGATGAAGTTATTACATTTTAATCCATTTTTTTATATTTTTGTATTGGTGGAGAGGCTCTATGTGAGCACGTAGAGAGTTAATACAGCCATGGGGTCACGTCTTTTTCAAGTTGTCTGTTTTAAAAGTCTCGCCTTTTAAAATTGTGCTACGCAATATTTCCTATAAAATATTTTTTCCAATGAATACACAACTTTGCCCATTTGTTATAACTGAGTGTTTATGTGTCGCTGTGTATGCAAGTTACACAGCTGTGTTATTGTTGTACCTGTCCAAATCGTTCCTCAGTTTACCTCACCTTACCTGACTTACCTAATTCACATTCAGTTACAGTGCACTTGTAATTGCCCCATTTCAGAGTGTTTCTGTTTTGATCATTAGCACGCACATCAAAGCTAATATGTCTTACCACAGCGGGATCACATTCCTGACTTCAGTTCAGCCATGGGGCAATTACTGTTACTTCTACAGGGGTGCGCTAAAACTGTAGAGAATAGATAACATGACATTAATTGGATTTTTTGGTTAGATTTTTTTTCTCTTCAGTTTTACATGCACAACAATCTTGTTTGCAAAAGAGCACTAAAAGCAGAGAGTGTGTGTGTTGATGTTGTTACTGTGCAAGTTCACACATTGTTGACAAGAGTTCACAAAGCCTAAAGACTGAGCTAAGCTGTACTCATTGTTAAGTCTTAAATGTTCATTAAAAAGGAAATTTAGCAAAGAGGCTTTTAACCGCCTAAGAGGCTAATGATCTGTGATATTGCTTTCTGTGATCGGATTTTGAAAGGGCAACCTGCGGCTTTTGTATCGCTGGTGAGTTTACATTTAACCTTTTGATTACTTGCTATTCAATCGTGATGCAGTTTGCAAATGCACTATAGATGCTTACCATGAAAATGTTTTCCAATCTAATCCAATACACTTTATGTCTATTGCACATTTTTAAAACAACTGTTTCTAAAGTTGATACTTGATAAAAATTTAAAAAAAGACACACTATCAGAAACTTTGCTGACTGAACTGGTCCATGGACTTTTTATCCTAACATGTTGCGACTTGTGCTGTGTTTTGTGCTCTCAGTGTAACTTTTGTGTGCCTTCATAAGTGACCTCCTAATCTTCTAAACTTGACATTTATGAAAAAAAACAACTTAATAAATAACTACCGTTGTGCACATTTTTGCATTTACCAAAACTGCAATGTACCGGCAGCTTGTGTGCAATAAGTCATAAATTGTCAGCCAACACAGTATCCAAATACAGTGCGTATTATTGTTGAAGGCACTTACAAAAAGACAACACTAGAGGGTAGTGCAATCCAAGCACTGCTTTTTCCCCCATAATAACGTTTGTGTTGAAATCTGTAACATTAATTTAGATTACATTCCACATAATATAATATAATACAATGATACTTTCTGTCACCCAATGAAAACTAAAAGAAAAGAGAGAAAAACAAACAGATAGGGACAAGATGTCACTGAAAGAGTTTGAATGTGAACAATTGTTTTTCTTTGTTTTCAGAGATCTATATGTTTTTTTTTACAAACATTCATGGAGAAATGATCGACCTTATATGTTATAGATAGAGAAGGCAAAACTACTCATTTTAATAAAAGATATACATTTTTGGGTGACTAAATGTTCATGTATCATAATTTTTTCAACAAAATTAAACTGATCAGACTGATGTCAATAGTAAGACCAAATGTAAATTGTCAAATTTAACACTACAAAGTAGCCTTTCTCCTTTGAACCTGCGCAACCTTCCCTGTGCACCATTGTGGCCAAATGCCCCGCTGGTTTCACCATGAATGACTGGGCGTCCTGGATAGTCACTGGCACTTCCCCACTGCCACAGCACACTACACTCTACACTACCCATGGGCACAGTCATGCTCAGCACCAGCGACACAGGCACCAGTGAGAACGCAAGCACAGGTGAGTCAAGGCAGGCACCTAGCATTTCAACCTTTCAAAGGAAATGGTTTGCTGATTAGACTGGTGAGTTGGAAGAATTATGTAAGGAGCTGTGTGTTTGCCACCAGAACCGAGTGCATCCTCCACTTGAAACTTCTTCAAAAACATAACCTTATGATGATGATTAAAGAACTCCATTAACTGCCTGCTATTTGGCTACGCTTTGCTCAGCTCTGTCTGAGCTGTATAACATTTATATTCGATTTATCATTCATTTGAGCTTGAGAGCTTTTCAGATTCCACTCAAACATTAATTATAATCTTTAACTTTTTCCATTATCATTGATGTTCAGTAGTATCTGTGCATTTAATTATTTTGATGTGTCCTGATTTTATGTGTAATTGCAGGACTTGGAAACCAGACAGAAGACAGCCCTTTTCTCAACAGTGCCGAGTCTGGGGGAAAGAAGAATGACTTCTACGACAAAAATCTGGCATTATTTGAGGTTTACTATTTTCTTGGTCGCAATTGCCCACCTTGCAAATCAAAACTCTGAAACTCATAGTTTCTGTGGTCTCTGTGTTGGTACTAGGAAGAGCTGGACATCAGGCCCAAAGTCTCATCGTTGCTCAGCCGCCTGGTCAGCTACACCAACATCACACAAGGAGCCAAGGAACATGAAGAAGAGGAGATCTCTCAACGCGGCAATGCGGCCAAGGTCAGACATGGTCGAGGGACACTCACTGTACACTAGGCCTATTGAAGTCCTGAAATCTATATTTTCTTATATCTCCACTTTTTGTATTAAGACTTGTTGATTGATTGCTTCAGAGTACACACTAACTCTGTGGCCCTTTAAGATCTAGATTGTACACGGAAGCTGGATTTATTGAATGACCTTTAAGAGTACAACAATGGATTCAAGTGATCGATGGAGAGTGCGTCCTATTCTAACTGTAGCCCTCTCTTCTTTCAGTCTCCCAGCATGGGCACTCTCATGGGAGTCTACCTGCCTTGTCTACAGAACATATTTGGTGTCATTATGTTCCTTCGATTGACATGGATTGTCGGGATGGCCGGCATCATGCAGGCTTTTCTGATCGTCCTAATGTGCTGCACATGTGTTAGTACACACTCAAATACACACACTCACTCAGATACCCACTACAGTGGTGGCATTTTATATAAAAATCTACTCAACTACTAAAATTGAATCTTCTTTAGCAGAGAAAATCATGTTCTGCTCTTTATAACTTTATGATGTATATATGTATTTCACATCGTAAAGACATGCTATAAATGTTTTGAATCAATAGATAGCAAGGTTGTCTTGTAAAATTTGGGAATAGAATATAGTTGATCCAAGGCACACCTGTAGATGGAAATGTGTTCGCTTCTCTTGCTTTAATCTAAAAAAAGAAGAGTTTCACTTGTCGGATTACTTTTACTAAATTATCAGTCTTTAAATGAGTCTCTTTCGTTTTGCAGCTGTTATCTCAAAAGTTATTTTAACTAATGGTGTTCTTACCTTTGCAGACTATGCTCACCGCCATATCCATGAGTGCCATTGCTACAAATGGAGTTGTTCCAGGTAATGCACTGCTCAAATTCAAAGACTGGCAGTATACGTGCATCACGTTTGTCCACAAGATGGCAGCAGAGTGTTAGCTGTGGTGTAGAGGAGCAATATCCTTGTTATGACAGTCTTGTTTATCTTGTTTGTTTGTAGCTGGTGGATCATATTTCATGATCTCACGTTCTCTTGGGCCCGAGTTCGGAGGAGCTGTAGGCCTGTGCTTCTACTTGGGCAACACGTTTGCCGCAGCTATGTACATTCTTGGAGCTATTGAAATATTTCTGGTTAGTTCATTACATTTATACTTCGTCCAAATGTGCCATGCTTTTTTTGTTTTATGTGATGTTGAGTTTTACTGTCATCTAATTTGTTTTTAAACTTTTACTTTTAGAAATATATAGTCCCTCAAGCGGCTATCTTCCATGCCGTTGACCATCACGGAACTGACAGTGCCATGCTAAACAACATGAGAGTGTATGGGTCCATTTGCCTGATCCTCATGGTTGTAGTTGTTTTTGTGGGCGTGAAGTACGTCAACAAGTTGGCCTCTCTCTTCCTCACTTGTGTTATTATCTCAATTGTGTCCATTTACGCCGGAGCAATGAAATCTATAAGCCATCCTCCCGAATTCCCGTAAGTCCCAGGAAGCGGCTATAAAAAAACACACACACACACACACACACACACACACACACACACACACACACACACACACACACACACAAACAAGCCATTGTTTTCATCAGGAAGTTGTATTTTCTTAATTATCAGTTCAAATGTCTGTTTTGGCTTCAATGAATGATGAACGATTACTTATGTTGTTCTTTTTCTGTTCTTGCGAAGAATCTGTATGCTTGGAAACCGGACTTTAGTGAACAGTAAATTTGATGTGTGCGCCAAGACTGTGATGCAAGGCAATATGACAGTGCCCAGTCAGTTGTGGGAGAATTTCTGCACTCCTGGTAACTTGAGCAGTAGCCAGTGTGATGAGTACTTCCTTCTGAACAATGTAACAAAGATCCAGGCCATCCCAGGCATGAGCAGTGGAATCATACGAGGTAACAATTCAGTCTCTCTGTTGCCTTTTGCTTGCCCAATATTTACATGCACAAATGCAGTAAAAAAAACAAAACAAAAAACCTGTTGTGTTTTTCCCATCATAGAAAATATGTGGAGCAACTACAGGTACAAAGGGCAGCTCCTTGAAAAGCCAGCCGTACAATCTGTGGATGCTCACGGGAGTCTGGAGAAACTTTCCCTGTATTTAACAGCTGATATTACTACATCATTTACTCTACTACTGGGGATATTCTTCCCTTCTGCCACAGGTAAGTGGTTATTTTCACTACTGATACCATACGCATACGCTATTATGAAAAAAGTGACAACCCTTTTTATTATTGTTTTGCTTTCTTATTGTCTTATCTAGGCATCATGGCAGGCTCAAACAGATCTGGTGACCTGAAAGATGCTCAGAAATCCATCCCAGTAGGAACTATCTTAGCAATAGCCACCACTTCCTTTGTCTGTATCCTTTCTTCAGTTATAATAACAGCTATACTATGTTATTTATTACTGCTGCTATGATAAAACATATGCTGATTTTTCCTTGACATTCGGTTTTAAGATTTAACCTTTGTGATTATTTTGGAGCATGCATTGAAGGGGTTGTTCTTCGAGACAAGTAGGTTTTGCACTATTCGCGTGAAATTGCTTTCCAAACACTTTGAAATGACTGAACATACAATTTGTGAGTTCAGATTCGGGGATGCAGTCCATAACAACTTAGTGGTGGGAACTCTGGCTTGGCCGTCTCCCTGGGTCATTGTGATTGGGTCGTTCTTCTCCACCATCGGAGCTGGGCTGCAGACTGTGACCGGAGCTCCTCGACTTCTGCAGGCCATTGCCAAAGACAACATCATCCCTTTCCTCAGGGTGGGGAATTCCTTTTGTTTTCCACACACCCATTTAAAGTTTTGTATATTTTTAGACCAGAAATGGAAAGACACTTTTATTGGTTTATGCATTATTTGACATTCTGACTTGTATGTTGCAGTAGATTACTCGAATGCAACAAAGCTTTGGCCTAACCTAACAAGCATGTGAACTGTTAAAATATGCAGTGTGCCAAATCATTTGGGATTTGTCATCTTCTAGGTATTTGGCCATGGAAAGAAAAACGGTGAACCCACATGGGCTCTGCTACTAACAGGACTGATCGCTGAGCTGGGTATACTGATCGCCTCATTGGACATGGTAGCGCCTATCCTTTCCATGTAAGGAAACAACCACATTCAAACGACACACTGTATATGCAAAACTTATTCATACTCATGCATTGCACTTCTTTGTGTTATTAAATGTCAATTTATTTTGCATAGGTTCTTTCTGATGTGCTATCTGTTTGTAAACTTGGCCTGTGCGGTGCAGACTTTGTTACGTACACCAAACTGGAGGCCAAGATTCAAATACTATCACTGGTGAGGTGCCTGTTTTTCATATTATGTACTTACTGGTAGAAATTGTGTTCACCTATGAAAAGGAAAAAAAATTGTTTTATTTGTCCCATCTGTAGGACATTATCATTCCTTGGGATGAGTATTTGCCTGGCTCTGATGTTCATTTCAACCTGGTACTATGCCATTGTGGCTATTGGTATTGCTGGGATGATCTACAAGTACATTGAATATCAAGGGTAAAAACATATTTTTATATGTAATTTAATGGGAATCCATCACAGCTACTATAACTACGTGCATTGCTTATGTGTTGTCACTCTATGTCAAACAGTGCTGAAAAGGAGTGGGGCGATGGCATAAGAGGACTTTCCCTAAGTGCTGCACGTTATGCCTTGCTACGATTGGAAGCTGGCCCGCCACATACCAAAAACTGGAGGTACTGCTGCTCATAAAACTGAGCGATTTACATGGAGATTAGAGAAATTTGACCGATTCTAACATTATGGTTTGGATTCAATGTTTACTTATTTCCACCTATTTTAGACCAGTGATTCTCAACTGGCATGACAGCATCACCCTATGACAACAAGCCAAGAGTTTTTTTTAATCCACCCCATAAAACACTGTGCAGTTTGAATCTTTAAGCATAATTTGTACTGGATAAACACTTAAAGCTGAAATCATAATCAAAACAACAGACTTGGGTAGTCTTTTCCAACATTTTCAGTAGAAATGTCCTCTGGGAGTGTCACAACCCACTGAAAATGGTTCTGCGACCCACTTTTGAGTCCTGACCCACCAGTTGAGAACCACTTCTTCAAACCTAAGTGAACTGATATAATTAACAATTCCTTTTGTTTTGTTTTTCATCTCTGGGTGGTGAAACTATTTCATCCTGTTTTGTCTGGGGGTTGTTGTCCCCAGTTTCAGCTGTCATCAGTTACAAACAGGAAAAGCAATGTAACATGCCTAATTTAACTAACAGGCCCCAGCTTTTGGTCTTGCTGAAGTTGGATGAGGACCTCCATGTGAAGTATCCCAGAATGCTCACCTTCGCTTCCCAGCTGAAAGCCGGAAAGGGGCTAACCATTGTTGGCACAGTCATCCAGGGAAACTTTCTGGACAGCTTTGGAGAACTGCAAGCTGCTGAACAGGTAAAGGAGCTAGCCATGGAAAGATTTATTTTTAATCTCATTTCATCAACTCATCATCATGAATACTGAAAAAGTTACCTTTTTTCCAATCAGGCTGTTAAAAACATGATGGAGATTGAACGGGTCAAGGGCTTCTGTCAAGTCGTGGTTGCCAACAAAGTGCGTGATGGCATTGTTCACCTCATTCAGTCCTGTGGTCTCGGCGGCATGAAGCACAACACGGTGGTCATGGGATGGCCGTACGGGTGGAGACAGAGTGAGGACCCACGCGCTTGGAAGACATTCATCAGTGAGTTGCTTGTGGTTACACTACAGGTTTATGCAGGTCTGTTTTTTGATAAAATGTGCCAATTATAGCCATGCGTGTATTTATTGTTCTTCTCAGACAATGTCCGCTGTGTCACTGCTGCTCATTTGGCTCTGATGGTGCCCAAAAATGTGTCATTCTACTCCAGCAACCATGAACGTTTCACGGATGGCCATATCGATGTGTGGTGGATTGTCCATGACGGAGGGATGTTGATGTTGCTACCTTTTTGCTAAAACAGCATAAAGTAATAATAATCTCCCCTGCTATATTTTATTCTTTAAAGGTGCATGATGTAACTTTTATGTTCATGTTAACATCTCATGCTACATGCTAACGCTAGCTAGTATGACTGTCGTTTTTTCACTTCTACTGAACAGTCTGCTGTGAAAAAAAACATCCATAATGGCCCAATTTAGACTTGACTTTATTTGTGTGTGATAAATAAGTTTATGGCTAAAAAGAGTGAAAATTTGTGTTTCCCAAAAGCCAAAACATATGCTCCTTGTATGACGAGCTGCCGTCTGTATCTATGGGTGATTAGAATGTGGCCTTTCCATCACGGTAGCCTCTAGGATGCTCTTTACTAATGATACTATCTCCATGGTTACACATATACAGTACGTTCAGCAGAGAAAACCTACCAGAAACCCTAAAAACGATAGAGCTTGAAGAATCCTAGAGACCACCGTGATGGAAAGCAAAGGCGCCGTGATAACTACCTATACAGCCATTGGGTCTCTGCAAGATCAAATAAGCACTAATATCAACTTTTGTTTGCGCATAAAAAGTTACATAATGCACCTTTAAACTATTGATAGAGCATTAACTATAATGATTTTTATGATTTATTGTCTAGGTTTGGAGGAAATGCAGGATGCGCATCTTCACTGTTGCCCAAATGGATGACAACAGCATCCAGATGAAGAAGGATCTGGCCACGTTCCTTTACCAGTTGAGGATTGAAGCTGAGGTGGAAGTTGTAGAAATGGTACAGTTTCATAACATCTCCCAAATTTTGAGTTTTGGCTTGAAATTCTAAACGTGTACTGGTAAACTTCTTCAGCATGACAGTGACATCTCGGCATACACATATGAGCGGACACTAATGATGGAGCAGAGATCACAGATGTTGAGGCAAATGAGGCTCTCTACAGCAGAACGACAAAGAGAAGTATGCTCCGTATGATTTGCTTCCAACAGGTTCCTATTGGAGTTCTTCTTTGACATGTTTATTTCCGTCAGGCCCAGTTAGTGAAAGACAGGCACTCTTTGGTGCGGATGGGCAGCCTGTACTCTGATGAGGAGGAAGAGGTCCCTGAGACCCCACCAGCCAAAGTTCAGATGACATGGTCAAAAGAGAGGTTGGAGGCAGAGAGAAGAAACAACAAGAATGCACCTGAGAACTTCCGGGAGCTCATCAGCCTCAACCGTAAGTAAAAAAAAACAATTTTTACGTCATTCGCGACATTCTGGAAGGACGTATAGAGGGTATGCACACTTGCATCATTTTAATTTTAAAGAGAACCCTCAATGTTCCAGACTAGAGCCCTGCATTTGAGCCCGAAGGCTTCGGGCCATTACTGCATCATTGCGTCGAACACGGGCCGGGCTCGGGCTTTGTTTTCCCCTGCCAATGCGTCGTGCTGCTATTTTTGAACCAACTTAAATGGCGACATTAAATACAGCACCCGCTCTCCTCACTCCCTCTCTCCCTGCCCACCTGCTCTCTCTCGCCCTGTCTTGACCCGCCACCTCTTGCCACAAACATGGACCTGCCCATCCCTGTGGGCTGTGGCGTGGGGGGTTTCCCCGCCGTGGGAAAACCTCTGCAAAGCGGTATGGAGAGAGAGAGGACAGAGCGGTTCGCGTGTGGAGAGCTTCTATCGTCAGTATGTTTTATGTTACGTTTAGATAGAAGTGTTTACTTTGTCATACAATGCAGGTCAACTGTTGCAGTGCTGTTTAATCACGCATTTGGAAAATATTGCGGGGGGGGGGGGAGAGCAAGAAGAGAGAGAGAAGAGCCGGGCCGCGGGCCGGGCTCGGGCCTGCTAATTATGAAAACCTGTCGGGCCAGGCTCGGGCCTGGGCCAGCCTCGGGCCCAGAAATCAGGCCCGTGCAGGTCTCTATTCCAGACCGAGAAGCAAATACACTGTCTGACCAAAAAACTATTCACCTGGATTTTACTTATTGTTATGATCTGGGGTTGCTCCAGTTGGTCATGTCTAGGTCCAGCAACACTATGTGCCCAAAGTGAGAGAGTCGATCAGGGAGCACGAGACATTGCTTTCGCACGTGGATTGGCCGCCACACAGTTCAGATCTTAACCTCATTGAGAATCTTTGGGATGTGCTGGAGAAGGCTTTGCGCATTGGTCACACTCTCTCCTCAATAATACAAGCTGAAAAATTAATGAAACAATGAATCTTTTGACATTGCAGAAGCATAATGAAACTATGCAACAGGAATGCATGCTCTAATCAAAGCTAAAGGCGGTCCAACAAAATATTAGAGTAGCCTTTTTTTTGGTCAGTCAGAATAATATTCTCTTCACTCCTTTTTGGCTTCTGTTCCCATGCTCTTGTGCTTTAACGTAATTGGCATACCCCCTTTTTATAACTCTACAATTTAGCTTGGCTTCACTCAATCAAGTTTTATTTCTAAAGCAACAACCAAAGTCGACCAAATTGCTGTACACAATAAAAAATATAATTTAAAAGGAATAACATTTCATAAAAAACAGACCATTATCACATTCACAGAACTGCCACAGAACTATGTGTCAAATGTCCTTTTAAACAGGTGAGTCTTTAGTTTTGCTTTAAGATCCTTCCTTTCAAGTGACACATCTGCTCACACCAATGCAGTTACGGTAAATAAGTATCCCTTTGATGTACTATATACAGAAAAAATATGAACATTTTACCTTGACCTTGGTTTTGCTGTTTGGCATGCGGACAGGCCCTAGCCTGGCTAACGCCAGACTAAAATCACAAGTGATATTTAGTCTGGGGACCACCAATTCATTTTCTCGTAGGAGAGGTGTGGTTTACGATTGTCCATAGCCGTTTATTGGGCGCTACGAATGTCTCTCATGCGTCTGCACGTAGCCATAGCCAATCGTATCATTGTATCAGATGACGTATGACGTACCTGCTGTAAACTTTTGAGCTAAACTATTTAGAACACGTTCTAAAGCTTGATCGAAAGATGGCATCGCGTCTGCTGCTGTCATGTTAGATCCGTAAATATTTTTTATTTTTTTATCCCTAAACAAACTACAAGCTTCCGTATGTCAAATAGCGCGTCATCGTCTTACCGTCCCTCCTCGTTCTGTGATTGGTGCCCAAATCCATGGAAAAATGTCGGCCATGGTCCCCAGACTGTTGTGAAGTTCGAAAGGATTCGAGCGCACACAGCAGTCTGGCGTTAGCCAGGCTAGACAGGCCCATAAACCAAGACAAAAGGTCCTCCATCTCTATATTAAGGCTTTTTTGTGTGAATCCAACCTATTTTCATGATTATCTGCATGTGAGAAACTACTAATTATTCTTGTCTTAAAGGGATCAGACCAATGTCCGACGAATGCACACTGCTGTGAAGTTGAATGAGGTCATAGTCAACAGGTCGCACGATGCTCGATTAGTTCTGCTCAACATGCCGGGTCCACCCAGGAACAGTGACGGGGATGAGAACTGTATCCTTTGGCTGTTGTCTCGGGGGCTAAAGTTATACAGTATCGATTGATTGTTTTTTGCAATACAAATTAGGAGGTTTTAGACGCCGCTTGGTTGTTTGCATTTCTTTGACCCTGTTTTCAGATATGGAGTTTTTGGAGGTTCTGACAGAGGGACTGGAGCGAGTGTTATTGGTCAGAGGTGGAGGCCAAGAGGTTATCACCATCTACTCATGACCTGCCCACTTCCTGTTGGATCGGACCCCTTTCCACCACAGCTGCCAAGAACATTAAACGGTTGCAGGAAACAAAGGACATCTGGAGTTAATTTTCTCTTTGTAGAATCTTAAACAGCAATAGTTATGTGCTTCACTCTTCCACCAGTTGTAGCCAATCAAAGCTGCCCCTTTCAGAAATCAACACTTAATATTGTGTTCAGAGAGGTTTTTACTTTATTTTAATATAACGTAGTTTAATAATACAGTATTATGTACATCTCTTCAAGAGTGGACCAGCATTTTACAATTTTGCAGTCAAGGTCTAAAGCTTCGCAAACAAGCATGAACTAATAACTTTTTGAAAGGACACTTTTTATTTATTTATTTATTTTTCTATATACTTTTCCCCAGGCAAAAGTGCTCTTGTAATAATGATAACACAAATTTATAGTTGCTGCTAGTTTTGACACAGGTGTCTATATGTGGATGCTACAGTTTTTAAGCAAAGCTAGGAATAATGTATGAAAAATGTTAGATGTGTATGGAATATTTGTGCATATGACAAGGAACATAGTTTTTTGCCAAAACACTTTGATTAAAAAAAAACAAAAAAACTTGTGTTTTACTATTTTGTATGAGTTGTTTCGATACTGGTTTGCAGCAGTGCCACAGATTATCAATGTGACAATATGCAGTCATTTAAATATTTCCATTTTAGATTTAAAACTTAAGTTAAGGCCACACTGCGCATAAATTTCCCAATAATTTTTTTATTTTTACAATCAAGCTGCATGTTTTTTTCCATTAAAGACCTGTGTCTTTAATGTGAACGGGCTCACCTCTCTAACAGAGCAGACACACAACCTCATAGGAAGTGGGACTTTGCCAACTCGTTGCCGCAATGATCTTGCTACTTTGCCTTACAGCAGCTAGCTGAAAATGAGGTTTTGTTACGTCCCCTTCCAAATGCTTTATTTTGATAAAACCCACTGCAGAAAAAGCTTTGTAGGTGCCAAGCTGTTCATTTATGGCAGCATAGTTGCAACACAGAGTCTAACCTGGGACGTTTGGCCGTGTGGCTTTAAATTTACTGAAGTAAAATGAGATTAGAAAGAAGCAGGACTAGAGCTAAAAGAGTGCACAGTTGGGACCTGTTGGGGCTAGAGCAGCTTGAACTTGGGGGCCTCAACACAAGCCTGCATGGGTTCTTCACTTCCTCCATGCTGATCTGCACCTCACTGGGCCGTTCCCAAACCAACTGGTCACGCATCTGTGGAGACGAGTTCAGCCCCGTGTTTGTCTTTTGAATCAATTAAAATGCACAGTGAAGCGTCATACCTTCTCTACTTCATCAAAAATCCTTATGAAGTTCTGTCGAAGAATGTCCGCTAACTCCTGCTCTGTCCAGTTTCTCCGGAGTAATTCTCCAATCAAGGCGGGGTACTTTGATACATCTTGTAAGCCCTTAGGAAACCTAATACAAGATTGATAAACTTACAAGATGACATTTTGAAAGTCTATTCATTCCAAACTTGCTTTTTCTCACTTCATACCTCACAGCACCTTCAAAGTCACTACCAATTCCTATGGAGTCTGCTCCAATGACCTTCTTAATATGATCAAAATGATCTGCAGGAAATTGTAAATAAATAATTAAACACAGTATTTAAAGATGAAATGAAAAATATTCCTCACCAGCCACATGAGATATGTTTGCCTCCTTTTTGCAGGAAATGAAATCGGTATGAAGATTGACCATGATCAGACCCCGATTATTTTTCTGTAAGACAGTTTCAACATGTTTTTTTTTTTGTGTGGTTGTTCATGTTATACAGGTTCAGTAAATAATAGTCGAATGCGTAACATTGCAACAACCAGACGGTAAAAGGCAAACATAATTAAATGCTTTATGCCTTCAAAACACAATTAACCCACCAATAGGTCATTTTTCATATTCTACTTCACAATCTGGAAGTTCTTACCAATTTTTTCAATAGCCTGTCGGGTACATTCCGGTCATTGTTGCAAACAGCATATGAAGATGAATGGCTGAAGATCACAGGGGCCTTGGAATGATTCAGCACTGCCTCAGCCGTGCCCCATGAAGTGTGGGAGAGGTCTATTATCATCCCCAGCCTGTTCATCTCCTCCACCACAGCCTAACAACAGAACACCACATAGAATTTACAGCGGCCACAACACATGTGTACAATTGATCTGGCACGCATGAAATGTGGAATAACAGTTCACCTTTCCAAATGATGTCAAGCTGTTGTTCTGCTTTTGGTAAAATGTATGATGTTTTGAGGATGATTCCGCCCTGAAATGGACAAAGCACTGTATTTAGTGTTTTGCATAGATACATAGTACACACAGATATGTAAAATACAAATGCAGTGCATGGTTTTGGGAAAGTAATGGTACAGTACTCAGGAAACGATGAGGCATTGCAGTAAATTTATGTCTTGTTTATCTGTTTCTTATCTGTTGTTATGTGTAAGATAAGAATAATTAATGTTTCATCTCTGTATGAACATTTTTTCATCAGATTAGTCTGATGAAGACTCAATGCATTACCATGGAGTGTTGCATGTGTGTGTGAGAGACATAGACCGGACTCCAAGTTGGTAAAACATCCGGAGAGCTGGCAGGCTACTGTCAATGGAGTGGCCTCCCTCAATACTCAGCATGCAGGCTATTTTCTGCCTCAGCTTAGAATTTTTAATTCTGCAATGACACATTTAGTTCATGGATAAATCAAGAATGAATGAGTAAATAAATAATAAAACAATTCATAGAAATAAGCTACCCTGGACAGACGTGACCAACTCAAAGTCCTTATACTCCGTGCACATGCGTCTTAGCACATCGATTTGTTCCAGTGTCAACCTCACAGCATCCTTGTCCTGAGCGCCGCACATCACATAGACCGCAAACATCTAAAACAATGTTGTTGTTGTTATTGTTTTATATATATATATATATATAACTTTTAATAATACATGCAGAGAATGATATTAGAAATTACCTGTGCCTGGACATGGCCAGCGTGGAGACGCGTGATGTCAGTGGCAATGTTGCTCATATTATTAACGTTAATGTGGTTTAGACGGTTGTTGTAGAGTTTTCTCAGCTGAAGAGCGAGATCATTGTGCCTGGCACACAGGCGCACAGAAAATAAACGATTTGATTGGTTAGTTTGTGTAAGACAAGGACGTTGGGCTAATGATCAGCAAATCTCTTACCCATCAATAAGAGGATATCTTGACATAAGATCTCGCACTCTGTCTTCTGCATACCCAGAAATCAAGGTCCACAGAGAGAAAAGGATGATGCGATGCGTTTGGGACATGGCTCTGCACCAGGTACAATAATATTAAATAGCCAATAGTAGCCGAAAAAACATATTTCATGTACCACCACTACCAAATTCTATCTAAAACAGACTGGCAAAATGGCAAAATCAACACCCAAACATTTAATTTAGGCTACAGGTTCACATTACGCGTAAAGGACTATTGATTTTGCAGCTCACTTACCCGCTGGCTCGTTGAAAAGGGTTGCTGACTACTTCACTGAACCACTGTACACACAGTGCGAACTTTCCAGCTCTGTGCCCCGCGCTTATGCAGAGCACAACTCAACAAAACTGGCAGCGATGTTTGTTTTCCTCCCACGAGATAAAAGTTTGTTCCGGCCAAACTTCAGAGTAGGCCTAATATCAGACTCTATGATCTTAGTTAGGTTAACAAAACGGATGCAAATTTAATCTCTACCCGTTATAGCACAGTATTTTTCCCATAGTTTACGACCATCCTTATTTTGCCTACAATGAAAGGCCCACAAATGCTCTTTGTCGCCATCTGCTGATGAAACCCTTCACTCTCATGTCTGTGTAAGCTCTCAGTCGTACAGGAGTTGTCCATCTTCAATGAAGGTACTTGAGTCATCTTCTGTACTCAGTAGTTGAAGTCTTTCTTTCACTCTCATGTCTCCTTTGATGTTATAGACACAGTGACGAGAACAATATCAGAATCATTTCCCTTGTCACATGAATTACTAGGACAATCAGCTTACTTTTTGTCTGTTCAATGTAACAGGCCACATGTTGTGACAGAGAGGTCTACAGTAGACTCATCACTCACTCACTCACTCACTCACTCACTCACTCACTCACTCACTCACTCACTCACTCACTCACTCACTCACTCACTCACTCACTCACTCACTCACTCACTCACTCTTGTGGGGCACCCTACAGCTTGGACAAAGCAATAACAGTTGTATTGATATTACTCCACAAAGGCTCCTACAGTGCAGCTCAGACCCCCAACGGAGCGGGATTCAATTCAGCCTAACTTAATCATCTCTATCAAAGCAAAGGTGAAACCAAAGGAAATGTAAACTTATTTGGAAAGACAAACACAAGTAAAGAGTTCTGGACCTGTATATATATATATATATATATATATATATATATGAGTTTATAGTTTTCTAAAATTATGAGTGGAGCACTATAGTAGTTGTAGACCTATTCTAAAGGGAAGAGGTGGCTGTTGTAACTGTAATAATAGCAATATTAGAATGTGCATTAGCAGTGGAAATATAAAGCCAATAGGTTTTAAGAATCATCTAACTGAACGTACAAACACTATCTGGGGCGATTGAAAACACAGACATAATATGGGTATTCAGGCTTAAAAATTGATAAATAATTCTAATAACATTCAGCCCGAGGCGATTTTCCGCATCAAGTTCATTAAAAAAAGAAGAAGAATGACATGCAATAGAATCTACAATGATTTTGCTTTATATTAAAAAAAAAAAAAAAAGTAGTACAGTGCTGTTCAGTGTTGCAGTACAACATCTAACGTTTCATTTTATACCCAGCAGAGGGCAGCAATAGTCTGGACAAAATATACCAGTCCAAGTATTTAGAGAATCTTATAATACTCTATGTACAAAGTATAATTTCAACTTTTAATTGCTTGACTTTATATACGCTTGCTTAAATGAAGGTCTATATTATATGTTTTTTTTCTTTACTTTCCAATTTATTATGACTGGTATTTACCCAAATGCTATGTACAGTATTTTTCCAATTCAATGGGATAATCTGCAGTGTCTTCCTCGAGGCAGCTGGGGACATTTTGTTTCACTGAACTTTCTCATTTGTTGTGCCCTGGATGCTGGCAACCCTGTAGTCAGTATTCATTATCGCCACTTACAGCTTTGACTTAAGCACGGCAATTACACCCTCAACTGCTCTGATTAATCCAACATGCAGGCATTTCACAAAAAAGTCATTTTCAAGACACTTACCAGAGAGTGCTGGGGCACGGCTTGTTTATGCTGATAGACCAGGCAGTTCTATTGGAAATAATATGTTTTCACTGGATGCTTAAGTGTTCTCCTAACCTCTTGTGTACACTGCAGAAGAAACAATGAACCATTGAGTAGAATGATTTATTTAGACTCTTTTTTTCTTCTGACATATGGTGGAAGTGTGTCTTGTGTAATGCTAAATATTGCAGGGTTTTCTATAGCTAGTTGTTCAAGCCATTTGTTAACATCTTCAGTGCTCCCCACTTAACTGCTTAACCTTTTCTATTCGCTCACAGCAATCACATAATCAATCACTGTCCCATTACTTGACACAAGCAGACAAAGTGTATTGAGAGAGAAAAACCTTGGGCCTATCCCGACAAGCAGAAGGAATGCAGACTTTGGAAGGGCTAACACAGACACACACAAAAAACATAGGCCCAGTAAATATTCAATTTAAAGGATTCCTAGATAAGGCGGGTTGAAAAATTGAGGCAGCACCCATTCTTCTAGATAAGAGAAGACGGAGCCATCTGGAGGCTGGGAGATAGCGAACTCCCACGCCATCCCCGAGACCTCACTCTCATCTGCAGCAGCGGCAGAGAGGGGAGAAGTGAGTGCCAACACTTTTCATTATGTTAACTTCAAAATGAATTCATTCACATTCACTGCATGCACTTATTGGCTTTGGTAAACAGGAGGTTGCTCTTTTGTCTGCCACAATAACAGCAATAATTGGTCAGGCTGAGCAGATTGTTGCCACCGTGGGTTAAAAATGGTAAATGGCTATTAGCCCATTTATAAAACACTAGCAGTCTTGAATCACAGAACTTACCAGTACAACACTATTTTTTAAATTGTTAATAATCTCTATATTGACCCAGAAAAAAAAAGTCAGGCCATAGTTGGGGAAATGCAAAAATAAAATAAAAGAACAAACAACACAATTCTGAATTTCAAAAATGCTAAAATAAAATAAGCCAATGTTTTCTTTAATTAGACAAAGACTCATTATCCCGTGTTTTCAACTCGTAGTGTTTTGCAGTAAAGAAATGCTGATTTTGTAAAACTAAAATTGCTTTTACACAAATGGCCATATCAAGAGCATACAAGACAAGGTAATGTTTGCATTATAAACATGTAGTAGGCTATTATAAAGATTTATAGTGGCTGACTATTTTGATTTGAATCCACAATAGCTGCTGACCTCATATTGACATAGAATACATTTCCCAACCATTTCATGTGCTCAATATATTAAATACTTAAAGCAAAAATGAGAATACTTTAGCATTTTGGTTTATATAGTGTGCCCTTTTCTTATTTTTTTATGTCTGAAGTTTTAGACATGGGCCTGGTGGTCTTCAGAAAATATAAAAAATAATAAAATAATATGTTGCCTAGTACTGCTTGTTGCAAAAAGGACAATTCACATAAATTCTGAAGAGTTATTTTTTTCTTTTTTTGTGTGCAATGTAAAGGTCCCTCATTGAACTAAATGAAGCAGAAAAGTCTTTGTGGGGTGTCACATGCAGCTTGCTAAAGATGCACACACAGTCACGCTCTGGCCTGCAGCCCTTCTTAATCAACCTTGACTCGGAAACAAACATTATCGGCTCGAGAAAGGGACTGGTAAATAACCTTCCTCACCTTCCTAACGCACTTTGTCGACTTCTACACCCAGCCATTTCATGCCAGTCACATTGAATTTGGCTCAGGGATAATACTTTTGTCACTACATTTTATCTGTTCTCTCACTCAGGTATACAACGCTGCTATCCTCAATTACCTTTTCCTGCATTTTTTCCACACACTTGGCCAGGGTTACTTTCTGCTTGATAAGAGATGCGGGTCGATTGGAAATTTACGTATAATAACGTCACTATCTCTTTGACCCGCATCGAGGACGGGCTCTCCCCATGGGCTCTTGTGTAAAAAGCTGTTAACTGCGCGATAACATTGAACCAAAGCGATAACCTTCCAGACTTGAGGACACACAGTTGGCTACATGTTATTACAGTTGCAGTGTTTCTTATTCAACCTTGGATGCTCTGCTATGCTGTGCTGCACTTAATGGGATCGAGATGAGGTTAAGTATAGTCTTTGACGTGTTTTTAACTGGCACCTGACCATTATATTAAATGGTTGCGCGTGTTGGTGGTGGTGAGGGAAAGCGTTAGCATTTTCCTTGAAGTGTATCGTCGCTTTGATTAATTTAGCAAAGGAGAGCAACATCTGCTTTTGGAGATTTTCATTAAGATCAGTGGTAGGGCTGCAGACAAGAGTTTGCCAGTGTAATTTATTATACCCTGAAGTCACGGCTGATGAGATGGTAACAGTCCTCAAGGGTTTGAAGATGGTAATGCTCAGGGTTTTGAATTAAGACCTGGAATTCACGTCATTCATGTACGACATTGCAAATATGCTTCAATGCCGGGACGATAGCTGAAGAAATATTTCCTGGTAAAAACAAAGTCTTAAAAAGAAATGTTTACATCAGTTCCAAGTTAAAACATATTTTGTTTAACCTGTGTAAATCTGGGAGTTAAAGTATCATAACATTGAAAATGACCCAACGTTTAATCAATGCTCATGCAAGTCAATTGTAATTTATTGCATACTGAATACATTTAGCTTTCCTCTAAACTAATGAAATGAATTCACTTTTCAGCTAAACCATTTCACCACCGGTGATGTTGTATGTTTTCCTGCATTGTGTGCAATACAGAAAATATATATCAATTCATCAAGATTAATAGAAGAGAGAGCGAAACCATTAGATATTCCGTTTTAAGTGCAGGCAGTTCCGTAAAAAAGAAGTTCCTGTTTGACTTGCTTTCTGCAGGATAGTATAGAAGAGAAGGTCTATCAGGCCGAGTTTTAATCCTTTTCCTCCCTGTGTTGTGCAATGCTCTGCTGCTATCTTAATGATAATCTTAGCCTGTATTTTTTGCCCTGGGCGCTTCTGTCAGCCCGTGGTGGTTACAGGGAGCTGAGTCTTATCAACAGCTTTGTCATTAAATCAGCTTTTCTGCACACAAATTTCACTGCCATTATCAAACCATTGGCGCACTGATTTTCTGAAGTCAGTTCAATCAGTACTTTGCAAATGATGTGTGGAAGTTGGGAAGATTAAATACGAAATAAAATGGCTCATGGAGAAAGACGATATTTAATTTGTTTTTGTAATCAGACATGAAATTATTTGCCTTTACTCTTTATCAATGGCTTGAAATTCTTTTGTTTTTTTTCGCCTGAACCTTTGTATATTCTTTTAGAAGCTGAAAGATGAGAGTACCGATGCTCCCACGTCATTCATGGCTTTTTTTTTCTCATATCAATGTGAAAAATTCATTGAATGAAAATGTCACTTTTGATATGCGAAGTAGGACGTCCCACAAAACATCCCTTTAAAT
This sequence comes from Neogobius melanostomus, assembly GCA_007210695.1. Lineage (NCBI taxonomy): Eukaryota > Metazoa > Chordata > Actinopteri > Gobiiformes > Gobiidae > Neogobius > Neogobius melanostomus. The sequence continues at coordinate 4,584,520 of VHKM01000131.1, forward strand.
GCTGTCGAGTCGAGCTTTCTGTCCAAACGCCCTCTAGTTGTTCTTTGAAGAGAGCACGGTTCTATCTGAGTGAGTGTTCTGATTGTCTCAGCATTGTGCTTGAGCGGAGGGCAGCTCCAAATGAACCCATTCTGATTTAATCCTCTCCACTGTTTGACACAAGTTCGGGCCTATAGTCACTGAGGGGGGAACATTGCCGCAGCCCCTTCCCCCAGACACACTCTTTTACCGGGGGGTAAAGCAGCACTGTATGGCAAAGGTCCTGGAGGTCTTTTACATGCTGCTGACTGTGGCGAATCAAACCTCTCCCTCTCCTCCCACAGCGCACTAAGAGTCTCCGGAGGTTGGTAGCCGGGCTCCGTGGGGTCAAGTGGGTCTTTGGATAACAAAATGCTGATGTTCGGTACAGACCTGTGCACGGTCATCTCTGACGAACCCCCTTCACTGCTCTCCCACACCTCTTTGACAGTTTTGTAGCGCAGTTTGGTCAGCTGGTGCAGGGACCCCACTTTCCGCTTCATGATCTCGGCGCAAGTGATGGTTTTGGTGACTGCTCGCCCTGACCCGCTGAAGACCACCTGCCTCAGACCTCCACCGCTGCCGCCGCCTCCGGCTCCGCTCTTCTCGCCCTGCATTCGAGCCATGGCAAAGCCCATTAGGTTACGGATTTTGCTGCCCTCCTTCACGCGCATCTCCAGCACCCCAGAGGGCAGTCCTGGAAACGGGCTTGGGCTGTCCTCTTCGCTTCGACAGACTTTTTTGAAGCCTTCCTGTCCTAGCTTCACGGCGGGGGGTGGGACAACCGATGGCGTTGCTTTTGGCGGGATGGGGACACTGTTGAGCACTGGAGGCTGGGCGTTTGAGTTGTATGTGTGACCCTGGTATACAGAGCACGTCGCCATGCTCCCACTATTTTGTATTGGCGTTTGTCCATTCACGTCCAGTCCTGGGTATATCCCCGTACTGTCCCTGCTAAGGTACTGACTGTGGGCACTCGCCACCTGGCACCCCGTGAACATTTTCACCAAACACAAGTCTCACTATATCTCTTGCAAATATACGGCTCAGCAAATTTTTTGCGACATTTCTTTTCTTCCTCCCAGTCAAGAGTGGTAAAGTTTTAGGGACTTCATAAGAAATATTCCCCAGTCCCCAAGAGCACTATCAATGGAGTCTTTAATGTTTCTTCTCAGTAAGGGCTGGAGAAATAAGATAAACGCCAGGCTGCCGAATTAACCGCACTGTTGGGACATTTGAAGATATTCTTTAAAGAGCATCTCAATTTCAGACCAAAAATGACGAGCGGGATATTATCCTGGAAACAGAACAAAAAGTGTTTTCAGTTAAACGCCTTACTGTATGTCAATCATGCAAATTGAAATCACTGGCATTCACACAGCACTTCCCCCCCCCCTCCCCTTAAAAAAACTTTCTTCAATATGTATGAAAGAAATGACAAGACGTTACCTTGTTCTCTGAGCTCCAGTCGGCTGTGCTGTAGTTGCATCTTCTGATCATGTTTCTTCAACTGAAAACCATCCTTTTGCTTTGACCCAGCTGTTAAAGTTGCAGCCCCAGCTTTTGTGCCTCTGGATGTTTCACTCCAGATTGGGTACAGCTGCGTCTCCGCTCCTCACGCTCAGCTTGGCATCCCACAGCAGAGTTGAGTCCACTGGAGGTCAGCACCTGGGGGCGTCTTCCCCGGAGCTCTGTCCCTCTCAGCTGTGTTGCTCTGGGAAGTGTATTCTGTTTCCTCCAAAGAGACATAAGGGACAGAAGCTGCCTCACTAATGCTCACAGGAGGAGTGTCAATGTGGCTGAGGCAGAGCATGAGGGAGAGCGGAGACAGCCCCCTTAAAGGCACAGGTCTCTTCCTCCCTCACAACAATGCACTCCCTCCCACAACTCTGCCATCCACGGGGCGCAGGAAAGGAGAAGTGGGTAGGGCCGTGTCCCTTTAAAACCCAGAGCGCAGATCCCCGGCAACTTTGTCAGTCTCTTTAGAGGACGTTCTAGTGTGCAATGTACATGACTGATTAGACTCGAGTTCTGAAATAGAGACTCAGTCAACCTTTAAAAATGCATTTTCAGGCATGAAACAGTGAATTAAATTAGCTGGGCTTATAATTGAAAACATCCTTCAAAGAGCCACTGAAAGTCAGAGGCTTTAAATTGCACTGTAGTTACCCTTTATCCTATTAGATGTTTGCGACCATTACGATTTACATAATGCGCCATTAATAGCTTCATTGTGGAGGCAATCATGTGGCGCGCTGAGAATGCCTGTCTCTTTTTAACGCATGAATTGCTATAATGTTTCAAAGGATGGAAGGTTCCTGCGATCAAGGACACTAGGGCCCCAAAAAACCACAGAAGCATGACTTATATGTTCAGGGCGCTATATTAATGCTGACTGTCTTCATTAGGCTGTCATATCTGTGTAGGTGAAGGAGATGGGGCTGACAGCAGCAATAATAAGTATCTTAATGGGCTTTCCATCACCAGTGGAGGGCGCTGCACGGTCCACACTCCAGAGCATCAGCCCAGACAGCTGTGGCAGGGCCCATTCAGCCAGTCTGGCGGTGGACAGGTGGATTTGTTTTGGTGTGTGACTGACAGATGGGAGAATAGGTAAAGACAGACCAGTGAGGCTGAACCTATGAGGCCAGGAGAAAAAGTCAGACAAGCCCTAACTACTCTTTGCTCAGTATCTGTGAAGCCCAGCTCTGCAGGCAAACAATGGACTCAATGGTGGCTCTATCCTGACCGTGTTCCGTTGTTCTCAAGCTTTATGAAGAATGACTTAGTGCAAAACAAGTGGATGAAGAAGTTTGTTTTGGGGAGACATTTGCCTATCATGAGACCAAACACAATATAACGGCATTGAGACCTAAATAGTTGTTGATATTCCAGAGGTATCATTTTCGTAAGAGCTTTCGACCTTCTCTGTTGCCCTAATGTCTCTCTATTTAATCTGTTTTACGATTGTCGAACATAAATAAACTTAAACGCTCATATAAATATAAATAAGGTAAAATGTCACAGGTTCTTAAAGTCACACTGCGGATCATTATGTGTCGCCAGTGTTGGGTAGTAATTGAATACATGTATTTAGAATACGTAGTAAGAATACTCCTTTTGAGGAACTGTTCCGGTAAAGTTACTCTTTAGTTACTTTCCTAAAATCAAAGGAATACACTGTCAATCATTAGATTTTATTTTCAAATTCATAACATTATTAAGAAAGAAAAAATCTAAACAGCCAAGGAAAAGTTTAGTTCTATGTAATTCTGGGAAGTAGCATTTTTAGAGGCAAATTAGTTTGTAACAGGCGGTGTAACAAGTGTAGCGACATGCTTTTAATCATACGCCGCTTTTATGCATTAATATTATGCAAATCAATACAGAATACAGTACTCTGATTGGACAAAGTAACAGAATACATTTTAGTGTTCAGTATTAAAGTATTCTCCTGAACATGATGTGTCGCTTTGTCACAAGATCAAATAAACTGTCACAAAACCGAAAAAACCTTAACAAACATGCCCTAATGCTAATTTCTTGAGTTATCAAAACATAGCATTTGGAAGAGGACTATGTAATGAAACCTCATGTTTGGCTATCAAGACGGCAACATTTCCATGACAACTGGGGGTATCCCGCAAAGTTAGGGAAGACCGGGGTCAGTTGTAACATTTTCAAACATTTACACAAAATGCCCACATTTGTTGGCTACAGACTGTACCAACTATAATTCCTGAAACATTAACACAGACACCATGAAAAAATGCCTTTGTTACAGGTTTTCAAGGCAGCAAAAACAGAGACACACCTTAGAATAGTCTTCAAAACTGTTGTATTGTAAAAGTTAAACAACAAAGAAACAAACAACAAAGACATTTACATTATGTGTCTCTGTGTGTGTTTTGTGTTTCGATGTGTTCAATGGGCAAATTGAGGATTTAAAAAGGGCTGTGTACATTGGTGTATGAATGAGAGAGTGAATGGGTGAGTGGTTCTCATGGGGAAAAAGTTATATATAAGTTGATACCATTTACCATTAAAACAACATTAGAAAAATAACTTAACTTAACAAGAATTAAAAAAAAAGAAAATCATAAATACAAAGATATATTCAAGAAAACAAAATGTATTTATTTTTTCCATTCTTTTCCACCATGTACGTAGGCAAGCTGATTAAAAAATGGTTACAACAACATTGTCCTTAATGTAATCTAATGTGTGACCCCGCCTCTGTTAATTGTTTAATTAATTGTATTTGCATGCTAGCATGAAAATGGAAACAGGAAAATGCACCACACTTTGTCTGAGAAGCTGTAATATAAGATTGTGTAAGACCTGTGACTTTATTAGCTCATAAGCCTAAAACACAAAATCAAGTGTGAGCAAAAAAGTTAATTTTTCACCTCAAAGTCATAATACAATAATGTTTATATTTTATTCCTTATATTGTGTTAAATGTTTACACTGTATAGGCATTATTATATGTAAGGCCTGATTTGACATTTTTGGCTTTTTCATGTGGAAGTAAATTAGTGAAACCTCAACAAATGCGGGCAGGAGTGGTCCTACAGTAAATAACCTGAGCCGGACGCAGTCCCAGCAAGGGACTATTGTTTTTGGTTTTCTAAAATATTACCTCCGTCAACGAGCGTATTTTTGACCTGCTAAATGTCGCCGAAAACTCACCAAATTTGGCGGAGACATTCGGGTGGCGTGAAAATGGATGGAAATGGATATATTGGCCACGCCCAAAACAAAATGGCTCAACAGCGCCCCCTCAAAGTTGACCCCATTCAAATGAAAATGTGCGTTTTTTGACATAGGCTCAAACCCTTCGGCACAGTGAAAGGGGACATAAGGACAAACCAAAAGCTACAGTTTTAGACTCGTACGTATTCATACTACCCCTCTGTCACAGAAAGAAACTTTAATTTGGACGTTTTTTGCTCCAAATTCAGCTTTTTTGGACTGTACAATCACAGGAAGTTCAGATTGGCTGTTTCCTGTCCGTCTCTCTGTGTGTTCCTCGTACTATATGGGTCTCGCCAAAATATTGCTTCATCTATCGAGAGTTCTGTGGGGCTGGAGCACCCTCTCAAATCTTTGGGGGAATTTGCCTTCATTACAAAATGATTCAATAACTATTGCCTAAACTATTGCCTTTTCTGCAAATACACGATTGCGGGATGTTTCATAAGGTTAATATAAAATCGGCTATGTCATTTGCTCAGCCTGTGTAGCTCCATAGGTAGAGCGCTGCGTTCCCAACCATGAGACTGCCGGATCAATTACACCCTTGACTTTTCTTTTTTTATTTTGACTTGGCACCTACACCCGACACTCTACCTATGTAGCTAAATGGGGCGAGGGCCTTTATCGCCGCCTGCGCCTTTAATTGCTCATGTTTTTCGTGAGTTAAAGATGAGATAGGGCAAGGAGAAGACCAGGGAGGGGGAGGGTCCGTAACTCACACTAGCAAAGTGATCATTCTGTTGTTTGGAAGAAATTACCCTCATCAGTCATACAGAGATGCACAGCTGCCTAAGGGGATCTGGTAATGTTACTGCATAATAAACTGTCTGTGTGCGCGTGTGCATGTGTTTCTGCTGAGGGAACGGCGGCAGGAGGTGGCAGAAGTTCGACTTTAACCACAGAGAGGTTAGAAATTATGATAAAGGGACTGGTGTAATCATCCCTCTTTACAAAGCTAAACTGGCACCTCATTTTGTGCTTTTCTGTTTAAACCCGAATACTCCTCACTCACACCTTCTGATAGATTAAACTGTTTACGTGAAATGCCGGTGTCCTCCCAACATTCTGTGTCTCCATCGCAGTTTGAATGACTCTCCTGAAAGCGGTGCGAAACGATCACGCTTTATGGAGTGCCTCGTATTGACCTTTTTCAGAAGAGCGTTTTTTATGTATTTTTGTAGGTTTTTTTTTTACTTTAAGTGGCTTCATTTAATGATGGGTAAAGGCGGCAGCGCTCACGCCTGGCCTCACACTGCTTCACACCTCCTCCCCACAAGTGTCTGTTGTTGTGTAGCACTTACTCCTCACTTTATCTGACCTCGACAGGCTCCAGTGATGGTCAGACATTCTCTCCATTCAACAACCGGCTCAGCTCTTACTCCTGCCCACCTCAACCTTTGCAAGCGTTTCTTCAGAGGCTGACAAATTGCAGTGGTCTATTCTTGACTCTGCAACGCGCTGTGAAAGCCTTAAAAGTCTTTCCATTGTTTGTTGTAAGCTTACATGAGGGTATTGCCAAAGATGCACGTGAGCAGCACTGCGGCTTACAGTGACAGCCGGTCGCTCACTTTAGGTTAACCGCGATGTTTTCACGGTCATCAACCAAGAGTGGCCTGGAGACTGTCATTTCACTCGGTGTGCCTACTTGCCTGCAGCGTGGTTCTGCCCCACAAACCTGCAGCCGGGCGTAGCATGAGGAGGGGCAGAGTAACGTAGACATGCATATGCGCCCACGGAAACGCACACACTTACACAAAACTATACACTCAGCATAAGGCAGGCTGTTGGAGCAATTACAGAAACATGGCAGAACACGATGAAGCAGGCCGCACTATCAGAGGGAAATAGAGTGAGCAGTGAAAAAATGATGACGCCATTAATAACAGTGAGCCTCGAGGGGAGGTGCTGCCCCTCTCCGTGACAGCACTTTGAGGGGCAAATGGCCATGTTTGTATGACATTATTGGACGTTTAAACAGCTCATTTAAGAAACTCAGAGGGTCCCATCAGAGTTGTTGATGTTTTGAGGGCTACACATTCAGAGCTGCCTTTTCATTTTCCCTGAGTTCGAACACATAGAAACACCAGACCAGATAAATCTACTTAATTATTTTCCAATTGAATATTCTCGGGAGATTTTGTGTCACAAAGCATGTGCCTGTAAGCGCTCATGATAGTCCTTTGAAGGAGGCAGGTCGAACAAAACACAGTTTTGGGACCTGGGACCAAACTGGGCCTAGTTTGAGGAAAAGATTATGAGCATTTACTGAAGTATGGGGAAATATAAATAAATATAATAACAATTAAAAAAAGAAACAATAATTTAAATGGTCATCTGCCGTCATTGTTGGCAGATGACCTTTGAAAACATCTATGTAAAGGCAAATGAATGGTGATTTGTTTGATATGAAATAAGAAAAACAGTTGCTCTGCAGGCTCCCTATACTGAAGGCACAGAGCACAGCGCAACTGAGGTAAGACATGTGAGGGAGGGAGAAATAAGTAGAAAATCACAGCCTGCCTCTGCATGCATAGGACTGTCCCCAAGTTGATTTGTAACTTACGTTATTACATATTGAAGAACATGCTTGTGCATTTATCTTTGTTCCTCAGGAATCCATTGGAGAATTGTTAAAACCGCTTTGATAAATTGAATTGACAATTGTTTTCTGTTTGAGGATGAATTGTCGACATATATTTTGTGTTTATGTTTTTAGCATAAGATACATTTCTGTATGTTTTGTAATGTATTTTTTGTCTGTCCTTTTTCACCACCAAGAGTGCATGATAACATAACCTTTGATAAGATCCATAATGCTGACCAGTAAAGCAACACTTAAACAAAGCATGCACGCTGAAGTTGACTCAATAATGCTGGCTGTTTCTGTTGTAACGCAAAAATAAGATGATTGCTGGCTTCAAGGCATTCTGTTAGTTTCATTTGCCTCACTTGCAAATTATCAATTCTGAAGTAAAAACCAAAAAGAACCCAACAAGTCTTTCACTTTAACACAGATGATGCATATGCCATCACTGCTGTATAAAGGATGACAGTGACAGCTTTGCAACAATAGGTTCATTTTGAAAACTAAATGTTCTCAAGCTGGATTCATAAATCATGAATTGCCATATGTTTTGTGGCACATTTGTTCAAAACATTTTGGCTGCATTGCACCACTGCTTCAGTCATCCATAGCCTTTTGCATTCTTTTTCCTTCAACATAGCTGTTTATAAATGTTTTCAAAAATAATCTTCCTTTGCCCCAAGTGCTTTGCAGTGATGATAAAGATGCTGGATATGAATAGTCTGATACAAATACACAGATGAAAATGATTGAGGTATTGTAGTACCTCACTTTTAATTATAACAGGTTCAATACCCAATGAAACAACAAACTTACTCCTCAGTAAAAGTATAAGTAAGTATATATTTAAATGTAAAAAGTAAACGTATTTCACACAGATTAAAACTCTTGAAAGATGTAAATGTTTATTATATTCAGGAAGACTTGTGCTGTTGTTTCAAGCCAGGTCAGAATGACTTTAACATTTTTTTTACTAAAATCAAAATGTGATAGTGAAGAGTGCAGAAATGGATAATTTGGCCAGTGTTATTTTATTCACCAACGTGAATGGTCTGGGTATTATTCGTTCAATCACTTTTCAAATTGAAATCAAAAAACGAAATTACCTAGAAACGTCTGCAAAAACTGAAAATATCTCATGCTGGTCTAATTTATAAAATACACTCAAACTGGATTAGATTTCGAGATATAAATTACAATGTTACAATGAACATGTTTTGATGTACTGTGTGTTGAGAGAAAGTTGTGTGAACTGATTGATGATTGATGTATTGTACATAGCCATATGTATACTGCTATTTCTGTGGATGTCTTGGACGGAGGAAATTAGCACCTTGTATTGCTCAACTGTACACTTTGCTTCACTTGTGTATGTCAACTTGGACAGGTTTTTTTTTTTTTTTTACTTTTGTTTTTTTCATTTCGTATGGGACTGCTTTTTGTGCAAATTTGAGTTTGTCTGCCCATCATAAGGGAAATGGAGATGTGGGTAACAAAAAGTGGACAAAATGAAAGTGTGATGCATGCAAAAAAGTGCAAAATGTAAATGCAAATGCAATGTAACACTTCAATAAAATAATTGATCACAAAAAAAAAGAAATGTCTGTTATGAGCATTTTTCGTTTTATGTAATGAAACAAATCACTCTAAATGGCTTTAATTTTGAGTTTTCAATCTAATACTAAAATAGAAAAAACAATATTTGAAAGTCAAGGCTCAGAGCGTCAGCATGTCATCAATTAACATTTATTTGTCTGCAACAGCGGAAGTACGGGCCATATTATTGTCCGGCTGCAACATTGACGGCATCGATGAAACTGGTCATTCTATTCAAGGAGGAGATGCTGCTCATTGCAGCAGATACAGCTGATGCCGGGTCACGTTACCCGGCGTGCGGCTATGGAGACGCTTGGAGGAATAAAAATGCTGCTTATCTGTCCATACATCTGATATTACAGCGTTTATAGAATCTCCTCCTTGAATAGAATGGCCAGTTTCATCGATGCCGTCAGTGTTGCAAACAGACTAAACTCGAAGTGAAAACACCATCCAGTGGCCTGTTCATTGCAGCGGCTCCAGCTGATGTCGGGTCACGTGACCCAGTGCGCTCAGCCACGGAGAAGATATCCGCAGCTTGGAGGAATAAAAATGCTGCTTATCTGTCCTTACATCTGATATTACAGTGTTTATAGAAATCTCCTCCTTGAATAGAATGGCCAGTTCAGCGGCGTCGGAAGTATTCGGAAGGTGGGGGACACATTTCAAAAGGGGGGGGTGGGGGGGGTTCTTTAGGGTCGACTTCATAAAATTAAGGTCAGGGCAAAAACAGGACAACGTTAGGTCTTTACTACATCCAAATCGGGCCGAAGAAGTACGCTACTTCAGGAAAACATGACACTTGAGCGCACCTCCTCCTCGCAGCTGGGTGGACATATAGGGCTAACCAAACACCTGTTATGACGCTTTGGGTGAAAACTCAGTGAATTAAGCGTTCTTATGAGATGGCGCGCTCGTGTTTGCATCCACATTTATTCAGCTTCAGCCACACCCGTTAGCTCCTGCCGTCACAAGAAAAGAAAAAAACACCTCAATGCTTGTATCTTCACATTTCCCACAAACGCAGATACAATTGAGTCAAATGAATAATTCAAATATTATTTGGTTAAGTTAGAGTCCAGACAGCGAGGTTTAACAAGCTACACTCAAGCTTCATCACCCGCTTTGTAAACACATCAAAACTGATGTTCCTTACCTTAAAGTTACTGGTCAGGCCCTTTGTAATGATGAAGACAGGGAAACACGCTGCCCATCTGCCGCGAACCGCAAAAAGTCCTGCTCCTCCATGTGATCATCCGAGCAAAACTCTGAAAACACGATGCACGAGTGTCCTTGTGCTTTGGTTTGGTCAAGTCTGTCAGTCCGTCCAACAATAAGCCTCCAGTATTCTCACTTTAGCCGTTTCAGCGGTTTACAGAGCCATGTTTACATTTCAGCCGCTCTGAGGTGATGTTAGCGGAGCCGCATAAATACAGCTACACAAAGCGATGCGGATGAGCTGCGGAGCGACGTGATACTGGCGCGGATAATGCCCAAATATATTTTTTTTAATGGAAAATAAGGCGCGGGTCAGATTTAATTGTTTGCCCTCGGGCCGCCTTTTGAAAAGGTCCAGTCTAAACTTTAAGTAAATGTAAAGTCAATGAAAATTCACGTTGTGAAAGTGGAAGGGACCAAACAACCACTTTTCAAAAGTGGGGGGGGGGGACACGTCCCCCTCACAATGAATGGTTCCGACGCCCATGGGCCAGTTTCATTGATGCAGTCAGTGTTGCAGCCGGTCAATAATAATGGCCCGTACTTCGGCTGTTGCAGACGAATAAATGTTAATCGATGACATACTGATGCTCTGAGCCTTTACTTCCAAATATTGTTTTTCTATTTTAGCATTAGATTGAAAACTCTAAATTTAAGCCATTTACAGTAGAGTGATTTTGTTTCATTACATAAAACGAAAAATGTTCACAGCAGACGGTCTCTAGGTAATTTCATTTTTGATTTCAATTTGAAAAATGATTGAACGACTCATACACGGACCGTGAATGGATCACAAAAAACGAGAATTTGTATTTTGTAAACTTACTCTCTGACCTCTTTTTAGTCATTTTATAGTTGGAAAAAGTTTGTGGGAAAACACACAACTGAACTTTCCAAGATGCAATTACATGTCCAAATTTATCCTGCGTTTAAATTTCCTGGGGAGCAATCATTCTCTTCCCTACAAATCTTTGGTAACGTCGTGCTTTACAATAGAGCCATAATTGCAGGAGTTTAATTGCCTGCCAATGCTCTGCGCCCTCTGCCTGCTTGCATTGAAGAGCCCAATAATTAGAAACAGGGAGAAATTAGGTGGCAATTTTGTCTTGGCAATTATCATAATGCAAAAGAAGTGCCATTAGTATTGTTAGCTCCACAGTACATAATCCTTTGACACTGTCAAGTCCCTCTCTAGCTGCTGGGTACAACGACTCTTGATTTCCCCGTAGCCTCTGCACTTCCGCCGCCACTGCTTTAGTCAGCTATCCTCACACAGAATGAGACACAGGCTAACAGAGCTAACAGACGTCACACACCATGCCCCGAGTGCTAGAGGATTAGTGGCCACCGTATTAGCAGTCAGCTTCTTTTAAAGGTATGAAAACTGGGTGTTAATCCTCTTCCACCATGTCAACCATGAAATTGTGTTCGATATAACAAAAAAATAATACGGTTGGCAAATATTGTATTAGTGCCACACAGTCATTAAACTTTGCCCCACATTTCACTTCAAAAGTGCTGCATACTGTGTACAAAGAGGAAGAAGTTTGATTTTAAATAATGTGCACCTCTAAGACCTGTGCTACTTCATCTATTCCCAAATTGGTGTACACGGTGAGCAATTTAGGAGCGGCTGACCTCCTCACGGCACACTGTTTCCACCATGACATTTTATAGCAGTCCAATCACAGTCATTTAATTGTAGCATGTCTAAAATGCAAAGGACCTCTCCTCTCAAACAGCCCTATATCATTCAGATCAAACCTTATCACTTCTGTAACCTCTGAGCACTGTTTATTGCTTCCTCTGATTCTGCAGTAATGTAGTCGTGGTCATACCGCCTTTGCTATGCCCAATCCCGTCAGATCTTGGAAGCTAAGCAGGGAAGGGCCTGGTTAGTACTTGGATGGGAGACCGTTTAGTAACACCAGGAAGCCTAGCGAATGTAGTGAGTGAGTGAGTGGTTGGTGGTGGTCGGAGGGGCCGATGGCGCAAACTGGTAGCCTCGCTTCTGTCAGTTTACCCCAGGGCAGCTGTGGCTACAATAGTAGCTTACCACCATCAAGTATGGAGTGAATGAATAGTGCAATGTAAAGCGTCTTTGAGTGTCCAGAAAAGCGCTATATAAAACCGATGCATTATTATTATTATTATTATTAATGTGGGCTGTTTCTTGAGAATTTGTGTTCAACAATGTCTTCAGACTCACTTAAAGCAGTACAAAGTAACTCGTGCACCTCAGAGGCCATAGGCGCCACTGCAGGTTTTGTAGCAAGTTGCGTTTTTTCTTTTACCTATTAATTGTTCATGAGAGTAAATACTAAGCTGACAGAAAAGACAAAGGGAGAGAGGGATATTGTACATCCAATTACACAATGGAAATGTTTTCATTCAAACTTGGCTGTAAATACTGTTTAAGTGGAGCTAGCCCGCAGTTAGCTTTACCCGTTAGCCTGTTAGCATCTTCTTCGTAATTCTATTAGTGGGTATTGCTGCTCCGACCCGGTGGCAGGCAAGTTGCAATTGTGGTTTTCTGGCCAGAGACACTAGGGGGAGATGAAAGACCCCCCCAATCATCCCATTAACACTTGTATTACCTCCAGAGGGACTACGGAAAGAATTTACTAAGGTAAACAAGTTACTTAGTACAACTTTAATAGCCATGTTTGTTTTTCCGATCCACCTGTCAATCCTGTCCATTGTTGTTCGGGGGGAATGAGACTCAAGAATCTTTGTACAAAATAGGAAAAGCTCACTGTCCAGGCCAAATTATTTAACACACACATGAACCATCTTTCACCAAACTTGGACCCTTTACACACACGCATACCAACAAAGACTTCAGTCAGTTTAATTGCAGAGCACCCGTGTCTTTATCCACCCAGAGATACTTCCAGGGCTCGAGTATAGGTACATTGTATATACGTCAGTGTGTGCGGTTTGTATATAGAGCTTCTGTGTATGTGTAAAAAACAAAGAGCGAGAGAGAAAAGGAAATTTGGTGGGGTGGTACAAACTAATGTACTAAAGGAAGAGATTGAACGGATAAGGTGTGGAAGAATGGATGTGCAAAATGACTTGATGGTCCAGAGCACACCGCCGAGGCAAACAAAACTTAACATCAAACAACATTATCATTGACCTGGTTTACACATTCACCTGCTACCCATCAGCTATGATCGTTTTTACGCCTTTTTCAAATTGTTCATATTTTTGCTACAGTTACTGTGGTTTGTGTTCATTTTAGAACATTTTTAAGCAAATAAATGAATTACCTTATGGTAGTTTATTAAGGTTATCTATTTGTGTTACAATAATGGAGGTTAACCCAGAAATGTATTGCCATAGTGTGTTCATTTCTTTTGTCCTCCGACCTTCAGCTATTACTCTCTGGAGCAAATGATACAACCTTCTGCCCCATTTACACTGTAGCCGTTTTGTCAAGTCCAATCGGTGTCCAGGAAACGCCATTCAGTGATGCAACAAATAGAAAGAAATTACATTTACGATATGAATTTTAATATTTTTTTGCATCGGATGCTCTAATATTCAGTGAGACCACCTTTAGCTTTGATTGCAGCACACATTCACTGTGGCATTGTTTCAACGGGCTTCTGCAATGAAAAATAAATTAGAAAATACAATTCAGGGTTGCATTAATTTTTCACCAAGATCTTGTATTGACGATGGGAGAAAGCCTTCTCCAGCACATCCCAAAGATTGTTAATGGGGCTACTGAAATGGGTTACCCTGGTGGCCAATCCATGTGTGATCTACTCTTGATACTCTCTACGCCTGATGAATCCTGGCACCGTCATCCTGGAATATGCCCGTGCCATCAGCGAAGAAGAAATCCATTGATGTAATAAACCTGGTCTTTCAGGATGTTCAACTGATCTTATTCTTTGGGCACATAGTGTTGCTCAATTTAGACCTGACCAACTGTGGCAATCGCAGATCATAAGAGTTAGTTAGATCCATGTTTTGGACAGGCAGTGTATGCTTACCTTCATTACAACTGAATCATCGTTTCAACCTACACATTTTTTCACATTGCATTTTTGAGCCTGTGCAGAGTGTTATCTCTATGGAAAACAAGAGGTGCTAATACCCGCGTGAGTAATGGGGAGAAAATGACTTTGTGAATCAGGAAGTCCTTCTGCATTAACGGTGAGCAATTCTCAGTGGCTCCAGAGCAATCAAGCAATGGGATTTACAAAGGATTTTAATTTGGATGCATTAGCCAAGCTTCTTGCAGTCAGAGCGGCAGGCGATTGCTCTAGCTCAAGATATGCTCTGATAAGTTTTAGGGTCAACAAGCTACTGCTGTAAAGATAGTAACAGTGCCCTGCGTGCATTTCATACAAAAGAGAATAAGCTGGTATCGTCATACTGCAACATTCCACCCAGACAAAATAAAATAAAATAAGGGCATGAACATTATTACGTGTGCTTTATTGCACTGTAAATGAAAGAAACTAAATAAGTTGACTCATAAAATAAACCACTTTTACCACTTGTAACATCTGGATGAGGTTTTGTCACAACAAATACAAAATCTTAAAAGTTTGATTAACTCAAAAATATATATTTTTTAAATTGCAATTAAACACATAGGTCTTTACTGTGAGCGGGCTTACTTATCACATTACATCACCTTTTCACAGAGATGTTACTTGCTCTGCATTGTAAAAGGTAGACACATATTCAGTTTATATTAACTTGTTTTTAAATTATTGGTATGTTATGAGTTTTTACAGTTTAGTTGAGTGACGCAGCGTCATATAACCTGGAATGTCACAGTGTTGGCTTCAAACATAATCAGATAAGAAATCTCACACAATAACAAGTTAAGTTAAAGTGTATGACACATTTTTTTGTGAAAACGTCACAATGATATTTAGGATTTTGCTAAAGATTGTACCTAGCTTTCTTTAGTTTGGCCATTTTTATGATGTTTATAATTTCACTTCCTGATTGGACACCAACAGGAAGTGACATAGATAGCAAACATTTTAACATTTCAAACTGCTGTGCCAACCACGTTTAGTCAATGGAAAATGAGTCAAACTGCTATGAAACGCTACTTTTATCTGTCACTTCCTGTCAGAAGCTTAAAAATTCTAATAAAAATAACTTTTCTGCCCAACATTTCTTCATTGAAATTGCTGCTTTAGTGAAATAAAATGATAATTATGCAAGTGAAGAAGTCCACAAACCTGAACATTTTAACAGTTTGATTCAGTGATCCAAAGGCAAAAAAAAGTGCACCTAACCTCAGAAATAAATGGTTTAACCACAGAAAACATAGCATCAATATACGCTTCTCCCAACACTGTACAGTAGAAATCTATGGTTTATGCATGTTCCCATAGTATTGAATGGACGGTGCTGCGCTTGGAGGAGCATTCTGCTGATGGAATCAAAACCCCTTTTACAGATTCAAATGAGGTGCACTCAGCTGTGATTGGTATTGGAAAAGCATTTGTCGGAACAGCGGCTCACAGAAGGCTTCTTAAATACGAGGCAATCACAGTGTCGAGCGTGAGAGACGAGGCGAGAGGTGTGCCCGGACTGCAGAGCGCGCGCGAAAAAAAAAAAAGCGGGACAAAGGATTATGATGGTAATAAGCGGTAAACCAAAACAAAGTCATCCCCTGATCCCTTACTCTCTCTCTTTCTCTCCGCTGTGTTGCTGCCGTTGTCGCTTAACCCTAAGTCCTTCCGAACAGCCCCCTCCTCTGTGCTCCACCACATCACATATTGACAGGGCCCATTTTTCCACAGCGCCTCAGCTACAATTTAAAAGTCATTTCTCATTATTTGCGGTGAATCCTCTGCACATACAATTTCGTAATCTGTCGTTGGCGATGACGGCTGCTGGCAGAAAGTACGGGGGACCTTGTATGCAGATGCCCGGCGCGAACACCTCCACTCCACGCAATGTCAACTCCTGCACACCCGACTGGCCTTATTTATTACCGACGTCAGCAAATCTGCATGCCGTCAACTGTGAACCTTTTGTGCTAATATCCCCCCCCCCCCCCCCCCCTTCCGTTTTATCCGTGCGCGCGCTGCTCTGACTCTAGGAATTTTTACATCCCAGTGATAATGTGTTGGCGCGGATCAGACAGACCCAATCTTCAAAAAGATAGTGCCTTTTGACAAACCGGTGATAAAAAAAAAGAAAAAAAAAGGAAAAAAAAAAAGAAATCTGCAGGACTGGCCCACAAAGGACAAGGTAGGGGCGGGTGTATTCAGAAGGGAATTGTGGGAGGGACTTTACAAACCTATAATTTGGCCTATGCAATGAAAGGTTGTCAGGGCTTAAGCTACATCCAAACGCCGTGGCAAAGTTGTGTATGTGCAAAAGTGAACAAAAAAGAGCACGAACGGAAAGAGCTATTATTATGCCAGCAAGAAAAAGCTTTGGCAGCTGGGGATGGGGGAGAATAGAGAGGAGGAGATTGCGCGCTTGTGGTAGTGGTCCTCAGACACTTTATCAGTGCCACAGCAGTGTTGTTTTGTTTTGTTGTTTTTTTTTACCTCCAATCTTTCTTCCCACTGACTGCTTCCTTGTCCACAAGAGCAGAGACGTACACTTGCTCGACACAATTGCAAGCACTTCTCCATCTTTGCTTTTCATGCCCCTGGTCTCTTGCGATTTTCAGTCATTTTCTTGTGGCTATTTTTTATTGTTAATTGGGGTGAAAACTCATTCCAAACGTTGCTAACGTCCCAATTCTGCACAGGGATGAGTTCATAAGCATATTACCCTCCTTTTTCAGTGAGTGTAGTTACTGATCAATTAAAAGGCTTTAGGATTATCCTCTTTTCTTTTTCTTTTTTTTGAATTAAGAGTACAATCCCTGAATGCATCATACAGAGCAGACGGTTTGTGTGTGCAGTAGTTATACTGTTGATTATGTGCACTGAAAGGCTGAGTTAACCCTTTATAGGGCACTCATTGAAATACTTTGAAATAAGTAATTGGTTCTTTTGGACAAAACTAATTAACTTTAGATTTAAGTGAACAAATATGTATGATCAAATATGGTGCCTGCCTTTTTCATGCTGTAATTTCACCTATTTCACCAAGTCCTCCAAAAACAACACATATATCATCACTTAGCACAATTATTGCTAGTATGTAGTAAAGTTATGTAAAGAAATGTTCCATGAATTTAGACAGACTTGTGCTCCATCCGAAACCAGTAAATTGGTAAGAGGTCTTACGTCAAACCGGATGTGTGTCCGTGTCCGCCATGACGAGAAGCCTCCGAATTGGGTTGTCGGTTAGGAAGGAGTTAGGGAAAGTGGCCTGTATGCTAACTATCATAGCCACTTTAGCATAGGGACCTCTGATGCTAACTCACTGGCGATTAGGAGCTATGTGCCATCCCATAAGCCACTGCGCCAATATACCCACCCCTCGCCCCACCCTCGAGTGATTCATGCGCAACCACTGTTGATTGACAGGTGCACATTTAATAATAAAAATAATTGAAAAAAAAGATTCACTAACTGCATAGAGATCTAACAGTTGACCCCATGAAAGGTTAAGGATTAGTTGCTAGTGTTAGTACTTAGAGGCTACAATTTAATGGTTTCGGATGCAGCATTAGGTCTTTTTCAGACTTCAGAGAAAACAGGAAGTTGAGAGCGCGACCGGTCTCTGCTGATTGGTCAAATGCCACAGTAGTGGGATCTGTAATGTAGGGTGATCTCTTCTGATTGGCTGAGTGAGGATTACATGCTTCTTTACCGTAGTGATGTGCAGCAGGGAGGCCATATGTAAAGCGTCCAGAAATTACGAAAAATAGTCACTTGCACCTATAAAGGGTTTCTATATATTTTTAGTGCATTTAAAAACGAAGAAACGTGTGCAATAAGACGAGACTCTTTTTAATGCATCAGTTATAACTTTTGTACTTCTTCAGCCACTATATCAGAGTCAGAGTTGTTGCTCTGTCACATAGAGAAGAGATAGCCCAGTAATCCTTTGCTACAAGAAAAAGTAAACAGCCAAGTGGTGTACATACTAACGTGCTGCCTTTAAGAAGTACAAAGCAAAAAAAAAAAAAAAAATCATATACATAAATTTAAACATCAAGATATTTTATAAATTATTGTTGCTGGAGTTTATTTCTATAGTTTGTTTCATTATTTATCCATTTAGCGTCCATCATTTTTTACACTTGATTCCCTACCGTAACAATGTTTCAGATCACTCAAGTAATCAATCTTTTTAAACTTTATTAGATTTTTTTGTAACATTACAACAACAAACAAAACAAAACAATGTAAATATGTACACTTGACTCCAAAATATCTTCCAGGGGTATTATACTCTACTCTACTGGTTTGGAAACACTGATGTAAAATATCCAGACCTACTATATTATATTCTAAATGTTCTTGTCTTTCACATTCCTAATCTATCCATAATGTCAGAAAAGCAGTTTGAAATACAAAGGGGTTACTTAAAGAGCTCATCTGTCATTGTTGCATGCAGCAACAAATCAAGAACAAGCAAAAGTGAGAAAGAGATGAGCCTGAGTGGATAATTGATTAGTCTGAAATTACCAATGGATTTCTGCACAGCTCACGCTTGAAAATCCATTGTGTTTCAGGTCATCTATTGGGAACTATAGAGGTATGTAATACAGTGAAATTGGCACACAACACAGAGTTAATAATCTGTTTATGCATCAACCTCTTCGCCATTGATTTCCATTGTCTTTACACAGCAGCCGACAAGAACCCCCACCTCAACAACTGTGAATCGTTGAAAGCATGCAAACGTTTTACAAACAGGGATAAACCAGATCTAATGCCAATTTGAACTGTGGGGGGCAGCCATGGTCACAGTGGCTGCACGCATGGTTTGAAGCACAAATGCCTCTGCTTATCATCTGTTCATCGCTGGAGACCAGCTAACTCACCATAACAGTGAGTTATGGTCAGTTATTCTCTGCTATACCCAGAGAATACATTTAATAACAACTGTTCAGTGTTACTATGACACATTACCAAGTAGACATTTACAGGCTGGTGTATCACAGAGGTCACCAGCTCCTTCAGCCAGAGCCCCCGTTAGTCACCATTCGCAAACTCATGCAAAGCAGCCCCTGGTTCTGCAGAATGGATCCATCGTGCACCATGTGGGGGTGTTAACAATAGCAATAATAATAGCTATTTAGCGATTTTTCTTATACTTATTCCTATTCAGTTCCTGACAAAGTTTTGTTAAAAAAAAAAAAACTGTACACAGCAGTGGGACAAGCTGCTGAATTTCACTTTAGTATTTGTGTATGAGCTCCAGCAGAATATCGCAGGTCTGTTTCTGTTTTGCTGCTCTGTCTATCTGCCTTAAAAAGGCTGTGAATGATCTTATTTAGTGCACAATGATTGCTGCGTTAACCTGGCAGCCACGCTGGGTGCTGCTGCATTAATAATCGCAGAGAGGCAGGAGAGCTGGCGCGGCCTGTACCTTGTTCACTGCTCTCTCGTTTGCTATCTCCACAGCACCAAGCAAAGAGCCAGTGAACAGCAGGGAAGTGTGGCGGAAAATTACAGTCTTCATATGCCAGCCAGGGAGGCTGCCACTGCTCGTGGGGGCCAGTGTTGTGTGAAGACAGAGGAATGGGGGGGGACTTTTGGGGGTAATGCCTTTGTGTTGGCAGCTGTGTGTGTGTATGCATCAATTTATGATGATGCAAAGATCAGATAGTGTTCTTGAAAGAGCTGGCTCTAACATTGTGAGGTGCATGAAAGTTTGTATTTACTTTATCAAGTTATACCAGTTGAGAAAACACAAAGGCAGTGTCAAAAAGCCACAAATGTATTTTAAAGAATATAGATAGCCCCACTATAATATATAATTGTTTTTACAGAAGTGATAGTGATTTGAAATTGGTTTGGTACCATTTTATAAAATTTGCCACAACAAAAAGAAATAAAACAGTAAACACAATACAACCATGGTATTTGGACGTGGTGAAAGTCAAGGGCGCCTTCACATTGTTCACTTCAGGGCACAGAGGGTCGATGAATGATGAGCTGTGTCTTTGTGTGGGATATGAAAGACAAATGCACTGAACGCTTGGAACAAAGTACCAGCACTAGACCGACTTTGTGTCAATACTAACTTTAAGGGTTGAAACCGCTGCCCTTTTTAAGTGTGGCCAACAATTCTCTCTTTCAGTGCGGGCCAGACGACATTTTGATTGGTTTTGTGAAGATTAAAGCTTCACACCCTCTCTGCCAGGGAGAACAGTATAATTGATATTTCAGCTCTGGGCAAACTCGCCGCGTGCAGGCCAGTGGCTGTTTCAGCAGAAAATTAATGTTAGCACAGCTTGATGGCAGAGTGGTCGCCGTGTTTCAGGAAATAATACTGGGAGTTAGGTCTGTCTGGTCCACTGGCTTCTGCTGTAACGATCTGTGTGTGAAATCAGTGGTGTTGGGAAAATGCATGAACATCTCTGCATGAGTTGTCGCCAGCCACTTCTGCACACAAGAGTGCACTCATTTTTGCTGAAGTTAAAGATCTGGCAAAACGTGCTTGCTGTTTTAGACACATTATTTCCTGTTGATGTACTGTGGAATATCGTTTTTTTTTTACACATGCCATATCATTTTAGCATATAGTAAGATACATACTAAATATGAAATTACAAAGCAAAAACACACTATCATGCACTTGCGCCAGGCATTAATGGCACAAACAAAGGGAACAGGAAGAAGAGCAATATCATGTGTTGTAACCCAAAAGTAAACCCAGTGCACTTTGGGATTGAGCTATCTCACGGTTCGGTTCATGGTGCAAGTGCGATAGAAAATAATAAGTTGTTTTTTAAATAAAATTGCGTAATTGTTCAGAATAAAATTGGCAATGATTACTAATTTATAACAAAATAGAAAACAAAATGGTAGAGTTTGAAAGTAAAAAGAAAAAAAAGAAAAAATGGGCGGTGCATTGGATCTATCACTCACTCAATAGGAGAAGCCACGCAAGTTTCATGTGTTTTTGGAGGATGAGTGTCTGCAGCCTTCAGTTTAGCGGTTAGTGGTGATGACACACATGCGCTCTGTTTGCGCGCTGCAGAGCTTATCAATAAAACAATTTTAAAAAAATAAAAAACACAGATGTTTGTCTGTGTTTGCCTTCTGGCCACACGCTCCCAGATAAATGACATCATTACTACACTCTGCAAAGTGGAGACTTTTGTCAACGCTGTGTAAACGGAGAGGTGTGGACAGAAAATCTGGATATTTATTTCTCCAAGCTGCGCGTATCCATGGCAACGTTGTTAGTTTGACCGATAAATGAGCCCATGGAGATGGAACGTCGCATCGTCGTCAGTTCTGCAAACAATCTATGGTGTGGACAGAGATAGTTTGTATACGGTTCTAGGAAAAGTTTGTGGAGATATCAGGATATGTGTGGACATGGCCTAAAACTTGCACCGTCACTTCAGTACGATGCACATTGTCAGATTTTAGCATTGCGGCGCATTGTTACACCCCTACAAGCCACCAAATATTTACTTGAATTAATGTTAGTTACTTTCCTTGTTTTTTATCCGCTGGCAATTCTCTTGGCAATGAAACTAATAATAAAATCCCTGCCTACACCTACTTCACTCCCAGCAGTACTTTAAAGAGGGGGTATTATGCTTTTTTCAATCACATAGCACCAGTCTATAGCATACTACAATGATGACGTAACCTTCTGTTGGTCTGTATATGCAGTAAATTAAAATAACTGCCTTGAATAAAATTGCTCTCTCAAAATGGCTGTACTGAACGTCTTGAAATAGGCCTCTGTCTCTTTAAGAAGCTTTCTGACACGCCCCCTTCGGCACACTGCTGTGGCATTTAAACAACAACACTGTGCAGGGAGGGGGCTCTGCTGAGCTGAGGAGCAGTGGTTGGTGGCTTGGCTGGTGACGAAAGGTCCAGAGGCGTCTCCAGGAGGTGGGGGCGTTCCTAGGAGGACTGAGGCATAGCTACACCTAAAATGGCTGCCGTCTAAGTTTTTACTGATTACTCAAAAATATGTGAATGAGCCAAGGCAACACTCCAGGCATGTGTTTAATGAGGGAATGACATAATAACATGATATAAAGCTGAAAAGTCGATTTTACATAATACCCCCCCCCCCCTTTAATATTAAATAAACAGCGCATACTATATATACATGTACATTTCAGTTGATAAAGTGCCGTGCAACTGGAGTACAGGATTTTCCCCTCCGCGTCTCAGCATTACAAAGTTGCTCAACAATGAGGGAGCGTCGCTCGTCTACTTCATTAGCACATGTATCATTCAACCCCAATGAAGAGCATAAAAACCAACCTAGCATGAAACAGCGATGGAGTCCTTGTTCTGATAGCGCCCTCACGGTGCACTTGCTCTGAATGGGCCATTTAAGTTGACACAGGGGATTAGGCAGATGATGGCTGCAGAGGTCTCACGTATTGGTGCAGTGTGATTCGGACCACATTAACAGGACATTAGTCTCATTTGCCATTCCGCCGGCGTCCCCCCCTTCCACACAACAGCCAGAGCGAAATCATTGTGACCCCTTCTGCTCCAGCCTTTCATTTCCTGTCTCCATTCAAACCGTTCTTATCTCGCCTCCCTTTTTTTTTTTTTTTCCTTCTTGCCCTTTCTCCGCTGCCTCCTTCCCGCCCTTCCTTGCCCTGCACAACCCATTTTCTTCTTTCTTTCTCTTCCCTGTTCCACACCGGCGACTGGGTGAAGCCTCTCTCTCTCTCACCGTCACGCTTGGCCGCGCTCTTCTTAATTACCATGTATTCTTCTTTAGCTAATAAAAAACGCTGATGAAACCGATTACACGGCGGCCCAGGCTTTTGTACCCGAGCTGGATTTGGGCACAAATAAAGAGCGGGGGAAAGAATCGCGGTGGGGAGAAGAGAGACTGAGTAAAAATAGACAATGGGGTAAAGACTTGGAGTTGTAGAGTGGAGAGAAGAGGGAAGAGAAATTGGATGAACGTAGTGATTGGGAAGATGGAATGAACGCAGTGGGAAGGGAGGATGGATGAGAGAGGAGGGGAAAATAGCAATGGTTGGGCAGTAACCCATTTGTTGTCTTTGTTGGTGTTTGGGTCAAAGATGCTTTAGGCCTCGGGGGGAACTTCCTCATCTTATCACAGCGAGCAGACGGTTGGCACATCTTTCTCATTACTAGCCTCTCAGTTATAGATTACTCCTGCCTTACTCCGCTCCCCAGCCACAGGCGCTCTCTGTTACGGTCTTCAGAGCCGCGCGAGCACTAAACACAGTCTGAACTACTGAATATAGACTTCGCCTTGTTCTGCGCCTTTTATGATATTGAGTCACTCAGTCTGTCCGTGTAATCACAGTCTCAACTTCAACCAACTGTGGCTTGAAGGAGAAAATGAATTAGGGCTTCTTGCTTGATTGAAATGCCTCCGAGGCTGCAGTGTGGCGCGCCTATTCTCCTTGCAATATGTGCGATTATTTACAGCTCAGATGCGGGGCTGTTTTTTTTTTTTTTCAAAGTTGAGGATGCGAAACTTTTGAAAGCGGAGTTGCAGCACTTGTATTGCACCTTTGTGACACGCGGGTGAATTCTGTCCATTTAAACTCCAATAGGAGGAAGTCGCTACAGTATATTGAATGGAAAGGTTGACTGTTAAAAGTGCTTCTTGTGTTGTGCTATTTTTGGTGTGTTATCCTTCTGGAGGGTCAACAAACCACGTTAGAGTAAATGACTGGTTCCGGCAATTCCAGACAGGCCATTGCTTTCTAATGTTTGGATTCACCCTGCTTTATGCGGTAAAGAGCCTACATTGAAATGGAAAGTAGCTGACGAAAATATTTTCCGCACCTTGTACTGCAGCGTGAGAAAGAAAGAAATGTCTCTTTTACAACCCCAGCAGCAAACGGCGCGAACTGGTCTATTTGTAGCCACGGTGAGTGCAATTTTGTGTATGCATATTTGGGCCCATTAGCTGCAGAATAGCTGTCCAACAACGGTTGATGTGCATTTGCGCTTACGGAACAAGCTTTGCCATTACTGATTGTGTTGTCCTGTTTCATGACCCTTTTCAGTGAATGCGCAAACCCCGTGAGGCGTCCTCCACATTTACATGTTAATGTCCGCAATTTGTAAACATAAATTGAAAATGTCAGAAGCTCAATAGCCAAATAGAGATAAGTAAACACATTATTGAAAGGCTGTGGCCACTTAAATTCAGGCACCCATTCCATACAAAAGGCAGAAATTATTGGAAGAAAGAGAAGGATGGAGAGAAGGCTGGAAGAAGACAAAGAGTAGTACAAAAGGGAGGAATGGGGTAGCAGGGGTGCTTTAATTCGCTCAGCACGTACTTGCCGAGGGGGTGAGACGATTAGGTTTGTGATGGGAGCAGCAGTGTGACGGAGAGGGCATGGGGGGTGTCAGGATGAGCGAGGATCAGGCCCATGAGAAAGAGAGTAACATTATCTCACCGGGCGCTCAGAGCCACAGACACGCGCCCCACTGCTGTTTTATACACGCAGGCCCATACCCATAGACTTGCATCAATTCAGACCCAGTATGTAGCCAACTTCACAGTGTAGCCACAATCTCGTTCAGTGGGTTTCCAAACTCCCCGAGATGCATAAACACTCACCCAGACTGAGTGAGTTAGAGAGTCAATGCAGTGGGCGCCCGGTTCCCCTGGCTGCACTCACATTCATCACTCAGTCGTGGGCCTGACAGGAGCCTCTGCCCTGCGGGTCTGGGGTTCACACATACTCACAAGTCCACACAGAAACTATAGAAGAGAAAAAAAGAGACTGGTCTTAGAAAGGAGTGGATGTTTTAAAGAAAAGCAGCTGTGTCATTGGTAGAGTCAGGGTCAAAGATAAACAACTTGACTATTGTCTCTGTATTGATTGAATCTGATGCTTTTGGACGCCTTTCGCTCATGATTCTGTTCAGGAATTAAGGATGCAAGTTGTATGTTGTATATAATAGTAAAAGAAAAACAACAGTAACATCATGTTTACGCTGTCAGAAAATAGTGAAAGTTGAAGGCAAAAAAACATCTGTTTTACAAATGATAACCTTTTGAGAAGTGTTCAGGGAAACAAGAATTTCCTTGAAAAGTTAGCAGGCGTCTTAAAAGTGCTTTCAGAACATGACAAGCTAAAAATCCATAAAGAAAAGATAATTTCCCTCTAGCCCTGTTTTCCCTCGATTGCAGCCCGCAGTAACAGATGCGGTACAGTCATGTGTGAAGAGCCGAGACCAGGGATTAATCTATGTCACCAGGTTGAATGTGTTCATTATCCTGCGTCAAATGCTGGGTGTTTGTGAAAATGGTGGAAAACAATCAACAGTCATCATTGAAGGCGTATGTCATTTCACAACAAAAGAGGAGACAAGCTGTTATTACTCGAAGGAATGAACGATTGTCTGACAGAGAGAAGCTTTGTGGCCACACTTTGAAAGGCTTGCCAAAATAAAACACTTATCTTGAAAATGGCTGAACAAAGGAGACGCAGACTGTTACTTTGACAATGGACGTGAAAAAACATGCACCAGAGTTACCAATGTTTCATCCATTTTCTGGTTAACTCCTCATGATGTTGACATGTCTATAATAGTCATCCACAACAACTAGTCAATGGTGACTCATCTGTGCCAACAGTCAGAAAGCTTTTTAACAGCTGGTTGACGAACAAGTCCACCTGTATTTATTCTCCACTAAACTTATTCGATTAAAGATTTCAGCTCCCTATCTCTGTTGTAACAGTTAGTTCAGCCTTCATTTGAAGATCCTGATCAATAGATTTGGATTAACAAATCAACTTGTGACTGATATATTTTCACTAAGGCACCACATTGAACCACTCTCTGACCAGTCAAAGCAGAGACCTCACAGTAACAGTGGATATCAAATGAATCTGTTTAGTACAACAACCCTGACCTACAACTAAAGCGGTGATAAAGTATTTGGTAACAGGATCAGCAGTTTCTGGACTGATCTAAAAATATTTTTAATGTCTAAATTTGTCAGTCACATTTAACCCATTCTGCAACACGCTGGGGCAACCTGTGGGGAGTTTAGTTTAGTTCATTAGTTTATTTCAACAGGAACAATGTGCAAAAACATTAACTAAAGTATTTAATCACTCAAACACAAACATGAATAGGTGTTTGGTTGATGGAGGAAACAAGATGCAAAACTGTACTCAAGCACATGCATAAAAATCTCATTTACAACATGAATAAACAGCTCTGTCAGAAAATAAATTACCAATGGCCAAAGACCGATGGTTGTCATGTACAGACAAATCCATTTAACAGTAGATTGGCTGCAGTACGAATAATATGAGGCTTACATTATGCATTTTGAAGGTGCAGTTGAGATGTGTTAAATCTAAGCGATGTGGAGGAAAATCTTGTTGCGATGTTTGGGGACTGGTGTTTAATACATTGTGGTTTACAAATAAAAGCCAAAGTATTCATCTTTGGCTGTAGACACACCCATCTTTAGATTGGCTTCCACTCATCTAATATGCCAAAAATGTTACAGCGAGAACCATATTATGTTTACATACATTTATAAAAAGACACTTTTGCTTTTATTTCCTCACAAACCAGAATTCAAGCCCAAGGCTACAATCTGGTGTGGCGTGTTTACATGCATGAGACCCACGTATGTTAATTAACATGCACTGTCCCGACCAAATAAACCAATAAATAAATAACTTTAACTAAATAACTAAATTTACTTTTTTTTGTTTAGGTCAATTAGAATTTAAAAAATATTTCTATTTGTCAAATTCCAGAGGAATGAGATATGGAATTTTGTATTACTTTTTACAAAGTCAGAAGTTTACATACACTAAGATTACTATACATTTAAACAATTTGGGAAAGCCCAGATGACGATATCATGTCCTTGGAAGCACAAGTCTGGTTCATCCTTGGGTGCAATTTCAAGACACTTTAAAGTGCCAGGTTCATTGGTTAAAACAATGATGGAAATGTCCAGTCATCATACAGATCATTCAGAAAGAAGGCGGGGTCTGTGTCCCAAAGATGAAGTGCGGTGGTCTGAAATGTGAATATCAACCCAAGAACAAATGCAAAAGACCTGGTGAAGATGCTGAACCTGGTGAGAGTTTGTCATTATCAAGAGTGAAAAAAGTACTGTACCGAGGGCTAAGAGGTACTCTGCCAGGAAGAAGCCCTTACTCCAAAATAAACATGAAAAAGCCGTTTGGAGTTTTCAAATAAAAAAGGATAAAGATTTAAATTTTGAAGACATATCCTGTGGTCTGACAAAAAATACTATATATTTTGGCCATAATGACCTTAGTCATGTTTGGAGGGAAAAGGGGGAATCTTGCAAGCCTGAGAACACCATCCCAACTGTTAAATACGGGGGTGGCAGCATCATGCTGTGGGGTTGCCTGGGGTTGTTTTGCTGCGGGAGGGACTGGTGCACTTCACAAAATAGATGACATCATGAAGAAAGAACACTATGTGGAAATATTGGAGCAACATCTCAAGACATCAGCCAAGACATTAAAGCTTGGGCACAGATGGGTCTTCCAAATGGACATTCCCAAAGCATACTGCCAAACTGGTTACAAAGGGGCTTAAGGATAACAAAGTCAATGTTTTGAAGTGGTCATCAGAAAATCTTGATCTCAATCCAGTTGGAAATGTATGGGCAGAGCTAAAAGGTATGTGCACGCCAGTTCTGTTTGGAGGAATGGACCAAAATTCCTACCAACTATTGAGAGAAGCTTGTGGAAGGATATTCAAAACATTTGACCCTAGTTATACAGCTTAAAGGCAATGCTACCAAATATTAATGAAATGTATGTAAACATTTGTTTTGTAAAAAGTAATACAAAATTGTATATCAAATTCTATCTCTCATTCTTCTGGAAATTGACAAATAGAAATATTTTTTTTAAATTCTAATTGACCTAAAAAAATAAAACTTAATTCTGGTTTCATGTCAGACAGTGACAAAAAAATGCAAATGTGTCTTTTTATAAAGTGTATGTAAACATATGGTTCCCGCTGTATATTAAAAGGCCTGGCAGTTGGATGCACCAAAAAAACTCGAGGCCAGTCCAACACTAAGCTTGAAAAAGAAAATTAAACCTCTACTCTAGTTTCTTGAATATACTTTCTGCAGTTTTGTCCTGTCCCCCGTTTGAGAGCTTGAATGCTCTCATTTGAATTGTGCACTTGTGTGTGGATTGCAGTAATAATGGACGTTCCAGTACATTTGGTCTGACGCCAATGGGCCCAATTGCTTAGCATGCCTGCAGGACATTAATTGATGGCTGGGTTACGCTTTCTAATAAGTGTCATAAATAACGGTTTAGCAGGACGAAGGCGAAAATCTCAAATACATTAACCACCGAGCTGACATCTTAATGGAGATTCAACTGAGATGTGATCAAGCGGAATCCGTCAAGTTGGAATCCATTATTGCAAGGTTGTAGGCAGCAAACTCCGTGATATGGGACGAGAGCTTTACCACTCTGGTCGTGTGTCATTCAGGGCTTTAATGGACAGCCTTGTCAACATGCTCTTCCCGCTCACACATGGCCCTCCACCAACACAGCTGTTGAATATCTGTCAAACCGCTGTGTCGAGGTCCCACACGCCCCCTCCTAAAGCCACTTAGGGGAGCTAGTAAAAACCATGGGCCGTTCAGTGGCAGCATCATTGATTTTATCCCCGAATTATTGTTGAGGACGCACCATCCCCTGCATACCAATGGATGTCCCTTAAAAGCACAAGGGTCATACTAGGCCTTGACTATCACGCTGTTTATGGGGAGAGAACTAGTTTTTGTGCTCGTGAAAAATATGCACACACACGCATGAGCAGAGCCACTATAGCAACGGTTCACAGTTTGCCAGTCACCTACTTTTGGATTTGCAGCCAGAAAGCTCATCAGTGGAATTGCAGGTTTAGCCAACAGAGGATTTTTCTGTGTAACCAAGCCTCATGAATGGGCTGAAAACATCCTGAGCTCCGACAATATAATGTAAGTGGTGCTAGCATTAGTTTCATGCAGGGATTATATGATTTAGCGGTGTGAATGCAAGCGTACAGGGTAGGCTATGGTAGCTTATGTGTATAATTATACAGTGACTGGATATGCACTTGTTTACTTCAATATTTGTAACAGATTTTTAGTAACCATCTGGATAAAATATGTTTTGCTTCCTTTAAAAAGTAAGCCATAAATATTGTGAAGCACACTTTTTCGATCACGGCGGCTTCTACAAAGCTCCGAGATCAATTGTTTTGTAGGTTTTCCGGTGAGAGGGTCCGTCAGCAGTGAAAACCTTCCAAACAATTGATCCTGGAGCGTCCTAGAGACCACCATAATGGAAAGTAAAGGTGCCATGCTAAATGCTCATACAGCCGCTGGGTCACTACAAGGTCAAATATACATAAATATCACTTTTTTTCGCATGAAAAGTTGCATAATGCACCTTTAAAAGATGGAAAATGCTTTTATAACTTTTCAGTTCTATTCTTATTATTATTCTTTCTTCTATTTCTATTCTTCTTTCTTTTATTCAGTTTGAGAGAAATCTTCAATTTAAAATTGTGTGTTTTATGCCCATGAGTTATACATTGCTCATTAGCCTGTGCCATTTTAAGCTCTTAAGGTTAGGGTTAGTTTAGGTCCTATGTCTTGTTACACTATATACCTCCAAACTAAAATTCATATTATTCCATTGTGTATGTAACACATAGGTACAACACACTGTTACATAGCACATACATTGTACTAAATTTGGCATGTACAATGTATCAAGGGTGTAAAAGAAAAAGAGGTTTTTATTGAGCTGAATATTGTCTGCAAGTTAAGCCTTATATTTCTGTGGCGTGCTTGTGGGGTCAACAAAGTAATTGTATTTGAATTTTTACATTTTTAAAATATAATTCGCATATCACGATACTGGAGCCTCAATACGATATGCTTATTGTCAAGTACTCCATAACAAAATATGGCAAATACAATATATTGAGCACAGCCCTAGTCAGAACTGCCATAACCTCTTTCGTGTTTGATTAAGTGACCTGTTCCATATTTTGTCTCTGAAAGCAGTAAGCACACAAGATCAGATTCCCGTTTTGTTTTGATTGAATATTTTCCTTGGTGGTAATTTGCCACTTTTAAGTTAAGTCTCCTTTGCTAAAACTTTCACCTTACCGTCATCAAAGGTGTGCTTAGAGGCTTTAAAATGGAGAGGTAACAGCTAAATGTGCACCACTGCTGTTCTACAATATGATCTTGTTTGTACATTTCAAGGAGGTTGTCACTCAATATCCACTGCTTCAATTGATAATAATGTGAAAATACTCCTCTAACCCATGATTAATGACCTACACTTTCCTTTTCTAAGCTAAAAAAATATGTTGGAGAAAAAAGTTCTTATGATAATCCCTGGACCTTTCAGTGTAGAGTAAAGTAGTAGAAATCACCCACAATGTATTGTTTCTGTCACATAAGAATACCCTTATATTTATCTGTTAAAAAAATGTTTGACTTATGAAAGTTGCCTTAAGAAAGTTGTATATATTGGAGGATGAGTTTACACTTGGGCTACTTTATGCCAACTTCTAAAGTTGCGTGATTACCACTTTAACATTTTAACACATGGTGCTTTCACAGTGCTCTGCTTTTTTCCTTAGCTGCTGTGGGTGATCATTAGTCTCCATTATAAACTGACAGGCTTTGTTAAGGGGTTTCTCAAGTTTATCAAACACATTCTAAGTTTCTATTGTGAATTTCCCTGTGAATGTGAGGCACTTGTGTGTACATTATGTGCTGGTGTTTATTAGGCCCCTGTTTGATGACAGTTCTGCTAGTGGCAAGTAGGTAATTAGCAGGCATTATTCAAATGGGGGACGGAGGAGCTGAGGGTGGGGACCTGTCCACCTGGTTGTCAAAGCTGAAGCTGTCTCGTTCAGCACCACTTACTCCTCACGTTCAGAGCGTCAGAGCCTGTCGCCTAGTTCCCAATCATCATAATGTGCTCTTGTTGCACTCTTCTATACAGCAGGACTGAAACAGGACCAGCTACAGAGGTGTTTATGCTGAAATCTGCACTTTGAAAAGATGATATTGATAATGAGTAAACATTTTATTGTAGTACATCATATTGTACAAAAGCTTATATAGGCATACATGAAAGGAACCGTGACAGTGTTTTTTAACCACTGCGGTGCATGATTTGCAAGAACCATAAAATGCAATGTGTTAACAAGAAAATGGTAACAAAGAACACAAGCGCCTTATATTTTCCCCAATAAATACAGAATGGATGCTGCATGAGTAATACAAACATTATTGATAAAATATATGTAAAGCCTCTACAGTAGTTATTGTATTTGTAACTTCAGATAAGATAAGATAAGATAAGCCTTTATTGATCTCACAATGGAGAAATTCACTCGTTACATTTGGCTCTCAAAAACACCCAGGGTCTGCAGATTAGACAGGAAATGTGCAAACAATTAAATAGTAAATAGAGGTATCTTACTGTATATACAATGAGTACCAAAAACTTTAAGGGGCAAAAAGTATAAACAATAAAAAATAAAAATAGACATACTATAATGAGAAAAATGTCAGTATTAGCAGTGCAGGTTTACAGTCATAGTGCGAGTGTGATAAAGTGATGTAGATACAGAGATTATTGCACGTTTTGCTTAAAGGTTATTGCACATGAGTTACTTTACAGTAGTGTTGTACTGAGGGTGTCTCAGTCTTCTGAAAGAGCTGCTCAGCTCCTCTATAAAACCCAACCCAAGCGTAATAATATGGTAATTACTAATATAAATGGGGCATATTGATGAAAACCCTAAGATGAAGAAGGCCTGTATTTCATTATTTGACCTGTGCTGTAGAGCAGTGGTTCCCATCCAGGGGTACGGTATAGGGTACCATTGGGGTACTCGAGGACTTAGAGGGGGCTACTTAGAACAATTTCAGATTTAAGAAGAGAGTGATACTGGACATTAGTTTGAAAGGAAAATCTATTTTATTGCAGTAAAATGTATTGTTTTGCGAGTATTTTAGGCGTATTTTGAACACAACGTTGCCTGTTTTTACTTACAAATAGTCCCTTCAAGTGACTGTTTTCTAAATAAGCTGTAACATCTCTTCAGGGAGGGGGTACAGAGAAGGGGTCCAGACAAAAAAGGCTGGGATCTGCTGTAGAGTGACCATATTATTAAGCGTTTGTGAAAAATGTTTTTAAATGAATACTCTAAAATATGGGGAAACATGGGGCATTCATTTCGGAATAGTTAATAAAAACTAAACCATTTGCCCTGCCTCTCTGCCAACCAGGACTACCGTGTGTGTAATTGATCAGTTAGCAGCTCAAGACCTCCACCTCACACACTTCATATTTAGTCAACATGTTTGTCAGACTAAATGGCTTCCTATCTCCTCTCATATTTACCTACTCACTCAGAAAACACTGCTAAAGTCCCATTTTCCCCCAAGTGCAGTCGGAGGGCCAATGTGCCCGCTGAATAGATTAACCCCGAAGTGGCATTGCAGTATATCTCACTCACAGTAGATTAACTTAGATATTTAGCTGTTCAGCAAACAAGTGTGCAGTGCGGCTGCAGCAAAAGGTCCTGGGTTTGAGACCCACGGGGGCCTTCCTGTCTGAAGTTTGCACGCGCGTCACATGTCTGGATGGGTTTTCCCCTGATCAACCCTAAACCTCAGGTAATCTTGATCATAAAACTATCTCAAGGTCTGGACGAGATAAGCTTATATAAATGGGCCCACATTTTTGTTTTTAAAGCATGAAAACACAACATATTTTAAACACAAGAATTAAACAAAAAACAAAAACAGCAAAACCCAAAGAAAACTCAATGTAAGGAGTATATCCTGTGGACACTGTCTCTGTACAAAGAATTAGTCTTTTTCAGCTGCTGTTCGGCCATGTGTGGTTCGCCAGAGGTTTGTTTGACTGCGCGTGAAATCAGACATGCTTAACTCCCTCAGCTCATAGTGGATTTGCACATTTTAAAGACAACTGTCTTTGGATTTTGCTGGACCACCAGCTAATCCTTTGTTACCAGCGGGACTGCGGCTCTGCTCAGTCCACGCCCGTCTTAATAGAATACTACTGCCCTCATGTGGAAGTGCTGTGTATCTACAGCTTGCCTTTCCGTTCATTTTCTGAAATTCAATAAACATACCATCGATGTATCACTTAATACAATACAGCTACAGATTACATATAGGCCTATAAAAAGCATAGGTTGAGCTGAAGCCAGTGCAAAATACAATAAAACAAACAGTCAGTCAGGGCATAGGACGCAAAATGAAACAATGAATGAAATAAAACAAACCAGGGATGTCAAAGTATTTGGTTTAACTTATGATTAATCACAAGATAATTAACTATTTAATGATGAATGCGTTGCTAATTAATTGCTTGACATGTTTGACTGAACGTACACATGAAAATAGCTATTAATGTGTTAATGATGTGAGCAAGCACTTTAAATAAGAGCATTTTATGTAGGCGTTTTAATAATGAACGAAGACTAACATGATTAATCTTGATTAAAAGTGTAATTACTTTGACTTAAAAGGTTAATCAATTGACAGCAGTAAAAATATATAATATACAGAATATATATAAACAGATACTAGGCAATATAGCTTAGGAAAGAAAACAGTAGAAAAGACAAACTGAACCATGAATCATGTAACATAGGCTATGAATTTATTATGTTATCTCTCTCTTAATGCTTATGTAAAATATTGGCTTATAAGTGAGCTATACTAAATAAGTTGTATTTCATGATAACTAATAGGCTGCAACATATAATCAAGGCATACTTGAGCACTTTTCAACACTTTGCTGAATGTGTCTCCCTTCCTTGCTCTTTGTCACCTTTTCATGCTGAGTGTTCTGTCGAAATAAAACCTTTACACGGGTGAATGTGGAAAACAAATCCTTAATTTAAAGCTCTCTGGGGTTGTGCTGTGTAGTATTTGTTGTATCGTCATACAGTTTTTCTATCCTGTTACCCAAAATATCCACAAGGTGGTGGTAAGCCCCTGACACATATGCCTATACATCAGTCTTCTTGCTTCATTGATTCAAAACATTAAAGTCACGGTGGCACAGTGGTTAGCGCTCGTGCTTCAGAGCTAGAAGGTCCTAGGTTCGATCGCCCCGGGCCGGACGGGGCCTTTCTGTGTGTGAGTTTGCATGTTCTCCCCGTGTCTGCGTAGGTTTCCTCTAGATCCACAAACATGTACAATAGGTTAGGATGAATGAGAGTGTGTTTTTGAGAGAGCGGGTGGAGGACGAAGCATGGAAATTAGCCCATAGCTACAATCCGGTGTGGCGTGTTTACATGCATGAGACCCATATGTGTTCATTAACATACACTGTCCCGACCAAATAAACCGATAAAAAATAAATAAAAGATCCACTGAATACATACCACAGCAATCTGCACAATGCCTTCATTTCAAAGTGTATTTTTTGTACAATGCCCCATAATTATGTGTCAGTATAGTGGAGCGATCTACAGAAAATATATAAAATGCAGAGAAGTACTTTTAAATCTTATTATGGAGTGAACATGGGTGATTAACAGCATAGTGGCACAGTGGTTAGTGGATCAGCTAGGCCTTTGTGTGAAGTTTGCATATTCGAAATTTCATCGAAATGCAATCTCTGCTTTGGTCCATCTCAATAATCGTCATTGGACTTTATAATCGACAGGTTTACAGCCATTTCTTTGGCACAACCTGTACCAGTTTGGGAGTTTGGACGAGACAATGGAAGACTTTTGTGTGTTAAATGAACCTGATGAAAGCATTTGGTTTTGTTTGAGCTGAGGTTGAATTAAAATATGTTTTATTTATTATGAACAAATAAATCGAATCGAAAATCGAGATTGATCAATATGGGGAAAATAATCGTGATTATTTTTTTCCCCAAATCGCCCAGCCCTATCTTCTCCTATGTCTATGTTTTCTTCCGGTGCTCTGTTTCCCCTAAGAATTCTGAGTCTGGATGGGACTTAAAGAAATGTCCATATATTAAAACAACCATGTTAGATAGAGTGTTGTAACAGAATAACCATTGGAGAAATCATCTTGAACATAGTAAAGTTGAATCTGGTGCAGATCTTTGGTATACTGTGGTCCTCAAAACCTCCTTGTGGTGTGGCGCTCTGGTGCTGTCCTCATGTGATTTAGTGTAGTGCATGGCTCACTATACTCCCACTTGCACACAGGCAGGCTAAGCTAATGGTAGGGGGACCCTGTCAGACCCAGGCCCTCATCACGAGCATCCAGCCATTAGGGTTCAAGCTCATAGGTGGCCATTACCACACAGAGCTTGATATCTGCACAGGAACGGGACAGGAGGTGGGGGGGGGGGGAGACCGGTCAGTGTCCAGGCGCACGCTCATGCCGGGCTGCACTTCCCAAGGACATTAGCAGTGCAGTTCACAGGCGCTCGGGTGGCAGCCTATCATTACTGTGCTTGCTCGGGCCCAGAGAGGTGATAACGGAGGGGGAATTGTGGGCTTTCATGTATCCACAAACTGGTCCACGGGATGCCAAGCCGAGTGTGGTAATTTAGCACAGAGGTTACGGAAAAAGGAGGGTTAGTTTAATGGTGAGTTTGGGTGACCATGTAAAAGCCCTCATCAGCGAGTGGGTGATGGACTGAATAGTGGGAGCAGAGACTGGAGAGTCTGTAAGCTTATAACAGAGCTATGCTTTGAGACATGTTGTTGGTTAGTATAGGCCTATAGTATTGTAGTGTACGTTTGATTACCAATAATATGGAGTAGATACATGTGTTTAGTATTTACATTGTTTTTGCATTGGACTGTGTGATTGTACAACACAACAAAGCTCTTAACATTCATCAGCAACTGCAGTTTGATTATGCAGCTCAAGCATTTAAAGGCAAGATGTCACACAAAGGTAAATATGCTGTTTGGTTAATAACCTGCAGCAACGAAAATGACATAAACTCACAAAAGACACAATTCACAAAAATGTTATCCAGGACTATTTGCATTTGTCTCCAAAAATTCACTGTCAATTTCACATTTAAAAAAAAAGAAAGAAATCAATTCACCATCTCTGTCTCCCTTGGCAACAGGTTATAATCCATAGTTACGATGAGCGGTTGCTAGGTGCGTTGCCGAGATACGGAGCGTATTGGTGCTGCTGAGGAGGCCACCAGGTCCTGGATGATGGCGTGGAGCTGAGGGACAGGTGAGAGCATGACAAGAGACGGCAATGAGGAGAGGAAATGGACTGGCATTGCTCAAAATGACTAAAAACCTCGGTGCGCACAGAGGAAGAACACAGGGCTGCAGCAGCACTGTGGTAAACACAGGGACACAAAGGCACTGCTTCGGTTTAATAGCACAGTACTGGCATGGCCTATTACTTTGCCACATCCATTGGGATTTGAAAAATAAAAACTGCCTATAGATAATTATAATGAAATAGCCTAATTATCTCCCCAAAAACCAACATAAAAAGAATGAGGGGGGAGAAATCTTAATGACAGCTCAGTTGAGTGTCATGGAAAAAACTTTGTCTTCGAAGTATAAGGCAAGGCAAGAGAAGGAGAAAAGGTTATAAAAATGTTAGAAAATGTGTTGTGTTCGAAGAGCTAAAATGTTGTATCCATTTGCACAAGAGCCATATTTCTGTAAGGTAGAGTCATGATGATGATGGGGACCTGTGGGACTATTTACTCAGCCTGAGTTTTCTGCCCGTGAGTGGAAAGTGTTATTTCATATGGAACCTGCAGCAGCAAAGCGCCGCTCCCAGTACAAAAACCTTCACCCCTAGGGGGCAGTAGCGCCGTACGCAACCACTTGGGACACTTTCTGCTCGTTCCTGAGATCAAAGGCAGTGCCGTGGCAGCAGCAGCCATCACCCTCCTCTGTCAAGCTCTGGACTAGTTTCTGACAGTCCAAAAAAGATATTAACATGATGTCATAGTGTAAAAATACATGCTTAAAAACATTTTGTTGTTGTTGTTGTTGTTGTTGTTGTCTGAACAGTTATGGAGACAACATTATCACTCAAAAATACTATATGTAAAATCTATATTTGTTGTGGAATTAAAGTAAAAGACTTGGAGCTAACATGTTCAAAAAGTAAAATATCAAATACAAAAGGAAATATATTATGTGATAATTCTGTGTTGGCATAAAAAATGTGAGGAAAAAAGGATAAATAAAATATGTGTTTATTTATCTATTTATTCAACCATAGAGGTGCAGTGGGGCTTTTAGTGTTTAAGTGTCATTTTTACTACTTTTCTGGCTTAAATACTGCTTCTGAAGTCCTGCTGGAGTTGTCTTAAATAAGTACACAAGAAATGGTGGAGGGGCTCTCATTATTTTCATAATCATTTATCATTAATTTTAAAAGTGCAAGCTGTAAACATGATCGAATACAGAATGTTGGGAGCTGTTAAACGATAGACAAACCTTATGTTGATTGAATGCCTTTTCCCTGTCAGTTTATACGTATGGCGCTCTAACGTCACCCTGTAACTTTGCTCTGAGGACAGACCCCCTTTGGTTGATTGGAATGACTTCCCTAATTGGATTCCATTCCTAATTGAAATGTAGTAAAAATGCATCAGTGGACGTGGAACCAACAATTACCTCATGCAAATCTCTTGATGAATTGATGCGGGGGGCTGTAATTGCAGCTGTTAAAAAAAAAAATACATTGATTTCTCCTGGAATAGCATCAATTCACATCACCTCTCACTGGAGTTTCATCTTCCACATGTGAAAGCGTTTGTCACTGCGCTGTGTTCTTGTTTGGAGGTGCGCTGAGAAATGAAAACATCTGCATCCTTTCACGTGGAAATGCCAGACAGATTGGGCATTTGAGAGTTTGTTTCACGTCATACATTTGGGCGTGCAAAGGAAGGGAACTAAAGTAGAAATGTCTTTGGCTTTGTTTCCCTCTTCATCATGATGTTTGGCAGGTTATGACTATCTGTCATTTGTGTAGAAACACAGGCTGCTCAGGCTGTGGCTCAGACAAAAGCACACACACACACTGTTGCATACTGGAGCACAACAAAAAGGATGTATCCAAAAATGCTCTCATTTCTTCTTCTGTCAATATAGCGAACGACATGCCTTGGTCTTCTGATGAGGACAGCAGTGTAGGAAGGGGTTAAAGCATCTTCTGAGTTATTGCCTACCACTGTAGTCATAGCAACAGGTTAATAAGTACTTCTCTGATCTTCCTCTGTTGCTGCACAGGTTGCTAAGATACAAATAGCATCCTGGACTTAGTGGACTGAACTAAAACATCTTTTAATAAAAATTAACTTTCATTAATTAAACACATGCATCTAATATGGTTGGCAAGACTGCCCTATGTCGTGAAAAAAATCTTATAAATCAACCCAGTGTTGCACCTACAGTCACAGAGATTGCAAATACTTCATTTGACCTATCCAGGCCAAAATCATGCACAAGAAAACACAAGTGACTTCTTATGAACGGCTACTACCTCATCCCTTGGAGCCGAGTGGTTGGCTCATGTCTAAAGGTAAACGGGCCAATCAGCTTTGGAACGGAGTGGCTGTTCCTAGACGTGTGCGAGAAACCAAGGGCAAATTAAGCATTGCCTCTGAGTTGCATCATTCTCTCTCACAGCTCTATTAGTAGGCTAGCCACAATGTCTCTTTACGAGAGCTCCTCTCAGAGCAGAATTAGGCACACTTCCCTGCAGTGATATGTCTTTTTATGAAGCACGCTGACACCCTGTGTGCCAGTTCCTACAGGAACAAACCACATTTTCTGGTAAAAAACTATGGCAAGTCTGGATACCCCTGCTCCGCATGATGTGACTTATGAGCTCCAGCGGCACCAGCTATTATACGCAGAATTTCCATTTGATTCCAACTTGATTAACTTCTCTGACATTAAGATGAAACACTAATAATCTGATAATGGCCAACAATGATGAGAATACTGATTAGAAACGATTTCTCTGCATCATACTCACCTTCTCTGCCCTATATTTTTGTTCTGTCCTGTTCGACTCCATTTCCAAATGGAAGAATTTGTCAGAGAAAGATGCATTGAGTCAGAACGATAGACTTTTGTTTAGACTGACACCACAAGTGAATAAACAGACACACTGCTTGATTGGAGGAAGCTGTGAGGCCGCAGTAGGGAGCGCACAAGTCGTTTTTGAAGATAATGCTCGATCCCTCAGTTCTCTTTTGTCACAGAGCCTCATTCTTTCTCTTGGGCTTGGTTCAGCTGGCAGTCTGCAGTGGCTATTTACATCCATAGTGTGATATGTGTGCTCCAAAATTAGCCCTTACCCATGTGTGCTAATTTGGCAGCCGTAATTGTGTATTTGTGTGATTAGGACTGTAATAGCAAAATAATGACACTTCATTTTGATTTATGGGAGCGGGTGACAGTTTGTGTCTGGAAGGTGCCAGGTAAAATGACACCGGCCCATCAGCGCTAAAGTGATCTTTAGCTAATCCATTCAGATGTGTCGTGGGACATGTGTGTCACCGAGTCTGAAGGTCATGCAAACCTTTGTCTGACGTGTCACTGATGCGTGAATATCAAAGAGATCCCACAATGGAAGAAGACACAGGGTTAATCCACTTGCTTTATTAAAATGATATAGAGAAGATTTGAAAGATTTTGACAGCACAAGGATGATAAAGCTCAATCACTGCATAAGTGATTTTCAATTCACAGAAAGAAAAAGGGACACAAATTTCAAAGTGTGCGCTCTTAAGCACAACAGTCCTGTTCTCTGTGCATGTACAGATGAAGGCAGCCCACTCTCCAATACTGATTAAAGGCTCTCGGCTCCCACGGGGCGCCCGGCTGCTTTGGGTTCCTTCAATGGTTGCCTTGATTACTTGATTGGACTCATTGATTGAAGGAGAACTTTAATGACCTATTATCTGAAGTGTTAATCAGGTGTTGACGGACAGCTGAGGGCTGAAGGCCAAACTGGACAGAACTCGCAAGACTCCTGCTGCTCGCTGACTCAAGGCCCGAATGCCGCACAGGACTGTGTTATGGTTCGGTCACATGCATCTGTGACTCAGATGTTTTTTGCTCAAGCTACTACATTTATTTTTCACAATCCATCCACTCACATAAGTGCAGTAAAGTAATTTTAGATTTGTGAATGTTGACAATATTTTCCTGCTACATTATTCATACTTTAAAAAAATACATTAAAAAATGTCCCAAAGAGATCACTCCATAAGGTAATAATAACAGTGCAGTTCCTCCTTATAAAAAGCAAAGCCTTCATGCTAGTCAAATAGACCCAATAAAAGCGGACCAGTTTGACAGTTCAGATACTGACACGTTTAGAGCTAACTTTGACTCTTTAAAAAGGCTCCTTATTCTACACTATCTGAATGGCCATTTAAGAAAAAAAAGACCAACGTTTTCCACTACGTTTATTGTAGACAAAAAGTGAAATAAAAAAGACTTTACTTCTAACCATCTTTTCCTCGGTTTGTACAGTATCTGTCGTCCATTTACAAGTTACTGCCGCCTGCATCACCTTCAGTATCACCCAATGATGCCAGTAACTAATTACTTAGTAATGGATCACTGTAATCAGATTACTTTTTTCAGTAACTAGTAATCTAACGCGGTACTATTTCCAAACAAGTAATCAGATTTAAGTTACTTTTCCAAATCACTGTGAGTTACTATTTTGTCATTTTCCTTTGGAAAAAAAGACATTTATTTTTGCATCTTGATGGGTGAAGTAACATAACGTCACAATTTCAGCCTAAAAACACTGGTCAGGGAGAGAGATGGAAATACGTCACTTTTCTGAGTCTGCGTCAGCTTTGTTGATGTTATTGTTAAAACACACTTCCAATAAAGAGTGTTGGTAAAAGGGGTTGTCATTAGTGTGCTGAGGCGGTGGAGATGTTGTTGGCCGTAGCTGAATGTAACTAATATAGTAACTTGTAATGTAACTTAGTTACTTTTAAAGTTAAGTAATCAGTAAAGTAACTAAGTTACTTTTCAAAGGAGTAATCAGTTATCAGTAATCAATTACTTTTTCAAGTAATCTGTGGCAACACTGGTATCACCTAATGAAATCTCCCCTGAACCCCTCGCCACGCCCCCCGCTCCCCACCTCGTCCCTCCTCCTCCCTCGGCCACCGGCCCACCGCATTTCAGCCTTGTCTTTAATTATCTCCCTTTTCAATCCCGGCGTCT
This sequence comes from Neogobius melanostomus, assembly GCA_007210695.1. Lineage (NCBI taxonomy): Eukaryota > Metazoa > Chordata > Actinopteri > Gobiiformes > Gobiidae > Neogobius > Neogobius melanostomus. The sequence continues at coordinate 4,626,025 of VHKM01000131.1, forward strand.
CCAGGTCTCATCAATGCTTCTTAATTTCCATCGATACGGCCGCAGCCCATAAGCTCTCCACACCTGTCCGGTCGCCATGGCAACCTCACCTCTGACAACAAAGAGCTCTGTAAGACACGGCGTGCTGTATTCCCCTTGATTAGATATTGATTAAGCTTTTGTAATACATAATAGGATCAAAGCGATTGTGTGGCTTTTTTTTTACTTTCCCCGCCTTCTCCTCGCACTTATTTAGTTAGGCCCTTTTGTTATTCGGGAGTCTGCATGTTAAGCGGGTCGGGATCAAAGAGAGAGAGAAATACCATGGGCGATATATACATACACACAGGCCCGTGCGGAGGCCAAAACACATGCAAATCAACATTATAAAGAGTGCGACGACAGCACGTTTATGTTGGGGGAAAGTGGCATTGCTTATGCGCCGCGGCATGTTCCATTAACGGGACATGCTAATAGTGCCTGTTGGAGTGTGGAGAGTGTCCCTAATGGATGCACTGATGGATTAATGGACTATAAGAGTCAAACGCTAAATACATCCTAAGTGACATGCGATAAGTCAGGATAGTAAATATTTGTGTAGAGCATGGGGAAGAAGTTGAAAAGCCATTACGCGTGATTACCTGTGGACATGACATTCTTTTTAGTTAAATGTGACACAAAGTAATGGTGCGTTGCCCAGTTCCCCCTTCCGACTTATTAGTATGCAGAGGGCCGATGACATGAGACAATTGGGTTTGTTCAGACCTAAGGAATTAGCCCCTGAAAAATTGGCGCTTTGGGTCTAAGTACTGCGTGAAATGTCCAGAATGTAATAAGGTTGATTTTGCCATCTTAGCTTGATCTACTTCAAAGTGCACACAGCATTTTGTAGGTTCTTCATGTTGACGATACATTTCTGCACAATAGTTACACGAACATTAAAGCAGAATTAAAGAGGGGGTATTATGCTTTTTTCAATCACATAGCACCAGTCTATAGCATACTACAATGATGACGTAACCTTCTGTTGCTCTGTATATGCAGTAAATTAAAATAACTGCCTTGAATAAAATTGCTCTCTCAAAATGGCTGTACTGAACGTCTTGAAATAGGCCTCTGTCTCTTTAAGAAGCTTTCCGACACGCCCCCTTCAGCACACTGCTGTGGCATCTAAACAACACTACTGTGCGGGGAGGGGGCTCTGCTGAGCTGAGGAGCAGTGGTTGGTGGCTTGGCTAGTGACGAAAGGTCCAGAGGCGTCTCCAGGAGGTGGGGGCGTTCCTAGGAGGACTGAGGCATAGCTACACCTAAAATGGCTGCCGTCTAAGTTTTACTGATTACTCAAAAATATGTGAATGAGCCAAGGCAACACTCCAGGCATGTGTTTAATGAGGGAATGACATAATAACATGATATAAAGCTTGAAAAAGTCGATTTTACATAATACCCCCCTCATGCCCCCAGAGGCCATAAGCGCCACTGCAGGTTGCGTTTTCTTGCTCATTATTGTCCATGAGAGTAAATAGTACGCTGAGAGAAAAGACAAAGGGAGATAGGGATATTGTACATCCAATTACACAATGGAGATTTTTTTTTTCACTCAAACCTGGCTGTATACTGTTTAAGTGGCGCTAGCCTGCAGTTTTGCTTGTTATCCTGTTAGCTTCTTCGTGATTCCATTAGTGTGTATTGCGCCTCCAACCCGGTGCAGGGAAAGTTGCAATTGTGGTTTTCTGGCCAGAGACACCAGGGGCAGAAAAAAGTCCCCCCCCCCCCCCACACACACACACACACACACACACACATAAATCATCCCATCAACACTTGTATTGTTTAGTACTGCTTTAACTATACTACAAAAAGTTTGCGATGAAGATATCCCCCAACTTTATTCTTACAATACTTATACATTGCGTTGCTGTATACGCTTTCTGAATCATTCTCTAGTCATTTCGAAAAGGGAAACAAAATGTTCCTTCTTTCAGGCAGGTTCTTTTTTCTTTTTTTTCCTTTTCAATATACTCACGACTTCCTTGACACACATTGATGCAGAAGACTGGTAGAATGAAAACTATACATTTCTCTGAATGGATTGAACTAGCACAGACTTAAACTAATCTTTCCAATCCATTTTCCCATCGCTCTGCTGGAAGCTTCCACTTGAACTCTTTAAAACACCACTCAAACAACACCAATAAAGTAAATACACTCCAGAAAATGGTTGTTGGATTTACGCCTAAGATTTGCGGGATACGAGGTTGAGTAAAACGATTTTTCTCTTGCCGCACTGGGAGAACGGGGTCACAACTGTGGATAAACCCAAGTACCGTAAAGCGCCATGTTTGGAGCAATCTGACCTTTTTTTAACAACTCAAACAAGGGTAAAGACAACAAAATGTAATAACTTTCCCCTATCTAATCCATACTTCACGATTATCCCTCACTCCAAAACATTGGAAAGAATGGAACTGTCAAAAGAGTCTTGTTGTTCCATTTTCTTTCCCACGGCCCCCCTCCTGCAGACAAACAAACAAACCCCTGTTAGCACATTTCATCAGCTTTAGGGGTTACAGAACAGATTGAGTATCGACAACGGTGGCTGTCGAGGCTTATGGCTCAAAAGCAGCCGGTCGGGGGAAAATCTCAGGGGTAGAAGATGCAATCGAAAGGACCAAAATAATTCTGCAGGACTCACTCCAGGAACAATCCAGTTTGTCATGTGGAATCATGGAGTGTCTGGCGCACAATGAAAAAGACTCCCCGGGGGATTTGGCCAACGGGAGTCAACATGTGAATAGCCGCGAGTTAGTGCAGCACCTGGCTGGTCTTTGTCTTTTTATCATCTGCAAATTTAGCAACCGTAAATCTATTTCCGCATCAACACCACTGCACAGAAAGTCCAATAAACAAGAAATGATGTCCAGTATCTAGGGATTTTTTTTGTCTTTTTTTGTTTTGTCGTTGTCATTGTTTGCCTCTGGCGTGTCATAGCAAAGTATTCTGGGAGCAATTACTGTCAGAGGGTGTTAACGTTACCTTCTGTTGTGACGGACAGTAGAAAATCATTCAGCTGTCTCAATTGGTGAAAGAGTTAAAGCAGCAGAATGTAACTGCTTTGCTCAAAATCAAATGGTATTGTTAAAGCGCGCACACACACACACACACACACACGCACACACACACACACACCAAACACCAGTGTTGGGAAAGTTACTTTAAAATTGTAATATATTCTATATTAGTAGTTACAGTTAAAAAAAAAAAATGTTTGTATTGCATATAACAGTTTCAAAAATGTAGCTGAGTTACCTTTATCAAAATATAAACTGAAAATAGTAATAATGCCACCTTTGCTTTCCCCATTCTCTCTGTTTAGTTTTGACGACGTTAGATACACACAACTGCAGATCTCATACAGTAACTGTAAACATGTTTTCAGCAGCTCTAACTTATGCCCCTAGAGGCCATGAGCGACACTGCAGGTGTCGTAGCATGTTGCGGTTTTTTACTCATTAATTATCCGTGAGAGTAAATACTACGCTGACACAAAGACAAAGGGAGAGAGGGATATTGTACATCCAATTACACAATGGAGATATTTTTTTTCACTCTAACTTGGCTGTAAATACTGTTTAAGTGGTTAGCTTTTCTACGTGATTCTATTAGTGTACATTGGGGCCTCCGACTCGTAGGCAGCAAAGTTGCAATTGTGGTTTTCTGGCCAGAGACACCAAGGGGAGATGAGAGACCCCCCAATCATTCCATTAGCACTTGTATTACACCCAGAGGGACTTCGAAAATAATGTATTAAGATAAACAAGTTACTTAGTACTGCTTTAATTACACTTGTAACTCGAGTTACTTGAAATGTAATGAGAATTATATTACAGTATTTTGTTTAGGTGACATATTAACTCGTTACTTTTGTAATACGTTACCCCAACACTGCCAACCAAACATATTAAGATATTAAACAGGAGGCTGGGAACAGATGAACCAGATGAGAAAACACCATCAGAAGAGCCGTCTGCACCGGGAGCACTACACACAGTCGGGTCGGCCAATCAGTCCGACAACCCATTAGTCCGACATCTCATTATTCTGAAAATGTCCCATTGAGTAGGGGTTGAAAAATAAAAGTAGGTTCAGGCAAGAGTCCATTGACCTTAAGGTTAGGGCCAATGGTTGTATATGGGTTTCTAATCCACAACACAACTGGGTTAGAGATGTCGGACTAAAGGCATGGCACCATACAGTCACCAGGCCACCCTTGTTCCTATTTATTTATCTTTTTCAATCACTCAAATTCTGCTTTTGTACATTCAAATTTCAAACACTTAAAACACCCATGGATGTCTAACCATTAGGTCTGGTTTTGAAATGTTTATTTACTCTTACAACATGGTAGCGCAGCTGTTATCGCTCGTGCGTCACAGCGAGAAGTTCCGGGGCTCGATCCCCGGCCGGATGGGCCACATTGAGTTGCCTTGTGTACGAAATGTGTACACAAGGCAACTTATAAATAAAGTTGCCTTGCCATGTCTTGCTTTTCTGTGTGGAATTTGGAGGGGCTGATGGCGCAGATTGGCAGCCACACATCCGTCAGTCTACACTTACCACTAAGTATGGCGTGAATGTAAACTTGTCCCATCCAAACTGCGTTGTGACGGTGTCTGTGAAAAGCACTATACAAATAAAGTCATTTCCTTTCCTTATTTCTGCAGCCAGTGCTTACGGCTCTTGTGGCTTAAAGAGTGATCTTCCTGTTACTTTGAGTTACAGTGTACTGTATGGACACAAATTACATCAACAGTTTTAGATATTAGCCATGGTTTGTTAAGTCCTCTCACCCATGAATTACAGAAAGATTGGCTAAAGCAGGGTCGTAATAACAGGACAAAGTGATTAAGATGCTAATAATAGGGGATGTTTGAGGTTACAAAAAGAGCACCAGATAAGCCTACCCATTGAAAAAAAAATGCAGAAAGAAAATCCAGTTCTGTGGGCCTGCTTTAACGCACACATGATGAAAAGCAGCGCTCATGTCACCTGATTTTGTTTCCTCTGTTACACGTCCACAAGACACCGCTGGAATATCCATTTCCTTTTAATCAATTTGCAATTTAGTTCCCACCCTCTCGCAATTTCCCTTCCATTTATTATGCATTATTCGCCCTTTTTAAATGATTTTCAACTAACCTTCTCATTTAATTTGGTATGCAGATATGGTTGGCGCTGTTAGCTCAATTAATACAATGACATGTCCTAAATGTGTTCTTTTTATAACCCAAGGCCTGTTTATGGACATCTTTTCCACAACGAGGCTTTGCTTCTAAGTGTAAACAGCAGTGTTAAAGTTGTTTGGAATAAGAATAAATGTAAAAGAAAGTGTTAATATGAACACTAAGGTAACACTTTTTAATTCAGTGAAATAGCATAATGGTGCAATATTTACATTTTTATGTTCAGCCAAAATGTTGTACAGACCTCTCTCTCCTATGTGCATGATGACACAGGAAAAATGATGTTAAAAATAGGACAGGACCAAGCATTTTCTACAGGACTGTGCTTTATTTTAGTCTAAGCAGAATATAATGAACTAGAACTACAGAGTTCAGAAGCACTATGGGAGTTATCACTCCGAAACAGGGAAACAGACCGAGCCAACATTAATTCAAATTACGTCTCTGTTTCAAACAAAAGAAGAGATAATTTAATCAACAAATGTAAGCAAAAATAAATTGAATTTATTTAACTAATCTATATTTATGTTAAATTATTCATTATGTCAATAAATGACTGGAATGAAATTAAGACAGTGAAGCTGGGAATGTATAATTTAGCATACAAAGATAGATGGTGCAAAACGTCTCATGATTAAATATAAATTAAAGGCTCTATTCAAACACTTGATTAGAGCAAAGTGCTCAGTCATCTGAGTTTGTTTACATTTTGGTCCTTGTAACCAATGACAATGGAAGTCGATGACCATATCCTTAGTGTCGAATGGACTTGAGGCAAACTGATTCTTTACAACAGATCGTTCAGAGAGTTTTTGGCATCCCACATTACAGTGTGTGTGACCACTGTTCACAGGTAGTACTGTCAGAGAACAGGCTGGGGTTAAGGCAGAATTCCCTCCTAACACAAATCTGACGGCAGCAAAGCATTGTGGCACATTGTACTTCTCCGACAGCATGTTTCCACAGTGCTGTACATCACAACACACAGATCATGAAAAGTTGACCGTAAACAGAAACACATCAGTGATTATTCGAACAAAGCTGTTACCTAAAGAAAAACAAACATGACAGTTTTCGTGTGTCTGAAACAGTGGGATGTGACAGCAAATTACTCACAATCAATCCATGCTTTTCCTTTTAACATCCAAAGGCATCAAATGAGATTCTCTGTAGTGCTGAACTCTGTTGTGCAATGGATTCTTCTTCTCTTTTTGTTTTCAGAATCCGTGTGACTTGTACTGTCAGTCCCCATTTACAATGCAGATTGTACACAGATGACTTGAGTTAGGAAAGGAAAGTTAATATATCTTTTCATTAAAATGATGCATGCAGTTTCTGATACATAGATTGTGCAGTTGAAAAATAACTTACACATCAAAAACAATTAAACCCATTTCAGTACAAGAGCACTCAGGAAGTGCTTACTCTGTGTTCATCCCAGCTTCAGCTGATGATTAATCAAAGAAGAAATTAAAGCATTTAACAAATGGTAAACATGGGTATAAAATGCCATTTTTGAACATCAGTGCTATACAAGAAATAAAACATTTTTTTTGATAAATCTGTCTCATAGCTTCCTTTTCTTGAATGAAATATATTACGTTTTTTATTATTCAAACCTGTCTATTGTATGAGCTATAAAGAATGTTAAACAGAATTGAAAAATAAGCTATCGTATGTACAAGTCGACGCAGTTGTGTGGTCAGAGCAGTAGCAGATAAGGTCAAGCGCGTGGGTCTCTCGTGGAGGTCTATGGTTCTTATAACCTCGGCATGAGTAAATACTTGTATGCATTGTCTTCTATAAAGGCGTATGTACAGAATAAACAATTTCTCTTGCAGCTTGAAAAATTCATTAGGTAAAACAAACTCCTTTCTATTTTGCGGAAGGCTAGACTTACACCTCTAATGTTATTTTTGGACACAACTTCAAGTAGTAAGTGTGGATGAACTCCGCTGTCCATCAGGCCCATTTACACTAAGCCAATTACTTCAGACGTCATCTTCTTTCTGTCAGGAAATCAAAACATGTCCGTGCACATGACAGCTCTCTGCAGGGCCTCAGCTCAGCCTCAGACCAATCTGCCACAAATGCCCCGTAAGCCTCAAGTTAATGCTTGTAGGATGCATGTTCAGAGCCCAGACTATGAGGGCTTAAAAGGACTCTCCCAGATCCCTGCGCTGCTGTGGATACGTTTTTTTTGTTTTGTTTTTTTTGTTAGTGACATCATTGTCCCACAGAGTTCAGCTTCTCCACACAAACTGCTGTACGACCGTCTGTATTTTATATGTTATTTACACAAGGTCATAGAAAAAAAGTCTTTGTCTTCATTACTCAGGCATGTTTGGAGCACACCGAAAGCAATTGACTGTGCATTGTTGCTTGGATGTATACTTTCACTTGATTTTTGAACGGCGGTGGTCGATAATCCAAAAAACGCTATAGGTTAGTCAGCCCTTCTGCTCGCTCCCTGCTGCTTGCGCATGCTCTTCAGCCCACACAGACCGTTGCGATCCGGCTCGACCTCCCCTCACGACCAACGGGGTAAGGCAAGGCTCTGAACCTCTCCACTAATCATGACATCATGGCACCTGATGCCCTGAGTATAGGGAGCGATTTTGTGGAGTTTCAGTTTTAGCACACAGCACCCCTGCCACGTGGTGCACTTTTCCCCCCACACAGTTTCCTACAACCCAATGCACCCAAAATCCACAGCAAGTGAGATGATGGAAAAGCTCTCTCTCTCCCAAAGCAGCCATTTAACGAGAGGCATTAATTTCGCTCCTCTTGTCCAACAGGTTTTTTTTTTTAATTATCTCTCTCTACTTTCAGTCAATTACATTTCGCTTCCTTTCCTTGACAATCACTGCTATTTTTGGGTGAGCACCTAAGAGTGGGATTAGAAATGAGAAAATAAGGACGTTTTGTGGCGATGGTTCTTAACTGGTGGGCTGGGGCCAAAAAAGGGTGGCCATTTTCAGTGGGTTACGAGACTTTGCTTATACATCACTGTTGATACATTGTTGTAATAGTTTTCTAACAGTCTTGCTTTTGAACAATGTCAATACGCAGGTCTGTGTCAGGGAAAGTCGTGTTTTGAGATTAAATATCCTAAAACCAGGCCCCAAAGGCATTTTTCACTAATGTGTTGAAAGTTTTTTTTTTTTTTATGGTTCGCTTGGTCGAAAGTGAATCCCAACAACAAGTCTACTCTAGGGAAACTGTTTGTGAACATTAAATGAACGTATAGTCATACAGGTGATGTCATATTGTATACTGCAATTCTTTTTTCTTTTTTTTTTACTCCACCTGCAAATGACCCTTTCACAAGCAACGTCATAAAAATGCTGCACCAAATCTGCTTATTTGGTAAGTGTAACTCCCCAAAGCTTCCGATCTGAGCTTGCACTGTACAGACTATTACGTCATCATTGCGTTATGTGCTACATAAGAAAACAACTTCTATTCAGCAACTGTACTCTGATCCATCTCCTTCAATGCAAACGTGTCATTTCTTGGTTGCTAAATTTATCTATTTGCAATGTGTTACGGTCCACTAATTGCGCAGTGGAGCTGTATTGTGCATAATATTCAATCGCTTTTACATCTTTGAGCTGTGGATGTGACACACCTATAAATTCGGAGAGAGAAAAAATACAGTAAAATGGAAATAAACTTAAGATCCTACAACTTTCTTTTGATACTCCCCAAGGTTGTTAAAAAAAAGCACCTAATTAAACTGCTGATTTCACGTTGCCAGCATTAGCCCTGGAATAGCGAAAATGCTACATAATGCTGCACTATTAGCCAAGCGGACAGCAGGATACTAGGCAAGGCTGGGCTTTGGCTCACTGGGGACACGACCCGCCGTCGGTAGTGGGAATTAGCACGGCATCTGGCAAAAATGCATCGCGAAAGAATGCGCCACTAAAATAGGTACGCAATAAATTCTACCTTGCCTTGTTTGTCTCAAATGCACAATATCCGTGAAGAGGAGAATATTTATCTGTCTATCTAGAATATTGTAATGCCAATTTGTTTTGTCTCTTCCCATAATTCCTTGCTTATTAAATCTTTGCAAGCACATGAAAGAGTATACAAGGAGCGGAGATGAACCATAAACCATCCCGCACTGCCTCCCTTATTTTGATGGAAATGATTTGGAAATTTGAAGTACCGCTGTGCTTTCGCAAATTCGAAGCGACAATGACGCGCTTTGCAAGTGTTGCCGCTGGGTTACAGGTAACAAAAGAGCGAGTAGGAGCAAGGTTTTTGAGGACACGCGGACAAAGCTAGTTGCAGTCTTGGCACAGACTGGCTGGACCGGATTAAGTAGCGGAGCACAACACGGATACATTTTGAGGATTTGAATTCTTAGTTTTGGCCCACTTTGTCTTTGACAAAAGAAACATTGTTGTCCTACTTTTTGCTTTGGCAAATTCCTGTCCCCGGTGATAGATACATGTGGCTCCAATTACCATTTTACCTGTCTACAACTGGGAATTGGGAAGGTTTTCTTAAGGCGAGACACTGCAGGTGAAGTCGTTTTCTTGCATTTAATATTTTCATATGGGAACGAGCCATTTTATGCTTAACAAGAAGAAGAACAAAATTAATATGTAGTAATAATGGATATAGCTGGGATCATTTTGGTGACACATTAAATAAAAAGTTTATATGTTAAAGCAGAACTAAGTAACTCATGCCCTAGAGGCCATAATCGCCACTGCAGGTGTCTTAGCAAGTTACGAGTTTTTACTCATTCATTGTCTGTGAGAGTAAATACTACACTGACAGAAAAGACAAAGGGAGAGAGGGATATTGTACATCAAATTACACAAGGGAGATTTTTTTTTTCACTCAAACTTGGCTGTAAATACTACTAAAGTGGCGCTAGCCCACAGTTAGCTTAGCCCGTTAGCCTGTTAGCTTCTTCTTCGTGATTCTATTAGTGTGTATTGGGGCTCCGACCCGGTGCAGGCAAAGTTGCAAGTGTGGTTTTCTGGCCAGAGACACCAGGGGGAGATGAAAGACCTCCCAATCCTCACATCAACACTTGTATTACCCCCAGAGCGACTTATTATTAAGGTAAACAAGTTACTTAGTTCTTCTTTAAGGGAGCAAATAGTCCCCAATCTGAAAATGAAAAACAGTGTGTTTAGCCTGCAGTGTCTCCACCGAAGCATGACCCTACCTAATTTATAGGACTAGAACTAAACTTATACTCAAAACACTGTAACAGCTCTTGGACTAAACTGGACCAAAACCAGAGCCAAGCCAATTACAACAAGAAAAAAAAAAGGCCAAAGCAGCCTCCTCACCACTTCTAGTGTTTTGTTTGTGAACCACTTTTCGTACTAATTGTGGAAAGCCCTATTCTGCGTCCTCCTTTTGGGTAAATTTGGCAGTGCTATCATTGCCAGGTCAGCCTTGCCAGGGAGTAGGCACAAACATAATTCTCTCTAATCTTCCTTCTGTCATCCACGTGCATTCGGGGGACCATCCTCTCCCGTCATTTGGTCCAAATGATTATCCCGGCGATTTTTCACTTGGTTGCTGCTAATGTATAGAGGCTGGTGATTACGGTGTGATTAGGGAGAAAGGTGAAATAGCATGTCTAATACGGTGCAGGAGATAATTGGAGGGTAGCGATGTGCGAGTTTGGAGGAGAAAAAAAAAAAAAAAGGCTCTTTCAAAGGAGAGTTTGCTAAACAGCTGGGCCGTGACTTTAGAAAGCGGAAAGGCATGGACGCTCACAGCGCGGGGGAAACGAGAGTGAGAATCAAACCTTCTGCTTATTTAAATGACAACAAATGGCAGTGCACTGAAGTCGGCTGAATCTGCTGGCACGTGTTCTCTGCTGGAATAGACATGAAGGAATACCGAAAGAGGGGGCGTTGCTCTGAGAATGTCGATATCTGTTTTAAACATTTCTGCAGTTTAAGTTTCTATCTGAGAGGTCAATTTCAGGATACTGGTGTCATCATCATTATTATTATTATTATTATTTTTTAAGCATTTGTCTTGAAATTCAAATGTTCTGTATATACTGTAGCTTTATTTTAGGAATCACAGAGATGTGGCTTGACCTTCTTTGCCCTGCCACCTCTTTTTGTCTTACTTCTGCCGTCCGGGGCTAGTGTTCAGACGCGAGCTGGTGGAGGACACACGAGTGTAAAGATTGACAGAAATAGCTTTGTCTCTCCCTATACACTCGTTTGAAGCCTATATTGATTGGTCTTAGTTCTAACGGTCAGAATGAAGACTCTTGGACAGTAAATCAAGACGGCTGTGGGGTCAGTCTGTCCTGCTCGGCAACAAAGTCAGACGCGAGCTCAATGAACGTGTTTGAATATGACTCAATTCTGTCAAATGTGACATAAATGCCTATTTTCTGGAAAGACAATCGCTGAATTGACAGGAACACACTCTATTGCAGCAACTAGTGGACAAACATATCCTTGGCATCATGTTGTTTAGTCTTTTTTTTTTTTTTCTCCTTTTCTCTAACAGCATGCATGTTTATAGTGAAAAGCACAGGTACTTTCTGCTGGCAGTTTTAGTAGCTTCTTCCTCCAACTCCCCTCCTCTTGGCCCCCTCTCTCAATCTGTGGCTTTTAGGTTTCACACTCAAATGTTGACTTACAAAAGGTCATGGAAAAGAACCGAACAGAGCAAACAAAAAGCAAAGACTTTCGGTGTCTGTTTCGCTTGGTCATTACAGTGGATTGTCGCTCGAACACAAAAGGCTAGTGGGGAAAACAAAAAGCCTTCCATGTCTGCACCCTGTCCAGCACAGACGTTCCAAAGTCCAGTCGTTTTTGTTTGTCTTATTGTCCTTCTGTTTTTTTTTTTTCTTGGAGATTTTTCAAAACAGTCCATTCTCGAACCGATGACCATAGTGACGTATACATCATGATGGGCGAGATATCCAGTGGCTGATACCATTAATGTCCTAGAAGAAAGAAAACGCACTGTGTACAGGGGCAGGTGAATGCTTCCTTCAACTGTTTATCTCCTCCACTCAAAGCGACTTCAAGTATTTTTTTTTTTTTCAAACAACAGCATGGGTTTTGCAAATATACATAATTTTTCTAATCTATTTGACTATTCTACATCCTGGTGCTAAGCCAGAGCAAAATCAGCCCCTATACTACGACGCCATGTCTTTTTTAAACACTATTTCCATTTTCTTTTATTCATACTTACAGTAGGCCACTGGATATTGATTTAATGATTTTTTTACTACGAGTAAATTGTAATACTTGCAGCTACAAGGTATGAGTTTTTTTTAAATATATATATTTATATATTTATATATTTATATTCTTTTAAAAAGCATTTAGTCCTTTGGTCCCTATTTCCTAAGGAATGATGCATGTAAATTATCCTGGATTCTCCTCATCGTCTCCTCTGTCTTCTTGTTTTTCTTCATTTAATCCAGAGCTTGCCCTGTCACAGAGCACAACACCTGTGTAGGCACAAAAACCAAAATGGCAGCAGGCTGGTGTGTGTGTTAGTGTGTCGTGTTTCGCTTCAGTTCTTGAGTTGGCATCTGCACGTATTTATACATGTACAAAGTTTTTTTTTTTTTCTTCGTTTTATATCTTCTTTGTGTATATGTTTGGTTTGTTTTCTGTGTGTTTCTCTATATCCTGTGTTGGTATGCATGCTTTGAGCATAATGAGTCTATAAAGGTTTTTCCCCGTCATGTCTAAAAAACAGCAGCAAAAAGTTGGTCTCTGCAAAAAATCTTCTTCCACAGACGCCAAAGCAAAACAGGGAAAAAGAGGCATTTGCGAAGAAAAAAAAAACATAAAGAAGAATAAGAAAAACTCTGGGATCCTTCTTTCAGTCACCCAATCTTTCCGCAGGTTTCTCCAGCAGGATCAAGGGACCACCCTTCCTTCATGATATGTAGCAGAGCAAGAAGTCTTTGTACTTTTACTGCACTTGTGGAAATAAGGTGTTGTGGCCCTTCATCCTGTGACAGAGAGAGAAGAGAGACAGAAATAGTGGATTTAGAGCGGTGGCGGTGGCAAACATGCACAGGGTTGCTGGATCCTGGTTATCACACAGACTGACAGGCACAGCCAACAGCATGAGAAAAAGACAGGAAAGGAAGGAGGGAAAAACTATGAGGGTGTCAGTCAACAGAAATAGGTGGGCAAGGAGTGGGGTGGAAGATTCCTGTTGGAGCCATGTGAAAAAAAAAAGACTTTCTGAGTTATCAAACCTCATTTAAAACATTTCTCGGAGACACATTAATGTTGGACAGACCGTGGTGTAATGACTCTGCAAGGCACGACAATAGTAGCCCAGTGTGAATGGAAACAGTGACTTTAATTGGTTGAACAGAAAACACCCTTTCAAATCTTGCTTTGAAATTGTGCCTCAGTGTTTAATGTGTCCACGCTGACAGAGAATCTAGTTTACAGATTATTATGTTTAATATGGTGAGCAATGATGTGGGTGTACCGTCCCTAAGAAAAAGACTCCCCGGGAAACAAGATGAAAGGGTGTGACCATGGGTACCCAGTCACTCTTTGCCATACCTATAATGTAAATGAGTTTGTTATTTCATATGTCGCTGTTTGCTGAGGGAAAGGCTTGGAGCTTCTTCTACTGTATGTGTTAAAGCAACAATAGTCGTTAGCAATATAAACCACAACCCCAAAGGCACATGCCCTCTCCAAAGCCACAAGTGACTAACAATCCAACATCTCTTGCATTTTGGCATGAGCTATTTGTCTACACATTGCATCACCATCTTTTAGATGGCTGTAGAAAAGACACCTGACTGTTAAGAGGCAGAGTATTGATAGAAAGACTTCATCACTTTCCACACGCCTGGATGGAAACAGCAGAGTTCATTGCATACACAACAGGAGAGGGTGTCGGCTGCAGTGCAGTGGAGCAAACAGGGCAACCAGTTTAGGGGGGGAAAAAAACCTATGGCCAAGAGAGAAATATATAAACCTGCAAGGGACCTTATTCTGCTTTTTGCATACAATTGGAAAACAATGAAAACAACAACAAATGTATCTGTAGGCTTAATGCTTAAGTTCACCAATCAAAAGCAAATAATGACGTGTGTATTTTTTCTGTATTTGCAAATGCATGTGCACAAAGTGGCTTTTGGCGATGTGGCTCTGGAGTGCTGCATCCAGCTCTCCTGGTGTAATTGGTTTGCTCCTTCATAAATAAATAAATGAGAAGTGATTCTCATGTTAGGCAAATAAAACAATCTAGCAGAAGTACTCCCTGTGCAGATGAAATCCACAGAGAAGTGGAGTGTCAACATTTGCTTGTGCTCTTGGAACCCGCTGTGGAGAATTAATTGGCTATACAAACATAAGGTTGTTCTGGCCATCTTTCAACTAAAAAGCTGTCGATCAGGTCAGAAAAGAACCTTTTGCAAAGTTTACTAGTAAAAATCATAGACAGCTGAAAAGACATTGTTGATGAATGTGAAGGAATATAGAAATAGAAATGCAGTACATCCATACACATGAATCCACAGGAGAAAGTAAAACATCACAAGGGCACACACAAGCACAAAGGATTAAGGCCACTTCCAGTTATAGTCCACCAACGAGTCATCACATCATTTACATTATAAGAACAACAATATCAGCCAAGAGAGGCGTCAATAAACTGCACTCCACAAACTGCCAATGTACAGAATACACTATTTACAATCAATATATAAAGAGTCTACAGAGATAGATTTGGAGGGATACCAACGCCACGTCATGCAACGCAGTCACAGTCCCACCACATGACGTCATCCAAAAGAAAATGACACCATGGGTTCACTTACAGCTGTGGGAACTCGGCCCCAGACAGGAGGGGGTGTGGCTAATGCAGGCAGGCCACCTCACACTGTGATGGGCCATGTCAGGTGCCACGATGTTGGGGTGCAAAAGAAGGAAACAAACAGTGGGATTTTCTTCTTCTAAAGTCACATTTTAAAACCACATTCACCCTCTCACTTGTTTCGTCTGGCAAACTAACAATTATCATAGTTATCAGTACTCTAAAGCTGATTGGGGGAAAAAAAGACAAGGGCAAAGAAGTGCCTCTCAGTGGTGGAATATTTACAGGTTAAAAAGTTGAATTGATGTTTTATATTCACAGAATAACCCTTACAGCAGAGAGACGTACTTCAGGAACTTGCCCTGCCTACAGTAATTGGAATTGCCAAGCATTGTTTGCTGTGAAGGTGGTCATACAGTGATTTTTTTCTTGAATTAAGTTTATCTTTAAGACACAGAGCGCAATTTCAGAATAGGATGACTCCAGAGACCAGTGAAGAAAATGCTGTCTGATGGTGTTTTTAATTCAACTTCAAAGTGAAGTAGCAAAGCATTACAGAAAGAAAGGCTCTGAAGTTATCAGTGCATTAAGGTTTTCTCACTTCTACCTGTGAACACAAAAGCTCATCATTCACGTTTCATCAGGTTATTTCATCATAATAATGCAGAAGTTTGAATTAAAAAGCTGTATTCACTGGTTCTTGCCTCGCTCCCCAAAACTTTCTTTCTCTTCGTCTTTATAATGCCTGCCCCCAGCTTTGGGTTTGTATTGCAGTAGCAGAGTATGACAAAGATTAGGAGTGAGGACAAAGGGACATGTGACACATGGATAGACGCACACACTCTCACACCAACACACTTCCCTACACACACTATCAAAAGTAAAACTGTTTCATGTAGAGTCGATGTCAAAACGAAAGTCTGTCCTCCACTCCCTCCGTAAGTAAGCTTGCTTGTGTGAAAGAGATTATTCGTCGACACCTCAGATGAGATCACAATGTACAAAATAAACACCCCTCATTTGTATTGTGTGCTATTTTCTGCTTCTGAAATCTCTGACTCCAAAAACAAGCACACAAGTGGCATTTTAAGGCTTTTATTTATGGAGGAATATAATCTAGCTTTTTCTCCTTGTGCCATCTGCAGTCTTCATAAGTTCATCCATGATATTAAAAGTTTAAATAATCTTTTTTTAGATATGACTTAAATATCTCGATGCCAGATCTTCTAGTCAATTTTACTTTTCTTCTGCTTCTGTAATAAAACGCAGCCCACGTTTGTGGAGATAAAGCTTCGGTGTATCATAAATATACATTGTGTTGATGAGCTCCACTTTCTCTTAAATAAATGTTTAACTGGATTTTGCATGTTGCTAAGCAGCAAAGTCTACAGCTGTACTATTTTCAGGCTGAACTGATTGGCCTGTGCATTTGTGAACTGCTGGTTTAACAGCTTGTATTGATTCTCTGAGCTATACCCAGCAGACAGCTATTTATGCACAGCTAGGTATTGATGATGTCATTAATTTGCACAGGAGCAACCTGCATCCGGTACAAATTAGATTTTAGACTGCAAAGGAAACAAAAACAATTTTGTGGAGCAGGGCGACCTGACAAAAATCTGAAGAGGCTCATTTAACAAAAATTGATGCCTGGAGTTGCTGGTGCCCTGACACATACAAAACAGCACGACCAAAAATAGGCACTGAAATATAAGCAAACAGTATCTCACCAACAATCCTGCTCTGTCAATTTTGACAAGTTTACAATTCTTTAAAAACTTGCACACAATATAAATACATTCACATTAACTTGTACGCTAAGGCTCAAGGTAAAATATGGTTATATCATTTTAAAAAGTATATCGTATTTTTTTTTCTTTCTATGTCATATACAGAAACTTTAGGAGGAAAAATGGTCCCAGTATATGGCTCTGTTGTGTGTTTTGCTACAGTACCTGGGTACGGACAGCAGGCGAGTCAGTAAGGTCGGTTGGCATCCTTTGGCCGCTTGAGCTGTACCTTCAGCCTCTTCATGCCTATCTGAAAACCATTCATGGCCTGGATCGCCGCTTGAGCGCTGGACGGATTATCAAAACTCACAAAACCTGAAACACAACACAGAGGAGAGCCCATGAGAAAAGAAGAAAGGTCTGGGATTGAAGTTTTCACAAAAAGATAACAGAAATCGAGAAAGGCTCAGTGAATAGAGGAACGTGATGAAAGGAGCAAACGGGAAGACCCCTTTTTAACGCCTGACAATGACATGACAATAGGCTTTTGTTTTGTCTTTTGAACAGATTAATTGGAAATCTCTGAATTAGAAAAGATTACACCGAGCACCAGTGCCTAATAACACTGATATGTAAGTGTAAAAAATAGACAGGAGCTTTTAGAAACCCAGGTAGAACAAAAAGTATTAAAGATAACATGGGGGAAAGGCATTTACAACGGAAGTGTCTATAATGTTATTAGGGTTTTGTGTTGTGTCCACACACAAAAAAGGATTGAGACATGTTTAATTTATTCATCACATAGGTATTCACATGTTCTCTATAAGATCATGCCATGTTCTTTGTCATTTATGCCATTTTCACTTTTTTTCTCCCACATTTGTTCAAATAACTTTTGAACTTCTAATCATGCCTGCTGATGTCATGATTTAAAGTCCAGATAGCTTCACTGGACCAGCACTCATCATTCCAGTGCTCAAATTGCTTCCACTTATTGCCTTTGTAGTGCCTGCATCACCTGCATCACTCTCCTTGTCCAGTTTTCCCCACAGAATTTGGGCTATATTGTTTGTACATAAAATGTCAACACAGCACTCTTCAAAAGCGTTGCAAAACACATAAACAGCTGAAAAATTGCAAGAATATTGAAAGGTGCGAGCTATCTGAGACTTGACAAGAACAAAGCGCATGTCTGTATTAGTTACCAGACCTGACATGCCTGTCGGTGGCTGTGTGTGCGAGCGTCTGTGTGAGGGAGTGGAAAGTAAAGGGCAGCGGGGTTGTGATGAGCTGCTGGGAGCGAGGTGTTGGACTAGGACACAAGGTGCTGCTGCTGCCTGAGTTATCGCCCCGCTGTGGAGACAGAATTAGCCCTCAGCCCTTCCACGGCATCGGGACTCCTCGCCAAGCTCTTATCAGAACCCCGCGTGATTGACAGGCCGAATTTTCCACCTGCCAGCTGATTTGATCACACCGCTATGGGTCCAATTTAATTTGGGGGGAGAGGGCACGCTTTTGTCAGTGCGGGGCGAGATAAGGCTGCTGCTTTTACAAACCCTTTAAACAAACTGAGCAGGGAAAGGGCCTGTCAGCTGCCAGTGATCCTGCTCCGATCCCCTCACACGCGCGCCTTTAATGAACCTTCATGCCTCACGTTCTACATGCCAAAGATGTCGGCCAGTGTCAGGGTACAGTAGGAGTGTTGGAATGAAAAGGCTGAAACCATGTACTTTCAGCTACATATGCATTATACTAAAATGGCTGCTCTTCCTGACACGTAATGCCCTGAACATTACGAGAAAGATTATTAGAAAGAGACTACTGCTGCACACAGTATCAGCGCCCATGACTGTTTATGATGATGATGATAATTGCAAAAAGCATGCGGCAAAGTTGATGTCCTTGATCATACGGTTAAGAGGCATTCAGAGAGTTCTTTCAGGATTGTTATAAAGCTGTGCTGTATCTATACCGTAGCTCTTCCTTCTGTAGATCAGGCCCTCCCAGCCTTTTCCAGGTCGCTCCCCAACAAAGGCTTTTACAATTCTACATATACTCCTGTTCACTATGTTTAGATTTCCACTGTTGTGGGAGTATGAAAACTATATATTTTTTGAAACCTTATAGTATAAGCAATGAGAAAAACAATGTTTCCATTTGCCCTTGTCATTTGGTAAAATTGTGACAATTATACCATTTTCCATTAGAGTAAATGGGGAGTCTGGTCATTGCTATGGTAAATCCATGAAACATATTTATTTATTTATTGGTTTATTTGGTCGGGACAGTGCATGTTAATGAACATACATGGGTCTCATGCATGTAAACAAGCCACACACCCATATGACAAGGGTTTCATTGACTTTTTTGGAACAACCAAATGGAACTTTCTGTCAAATTTTGTACATTTCTGCCAAACTACGTTTTTACTCCCCATATAAATGTTATTATCGCACCTTTATTTTTACATATCATAGCAAATTAAACAAGGTTTTCTGATTGCTTATTTAATAAAGTTTTCAAATTTTGATACTCTCTTTCATATTCTCTCTTCACCAGTCAGTATCTGCAAATTCATTCTCTCTCCGTGTGCAATAACTCAATTGTTAACACATTGAATGGAATATGCAAACATTGAATATAGTAAAGTATTAGACAAAACTAAACTGTTTTTCTTTCTTTATGTTGAAACATCATCTTGGCTACAAACTACAGGATGCGATGCGCCTTTGTTTCATCATATTCAAGTATACTCAAAGCATGTTGCTTTTGCCTCGCCGTTTTTATTTTGTAAATGTAGCCCTCGGGGAGAAAGATGGAGACCCCGAACATAATATAAAAAAACAAAACAAATCAAGGTTATTACATATTTGACTGAAGATAGTGTCAACACAATTTTTACTTGAATGCCAAAAAGCAATACATTCCACGAAAGAAACCAACCCCTTATTTCCTTATAGCATCATATTTATACCCTGCAGCAATAAATTCTGACCCTATTTTAAGTGTCTGAGTAATTCTGTTCTCAAACGACCTTTTGAAACGCACTGATGAGTTGAATCCAGTTAATTCCACTTAACAAGGTAAGCTTTGATCACTTTAAAAGTCATCATTGAGTGACTAAATGCTGAGGATTAAGTGAAATATTGCCGTGGAAGTGTATTTTTGTGTACATCTTCAAAAGGAGTGAGTGTTGACAAATATGTCGCCTACTTAAGGTAAAAATGGTATGTCTTAGTCTGTTGAGGAAAATGTTTATAGTTGTCAAGATTAAGGCAGTACTATTTTTTGAGAGGCGAAACATTGGTATCGCTAAAACAGCCCAGAACAGATGACAGCTTAAGAACTTTTGCCGGTGATGAAATGATTTCTCTTGAGACTCAAAACATAGTCACTTTCCTTCATTTGTCAATTTCGTACAAAAGAGGCATGGGATTCTGCCATAACAATTAGTCTGGAAAAAAATGAGAAAAGAATCAGTGGATAATTTGCTATATTTCAAGCCAGGATCTTAATTACTCGCCGTGCAAAATATGCGAGTGAGACTGATGAGGTCAAGCTCCCTTTGTCCGGCTCCTTTGTTGAGTGACAGTTAGTGATAGTGAGAGGCATATGTTGAGAAAAGGGCCCGGCGAGGCAGACAGGCCAAAAGAAAGACAGTGTCACGAGATGGACAGCAAAGAAAAGCCTCATAGATGTGCCTTGCTGAGGATAAAGTGAAGGAAAGCCAATGCTAGGAGTCTGCCTGCGTCTCCCGGGGGCTGCTGTCCAACTAAATCAACAGCACAGGCCCACACTATAGTCTATTATTAGCTCTTTAAGCCCGTGGATTCCTCATGCACCTTCCCCATTGGACTGGATTGGTTTGCGGTGTGGGAGGTAGAACGCGGGGAGGTGGGATAGTGATATCCAACTGGTGGCTCTACGGTGAGGAGTGGGGCGTCCGAGAAAAACACTTACCTGAAGTCAAATCAAATGTGTAAATATACTGGTGGGTGTCAAATGAATAGTGACTCTGAAAATTGGATCAGGGAGTTGCAAAGTTTTAGAGAGCGCCGCAGCATTTCTGCACAAAATGAATTCTTCTGCAGGTTTAATGTACTTTAAAAAGATTATTAGACGAAAATATATATGTTCATAGTCACATGAATCAGATGCATCACATTAGTCATGTTAAGGTGCTTAAACATAATTTCGATGATCTTTTTCCCCTCATTTCTTTGTTTTGTTGACGCTTTCTTCCAGATATATTGCAGTATATTACTGTAGTATGATCACTGATGCATAGAATTTCATGGGATTTGGCTAATCTCTATTTGATTATAAATATGAATCCCTTGTGGTATAATGAGTTATGCTGCATAATGCGTGTGCTGTTCAATTTAAATAAATCTAAAATGTTCTCCATTTAAACTATGATTACCTTTGCATGTTTTGAAACATCCACCAACCAGTACTTTTTTTTGTCTGTGTCTTGTTAAATTTTCACAAATAATGAATCTAGGAATAGATGTGTGTGTATCCATGAGGCTGAGTCTCCCCTCTCGCCTCTCTGCTCAGTGGCATGTAACACCACCTTTAAAATGTTAATTGTGCCTTGATTAGAATAGACAGTGGGGATAAACGCAAACTAATTGGAAGAGAGGAGCGAGAGGCTGGAGTGGATTGCCAAAACACAGCCTAATTATTAATGACATTTTCAACGTCAATTTTTGAAACTTACCAAAACACTTGCTCTGATTGGTCGCCCGGTCCACAAAGACTTTGGCAGAAATGACGTTGCCAAAGGCAGGAACATTTGCATGAGCTCCGCGTCTCCGAACTCCTGCGGCAGGTGATAAATAAACAGGTTGCAACCTTCTGGCCCTGGTGATGAGAGAAAGACAACAGAATGGATTATATGCATTCATAAACACAGGGATGGCCAGACTCTGTACAGACTGACCTCCGCAATATGGGGATAAAATGTAATGCCACCATGTTCCAACTAGGTCACCACATTTTTACAAACCACAGCTCGTACAATATGTTTGAACTCTGGGGAAAAACCTACATTTTGTTTGGAAGAATGTACTGACAGTCAGTAACACATTTTATTAAAACCACTTAACACATCGAGCGTGGCTTACATAGAGCAATAATACTCACATATTATTAAATAAACACATCGTTGAATATCGCTTTATCTTTGAATCTATCTAAATACTTTGACATGCCTAATTCAATATTGTACATTTGGTATGTAGTCCTAAACACTTAATTACAGAGGCATTTATAGAAGCATGATTTGCATTTTAAGGTCTTAAACTGAGAGCAAATCCCTTCTTTCACATAAAATCTTAATTAGTACATTTTAATGCTCTGTATACTGTACATGCAGTGCCCACGGATAATGTGTCAGCGAATATGCAAAGGCTAAAACTTCAGTGGAATGAACAAGAAAAGTAGCATCCAGCAGCAAGTAACCATTACTGTATGTATTTTTCATAATTGTCATGTTCTATGCACCATTAAGAAGCCAGGATAAATGTACGCACTCCAAAAAATCTAAATGTCTCAAATGATTTCACTTGTTCTGAGTTGTTTCTGACTCAATTCCATACATTTTGTGTTTATTTCAGGTTGATTTATCTGCCAGTGGGGTAAGAAACTTGCACTTGTTCCATTGGCAGTTTTAACTGTGTTATTTCAAGCAAGAATAGGTTAGAACCAGTCTGAAATGTCACCAAACAAGCAAAGTATTATCGGTCCGATCATGAAAAAAGTCTAAAAGAGTGAAAATCGCTCAAAACCAAGATGGATTTTCTCAATTCAAGTAATTTAAACCCACGCTTGATTTTTGTAGTGTGTAATAAAAGTAATTCTTATGTAGAAGGATCAGGTAAGGCATCTGGTGTAAAACCTACAATTATGCAATTATATAGTCACACAGAAACATATGATATTCTCTATTGCGAAGCCTATATACATGTAGAAAAATGCTTCAGTGAGGGTATGTGGCTTAAAACGTATGACAAATCAATATGAATCATTGTATGCTATGAGGCAAGAGCGTAGAGCCACATGGAATCGATGTTTTAGAAGAAATAAACCACTGTGACAGACCGGAGTAGGGAGAAACCACAGCACGCATTAAGACATAAGCCAAATTTTTGCCCCAATTCCTGTGTGGTGACAGTTGGGACTTTCTTTCCAATCTCTCCCTTTCCGCGCTTCCACACTTGCTCGCCCAGCTGCCGCATATTGTACGGGCCAATCTGGATAAGGGGTGGACTGGACTAGAGAAAGCCAAGCATGGATACCCCCCACCTCTCTCGCCACGCACACCCCACACACACGCACACATAGGGGGGCCTTGGAATGTGATGGACTCAGGGACAGTAAGCCCGCCGCTGGCTGACTGGCTACTATTCTGTCGTGTCTCAGTGCTCAGCATGATAGCATGACCAGATGAGACTGAGGAGGTCTGCTGCTGCTGCTGCTGAGGAGAAGGCTGATAAGAGGACTGCAGAGCTGGCCAGGCTCACAGAGATACGGGACACACACAAATTCACACTTCAGATTATGTTTTTATTTATTTATACAGGCCCAAGAGTTTTTTCTTCCCCCCCTTTTTATATTGCAAATACTAAGTGGCGACATGTTTTTGGACATGTGCATTATGTTCTTTGGGTCATTTAAAGACTATGTTTAAATATTAATAAAAATTGTTGTTGTTACACACAACGTGCATGGGGAAATACATTAAGAAGGCATTGTGCAAAGTAGTGCAGTGGAACATTTTAAAGGTCCTATATCATGCAAAACCGACATTTTGGAGCTTTTAACCATGTTGTTATGCTATTTCTTTATCAAAAACCCCCCTAGAGTGTTTTTTGGCTTCATTCACGCAGTTCTAAGCCTCCTGAATCCTGCTCTCTGAGCAGCTGCTCCGCCCTCTCCTGGTAAACGACTGACTCCGTTGTGTCGTCAAGGCGGAACGGAAGTGCTCGACGTCTGTAATGTAATGCCTTACGGCCTGATTTAAATTTGTAAAACAGCTTTTTCATTATTTCTGTCGTAAGAAAGAAAAAAAAAAGAAAGGAAAAAAAAGTTCCTGACACGTCCTCGCTGCCCCTGCAGAGTAAACAAACGTACCCCCTGAGCGTCTGAACAGATGTCATGTTTGCACCGAAAGTTGTGAAGAAGGAGCTCTTTCTAACCTACTCTGGACACCTTTCTTTTTCTTACCTCACGATAATGTCAGAAAAGCGTGTTTGGCGGCGAGATGTACAGGACTTTATTCAACCTTCCTAAAGAAGAGGCCACTCGCCAGAAGTTGGAATTTCTCTCCGCGATTCAATGACTATCAGCCAAAAGTGTTTGTCTGTGACTCTCACTGATGGATGCTTGGTGAACCTTGGCCAGAATAAAAGTGGATTAACTTTTATAACCAACGCGAGTCCCATAATGTAAACACCCGATCGTCGAGGCCAGAGGCAGAGCGGTGAGTAAATCAAAACGCGTGTTAGCGTGTGTGTTAGCCATTTATGAAGCTGTGTTGTACATGTCAATTCCTTATAAGTGCATCATGAAGTAACTTAACTTATTGCTGTGATATTTATATTTGTCTACTACGGTAAAGTTGTATGAGCGGAGAGAGGGGACGGAGTTAACTGAATCCAAGCGTTTTGTCTTAAAAAAAAATACCCCCAGAAAATACTTATATATACAAAAATGAGTGCTCTATAGTGGTAGTGGTACAATATTTCATATAAATGCCTATACTTTACTTTGGAATGGCTAAAATAGCATGATACAGAGCCTTTAAAATTGTAGTAAAAGTACTTGAGCCAGAGAACTTACTTAAGCCATGAGAGAACTGCCAAGGATCCAAACTGGCAAACGGCTATTCACCATTAAAACAGATTGGAATCGCATTTAAATTCATATATTTTCTGTGTAGTTGCTCGATTTACATTTTTGTGTCGATTCCGCTTTATATCCTTGTCATGCACTGGCACCACTCAAATAATGTAAACAAACTAATTCCTCCTGCAGGCAGTTTTGAAAGTACACTAAAGTGCAGTCTTATGATGAATATTCATGTCTTTCCAGACTGTCTTGGGCAATCATACAGAAAGATAATTGAGACTGACAAATTCTGGCAAATGGAGTGATTTACAATCACAGTATATCCTATGCTTTATTACATCTAATGCTATGGCACAAGACTGAACACTATGTTAGGAATGGCAATAAATGATTATGCATGCAGCTAATTAATGTGATGAATATTTATAACCACTTAAACACATTGTAATGGACTGATTAAGCAGTCCGATGCTGTGAGTTGGAATTAGTGCAGTTTTTGAATAATGACAGACTAACTTTCCATCTCACTGCTAATGTTCGTCTCTTTAAACGGGGAGCCTTTTTCTCACATTTTCCCCAGCCAGCTCTTTCCTGCTAATTCAAAGCAGCGTAGCTACATTAGAATGGAACATGGCAATTATCACCTTTTATCTTGGGTGGGCGCGCTCGCTGGCTCTTACCTTCCCTCTGTTGCTGGGGAATGATGGTTGGTTGCTGGGGAACGCTTGGCTGATTGGCGCATAGGCGGCAGGATAGGCTGCTGTTGCAAAGGGAGAAAACAGAGACGAAATTTGTTTTGCATCTGCATTTTTATATTTGACTCAACAAAAGTCATATTATGAATTTACTGCGTGCTTGAATCCTCTAGTTTGGATACATGATCTATGTTACAAAAGTAACCTGCATTCTTACAAAGCACAACGAAGACAGGATAAAAAACATTATTGCTCAACTTTGACTAATGAAAGTGAAGAGAACCAGGAACTACAAAATACATTTGACTCAAATTGTAGCAAGTTGTATTGCGTGAAATATAGGAGTGACAAAATATAATTTGAATGTTTGTTTACATAGTTTACTCCTTATTTATGCAGCTGTGGTCTATTTGTTTAGTCTGAAGACAGACATGCATAATATAATCTTATACAGTATCAAAAATACTGTATTTCTTTCTTCGCTTTTATTGCACAAACAATACAGTTACTGGTTTATTGTGCAACCCTTGTAACAAGTCATTATTCAATCTCAAATGTAAGATTTTTAGAGACCGAGATTGTGTGCATTGCATATTGCACTGCATTTTCACTCAGGATGATGGTAAAATATTAAATACTCAAGTTGGTGTTCACATAGAAGTATTTTCATGCAACAGTGTATTGCAGATGTATTTACTGGCCGTGGCCCATTACTGAACCAAGTTATTCTGCAGCTCTTTGTTTACTTCTTCTTCTAATGTGATTCAACCTGCTTGCAACTAGCATGGCAGATTCTAAAGTTTAGTTTTTCGCCATTTGATCCAGATTTCTATTAGCTGCTTTTACTCTGAACCATCCCAAGACTATTATCACATGGAAATGAACCATCCACATGTATGTCAAGTTGTCTTATCGAGGAACTATCTTGGCATGTCTTGCAGCTATCTCTCCCTGTCAATGTGACGTGACAAACAGAGGTGTAGTGTGAAGGGGACAGATGGAGAGGGAGAGAGAGGGCTGAGCAGGTAGAGGAGAGATGGCTCACCTGCGTAGTGTTGGACGCCAGCATAAGCCTGTTGGAGAGGGTCAGTCACCGTTGGACTCTGTGCTGCAGGAACAGGAAAAGAGCCAGAAACACAGGTGACTGAGAGGAAGACTCCAGCCAAAAGCGCCATGCAAGTTAGAGATTTGGAACGTCTGCCCTGCTGAATAAAGTAAGCTTACACGATTGTAAAACAAACACGGAGGCCAACAATAACAAAAAAACAATATTTGCATATGTTGTTTTCATAGATACAGTCATGGCGTCATTGTGTGGTCTGGCATGGGGGAAAACAACACCTGCTTAAAAACATGACTTGTGCATCTATTTATATGCTTGGTGAGCGGTATTTTTAAGCTTACTTGAAATCCCAAACCTTTTTTCTACTACACTCGTCTGATGTCATCATTTCTGCCTGTATCTATAGGCAACAAATAGATTTAGCACCGCCTGCGATAAATGAACAACAATTTGTCTGTATGAAGTGATTAAGCACTCAGTGTAGTGTTTCATCATTCATTTGTGGCCATTTGTGGCCATACCGCCTTTGCTATGTCCGATCCGTCAGACCTCGAAGCTAAGCAGGGAAGGGCCTGGCAGGACTTGGATGGGAGACGTTTGGGAACACCAGGAAGAATGTAGTGTGTGTGTGAGTGGTTGGTGGTGGTGGCTGATGTGCGCAGACTGATGTGCGTGAATGAATAATGCACCAAATTGTACAGCGACTTTGAGCGTCTGGAAAAGCGCTATATAAGACTAATGCATTATTATTATTATTTCATTTATGACCAAAATCAAATAAGGACATTATTTAAGCCTCATTTACATGCTGCTATGCGTCACACTAATTTAATGGCATAACTCAAAACATAAACAAACATGCCAGTGATATAAAATGTGCTCCTAATGCTCGACACAGATAAGGCTATTGCTAATGGGTTATCAAAATAAAGCATTTGGAGGAGACTAAGGGGCAACCGAAATGGGTTTTTCTCAGTCCGAAGCCAATTTTTGCAGATTTTGATTGGCCGATGCCGATATTTTTGGCTGATAATTTTGGACGATTTTTAAAAATGTCTCGTCCATAAGCCTGTATATGAACCCTCTAAACTGTAAAATGTGTCAGTGTTGAACTGTGACAGCAAGGGGCGCTTTATTGTGGCGTAGGGCTGATTTATTCAGGCCATTTATGTTTAGCAGTACTTTAGAGGGAGCTTGTTCGAAAGACAAAAGTCATCAGATTCCCAAACTAAAAACGATAAGTCTCTATCTTTTATGGTTCCAAAATTATAAGGAAAAAAGTGGAACAAAAAATATCTAAAACAGGTGTACAAACCAATTCTCACTGCAATTTCTCATCTTATCTGAGTCCTAGGAGGTTGTGGGAGGGCTCATTTTATGGCTCTGACTCTTTCCAATGCAAACAGGTCTCTATCACTTTCGGTTCCGGAGATATCGGCTTTTTAAGTTAAGATAAGATAAAGTTATCAGTTATTGATCTCACAATGGAGAAATTCACTTGTTACATTTGGCACTTAATAAGATCACTCAGGGTGTGCAAAATAGGAAATATGGAAACAGTTAAGTAGTAAAAAACATGATATCAGCCCATAGCCGATATTGAAAAATACACCGACATATGGTTGACCTCTAGAAGAGACTCAAACCTGTAGTTAGCTCATACTTGTAACAGAGCAATGATGCTGAGGCCGAAGAGTTGCCATACCAACTACTGTAAATCTTTTGAACCGTGACTTTGAAGTAATTACTGTACACGTTGAGTAAATTGTGGGGATGTTCGAAATTCCGACATGCTACAGTATGAATGCAGCATGGTGCAGGCAACAAACAGTTAAGGTGCACGAGGAGAGAAAAAGCTTATTGGAAATTGGCAGAGCTGGTGGGAGAGCGTTGGGGGCGGGATCACAGTGGGAGTGGGAGAAATTTGGGTTGTCATTTCTCTGAGTTCTTCAAAATGCCTGTTCACCCCAGATGTTTGCATCAAATATTAACAACATGCCAAACAAACCACTTTGTAGTTCATTACAATTGCAGCTGCCTCTGAATAATGCAGTGACAGTGGGGGAGTGAGTGTGTGTCTGTCAGTTCTTCAGGAATGAGCCCCAGACAACATTAAGAAGCGAGGACGGGACGAGACACATCAAATTAACCATAATGGACTGATGGAGAGAAGTGATGAATTCATCCTGATACTGAGGATGGCAGCTCCAAAATCTGCCAAAGACACTCTTGACTGACCCTCGAAGCTTAAAGCACTTCAGCTCAAATTTGAAAAAGATGTCCAATGGAGAGCTGTGGCAACTTTTAATCTGGAA
This sequence comes from Neogobius melanostomus, assembly GCA_007210695.1. Taxonomy (NCBI): domain Eukaryota; kingdom Metazoa; phylum Chordata; class Actinopteri; order Gobiiformes; family Gobiidae; genus Neogobius; species Neogobius melanostomus. Next base: position 4,654,723 of record VHKM01000131.1, read on the forward strand.
CATATGTGTTGTGAATTCTGTGCATTTTCAATAGTGTGATAATTGTGCTTTTGCATTTTGACTAATCCCAATTCATTGCAGTTAGTTTGAATGAAATGATTGATTATTAATACTAGGCCTACAAAAAACACGCTTACAATTTGTAATTTGTAATACAAGTGTGTGCTGTTGCTCCTAGGCTTTGGAACGATCTTCCCTCCTCTTTGCGCTCAATTGACTCTGTTGACAGCTTCAAGAGCAAACTTAAGACTCATCTATTTGTTCAGGCTTTAATTAGCTACATTTTGGGCTGCTATGATTTTGGTGTTGTCTTGGCCTTTTATATTGTATGTACTTTCTTATGTTTTTAAACTGTGTTGTGAAGCACTTTGTGGCTTTTTGTCTGTGAAAGGTGCTATACAAATAAAGCTTACTTACTTACTACTTACTACAGATGCCTCAGGTAAATATACATGATACATCGTTTGGAGCATATCACTTTATAGTGTGGTTGATTACAGTTGATTTGGCTTATATGGTGACCATCCATTGGAGCAGTGGTTCTCAAGTTGTATGGCTTCGGGACCCACCATTACCCAATATAACAAACCGCAACCCATATAAAAATGTAATTATCATATATCGTATAAAATATTGTATTTTTCACACACATTTTTTTATTGAACAAGCAGGAGATACAGTATGCCTTTAAGACTGAAATTATGATCAAAACAACCCAATAATCATTGAACTCTGGTACTGTTTCCATGTAGTTTCAGATGGAAAATACTGAAAGATATGTTCCCTGGAATAGGCTCGTGACCCACTGAAAATGGTTCCGCAACCCACTTTAGGGTCCCGACCCACCAGTTGAGAATCACTGCATTAGAGGACTGACTTTGACAGCTCCAATGTACACTCACCTAAAGAATTATTAGGAACACCTGTTCAACCAGGACCACACCCCTAAATGCATTGAAGCAACTGCCATGTGAGTGGTTGTTTAGATAATTGCATTAATGTGAAAAAAAAATAATAATTCACATTAATGCAATTATCTAAACAACCAATCACATGGCAGTTGCTTCAATGCATTTAGGGGTGTGGTCCTGGTCAAGACACTCTCCTGAACTCCAAACTGAATGTCAGAATGGGAAAGAAAGGTGATTTAAGCAATTTGAGTGTGGCATGGTTGTTGGTGCCAGATGGGCCGGTCTGAGTATTTCACAATATGCTCAGTTACTTGGATTTTCACGCACAACCATTTCTAGGGTTTACAAAGAATGGTGTGAAAAGAGAAAAACATCCAGTATGCGGCAGTCCTGTGGGCAAAATGCCTTGTTGATGCTAGAGGTCAGAGGAGAATGGGCCGACTGATTCAAGCTGATAGAAGAGCAACTTTGACTGAAATAACCACAAGTTACAGGCTACAATTTGCACGAGCTCACCAAAATTGGACAGTTGAAGACTGGAAAAATGTTGCCTGATCTGATGAGTCTCGATTTCTGTTGAGACATTCAGATGGTAGAGTCAGAATTTGGTGTAAACAGAATGAGAACATGGATCCATCATGCCTTGTTACCACTGTGCAGGCTGGTGGTGGTGGTGTAATGGTGTGGGGGATGTTTTCTTGGCACACTTTAGGCCCCTTAGTGCCAACTACCTGAGCATTGTTTCTGACCATGTCCATCCCTTTATGACCACCATGTACCCATCCTCTGATGGCTACTTCCAGCAGGATAATGCACCATGTCACAAAGCTCGAATCATTTCAAATTGGTTTCTTGAACATGACAATGAGTTCACTGTACTACAATGGCCCCCACAGTCACCAGATCTCAACCCAATAGAGCATCTTTGGGATGTGGTGGAACGGGAGCTTCGTGCCCTGGATGTGCATCCCACAAATCTCCATCAACTGCAAGATGCTATCCTATCAATATGGGCCAACATTTCTAAAGAATGTTTCAGCACCTTGTTGAATCAATGCCACGTAGAATTAAGGCAGTTCTGAAGGCGAAAGGGGTCAAACACAGTATTAGTGTGGTGTTCCTAATAATCCTTTAGGTGAGTGTATATTGATTAAAGTAGTTGATGACAAGGACTAGTAAATGTTGCTGACATTTTGTGTATAATAATCACTCTTCAGTTGAATTTGTAGACAATCTGTGTCATTCGTGACACATTCTTTACAATTTGCTAAGTTTAACCTGGGTTGAGGTTATTATCTCTGTAAATACTGAAATACTGTCATAATAAAACAAAAACTTGAGTAAAGTTTATTTCTTCTCTGCCGCAAAAATTAACTACATTTTGCTAAGATTAAGAATAGGGGAAATTTGAGGATGCAATCCCTAAACCTTCGAACATTAAAAAATGTGCAATTTTCTGTTCCGATTTTGACAGAATTTTAGATTGCAAGACAAAAACAGGATTAACAGAGAGCACAGAGGAAACAAACTGTCTGTATGATACGTCTTCCTGAGCATCGTAGACATCAAAGTCAGGAAGTAGTAGTAAGTAGTAAATTGGTGGTTGTTGGTTCTTATTTAAGCTAGGCTACTTTTATTTTATGTTCGGGCGTTTAAAACACGCTACTTCTGAAGATGCCAGGACGGACCAAACTTGTATCCATGAACACTGCTCGGATCATGTCCCCCATACATTGTAAACAGCTCAGCCATGTGCGTTATTCGTGTGTGTGGCTCCCATGAGAATCTGTCCCAATTAGTAATGAATTAATCTGGTACGCTCAAAATCTCCCAGCAAATTGCACAGTGTAAACCCAGTTTTAAGAATTTCGGTTTATTCTTAAAATGTAATAGTAGTAAAGACATCAGTGATCTAGGATTGTTCATTGAGCAAAATCAGGGCATGTAATAAATACAAATTAATGAATTACCTGGGTAAGGATGGATCCCATTGGTGTAGATGGGCTCAGACGTCGGCTGCCCATTGCTTTGAGGCGGAAGGGCACTGAATCCATTCACTCCGATAGGTGTGGCTATGCTGGGACGGCAGTGGCACTGATGCCTGGAGGTGTGCTTGTGCCTGCAAACACACATTAATTCAATGTAATTATCCTGCTTTATAATTATCTTCCGAAATAACACAAGGATAATCTTTGTTTGGTGAGTATTTAATTATTGTGTTTACCTTCTGACCAGCGTAAGAGACAGTCAGACTTTTTAGTGTTGATTTACCTGAGGCAGTAATCCCAGTCAGTCACCTTGACAGTGTGGGCCTGCTTTATTATTTTTCTAATCCAGGTGAAGGGCATTTAAGTCGTGTAGGATTATGTTTGAAAGGAATATGTAGGCCTTGTGGATTACAAATGCCATATACAGCACGCAGACACTTTATTTAATACATCTGCAGTGACCCCAGCTTTAGGCGGGCGACCTACTTAGTGTCGAGCCATCAAAGCTCCTCACAACGAGAGCCAGAAAGATAGTTCAGATTGAGGGCCTGGATTATCTCGCACAAATCTTTGCTCTTATATTGTATAAGCAAAGGACTCAGCATCCAAAGTCAGTGAATTGGCCGTGTTCCCAGAAAATACATACTGTCATTCTGCCACCGAGGGAAGAAGCGACAGATGAAGGCAGAGGGAGAGATAATGGCAGCCTGAGAATTACTGTAATGTGGCTGCCAACGTGTGACAGGGAATGTTTTACATGTTACTGTCAATGCACGGCTCAACTTCAGTTCTGCACGTACTGGCTGCCACTTCAGAGCAGGGCTTGAAAACGCAGCAAGGGCACAGAATGTTTTATTACGGATTCTGTGGTTAGATATACAAGTTAGACTTTTCAGGGCTAAAAAAAAGTTATGTGTGAGGCAAAGAAGCAATGCCAGACAAATGAAGATATGATGTGGTATTGTATGATGTTGGAGATCACTTGTATACTGCTGCTATGACTAATACTGCCAAGACCACAACTTTTACAACTGCTTGTTTTTTTTTTTTGGGGGGGGGGGATCCTAGACCAGATTATTCCTGGGACGAAAACAAAAAAAAGTGTTTCCTTGTGGTTGCTGTTGTTTGCTAGACAATGCTCCCTCCCCTCGATGGTGGACACACAGGCGTAAGCTTCTCCACAGCACTCCTTCTACTGCTATACTAATATGCAGCGGTTAGCGCTCGTGCTTCATAGCTAGAAGGTCCGAGTTGATCCCCAAACGGATGGGGCCTTTCTGTGGGCGCATGTTCTCCCCAGGATGAATATCGGCCAGGATGAATAAGTGTGTTTGAGGGTGCGAGTGGGGGACGACAGATAGAAATAAGCCCATGGCTACAAACCGGTGAGGCATATTCATTAACATACACTGTCCCGACCAAATAAACCAATAAATAAATAAATAAGACTACTGCTACTGTTACAACGGTAACAAAAACAAAACGAAAGAAAGAAAATAGGGCCAGATCTTCTGCTTGGCGCAACAGCAGCATTGCTCAAGGCAAAGCTGTTATCTTCCGTACAAACAACGGTGCACCAGTGCTTTCAGTAGCCTGAGGGGTGTCGCTTCGAGACAAAAGGGGGGCAGACTGCGGCTTGATGTGCACAAGCAGCGCTGACTCTTCCTCTTTGCTCTCTTCGTCACATTAACATCGCACACAGCCTTGCACATCTACACACTACAAACAGTTTCTCCCACTGTAAGTTAAACACTGTCCATGTCCTGAGAGAGATCGATGGTCCCATAGCGCTTACGCGTGGGGCTTTCCACACTGCAGAAACGTGATCAAAACACCAGAATGTGCATTGATGTTTTTTTCCCTTTTTATAATAATGCATCTTTCAATATAAGACAAAATCTTGAACAAGGTGAAACACTATTTTCACCAAAGCCTTGAAATGTCTTGTGAACCACCTTATGATAATTTAGATTTATATACATTTCCCAGGGAGCAACACAAGCCCACTTTCTGATTCTAAAACGTAATCATTATAACGAGCCATATTTTCTTTCACCTCTGTTGTTTGGATATGGCTTACTGGGTTATTGCACTGGGAAACATGTTTGCATACCTGAGGATGGAGTCATGGGAGTCGCCACCAGCCCGTTGACATTGAAAGCTGCCATTTGCTGCATTTGCGCTGCTGCGATGGCTGCCATGGGGTTCAGGTACGAGCCTTGTGTGGCTGCCATCAGTGCGGCTTGCTGTTGCATCATCTGCTGTAGGATTATAGAGCGGCAGGAGGAGCAGGTATAGGAGGGGGGAGTGGAAGGGTTAGGGAAGGGTATAGAAGAAAGAGAAGGGTGAATTAGCCGCAGGACCAGAGCATGTTTACTCTTATGTGTGCCTGCTTGTCTTTGTTCGGTGTTGCCCTGCCTGCAGCACTACTCCCCTATCATCGATAAAATGGTCTGGAGATCATTATGCTCCCACCAGATAAAGCTAATGTGAGGTGAGTTTGGGAAACTAAAGCATAAAAAAAGTCTAAATGTAGGTAGTACACGTATATAGGGGCTTGGAAGCAGAGTTTGTGCAGTGATTGTGCATGAGTGGGCGATTCTCACCTGTCAGAGTGAGTTGTTAGCTACTGTGTGAGTGCAAAATCTCACTGACTCCTAATTCAGGCTGTGACTTTCATGTGTGAATGTAAAATGGGGTTGGGAGTGTGACCATGTAGGGGGAAAGTGGAGATGCAAGATGTTTTTGGAGGTGTTTGTGCATCTCTCTCACACGTAACCTACAGGAAGAACAGTAGTTATACAGGTATACATTAGAAAGACAACAGATTTTAATTTACAAAGCCATTAATGTGGTAGACAAACATAGTTATTAGCAACAGTTCAAAGTTCCACACTGTGCATATATGATATCATTTGTAGCAGAAGAGGCACAGGATAAACAGGATTATAATCATGCTATGTAAATTGAAATTACTGCAAGCATTTAAAAGTGTAAATTACGCAGGGGGCGCCTCATACCTAGTGGGAGAAAGTGGGTTCAAAGCTTAATCACAACAGTTTGTGGTTTCTTTTTTAAAGCTCACCGTCTCCTCCCCCGCCGGGCTGAGACTTACAGCATGAGAGTAGGCGCCATAGGCCCCAAACTGGATGGTCATGGGACTGAAGATGCCGAGCTGGCCAGCCATCTGGTGCATTCTGCGCAGGGTTCGCTCCTTATCAGTGTCTGCAAACTTAACTACCAGACTGGAAGAGGCGCCCTGTAACAACACACAACCAAGCTTGTCAGTCATAGAAATCATATGAAAGAAATGTTATCCTCTATATTTTGCATAATATACATACTGTATAATCAGAACATATTTTGTATCCTTAGGCATGTGTGTATCATGGGAAATTAACTTACAGAAAATAGAGGTTTATAACATTTCATTTGCCAGTAGGGTAATATATAGGGTTTTTACATGCTACTTTTGTGATCTCTTGAATGCAGTCAGTCTGCATATTTTACTTGTAATTGACTGGTGACTGATTCTTGCTTTTGTGAACTTTCCAATTCAGTGTATACACTGTGATGAACTGTGATCCTCAGCAGGTCCAGGAGCCCCTGTCCTCTCCTGTAGCTCCACTGACTCCAGTCCTGGGTAATTAGGTCTGACAAAAGCCTTCGGCATGTGCAGGGCAAACTATTGACTAATGGCTCAGCCTTATGGCAGATATACTCTGCATTGATGTTTTTGCTCCTCAGTTTGCATCCAATTAAATCATTTGAGAGACAAAGACCAGAGTCAGTTCCTCGAGTGACACCCGGACAAGAAACAGACAGATAGGAGAGGATGAGGCTGCCAGGCAAAGAATGCAGCCATAGATACTGTCAGGAGAACCAGCCTCTATTTAATTACAGGCAGTGCATGCTGGGAAAGAGCACAGAGAGGCACCAGGACAGAAGGACGCATGCAGCCAAGGGGCAAGCAGGACGTGATTAGTAAGATCATAAAAGCAAAGACACAGGGAGAAAAGTAGTCTATAATCACAACATGAAACAGTGCTTCATAAAAAGCCTCATCCTGACAGGGTCAGGACAAATCCACACTTTGATTTAGAGCTCAGTTTGGTATTCAGGAGTGTGGCTGTTGTGATGTCAGTGCATCCTAACACAACACTTTTGGGCTTAGCTGCTTTTCATAGTTGTAAAATTGTATTAGGCTAAATTAGAGAGTAACTTTCAAGAAAATCAGTCAATCCAATGGTGTGAAAGACTGATGAAAGATAAATGTTATTCAAATAAAGTGGTGAAGGTGAAGTGTGAGCCCCGGGAGAAAGCACCTCAGCTGGGACACTTGAGAGAGGCAGCTCTGCTCCTCAGGCCGGAGACCCATCTGCTGTTCCTCCCTCGATGCCATTTCAATTAGTTAAATCAATACTCTGACGTGGCAGCGTTAATTTCATTTCCTTCCTCTCGCTGACCTTTTACACCACTTTCTCAACTCTGTAGACCAGTTTGGAAGGAAAGTGCAGTCGGATTTAATGAGAATAGTACTGAGCAAACATCCTTCCACCAGTGGCAGTGGGGCACGGGTCTGCCTGCAGCAGCGCCTGGCATTTAGATCACTTCAATTTTCCTGCTTTGTGTATCTGCTGTATTCTTATGTTCATTTAATACCTCATGCAGAATACATTGTGAGCATCCGCCGTGCAGTGCGAGCCGCGGGCTGTAGTGGGTGCTCAGTGACTCAGGATGTAGCCAAGTCTGGCCTGGTCTGGCCTCTTCTACCCTCTCCCTCTCTACGGCAGAGTGCTTTTGTGGCAGCAGAGAGGAGGCGAGCCACAATGTCTTTTCTGAGCGGCTTTGGCAGCTACACTGAAGCACTATCACAGCCTCTGCAGGTGTTGACAGCACGGCAAGTCACATCAGAGTCGAGACGTTCTGACTTTAAGAGACTAAATGTTGTGGGTGACATGACGTGAGCTATTATCGTCCATTTGCAGGAAAGATCTGATATCCACACATTAGATGTTTGGTGAGGAGAACACAGTACAGCCCAGTAGTTAATCTATCTTTTTTTTTTTTACTTTGAGACCATGGACCAAGCCTGGATGATTGAAAGCTCACATAAACAGTTCTACGTTACGTGAGGATAATCTGTCAAATTGTGAATCAATATGCACTCAAATAAACTATTTATTGTGACAACCCCAGACAGGAAAAAGCCAAATGGAAATCTCATCATGGTTAAATCATTTTCACATAAAACAATATGATATGGACACCTAATTAAGAAACAGGTGGCAGCAGACCATAGATGCAAATGCAGCCACTCCTCGCTGCGTGTCGAAAATCACAAGCTGACAAACAAACAGAATAATAACCTCAGCCGGCGTGAGTCCTATACCTGGAGAGAAAATGAATTTGCTGAATTTGATAAGGGCCAACAGGGAGTCTTCACTTTTGACAGGTACAACTAAGGAATTTGTCATGGGTTCAAAAACTAATCTAATTCCCTCAACAACACACTTGAGTTGTGAAAATCTCCTGAATTGGATTTTCGTACGGGCCTACAGAAAGTATAGGAAAGGAAATACACAATGTCGGAGGGATTAGAACTTAAGTACAGCAGAGATATGACATTACAGTGATATAAAAAGAGCAAATAGAAAGAGTCCCTACAACACAGTGACCGCTATAGTAAAAATAGCTTTAAAGGGATACTTAGCCTAGTTTTGACACCTACTTTAGTCTCTGCAGTGGACAGTCAGCACACTCCTAATTTAAACAAGCCAAAAACAACTCGGACTGGGTCACCGTGAGATGCAGGGATTGGGAAAACGAAATTATTCAGCTCATACAATAAAGGAAGAGGTAAGGATGGCATTTATATACAGTATATCTAAAATTAAAGAAAAACAAGTAAATGGGTTGCTTGTTTGTGTATACTGGGAGTGCGGGATCGAATCGCTGGTCTTCAGATCAGTGACTGAACCAAACTGAACTACAGCCCGGCTGACTCTGACTTTATTTTCCTGTCAATTTTTGAAGCAATATTAAACTAATACCACCATGACCTGTAGCAGAGTTAGGCCATTATCAGGTACAAAGAAATGCTACTTTTAAGGATTTTTCGAGGAGTTTTATCACACCTTACTTTTTTTATTCCCACATTGCGTAACATTTTGGATTATACTGTTGCCAGCAATAGCAAAACATGCTCCTAATGACCAGCTAGAAACATACAATGCTATTTTTGCAGAGGGTAATCAAAGAATGTAAAGTCAGGTCTTAGTAGAGGTGAGCCGAGTGGCGGAGATATGCGCTATTCGCCTCCGCCACTTGTGAGAGGGCGTCACGAGAGGAGAGACTGCTCTTAATTTCTCGTTTACATCGCGCTGCCTTGTGTTCTTCCTTAAGCTTTAGGCTCTCACAGGTGAAACTAAAAACTTTATTTGCCCCATCGTGAGCTAAACCATGTTCATGTCTCGAGAGAGAGAAAGAGCTACAGCCCTCCGCTGTGGCGCGGACTGGCCCACGCTTAGCTGTAAACATGAAACAAAACAAATGCACATGTTCACCCCCCACTCCCCACAACCCCTCTCCAGGCCGCGGAGTCGATCTGGTTGGAGGAAAAAGTGAGTCTCCACCCACTTAAATGCGCTAAGTCTGGAGTGGCAAGATAACAACTGCGCTCCTCCTAAGCACAAACGCTATCGTCTGCGTTTTGAGACACAAGATCGGGCCCCTAGGCTTTTAGGTATTTTTCTTTTCACACATATGGTAATTGAAATGATCAGACTTTTCACATTTATGGTCTGTCTGTTTGTGTCACTAGTAAAACAAAATCACTTTCAAACTGTTACTTGTACTAACATACAGTATACTCTCATCTCGTACCTGAGTAATCATTCAGTCACTACTTTACTACTTCAGTAACTCATATTTGGGCTCGTCTATGCACCGCAGTACTTCGATGATAGATGAAGTACTGGAAGTATCTGACTACAGTATGGACCATGTCTTGTTATCGCCAGTTCTATCTGGTGTGACAGCCATGGCGTGACACTGAACATGACAATGCTCCTGTCTGCCTCTCCCTGCCATCTGAACTCGTGCCATGCCCCTTTGCTGCCTTACACCCAGACAACAGCTGAACCAGTTAGAGCGCCTTCCCCGTGCCCAATCCCCTTTAAAGTTCGTTTCCGAGGCACCTGCAATCCACAGTGAGCATCAATTAAAAGCTATGACCGCATCTATCAGTGCGTGCCCTTTAGTGGCATCCCGCGCCCTTAAACTTCATTACAGCCTTTCATTTGAGGCCGCCGCGTTCTTCTGTAGGTATTAATGATGGCGTGAGCGCGTGTGCCAGGTAACACAGATGCTGCGGAGAGAACATTAGGGAAGGAGAGAGAGAGGCACACTTCTTTGTTCAAGGTTCAGCCAGAGCCACAGCTGGCAGTGGGCAGAGGCAGCGCAGCCGAGTCTCCGAATCACGCCTCCTGTTAGTCTGTTGTTGACGACATGTGGCACTGATATTATCCAAATTAACTGTGTAGCCCATTGGTACACAGCCTTAGCTGGGTGCTAATGGCCACCTTTCCAATTAATCTGAAAGGCAGTTAGGATTTGGACGCAGCGGATAACAGGTGCAGCGATGGAGGAGATATTTATACAATCATTAACTTAGATCATTTAAACTACCGCAGATGGACTGGTTCCATCTCCTGGAAAACTATCATTGCATTATTAAAGATCATCAAATATTCTATGCAGAAAAAGCAGGGAACAATTTGTTTTCAACAGTGAACGTACTCCGATGAGACTTATGGAAATATGCAACACTGTTCTTTAAATGAACTGGTTTCTTCCAAAATATGTGCCGTAAATTAATACTCAACACGGCAATAGGGAAAACTCGTACCTTACTTTAACATTGTTGGTGCCGGGTGAGCAAATGCAGCATGATTTTGAAAGTTTGAAAGTAAGACAAGGTGATAACAAGTTTTCCAGGTGTGGATTTGATCATGTTTATTGCTCCTGTGGTGTATTTTGCATTTAGAGAAAGTCATTAAATGTACTCTCAGATGTTCAGTTTGGAAGAAAATGGAATAATCCTACTTCTGAATATCATTTTAGTGCATACCTTTTGTTTGTAAAGTCACGCTTTCCAACAAAGAGTGATCCTTCTGGTGTTTGTTCTGTGCTTATTAAAATCTGACCCGTGTGCGTTACACGGCAGAAAGTTTGGCTTCCACAGTACACAAAGTTAAAACTCCAGCAGTTTGTCCTGCTCTCTCTCTACTTCAATGTAATGCAAAATGAGACAGCATCAAAAAGATGTGTAAATTACATCTGGCTTCCAGCACACTCTCTGACTGCCAGGAAGCATCCGTAAATATTTATTGCAGAACATCAGTGGAGTGTGTGAAGGTATGGGCGCCTGCCAGCAAAAGTGAGTGTGTATGTGTCCAGCTGTGCCGTACTCAGTGCAAACGCTGCCAGTATAATGCTTCATAATTCATCATTTCTTTTACTTAGGCTTCATTGGTGACAGAAGAAAAAGGAAATTACAATTATTGTAAAAGGAGCTGGGTAATAGTTCCAGATGCATGAGGCTGACTCTCAAACTTAACTCTATAATAGACTGGACAAATGCATTAGCAACTCCCCATAGCCTGTTGTGTACACACAAATAGACATTTACATCACCAAGCCCAAGCAGAAGTGCCAAGGTTCCCTGGAGCGAGCAGGCACGCCAATCACTTCTGCCTATTTAAAGTCTCAAACTGTTTCATAATACATGAAGATAAATAGCAGCATCTCCACCCCTTATGCTTTTAGAAGGAAATGGAGAGAAGCCAAGTGTGAGCAAATCAAGACAGAATTGCACTCTCCACTGTAAAGTACTGTTTAAATCGTACCCTTTAGAGACTGTGTGTGTCTTCTTTGTTACTTTTGGTGTTCGAATCCCCACTTCAACACATGCATGTGACTGTACATTGGGTAGAATATGAATGTGGAGAATCCAAAGAAAGCATATAGGATAATGTCACACCATGTAGTTGCCATAACAGGCCCTCTGGCATAGAACCTTTGGCACTTTACGCACAATCAAAAATCAATTACTTCTTTAAATGCTGAATACAGTCAGTTACCTTAAGATTCTGCCCCTAAACACCATGTTAGGATATATGATCCGCAACATGGGCATTTGTAGGAAGTGATGCTTTACTTTGAGCCACAATTGAGAGGTTTGGTTCCCTTTTGCTGAGAAAGAAAATTGGCCCTGTCACAAAAGTAATCTATTCCGCATTGTCGATTCTAGAAAATAACTTTGGACTGTATGCAGTGGCAGTACTACGCAGCATGTTTTGCACTTTAAGGGTCTATTATCACTGCACAGTACATATAAGAAAAAGTGCTGGAATTTTCTTTTTATAGTTATAAATAAAATGGCCTTTCTCACATATAATAGAGGTAGCTGATAAACGCATGTCTAGACATTTTCCAATTTTAAGTTCATAAGTTTACTGCAACAATAATACACTTTTGCCGTGAACATGACTTGGACATTTTTCCAGGCAAAGCAACTAATTTCACACTAATTTCCAACTGCACCATCAGGTTAATGGAATTGCCCGTGCTTTTAAAACGATAAACCTTACCCATGTTTTTTGGTCTGACTTTGGTTGTAAATTCTACACTCTCCATCTGTGCTAAAAATGTCGGAGCGTTTTCATCAAACTGTACCTGGACTTCATTTTGAACCTTTGGCGGTCCGTAATATCACAAAATCATATGCCACACAATCTCTCCGGAGGACATGTTTAAAGATTCATGCACTGTGCAAAGTAATCACATCTTGATAGAGGTGTGAATGTAAACAGCATATCTCTGCTGAAAAGATAGTCTGAAAGTGTAAGACATGGATATTGAGTCTAAAGGGGGAGGTATGGAGCTGCATGAACATGGCAAACGCTGATGCAAGGAATCTTTTGTTAGAGCAAACAGCGAGACAGAATGTGAGAGTCGTGTAGTTGATGTGGTTTGAAAATCGATGTTTTTGTGAATATTAGCACCGTACGCATGGAAAGGATTTAATCATCCTGACTGCTTTTTTTCCTAGAGGATATGAGTGGATTAATACTTTTATAGGGTTTTAGCTTGTAAATACCACAGACTACCATTTAATCTCCATCCACCACCATATAACTAATAAAAATAATCATTAGAGCAGTTTTAGAACATTTTTTTTTTCGTTTTAGGCGACATGTACCCCGTGAAGAAGGATGAATGAGAGTGTTTGTGCAATAAGTTAATCTTTTTAATGCAGAACTAAGTAACTCATTCCCTCAGAGGCCATAAGCGCCACTACAGGTGTCGTAGCATTTTGCGTTTTTTTACTTTTAAATTGTCCGTGAGAGTAAATACTACACTGACCGAAAAGACAAAGGGAGAGAGGGATACTGTACATCCAATTACAGAATGGAATTTTTTTTTTTTTACTCAAACTTGGCTGTAAATACTGTTTAAGTGGTGCTAGCCCGCAGTTAGCTTTGCCCGTTAGCCTGTTAGCTTCTTCTTCGTGATTCTATTAGTGTGTACTGTATTGCGCCTACAACATGGAGGCAGGGAAGTTGCAAGGGTGGCACCAGGGGGGAGATGAACGACCCACAATCATCTCATTAACACTTGTATTACCCCCAGAGGGACTACGAAAATGATTTATTAAGGTTAATAAGTTACTTAGTTCTTCTTTAACTACCTTTGGACTCATGTAAAGATGATTTTTTTTTATACTTACTGGCATAGTTTGTCCACCGTGTAAGCTGTTGATGGCTGCCTGGGCTTCTCCGTGGCTGGAAAACTTGACAAAGGCACAGCCTGTATAGAAAAACAAAATAAAAAGAAACGCATGATGAGTGAGATGGCCTTGCATATTGAAAGGCAGCCATCGCCATTGTTTCTGCTTTCTAAATAGATTCTGCCATTAATTTGTTGGTGCTGGACTACGAATAAATTAGGTTATCAATTGTGGCTGGGGACAACAGCTCGGCGGAACATCCTGCCGCTTTCCTGTTTCTTTATTCCACTTTGGTGAATAGAGCCCAGGCGTTTACCAGCCCGACTTGTTTGTGATTATTAATCTGTTTAATATTTACACATTGAGATTTGTGTGCAGTCACTCAGAAAAGAGATTATGATGACAACGCATAGTATTATTATCTGTCCATCTAACCGGATCTCTGCTCGCAAATAATTTCAGACTAGAGGGAGAAGCATTTTGCTCAAGGGGTATTCAAATGATCTCGAATCAGTTGTGTGTAGTTTATGTGCTCTGGGAAACGTCAACATAAAAAAGTTGGCCAGGAGACAAAAGAGCAGCCAGTGGCGACAGCCTTCTGGAGCCCTATTGTATTAACATTTCAAATAGCATATAAAAAAACCTGATTTACTCTGATAATAACACACGCTTATACCTAATGTTGAGTTAGTGTGTGTCAATGGACATGTCAGGGCGACCTATAAACTACAATAACATAAAGAATAAGCCCAAGGACTGATATACCGGAGTAAAATCTGGCAAATTTCCAAAAGCTATTAAATTAAAGAGAGGCTATTTCTCTAAGTTTTATGACGGTAATAGAGTGGAAGAGCTATTCTGTTATGTCCTATTCTTATCCTTGCCTTCAGGTAGCCGATGTGTTAAATCAAGAGATATACCTAATTAACAAACTTATGCACTAATTCCACCACCTTTTCATGTATCAAGCTGCACAGTTGCTGAACCAGGCAGCTTCTCACACGTTCAGTCTACGTTTCCATCCTCTGACAAGTTTTTAAAGTTATTTGTTACTGTACTTTCATTCAGTTTAGGCTCTCAAAGGGAAAGTGATGATTCATTTAAATGATCTGTGATAGGTGAAGAAAGTCAGAAGTCTCGACTACTCAGCCATGCGGTGTCATCTTCTCTTCCGTGGAGCATAAATTAGCATCTCTTCGCCAAACCTAGAGAACCGAAGTGTATAGCTCGATGTGGGAAGTCATCTAAGAACAATCTAAAAATACATGCTTTATATACAACTTTGAGGATAAGAATCTCTCAGAAATTAGACGCTTGCAAAGGCCAAGTCTTTTGTTCAAGCACTCACAGTTGAACAGATCTAAAGAAAAAAAAAATAGATTTTTTTTTTTACACAGAATTCTGTTGCTCTTTGGCTCGACCTAACCATGGTCTTGTGACGGAGAGAGCAAACATATTTAACCTTTGTAATTGAGAATAATAGAAGCCACTTTCATTGTGTGAAACTCTTTTTTTCTACAGAGAGTTAATTGCTGTTCACAATCACTATCAGATGAGAACACAGACCATCCAAAAAAGCTGCCAGAGTCACCGCAAACATGCAATGTTCTCACATTAAAAAAAGTAAATGCATAAACAGTAATAGCCATTTTGTGACACTAAAAGGACAGCGGGAAGTGAGAGTGCAGCATCTCCAAAGAATCCAGCCGAGTGCTACAGCCTCATAAATTATAGTGCACATTTAGGTTTCTGAATTTGATGGCTCAGAATGAGTGGAGGGGGAAGAAAAGGGAGAAATTGTATTGCTTTCAAGCAAAGAGGATCTGCTCTGCCTTTTGAATTCCTGAGGTAATAATATGTATGCATGAATCCCATCCCACTGGATGGGTGACATTTATAACACAACTTAATTATAGTCCTAAAAGCCATCTCTCTATTATTCCTGACAATTCCAAGCTCTATTCAACTCTGGCAGCAAGTGTTGCACTTTGAAAGTACTTTGAGGAGCAGCGTAAAGAAATGGATGCCAAACTTCTCTGCCTTTTTACTGGTGGAGAGGGCCACTGAAAAGCCTCTGAGTAGCATACATTTACATCAACAAGGGACAAAGCCTCCATCATGGAACAGATAGCACTGTCATTTCAAGGTCTGTCTCATTCAAATTACAGAAAACTCATCCCTGGTGTGGGATCTGGCTAAATAAATTGCCGTAACATCCTGTAATGATTCCACGGGACTGTTGAAAAGTGGGTAAAATTAAATACCAATACCAAGCTGTACCATTTGAGCCGTGAACTTGGTATTCTCTAGAGTTTGAAAAGATAAAGGTTTGGCAGAGTAGTGATGATCATATTGATTTAAACACAAATAGAAATAGCACACAGAGACAGTAGAAAGACAACAGTTGATGGGTGTGAAGGAAGGCGCAGGTGACACAGAGCCACTGTCTGAATGAGGGAGAAAACTAGCTCCTGCAGCCAGCCCTTTTCATTTTATGGGCTGTCAATCAAATCTAAACATCTGAGGTACTTGGAGAGAGAGGATTCAGGGCAGAGACAAGCCAAGTGGAAACAGACAAGGACAGAGAACAGAGGGGTCATGGCAAGATGTGCAACTGATAATTTGGGAAAAGGTCGATAAAGCATAATGAGAAGCAAAATCATCAATGAGTTAAATCATATTCACACACTCTATGTCACTGATTTCTAAACTGATTTTTTGTCAAATTGCAGTACAACGTTGAGTAATTTCTCAAAAACAACAACAAAACAAAAAACACTTTACTCAATTTGTTCGGGGTATAAATATTTTTTATAGGTGGTCCAACAGAAAAGGTTGCCACATAAAATATTTACAAGTTAGTGTGGCCTTCTGTAGCTCTGTTAATGGAAAACTTTTACCAATCCTGTGTTCAAATACCGCTGTTCGCTTGGGCTGGGTTTCACTTGCTACAGCTAAAATGGCACAATCTCCAGAAATACTCCATGCATTTTATATCAACTGCCTGAGACTGTGCAGTGCGGGAGGTCTTTCAACGAGTGCAAGGAAACATTTCTGTTCACGCGATTCACAATGCAAGTCTACAGTCTAAATTTGTGTTGTGATGCACGGACCTAGTTTAGAGTTAATATCGCTGTTAAACTCTTAACCCCACCAGAACCGAGCACATTTTCTACAGTTTGGTTTTACCCAAATCTAAAAGCTTAAAAAAGGCATCAAAATAGCGACGGAAACAAGGATGAAAACGCAGCAAAAAAGCAACAAAAGAACGTCAAAAAACGTGCCGGAAAAGCAACAAAAAAGTAACAAAAACGTGGCAAAAACCCGACAAAAGAAAGCGATGAAAATCAACCAAAAATGACAAAAAGCGCCAAAAAAGAGACGAAAACGCTTAAAAAATGTGACAAAAATGCGCCGACAATGTTCCGATCACTTTTGAAAGTCTTAGCTTTCAAATGAGGCATTACACTGTTGCTCTCCAGTCGAGAAGGTTTTAGATTTGGGTAAAGCCAGGTGGGGGGTAAGAGATTAATACTGGATCTATCACACAAAAAATCTAGCAAATGTTGTCCATTGAAATATAAAGGAGAAGCGCCGTTCGATCCGTATGCGCATAGTTAGCGAGTCCGCAAGTCTGGGAAACTTTTCAGAGTCCGTTAGCCTGTTTCAGAGTCCGTTAGCCTGCTCAATGCATTTTTCCTATAGTCATTAGCATTAGCCACGAAACATCGCAAATTATGAACAATTCAGATGGTTTCAGCTGTCGTCAACCCATCAACTACATTTAGGTGAGGTCAAAGCCTTGTCAAAAATCCTTACTGACTGTACACACCTTTTGAGATTTAACTTTAGGTACAAATTAGCGTTTAAAAGTGTCCTCTGAGCTAAATGCTAACTCAAATTCAGTTTCTGCTTTTTGTCGGGGTTTGGATACAAGTCCAGTGGCCACTAATCATCATCTTAAAATATGTTAATGATAAAGAAACTACAGAAGTTACAAGGAAAAAACATACCTCCCCATATGTTAGTTATTGTGCTTGTCTTCCCTATTGATTTGTGTGGGACGGGAGGTTCAGGTCTGGGATTCGATGGCTACCAATGTGCGCATTTGTAGAAACAGGCTAAGAAAGCTAAAGGCATTTATGTGATTTCTGTACATGAAATACATAAACTGACTTTTTTTGAGCTAGTAAATTCTGTTCTTTTTCTTCTAAGGTGTACGGAAATACTTGAAATAAACTTGAATAATACTTGAATATTTTGTTAAGTCATAAGATCAATATGACAAATACTTTGGACCCAAACACTGAAAAATATAGGCCAGGGATTGGTGGGATTTTCTGTATGTAGATTTCTTTACGTAAACACCATGCCACCCCTGTACTGATGTTCCCATGCATCTGCAACAGTCTAAATCAGTCTTTCTATCCACTCATCGCTATCAACACATTTTAACTTCAGTATTATTTTTGACTTGAAAGCAATCCTGCTTGATTGGTATTATTTTGTATCCATTCCAGGCTCCTCAACCCACCTCTCATGATTTGCATGCTCTGATTAAACTCTCCTTTAGTCGGGAAGCATGTTGATGTAAAATTTAACAAGGATTGTAAATAGATGTAATAAGCTTAAGACATGACAGCGAATTCCTCTAAATGTGGCGAAATGTGCGGAAACAAAGTGAGTGACAGAAACATCACCCGCAGCCTGGCAGCTTTATTTACAGTAGGACATTATCGTCCAATGGTGTCTCCAGGGAGGGATGATGGGAATGTGGGAAACAAACATGATTACACTCCTCCACTTTGCTGATAACAGGAAGAGTGTGAGGAGAGAGAGGGGGCTGGTGGAGGAGGAAGAAGAAAGACAAGGTGTTTGTGATGTATTTGTTGAGAACGAGCCCAGGGTGGAGAGAAGAGCTGCAGTAATGAAGAGACAACAGAAGCGGATGGGGATGAAAAATGAGACGCGGGAAGCAGAGTGAGAACTGAACGGCAAGAAGTGGTGAGGATAGAAAGTCTGGTAGGTGAGGCCGTTGTGAAATGCATTACAAGATTTAAATTCCATGCAAAAAGAGGAAAGTGATTTCACACACGCATTTGCAGTTGTTGACAAAGGTTCTTAAGCTGTCATCTGTACACTTTAAGTGTGACGGATGGTTCGCTTCTCTTCCAAGAAGCTTCATCAGCGACTGTCCAGCGGGTAATTTTTAATTAACTCATGTTTATTATTTAAAAAACGAAGCTTTTTGGATGGGAGGTGAAACAACCGCTACACTTAAACTACCAAGTTCAGATGAAGGCTTAACTATCCTGTTCTACGATTGTAAATTCCTGTACAACTGAGAGCTTACACAAACAAGGATTTGCAGTAATCAACATGATTTAATGAGAAGTGTTACAAATCCAACAAATTCAATATAAAAGACACAGCACAATGTCAGATGATGTTACAGCAGATTATTTTTTCACCCAAACACTCTTCAAATAAAGAAATCATAATAACTTGCAATCAGTAAATGTTCAGTCCTTTTTTTAAAATTGAGATTTGTATTGTTGTTTGATAATTATGTATAAGAGATAGTCAAGGTGTTACTTGTACAGTACTTCCATCTTTGATCTTAATAGTTGGCTGTTTTCGTCCCACGCTCTAAGAATCTGCTGTAACTTTGTCTGACATTGGCGTGCTGAAACCTGAAGCAGAGGTGAGAGAGGCAGAGGACGGACAGGGGACAGAGAGGGACAGACAGGACGCAGACAGGACACTACTCTGTGATGGAGGTGTGTGGTGGGCGGCTCTGACCCTTACTGGCCCCATCAGGCCCTCGCAGCACGGTGCACTCCTCGATCTGCCCAAAGGTCTCGAAAAGGCGACGCACGTCATCCTCACTCTGCTGTTTGCCCAGCATTCCCACAAAGAGCTTCCTGTCTTCTGGATGGAGAGGAAGAGAGAGAGATAGAGAAAGGGCGTAAGGGAAGGAGGCAACAGACTCTATACCTGTGCTGCGCTGAGGAGCTAGAGCATCTCAAGCCCTACTTTTATCAGCAGTCGGCTGTGTTAGCGCCGCCGCTGTTGTTGTTGTTATTGATCTTACAGTGGTGCGGTGTGCCACCCCCGCCCCACAGTCCCGGCGTAAAGGCAGATATATTTGTGTTTCCGGTGAGCTATTCAAGTCAGCCAGCAAGATGTTTGATAGTGGTGATGTTGTGTGCGCTGTGGGTTTTAGGTTTGAGCAAGAGAAAGAGAATGTTTTGCTCAGGTAGGCGTACTTCAGATCTTCGAGATGCTTTATTCACAGAGAATAAATAGATAGGATGTTACATTGCATCTAGTCTTTATCAAAGGTTAACATGTAAACTTTGTGTCAGGGGAGTTGGGCATTGACTTGAAGAGTGAATTCTTGCTTTAGTATACCAACCTTTTGAATGGCCAGTCAAAGACTAAGTTGGGTCCAGACCAGGACTAAAACATGTCCAAGAAGGACTTAACCAGGATTTGATCAGTCCACATTCTACTGTGTCCTCATCATGTGACTGTCAAACCTTAGGTTGCCTATGCCCAGTCTAAAAATGTGGATGTCAAAGCTGTGACTGAGGAAGCATACATAATCTCTACTCTGTTCAAAGCACTTTTACTTCAATCAAGAACTGAAGTTAGTAAAATATACATTATTTGAAGTAGGCCAGGGTGATATGGCCTAAAATCTCTTCACGAGATAAAAAAGAAATATCACAATAATATATTTGAAGATATAATTGTCAATGGACAAATTACTTCAAAATCCCAAAATACTGGGAAGATTAATTCAGTAATATATAATATATATATTTTAAAGGCATACTAATTTCCTCGCAAACATGATCTACTCAAGCCGTTTACAGCCTTCATTTCATTTTACTATTTAAAGGGACTCATTTAAAGGGGTTCATTTTTATACTTACTACTGCCACCTCAGGTCTTACATGTAACTGCAGTATCTATATTAAGCTCGTGCATGACAGCAGTTCGGACCAAATTTACACCTTTTTGAGTGCAGGATTTTAGAAGCAGTTGAGGTGAATAGGTCTGGGCTCATTCTACACATTAGGACATTGCTGGAGCATGTAGGGAGAGGAAAATAGATCATTTTAACTTTTTTAAACTCCGTATAGTCCCTCTAAGCAACTGTCCCGTGTTCTACAGTCAGTGTTTATGCTGCTCTGATGGAGCTGAGTGTGACATAATATATATAGCGTGTCCACAACAATATCAAAAAAATATATCGCAATAACGATATGCGATACGATATGGCCCACCCCTAATTTGAAGTACTGATTGTTACTAATACCCAATGCTGAAAATGTTCCATATACAATATCCACCCAAAACATACAGTCACCACTTCTACAACTTTTCAAAGCTCTATTACAATTAGTAGTTATCGAACAAACCCTGTTTTGGACATACATCGTGCTCATTTTACAACTTACACTTTTGTACGACATCAAGCTTTTTCCCTATTTTGTCATGTTGTGGAATGAAATGACTAGGAGCAAGAAGCCATCGCCAGAACTGATGGAAGGTGGCAGGAAGAGGAGGAGAATTTTATTGGAAATGGCACTGTTGATCTTCGGTGGTGAGTCATTTGACTGGTGGGGCCGGGGTACGGGAGGGTGCATATGTGTGTAGAGGGGTGGGGGGATGGGTCACCTGGTCTTGGACAGATGTGACGCCTCCTGTACCTGCCAGGCCCCATTAGATGCAGCTGCTCTAAAAATATAGCACCCGGGTTTGCTAGTGGCGACGGGGAAATCAGAACCTGTTCCATTTCTGTAAAGTTCATATGAATCACACTCGGGCTGCTCGCTTGACCACACAAATGAGTGTTTGAATAATGAATGAGACTGCACTGACCGGGGCTACCGCTGCTGCTGCTGCTGCTGCTGCTGCTGCCAGTGATGTCCATGTTTGTCCACTGGCTCATATGAAGTCACATGTATCAAATTTAATATCCAAGGCTTGTTTTAGGTAAAGGGAATGACATTCTGTGAACTGTAGCAACAGGTTGTGCGGCATTTGCTGGCAGGGGGAACCCAAAGCATAAAAAGAATATCCAAAACAATGGCCTCTTTGTAATTAATTGTTTGTAGAGAATTTGAGTGAAGTACAAACATGGGAATCAAACAAAATACAACTCGAGGAATGGTTTTAATGAAGGAATGACATTATATCTGACAGAAGGAATAAAAGAGATTTTAAAAGCCTTCTGACTGATATTATTGCGACCAGATCCAAATCGTGCTTTATAAATAAAGTGGATTGGATGGATTTCGGCACAAACTTCCTGCAGAGACATTGGGCTGCGGATAACAATCTCTTGAACTTCTTGTCTTTTAGTTGAACGCAGTAATGAAAAACCCTCTGAAGTCAGCCCTGAACAGGTGTGCGGCAGAAATGAGCCTGACCCCTCCCTGTGATAGCAAAGGTGAAACATGGGGATCACAGCAGCCCGCTCCTGTCTGCACCTCCAACACATTTTCATCGAGGTGTCACTGTTCCCGCCTTAAACGGGCATAAGTGCACTTTTACTGCCTCCTGCAGTGTGCTAATGTTTCGGGACAAAAAAGTCTCATCTCGGCCCCGGCCCGAAGAGATCTAATGGCGGCTTTACAAGGCTAATTAACAAGCCATGAGTGAGGTAATGAACTTTCCAAATGTGCTGGCAAACGCAAAAATAAATGACACCCCAGTGAAGGCATTAAAGGCAGTGTGAGTGTACTTCAGAGGCCTCCTTTGGGAGAGCCACTGTGAGAAAATGAATTCAGAGCTGCTATCTTTTCATTGCCGGACCTAAGAGCGTCTCCGTTGGCCCACTGCAGGCCCTGGCCAGAGTATAGATTGCTATTAATTAGTCCACTTTACACCTGTCTTCCAAGCAGCTCTTATTGGATTTTGCAAGTTCCTGCACATCTCCCATGGCCACTTGTGAGGTTTAAATTGACATTTTATGAATATTAATAAATATCTTCTAATGCGTCCTCTGCTCTCACATCGGCCCACATGTCCAAATGGATATCAGCTAAATGTTAAAGGTTTCTCTTCTCACATAATGCAGGGCACCGCGCTAACACTAGCAAGTACAAATGCTTCTGGGATAGCTAAATATCAGTACAGTGTAGTTTTTTAAGCCTCAAATGATCCTTGTATTCATAGATTATTTATTTTATTATTATTATTATTATTTTCATTTATTTTTTCATTTATTTGCTTACTTGTTATTTATTTATTATCTACTATTACAATGTCCTTGTGTCTGTTGAATGACACAAGAACTGCAAAAACTATAATAGTGACCTCTTGAAGCGGAAATATATTAGATAATAATTTTCTAATACTATGATGTTGCTTATCAATTTTTCAACTGATACACTACCACTTATCGCCTTTCTCAACCCATGTCCCAATTTATTGATATGCAGCTCTAAGGAGATGTCCAAACCAAGACGTCACGTTGACAGCTCTGTGTCATGAGCACAAATAAAAACGGAGATCAAAAAAGTTATAAAAACACTACTGACATCTGACAATTGCTTGTCTCAGGAAGCCCTTTCATTTCAGCACCCGGTATATTAAAAATTAATGGATTTTGCACAGACGCCATATGCTGTCAAGATTGATGCTTCTCTCTGTGGAATAAAGTGGTACTTGTGTTATAGGCGGCAGTGTATGCATATAGAGTGTACCTTTCTCTTCATACATCTCTCCCATGTCTCCATAGCACCCTTTGCTGTCATCCTTCACACTATCTCCAGACTGTGATCCATTTTCTGTAAAGACTGGTTTCCAATAGTATTAATATTCTCTATAAAAGGACTTTTGTTGTCTTGTGCGGTAAATATTCTCTCTTTTTCACAGATTCTATCACATTTTCCCCGCTGGCAGTAGTTAGGGAAGCTTGGTGATAGTAAATGTTCAGAAAGCACGGACAGCTGCATTCAACGATAAAAGATGCCTCCTAGGCCACTGCGTGCATTTCAAACACACAATAATGTTGCAGGCAGCACAACAACACATGGAGTCGAGAGGAGTTCTTATGGACTCATTAGAAAACACTGATGCTTCCTGGGCTATGAGCCTGAGGGCTCCTGCCACCAGATACACGCACGCATGTTGGCGGGCAAACTTCAGACTTTGTTTTTCCCAGAGCTGAAGTCAGGTCATATAGGCATCAATGCACAATAGATTAGACAAAGAGAGACAAAAGATCTACTATATGTGCTTCAAAAAGAGGACGACGTTTTTGTTTTGTTTTGCAGTGTGTCACCAGATTTTTTATTTTAAATGAATAGCATTGTTCTTATACACAAAAGGAGTGTTATTTGAAAAAATATAGTTTTTGGCATCTTTTTCAAAAGCTCCCCTTCAATTGATGCAAAGACTCTGTATTATGAGCCCAGATTTGTTAACGATTCAGCTATAATTCATTGCTGTTGAAGGTTATTAAAACCTAAGTTAGTCTAGGCCTTTGGCAATGTTTTTGACAGCTTTAATCAGCTTAACTTTGTAGCCCGAGGGAATAACACTTCACCTTCAGGACACAGTATCACAATGATTGATACCCTGTCCATTAAACTGCACTAATATTATTAATGAATTCCTGTCTTTCTTTAGGAACTAATCAACAAAACTCAATTACACAGCATCATTAACAACAGTAAATAATTAAGATTGTGATTAATAAATAGAAAAGTGCAAATGCATAGAATTGCAAAGATTAATAAGGTAATTGTTAACATAACCCAAAATAGCACAAGCCAAATAGAAAATATTATAATCTATTGTTATTTACCCCCTTTTTTCTATATAGAATCTGTTTCTGGTCCAAGCCATCTCAGTCTGCCTTCTCTGACATAAGAAGCCCACTCATTTACTTATTCATAATCTCACTCATCTCAGTGAACCGAAAGGAGAGACTCAAATCTAAAACGTTGAGCTCCACCTCCTACAAGGCTGCTTTCACTACTGTCTTGTCTCTTCCTTTCTTTTAGCTTGATATCAGTTGTGTTCATTGTGTAGTTGGTCGGTTTATGTTTTAACCAACTCTTATAAATTGCCTGTTTTAAATAATTTGTATTTTGCCACTCCTTCAGTGTGTTTATAGCACACATACAATGACTCATGTGACTTTTCAGAATTGGCATGATTGTGTCCAGAGGCGCGCTGGGATCTTTTGGAGTAATTTGCATGTAAAGTGGAGTGTGGTGCCGCCAGACAGCCCCTCCTCTGCGCCCTGCCAGCCGTTCAGCCAGCAGCCTTCACTCTCCACTACCTGCTGCGTCGGGGCATTACTGCTCAGTGTGCAACATCTTAAGGTCCTGTCAATCTCTGCACTGTCCGACTGGGGTCAACCTTCTGAAGAGCAGCAGGCTGGCAAGGACAAACACGGTCCGCACACAATGGCCGCCTTTTGCCTGACACGCTAGGGCAAGGGACCGAAAGGAAAGACTCCTGTCGCAGTGAAGATGACTGCAGTGCCCCCTGTAAGTATTGAGTTAAACGACATTAGGGAAGTAATTAATAAAGGCGCTAAAGAGAGTAGAAGTGCAGATGAAGTGTGATTGGCACATTGTGATAAAAAGTGTGTTGATGGAGGTTGCGGGACATTTGAAGAGTCTGGAAACCTCCTTATCGCAGTTAATAAAAGCAGAGGGTGTTGTTGCTCGACCCATCATCTCGCTTCTCATCAGTGTGGTCTCCAGTCTCACAGCACTCGTCACAAGAGTGGGACCTGGCTCCAAGATTGTGTTTAGATAATGGCCATCTCCAATCATAGATAATCTGGCCCCATCTTTTCTTCACAGACACAGCGGCAGACAAGGTCAGAGGGAAAAAGATTCGTAGCAAGGCGAGGAGGAGATAGGGCTGGGGCGGCTCGGAGATGATTTACTGCTGAGATTCACTCAGCTGCCTCCATCACCCTCCGTTAACTTTCTCATCCTGTCGCCGCATCTTCACTCACTTTTTTGTCTCCCATCTCTCACCCGCTCCATATTCCTCCACGGGTTACACCGAAGCACAGCCTCCCTTCTTTCTTCCCCCTCACCTCTTCTCTCCCATTGTATTTCTGAGACCAAGTTCACGGATGAAAGCAAATGCTACTGCTCTTTCTAGGGCAATTTATTTGGATTTAAAGTGTGCTTTTACACCAGCATTTGACTTATATAAAATGTGGGCACCATTTGATTTACCATTCTGCAAGTTTTGGAAATGTATAGATCAAATTGGCATCTTCGCAGAATATATCCATGTTGATTCCACATTGAAAATAGGTTGGCAGGCAGCTAGTTGTTTGTTTGTGTCTTTTTTCTTAACAGGCCCACATTAGATGAAAAAGCTATCACCCCGCCTTTATAAACCTTTCTCTGCATTCTACAAAGCTAAAAATAAAGATTTGAAGCATCACACAAAATTAAATGTGTGGATAAAAGTCTGCTCCACCCACAGGCCAGAAAACTCATGCGCTGTTCCATTCTTTTTAAAATAATCCAAAGGAAAATTAATAAAGACATGAGTCAGTGCAGCCGACAGCAGGAGAATGAGACCTGTGGATCCACGAGGCACTGAGCAGCAGGCCTATGCGGTGCCAGACGTCCCAGTCATTTTTTTTCCAGGACTGGTTTTCTCCTTGACATTCTCCATCCCCAGAGAGGCATGTCTCTCAGGGACCTGGTGAACAAAAGAGGGTCTACTGGAGTCTGCAAATGGAGTAATGGCCCCTAATGCCTGTGCAGACACATAATCGAGACCTCTGCACAACTCCCCATGACAGATAATTGCCGATGTCTTGGTAGTGATAAATGTGACTCCATTGGAAAGGTGCAAATGTCCCGGTGCAGGCCTGGCTTTGACAGTGTAGTGGGCCCCATAGGGATTGGTGTACCTGGCTGGTCCTCCGCCCCGGAGATGAATCCCTTGTTACTTTCCTCCCCCAGCTATGCTGTCTATTTTCCTTTAACCACAGGCCTTCACAGTAAATCTCATTTCATTGTCAGTGGCGGCTGTGGTTTACTTCCTTGGCCTGTCTGCTGACTTCCTGTTGCCATTAACGCTCAATATCTCTGTTGGGGCCTGTCTACTTGGTCTTATTTCATTCTGGGCTGTGTCCTATACCATTTTCTTGTAAAGAAAATTCCGCTGAAACGCTAAGAGGCTGCGCTGGCCTACGAGTTGGTGTTTTATTCACACTGCCGCTTCATGTCCCTTCTCTTTCAGTGAAAAGGGATAGTAATTGATATTGGGACCCATCCATCCTTCCCTCTTAAGCCCAGAGATCCAATTTATCTTGGAGAGAATGCCCATTGGCTTTTGCCCAGGCCCTGTCAGTCAGACTTTGCTTGTTTTTAGATGGCTGTTAATTAAAGGGCCTCCATGACCAAAATGAGATCTCCATGTGTTGTGTGTGTGGTAACAGCGTTGGCCCATCTGACTCACGGCTGACCATATACAGTAAATCAGCCCAGTGGCTCATTCAGATGTGACCCGGGCTGTTTAAATCAGCACCCTTAAACGCACGCACGGGCCAGACACAGACCGTGCCAATTAGAGCCACAGCCAACCATGTAAATCTTTAACTGGCCTAATCTGTATTAACCTCGCTGATGGTACTCACAAATGGGTTCAGAATGATCTAGTCAATCAATGTGTCAGCCAGACTCTATCCAAGAGAAGAGAATGCTTGAGCTATTTGGTTAGTGAGCGAGGGGACGGTAAACGGCAAAACACCAAACACCGGGGCTTTTGTGGAACTTTTGTCTTCCGACTTTGAATGCAGAACTTGGGGAAGTTGCCCATTTCTGTGGTTTTTGACAGAAAGACAGTTCGGAGTGACAGGTCTAAGTTTGATTTGGGAGCATACGTTTCCAATTGTTGAGAGGTGGACTATTTTTGGTTGTGAGGGAATTCAATGTTACAGTTTCCTGGCTATTTCGACTCAATTCAACAAGTACGTCTTCTTTGCGGGGAAATACTAATCAATCAATATGTTACAGTTTCTTCATTATTCAAATCTTATATCTTTTATCCATGTTCAATGTCATGTGTCTTTCTTTACATGCTTCAATAACCCTCCCTCTTCTGCACCCTGAACGCCTGCCTTATTTTCTATACACGTCACACAGGGTAATGCATGAAGCTCTTCTGTGTTTTAAAGTCCACACACTTTTATCAAACTTGTTCTGATCAAACATTTAGCACGTTTTCCCCAGATATCATTTTAGGTTTTCACTTCGAGCTGTTTGCCTACATTACTGCGGATACTTCCTCGACACATTTTAGGTTTTACTACCAAAAATAAGTACATGCAAATTGAGTATGATAAATGATGCAAAACTGTGAGACGTTTTTGCTAACTACATATTAATAAGAAAATTCCATTCATTTTGGGGGGATATGTCTCTCTTTTTTTTAAAAATATGTTTGTGAGGCACCATCCTTGCCTCCGTCTTTGATCTGCTCCCAATGACTGTGAACCTGAGACAGTCCTGGTGCTGGCACAGATGGGAAGTCAATAGAAGCAAGTGACCTATATTACGAGGTACTCCACTAACTCCCCGTGTCTCAGGTGAGGGCAGAATATTAAGGATAGCGTGTGTGTGTGTGTGTGTGTTGCGTTTGAGTTGCGTGTTTGTGTTTTGGTGTGTGGTCTAAGAGGTGTTCGATAGAGACTAGGAGAAGGTTAATTACCTCCTCGTCCTTCGCTGTCGGCTGGCTTCACCTGGATGGGACGGTTCATCTGGACCGAGCAGGGAGAGAAACAGAAAAGAAAGGGAAATCCCAGGTTAGTTAGGTCTGTGAGTCTCTTTCCCCGAAGAACCACCCAGGGTATCTTTTTTAAACAGAAATTAGGCAATACTGAGATGAAGAGTGCATTATTACTAAACAATGTTTAACCAGGAATAAACAATAACTTGTACTCAGAAAGCCATCATTTTTCATACAAAGTACTCGGTGTGAACCACTGCTCTGAATTAGACTAAATTATGAACAAAATCTGAAACTTTTGTACAAGGTTGTACCGCGAGAGCCCATACGTTAAGAACCACTTTTCTATAATGTATCGAAAAACAGGCAAGGAATTAGGTCAGTTTCAAGATTTTTTTTCTCTCTCTCTGTGAGCTGAACACAAAAAATCAAAGAGTGACGATGCTGTAAGAGAGATTAATCTATGTGGTACTCCGTGGCATTGTGTTTAATTAATCCACGGCTTTGCCTCTAGAGATGCCTGTATTCCCCTCACAGTTCAGCAGAATTAGCACTTTTCAATGACAGAGCCGCGCCGGGTGTCAGATGGCAATTGGAGATTAATGCCATTACATCAGCTACTCCCAACCCCACAGGGACAAGTACTCTCCCCTGCACCTCCGCCCACTCTGTTCTGGTCCCTTGCCGGCTCCAGACACCCAGTCACCAGCTCATCCCTGACCCGGTGCAATCTTTCTTCCTCCGTCTCCAAATGTTCGGCTTTTTATCCCGCTACGATTGTGCCCCCGGTCTGGCCTGCCAAGCCGCTCCTCGCCACCTATCCTCTTCTGTAAAAGCTATTGAGGGCCACCAAACACAGCAACCATAAAACATCATGTGAAAGGTTAACAGTAGGGAATCAATAAACATCCTTTGAAGATCCATTTGAGAGTGAGGTGAAAGCAAAATGTTGCCAATGTTACATAAAAGGGCTTTAAAACCGGCTGCCATGAATAGAAAAAAAAAATTCCCTCGCTATTTGTGGTTTATTTTTTTTCCTACCTACTCCTGGATTTTGAATATGAATAGATGAAAAGACACTCGATTGTGCGTGTGCGAAGAGAATTAAATCTGCCTTTTCCTGGGTGACTAGGGTGGGTGGTTAAGCAGCACCTTTGAAGACCCCTTTATTAGCGTATCCCACATCGCCTTTCTTGTGTTATTTTTTAAATGTTGTTTCGTATTTGCTTTGTCCGAGGCCTCTATCTCTAAGTAGGCTACGAGGACAGGTCCAAATCGAGTGCCAAGGTGGTGCTGCCCACTCAGATCAGTATACTAGGGCAGCGCAGTGGGTGCAGGGGCCTGCAGGCAACACGGCGCTTGACAGCACTTGACATGAAGCGAGACCGTGGCCAAATATAGACCCGTGAGTGGTGGACATGTATAGACAATTACATACACAGTGACACCCGGGGGACATCGCATCGCAATAAGCTGTGACACCAGAACAAAGCTGAAATGACATGGAAGACGTGTTGTATAGGCAAAAGACCAGTCGCACAAGGGGATAATATACTACCATCCACTGTTAGCACTGTAGCACTGAGAAATACGGCCAAGGCAGTAAAACAAAACACAAGGCCTGGAATTGAAAATAAATACAGCGGCCCTATTCTGCTAGTTGATTCCATGATTAAATAAACATGCAAAGAAAATGATTATTGTTAATGACTTTTGTATTGCTACGTTTTTACATGTGTGAGCTTTATTACTACTCAACATTAACTTTGACAAGCAAGCAATATACATTTGTATAAGCTCACACTGGGCCACATGCCTTACCCAATGACACAACTGTTAAAAGTAAAGAAGGACAGGTGACCAAATTATCATATGTAAAAGTGAGCAAGCGGCCCCCCTTGTGCTAGGCTACAGACACACTTTGAACAAAAGCTACAGGTGAAAGTTTGCCCTTGAGTTTACTAAGGGAATTTTGAAGTGCTAACCGTGAGCTCAAGAAGTCAAAGGTGTTAAGAGTTAAACGGTGCAGGTGCCTGTTGCCTGTAGCTGTGTTTAGGGCAAAAGTTGTCACACATAAGAGCTTTACATTAACCTGAAGTCCTTAAATCCCACAGCAGTGATCATCCAGCTTTTAGGTTTTAAACGGACACGATTGGTCAGGAGGCTTCATTAGTCGCCTCTGAGCCGTACCAGCAACTAGAGTCATTAGCCAAGCCAAAAGTACTGTTGAGGTTGCCAGGCAACGGAGGGAAGGTGGCTGCCAGGCGAGGCAGGCTGGCCACCAGTCTGTGGGCCGCTAGCCAACAAATTGGCACTCCTTTCTTTTTTCTTTATACTTTGTTCAGTCCAAGGAGGTCATGGGGAGCGGGAGGCAACAACTCTCTGAACTCCCACCTCCAGCATGTCCCACTTTCATGTCCCTTTTTAGTTACTGTGACAATGAGTTTTCAGAAAGGTCCGCTGTAACCCCTGCTCCAGCTTCTGCCAAATGATGAAGTTCAGTGTCATGTTGCAGTATGTGCAGTAGAGCTTGCATGCGACTGGTAGCAGTTGAGACATCAGCGTTCTCGTCATATATTTCCCCATGCAAACAGAGACTGTTTCCATCATTTCAAGCTTCCTGCCTTGACGCCTGTTGTGTATTATACTTTTATCTTCAGTCCAGGCTCATCCTGTCACAGACACACTCATATACAGAGGCACAAAAGTCTGGGGCTCAATAGCAGCAGGTGGCTTAGGTGACATTTTAATCCCTTATTACTGAGTGCAGGATTAGCCAACAGATCAAGGCAGAGTTAATTATATGAATTCATCAGAGGCTGGGCGAAGAGGCTGCCTGCTATCCCCCTGGGCCAAGACCCACCTTCAGCCCAACCACCAACCTTTACACCCACACACAAGAGATATGCTGCCTGATACACCGGCTATAGGTAGTACTTATTAACAACAGCAGTGCGTACATCTAAGATAGTATACAGAGCACTGGCTCCTCTGGAGATGCTGTAAGACAAATGACATGTTCTGCCTTCCCATTGGCAAATACAGAATAAAGTGCGCGGACATGTTGAGGTGGCTGTGGCCGCAGAGGCTGAGAGCAGTTCAGCACCCCCCGTCTTGCTTTATCTTTGTCTCTCTCTGCCCCTTTGGCCTCCAAAACCAATATGCTTCCCACCACAGCCCCTTAATGGGTTGATCAATGCTGACAAATAGGCAGCTCATGCTGTCTTGCCTGGGAACTCACAGCTCTGTGCCTGTGTGCTGCTGCACTTAGAAAGGCCATCTCTCTTTCAACGTCCCCTTTTTCTACATTTCTCTTTCTTCAACACACTTTTTGCACCTCTCCATATTTTCCACTCTTCATGCTCTATTTCCTTTATGTCTATACATTTTGCCTGCTAATTTCCAGGAGCAAATCTATATTTTTCATTCAGCTACAATGAATAAAAGACAGCAGAAGACACAGTGGGCGTGGAGAGCCACCCGTGTGGAAGAATGGAACTTACTTACACTCTGCAATAAAAGTTGCCAGAACATAGAGCAAGCCTTTTGAATATCACAGAACATAACATGCACTCACCACAGAATCAGAGAGAAATGCTTTGAGTGGTAACTACTCCTTTTATAACTGAAGCTAAAAGGATTAAATTCAGAGGTACATTTACATATTCATTATAATAAAATTGGTATCATTCTGTGGCCCAAAATACTTTGATAATTCTTTTTCTTTACCCAAATAGGCTTCTTGTTTTCTGTTTGTCCTCAGTAAATTCACTGTAGCTGTTTATGTCATTAACCTTTGCTGCATATTAAATAATGATGAGTGATTGTTATAGCTTACCTGACAAAGGCTAAATGGAATTAGGCACAAGAATGTTTAAAAAATGCTTACATACAGGTTTATAGCCACAAATAACAAGGCTCAACTCACTTCAGCAGTCCAATATGACACTGCCTCAGTGTGAGTGGCTGGACTATCGCCCTCCAAATGAATTTCTCAAGTCAAGGTACCTTTCCCTCATTTTATTTGTGAAAGAGAACCAGTGCCTACCGCACCAGGAAAGAATCTCTCCTCAAATTGCTGTGTAAGTTCCCCACAGTCGCCCAGAGAAGGCAGCACATCGCGAGGAGCTGGAGACACAGTTTAGAGCGCTGGTGCACGCTCTGTCTCCCACAAAAACCAGAGAAGAAGAAGAAGGCTGTGTCTGTGGCTGAGAGGAAGAGGGAGAAGGGGGCGCTGACAGCTCAGCAGAGGGTGGCTGCTGCTGCTGAAATGTGACCTATTTTTAGCTCGGAGTCTGCGCTCCTTTTTAAAGATAGGTACTGGGGGCGGTTTGGGAAAGGAGGGGTAGCATTTGCTGAAAAACATAGCTCCTGTTGAGCCCAGCCATTATTCCCCTGTGTGATGTGCAGCGTCATAGGGGAGCATCTCACTGTTTGTGTTTTGTCTCTGTAATCTCTGTCCCGTTCGCCATAATTACCTGGAAATTGATTCCCCTCAGAGCAGGGTTTTGGCTTTTAATTTATCTCTATGAATCCGGTATTGGCTCTTTGGTCCTTGGGGAGACCCAGCTGCACATCCTGAACCAATCTATATCGCCCCACCCGCCGCCTGGCCCAGTGTACCCAAATCCGAACTCCGAACCCAGCCGGCATTCATAGACATCCATTTTTCTTTGCCTATTTTTATTTTCACCTCGTGTCTGGTGAGTGGGCCACCTCTCGAGGTGCGCTCCGGCCCGAAAAGGAGAATAAATGGATGAGAAATCGAACCATCATGCCATCGTGCTTCATAAAGCCTCTGTTCTAACACTGACTGCGGATGGATTGCTGTGTAGATCACTGCAGCCAATGGCCAGTGCACTATATTACATTTATTGGTCCTCTTTTCCTGCCCATTTCCTCCTTCTTTTCACTTGGATGTCAGGACAAAAAAATAGACAGGGGGAGTCATGGCGGAGGTGCGTAGGGAGGGAGGTAGGGTGACAATTCGGCACACTGAGACAAGACTAACAAATTAGTCAAAGTGACAGGGAGTTTTATGAGGTCTGTGCTTGTGAGGCGCCTGGCCCTCCACCCCGCTCCGTGTCCTAGGGCATAAGAGACAGGGCCAGAAATGTGTGCGCGAAGAATAGCAGCTTCGATGGTGAGAAGAACGCTCAATAGATAGAATACAGAAATAAAATGTTGCTGAAAAGAAACTGTCAAATGATTAGCTTTGAGGTTTTTGTTTTGAAGATGAAAGATAAATACATAATACAAGCGATTGAGCCACTGTCGGCAGGGCGACCAAGAGGTTGGCGGTCCGAGTCCTGGCTCCTGGTGCAGACTGTAGTTGTGTATTTAGGAAATCGCCTGTGTGAATATAGTGTATGAGTGAACAGATGGCACGGATTGGAAGCCTCGTTTTAGTGAGTCTACCCCGGGGCAGCTGTGGCTACAACAATAGGTCACCACCACCGGGGATAGAATGAATAAATAATGTCTACAGTGTAGCACTTTGAGAAACTTGTGACTCAGGCTTGTGAAGAGTAACGTATGTACGCCATTAGTATTAGTATTATTTCTTTAAAATGCTTGTGTTTTACATTTGCAGTCGCGGGTGCAAACCATGCTCATGACCAAACTTGAGCGATGGTCATTCTATTTAGGTACTCAGTACTTTTCATATACAGTAAGTTGTTGTACCTTTGTAAATCCACCTCACGCTGCATGTTTTTTGTTTTGTACATGTACACTGTATATTATTATTTAGGCCAGTGGTTCCCAACCAGAGGTACGGGAACTTAGCAGGGGTGCTTGGAAATTCCTCCGATAAAAAAGAAAATAGTAAAAAGAAATAGTAAAAAAAAAAAAAAAAAAAAAAAAAAAAAAAAAATATATATATATATATATATATAAAGTGGGAAACACCTCCAAAGGTGGTAGAGAATGACCGAGCCAAGATCCTGTGGGACTTCCAGATGCAGACGGACAGAATGGTAATGGCGAACCAACCGGACATTGTGGTGGTGGACAAAGAGCAGAGGAAAGCCGTGGTGGTTGACATAGCAATACCAAGCGACTTCAACATCAGGAAAAAGGAACACGTGAAACTAGAGAAATACCAGGGCTCAGAGAAGAGCTGGAAAAGGTCTGGAGGGTGAAGGCAACAGTGGTGGCCGTGGTCGTTGGGGCACTCGGGGCAGTGACCCCCAAACTGGAAGAGTGACTACAGCAGATCCCAGGAAATACATCAGACATGTCGGTCCAGAAAAGTGCAGTTCTAGGAACTGCAAAGATACTGCGCAGAACCCTCAAGCTCCCAGGACCCGAGCTTGGAGGAAAAAGAGACCGCCCGCGGAGGGTGACGAAGAGTTTATATATATATATATATGCATATACATTTCGGTGAAAGGTTTGAATTTGAGAATAATTTAGCTTTATAGAAAGAATAGAAAGCTCCAGTAATTACTAATTAATCACTTCATAAATACAGTATAGTGGCAGGATCCTAGAGGTAGGGTAAATGTATGGAAGATTAAAAAAGGTTGGGAACCACTGCTTTAGAAGACAATTCCTGGTTTTTGAACCTTTCACTGACAATGGTAAAATAACTTATTCTGATTCATTTTATATAGTGTTTGTATTGGCTTATAGTCTTAGTGCCGAACAGTGACTTGCAAAAACTCAAAAATCAAATCAGCTGAATCTTTTCCTCTTGTAACAGTGATGGTAAATCTCAGTGAGTTTTACCTGGTTAAATAAAGGTCGAATAAATGAATGACTTGATTCCAAAACGTTTTTTGTTACATTTGCAAAGTTTTGAAAGTTTTGGAATACAACTTCATAGACAAAAAAACAAGAAAAATACGGTAAACCTTTAAAAAGTGATTGATGATAGCTCAATACACAACCCAATATTACAGGTAATCTATTGCGAACACAAGCTACTCAATAAAATGCCGACGTAAACTCCAAGAAAGCAGAAATACAGTATTTGTGAGCACAGAATGCGAGCATTTTGTGTGAAATGTACAGAAATGATCCGTGCATCCAAACAAAAGAGCTGGCACTTCCCGAGAGCATCCATCACATACAAGGCCACAGTACAAATGTTTTCGAGCCTAGACGGGAGAGCGGCGCTAAAGTGGCTCACGGCATAAAGAGGAGTGGGAGAATAATAATAAGTGGAAGGTAATGACACATCATGCGTCTGTCAGATTTATGAGTCCATACTGCTCTGCGCCTCTCTTCACCTGCTGCTGCTACTGCTGCTGGGGCGAGTACAAACGGCCTACAGACCAGACCAGACCCCCCCTCCCCCCAGTTCATGAGTGGCTTATGAAACGCAACTGGACTCCGCTGCTCTGCTATGGGCAATGACAACCTCTGACAATGAGACACTCACAGCCCACAGCATATGCACTTGCGCTGAAAAAGCACAACATAAAACAAATGGCAGAAGGACATGAAAGAGGTTCACATCAGCGTAAAACAACAGGGTAAATATTTCATTCTATCGAAAGCAAGACGATGGAAGGTTGTGTAGTGGTGCTTTGTATCACACAGTACAATAATGAGTACTTTTTGGTCCACACATTACTTATTTCTCATTTGCATGTCATTTTGGTGAGCTGCTTGTTCCTTTTTGATTTGGATTTGGCAATTACCGAAAGCGTTTTTGGGCAAAATCATTTTGTTGTTTTGGGCATCATTGCGCATTTAGAATAAAAACTGAATGGGCTCATTATCACTTGATTGGACTTGCTTTGCTGAATACTGTGCCTTAATGTTCTTTTGGTAATACAAGAGCAGTTTAAATGCCACCATTTTTCTTGCAGTCAATATGTGGTATCCTTGCAAGAATCATTACTGTATATCTCACATAAAGACATACACAATCAATACAGACTGATGTTCAATCATTAAAGGTGCTACGGCAACTAATAGAAGTCGTAGCAGCATTACAGTAAGTCAAAGGATTACAGTGAGTTGCCGGTAAAAGTGCAATTTAATCTAAAAGAAAATTATTCTTTATTCTTATTCTTTATTCTTATTATTCTTTTGATACATGTATAAATGAAGCTTATACTTAACTGTGAGCAGAAGCTACATGTAATTTTGCTGCGGTGGTAGTGATGGAGTTGTGATCATGCAGGCACTTATCAAGCAGATAGTATCGCTGATGAATGGTCTCATAAATACTCAGTGTCGAACAAATGCACAAATAAAACAGCTCTTATAATGAAACACAAGATGAATTATTATGGGCCGTGAATGGCTTGTTATTAGTTGCACGAATGCATGCCTGCATGTTTCGGAGGCACCACACACACACACACACACACACACAAAGCAGACAGACATTCATACTCCGGTGCTGTCAGTTGTGCGCAGCCATGCCTTTGGAGAAGAATCCCCCCGCGCAGCTACACACCCCTGCAAGTGTGCTCCGAGCCGGCGTGAGTACAGAAGGCTGTTTGTGAGAATGATCACATCAATCGAAGTGATAGATAAAAAGACTGGGAGCAATTGATAAAGTGCCACAATTATTTGGAAGATGAATGAGTGAATTTGCTTTTGAAATTGGACTGGATCTTGGAGCAATGGAACAGAACTCATCATCATCAATGAGGCTGCCGTTAGATTGCTTTTTGTCACAACCCCGCACGGGCGCGGACAATTGGATCCATCTGCCAAATGGGATCAAATAGACCTACTCACGCTACAGGGGGGGGGGCGTGATGTATAGTGACCAAGTGTAAAACATATTATACGGCAAGCATACCATACATCACTGTGGGAGTTTGCTTGCGTGTTTGGTGAAGTGTAACATTTGTCATTATGCACAATACAAATAATTCATGGTAAGTAAAAGCAAACATACGTCATCCAAACCTCAAGAGAGAGCACAATATTCTGTGGTTTACACCAGATTTAGCCACAGGTAGTTTCCATCACAACCATGCTAGCTACTGTAAATCTGTTCATCACAGGTGACAATGTTTGCCAGCGCTGAGACTGGCCCATAGGTTTTATTATGCAGGAAAAAAGTGGGGAGAGACATTCAGCAAACAGTGCTCCTTGTACGTGGCAGCCGCCTTAACCACTCGACCACCAGCTGCGCCATATACTGCTGATTTTCTAATAGTACATCTCTGACATTGTGGGAGAAATCCTTCAGGTCGGTGGAGAGTTTAAGAGTCCCTGGGAGTCAGCTTTTGAATGAGGAAGCTGTCTAGGCAGAGGCTGAGTTTCGTTTGAGTGTCCCTCTTGTATGCTCAGAACAGAACTGGACTAATCTTTTTGGTGGAGGATGTGCTGTGTTGTTCAAAAGAAAAAGAAAAAAGAAAAGAAAAAAATCACGTCTTAATACGCATCGTGGAATCTTAAAATCTTTACCAAGGACCTGCGTTGGTGATGTTTGGGAGGCTTTATTCTGACACTATCGCTTTAAAGTTGTCTTACTTGCTTGAGACCAACATGAAATAAAACACGACGCACAATACGCTCCAATATATCAACAGATAAATGTGTGGGATTTTTTTCCAAGACCTCAGATCCCTAAAATATCTTCCTTTTATTGCCATTTAAGTAAATATTTAAAAGATTCTACTCATAAACCTCATGAGTTACAGTATTGTGTCCTATTTTTACTCAAGGCCATAAATCTCTTGGCTTTTATGGTTATATGCCTCATAATGATGCATTGGTTAACACTAGCTGAATATGAGCAACATAAAAAGGTAATAGATTAAAGCAGGGCAGTTTGTGTGTTGCTGCTGCCTCCGCATACCCTATAGCATACACAAGTGGGCATCCATATGGATTGTATGTGTGTGTGCATACGATAAAGCAGCGGAGAAACAGACCCAGCAGGGGGCTTTGTGCAAAACACAATAAGTCATGTATTATGCTGGGGGGTAGGTGACAGGGGTGTGTTTACACAGTCAAAGTCTGCAAATGGGCCACTATTATGAGTATGAAGCCATGAATAATGTCTTTTGGGCACAGAACTGTCTATAGAAAACATTGGGCTTTTTACCTCAAAATAGGTGACAGTAGAAGAATGAGCACGTTCAAATGAAAAAGAAATGTAGTGTTTGGGAAGAGTGCAACCAAAGTATGCCAGGTCTGAGCTGGGATCGTATAACCGGCAGACTTTTAGTTCAATTTCACTTACTCTATATAGGTTCAATGTGTTCTTGAGTAAATAATAATACAAATAATATAGCGCCTTTCTACCTGCTTTAGGCACTCAAAGCACTTTACATCAAGGAACCACTCACCCATTCACACTCTCATTCATACACCACTGGAGGCAAGGTGGGTGAAGTGTCTTGCCCAAGGACACAACGACAGTGTGCACCAGCGGGATTCGAACCATCGCCCCGGGTAGAAGACTTGGGACGCATTTACTAAGCGTTTAATGATGAGCAAAACAAGTAGCACGTGCAAAAGTGGAGCAGCAGCACAGTCATTTGTGCATGTTTTACTCGCACAGCATTTTCTATTTAAACAGGGGGTATTATGCTTTTTTCAATCACATAGCACCAGTCTAGAGGATACTACAATGATGACGTAACCTTCTGTTGGTCTGTATATGCAGTAAATTAAAATAACTGCCTTGAATAAAATTGCTCTCTCAAAATGGCTGTACTGAACGTCTTGAAATAGGCCTCTGTCTCTTTAAGAAGCTTTCGACACCCCTCAGCACACTGCTGTCATAAACAACAACACTGTGCGGGGAGGGGGCTCTGCTGAGCTGAGGAGCAGTGGTTGGTGGCTTGGCTGGTGACAAAAGGTCCAGAGGCGTCTCCAGGAGGTGGGGGCGTTCCTAGGAGGACTGAGGCATAGCTACACCTAAAATGGCTGCCGTCTAAGTTTTTACTGATTACTCAAAAATATGTGAATGAGCCAAGGCAACACTCCAGGCATGTGTTTAATGAGGGAATGACATAATAACATGATATAAAGCTTGAAAAAGTCGATTTTACATAATACCCCCCTTTAAATATTTGATTTGTGGCCATATTACGGTAATACACATCTCTTCAAATGTTAGATCAGGTGCAGAACGCCCACATAATTGCATATTTTATTTTTTCGCTTGCATGGTAAATATTTAGCATCGTTCTTGATAAGTTCTTGGACTTGGTAATCTGGTTGTGGGTTTCTTTTTTGGTGTCATCTACTGTAGCCTTATATTGACTCAGATTATATAAAATGTCATCCCCATTATCGTCTGTTGCAATACACAGAAATCCAGAGAAAGGCTGCTGTCAATAAGATGACAGGCAACACTTGAGTTAAGTATAAATACATTTTTGCAGATGTGTACTGTACATAAAACGTCAGTCCCAAATCACCTCCTTCTTGCCTGTTTTTGTTGTTCTGCTTTCAGAAACTACTATATATATCGTAACCTGTCACTTTGGCCTCTGTATCTGTCAGCCTTGAGCTCACGCGGTAATATCCACGAAGGCTTCCATGTGGCTCGCTCTTGTGTGGTCATTGCGGAGACCTCGGGGAAGCTCTTCTGGGACTGTCGCTGTCAAAGAGCAGACCGCCCCGTGCTCCCTGTCTCTGCCTCACCTGCTGTGACGGCTAATTAGGCTCAGGCCACCGAAAAAAAGCCCGGCCTGTCTGAGCTCCGGGGGGAGGGTGTCGTGGCATGGCGTGGCAGGGCACGGCACACGGGTGGGCATGGATGCGGCACTGGCAGCTGATGAAGTGACCCTTTCCGTGGTCGTCCGGAGACACGTTTAACCCGGGAACACCCACCTCCGCGGCATCACGCTCTTGTCGGCATTAGGCTGTCATTAATTACGCTCACACACTTTTATTAGCTCCTCCGTTTAGGCTAATCAACAAGCGGGGCCCTCCTCTGACATCATTAGCTCTCATAACAAGCAGAACTGTTCAGGGAGATGCCATTTGGGATGGGGAGAGAGGCTAAAAGTGATACTAAAGAGCAAAAATTATGGCTTGAGTATGCGTAGAAATATTTCATATACTGAAGAAAAAAAGGAAGAAAGAATGTCTGACAATTATGTGAACTGTGTCTTTTACAATCTCTGTAGTATTACAGATGTTCAGATCTAACATTCAGTCATAGTGTTACATTACTTCTATTTGCTCAAATTAGTATTTAGTTAATCTTTATTATCAATTAGTATCCCTGAAAACATTTTTGACACCCCTATGATCACGTGAAGCGTTACCAACTCAACTTGAAGTATTAAAACAGTTGTTTGAAAATAACTACAACCGAGTAAATGCAATAACCCATCTCTGGATATTAACCCTTATTGGGCTTTAACGAGGCGTCCGTAACCCCAGGGTCTTCTTGCCCCCCCCTCCCATCGTCCAACACCCCTCTGCCTGTTTTCTTACACTGCTTGTCATTAGGAGACAGCTAAAGCTAAAGCAGCACCTTCGGGCAGACAGGGAAGCTTAAATAGCATGGCAGGAAGTTAACATTGCAAGGGAGCCATGTATTTTTGGGGAAGGGTTGGGGATCAAAGGCGCTGAGGAGATGGGATGAGACAGGACAGCGTAAGCCCTCGGGTCTGTGAGGGTATGTGTGTGTGTGTGTGACTCATATTAGATAGCGGCAAAGCACACTAACACAGGTTGGAAATGGTGACAGGGAGATGAGCCGTTTGCTTCCACGACCAGCGGGGAGCAGGGGCGCGGAGGATAGCTGCCCAGAGCCAGTTCACAACCTCCCGGGGTTTCAGCTGCGACCGGGGCTGGGAAT
The DNA here is from genome assembly GCA_007210695.1 of Neogobius melanostomus. Classification (NCBI taxonomy): domain Eukaryota; kingdom Metazoa; phylum Chordata; class Actinopteri; order Gobiiformes; family Gobiidae; genus Neogobius; species Neogobius melanostomus. Next base: position 4,695,895 of record VHKM01000131.1, read on the forward strand.
AAAAACACAAATATAGCCATACAGATTTGGGGGCTAACTTGTTTGCTGGCCGAAAATTACACTCTATGGCAAGAACAAACTGACATGTTACAACCGCTAAAGTTCAGTTCACATCTGGACATACCGGTTTGACAATACAACTTGTTGGTAAGTGCGACTATTGCTGTGCCAGGATTGTTTAGCATCAGACCACAGTGGTAACACCAAAACTACCGGCAAGAGAGTGCAGTGGTTAGGTGTTCAGTTTTCCGAAACAACAAATTAATCCCCATCTGGCCAAAAACCTGCCTGGTTTGTTGCATAAAGCATGTGAATAGACACTGATCTTTGAGAAATTTGAGTTACAGTTTTATGTTTTGCAATCCAATTCTAATGATTTGTTCAAACTTTATAGGCCAAATAGCAGCTGTAATAAATGCCTAACCTAAGCCCATGTGCCGTACTGAAAATGGACAAAAAAGCGAGCAGTAGTGTGAGCCAAGCCTTCATTAGGCCCCAGTGCCAGGATTCAGGTTGACTCAGAAGGCACAGTCCTCCCCAATTACTGTCTCCCAAAATGTGTGCTTAGGGCAACGGGAAGCCCATTCTTTACTTTTTAATTCCTGCAAGGCTGTTTTATGGCATCCTGATTGACTGTACTTGGTGAAAAAAAGTGTTTTAGTTCATTTTCTCCCTCTGTCTTGCTCGGTGTCACTGCGTAACCATTATAAACCAGTAAGTAATTCTTCTTTCTCTGAACTATGATTGACTACAGTGCACTATGGTCTGAGCCTGACTTTTCTAGGACCCACTTAAAGGGATGTCATTGTACTGGAAACAGCTCTTTGTGCAAAGGTTTAAGTTTATTAGACTTCCTAAAAAGTGCCACGCCGAGACATTTATCCCACAGAGAATAAATACAAACACCCAGACTGCAAAGCAAATGTAGGTGAAAATGTCCCAACAGCACTGGGGAAAAAAGAGAGGCATTGTGTTTGTTTGCTGAATATGTTAATCGTGCTTATTTGCAAACTCTGAATAAACAAGCATATGTGCACAATCATGCATGTACACATTCTAATTCGTGTCAAGAGAGGTCTGAAATGAAAAGAGTTAACACACTATTTTCAAGCTCTTATTGGTGCTTGTAAAGGGATAAGGAGAAGCAAAGTGAGAGATAGAAGGAGGGGATTGAGAAAATGCCATTTGGGGGAGAGCCAAGTGGGTCTGCTAAACGAGTGGATTCTTATGCAAATAAATGCTAATTTATGCACGTACGGCAATGGCAGCGCCCGAGGCTGCTTTGATTGGCAGTTGCAGGTCTGTGTGTGCTGTGAAGGGACACTTTGCTGTGGGAGCAAAGCTGTGTAAAGTTCTACATGCTCAGGATGCAGCCAGTGCATACGTCTGGAGCGTAGCCTTTCCACTGCACTCACTGCTGCTACCACCAGGCTGCCTTCCAAAAAAAAACCTCACTCACCAAGAGCTCCAGTCAGCCAGCTCCAATTCCTTCATGGCTGGAAGCAGCCGGGGCATCATTATAAAATCAATGCCCCAGCTTCATCGCGCCTGTGTGTGTGAGCAGGAGGGCCAGCGATCGGCTTGTTTGTGTTGATTCTAGGGGGTGTTTGTGAGTGGCAGAACAGCACAGGCGCACACTCAGTGCTCTCCACACTCACTAATGGGCTGACAGAGAGGCTCTAGGTCAGGGCCTCCCATTACTTCAGGAGAGAAACTGGCTAAATGAATAGGAACCTGCCGCCCGCACCCACCCTCCGGAAATGTAAATGCCATTTGTTTCTGTGGCATGGTGCTGTCATGCAGAGCTCTGCTACATCTTGATAAAGTAAACAGAAATTCCTGAATGTGGTGATGCCAGTAATCAGCCTTGAAGATGTTCTATCTTTATTTCTTTTCTATTGCAAATTTGACAGGGTGAGGATGAAATTACTGGCTGTTCATTTGCTTTGGATCAGGCACAGGCATTTAATAGAAAAGGATATAGACAAAAATAGTGCACTTTGTGATGCCCCATATATAAACCATGTTATGATGGTCCTGGGACATAAATAATAGGAGTATTTTTCATTGACTTTTCTGCACCTCATAATATAGTTTACACCTGTGATATAAGACCTCATTTCAAAGTGTCATCATCATCATTTGTTTGCCTGTAGGTTTGTGTGCACTTGCAGTGACTCTTGCCTTTCCCCCAGGCGTTTCACATGTGCCAACACCAAATGGGCATTTGTTTTTTAGGTCCACAATGTACCCCTCTGTCCAACATAGAGAGTAGAATTATGCAGTTGGCACTCAAAGCACCTATATCCCACAGTCCCTCTCTACCTTAGTGCAAAATAAAGCAGAAGCATTTACACACATCTGAAACAAACACATTCACTTCTTTTGTTGGTCACACCTGGAGACCACAAATGGGTTTTTCTCATTGTGTAATGGAAAATTATTTACAGCCGCAGCACTCTAGTCCCAAATATTACTCTCATTTTGGCAGTCATCGAGCGTCCTTATATCACCATATTGTCCTGACCTCTCGTCTCTATCTCCACACGATGCCAAACAGACATTACAGACCATCATGTGTAGAGGCCATTTCCATAATTTACTATGATCATTGCACCAAAGTGGTCTATGAAGCACTTTTTTCCCCTCATATTATTGCAACATATTTGTATCTTTTGGAACAATGTGTGACATTGCCTGTTGTTCTGTTGTTGTGTAGCAGTGAAATAGCATGGACTTACTGTATACAATGCTCTTCAAAATGTTACATTTTAGCAGTGATTCAAAGAATAGCAGTGTAAAGACTAGACACTGAATAGACGTTAGTGTTGCATTACCTTAACCTCATTTTAACTTAAATCCATGTTTTGTTCTTTGTTTTAACCTATAACCCTGAACATTATTGCCTTCACTCTCTGGCTTTCTGGATAAAACTAGCAATATTAAAAATCACCCTTAATCACCAAGCGCCTTTGTTTTGCTGTCGCCGCCCTGCTCCATTCTGAAATTTAATTTCCTGAAGTAGAGGGTCGAGAGCTGATGCCATTTTGAATGAAATAATTGAAGTGTTTTTGCTGCGTGTTTGTCATCGGTCTGCCTGTCCTCTCTCGGACTGAGGGGTGGAGGCGCGCTGAAGGCCCGCAGAAAGCCCTCTAGCTCCTATCGTTTAATTTGATGAGAAGGCATGAGGTGAGCTGGAAGAGGAAATACATCGCGCTGTATACCACTTGAGAGCTCATTCACTGCCGGGGGCTATTGACCACACCATGTCAGCTTCTATGCTAGAAATGTGTCCCCACACAACACTTAAATTGCATTTGGACCTAGGCTTGGCTGAGCAAATGCCTGGCTAGAAATCAATGAGAGGATACAGGCCTCAGCGGACATAACAATGCATTGGCTTTCCTTTCAACTATTGATGAATGACAGATACATTTTGTCAAACTACTGTAGCTCTCGGAGTTTTTGGACTTATGCAGAATGTCATAGAGGATATACTGTAGTTGCTTGTACGTTAGTCCGAGCATGAATAACTGACATACTACACACGCAGAGATAACTCTTAAGAGTTTTTCTGTGTTCAAACAGCAGCCAATAAACGCACTCTATTCTGTAGGGAGATGGGTTAACTGTTTGAAAGAAAAAGTAAATGGATAAATAAACATTGTATCCTGGCTTTGCTCCGCTGATCTGTAACTAACTGGATAGCCATTACGGTTTCAAAATCCCACAGTGTGAAACAGACTGGAACACATTGAGCTCCAGCTCCGCAAAATAGATTTTCATTTCCTTAATCAACTTCCTTATTCATTCCTTTTTTTTTTCCAAGGAATTAATATAGATCAGTGTTAATGGGTCCAAATACGTGAGTGGCAGCATGTGGGGAGCAGTGAAGGAGAGCAGGCTCCTCTCCTTCTGCGGGAGCGGCATCTGTTGCTCCCCGGCTCCAGTGCTATTTACAGACAGCTACCATTATTTATGCCTGATCAAACTCTACCCAACGCACAGTACGCACACACATGGAGATTATCCTTCACCATCATTTAACAAATTCGAAAAACTTGTTATGCATTGAATAATTAATAAGTTACAGAAAAAGCTAATCCAGGCATAAGAAATGATTACTTTAAATTAAATGAAAATACATTACGGCTACAGTATGTTCTTAGTTTTATTGTCTAGGGAGACTTTTACATCTGTCCAGGACTACGGATGAAAATAGCCTTTGGCTAATTCCGGTGCATTTACAGAAATGTTGATTAATGTACACTGTCCTGTCAAATAAATAAAAAAAAAAAAAAAAAAAAAATTATGGCTACAAATATCTTCTCGTCTAACTGGACAGTAAGACATTCGCTTCTATATTTTTTACTTAAAGAGGGGGTATTATGCTTTTTTCAATCACATAGCAGCAGTCTATAGCATACTACAATGATGACGTAACCTTCTGTTGGTCTGTATATGCAGTAAATTAAAATAACTGCCTTGAATAAAATTGCTCTCTCAAAATGGCTGTACTGAACGTCTTGAAATAGGCCTCTGTCTCTTTAAGAAGCTTTCCGACACGCCCCCTTCAGCACACTGCTGTGGCATCTAAACAACACTACTGTGCGGGGAGGGGGCTCTGCTGAGCTGAGGAGCAGTGGTTGGTGGTTTGGCTGGTGACGAAAGGTCCAGAGGCGTCTCCAGGAGGTGGGGGCGTTCCTAGGAGGACTGAGGCATAGCTACACCTAAAATGGCTGCCGTCTAAGTTTTTACTGATTACTCAAAAATATGTGAATGAGCCAAGGCAACACTCCAGGCATGTGTTTAATGAGGGAATGATATAATAACATGATATAAAGCTTGAAAAAGTCGATTTTACCTAATACCCCCCTTTAACATGCTAGCTTGTACTTCTTGTAATTCAATCAAAAACAACACTTAAGATGTTTTAAATGTGTCTTCTGCCAGTATTTCCCAATGTATCGTGTTTGAAGAAAACAGAATCCATTGGCTTACAATTTTCTTCCACTAGTCTCAGTGTCAGTAAGTTGCGGGAGGCTTGAATCATACGCTTACACAGATATATCGTGAACAAGGTCCCATGTCTCCTTATTCACAGGTCACATAGAAGACACAACCATCATAACACAATCTTGAAATATCAAAAACAGTCTAACAATTCTACATTTGACTGGAGAGCACTGAAGAATTACAGCATTGTGTTCATCGTCAATCAAAGAATCTCTAAGGATTTTTCAAAAACTCTACGGATCGAAGTACCTTTTTTCAAGATAAGCTCACGGGATGTTACGTCTCAATGTATATTATATAAACCGTACGAAATGACGTGACGTGGCTCCTGGGAGAATTGTTGACAGTGTTTGACATCTCATGAGATTTTGTTTGTTTCCATGAGATGTGTATCAAATATACATGGCGCATGCAAGTCCAGAGTGTTCCAGAGCACACTCACTTGAACAATAATGCTAAAAGTACTCTGCCATGTCACCCATTTGTGAGAACAAATACAGAAGAATATTGTTTGCTTCACCTTAGGAATGTTGTCCGGGCGATATAGTATATACTTGATAGTGAGGCACTACACAAAGATTATCAGATAAAATCTCACTCCCCAATTTAAGGCATGTCTTACATTACTAACTCTGCCTTAAAGCCCACTTGAGTCCCTTGAAAAGTGCTTGCTTTTGCTTTGGGCAAAGATGGCCACTGTTATTATTCCTCTGAAATAAGCTTTGTGAAGGTTTACTGCAAAATTATGCAGCAGACAGGGAAGCAACAAGGAAACTAAACAATGAGAAGTCCAAGACAGTAAAAAAAAATAACTGATGATGTAAATCGACTCGATCATAAGACATGTTGAAATGGGAAATAAAAGAACAAAACATCCCAGCAGCGAGACACAAAATACCGGAAAAGATTTGACTTTTCTTTTTTTCCCCCTTTTTTACAGCAGGCAAAATGAATGTGATTGTGCCTTTTTCTTGCAAATACCATATAGTGTCAGCTTTAGCCCTAACCAAGCACCAGATGGATGGGTTGCCACATACGGCCAGCTCATATGCCAGAAAACTTACAAAATTGTCAACTCCGACAACTTTTGAAATGCGCTGAACTGTCACATGCCAAACCGTCAGACAGCTTGGAGATTAAAAACAAAATATTTGGATATGAGGCAGATTTGCAGTCCCTCATTGCAACAGTACACTTCCATCATTACGTCACGTGTCCAAGGCCTGGCCCACGGAATTTGTTCAACTATGTGCTCGCTAGTACGCACTAAAATGACAGATTTCTATATGACAATGTCCATACAGCAATGATCCAGAACTCACAACTATAAATGTTGCCAACTCCTATTACTGATAAATTCAAACAGAATAAATGTCCTTTTTTCAAACCCTGGCCCCTCATGGCTTGTACTTCCTTGGAGCATGTCAATTCCTTTCAGTTCAAAAACTTGAGTTGCACCCGTCATTTTTTTGCATGCTCTGCAACAACAGGGACTAATGTGACAAAATCATAGGATACATTGTTCCCTTTTTGCCAACGGATAACCTCTGATATTACACCCTTCGGGGCGCAGCAACTATAAGCTGCTTTTTTGTCTATTGAAGGAAAGCTTTCCACTCTGGTAGATTACGGTCAGGGACGATTAAGATCTTGGTGTCTGTGTGTGTAGCAGGAAGGGAGAGAAGAGGGGATGTGCTCTGTGTAACCTAAAAAAAGAACGACAGAGACGACAGAGGAGATAAAACAGATGAAATCCTTCCTCACTCCGGAGCCCCGAGCCTCTAAGTGGGCGTGGCAGTCCCAGTGCACGAGTGGCCTCATTGGTTCCCCTCTTTTGGATGTCTTTCTTTCACATATCCTCTTTGTAGTGCCCTCCCAGATGTATTTGCTTCCTGGCTTCAAAGACAACAAAAAAAAAGAAAATACCTTTGCCCTTTACATTTAATATGAGCTTCAGTTGTTGTGTTTAATGACGTGGAGTTTATTCTGAGTGCAGTATACTGTTGCAGTTGTACGTTTCTCAGTGTAAGTGGATCCGGGGGTTCCACTATGTTGTGCGCTCTGCTATATGTAGTACATTCAATCCTTTTGCTTGCCGGTGTGCCAGGCAGAAATTGAGAGTCTATTATTTTGAGATTTTTGGTGAGGTTTGATCTGCCTTGACTCTCTCCATGCTCAGACACCTTATACCCCAAAGTGAATTCTCTGTATACTGGGATCTTAATGTGTTAGTTCGTCAAATTGAGGTAACTGGCCACGATTTCTCTTTCTAATGTCCAGATATGGTAGCTTAGTTGATTATAATATCAGAGAGCAGAGATGTGTTTTCATGTCACTGGTTTACTCCTTGTCTGTCCTCAACTGACTAGCTGGGAGGGCAAACTCATACGGTAGTGGAAATGGTTGTTTGTGTATGAGATCATGTTAAAAAATAAGCTGATAATGTTACTAATGTTACACCAATAGCTAAATCCGGCAATAAATGGTAAATGATTTCAACTTAAAGTAAATCTTGCTTTTCCACCAACACTACGCACTCAAAGCCACCCAGACACACCTCATTCATACACCAATGTACGCAGACACTGGAGGCAAGGTGGGTGAGGTGTCTTGCCCAAGGACATGACGACAGTGTGCACCTGCAGGAGCCGGGATTCGAAACCCGGACCTTTTCGATCATGAGACGACCCGCTCTAGTGTCTGCGCTACTGTCGCCCCCAAAGCTAGATTTGTATTTGTGTCTGGCCCCTGGCAAATAAACCAATAAACTAAACTAAATGAGCAATGAAGAGCTTGAGAGTTGAACTGCATAAAAACATGTTCACTTTATGTATTTATTTGATTGGGACAGTGCATTCATCTTTCAATCATTTACTAATATTATTTGGTTGTGAAATGGTCAGTGTTAAAAATGTGTGTTCCCTACTTTGACTGTATTTCAGTCCTTTAATCTAACCTGAAAGCAAGGGCAACAAGGCACTATCTAAATGTTTGTGGTTGCTTTATGTCCTGAAAAGATTTGAACAAAAAACGCACAACTCTCATTGTCACATCCTATTGAATATGCCTGCCACTGGTCACATGTGCCCTCCTCGATGCTCACCTTGTCTTCGCTGAAAAACACACTCAAGGTTGTCTCCGGGTCTATTAGTTCATTCACTTTTTTCCAACAAATTTATTTCCAACTGAATTCAAAAACATTACATCATGTGAAGTGTTAAGAGGGTCAAAGAAAGATTGATGTTGCTTCACTACATTTGACAAACAATCCACTTAAATGCCTCAGATGTTGGGATTTTCGCCGCCCTTGGCAAGCGATTGTAAATTTTGACTCTCGATGGCTAGTTTGTCCTCTCTATCAGTATCTTTGTCAGATCACATCCATCACTTGTGGTTTTCAATCAAAGCTCACTTACACTATATTGGTAAAGATATCTCCTGTTTTTGAGCAAAAACGATTTACTGGTTATAATAAAGTTTGTCCCAGTTTAATCTAGTGCCCGATCTAATATCTACTTTAAAGTGTTGCTGAGTCACTCTACTTTCATTACCTTACAAAAAAAAAAAAAAAAACTTTCTGTTCTCAAGTTTGTTTGTTTGTTTTTTGCCGCTTTGATTTTACACTAGGAACACGTACTTAAAAAATAATAATAAGCAGATAAGCCAACATAAAGGATTATACAGTACAAAGTGACAGAACTTTCCTTGTTGAGTTATCCTGGGAGGAAATAGCATCCAAATTCAGATGGACTGTTGCTGTCATCGTATCCTACATTACTCTTAAAGTGCATTGCAACTAACTGCCAAATAAAACATTATTTTCTGATAAGTTTCATATCTCAAATAAAGAATTGTCTCTATAGCTGGGGCTTTGAAAGAGCTTTAACAACTGAATCCTGTTGCTGTCGGTTTCTCAAGCAGTGAATCGACCATATGGTAAAAGATTCTCCCTCAGGGTCTCCATCCCACCTCTCATCTCCACAACACTAGGCACACACTTGTGCATAGTAAAACTCAGCAGAAAGTACAGGTGGATACAGACCAAATACAGAGTTGCGGTGCAGAGTGGGTGTCTGGAAACAGATGTCTCCCCTCACCCAACTCTCCAGGCGCTGCACAAAGTCAACCCTAGTGCCAGGGCACTAGTCACGGCTCCACAGTCTGTATTCCTACAGTGGTTGTCCGAACGTAGAGATCAAACGTCTCAATGATGTCAGCAGGATGGGGTCAGACAAGCACAGGGCTCACAATAAATCTCTCCTGTGTGCCAGCAGACCCCTGAACCTCCAACTCACCCACTGTTTTGTTTTCAAATGAGCCAAGTTGACCTTAGTAGTGCATTAATGCATTTCAGATGCAAAGACATTTGCCCAGCAACAAATAAAGGAAAGAAAACATGCTGCTTCTGGCTGGAAGAGATGGCAGCAGCAGAGTTTATTGTTATGACTGTTCACCTTTATACCTTGGCTGCAGAATTAATTTCAGCATTTGAATATAACGCTCATGTTTGGCTCAGAGATACAGTGAGCGCAATGATCCTCTATAAAGAGTTATGGGTTCTTCATGGAAAAGGCATTTCATTATTTGCAGTAGGAGGGTCATGAAAATCACTCATCACAGGCTTGTGGAAAATAATGTGTCTTTGATTGAAAGCTGATAGAATAGTGCTTGCAGTACATACCGGGCTGGACTAAGGTACAGTAGGGGATTTTCAACCAGGCAATATATTATTATTATTATTATTTGTATTGACATTCCTAAATTCACTACTGACCTAAACAGCTTGTGAAGGAGGTGACAGAGAAAGAAAGAATCAACATCAATGAATGTGCTTGCCATCATGGCAGGCCTCCCAGCTCAACCCGTGTTGGGATTTACCATAATGTGTTTGAAGAATCTCAGCGCTGTAGGAATGCAAGATTCAAACATAAGAGGACACAAAGTGACACAAGCTTTATCAGACATTTTTGCCTTGCAAACCCCCATAACCCAGGGCCAAGGTCAGCCAAGCAGCCCACAACGACATGCAAAGACTGGAACATCCCAGTGGCAAATGGCCAGTCTTTGATCAGCCGTGTCATTTCTATCATGAAGGTGACCCACAAGATAAGCCCGTGTCAACTTGCCAGTGCTCTAGTGCTTGGCGCAATGGCAAATATTCATTTTCTATTCTCCCATGGATAGCTAAAAGTTGTTTTTGGTCCTGTTTGACTCAACAAAAGGTCACCAGCTGAAAAAGGAGGCGTTTTTTTTCTCGTCCTTTCTTCTTTCTGAAGGCTTATCTTGGAGACAGACGGAGGCCAAACACTGAGAGCTGAAAGGGCTGGAACACACTGAGCAGACAAGAATAATGGCATCAGTGGCCGCAACTCGCACTGTGTCCCTGCCCGACCGCCGATCATCCTGTGATCCCATGTAACACAGTATCCGCTTTGCACCCCCCCCTTCTGTGTGTTCCCCTGTGCCGAGGCAGACTGACACTCAAGTTAATTAAGATTTTAATCCAGGGTGAGAGTGTCAGTGGAATAGTGCACAATAAAAGCTGACTAAAGCCTATCAAGACCAGGCTGAAAAGGAGATTTAGATGTACACTACATGATGCAACAATAGTCATCCCACCACTGAGGTCACGCCCAGGCGGATCATTAATGCTAGGCGGCTTCAATGCGTTGCAAGTTTGGCTCAAAACTGAATGTGATGAGTTCATTTTCAGTCACAAAATGCATAATCAAAAGCCATGTCTGATGTTGTAAACATGAGGGAACAAATTACCCACGATGGTAGGGGAGCGACAATCCATGACTGACTAGATCAAAAGAGGGATGAAATTGACTTGGAAACGTTTGAATGCCCCCACTTCTTAAAATTCTCTCACCAACTTCAAACAGGACAGCTTGCTTACAGTTGAAATGTTTTGAGATGAAATATGAGCTTGCACAAAGCCCGATTCATTCCCCGCAATTTTTTTTATTCTCTAGTCAAGAAGAGCAGAATCACATTCAAGGACCTTTCTTTATCAGCTGCCCCTGGGTTCAGCGAAGCCTAGACTTCCCCTCCAGGGAAATGTGTGGTTGGAGAGAAAATGCGAACAAACCTTCCCAAAGGCCTGATAGCAGATCAGTAGGCTGCAGGAGAAGCAAGGGCCTATCCCATATTAGGAGGGTTCAACCACGTGGCACGGTTTGTATGGCAGAATAAGTGGGACAACTCCCAGCAGGACACACAGGCACCGCCCAATAAATGATAAAGGAGCAGGACCGGTCCCCATGCTGCCTTATTGAAGTTTACCTTTGTTCGTTTCCTCAGAATCCCAATTTGCCCCTCCTGCAATTTTACCACCACATCTCCTCTCCCCCCCACTGGAAGCCCGGCAAATCCAGTTTTGTTCTACCTGACGGCTGTTTGTCACCAAGAAGATAAAGGATCAAAGTGTGCGGGGGATTAGTTTTGATCCAGAAATTGTTGCTGATAAAAAAAAAAAAAAAAAAAAAAAAAGCTACTGTGTGTACTTGATTTCCCTAAAGAGATAGGAAAGTTATTTTAGCCTTAAACTTGTTCGGAAGAGTGCAAAGTCACCTTATGTACAGCAGTCGAAAATAAACGATTGAGTTGTAGCATGGTTACACAATAGGTTTCTCAAGTTTCATGCCGACGGTCCTTTCTGACAACTCATTCATACAGGTGTAGGGCAGTCGCAAATGCAAATCTGCTTTGTGACCCCAATTGACTGATTCTTACATCAACCTATATGAATTTGAGCTTTGGAGGATAGGTTAGACATAAGAATATGCATATGGAAATGATAGATGACAGGGTGGCATATCCGCCGCACCATTGCCTCCTCTCCATTATGCAAACAGATATGAGATGGGTAATAATTTGACCCTCCTGTCGACCTTAAAGCCCACCATTTACACTGATCCTCATCCATAACCATACTTGACTATGAAAAGAAGACTTCATCCCACTGACTATAAGATAAACTCTCTGTAATGTGTTTTTGCTGTTCCATCCAGCTCAATACCTTTCCACTTAATATGCTGCCAAGTTAATCAGCGTTGGTTGAAATCTGAGAGATCACAGGCACTTTAGCTGCTGACGCGCCTGGCGTTCCTCAAAGGCAATGGCTGATGGATCTCCTGTGTTCATTATGGAGAGAAAGGGTTCTCTTTAATCAGCCTGGGACTCACTTATCATAAAGATGACTTGCCACACGCACATCCACATGCCAGACACTCACCCCTGCGTAAATGTGCAATTCATGAGCTTATGGTAATGATACTGTGCAGAATATAGACATGTGTCTTGTAGTGTTTGCTTCAAGAAACAAGGTTAGCCTCAAAAAGTGTTGAGTGTGATGCGAACTTATGTTATAAAGAAATACTTTTACAACAACCAATAGAACAATCAGCTGTACAACAATCTGGCACCTATATACAAATTATTATTCTTTACCAAGAACCACTTTGACAAACCAGGTGAACTCCAACAAGTCCAACACTTCTGCTGGGTACTGTAATTCCTCTACTACATACAATTACTATTGCTTCAACTAAAATATCACAACTACGAGTTATTGAAAACCAAAATCAGTACTGACAACCATAATAATGGAACCCCTACAACCACATATTCAACAATCATTATTAGTAACTGGAGGGAAACATATTGTCAATTTTCACAATACATTTTTGTCTCTTGCCTCCTATACGTGTGTGTGCCAGTCTCTTTGGCTTGTGGACAGGCATACACTGATTTAATCACTCCCCAGGCTCAGTGAGGGGGCGGCGGAGGAGGCTGTGAGGCAGATAGGAACAGACACATGCGACAAGGCGGAAGAGGGAGCAAAAACTGCTCAAGAAAAAATAAATAATGTAGTATTTATAAGCAGCCTACACCACGGGTCTACCTAATGGGTATGAATATTCACATAAACACTTACATGCTCAGAAAACAACAATAAAACAGTGGGTTCGGACAGGTTTTGGACCATTTTTATTGGTAACAGATCTTCACTAATAACATGCTGTAAGCTACAATGATATTTCGCAGGAAAAAAATCCATATAGTGACATTATTCAAGCAATGGGGGCCCATCCCATTGCTTTCTATCACACTGTAGCTATAACTTCATAAAAGTGTAGGTCTTTGCCTAGCATTATTCACAGCGGCTGACATTAACGCAGGAATAATAACGGACTGAAATTAACACTTTCTGAGCCCACGGTATGTTTTTGTACACATGTAACCAACTCCATGTTTTTGTCTTTGAAGACGTGAAGTGTGCAGCAGCAGTCAGTGATGGACAACAGGGTGGTAATGGGCCTGGCAGTACAGGTTGTTCTGTAATCTCATCACACTTAACTCAATAAGGTAAAGGTCAGGCTGTCCCCCGGTAACATGCTCTGTCGCTGCTCTGGCCCGCTGCGAGACAGAAGGCACGGCTCCACAACCTTAGGGTCTGTGCTATGGAAGGAGGCAAAGACGGACTGCTCACTCCTGTCTGAACAAAGGCACCTGTTCACGCACTGATGTCCAAGACCAGTGCGTAAAAGTTAGAACATGCTAAGCAACCTTACTCTGGATGAAAAACTGTAGAAAAACACAATTCTGATTGCAGGAGTTTTCTAACAATAGTAAACATAGATAAGTTGGAGGCAAATTGTTTATTCTGGGTGGAATAATCATCACACTTAAGCAATAATCATCACACATAAGTAAAGCTACTTATGACAAAAGCTGTATCTTATCCTGACTTGTAAGTGGCACCAATTTCAAGATTACACTTTTTTTCATCACGAACCTGTAAACAATATCAGGATTGACACTTGCCGTCGCTGATGGACTAAGTTAAGAATACTGATAGTGTTCATTTGCGTTCTAAATCCGAGGAAGCTAGTTTTGGTTTGCTTCCCTCTTCTTTACGGCAAACTGTCAATATTCCCTCTCCCTCTTTCTCTCTCACGGATATAGTAAAAAGGAATAAAAGATCCTACTGGCCAGTTCTATGCAAAATTAACTTTACCATGCTGTTTAAAACTCCTCTAAAACAGCTTCCCTCACTGTGTGCCTTACTCTGTCATCCCCGCGAGTTGGATGGAACTCCCGTTTGACAGAATCAGACCATGTGATCAATCAAATAGCACTGACAATGAGAAGCAGCCCGGTGAAACATTTCATATACTACACCCAAAATGGAAAACTGCTGGCTTTAGACAGACAGACAGACAGACAGACAGACAGAGAGACACAGACAGAAAGACAGGAGCCCGCTCTGTATTTGAAAGCACATCAGCAGAAGTAAGAGCAGCGGAATATTTCATTTTAATCAGTAGTCATCTTTCACAGTGAGCGAGTGCGACATGGCAGCCGCACAGAGGTGGGAAGGATCTTTAAAAAAAGTGACCTAAGAGTCTCCCAGTGAAATGCCTCTAATCAGCCCCAGGGGAGGACAACCCTGCTGGGCTGCGGCTGAGAGAGAAGCCCTGGGCAAGAGCACACAGCCAGCTCTGACAGACTTTCTTCCCCGAGATCAATAAGCAGGTACCCTTTTTAAGGTGTGACATGTTTAGAAGGAATTTTACTTCTGAAATCCCAGAGAGAGAGCTTTTTTCTCCCTCTCCCTCTCTCACACACACACACACTTTTTTTTACTTTCTGTTGAAATTTCCTGACATATCGTAGGTGTGTGAACATCTGTTCCGCAGTTATGAGTTGCCTGGGATTACATCAGCCCGGTCTTCATTAGGGAGTGTGGCGGGATTGACCTATGCACACACAAATAATAGTTCTTTACAAATGCTAATCGAGAGTGTGAGAAATTATTAAACAAGTTATTTCGGTTTGTTTATTGCTACATTGTCATTCTCCAGCCTCAGCCTTCTCCGTTTCCATGGTGGCCACGCAAATCATCTGCTCCTACAGCGAATTCAGTTTATTGCGCTGAAAAATATGGCCTCTACAAAGTTGTGGGTGATGTGGACAAAAAGACATAGATTCCACAAAAGAATTTCCTCACCCTTTATCGTGACAGCCAACCCCTATTTCAATGTGGCAACCATCTGAATCAACCATCTAGAAACCGGACAATAGCTTACGCGCTCAAACATGGCTCAGTGTTGGTATGTGTTTACTGTGATTTTTGTTTTGCGTTCTTTTTATGTCTAGGGACCCCCTTCTAAATGAAATGCCGCATCTCAAGGGGCTTTCCCTATAAATAAATAAATAAATAAATAAGACATTAGACTGTTTAGAAACTAATCACAGGAATCTGAAAACTGCCCAAAGTGGCCCGGAACTTCCAATCTATTTTCCTCGTTTACAGAGCCAGTGTGCGCTCCTCTGAAGATGCGGAACGTCCCCCTTCTGTCACTCTTGCAGAAATAGCAGCTCTGATTGCCTTGGATTTGAGGTTTTATCATTCAAAGTAGGGATTCTTATTAGGGAATAAGCCCGTTTCATGGAAAACAGCACGGCCAAAACACGCGGATAGTTTTTTTTTTTTTTTTCGGCCACAAAAAAAAAAAGCCGCCCAATTCCGCAGGATTACCGTGGATTCGGAAGCCCCGATGGCAAGAGAAGCCGTTTAAACTTGATGTGCGGTAACAACATTAAGTCACAGCGCAGCCTAGTGTTGCTACAAACAGCAAGCAGAAAAAAAATAACCGACCCCCTGCCTGAAACCGCAATTAACAAAACCTTAAAACAAAAAAAACATATGCTACACCGTTTATCTACAGAATCCACATGGCTATTGTACAAACTTTTTGACGTGCCTTTAATTAAAAAGACCTATTAAGTCCAATATTTGCTTTCGCTTTAGCTGCCATTGTTTAATTCTTGGTATGGCATCAGGAGAATTAGCCATCTGTGAAAATACAAACAAACCGACATCCCCCCCCCACCCTTTTTTTTTCAGATATTGTCCTGAGCGTTGTAACATTTTCACACTCATATTTGTTGTCTTACATGGCAAACAAACAATTCCCATCTGGCTCCCCGGTAGGCAAACTGCATCTGCGTCTCTGCCAGCCCCGGCCCAGACAGCCCGGCCACGCTACACTATACCTGAATGAGGCCCGGCGTGTTTCGGTGCATAACTATCTCTGCCATCCACAGCGGCTGACATCTGGCAGCGGCTGACTGGGCAGAGATCGGCACGGCTCGGCGGCGTAGCTGTAGGGGAGGTCAGTGGCCGGGGTGGGCTGAAGGGGGGTATGGGGGTTTGTGGTGCATATTGAGCAGGCTGATTAGGCAGAGGCGCGCACGGGGGCTGGGAGCCTGGGAGACTGAGAGGAGAGAGAGAGAGACAGAGAAAGGGGAAAGAGAGAGGGCCCGCCAGGGAGACAGGCATGACGGCACACAGGCCTGTCACTGCCCAGGTAACCAATGACAACTATGAGCTCCTATTTTTCACACTGAGATGAATCAGCTCACCGCCAAATGTCATAAACACCAGACTGAGGCTTTTCAGTTTCCGAACTTTCGATGTTCTACTTTCCAGGGTCACCGCAGCAAATGGTCCGACGCTTTCCATGCAGCGATTTGCATATCAACTTGGGTTAAACCACAAATCTCCCATTATACAACAGCCTATTCCATCAGACAGACATAAGATTATATAGTATTGTAATCGTTGAAGTGAAGTTGCGGACTGTGATGTTAACAATAGTGTATGCCAGTCTTTGACATTTCTAAGGCACTGAAGAGAACATGTCCAACATAACAGATAACAGGAGAGAATATTAACATTTCTCAAATAACAGTGTGTGTCAACAACAGGAAGTTTGTTTGCATAATTGAGACTATTTTGCCTTTGTTTTGGAACACATTATCGAATATATCAACATGAGAAGAATTGCCGCAAAAGCACTCTTGCGCTTTGGTATACATGTTACATGTTTCCCCTACCACTAAAAACATGTACAATAGGCCAGGATGAATGAGAGTGTGTTTGAGAGTGCGAGTGTGGGAAAACACAAATTATCCCAGGGATACAATCCGGAGTGGCGTGTTTACATGCATGAGTCCCATGCATGTTCATTAACATGCACTGTCCTAAACAAATAAATACAAATGTTGTCATGTATATGGCACGACTTTTTCATCATTTACAAAACAAATCTCTTTAAAAAATGTGATCAAAAATATTCATACTTTGTGAGCAAAATTTTAGCCAGTTTGGTAAAAGTCACACTGAATAAATACAAACACAATCATTCTGTTTTGCCATATGCTATTTGTCTTATGGACTTTGGGAAAAGTCTGTTGTCTTTTATTGGACTGTGATTTTCTAGCACAAAGACCGCATTATTATTGCAATCTGTGTTAAATAGACACCAGTGTTTTATATAATGCAAAAAGTCTGATAGGTTTTCAAAGAAGAGTTAAGTCTTGAAAACGACTATGAAGTTGGTATATCCAATATGAGCTGAGTGTTCCTTAGTGACAAGTGTAACAGTTTGTGCGGAATTTGAAACCTTTTTCCATCAGACAAACAGTGAATACACAAAGAGACTAAACGACAAATAAATACATGAATAAATAAAAAAGAAACATAGAATACAGCGTTCAGGCATCCCTTTCTGTGCTTTTACGTGTGACTCCTTTATCTGCTCTCACACAGTCTTGCTCTCCAGCGTCCTTCTAGCACAGGAAGAATAATAAAGATAATGAGCTGGTGTCAAAGCAGGCACACACAGCTGCCTGCCCAGAGCCATGCGTGCTCCGCTATCACCGACGCATCGCTCGTGTGATAGATAATTTGTGCAATACCTCTCCATTTCACCTCAACCAAACACTCCATCTCACCGCAACACCTTGCATGAAAAAACCATCAGCATCTGCGCGGAACATGCCCAGGTGCATTATAGTAACTGATGAGTGTTATCACGGTAAAAAATAAAAGCAGAGGCACGTAAATCAAGCAGTGATTGGGCGAATCATTGCTGCAACACGGGATGGGGGTTTATGAAGCATCCCTGACGGACACTGATTGCTTTTGATTCTCTCCGCAGTGTCTGCTTTCCCAATGAGGTGAGCAGCGAGCATGGTTGTCGGCACGGGCCACCTGTACATAATGGCTGATATGAAAAATAGATGTGTAACGGACAGTTTAGCGCATGGTCTCCACACGTCATTCCACACCCGTCCACTGGAATATGTTCACCTGTTGTGTGGGGGTTAAATAGTGTGTTTGCATGTAATGGGCCAAAGAAAATGTCATGATGCAATATACTTTACAAATTTGTAAACATTGTGACGTTCTGTGGAGGATGAGGCTTAGTCAGAGGCAGATGCGACCGCTAGAGGCCTCTGAAATCTGGAGGAGTGTGTTGACACACATTAAGGTGGCATTTCCAAAAAATGAGGATATCAAAACAGGTGGTTAAGTTTGTGAATTTTCAAAGTAGGTTCAGTCGCCTTGGGGAGAGCGGGTTGTTTCAGAGCTAATAAGAGAGAGAGACCAGGCTTACGTAGTTTAAAACTGCCCATCTCCAGTGGGACTCACTAAATGCTCTGCTTTTGTCCAGGTGAATGGTTTAGCAAGTGGTTGGCTGCCATTGATTCTCTGATGTACCTTGGAGAATTCTGTAATATTTAGGTGCTAATTATTATGATAAACATGAGTTTAACAAAATAATTGTGTAACAGCTCACACTCATTGTTGTGTAAAGGTGCATTATTGATCTTTTTATGTGAAAAAAAAAAAAGTTTTATGAGTACGTATTTGACCTTTCAGTGACCCAGCGGCTGTGTAGGCGCCTTTACTATGCATCACAGTGGCCTCGATGACGCTTGATCAATTGTTTTTAGAGTTTCTGGTAGGTTTTCACTGCTGACGGACCCTCTCATCAGAAAACCTACAAAACAACTGATCCTGGAGCATTGTAGAAGCCACTGTGATCGAAAGTAAAGGTGCCATGCTAACCACACACACAGCCAAAAGGTCAATTACTTTTATTTTTTGGGGCATAAAAAGTTTCTATAATACACCATTAAAGGGGGGTATTATGTAAAATCGACTTTTTCAAGCTTTATATCATGTTATTATGTCATTCCCTCATTAAACACATGCCTGGAGTGTTGCCTTGGCTCGTTCACATATTTTTGAGTAATCAGTAAAAACTTAGACGGCAGCCATTTTAGGTGTAGCTATGCCTCAGTCCTCCTAGGAACGCCCCCACCTCCTGGAGACGCCTCTGGACCTTTCGTCACCAGCCAAGCCACCAACCACTGCTCCTCAGCTCAGCAGAGCCCCCTCCCCGCACAGTGTTGTTGTTTAAATGCCACAGCAGTGTGCTGAAGGGGGCGTGTCGGAAAGCTTCTTAAAGAGACAGAGGCCTATTTCAAGACGTTCAGTACAGCCATTTTGAGAGAGCAATTTTATTCAAGGCAGTTATTTTAATTTACTGCATATACAGACCAACAGAAGGTTACGTCATCATTGTAGTATGCTATAGACTGGTGCTATGTGATTGAAAAAAGCATAATACCCCCCTTTAAAGAAACTATGGATGCATTTGTCTCTGATCGTTTTGTAAATTCGGATCAGTTGATGACAGCGTACATGTGCCATCATATGCTCTGTATTTTACAAATTCCAAAATAAATTGCATTTCAGTGACATTACACAACAGTCTGACTTTCAAATGTTGCTGTTGGATTGTAAATACAGAGAAATGTAGCTCTCAAACTACCCGTTTTCATGTGGCAACACTGCCTTTTACGCCGGTAAGGAGTTGTATGAAGTTGTGTGAATATAATCAAACTAATTCACAATTCACTGTAGGAGTCAGATTTACTGTGACATCCTCAACCAGAAAATAAAAACGACTGTTATTTTACTGTATGCTTTCAAAAATCCTAAGAACATTACTGTCAATAGGACATGTAGGCGAAGGCATTTATTTTATACCATGGATTTCTCTGAGCCAGGTCTTTTGAGGCATCTGCATTAGCAACCATAATGCCTTCGTTACTACTTACCCATAATGAGGCTCGCACAAAATGGCATGAAGCATGTCAAAAAGATGATGCCCAGAGAATAATAGATTGAGGGGTCATTTGCAAAGATGATAATGAAATAATAATAATAGCACACAGTGGAATTACTGAGCTTTACCCACAATATTGTGTGTCATTAGTGCCGCCACTAATGTTGCCGTTTATGCTTGTGTTCTACACCAGCTCCCTCTAATTAGGCGTGGGCTTCTAAAAATAAACAGCAAACTAAATAGTGGGTGAAAACACATGCAAATCTGCTGTTGATGTACAGGAATAATGGTGGCGGGGTAGAGACGCGCAGGGGTGGGGATTAGCGCCGTGCTGCAGACTAAAGTAATTGAGTTGAGTGGTGTTGACACCCAGGCGCAGTCAGAGTGCCCATGTTGTGGAACGTGCAGCATGCGCGCACTCTATGGGGCTCAGTGGGTTTGTGTTTTGTGCGGAGCCTGTGAAACTAAAGGTGTTAGCGATTGATAAAAAGCTGGAGAGGATGCATAGATGCTAATCCTGGTTTAGCATGAAAGAGATGAGTGGGGTGGACTTTTTTTTCTTTTCTTTTTTTTTTCCCTCCTCCCTGTGAAACACCACAGACAATATGGTGCAACATCTGACAGGGCGAAGAGAACAGAGCTAAAGGGCTAAGGGCTTGACAGAAAGACTGAAGAGCACTAGAGCTGTATTCAGATTCACACGTAACAGACTCAAGTTGGTGGAAGATTTGATTATCGCTGGTCCGCTGGTAGTTCACCAAAGCATAGACTAAATATGGTGAAGCCTCAATTGCTTTCCATTCTTTGCAATTATGGAACACATTGCTTGAAAATCATCGCCTTGATACCTCATATTGATATTTTTCCACTCAAAATTAAAGCTGCTACGTGAAATGTTAGGGAATAGTTGTTTGTTGTTGTTTTTCTTTCTCTGTTAATGTTTTAGAAATGCCTTTTTTTCTCAAATTGCTGTTCTTTACTGTGATGTCCCATTAATTTTTTAGGAAAGGTTGAATTTAAAAGCATATCTTTCAAACAACATCATCCTCATCATCATATCTCCCTCTCTCCCATCACATAAATCACAGTACGTGCAAGACGTTCTCAGCAGCACAAATGATTCAGATCAATCACAAACTTGGTCAAAGCTTCAAGGTTTAACTCAAAAGCCAGGAAGAAAAAAAAAAGTGCAAGAAAGCAGAATGCCCCTCAGGTAACCATGTGTTTGGCCGGTAGGAAACTGGAGCGCCCTGAAGTGCCCATTCAAAAATGATGAGTGCGACACAGAAACCACTTCACCTTTTTCTCTATATAAGAGACTTTGCCTGGCCTTGGAATTCTGCAGGGCCGAATTTACCATCACAAAGGCTTCGAACTCGTGCGGAGAAATTCAAATCCTGTGTCTCTCAAACAGAATCCAATATAAATGAAAATGGGGTCTAATGTTGACAGTTTTATGATATGTGGGAGATAAGCTGGAATATACACTGGCTTAGAGCAATTTTTACTGCAAAGTGCCTGTTAAAGCACGCAGGGGCACAGAAGGGCCACGCTCATCTTGATAATTCCTTTCTTAGCCTTGTCACAGCGGCTTTGCAACTTGAAGGAATTCCTTGCTCCCGTGACATTGAGTTTTCACTCCTCGGTATTTCCGTGCTTGCTACAATACTGTAATGCGGGCAAACAGCCTCCTTATGCATTTATCTGAAGTGGTAAAGATTTTTCTATGTGCTCTTGTTCAAAATGGGTGGGTGGTCAACAATAGGGACAGGGAAATAGAATAGACAGCTCAAAAACATGAAGACAACAAGTGGAACAAAAGAAAACGAGTCACTAGTATGGGTTCAATAAAAGACCTTTCAGAAATGGCTCTATAGTAATGATCAACCGCTTACCGAGCGCATTTTCTCCAGTTCAGCTTTACCCAAATCTAAAGGCTTCTTGACTGGAGCTTACAGGCTCTAGGCCAGTGTAGCGCCTCATTTGAAAGACCAACAAAACTGATGCGTTTTTGTAATGTGTTTTCGTCTCTTTTTGTCACTTTTTTAATTGCTTTTTTGCCGTGTTTTTGTCACTCTTTTGTTGCTTTTTTTGTTGTGTTTCGTCACTTTTTTGTGTGTGTTTGTTATTGTTGCTTTTTATTGCACGTTTTTGGCGCGTCTTCATCCTCGTTTTTGGCGCTTTTTTTCAAGAAGCTTTTACATTTGGGTAAAGCCAAACTGGAGACATTAATGCGCTCGGTACAGGTGGGGGTTAAGAGGTTAAAGGGGGGTATTATGCTTTTTTCAATCACATAGCACCAGTCTATAGCATACTACAATGATGACGTAACCTTCTGTTGGTCTGTATATGCAGTAAATTAAAATAACTGCCTTGAATAAAATTGCTCTCTCAAAATGGCTGTACTGAACGTCTTGAAATAGGCCTCTGTCTCTTTAAGAAGCTTTCCGACACGCCCCCTTCAGCACACTGCTGTGGCATCTAAACAACAACACTGTGCGGGGAGGGGGCTCTGCTGAGCTGAGGAGCAGTGGTTGGTGGCTTGGTTGGTGACGAAAGGTCCAGAGGCGTCTCCAGGAGGTGGGGGCGTTCCTAGGAGGACTGAGGCATAGCTACACCTAAAATGGCTGCCGTCTAAGTTTTTACTGATTACTCAAAAATATGTGAATGAGCCAAGGCAACACTCCAGGCATGTGTTTAATGAGGGAATGACATAATAACATGATATAAAGCTTGAAAAAGTCGATTTTACATAATACCCCCCCTTTAAAATAAAAAAAACTGCAATAACTAACGCCAATCTAAACTGCTATAACGCGTGACAAAAACTTTATCGCCTAAGGGTGTACTGCACGAAATGCAGCCACATCTTGACACATGAAAATAGATTTACACATTGACAGCTGAGATTAGTTGACTGGTCTAGCATAATGAATGTTAAATAGTCCTCTAGCCACTGAAAAATAGCTTGTGAGTATCTTTAAGTTGTCTGCCCATCGTAAGTCCGTGAGGGAGCTGTCAGCATAACATCAGTACGGCTCCGATCGCGCCGACAGCCTTATGTTACCATCGGTTACACGTAGATGTCATCAGTGTGTGTTACGTACTTTGCCATAAACCGATGGGCTGTAAAACTGTGTACGAATGTTGCTCTTGTCAGCCTCTGATTTGGCAGTGATATGATAATGATAGACTAACAAGCCACTTTAGATGTCATGGGATCTACACTAATGACACGCACGAGCCCAGTCAACACAAAGTTTTGACACTTGTATAATGCAAGTAAAACATGTACCCAATCCAAAGCTTACGTCCTCTTTGACAGACATGAGAAAACCAAGCTCCCTTCATACCTAATCTTCTTACTCTAAAGTTACGTGATCTATTGTCTGTCGCTGATATTTTGGCGACAAAATATCAGCGACAGATTGTGAATAATCTATAGTTTATTACAATTACAACTCAATGGATTCTGTTCATATTAAATAGCGATGTTGAAATTTCAAGGTGCAACTGAGATAATGGCTTTAAAATCTAATAATAATCCGGCGCGTTTATTGTGCCTGTCCATGATAAAGCTATCAACTTCCAAAACAAATTTTCATTTATATTAAATGCTATTTGAGAGCTCTTCAGTTTGAATTTGTGATATGAGCCATGTCACCCGAGGACACCGAATCTTTGTGGGGGTAATTACCGCACAGTAAAATTATGCAGATAAAACAAATGAATGAGCAAAAAGTTGCAGTAAACGAGACACTTGGGACAAGGATGTATTTCGGGCAACTAACGTGAATACAGTTGCTTGCTTCTAAGTTACAGATGAACGATGGAAAAGTGCGAAGCATGGGGATTTTGCTTCTTTTTCTAAACATCGACATCAGAAATTAGCACACACACACAAAATCAAAGACAAAGTAACACCTTTCATTGCAGATCTCCCCGTGTTAGTCATATCTCTGTAGCAGCAGTAGTAGTTGTAATAGGGAAAAGTGTGGTGACTAATTTCTGTCTTGAATGCAGTCCATTTGGCATTGCCTTAAGCGCCGCTCTGTCCATTACGCCGGCTCTGACTCACAAACTCTCTAGACCTGGGGCTGTCAGCAAGAGTCACCCTGGTGGGGGCGTTCAAACACAGACAAGCTGGCACACACGCGCTAACAAACATTTTCACCAGCGAACACCGCGTATATACAGCCTCACCCTTCCTTCTTCCTGTCACTCTTTCTGACATGCACACAGTTTATTTTTATTTTTTTTTAACTGGAGGAATTGGGTCTTTTTATAGAGCGGTGGCTGTGTGTTGGCGTGGGTGGCGGTATGGCCGTGCTGTTTCGCCCAGCTCAAACTGGATCTCAGATCAATATCCTGTCCCCCGCTGACCAGCTACTGTAGTTCAGGCCGGACAGACTGTATGTGAAAACCTGTCCTTGTGCTTTTAGCGCTCCAGGCTTTTTTATCAAAGAACAGAATACAATGTCAGTCAAATAATGCTGACTACTTTAGATTTCTGAATGCGGAGCCATATTGCTTGTTATGTCTTTAATACAAAAGATTCTGTAATATAACATATAAGAAAAGATTTGGCTGTTAATCTTTATCTGCTGCTCTTTTTTTGTCTTGCTCACAGAGTACAAGTATGAACAGCCACAATAACAGCAACCTTGGACTTGATTGACAGGACGGTCATTGCAACAAAAGCTACCTATGTTTATGTGTCCATTTGCGCTTTTTCATAACTTTGTCAGGCCGGGACTCTCCCTCATGATCAAGGTGACTTATGGGGCACCTGGTGACATATGTTGCGTTCAGGATCCCATTCTCTGACAGATTACGGTGTTGGACAAGCTGCCACTTGGAGCTGTATGGCTGTGATGGCTCTGATAATTGAAGTGCTGGAAGGTGGATGGCTTGGACAGATGAAGCCAGTGCAGTCAATGAATCAATACTGTAATTGTGAGCTCCAGGTTCTATAGGCCATTTTAACAGCACCAAAGATTGAACAAACTTCTCTTTTTTGTTGTCATATTCAGTTTGTTTTCCCAAAATCCGTCTAAAACTGCTATTAGGTAAACAGAGCAACGTAATAAATCAAATAATGCCATATGCGCCCGAGGCAGCAGACGCCACATCCAATACAAGGAGTGACAGCAAGAGAAAAAAAAAACCTTTACAATGGATGACAGCCAATATCTTCCTTATTGGCATTAACAGGCATATTGATGGTGGTTTATGCTTCAGATTCTGTTTGTTATTGTTCTATCTCACAGATATAACCAATCTATTTGCCTATCTCCTTCCCGGCAAATAGCCTGATCGACATTCATAGCATGACAGCAAACAGCTTGCATAATTGTTGCCCGCGCTCCTCAAGTCAATAGCTATGACTTTATCAGCTGGAAAACACACAGAATGTTTGTTCATGGACTTAATTGAACAGGAGTACGTACGTCCCGCCGTTACGCACACAAAGACATTCTCCAATCAAATGTCACACGGCGATGCACTGGCCTGGTGTGACAAGCCAATCTTTGACGTGAAAAGACAAGGCATTAAAACTGTCTCCGCGGTGTGTCGATGAATCAATAAGAATCATGTTTAACATACTCTGTTTTTGCTGCCCGGTTAGATCATGCAGTTAGATCATGCACCGGTATACTACTATTAATAAGCAATGTGCCAAAGTTTGCATTTTGAGTTGACGATTATAACTATAAGCACTCAGCTCAGCACACACTGATTACTTTCCAATTTCCAAACTTCGGTATATCACTAAGACCCTTCCGTACTTTAAAGAAGTTCAACTAAAAAGACGCTCTTATCACTTCTGGACACACCGAGTACAAGAAAGTGAAAAGTGCAGTGTTTGAAAGCAGGGCATTCATGCGGCGGACAATAGCCGTCTAACACTGTCTGCAGAGAGATAGCCCAGAAGAAACAACACATTGATTGCACACTAAATATCATTTTACAAACATGTCATCCAATCAGCCGGTGCATTCAGCGGGCTCACAATACAGTCAAAGAGGTGAAATCTCAGACATGCGGTTTGGCTTGTGGACAGCAGCAAAGGACATTGAAAAGTGTGTGAAAGACCATTGTGATGATTTCTAATCTACTGCGGTCTCGGGAGAATAAAAGGATTTGTCACCAGCGGGAGGCGGACCTGGACGACAAACCGTGGCCCCAACACACACTGGCCGGCAGCCCTATTGCAATTTACACTCCAGAGAGAGCGCTGAGCCCGAATCAAGGTAAAAGTCACAGCAGTGCTGATGAGAAGATTTATCTCCATCTTTAGATGTTAAGAGGATATTTAGAAGAAGGACAAAGCTTAACCTTTTACATTTCCCTGGTATTCTCAGACTAAATTATCTTCAAAATATTGTGGCGGAGTTAGGGTAATAAGTGTGTAATTTGAAAGGGTCAAAGCAGCCATGGTGAGATAAAAGATTTGCACTGCCAAATGGGATGAGGCAGTCGAGGAAGGCACTAGTGACAGGTGCAGATGAAGATAAATGCCAGATGCTGGAGGCCAAAGTTGTGTTTGGGCCCAACAAGAAGAAGCCGGTGAAGAGGCGAAAGCAAAGGTGGAGAATTAGAGTGAGAGACAGTAAGAAGGGGGTGTATAGAAGCACAGAGACGCTAGTCCAGGGATGGGGTAAAAGTTAAAGCACAAACAGGAAAGTGAGAAAGAGAAATAGCCAATTAGCAGGAAGCCAGCAGGTGTGCTTTCTCTCCCGATCCACTCTTCCTTTACCCCCCATCCCTACTATGGGGTAGGGGGTGGACTAATGCTGTGCGGGCCTTAAAGAGCAGGGAGTTGCTATGGCAACTGCCTGGCACGCTCAGTCTCCAGGGAAACGGAAATGTCACAGCTTAAGAGGTCTCACAGAAAGCAAGTGAGGAAGAGAGAGAGATACAGGTGAGAGTGAGGAAACGCAGCCGAGGGATCGATGCATTAGTCCTTATCTCCGGAGCGAGCCTGTCACATTATCTATGGAGTTTGTGTATAATCGAATTAATCATCTGGCATCGTCCCACAGCCTTCTTGCTCACTTTGTAACTTAGTTTACAGCCCCAACAGATGACAGCAGAGAGTGTGGGTAATTTGAAGATGGTCCCTTTGTGAGAGCCACCGCCTTGTGCTGACACTTTTTAAACACTGAACAGTCTATTGTCAGGCCTTCAACAGCTAATCAACTTTCATGTGTTTAATCAAATATTTATTCTCACGCAGCCGTGAGGCCTGAGGGTGTGGAGGGAAAGCCAAAGCCTGCATGAACGGCATGTGGCGGTGGTGTTTGCTGCAGAGCTACGGACTGACCCTCCAAATCGCACATTAGCCTGAGCCGACAAGCTGAAAGCCCATTAACCTGAATGGCCGCTGATTGCTCCACTATTAACACAGCCTGACTCCTCTTCTCCAGGGCTGAACCCACTTACACAGGTGCTTCAGGACCCCTCAAGGTCTAGCTTTAATCACAGTAAACAAATGTTGTTTCTTTGTCATGGCAGCACCACCTTGTTTGATGCATGCCACACATTATAGTCACTTCCACTTTTCCCCTGAAATCTTTGTTTTCAATGTGATTCATGTTGTGAATGTGCCCATCTGGCATAATTGACCTTTGTCAATGGCCTGTTGTGACTAAAAAGGTTGTTGGCTTTGTGCTAGAAAGTCGCAAAGAAAGAGAGGTGTGTCTGCACAGTCTGCTTGTGGCGTGTGAGTGAGCGGAGATGACCAGCTAAATGGAGCATTTCTCCAGCTTGCTGCTGCATGCCTGACAGTGTGGCCCGGCCATGCCTAATTTATTTCCTCTTTTGTCGTTGTTGTCTCCATTCCTCGGTTGATTAAACCAACCTCATGCAGCTATGCTCAACAAATAGCCTAATTGAGTACGACCTTGGCAAATGATATATCAGCCCTATCCTCCAAAAACACCACCTGCACCAGACGCCCATCTCCCCATCCCATCGCTCTGCAGGCTGCTGCACCACGCACAACAAACATAAACCGGGGATTCGCCTCCTCAGCCAAAGTCATTTCTTGCACGACCTTTCCCACAAATCACTGCGATGACACAAGCCTGGATGGATCACTGGAATGGGACACATTTGTATCACTTAGACCTTTCATCAGATGCACGCAGATACTCATCTATTATTCCCCTTTCCATTTGCAACTTTCACCCCACAGCCGGCACACAGAGGGCAAAATAAGTGAACAAAACATTCCTATCCCAGCCACCCCATGCAGCAGCTGCATCAGGCCTAAGCAGTGTAGAAATCTCATTAAATCTCCATCCGTTGTCTGTGTTTAGATGGGAGCTGGAATGAGGGAGCGTGGGGCTGGTAGTTTGTGTTCAAAGCGTCCCACTGTAGAAGATCTGATGGCTCGCAGTGCAGTCTGGGACCCTCACAGGATACAGATGCCTGCTTGGAGATGGCTTCATTTCTAATGAGTCTGAGCTCCAGCAGGGCCGCTGCGCACAACGTCGCATTGCCCTGGATTCTGTTTGTTTGGCGCCACAGGCCCCGCCCTCTCTGTCTCACTCTGCACTGAGACATGTCCTGCCCACAGCAGCCAGTGACACTGATGTGTTCCTCAGAGAGATGTGTATCCTGCAGGTAAACACCTGGAGGCTGAAAAATCTCCCTCACATTCAGACAGCCGCTCTGTGTTGTACCCGACGCTGCTAACAAACTCAAACCTGTCTCGCTGTCTGTCTCTACATGTCTCTAACACACTGGACTGACACACTGGACCACGAACCCAGTGACACATGAGGAAAAAGCTTAAATCAGCTCGAATGTTTTTCTTTCTTAACAACAACAACATCCCGGGGCAATATAGCCTATTTTAGTTGTAAAGTCAGATGTGAGGGGGATCTAGGATTTTGTCTTGTCTTGTTGGCCACTGGAGAGTTAGAGGGGCCCTATTACAGTATGCTAACATAACTTTCTGAGCTTTCTACTGTGTCAAAACAATACCAGGAATTTGTTTTGGCTCATTCATGCATGTTTGAGAAATCCCTTCTTATCCAGGAGTGGTTGATTCCATTGGTTGTGTTGCTTACGATTTAGCAAATTAGCCTACATGGTGACCTGCTTTGACCATTGCTGTCTCAGACTGACGCCATAAACTGAGCTTTTCAGTTTCACAAAATATTTTTGCGTAAGCTTGTGTAAGCTCATTTGGATCAATTAAAAATATTCCAAAAACTTGAAAGCTATAAATTCTTGCCACTAATTACAACATTCAAATATAATTTCATTTCATCCATCCATCCATCCATCCATCCATCTTCTTCCACTTGTCCGTTGCCGGGTCGTGGGGCAGCTGTTGGAGCTGCCCAAAACACATTGGTGTGCCTGTTGGTCTCGCATAAGGGGCTTCTGAACCGCTCTTTGTCTGACCCCTCACCTAGGACCTGTTTGCCATGGGAGCCCCTACCAGGGGCATGAAGCCCCCGACAACAGAGCTCCAGGATCATTCGAGTGCTCAAACCCCTTCACCACGTTAAGGTGGTGGTTCCAGGAGGGGAAAAAATATATATAACATTTCATGTGTCAGAAATTGTAATCATCTCCTTTATTCTGCATGTGAGAATGTAGTGACCTCTGCTGAGAACATGAAGGAGAAATAAGCTTTGTAAACACAGGGTTTTCTCTTTTACTTCCCTCAGAGCTACATAGCATCAGGCCTGGAGGTGCGATAGAGATATTTGGACAAAAATAGGTCACGCTACCAATACACAGCCGAAGAGAACGGCAGAGGTCACCAGTGCGTGCAAAGCTATAGCCGCAGCTTTAGTTGCGAGAGAAAATGGAAGCAACAGGATAATTGTAGTTATTTCGCCATGACATAGAGGTCAGGCTTTGTTTCAATACATCAGTGCTCCGCGCGGCTGATACATTCCAATGACAGCCCTCAAAGGCACGCACTTTTGAAGTCAAATGTATAAATAAAAAAAAATCACACTTGGGGTAATGCATATGGCGGCTCATTAAATTTTCACTTTAGAGTCCTTTGACAAGCTTCAGATTTCAAGACAGGGCGTGTCAGAATGGTCCCTTTAGGCCACTCACATAAGACAAACAGCAGGGGGTGTCTATGCTCTCTGCCATTTGGACGATTAATGCACATCGCCACAAGGGCCCTATATGCTCCACAAACCCTCACCCCATTATAAAAAGCTTGGGAATTAGCGCTGATGATATAGATTCTGAACATCCCGAGACTGAATAGTTTTAATCAAAGTTGGAGAGGATCATCGAGAATTGAAAACACATTTAGAAGGCGTAAAATGAATGTGTGTTCGTCAAAAAGGTGTTGTACGCCAACGGTCATTGGGGGAAGCTGGCCCGAGTGGTCAAAATGAGCAGGCAGACTTGACAAACATAACTCTTACTTATTGGTTTATTTGGTAGGCAAGTTAATGAACAAGCCACACCGGATTGTAGCCTTGGGCTAATTTCCATCCGTCGTCCCCCATGCACACTCTCAAACATCCTGACCTATTGTACATGTTTTTAGTGGTAGGGGATACCGGAGCACCCAGAGGAAACCTACGCAGACACGGGGAAAACATGCCAACTCCCGTCCCTGGTGGGAATTGAACCCGGACCTTCTACCTGTGAAGCACGAGCACTAACCGCTGTGCTATCGTGCCGCTCAAGCACTTAAGTTTGTATACAAATAAACAAAGTTTTCAAACGGACAATCTGAAGTGTAATCATTAACTTAAACAAATGAATGAATCAGGTGGGTTATTGTTAGCTGATGGATATGGCAAATGAAACAAAGTCCATCCATCCATCCATCCATTTTCTTCCGCTTCATCCGGGGCCGGGTCGCGGAGGCAGCAGTCTCAGCAGAGATGCCCAGACTTCCCGATCCACGCACACCTCCTCCAGCTGTTCTGGGGGACCCCGAGGCGACATAGTCCCACCAGCGTGTCCTGGGCCTTCCACGAGGCCTCCTCCCAATAGGACATGCCTGGAATACCTCACGAGGGAGGCGGCCAGGAGGCATCCGCAACAGATGCCCTAGCCACCTCAGCTGGCTCCTTTCGACGTGAAGGAGCAGCGACCCTACTCCGAGCTCCTCCCGGGACAAACAAACAAAGTGTCCAAAATAAATACTGGGACAAACCCACTTTGTCACAGTCATGATATTGTCAACGGTTCAGTGCAACTTAGTACTTTTAAAGATGTTTTTAGAGTTTGCATTTTATACAACTCACACTAATTGCTTATTTGGTGAATAAAGTACGCTCATGTGCAGCTTTTTTATTATTATTTCTTTACTTAATTGAGCTAAAGCAGCTTTGCTTGCTCTGCAACAAGAATTTTACAATAAATCATTGGTTGTAAAGTTATTTTAGTAGAGGATTTTGAAAAGGAAAAACAAAGCAGATATGGTTCATCTTATTGTTGTGTCCTTGGGCAAATACATGTTTACTGTTGGACAATGAAAGCCATCAATTTTGAAATATAGCCATAAATATCAAAATAATGAAAGTACAAAACAATAAATCCAAAGGATTTTGCGGTGAGCATAAATTCATTCAAGTCGTGATTCTGATTACTTCCTCCATCATGTTTGACAGTCTTCATGCATGTGCTCGGGGCCTTTGAGCATCTTAACCAGCCCTCTTCCCCAGCATGGGCCGCCCTGCATTCATAATCATCAATCAGTTTGTAATGTGATCAAACTCCCCATGTCCACACCAGGAGGCCTCCTGCATCTCCACACCCAAATACGGCATTCCTCTCACCACTTCTACGCTGCTCACGTGCCGTTGGATTTATTAAACATTTCCCATGGTTAGCCATTTACATATGGCCAATATCACAAGACTTCATTACACAAATAATCTGGGATCGCATCTCTCTTCCAATGTTTGTGAATCTAATTATTGCTTTATCAAATTGAATTTCAGTGCTATTATTTGTATTTTTATCCTGGCGGTTGGATGATGTAATTGGTGCGGTTTAATATTACTATTGTTGATAAATGTGTTTGGCTTCTTCCGTGCAGCAGTAGACAGTCCAAAGGGCAGACGCGCCACACTAAAGCATGGGGCACTGCTGGGATAACGGCGGTAATGACATTATGGTGGCACTCGGAGGTGGAGGAAGGACATTTGGCACACAGGGAAATGTGCGCAGGGCAGAAAAGAGAAAGGAACAGTCTCCCTGACTGTGATTTGAGACTTAACCGTCAACATTATGACCCCTCTAATATTGATGGTCATAATGTGTGATATGGACATGCAGTGTGAGGTTTGAACAATATTTACTTCAAATGCAGTGATCAAAGTCTTCAAGTCAATCAATCAAGTCCATGAACTTTCTAATAACTTTCTCATGCTTCCATGACTATGGCCTCGCTAAAATTTGAGAATGTACTTTTCACGGAAGTCCCGGTCCCTATTGTACATGTTTTTTTTTTTTTTTTAAACCGAAGCAGAGTACTGCGAGGAATCCTACAAAGACATGGCAAGAACATG
Source organism: Neogobius melanostomus (assembly GCA_007210695.1). Classification (NCBI taxonomy): domain Eukaryota; kingdom Metazoa; phylum Chordata; class Actinopteri; order Gobiiformes; family Gobiidae; genus Neogobius; species Neogobius melanostomus. Next base: position 4,728,425 of record VHKM01000131.1, read on the forward strand.
CAAACAGAAAACGGAAAGAAAAAACAAAAAAATTATAATCAATGGGGTTATTAGCAATAGGGATTATTGAAGTCACGGAGCTTAACCAGATATGGACTGAGGCAGCGCGACTATATTTATAAACACATTCATTTCAAGAACCCTGCAAATAACTGCGCAAATCCTTCTGCGTCTGCGCTCATGACCTTTTCTCAACTGCCCCTCCCCAAGAAAAAATTTCAAAAAGTGACCTCGTGTACTGTGTATTTCCCATGTCTTGTGTTTTTTGTGAATGTGCTTTGCCTTAACTTTAACCCGATTGTAATATATCTGTAATATATCTTCTTTTGTAAGGCCCATTGAGTTGCCTTGTGTACGAAATGCACAGTATTAATAAAGTTGCCTTGCCTTACTTCTTACATGGGCTATGGCTGGATCATGACCAATACTCGCATCTTGGCTGACTGTGTTCTCGGATAGTCACTGCGGGGAGGCTTTACCATAGCTCAGACTCTTGTGTTTACTGTTTAAATATGGGCTATAACATTCAATGGGGAGCGTAATTAGCTGCGGCGTATAAAACAGACAACAAAGTGAGCGACTAAAAACGTCTCTGATGCGTACCCTTGAACCCACCGCGAGGAAACGGAGATATTTACAGTACAAAAAGATGCCCGCGTCTGCCTTTCAAGTGCATTTCTTTACACTGCTATCTACATGTTTTTCCAAATGAAAACAACAGAAAGTAGAAGGGAAGTTCTTCTTCTTCTTTTGGGGATAGCAAGGATGAAACAATTCTTCACAAGTAATCCCTGGAAGTGAAAGCAGCAGTCCCGAGAGTTCCTATGTCCACTATGAGTGACACTCCAGCAGCTAGCCTCTCTGGGGAGCTTATTCACAGGGTACTGCCACACGCGCAAACGCACGCACACACACACACACACACACACACACACACACGCACACACACACGCACTCAAAAGAAAGCCAAGCAAGAAAAGAGAAAAATATGCCTTGCGTTCTTTTCCTTTTCATTTCTCTTATCTTTGATGCTCCTCTGTACAAACCTGGGTGCTCTCTTTGTAGCGCGTTGCAAATGAAAACATCCGAGGAGCGGCGGAAAAATGATGCACCCTAAGGTGGGAAGAGAAGGTGACTGAACAGAGGTGCTAGTGAGCTGTTTTCAAACAAACAACCAAAAAGCAGAAAGCAAAATGTGGAGCATCTTGTTAATGCGCTGCCTACAGTATAAGCTCGCTTTTATGTACATTACCTTTAGTTCTCTCGCTGAAAGTTTGCGCTTCTGTAAACTCCTCCCCTAAAAGATAGCATTGTTTTTGGTTGTTGTTTTTATATATACTTTTTTTTTTTATCTATCTATGGTCTATGCAAGTACCAGTGGCAATATGCTGTTGAACTGTTTGCGTTGCTTAAAACAACAGCACTGGAGCAGATTAGCGTGTGATAGTTCTGCAGTTTGTTCAGTGTTTTGACAGAATGGTGCCTGAATCCAACCAAATCAAAGTTTGACTATTCTTTGCCAGACTACAATCCCGCATTACTTCCCAAAGCCTTTTTTCTGCTAAAGTACTCAAAGTTCTCCCAAGAGCTAACATGATTCACTGCTTGTTGGCAAATGGCGCCTGGCTGCAGCGAGACAATAATTATAGAGGAGAGGTCCAGAGTTTCGTTTTTTTGTTTTTTTTTCGAGAATGAATGTTGTTTTGTTTCTTTCTTAAAAAAAAAACACTAGTTAACATTATCTAACAGTTGACTGTATAAAAAATCACACTGCAGCGATATAAAAAAGAACCTCATGTTACTTTTTGTTTGTTCAATAAATACATCTAAATCTAAAAGATGTAATGTTTGAACCTGAAGTGTTTGTAATTCATCATGCCGTGAGTATTGTTAATGCAAAATCAGATGCTGTGTCACTTAAAGAATTTATGAGCGTCCAATATCGTGCATGCAATTTTCTTTGTAATTCGTCTCACTGACACCTTAAACAATGTAAACCGTGAATTCGCCATTGGCTCTGTCCCTTCAATAAGCACTTCCCGCATACCTCCAGGGAGTACTGTAAATCCTATGCAGTGCTCTCTGTGGAAGGACAATCCATTTGTAAAACTATGGGGGGAAAAACAAGGGACTCTGAATGTTTAAATCCCTAATTCTTTTTTTTTTATGTTGCGTGATGATTAAGCGATTATTTGTTCTGATCACAAGTTGACATCTTCTACAAACCCTATTGTGTGCCCTCTGCTGCAGTTCTGTACAGTGCTGCGTTTATTCATCTGAAGACCACAAATGGTTGTAAGCCAGAGACGGGCTTTAGCCAATGCAGATAGCAGCATCTAAATCAAGCGGGAGGCAGTGCATTGGCGCAGGGGGTCGATAGCGTAGTCAGAACAAGCCATAACAGCATCAACATCAATTCGACAAAGCACTAAAACGGGACTGTAAGGAATCCAGGCTGGGAATTAAACAGGGATGAGCCAATGGGCGTGACTGTACATGGGAATTAAGTGCACCGAAGACGAGACTCAAGCGGGTAAAAGAGGAAATGAGAAAACCAAGCAAGTGTGCGTTTGCCCAGTTTTTTTTTTTTTTAGTTTTTTTTTTAGACACAATAATTGAATGGCAGACATGGTGAAAGTTCTCAATTAGTACTTTCAAATAATGAGTGAATTCAAGCTATGCGACTTAAAGCCACATGGCGTGACTTTTCATCCGATAAGTGAAAAAAACATCTTTACTGTGAGTGGATTCGTCTCTTTTCAGACCTGACTCGTAACTTTACTGGGAGTGGGACATCATTCATTCATGTCCATGGAGATGTTGCTACTTTGATTTGACCGACATTTTTTTTGTTGCTAAAACACGATTACACAGATATTTAAGATTTTGCTAAAGATTGAACCCAGCTTTCTTTAGTTTGGCCGTTTTTGTGATGTTTATAGGTTCACTTCCTTATTGGACACTGACAGGAAGTGACATAGAAGGAGGTAAACAATTTTAAGCTGTTGCCATGCAACCATGTTAAGTCAATGGGAAATGAGTGAGTCAAACTGCTATGGAATGTTACCTCCCTCTATGTCACTTCCTGTCAGTGGATTGGATTGGATTGGTTTATTTGAAAGGGACAGTGCAATTTCATGTAACACATGAACAAACATGGTTAAAAAGCCAGAATTAGCCAGAAGGCTATTTTCATCTGTAGTCAGCCAAGATGTAAAAAGGCAAGGTACAGTAGCTTAAAAATTCAACAAAAACAAAAATAACTTTTCTGCCCAACTGCCCATTTCTTCATTAAAATTGCTGCTTCACTGAAAAAAAAAAGAGAATTATGCTAAAAAATGATAAATAATAACTCATGAACTTGCAACTGATGTTATCCTTCTAAAAAAGTCATATTTTTAAAAGCATTAAAACCTGTCATATGCACTTTGCCATTATGAGAAGTGAGATGTATGGTACGTTTCAACCCACTGGTAACTGGTAAATTTCCCACTTTCCACTTGGAAAAATGCCTTGGAACGCCGCTCGAACTGGTAATTACAACTTGTAAACTCGGAAACCTCAAGACTGCTACGAGTTCGTACACGAGATGAAGACAGTAATGGCGGCCCCAGTGGAGGAGCGCCGCTAATGACAAAACTGTAATAAAACCACTGCATCAGTGACGTGAACGTTACTTTTGGTCAGCGCCTTCAACATAACGTTATGTTGCATGTTTTTAATTAATTTTGGGTTGGAGAAGCCTTCATATAACGTTAGCATCGTATGAGCTAACTGTTGTAGCATTAGCCGTTTTGTTTACATACGAGTTTATTCACCTGGAACGCTCGGAGGTAGGTCGTAGTTTTCTAGGGGGGAAAGGTAACAGTTACCAGTTGCCTGGAACGCACCATAAGTTCAATAAGTTACGTGCGTATAAATCTAAAAAACTGATTTTTTATTTATTTTATTTTTTTCTATAGCAGTGGAATGAAATCTGTTTTGTCCTCCTTTGGTATATTGTAAATTTAGACATTTGTGGGAAAAACACTGTGCATCAAATTATAAAGCATTTATATCAATTTCAAAAACTTGCAGGTTTGTTTTCTAGCATTGCTTTGGCAATGACCCTAAAAAGTTAGCCCGCAAGTTGTGAAACGTGCCTATAAACTCGTCCCCATGAAGAATTGGGATGCTACAAATATCTTAATAAAGTAAGGAATGATTTTGCACAATATTATCTGTGTGTGGGAAAACAACGTTCATACCTGTTTTACTTCTGTGTAATAATGACTAAAGTTGTAACTATTCCTCCAACTAAAACAGAATTAATTCTTCTATATTACTTTTGCTTATACTTAAATAAATCTATCACATGGCAATGCTCTTATCCAAATACAGGGCACTAGTGGACTCATCCGCTGAGACGTGGGTGTATATGATATATATATAGGCACTCCGGCAGTCTGTATAGTATAGGTTCTGTCTTGCCTTGGGGGAAAGTGCTTTGAAAAAGGAGGTTAGGGGGCATTGCTGGTGTTGGCAAACAACCATAAACAAGCCACTTCACATACTGATGCCTGCTCCCTCTCTCTCTCCTTCATTTCCTCCTCCTGTCTGGCTGCCACGCCGTTCCCACAAACCCAGGGCCTGCGTACAGAGCACTGCACACTGCTTTATCTACTGTCCCCTGCCCAGTTCACCATCATCTATTTATTTATCCTGATCCAGAAAATAAAGAGCGAAATGAAAACACACCTTTTTCATTATTGTTTTTTTCATCGTTCAGTCAATGCTTTCCAGCTGACTAAAATTCATATTTATGCTAATACGGGGAACCTCTCTCCGCCTCTGCCTCGCTTGGGAGATGGGAGCCGGGCCTGAATTAATGACATTGCATCGACGGTAATGTTTGCTGCGTTTCATTAGCTGGTATATCTTTAATTTCCAATAAACACTGTAATTAGGCGGGCTATCCGCAGAGACAGGGCTCTGGCAGGGCTGCTATACCGCTGCCACTGCTGCTGCCGTGGTAACAGCTGTAACCGAATCTGAGGCGGGCTAACGGCTAGCCGAGGAAGACTGGCAGCTTAACCAAATCCTGCCGCACAGTGGGGAGGGCCTCAATTCGATTATATGAAAATGAAGCCCACCAATGATATCCGCTAGGGCCGATGGATGAAAAGTGAGAGAAAATTGGGGAACAAAGTCGAGGATGCGGCGAGGAGATAGGCGCTGACCAATGTGGTTCTGGCAACAAACAAATCAAAAAAGTAATATAACCGTATGCATATTTCCGCTCTAATCTTTCTTCAAAACTCTTCAAAAACTTCTTCTAAGGAAACGTTTCGCATTTGCTTAATAAAAAGTCAGCCTCCTCAGACACATCTGCCGTACAAAGGCCAGGCTTAATCCTACACATTATCGTCAAAGGACTCGTCACGTACAAAGCCGAAATTTACCATCATGACCTTTCAGTTCTCTGCTAAGCCTGTGCTATCCTACTTTTGCACACTCGCTTTTGTATACCGCCTCTATAGTCATCAGAGGATTGTGTGATTTGAAATGTGCAGGATAAAAGAACAGCGTGACGACTAAAGACAGAAAGTAGACAGCAAAGAGAAACAATGATGAGACAAAGCGTTTCCAATCTCCTTTTTTTATGCCACTGAATGAGCAGATTGAAGCCGAACAGGAGCTTCAGGTAAGAAAAAGTAAAATGGGGTTAGACATTGGCCTTCTCCGCATTTCTGATTCATAAACAAACCAAAAACTCATTAGTTAATAATAGATTACGTGAGGTAGTCAGACCTAGTCATCCGTTGCTGATAATGGAGCTGAATATAATCTGACTAGCACGGATTTTTACAAGTCTAAACAGAGACGGGTCCATTTACTGTGTGAAACAGTCATTCTGCAGGGACACTGTGACACAAGCCATTTTAGTTTAAGTAGTGCCCAGGGCCTTTATTTACTTCATCTGCAGAAGGTATCAGCCTTGAATTAAATATGAAGCCACATGTCTAATTCACTCAGATGCACATCGGAGTCTGCCGTGCAGCTCAAAGCTCACTATAGTTCCCAAACAAGCTGAATTACACTGGACAAGACTTTTAAATTATGGTGTATAGAGGTGGACACTATTATGCACATACATATAAATGCACATGCACATACATATAAATATCCTTATCAAAACTAGGGTTTTCCCTCCAGCATTGATATATTATTATATTATATTTTAGCCCGTAGCTGATAATATAGGAACTGTAGATATGTCACTGTGGAAAAACACAATTTTCTCTCAAGGTAAAAATAAGTGTTTTTTCAGTTGGGTTGGCAAAAAGTGGAACTGAGTTTATCAACAAGATCAATTTGGCAGAAAATGACAGAATTGGGTTGTAAACAAAAAGTAATTTCCTAATCCAAATTTGAAGTTGGCTGCCACAGATAGGAACTGATGTGTGCAAGATACTTCGAGCATAAATTTAAGAATCAAGTGTGCATTTTTAACATAATTGTATTTGTCCTCTGAATTTACTTGTTTTAGACTTGAGACAGACCTCACATTTCTGATACTGAACACAAACATTCTTTATCAATCACTTGCTGGTCCAAATCTCATTAGTATTTCTCCAGCCCTAGCTCTGATCTTCTCTTCCTCCCGTGGCTTCCCTCTCCCCAGTATACAACCTCAGACCGAGGCTATGGAAAGGTCATAGCTCACTGGTAGGCCCCCGGCAGCCGGCCTCTCCCGCTGCTCTCCATACCATCCGGTTTCATGCGGTGGTTACGGGGGTGCCTCGGAGCAGCCCTGCATGCTTCCCTGTGGGTACCCTAAAAACCCAAAGCCCAGTCTGGTCTCTCAGCATGTCATATCCATAATGTCAGATACCTCAGTATCCCCAGTCATCAGCCCATCAACTGGGACCGCGTGATTAGCGACCGAAGCTCACCAGTCCCGTTCAGAATTCGCACTGGAGAACAATAAGAGTTGACATCTCCATCTGCTTCCATGAATTACTGCTGCTGCTTTGCCTTCCTCTCCCTCTCACCCAGACATGGAGGTTGAACAGAGTGACCACCTGTCCCACTTTCACTCGTACTGTTCGGCAATTTAGGCCTTTGTAAGGTAATGTCCCGCTTGGTCTGAGGTGGTTTGTTATGAGTTAGATTTAAAGTGGACATCTCATGCATAATTGAGGCTTAATTTACTTCTCTTTGAAGTAGAACTGCTCAAACGTTTCCAGTGATCGATGATAGGCTTTAAAAATCTGGACGACAGTTTGTGCCACAACAAAATTCCGGGCAATAGATCGGAGTGATTCAGCACGTGTAAGAAACAACAACCAAAGTAAGAAATGTCACGTGTGCAAACTAAGCAAATTACTACTTTTGTGTGATATGTCTCTTTAAGTGGATCTAAATGATGCAAAATGCCTTTTGGAGCTTTGATCAAGTCATAGCCTAATGTTATATCTTCATCACATGGCTTCTCTGCCTGTTCTTGTTCTGTCTGCAGGATTTTATATTGGTATGAAGGCTTTTAGAAGAAGGTCTAAGCTTATTGAAAGACCTTTAATTTTGCCACATTATTGCTTTGTTAAGAGTTTGCAAATACATTTTCCACTGGTGCTCACTGGATAAAAAGTGAGATACAAGAGTTCTGTAATTTCCTGTATGGAAAATACAATGAAATGGAAGGCCACAGAAGGGGCGAGCTCCAATAAACATGATCTGGAATTAGAACTGTGCTAGGTAGAGAAAGTGTAAAAGACAGAAAAAAAGATTTGATGTGTCCTATCCTATTCTGTCTTTGAGTAAGTATAGAGTTGGTGTGATAGTGTTTATGTGCTGCAGGAATAAGCTTATGCTTTGAAGTGGAGTTCACCTGTTTACTGTCCACAGGGCATGAGTGGTTGAGAATATGCAGTCCAGTTTCGCTCTTACCCAATGCATACTTTAATGGTGCTTGGTGAGGTGCTTTTTCAGAAACATTACCTAGTATGTGAAGAGTGTGGATAGTGTAGTTACTACTAATAATACTAACGAACTAATAATGGAAGTTACCTTTTTACTTCCCTGGAAAGCTACCACATTACTGGTCTGAAAAAGTAACTGGTACTAGCTTACTTTGACACACAAAACATGTCACATTACCCATTACTCGAGAAAGAGATAAAAAAAAAGAAGCTATCTAATTATTCTACTGCATTTGATGTTCTGTGGCAGCTGCAGCCCAATGAACAGTTTTGTTTTGTCAAAAGAAAGAATCTAAATCAAACTTTGCAAGGATGGTACGTTTCGAACAAATTGCAGCACATTGAACTCCTCAAGTTCACTCAACCTTGTCCCATCAAACCACGAGACGTTTCACACTTTTTTAACTCGGTCGCAGTAAACAGAGATGCTGGGAGACGGCAGAAAGGGTGGCTAACCTTCTCATTCGACTTGATCTTTGGATGAACATATGGCCAGAGAGGGTAGCGAGTGCAACATCTCTGCAGGCTGGATTAGGGAACGCAGTAACAGGCTGTGAGGGAGTAGCTATGGGGGCACTTTGGCTGGAGCACCACGTAATCTACCCAGCAAGCCAAGCACAGATGCTGGGCCACGCAGGGAGGCTCAGCCCTCGTTAAGGCTCCATTACAGTGGAGTCCTGCTTAAAGAAACACCACTGTGAGGAGACACTGGCTAATGGTAATGTATTGGGCAACATGTAGAGGAAGATTTTATGAAATTAGGAAATGGCCCAAGAGTGGTAATAGTACTGTATTAGTGTCTGTTTAATTTATGACTACCCTGGTTCATTTCTTAAATTTTGTTTTAGCTAAATTTGGCCCAAAGGCTTCATTAGGGATGAAAGGGGATGGAAACCGAAGAGACACATTCAGCAAATTGTTGGAGCAGGGATTCGCACTTGCACAGTGCCCAGCATATGTGCCCTTGCCTAAACACAGACTATATTGGGTGCAAAACAACCTACTTTTATTCTGTAGTAGTATAGGGGGCACCAAAGACTTCTCGGCTAAATATATATATAAAAAAAAACATTAAAAAAAAAATCTCACTTAAAATCCTATAAAGACTGGACTTTATAAATTATCAACAGGTCAAGAAGTAAATTTCTCTGCAATAAGTTTTAAATGTGCTATTGTTTTGTGAAAAATAGTACTTGCACTTACACAAGTACTGTATATGTTGATTATGAATTTAGGCTCCACAACAGATGAGTAGCTGATGAAACTGTGTGTAGTGCCGTATCACACACACACAAATATTCCATCTTGAATCTTTTTGCTAAATCCCCCCTTTTACCATCTGTGGCTTCAGTCAGACTTATTTTGTGAAAATGCTTGCTGTTAACAAAGGTGGAAAATGATAAAAGGGAAGAAGCCTGAGGAATCATGCTCAATTGAACACTGGGGAGGCTGCTAACACGGGGCTCTGGCACTTCTGCCAACATGAGTTAGCCTTACAGGACGCTGCGGCGTTGATTAAGAGACAGGATGGGAATAGGTTTCAGCTCTGTTCAGTCTGAGTGCAGCAGGTGCAGCGGGGACGAGCCAAAGAGATGACAACGTTGATCAGCCCCCAGTCTGCGCACTGCAAAAAATATGTTTAATTTAAGACACTTTCACCATTCATTTTTCTTTTTTAATGTTTTATGACATTTTGGATTTTAAAAATAACCAGCAAATAAAAGCACAATCTAATAATAATCAATCTCATTTTCCCCCCGTATTTTTGTTGTTGTATAACTATATGTGATGTTTATAGCCCATTACATCCCATGCACGGTTTTAAAGGAAAAAAACATTCATTTTATGTGTTATATGAAATAGTATAAGTGACTTTATTGCTTTACCTCTACTGTTTTCTTAAATAAAATGATTCAGTGTTATTCTATATAATGTGAATTGTCTAAAAGCTCAGCCTAGCCTCTGGTATTAAACTTTTACTTACTTCAATATAGGGGAAAAATTCAGCAAATATATTACTTTCTATTCAGATATTGTGCTATTCGGCACAATTTTATATATACTTTTTATGCAGTGCAGAAGGAGGGAGAGATTCTCTGGAGAAGCATGTAGGCCGAACTGATGTAAGGGAGATTTTTCCTCTCCACTTTTCACTGTAACAACCTCCCTGAGCATTTCATAGCTGCATATGCTGCTGCTTAAAGCACCACTGAGATTTATGCCGTTGTCAGCTCACAAGGGTGCAATCAGGAATAAAGATCCCATAAACCCTCTGATGTGTCCACAGGTACGGCAAGACTAGGTTATTGCTGATGGCATATAAAAAACCATGTTACATTGGGTTCGCTGCTTTTCCCACTTTCTTATATGGAGCGGAAGCATACACATTTATATTTAAGAGAGTAGACAGGACACTCATAATTGACTATAAATACACGAAGTGGGGAAAACAAGATCGAAAACAACAGAAAGCCAGCTGAGTTTTGACCACCAGCTATTGGCAGTTATGATGACAACTATCATGACACCAGAACCAGCATGAGCAGCAGTTTGAGCAACAGCACAAACGGGTCACATACACATGCATAAGTTATTGTTTCTCCCTTGGGCTACTTTACAGTACATACTAAACATTGTGGATTGTACTCTTGTCCAGTTACAAAGTCAGCGTAAGTTTAATTTTATAGGATTGGTCATATACAGTATATCAGTGCATGTTTAAGGTTGATGGGGAAATCAGGAGCACCAGCAGGGAACCAATCTATGTAGACATGGTGAGAGAACATGCAGACTCCAACAGCGCCCAGAAATCAAACTGCCAACCACTCAGCCACTGTGGGGTCTGCCAGTACAACTCTCCGTCTGAGGCTACGTTCAGAGTCAAACAACAGGTCGTAATGCTCCATTCGGATTTTTGAGGGAAACCATCTTTTTGGGGGGGTTAATAAAGTATGACTTGTAGCTCATCTTCTGTCCGAACATAATGTGATGTGTCACACATGTTGAGTGGTTTCACTCACACAGATTTCATTCTAAATTTGTAAGACTTAATTCTAAATGTACGTATTGTTTCCTTCCTGCCCCATCTATTCTAACACAGAATGTATTAAATGTGTAGTGTACTGATGACGTGTAGGTCAGATAAATGTGACCTGTTTATTCAGACATAAGTGTCCTGGCTAAAATTATGGCCAGTTTTCATACACTGCATTTAAAAAAAACTACTATAGTTAGGGATGCAGATCACGTCACAGCTTTAGGCCGCCTTTGTTTAGATCCTAAGTAATGCTGATTTCCTCTGGGTAAGTAAGGTTGCCAAGAGTGTGTTGTGTTAGTTTGTGTGTGTGTTTGGGGTGTTTGTCCACTCGTGCAGTCCTGCCAGGTTGGCATCTGTACTGTTATGTGTTCTACTGCTAGGCTACGCACGGATGTGTGTGACTTCATTTGGACGCTATACGCCACTGGCTTTATATGTGATTGTGTGTGTACGTGCACGGCAGGCTGAAACTCAATAGGTTACATAAGTGTATGCTGGCCCTACGGGGGACTCTGCTCTACGTCCAGCTGGCGTGTTTGCCTGCTTCAAGCTTCAGTTCCATGAAAGCACTAACTTTCTTTATCTGCTGCTACACCTGTGTTTCCTGAGTTTTAATTGATTTATTTGTTCTTCAGATAAACTAGGGTGACTAACAGGGCTTTGCTGATACAAGCACGCGACATGGCTGAAACAATTTACTTTTTCATTCTGTATTTTCATGGTGAGCTTGTCAGTTTTTACGGATAGCAAGATAGTATCTATTCAATCCATCACGGTTCAAGTATGTGGTCAAACTACAGTGTTTGGAAGAAAATGTCCAGCTCTCTACATGCCAGCACAGCTTGATGACTGATGGGAAAAGTATTTGCGTGAAGGCCGAAGTATGAAAGGTGTCTTGCTGATGTCTGTGTGAGATTGCCTGGTGGTAATCAAAGAGGTGGCCCAGTGTCATACACATCCGCGGGCTGTTTTTCCCTCCCAGGGACAGAGCCGAGCTGCTGGGCGACGGCTTGGACATCTTCGCTTGGCTCGGGCTGCACTGCCACTCTCTTACTCCCTCCGTCCCTCCACCCCCTCTGGGCATCTCAAGGGCCGTCTATCCCACTTCATCGCATCACGCCGCCGCGACAGCTCTTCTTCGCCTTCCCCATCAATTCCCAAGCTGGCCGCAGCTCCTGCATCGTCTCCTGCATCCTCGGCCAGTCAGCAGCTGCCCGACAATGCCAGCACTGACAATCGCTTATCCTGCTGTCTTCAAGTCTGTCAACCCTGGGCCTGTCAAATTAATGTCACAGTAAACAGCCAGGGAGGGAGAGGGGAAGTGTGGAAGAGGTGAAAGTGCTTAGGGATAGAGTGTGGATGGAGCAGGGTGGAGCGCGCTGGTGGATGGGTTAGAATGGAAGCGGAGTGGCTCACAATGGCACACTTGTGACATATATATCACTGTGACCCTATCTTCTCCTGCTGCCGCTCACTCCCATCAGCGCCCCCTCAGCCGCCTTTTCCTCATCTTTCTCCCAGGTAATTCCCTCAGTCACATCAGTCCTACTCATCTCTCACGGCGCTTTTGGGGCGACACACGTGTTCTGTCTCCGTCGCCTGTAGTCTCAAAGCGCTAGCTCAACACCACTTTGATTCAAAAAAAGAGGGGAGGAAAAAGTAATGGGCAGAAAAATGAAATGACTTTCTGGGCCTCACGTAAAGCGCGGCTCACTCCTCGAGACAGGCAATATTCCCTCAATTATTGCCACTCGCAGGAGCCTTGCCAGTGGATAAAGTTTTAATTCCAGGCTGCCAATAAAATGAACGCTCATGACATAATGTGGTAATAACTCGGGACCGCTTTGGGATTTGCATGACCATTGGTTTGGGTATATATAAAAACAAGAATAAAATACATAAAGGTGAGGGTGCAATGGATTGTTAACTCTTCAATTCAATTTAGGGAAGAAATCCAGAAGATAGCTGCTTCGAAAGGGGTATTTTTGGCATTATCGATCAGTCAGTTCAGTTTAGTTCAAACACCTACAGTAAGAAAATGTTTCAATCAGATTGATAAGACTATAGGCCTAAACAAGGTCTAAAACATAGGACAATTACAAACGAAATTACAATTGACTAACCCAAAAGAGGACATAGTGCCATTAAATTAAAGGAAAGACTAAGCAGCGAAGCCTCAGTACCACGTGAAGCATACCCGTACACCGTTTTGTGTGTGCTTTTGAAGAAATGTGTTCCTTTTGCTCCAAGCACTCACTATTCTCCTTATCGTCGTTCCATTATGGTTTAAAATACCAGCTTTTTATTCCACATTGTTCAGAGGTAATTTCATGTTCTTGGAAATAGCATATTCTTTGAGCCCCCAAATTTCCATTTTGTAAAACTGAACTTTGGAACGGTCTTTGAATGTGTATGGAAAGTCATTTGTCAGGGGAGGGGAGTGGCCCTGCTGTGCTTAGATATGTGCTCAGATAATTGGTTGAGAGAATTGGGAGTCGTCAGTAGCCACTCAAACAGAAATGGGACCAGTCAGCCGCGCTTAAGTGCCATTTTAACGTTGTCACTTTTTTTCCAGCCTTTTAATTGCCGTCAGACTTTGAGGACAAGTTTCCTTAGCTTTTACTGCCTGACACGCTGTCATTATGTAGATTATGAACAAATATATGGCAGATTTTAAAGACAAAATAGTCTTCAAATTTTACCACAAAAAAAAAACAACAAATAAACACATACTTGGGATCATGCACATGGAAAAAAACATTCCCAAGGCGCTTGCAATTATAAAGCAATTATAAAAAATACGATTGCCATGAACACACAATTTGGTCACACATTTGTCCTGGTAATATATTTATAATGTGTTCAAATTATGATTAGTCAACAACGTGGAATGACAGCTTCTGTTTCCAAGAGAAATTACCATGTAGTTACCATAATAACACTTTTTAAAACCATGCTGTTACTGTGCTGTAAATAGATTTATAGCTAGAAGACAAATAAAATAAATGGAAAAACTACTGTAATGTTTCTTTTTCTGATTTCAAAATGACAAGTATAATTTCTAACCAATCCTGAAATATAAAGTATCTTGAGACAAGGTTTCATCATTATTTTTCACACCTCTCAAACTTTTGCTCTGCCCTGTGCAAACCCTTGAGTCACGCGCTTCACACCGAAAGAACAAAAGACGATCTTCATACAGCTGACACACGAGAGGGAACACAGAATCATGCTTTGTTTTTTGTTATTTCATAGCGAGCGCGGGAAGAGCGCCGGCTTTGTCTCGGGCGTAGCTGCATGACTGTGGGGATCGATAGGTTTAAGCAGCGGGAGCCTGGGAGTGTGGAGCAGGAAGAAGCCCAGGCAGGAGGTTATGGTGCTGGGCCGAACAGGCTGGAAATGCTTTATCACCCCCACCAGCAAGCAGCGAGGCACTGTCTCCCATCAGGGAGGCGAGAGGCTTAGGGGCTTGGGAAGACGTGTGCATAGAGAGAGCTATGACAAATTGTGTCATTCAGGGCCTTCCACTTGCATGCTGATATGGTTTGATTCAGTTGTGAAAGACCTCATGAGAGCCCGATGCTTTTGTGCCTGCCCTGATGTCCCTTACCTAGCGAGGTTCATGTGAAGTTATAAAAGAGATAGTAATCCTGGGCAACAAAACACCATACCGCCATACCGCCTTTGCGATGCCCATCCCGTCAGACCTTGGAAGCTAAGCAGGGTAGGGCCTGGTAGTATGGATGGGAGACGTTCAGTAACACCAGGAAGCCTAGCGAATGTAGTGAGTGAGTGAGTGGTGGTGGTGGTGGCTGATGTGCGCAGACTGGTTGCCTCGCTTATCATCACTGAGTATGGAATGAATGAATAATGCACCAAATTGTAAAGCGACTTTGAGCGTCTGGAAAAGCGCTATATAAGACTAATGCATTATTATTATTATAAACTTCAAAAGACCAATAACAACTTTGGATAAATGGATTTCAGAACTGCTTCCTGTTAGGCAAGCGAGCAATACTAGTAACAACAAACAAAACAGGCAATGAACTTAGACTTATGCTGCCTTACACTTACATAGCATCATTAAAAACACCCAAACTACTCCATTCATTTACCCCGCACCCTCTGTGGTGATAACATTCTACCGCAGCCGCTGTTTTCTTGGAGCTGACTGGCAGGAATATGGCTGCCGATTTGCGCCAATGGCTTATCTTAGCACCAGCACACGCTCGCACACTACTCACAAAGGCAAATTGGCTGAAGTGTCTCGCCCAAGGAACCAGCGGCAGTATGCGTTGGATGCCTTTGAATCTGTGGGTGAACGCTCTAATCAAAGAGTCCTTGAGTTACAGCCAAAAGGACTACACCGAGACTGAAGTAGCACGAAACCACAAATTATGTGACTAAACAATTCGAGGACCAGGAACAGGACAGTGACAGTGACATACCTGTACATGTCTTTGAGTTACATGAACATATCGCGTTTTGCAGACTGAGAACCATTGATCTAAAGTGCACAACATTGAGCAGTTAAAATGTTCTATTCGACAGGTTGGCCTACCCTTTTCCATTTCAGCATTGGCCCCAAGACAAAAAAATGTATTATCATTCCTCTAACGGCACTATTTGGATCAAAGCGAGAGGTTTCATTGGTGGAGTGAGGAGAGGAGGTGAGACAAGGTTAGGCTAGGAGACAGGGAACAGCAGAGCATTAAAGGATGTGCTGAAAAAGGTGGATATGAGGCCCACACAAGAGAGAAAGCATTGAGAGGTAAGTGGAGGCAAGAGAAAAGATGCTGACTTGTCACACCTGAGGCAAGAACATAGGCTAGAGCAAGGTGATGGAGTGCGCCGGGTGTACGTCTGCGGGTCACAACAAAATTCAAACTTTCATTCTTTTCATGTCACAGTACAAAGCTGCGAAAACGCCTACATACAGTAACTACTGACTCAATAAAATGTATACTGCAGGTACAACACTGTCTTGTATTGTATTGTATACTGCAAGGTACTGATTTATAGATCAATACTGAAAAAAGCAGACAACAACCATTCCCATAGAAGGAGCAAAACCATTTTCTGATGAGGCCTTGTATGTTATTCAGACAGACGTACAATGGGAGTCGGCAGCTCAGTTAGTAGAGGGTTTGTCCTTTGATTGAAAGCCTGAGAGTTTGCACCTAGATCCCACTAACACAAATACTGTTGTGTCCTTGAGCAGAGCAGGACACTAAAACCTCCAGCGTTTGCATATTATTGGCAAATTAATGTGTTGAGTTCCCAGTAGAAGATGGGGGAAAAAGGACACTAAATAAGTTTAGAATGAATGGATAGTATTTCTGCATTCGGGAGCATCATCTGCCTCCGTAATTCCCATTGTTATGCCAAATTGAAGTTTCTGCATTTTTCAGTAAATTATGACTTGCGCACTTATGCTATCGGGGTGACATCATGCTATTCTGGTTAGCATTAAGTCTTTGAGTCTTTCAGCATGGAGCCCACTGATTCAGTCTTTGGGGTAAGGCAGCCCAAGGTATAGGTCGACCGATATATTTCATTCATTTCATTCATTAATTTATTCATTTATTTCAGGCAAATGGGCAACAAAAAAAGAATATACAGTATATAAACAAGATGATCCATTTCTACCTGAAAGGGAGTGGGAAGAAGATAATTTATTTAATCTCACCCCCAGTTCCCCATTCAGAGCTTAATACATTCAGCTTCACTGTTACTTTGTTCAAATTTTATTTTACAAATGTATCAGGCCGATATTTGGGGATTTTACAATAGCGCCCATCTAGCCCCGATAAAAGCCAATATCTCCGGGACCGAAAGTGATAGAACCTTTTTTGCATTGGAAAAAGCAAAGTCAGGGCTTTAAAAGGAGTCCTCCCACAACGTCCTAGGCCCCAGGGGAACTGAGAAACATTGCAATGAAAATTGGTTAGCTACAACTTTGTTAAGTTAAATCTCAGTGAATATGGACAGGTAGATATAACCTCCGCAATTGTATCTTTGATCGTCGCGCAAAATGCCACGGCTAGCAACAGTATGCTAATGCTAACGGCAGCATGCTAATGCTTATGGCAGCTAATCAAGACTTGGACAGAAACTATGGTAGAATCACCTACAGTAAAAAATAAAATCGCCCACGGCTGGAGTGGCCAAGTATTTATGTTTTTACTGGATTATAGACCAGACATTTAGAAAAATCAGCCAAAAATATTGGTCGAAAATATCGGCGGAGCACATCGGCATTGGCCAATAAAAATCCCCCAAAATCAGCATCGGCCTTAGAAAAACCCATATCGGTCGACCTCTAGCCCAAGGTAAATTGTCCTTATTAAATGGAACTAATGTGATGGTGAAGGTTGTCTGTCAGTGTGTATCTCCATGATAAAAGTAAATATTTGATAGGCATCCTGTCAACCATCCAAGGCCCTAAGGTTCTAACCCTAATCTCGAAGAAGATAAATGAATTATGAAGCACATAGTGAATTATTTATCTACATAGTTCTGACGGTCTGATAATTGTATTGAATTTACATGCATCCAGATTGACTTTCCTAAACAGGTAGCATTGTAATTGTGCTAAATAATTCGCTTTAATGCCTCTTAAACAAACAATGTTGTCGTAATTTCCATCTAATCGCATTGCATTATTTTCCCTGATAAAATATGCTAACTTGCATTATTATTGGTAATGAAGGCAGGGGGAAGTTGCTCTGCTCGGGTTTGTGCGACGCGCCGCTCACACACAGCGTACAGTAGATGCAAATCAGCCTGCCGTCATGCTGAGTGCTGATTTCAAGGGCACCACTGAACAAGGATGAAGACGGCTTTTCATGTGAGTCCTACCTTTCACCTGAATCAGACTTATCCGGCGCCGCCATCCCCGAGCTTTAATTAAAACGCACTCCACAGCTCAATGTTTGGATTAGTCGAGATTCCAGCGCAGACTGTGAAATTTAATTTGATGATATTTCTACCTATCACTAAAAGTGGTAAACAACTGCGGAGACCTTTTATGTAATCCGCTCTGTTTTGAGTGGCATTTCTGACGGTGGAGGGGGGGGGAAATGTCCTTTGTATTGGCTCATTCTCTTGTGCATTCCACATCTATGCAGTGTTTGTCAGTGTAACTATACTTAGACAGTCCATTTTCCGCTTTTCGATAACGGCACAATAGACTTCTTTGCATTGTTTTAGACGTATACTCTTTGTTCATACTTTTTAACAATGTACTTCTAGTATATATTCAAAACACAATATTCATTCATTTATTTATGTGTTTGTTTCTTTGTTTACTACTGGTTCGTTTGCAATACCCCATGGTGAATATTTGCTTAGAAATGATCTACTGCATACTGTATGAACACTATGCATTTATTTACAGAATCAACATTTCTCTACACATCAGAAATATATAAATAAATTGTAATTTTGTTTATTTGGGAAAAGGACACACTGTATCCGCCAAAGCAGAAGGGAAAGGCTTCATTTTCAGCATTCAGACTTTTGTTGGATATGGTAATGATAGCCTGTGAAGCTGGGTCAAGTAAACATGTTTTCCAATTTGCCACCACTGTTGCAGTCTGTGTCATTCCCATTTGCATGGTAATAGTTCAAATCAGTGAGGTTATGGAGATATGAAGGTGTAATAAACAGATTATACCGGAAAAGAAATTATCAGGAAATAAATGAGGGATTTTATGGTAAAATTAAGAATCAATGTATACAGTGTTACTTGCAAAAACAAAGGCAGGGTTAACTCAAGTGTGGGACGCTATCTGCATTTAAAATACCGCCATTTATAAGAAAGCTAATGTGGCTTTTATTAAAACACCTTTGTGGTAAAAGGAGAGTTGATTCAAAGATATAATTTTAAAGCACCTGAGAAAGGACTTGTGCGTCATGTATAATTTCCCATAATACTTACGGCAGCTAGTGGCAAAGTCAAAATTAATGACACTGTACAATACTCGCCTTTCCTGCCACAGGTGCTTACTTTGAATCAAAGTTTTCTTCTTTGTGCTGCTGGAATAAAAAGGGGTGCGTAGGATAACAAGACCTTTCAATTAAACTATGAACGCCAGTCACAACACAATTGTGGAGGCAGCTGATGTGTCTTGGCCAAGCATAGGAGAAAGTAAAGACAATGACGGCATGGTAGCGCAGCATTTGGCGTTGTGTGGAGTTTGCATGTTCTCCCTGTGTTTGCATAGGTTTTCACCAGGTAGTCCGGTTTCCCCTACCACTATAAACATGTACAAGAGGGATGAATGATGTCTGTACGAGAATGAAGGGTGGTGGTCAGCGGGACCATGGGTGCAGATGTGTGCAGTCGCGACAGCGCTTCTGTCAGTCTCCCCCAGGGGAAACTGGAGGTACACACATAGCTTACCACCATCGTGTATGGAGTGAATGAAGAACAAATCTCTGACACTGTGTGAAGCACTTTGGGTGACTTGTGTCATGTGAAAAGTGCTATACAAATAAACTTCCATTACATTCCAATAACTCAACAAATTTTAAAATATGAATAAATTGCCTATTAAAGAGGAGGTATTCTTTTGCTGATATTTGGTAATAATTTTAAACACATCTTTATTCATTTACATTTTGTTTGTTAGAAAATGCCATATGATCTAGAACAGCTAAAACAAGATACACCAGTGTTGTACTTGTGCAGTTACCAGGGGGCACTTGGAATTACTTCAGTTAAAAAAAGGTGAAACTTGGAATAATTTCAATATTACTTTCAAAGAACAGTTATTTTAATGGTCAAAGGTTTGACTTTAAGAGTGTTATAGTTTTGTTTTTGTTTTGTTTTTACCCAACCCTCTACTAAATACACACTAATCTAAGTTTAGTTCATCACATTGTAAACATTCTGGAAGAATCTTTGAGATGAGAATAAATGAACGACTCCAGGGGTACATGAAACAAAAAAAAGCTTGGGAACCACTGCTCTTCACAACCTCCAAATAAGCTCCTCAACCCCTCTCCTCTAGCTCCCCTTTGCTGCACAGCTGTTTCAATAAACAATTTTTAAAAAGTTAGTGTGGCTTTAGTAAGTGTTTTCACTTCGCTATGGATTAAGCTTAGCAAGAGATTGAACGGCGAGGACAGTATTCCTGGATACGTACCCCAGGAGGAACTTTTTGGTATGTTTTTTGATAAGAAAACAACTTTCTAAAAAAATTCTCTTTCCGATCCCTTTAGTTGGACTATTTCAGTGCCCGTAGCTTTAGGCGCACCTGTCCTTAGAACGCATGCACCTAAATTTCACTGCCATATAGTTTGCTCACCTAGACTTCTCTCCACTTTATATTAAATTTACCTCCATAATTGCCGGTGCAGAGACATGAGCTGATAATAAGGCCTTTTCCATGAGCTTTGATAGCTAAAGCTGGAGTGTGCCTAACCCCGAGGTACAGGCGCAGATAGAAAGTGGGCAGCTTAGAAGGAGCGATAAAGGCTTTACCTCCATTACTGAGCCTGAGATGAGACCGGGGCCACCGCGCCTATGGATTCTCAGCACGCCTCAGATTTGTCAGCTTTGGAGAAGAATGCTGTAATAGTGGACGTAATGGCACAAGAAAGGTTGTTGCTGGAGTGAGTGGGCGTGAGAGAGCGGGAGCGAGGGGGTGAGGGAATGAGTGATGGCGGAAAAGTGGCCGCAGATGTATACAGCCGAAAACAGCCATAGATCCTTGTTAGACCCCCAGCACCTCTCCAGCCCCCCAGAGGTCACTGCAGTCCCCTTTCCCCTGTAATGTATTTGCTCCATTGCTTTGCTTTTACTTGTGAAGTTTGAGTCATTGCTTGATGCGGCGCTGACCATACAGCACTCTGCAATTGTTCCTTTACTCATGCGTTTGTTTTTGTGCTTGACAGTAAACTTTGTAATATTGCATGCATGTCACTATCATTTCAAGTGTAAAAAGTCAAGGCAGAGTAATCTGAATGTCTTTCTGACCTTTAACACGTCAGACCGGTATCCATAACACAAGCAGTTTTGTATCAGGATTACCTAAACTTGTTTTTTATCTTTAAAGACCAAGGCAAAAATACTATACACTGCAATAAAATTCATAGATTTTGGTTATAATCAATCCAACCACACGATGTCACAACTTGTGCCACTCCCCGTGGGTTTGCGTCAAGACAGAGAATCAAAGCTACACCCACACAAGTCACTCAAACGTTCTACACTATATTCTGTACTCCCACAATGACAAAACAATTATTAAAAACCCTTCTGACAACCGCTGACATCATCTTTGTAGCTGGAGATAGCTCTCCACCACAGCACCGGAGGCGAATTCACCTTGAGCCTCCCCAGCAGCCGCACGGGTCAAGTCCTCTCCATGTTCCTTCTCCTCTGTCCTCCCCCCTGCTCAAAGCTCGGCACATCACTCTCAGGCAACAAGGACACAAACGGCCCCTCCAGACAGCACATGCTAGCATCTGCATTTATTACCTCGCAGTTTTTAGTGACACACAAAAGATTGTTTCTGTGTGCGCTGTGTGCCCGGAATCGGCCTGAGTGCGCTGTCACGGAGGCCTTCGGATCTCATCGCTCCCAGGGCAGAGACAGGCAGAGGTCAGTTATGAATATACATGTGTGTGTTTGTGAGATGCTCCACAGAGGAAGATGAATATTGAGTTTAGGCGAAAAAGGTATAGGCTACTTTCCCAGTCACTATGTCCTTTGCTGTTAGTCTCCGCTTGGCTTGTGAGCATAAATATTTACACGACTGTCACATCCACGATTTATAGGACATTCTCTTCCCGTAAGAGAAACATAAAGTATTCTTTCTTCATTCTTTTCCTTCACTGTGACGTTCCTTTAGCGCCGCGCTGAAGAAAGTCTGTTTCCCCAGGACGTCTGTGAAACCTTGTTTTCACAGCGTTGTGCACCAAGAGCCCAGGTTGGTGCGAATATTGTCTCATTATATTGACACTTCTCGTCCTTGCCCGTTTCAATAACCAACTTTGGGCCATAGAAGTGCGTGATATAACACACAAAAAAGCTTGAATTTTGCCAACTGGCTGGGCGCTGGAGTCCGGGAAAAGCAACAGGGGCGATATATACCACACAAACAATGAACTTATTGTCTGTCTTTGTAATATCCTCAACAACAACTGCGGGCTAACCAATGTTCTGTTTATTCTCCTGTGTGTGACCAGGCAAACTAAAATGTGTTTGGCCGATGCACATCCCCACTCCCTGTCTGCCTTTATCACGGTTCATCCTCCCGACTGCATCCTAATCCGCCAATGCCAGATCTATTTTTCCATGTAGCTCCTGTGATAGGTTGGCATGTAATTAACTCCCGGGCATGCACTAGGGGGCTGTCATTTGCATGGTAATAATTCTCTGCTTCTTACTAGATGATGGGCACCGCAAACATCCCTATCTTACGCCTTATCAACCCCAGCCTGATTATCTAACTGGAATAATTGTGTATGGGCTGAATACATTAACCTACAGTATAGCAAAGCAACACGTTTTTTTATTGACAGAGTTTGTAGCTCGAAACTCAACAGAAAAGCTCAGAGTCATAGTTGCCGATAGTTGCATGCGGATGGAAGATTGGTCTTTGAGTTAAAGTCCATGTAGTTTATTGTGGCTCCTCGGGGACTCTTTTAGCTCCATTACACCTCCATAAGCATTCAAACCCGGACAAACATTAACATTTTTATAATGGCGTTAGCTTTATCATCAACGGGCATTTTACAGGCTGCACAATCGTAAAACTCCTTTACTTCTGCTAGTTCACAAGAACATTAATGATTTAGGTGTCCATGCAAAGCCTGTTTTGCAAAGTTAAATAGAAAATCATTATTGATTTGTCATTACTGCAAACCGAAAATGATTTATTTATTGATCTATAGATATTTCAAAAACTTTTTTTTTTTGTATTTTTTTCCATTGTTTTTTCTCCCCAGAACATCATTGGATTTGATGCAGGAACCACTGCATCTACATCAATACAGTGACAAGACGACGGACAATTATATGCACAATCATTATTGCGGAAGAGAGTTGATTCCATATTAAAGCAAATAATAATAACCTTTTCAAAATGAAAAGGCAAGCAGTGCCAATGTTCACATCCTTATCTCCTTGTTTGCAGAGCAAGCACCATTTCCACTTCACCTTTTTGAGATGGAAGTAGTCAAACATCTTCTTAGCAGCACAGACTGATCTAACAAAGCGGGAGACACACTGCAGTATGACGGAGCAAGAATCACTTCTGTTTGAGCTGGTCGCAATTATTTTACAAAATGTTTTTGCAATTCTGATTAGTATTGTGACCAAGTATGGCAGAAATAAATGTAAATAGCTAACCTTTGCAAAATTCACTGATGATCAAAGTCTGGATCTCAATGAGGTTTAACTATCGTTCACCCACAGAGAGCAGTTCTGAGCGGAGGGTATAGCTGCACAGCAGTCCCTGCGTATGGGTCTTCCACATTAGGAGTGTGAGATGAGGTATTCAAGGGGGGCACAAGGTGATTATATGTGTGTGTTTTGAGAGATGGATGAACGGGCTAAAGATTGCGCTCATCTGTCGTGCTACAGTGCTCCCATCAGGTGTAATGAGTGCGCCGGGGTGACCTCAGTCTCGCAGGTTCACGGGCCTGATTAAACATCGTCTCGGGCCGGGCTCTTGGGGGGCCCACCAAGCGCCCCCACCCCCCCACACACACCTCTACTCTCTTTGCTCCCCTCCGACGTCCTAATGGCTTCTTCTGATCTTAGCCCATTTATCTCCATCACCGCCCCTCACACACACGTCGCCGCGTACCTCACTCCTTTCCCCTGGCTTTTGACTGTCATCTGTCTTTATTAAAATCCCCACTCCTGGCACGTACATGTGTTTTTTGCCGGTTGTGTTTTCTTTCCGCTGTCATCTCCAGGCTTATGGGATGCTGATTTGCAATTATGGTGAAACTACTAGCTTCTATGCATCATATTTTTGCCATGTTTATGCAGACTTAGTTAGCCGTAATGAGGTTGAGGTTGGAGATGGGGGCCGATGATTAACGGTGCGCAGATCCAGGAACTGGCGTAACTCATGATAAGACAGCTTTCTCGAGAGAGAGATTCTGATTTATTCCCCCGTAAGGTGTACAGATACAGCAGACCCAAGGTAGCATGAGGTCGCAAGTTGGAGGCATGCGGGCATATTCATCTCCTCTGTCCTTTCGCTTTGATCTTGGTAAGTTTGAAGAAAAGCCGGTTCAAATCATCACAGAGGTAGTCTAAAGGGTCGCAATTAGAGGCAAATAGCTGGCTATTTATCATCCCCTTTCATGTCCACCTTTTCTATTCTATGAAAGCAATTGATTGGCTGTGTGGCAAAGGGGGCACACCTCTGCTCTTTGGAGATCAGCCGCAGTCAGACCTGATCCTAGTGTATAGAGAGAGCGGCTTGGAACGCCATGACCGACTGTTTCACTATTCACTCCACAGCTATCAAACACTTTGCTCTGGTAGAGAATCTAGCAGCTAGTCAAAATGCCAAGGGCACTTTGGCATCTGTGTTTGCTTTCAGGGTGGGACTTAACAGTTTTGAACGGCGAAGTGAAGAAGTGG
Organism: Neogobius melanostomus; assembly: GCA_007210695.1. NCBI lineage: Eukaryota > Metazoa > Chordata > Actinopteri > Gobiiformes > Gobiidae > Neogobius > Neogobius melanostomus. Next base: position 4,753,038 of record VHKM01000131.1, read on the forward strand.
AATAACAGACAGGGAGGTCAAAAGAATGGGAGTGAGAGAAGGAGAGGGGGGCTGAGAAGCAAACAAGGCGTCTACAGATGCATATTTTTTCTCCTCAGTTATTTATTTACACCGCTGCCTGAGAAAGCAGCTCCGCGCCTCAGCTGCAGACAGACGGCTGGGAGAAGACATGTGGCCGAGACAGACAAAGAGAATACAGAGAGGCTGTGCACAACTACACAAACAACTGATGTTTGCTTCAGCGGAAAACATTTGGAGAAATTGCTGTAAAATAACCTTCTAAAATGCTTATTATGTAACGCGCTATTGTGAGGAAAAAACGCAGAATAATATAAACTTGCGAACTGTCAGGTTAAATTGTTTCTGGTGATCAAGAAACTATTGGAAGCTGTTCCAATTTGCACACTGCAACATATTGATTCATGAAGTTTTAGAGCCAAAGTTATGTCCATAATGTCAGAACCAATTTCGAAAAGTTGGTTCCAAAACACAGCAATTGGGGGGGAAATTGTAATAATGTAAATTGTAAATACTCCTCAGTGTCAGTAGAATCAAATTATAATTAAACTTTTCTTGCTACCCAACAGAAGGATAACTCAGGGCACAAGGAGCGCTTCGTAAAAATTCAGCGAGAAATTACAAGTTGGTTTGATGAAGCCTAAAGAGACGTCATGTTCAGCGTATTAATACCATATTAAAATTACAACAAAACCATGACCTTTCTCCATAACCCCAGTCTTATAAATATATTTTATAGGCTAAGCAGGCTTCACGCATTCAGATCAGGTATTTGCTATCCCAGAGCCCCTTGCCAGGATCCAAGACTGTGCCCACGTTTGAGGAGATGTCAAAAGGCTGCAGGGCCTTGCTCTGTATGTCCTCTCCGTGCTGGCTCCACACTGCACAACGGAGGATTTAATTCTCAACTTTTAACACTGTCACTGGGGCTCCAATTTGTGCCATATAACCAAATACAGAAGATAGAACGGTTTCACTGTATATCAGTGACCAATTACATTTGCCCGAGGGTGAAAAAAAATCTCAGCAGACACTACGGGACCAGCAGCATCATGGAATTAAAATGAATATTGTATACAATTCTATTACACTGTATGTGGGAGTGTTGTGAGATAAGGACATTTTGGAAGAGACAATACAGTTTATTCAGAGCATGATGGACACTAATATAACATTTCTACCTAAATTACTAATTTGGGGTATTTACCTCTCCCACTCACCAATTCAGAGCAACAAAACGGCTTTAATTAACATCTGCCTGCTGTAACGCCTTATTTCACAACATTGCAAAACAAAGCAGAGACCATATTTAGGCCACTGAATCAGCGAGATGTCCTCTTCTCCCGCTAGGAGGACATTTCATTCATAATGACAAATAAAAAGGAGGCCTTTTATTTGGAACCCCTTTATAACCATCGTTAAAAAGAAGGACTAAAGGCTTTAAATATGGGGAAGCGTCATGCAATTACAATTTGTGAAACATTCATGAATTTTTATCCAGTTTGGAGCATTTGGTCACATTTTACTGATGGATCGGGAGCTTTTTTGTAGTTGTCTGCCTTCTGTGAGGCAAGTGCACTCGAGATGCAGCGGTGTGTGATGGGTCAAAATACGGTGCGACTAACTGATCGAGGGTGCATGGGCAGCATATCATCTATACGCAGAGATGGTTTGTACTCAGTTACATCTACTACAGAGTAGTTTTATCACACAGTACTTTTTACTTTTACTTCAGTAATATTATAATGATGTATCTGTACTTTTACTTGAGTAAAAAAAGGTAACTTTTTCCTCTGTCAGTAAATCTTTAAGTGGCAAAAGAACTTTAAAATAGATGTATGTTGTGTCTCATGTACATTACTGAGAATAATTTCCTTGTATGTTCTTTCGGCATTTCCTTATATATTTAGATTTTCACATTATTTCACATTTTGTTCCTCATAACATTTGTCACTGGACCATAAATCAGTTACTCAGCACTCACACTACTCAAGTATCTGATGTTTGCCAGCCCATTTTTGCATATTTCTGAATATTTGTAAATACTGCTTAATCAACATTTTTTGAGCGTTAACTCATTAATTATTATTATTATTATTATTTTTGTTTCATGTGTGTTTTGTTTTGTTTTATTGTTACTTTATGCCTCTGTTTGAAACTTAATACAAATATTAATGGGGGGGGGGCTAATTAGAAATTAAGTGTCACATAAATACAACACTATTTTATTAATCCATCACTTATGACCAGAGGCCGGGAACAGACTTTTTATAAAAACCAAAGATGAAAGTCGACCTGTTGGGACTGTCTAAGGGACAGATGAGAGCTCTGCGGGGCCTGATTGTTATTGGTGATCACTACATGCTGTTTTGGCTGGATAAATCTTTTTGCTTGTAATGATTTATTTATTTTTATTATGAAAATGGTGGTGTGAGGGGCGCGCGCTGTAACAAACAAAGAAGCGTGTGGGTGTGTCTTTTTGTTCTTTCTTGTTTCTCCTTTGCTGAATGTCAGTTCAGTTATTGCATATAAATCACGCATATATGTTTTTGTAGATCCTCACAATGTTTGTCCAAGTGCAGAATGCTGGGTGAGTTTTAGCAGCATACTGATATAGGAGCTTGCCAGCTGTAGCTCGGGTTGATGTACAGTTTGTTCTAATGAGCAGATTACTGTAAACAGACTAAAAATATGACTACACTCCTGGAGCAAATGCATCGCGGTGACAGGCATAATGAGCACATTGATTACCCTACAAGCTGACATATTTTCAAGTAAATAAAGCATTTTTATCACCTGTAGAGCTGGAGAGTGATAGGGATATGTGGTTAAATATGGGTTTGAAAATGGAGTCAAAAGTCCAAGCCGAGAAAGTGTTCAGGCAAAGGCACGGGATGTACTTTTAATGAGCACGGGTAAATATTGCATTTGTAATATTTGAAGCCAGTCACATTTTAAAGCCCTCTTGGAAATCGTATAAGCGGGAGGCATACAGTATTTACATGTATTCACGTTCACATACAATGCATATTAAGTGGCGTCTCCGTAATGCGCCGGGCCCCAGCCGTGCGGGGGAGCGGAGGAGGGCTGCGGGGGCCCTGACCGCATAATCATCTCCTAGAGAGTGATCATGAAGGCCTCCAACATCCACAGCCCCGGACCCCCTGGCACGACCGGAGGAACGGGAGGAGGAGCAGACAAAGAGTATTTACTGCAACGCAAGGGAGAGAAGGCAATAAAGTATGGGAAATATGGAAGCTTGGAGGAAATTAAAACGCAGGCAGAGGGAGATGTGGAGAATTGATAGCAACTTATGGAGTTAGAATATACAATAAAGCTTTAGCGTTACATGCATAAGCCAGTCGAGCACAGGCTGGAATCCATCCCAGCTACTAGGGGCCTTTGGAGGAGATAACTCGAGATTTAACAATGTGTCTAACAGGCCAAATTTGAGCATATAGTTTTATTTAGCACATGTTACTTGTGTTAACCTTTGAATAAACCTGGTGTAGGTGTAACCTGCTGTGGTGGAGCTGGCACGCACGGCAGCTCCATCACTGACGTAAAGCCCCATAAACTGACTGCACACGGGAACTGAGGGTTCAGGCTCCCCAGGGCTCTCTCACACCAAACCAGAGGGGAAAGATACGTGCCTATCCCTATGGGTCAGCCATGGGATCTGCACATGTCCCCACCAGGATGGCCAAGTTGTTCACACAAAGCCCATGTGGAGATCTTCTCATTGTGCATCTTTCACAAAGATTTTATGCAGATCAAGGAAATTTGGGCTCGAAGATAAGAAGGCGAGCATTACAACACTTTTTGTGTTGTAATGCTCGCCTTCGATCTTCTCAATTTCGGATTGCAACTGAGCTAAATGCAGTCTGTCGAATGGAGCTTCTTTATGCGCGAGTTCAGCGGTTCAGAAATGTGTCTGAAGGTAGCCAGCCTCTAATCGCCTGATGTTCCTCAGTGGCATGTGGCTACAACGACTTCACGACACAAAGTTTTCACCCCCGGCGGGCGCCATGAGCGCGCAGATCTTTACGCACCACTGGACATATAAAGCTTTGCACGACAAGTCCCTAAGAACTGCTCCAGGCTGTCCACGTCAGGCGTGTTCAAGTCGAGAGCACCTGCTTCTGATGACCACAAGTCATCAATGCATAACCCCTAAACCAACAACTAAGAAAAATGCCTGTTTTACAGATTTCTGTATTTTTGTAAAAAAATAAAAATAAAAAATACAATAAAACAAAGCAATGATTTTGATTTTCAAAGTGCTTTGACTGCAAATGGTGCTTTTCAAATAAAGTCCTTTCCTTCCTTTGTTGTTCCTACTTTTAAATCAGAAAACCTTTATTTAAATGTAATTATAGTGATACATAATTTTCACTGTGAGGGAGAATTTGAGACTGGGTTGATAAAATGCCATGTAATGACTTTACAGAAGTTATTATAAGTTAAATTTGCTTGGAAAGAGTAGGCCAATTTATAATGTTTAGAGCAGATTTTGAGTAGATGCCAATGGAAAACAAATCAAATTCAACTTTTTGTTACTTTCCAATCTCAATGTACTTGGAGTTGGGGGAAAAAACAACTTAAATTGGCAAATATCTAATCAAATCTTTTAAAATGTAGTTAAAAACACTGAAACCAACAACGAATCTTCAACTTTGACTTTCTTTGTTGCTGACTGATTAACACAACTGAGGTCATTCTATCTAGACTGTGATTATTCTGAAGCCAAAGAGGGCAAAAAAAAAAGATATTGGCATTCAGCACAAAGATGCCAGATGACTAAACACATGCAGTGTTTAGTGAAAGGGTGAGAGGTGGTTGAGAAAAACAGCAAAAAGCTAAAGGGTGCGATAGGGATCAATGAAGAAGACACAAATAGAAAAGAAATAGGGCTGTTGCTGTCGTCCATGCATGAGCGTACAGACAGCGTTGCCCGGGAAACGCCAGCCGCTTGGATTATGAGCTGATTAGTTCTCGTCCTGCGTGAAGACCCCCCAACCCTGCTGCCTGCTCTGCCCGGGATACGTGCACGCTACCTGGGCCACGCTCCGGTGAACAGTACCCACACACAAACGCGCGGAATCAACTAAGTCTTTACTCTTGAATGCCCATTGTATCCGCTGTAGCCAATACCTTTCCACGTCAACATCTCAATCTTTTCTCCTCTCGGTTGGACTCTTTTCTCTCTCTCTGTGTGCAGGTGTGCCGGCGCCTTGTGTGTGTGTGGTGGAGTGATGGGGTGGGGGTGCATAGCGGGGTGCTAATCTTGGCCCTTATCTCAGCCTGCAGCACGGCTCACCATTCCCCTCGCCACAAGCGCCTTATCTGCCATCACTGTCAGTCAGAGCAGATCAGGCAACCTACAGCTGAGTCCAGCAGACCTCGCACCTCCGCTTTCAACCCTGACAAGCAGCGCCTCTATATGTCTATTACTGCACCTGTGTCTCGCCACACGCGGAGCAGGTCATTGTAGGAAAGGTCTAGAAGCATTCGCTGTGTTTATTCTTACCGACAGGTCTTGGTAAATGCTTTTGTTTCAGCACAATTTAGTGTAATGTAGTCTGGATTAGTGTGGACAGGAGTTCAACAAAAGGTCCTGTGTATGGGAGTTCTTTTCAGATAAAAAAAAATAAAGATGGCAATTAATGTTAAAATTTATGTTTTATTGTGGAGATTTTTACAGCTTTTTGAAAGTTTGTGCTGCATGACTTTCAATGTGGAAAATTACTGAGTATGATGATATAATAAGTTGCCTCATATCTTTGTTTTTTTTGTTTGTTGAGTCTACAATGATTTTCCCCATGTACTTTTACGACATAATGTACTTCTGCTTTGTACAGTGGGACTTAGGTGGAGTACACTGCTAACAGTTTGTGGCTAAGACCGTTGTAAGAAAGAAAACAAAATTAGTTTCCTGGGAATGCAGATTGTTAAATGTGTCCATAAACCCAATCGATTGAAGTACAAAGAAAAAAAAATACATCTTTGAATTGACTGATTGCTTGATTATTTCATCAAATTTATGTAGAAATGTGGAACGTCTTTGGAGAGCTTCATGGGCTGGTGCGCTACTGGCTGGTAGGAGTACTCAAGAGTATGACGCAAAACTTGAAGGCCATGTACCTGATTTTTATTACAAACAATGACAGACGAAGCCACAAAATTAAAACAGTAGCTGTGGCCCAAACGATTCCTAACTTTCCTCACGTAGCATCCCAATTCTTCATAGGGATGAGTTTATAGGCACATTTCGCAACTTGCAGGTTCACTTTTTAGGGACACTTTCACCGAAATGCGGAAAAGTTCAGGATACATTTTTCCCACAAATGTCTGATTATATAATATATTACCCTCTTACCCCTGTCTTAACCCAACACATATTCTCCAGTTCGGCTTTAACCAAATCTAAAAACTTCTAATGGATCATTTGAAAGCTAAGGCCAACAAAACTGATCATAACTTTTTTGTAGCATTGTCGCCACGTTTGTGTCACATTTTGAAGCGTTTTGTTTTCGTTGCTTTTGCCACATTTTTCTCACCTTTTTGTCGCTCTTCAGTCACTTTTTGTTGTATTATGTGCTTTCGGGCACGTTTTTGTCGCTCTTTTGTAGCTTCTTTGTCACTTTTTTTCAAGAAGCTTTTAGATTTCAGTAAAGCCAAACTGGAGAAAATGTGCTCAGTTCAGGTGAGGGTTAAGAGATTAAAAGAGGACAAATCAACTTTCTTTCCAATACTTGAAAAAAAACAAAAAAACAAACAAATCATTTATAGTGCCTTTAAGAGGGTTAAAAAGGTTGGAAGATAAAAGGTGCGCACTTCGTCAGGCTAAGTGACGCCCGAAACGTTACCTTGTGGTGCTTTAATAAATTCCTCAGGAGCGCAACAGCGGTGCAGAGTTTTTATTCTTTTATCTCACGTACTATTGAACTCTTGCACGCCACTCAACTGACCTGGGATGTGCGTGTTTGTCTAACCCTTTTAAAAAGGTTTGGAAACCATTGCCATTCGCAGTTTGGAGTTTGAGCGTTGATTGAGAAAACATTTTAAGCATCGGTTCTTGTAATACAGATGGTCGAGGCTTTCTTTCAAATTTGAACATGAAGAAAGATCCCTTCCATTTGTGAGTATTTTTGTGCTGCCTAAGGATAATAAGGACATGTGTAAGTACGCTGACAATGCCATAAGAAATGAACACTATTGCAAATGTAAAATTATTCTAAATTCAAACAACACCTCTGTGGTGGAGGCACTGAAAGACAAAGACATAGCACTTTATGGAATTTCTGAATTAGTATTCTGTATGGATAATCGTAATGGTAATCATGAATAAAGATAATAATAGATAATATATATTGGTACGGTACAAATTTGACTCCAACCCTCAACAGAGAGAACTCGTAGACCCCACTCTTAGTAATTGTAGCTGAACAACCACGGGGTAAAACTCTCACGAGTAACTCCCTCGAAACATAAAAAAACTGAAATCTATTAAACACCGCAGAGCTATTTAAGCAACATCGAAAATGGTAGACACATTTTGCACACTTGTTCCCCTCATCAGGAGGTGAAAGTGACCTCCCACCAGTGATTGGGCCCAGCACAGAGCAGACATCCGCATTTACATACCCACCCACTAATCAGGACCTCTAATCCACACTGCTGGCATTTCGGTTCAAAAGGCTCATCACGGGGGCCGGCGCACCAGACGCACAACACAAAAGACATAAAAAATAAAAAATCATCAAATCACACAGACCCCCTTTTGGGCTGGTTTAATATTTTTAAACACGGGTACTTTTATGTGGGGGCAGGTGTGCTCCGGCTCCCTAATGTTGAAGTAATTGTGGATAATGGAGTTTTAAGGACAGCTGCTCATGCGAGTTGAGAGTGGGATTTGGGTGGAGATTTATGGCGAGGGAGAATAGACAGGAGAAAAGTTGTACAGGTGTGAGCGGAGGAAGAAGAGGAGGAATGCACAGGTGAGAGGAGAGGAGAGGTGAGGCGCCTGGGCTCGCTCCAAGTAAAGATGAGAGGAAGAGGGCGAGACAGAGAGGAACAGGGAAAGATGACAGATGCCCTGGTTATTGGAAAACCCTATAAACTAATATAGCAGCAATTATTTATGACTGGCTGCACGTTTAAGATAGGTCAGCTCGCACTTTTTAAGATATTAAAAAGCACATTTCTCCAGTTTGGCTTTACCCAAATCTAAAAGCTTCTCGACTGGAGAGTTTGGCCAGTGTGTTTTTGTTGCATTGTCGCTGTGTTTTTGTCTTTTTTATCGCTTTTTGTGGCTTTTTGTGCTTTATCACATTTTTGTCACGTTTCATTACGTTTTTTTGTCACTCTTTTGTGGCTTTATGTTGCTTTTCATCACTCTTTAGTCGTGTTTCGTCACTTCGTAATTATTGTTGCTTTCCCGGCACGTTTCGTCGCCGGGTAATGCCGAACTGGAGAAATTAGCTCGGTTATTTAGCTCCAGATTGTAGATTTGCACGGTGCACCAGATAAATAAAGCAAGAATATAGCTGAAACCTATTGTCACAAAAGGAAGTAAAGGGGAATTGATTATGTTGTCTTTTAGCGATGTAATGCCTTTACACATTTTGAAGAAGATACAGTGGGTTGCATAAGTATCGGCCCCCCTTTAACTTTTCGACATTTTGCCATGCATGATTTTGAATATTTTTTATAAATAAAATACCGTTTTCTGTTGCTAGAAGCCACCACGTGGCCTCCATGTGGCTTCTAGCAAACAGAAAACGGTATTTCTTATGGTTTTCTTTTAAAAATGCCACTCTGCCATAAGGCCAGATTTGTGCAGTGTACGACTAATAGTAGTTCTGTGTAGTTTCCCCCACCTGAACTGTGGCTCTCTGCAGTTCATCCAGGGTCATCATAGGCTTCTTGGTAACAGCTCTGATCAGTGCGGTCCTTGTTCAGTCAGTAAGTTTAGGAGGATGGCTGAGTCTTGGTAGGTTTACAGTGATGCCACACACTTTCTATTCCTGAATGATGTATTTAACTGTACTTTGAGAGATGTTCAAAGCTTTGGAAATGTTTTTGTAACCTAACCCAGCTTTATACTTCTCAATAACTTTATCTCGGACCTGTCTGGTGTGTTCTCGGACTTCATGATGCTGTCTGCTCCCAATAGTCTCTTAACAGACCTCTGAGACCATCACAGAGCAGCTGTATTTGAAGTGAGATTAGATTACACACAGGTAGACTCTATTTAGACATTGGGTCAACATGTGATCATTCAGAAATCATCAGGCAACTTCTGAAGGCAATTGTTTGCACTAAAAGGAAAGGGGGGCCGGTACTTATGCACATCCCACTTTTCAGTTTTTATTTATAAAAAATATTCAAAATCATGTATCAATTTCATTTCACTTCACGATTGTGTGTCACTTAGTGTGTGTCTTTCACATACAATTTCACTTAAATATATTTATGTTTATGGTCCATAGCATGGCAAAATGTCGAAAAGTTAAAGGGGGCCGATACTTATGCAACCCACTGTACACCACATATCCAAAATACTGGCAGAAGTTTAAACCGGGAAAAGCATGTCATTGTATTCCAAATAAAAAGAATCACAATTATTTCATTTTGACATGCTGTTTGGTAATTGTCATAAAAACGGGTGTGATTTCCCAATTGTTACCATAGCTACCGTTATTACGCTATTTTAAGTAAGTACTGCTGGCAACAGATTTCAATCTAAGTGGCCCGGACTAAAGGAGTGAAATTGGGTAGTTCATCTTTAACTCATCTATAGAGTGAACTGCACCAGCGCCTCCCTCGGAAAAGAGGGTTATGGAGGGCACGGGCTGGATGACTAATTGGGAGGATCTGAAATGAGGCTTGACTTAATCTACCCCCTTGAATCAACTCTGCCCTACAGTATGCGTCAAATGGGCCCCCTAAGTGGTGCTTTTCCATTGATTATACCTTTTCGATGTTGCGCTCCGGCTCCTTGTTGAAAGAATTTGACAAAGGAGAGAGAAAACGGGGGTTGGGGGAGGCGCAGGGAGTTCTAAATGGGGTGGTTGAAATAGCGGTCAATACTTATCAGGGGCAAAAAAGTAGTAAAGCATGGGGTGAGTAATATAATATAAACAGATATAGCAAGCAATTTGGGAGGAAAAAGCCAGAGGACAGGGTGTGTAAAAAAAAAAATAAAAAGTGTGTGAGCTGGCTGTAAATGCGTCGGTGCGTGCGACTTGGCCTGGCGTGGCACTCTCACTTTATGAGGTGTGGAGGCTGCTCAGACTGCTTTAATGATACACTTTAAAAAGGAAAAACTAAAACTGCGGACAGCACCAAGGACTCCCCTCGCTGGACGGTCTATACAGGCTCCAACACACCGCAGAGAGCATGCATAAAAACACCTCCAAACCGTATTTTTATGCATGTTTTGGATGTGTTTGGAGGGGCAAAATATAATCTGCTGTTGACCTTGGCAGTTTGTAACTAACTTTAAGCCTATACCCAGAGTTTTCAAGGTTTATAGCATGATGTACTTTGAATAGTCCAGTAAAATGTTTTAAAATGATTTAAAACATTGAGATTCAAGAGAACATCCTCAGCTCTTTACAGTGGACTAACAGGCTGGCTTTTTAGGCAAGGCAAGGCATGTTTATTTATACCGTGCATTTCGTACACAAGGCAACTCAATGCGCCTTACAAAAGAAGATATGCGAAATTACGTGTGGAGGCAGACGCAGAACAACGGGGGCATGGTTAGGGAGGGGGTATGTGTGTGGTTGTTTATCTTTGAAAGTCAGTGAGTGTTATGCAAAATATGAGCCCAGAGCTCAGTCCTTATCTGGTTTAGCTCCATGGCTTAGCCTTGAAGGGAAAGTGTTTTTAATCATAAAACAAAGGCTACTTGGATTGGCACCAGTTCTTTTTTCATTACAATAAAGGAAGAGGGATGCTTGCGCCACAAAATACAAATAATGAAAATACTCAAGAGTTTTATCACCCTAAAAAATAGAGCAGGCCACAAATAACGCTTTCTGATGCTGATGTTGAGTTTATGAAGCTATACGTTTGTTACGTGTGACGTCACAACTTCCGCTTCCGGGTCCTAGCAGACGGGCCAATATGCGAGAAAAAAAACTCTTAAAAACAACCATCAATATTTCTGAAACTCAACAGAGAGTTACTGAAGCTACTTATTTCTCAGATTCATTAGCCAAAAATGCCACATTTACTGCTAAAAAAGTAATATTTACTAAAGTAGCTACTTCCGGGTTTAGCGGAGCTAACATTTAGCATTTTTCTACACTAACCCGGATGTAGCGATTTTGGTAAATATTACTTTTATAGCAGTAGGTACAGCATTTTTGGCTAATGGGCCTGATAAATAAGTATGTTCAGTAACTCTTCAGAGTCAGAAATATTAATTGTGGTATTAAAGAGTTTTTGTGTAGTTTCTCGCACATCTGGGGACTCGGAAGTAGAGCTGTGACGTCACCACTTAACAAACGTATTCAGAAGTGCCAAGCCAAATACGAGAGGAAATAGGCTAACAATGGCTAATGCTAGTAGTTGACAGTCTGTGAAAATTACCTCTCACAACCGCGTTATGCTGTAAAATATTAAATCACACACGCTCTGCTTGTTTCAGAGGGCTGCTTTGTCTCTCCTCTGGAAGACAGCAGCCGGCAGTCTGTTGACGCCGCGTTTAGCACCTCCTTGGCTTCCTTTGGCCAAGGGAGTAAGAACATAGTACCTGGTCTGATGTGCTGGCACCATATAGAAAAGCTATATATATATATTAAACACACAAACTTGCATAAGCTCTCAGGACAATGAGCTATGGTTGTAATCCTGTTGTTAAATTTATCATCAAACCAACATCCATTTGTCCATAATTCTTATTTCATGCTGTTATTGATTATTTAGCAAACTGATTGATTTCTACTACATTATACATTTGTTAACAGTCCCAGCGGAGCCGTATCGTCTGCTTGCCTTCTGACACATGTTTCTGCGCTCGGGCCGACATACCTGTACACATGTTGTATATGATCGCGGGCCATAAAGTGACAGTGGGGAAGTCAAGAGGTGAAATTAGCTGTCAGGGCCCGCGAACTCTCCTCAGATGTGCCCCGCGAGCCCGGCCACTCCGCTCACACCACAAGGTCTCTTACTCACACCCCTCTCACCTATCACTGTAACCTCTCAGAGGAGAACACAGCGCACTAATGCAATATTGATCTGACAATATGCTGTGTGTAAGTGTGTGTGTAAGTTACCAATGAAAAAGCGTGTGCGCCGGCCTTTTGTACAAGCCAGGGAGCTGTGAGAACTTTGTTATTGTACATTGGCTTGCCCGTGTGTGTGTGTGTGTGTGTGTGTGTGGTGTGTGTGCCTGTGTGCCAGAACGTCTATGCGTAGTGGCTTGGCGAGATATGTATTAATAAGCAGGAGGGGAAGTGTTAGCCTTGATGCTATTCCCGACACCTTGCTGTCAGTAGCTCCTTGTGCAGTGGCGGGTCGATTGAAGGCAAACTTGAGCCGCAAATTCTCCATCACAACTTTCTACTCCTTTGTATCGAGCATGTGTTCCCTCAAGCTTTTTTCCTGCTCATTAGGAAACACAGTGTTACATGAGTGCCCATTAGTTACAGGTCAAAATTCTCCCCAAGCAGACTTTTGTAAGCTAGTTAGAGAAGTAGAAAAAGCGGAATTTAGAAGAGTAGTGGAATAAAACAAGTAGAGCTAGACAATGACTTCTAAGGTCTTTAGCATGGACACCCTAATTAATGTGGTTTTTGCCACAGTTGGTGGAGTTTACTTTACTTTTTATTTTTCTATTTTTATTAAATCGCATAATTGTTAATTACCCCAATCATATCCTGGAGAAGTAACTAATATGTTTGTTTTTTTAGTTTAGTTTTGTTTGTTTTTTAGCCTGATACTACTGCGACAGAGAGCCAAGGTTTTCAAGCTCAGTGCATTTACCCCCAAACTGGATGGATCAAATCCTCGTTTTGGCACGACATATTTATCATTGCGAGATAGGTCAAACACCTTATTTGTGTGAAGACAAATTACACACTGTGAAAGAGGAAGTTCCAGGCATTGTAATTAAGCAAACAAAAATTAATTGAATACACAGCTGAATTCAAGTTGATACACACGCAACCAATCAATGAGCACAGAACGCCAGGTCTGATGCAATTTAGACAGCACAGAGAGAAGCAAACCGCAGCATAAAGCCTCTTCCCTTTCGTGAAAATATCTGCAAGCGTATCCAATAGGATATAACTCGAAATTGTCCATGAAAATGCCTACAGAAAAAAATATAACAGCAACAAAAATCATTATAGAGACTGAAACACTACAAAACATTTGACTATTGCGATAAAACATTATTTGCAATAGGCTTTCTCTAAACGCATACATCATAAAACAAGGCATGGAAAGAAAAAAATTATGTAAATCTGTTCAAATTAGTTTACATTAAGAAAGATTGGGCCATTTTAAAATGACATACAGAAAAATCAAATCAAGTATCCCTGTGAGTAAGTGAGACAGGTTAGTTTTATACTGATGATGTGTTGTTGCAATAGTAATCCTGCTCTATAGGCATTAATAGGCCTTTTTCCTCGCAAACTAATACCTAACTTGGAAACTATCGAAATTTTAGTCTTGAATTGGACTCCGTTCATAGATGAAGGCTATTTTAATATTGCACAGTATTGCACTACCCCTGGAGGTAATTTTATATCGTTTGACATTGAGTTATAGACTACCTCCATTCATTTCAAACACAGGAATTGCTTTTATTCCCAATATGACTGTAAAGAATGAAGCTGACTTGAAAAGGGAAAAGTTAAAAGAAGAATAAATCCATCGCAGCAGGAGATGTGTGGCCTTCATATCCTCCCGAAATCCTAAGCGCAGCAATAAGAGCAAAAATATCAGCATTGTTTCAGATCTTTATGGAAATGTTGCTTATTAAAATGAGCCGCCCGCATGTAAAAAACACTCCATACTTCAGCCCAGAGCTCGCAGCGGAATGACTGAATGTCTGTGCAAATGGCCCCCGCTTAGGTTTCCAAAACTTCAAGTAATGTTTATGAGGTAAGCAGGGATGCAAAACACAATTGTATAAACGTCTCCTGCAGACTGGGACAAACAAATACAGTGATGAAACTGCAAGGGGTAAAACAACTGGATTCAACACAGCTATGGCTTCTCTGTCCGTCAAGTATATTTTGCCTTAGCATGAAATGACCTGTTTAAGTAAACTGGAAATATTTTTCAAGTTTCTTTGTTTTGTTTTTCCTTCAAGATTCCCGAGTACATCATATAGACCTATGGGAGGCCGTTTAGGAAAAAACACATTACAAATATGGAAAAAACACAACAAAAAACATAGGTTTACACATTAGATGGCGCACTTGTACATTGGTCTTGTTTGAAATACATTCAAATACACTGCCTACACAATAATGAAGAGCAAATATACATTAAATCTGCCGTTCAAATAAAAAATGCATTTTTTTGAACATTGAAAATCTTCTAAATTGCATTGCAGTGTCTTGAGTTGCTTTTTGAATGAGTCCACAGCATCAGCGCACGGAGGGACAGGGGTGAGTCATTCCAGGGTCTGGGGTTTTAAAACGATTCTTGGGACCTTCAGAAGACCCTGGCCTGAAGGTCGAAGGGTGCACTCCCCCCATCGCAGCATACAGGGGCACGCCAAGCCACTCTGTGCTCTCTTGTTTTAAACAGAAACTTACATGAAAGGAATAGGCCACAGTTTTTATATACTGAGATGTGTTATTACCTTAGCTTAGATGAGTTGATGCGTAACTGTCTGGTCTTTGTGCGTGCGCTCAGTCACACAAATAGACCAAAGACATTGTTATATCATCTCGTCTAAGCTAAGGTAAGAACATATCTCAGTATGCAAAAACGGTGGCCGATTCCTTTAAGCAAAATAATAATAATTTTAGCTTTGGCTCCATTCAGTGTTTATGGCTCAAACATTGGGTCGGGGTTTGGGGTATTCACCTTATTCGTGTGGGTGCTGCCATGAATTATGCTTCGGGCACTACCGGAAGTGTCAATACAAAGGAAGTGCCAAGACAAGGCAAAAAGAGGCAAAAGTGGGCGGGGCGGAATAAGGTGAATAGGCAGACCTACACAACTGAAGTGTTTCTCTGTAGAGTTACTTCTTTTGTCACTTTTTGGGGACATTTTTGTGTATGTGGATGTATTTTGGTTTCTTTATTAATATTTGTTTGGTTTGTTACTAACTTTAGTTCATTATATTGTGTTTCATGCTTTTGCTTTAGTCCACGTTTTCTTGCGTTTGGTGTGTTTTTTTATTTTTATTGCTATCCTTTTTCAGCATTCAAATATTTGTTATTGATTATTGCTAAAGAAAGAATTGTACACTTGTTCTACTATTTCTTGGTTTCTTCCTTTTGTTATCAGACCTACCTGTCCTTAATTCAATAGGGAAACCCTCTGCTAACTTAACTGATAAAGATGAAATGGTTACTGGGCAGATCAGTGTCCACAACACGTTTGAGAGGTTACAGACTTTTTTTTCTTAAATCAATGCAAAATTTGGGGAAGGTGAAGGTGGGCTGTCCTGAATGTACCTGTACCTGTTAATCTGAAGTCTGTTGCGAGCGGTCTTATTGAAGCAAAAACAGAATTGCAATAGTCAATGCGAGACATGATGAAAATGATCATTTCGAAATCCAATTGTCACATCATTCTCGTTCTTTTCGAGATAATTCGCAAACGATAAAAACAGTCAGGAGTGACCCTCCAAAGACATAGCAAGATCAAACACAACCCCAAGGAAATGTACTGACTTCATACTTCACAGCTCAGATAATTAACACAATACAGACAAAGTGCTGCATGCATTTATTTATTTGCCTTGGTTTTAGCTGGATGCGGCTTGATCCGGGCTTTGTTTTTCATAATTGTGCACCATTGTCGAAAAAATAAGAGGCCAAATGTACTCCAAAAAGGTCTCGGTAATGAATGAAATCATCTAAAAAGGATCAGCGTTGTTTCCAATCTTTATGGGAACGTTCTTTTTTCTTCTGTTTTTATGCTTGCGAAAACACCGCGAGCTTCAGGCACAATAAATGCCTTTCGCTCACACATTCTAAAAACGTCCCCTTATGTTTATGAGCTCACAGCACAATCTCACGCAAACACATTTCACACACACACAACATGCCATGCAAAATACTACTTCATATAACCTGACTTGTTGCCAGAGCCCGAGCAGCAGCAGTCAGTCCCAATGCAATAACACAGGCCCGGCTAACTAATGGAAGCACCCACGCAAAACATACTTTTTTATCGCGCACCACCTTCACCAAACAAACACACTCTCGTCTTCTTTGTCCCAGCCCACTCATTGCTCGTTAGCGCCTTGTTTTTCTGTGTTGCTTTAGCTGTGACACACTTCTTCCCCAGCTCTACTTTTTCTTTTCTCTCTCTCTCTCTCTCTCTCTCTCCCCCTTGTTTTTTTCCCCTCCACTCTATCTGCTGAGAACGCATGCACAAGCCAGCAAGCCCGCGTGTGCCGAAAATACCTCACTTAACAAACTCCTCTGATTACAGTTTGACTTTCTCACCATCACGGCTCCTCTCCCTTCTGTCTTTAATCAGCATGTAAACAAGCGCAAGGTCGTTTTGGTTTTCTTTAAAAGGGAAGCAGGGTATAGCCAGATAAGGCGGCAGCACGCCGTAGTTAATCCTTTGGACACGCTGATGGAGGAGTTTGTCCCCGGCGAAGCTAGGTTGCTAATTATGCGAGTGGTGCAAGCCTTTCCTTTCGGCGCTTCGTCCCTGTCATGGTGACTCATCAATCTCTCTCTTTGTGCTATATTTTGTTCTGTCTCTTTGTTCAATACTTTTTTTTTCCTCTGTTGTTTCTTTTTTCCCCATTGTTATTATAATGTGCTGGGTGAGCTACATGTACTGCATATTTTTCCTGTTCTCATTCAAACTCTCATCTGGGAACTTTTTATTTTTAAATCCATTCCCATCTGAAAATATGAGATTATAGAAAAATTGTGATACATTTATGTCACTGATCTACAGCAAATGTGTAACATTTAAATAAACTTAAAATACATTTGACTGTCATATAAACCTATGGGAGGCCATTTAGGAAAAAACACATATATGAAAAAAACACAACAAAAAACATAGGTTTACCCATTAGATGACGCACTTGTACATTGGTCTTGTTTGAAATACATTCAAATACACTGCCTACACAATAATGAAGAGCAAATATACATTAAATCTTCCGTTCAAATTAAAAATGCATTTTTTTAAACATTGAAAATCTTGTAAATGCAAGTTGTTGTTTTTTCCAAGGTTTATTTTTATTTTTTTACATTGAAAATGTAGTTTTACTTTTCTCATTGAAAATCTAATCTGATTTTATTTTACTTTATTTTATTTTTTTCTACATTGAAAATGCATTGATTATTTTACTTTTTTCTCCCCACATTAAAACCAATTTTTTTTTTTTTTTTAATCCACCCAAAACAGTTCAACTGAAAATGTGTGTGCAACCGGATGTTGATTAATGTGACCGGAAGGTACCTTTTTTTATTTATTTTTTTATTTTTTTCGGAAGGTACCGGTCATTGCTGGAAACTAAAACAAATTGTAGGTGAGTTGGTCAATGACCCTGCCCTAGGCGCTAACCTTAAGGATAGTGGGCTGGTGCCTAATCTTAATACATCTCTGATTGGATGATGAATGTCCACTGTGTACCAACCATAGATATAATAATTAGAGGTAGATGATTACCTATTCAGCCCCATTCATAGTAATGGTCCTGGGTCATCTGTGAAACTTACATGGCTACGAAGCCTGTTCACAGGGCGGGCGGAGCCTCCACAGAGCTCCAGAGCTTGACTGGCAGGCTCTGGAGCCAGTCAGTGCACTGAAAATGCTTCCAATTTTCAGGCTGATATACAAAAACCAGCGTGATTAAATATATTTCACCTACCCCAGCGTTGTCACATGGGTCATAGCAATTTTTAGAAAAAGGAAAAACTCTTTGGATGGAGCCGGGCTTTTAAGCTGTTCTAGGGAGGTCTGAAGTCCCATTAGAATCCTGTTTACCAAGTGTCTTTTGGAGTCGTCCCTGGCCACCAGGGGGTGGTACTACAGCAATGTCAGCTCCCCGCCATTAGGACCATAGAGAAGTGCGTTTAAAAAAAAAAAATCTTTTCCAGGCTGGAAAACCAGCCTGGTTTCTTTTTTGTGACTAACCCAGCGTTATCTCAGGAGGAATATGTAGCCATAGAAAGTGTTAAAAAAATAGAAACCAGGCGTTAAAGTTGTTTTTAACGTGTCTAAAGTCCAGTGCTTTTCAATGGGGGCCTAGCGGCGATATGGAGGTACTACAGCAATGGAGGAGCAATGGCGGCCTCCAGTGTTGCGGTCATAAAGCAGAGCAGCTAGCGGCCATTGGTTGGTACACAGTGGACATTCATCATCCAATCAGAGTTGTATTAAGATTAGGCACCCGCCCACTATCCTTAAGGTTAGTACCGAGGGCGGGTCAGGGTTAAGCTGATTGGTTGATGATTGATTGGTTGACCAACTCACCTATGAATTTTTTTCTGAAAAAAAACAAAAAACAGGTACCTTCCGGTCACTTTAATCAACTTCCGGTTGCACGCACATTTGAGTTGGACTGTTTTGTGTGGATTTCTTTTTCAATTGGTTTCAGTGTGGGGGGAAAAAAGTAAAACATATAAATCAGGCATGCATTTTCAATGTAGAAAAAAATTAATAAATAAAGTAAAATAAAATCAGATTATGTTTTCAATGAGAAAAGTAAGCTACATTTGTACAATGTAAAAAAACCGGACACGAATTTTGAAAGTAAAAAAAAAAAGACCAATGTACGAGTGCGCCATCTAATGTGTAAACCTATGGTTTTTGTTGTGTTTTTTTACATTTGTAATGTGTTTTTTCCTAAACAGCCTCCCATATAGACCCTTACCAACTAAATGAGGAAAACTTACCAACTTTCCCTTCCTATTTTCTTCTCTGCTTTGAACAAACACATATAGATTGCTTTGGTGCCTTTCTGGACTTTTTTCAAACCACATCTGTCTGTTGCACAAAAGACCGCACTACCATCTGAATGTGGGCTGTCAACATCTGTTTGCGATGAGACAACGTTTTCCCTTCACCCAGACGCCTTTCAACTACCTGACTCACAGATTAGCACCTTGTTTGTCTTAGATTTAATTGGCTTTATCCAAGACTTCTTTTTTTTTTCATTCTGGGAGGCAAAAATACGCTCCAGAACATTTTTTTTTTAACCGTTTGTTTATCCCATTTTTTGAGCCTTTTTCCTGCCAAAAAGCCCAAACTCAACGCAATCAGATCTTTGATGTTTAATTGGTTTAGGAAATGTCATATCTGGCTGCGTGGCGTAACGGAGAGACAGTGATCGAGGCTCACGCGGAACACTAAAAGCATCATTCCTCAAGGTATGACAGTGCACAAGGCTCATTTCCATCGCTGCCTTTGCTATTTGTCAGCCTTCTCCTCTTCGCCGGTGAAGCAGCAATGTTAACAATGCTGTCCCCACATTTACCAGTTCTGCCTCATTACGGCTAAAGAAGTGCATGAATTAGCACAGGAGCGCAGGCACACAGGCTGACACACTGACAAGAGACGGGAACAGAGGGCGCCCTGAGGACAAGACAGATTTTAGTGCAAATATCTACGTAAATATAAAGAGCATAATGTAAACCCACGGGTTCTGCAGCAGTGAAAATTAGGTTATCGGGTTTGTTTTAATATCATTGTAGGTAAAACAGAAATGCTAAAAAAAAAAAGTGCTACAGCTAGACAAAGCGAAAGTAAAATATGGACAAACGTAAACTGCTACGAATAGGAGATTTAAAGGGATATTCAGGATTTTTGACATAGGGCCTCAGTTATCCAGAGTGTTGTTGATTTCTGGAGATATTTTTTTATTTGAATTCATGCAGTCCTTATATTTGAAAAGTTTAGCAGCGCTAGGCTGGTGCTAGGCTAGCGCATTTCTACGGTAACAGCTAGCCTGCATTAAAAACAGTCTGACCCACTCCACAGTGCACCTGAGGCAAAACACTTACAACGCCAGACTACCGATACAAATGTCTGTGTCGATAGAATAATGTTTTTAATATAACTGACCTTGCATCGCATGAATTACCGCATTTTGAGGGACTATTTTCTTGCAGATCACTCCGCCGCAGCGTAGCTTACAACCACGAAGCTGATGCTGCTCAAATATAAGTTCTTTTAAATGCAAAATAGTTATAATTATTCTATCGACACAGACATTTATATCGGTAGTCTGGCGTTATAAGTGATTTACCCCCAGGTGCACTGTGCTCGGGTTAGACTGTTAATTCAGGCTACTACTTACCATAGACATGCCCTAGCCTAGCACTAGCCTAGCTCCACTAAACTCTTCAAATATAAGGACTGCATGAATTTAAAAAAATATATATATATCTCCAGAAATCAACAACACTCTGGATAACTAGGAAATGAGGCCCTATGTCAAAAGTCCTGAAATATATTTATGGCTAATGAAGTATGCAGTTTATAAAGGTTCCTTCAATCGTCTTTCATTTATTTATTTCATTCTTAAATAACATATTACTATCATGCAATGCAATATGTAAAACAAGGTGTTTTTGTTGCTGAAGCTAAAAGGAAGTTATTGTAAGTCAGATAATGTTGATAATTGAATATGCCTTCTTTTATTTGAATATTCCTCCTAAAATGCTGTATTGTAGAAAGAACAAGTTCAAGATCAAAAGGACAAACGGTGCAGGTTGTAATGTCCTTTTGTGCCGTGAGCCTTTAAAGTGCTATCTGCGCTGCTCATCTGTGAGCTGCCTCTGGCCTGCCATCTTTATAGGTCATTTATTGGCTCTGTACAGCAGCTCTGTTTGTGCCCAGTCCTGGCACTGAGTGAAGAATAAAAACAGCTATTCTAGCATGTCCGCCCCTCTGCCTGTCACTATTAACATTTTGCTCTCTCCAAGGTTGAAAATCCCATCAGATGAACAAAATTAATTTTTGTGCAATATTCAGGGCCACCAACCACATAATAAAAGACGCGACTGAGCATCCCTCGTTTGTGATTCCATTCACTCCCTAATCGGTGCGATGGCTTGCACTGTGCTGTAGCTTAGTAAAGGCTTTCTTCTCAAGGGGATAAGAAAAACAATGGGCCTTTCTAATTTCTTTCTTAACACGAGCCGCAGAAAGAAAATGATATAGACATAATTGATGATGAGGAGAACGAGGGGAGCTTTTGCAGAGGTCTCACGTCCACTGGCCATGCCGTTTTTTTCCCCCTCTCATAATAGCAGACGCTTAGGGGCACTGGAGGTTGACAAATCTGGCACAGAGGACAAATTGATCGGTAACAGAACACAATTTGTCCCTTAAAAGAATGGGCAACAGCCGTGTGTGGCTTGTGTTATTAGTTTAAACTGCATGTCTGTCCAGGACGGGACTTACTGTGCTACAGCTGAGTTTTGATAGGGCACCATCAGAAAACAGAACTCTCCCGACAAAAATGTAACAACTTCAGTCCATAAAGGCACAGATTCTGCTGGAGCATTTAAGTATTTATCCAAACAAATTGATTGAATAAACAAAAAACTGTGGCTCAAATGGTTGACAGTTTTCCTGGCCACGTAGCCACTTTCCTTTCAAAAGAGCATGTGGTTTTTTATTGACATCAATATTTTCTAAAGAGTAGTAGTAGATAACTGTCAAAGTGCAAATATTGTTGTCTTAGTTTTTGGCTATTATCTCTGTCACTGCTGGGAGAATCTACATGACACAAAAACTGTCTCAAAGTTCAATATCTTCTCTGTCAGCACATACAGTATAAACTAAAGTCCACTTGTTTTCTCTGTAATGTGTCAAGATAAAAAAAAAAAAAACATGAGCATGATGTTGGCCGGTAGAACGGACAATCAGTCATAGAAGTAACATGGCGGGTTTGTGAATCCAATCAAATAACTAAATAATGATCAGGTACAACATTTGTCGATTTTCTTTTTGGAGATTTCCTACAAAAACTGTATCCCTCCTATAGAGTTGTATTGGCCCCTGCGCTCAACTTCTAGAGCTCTTATCAGTTTAGTGGCTAACTGTTGGTTTGTCTGAAAATGGCACTGATTCTCGATCTCCTGTGTTCGTTTTATCAGCTCATTTTTCTTTCTTCTACTCAGGTATGTGTGTCTCAGACTATGTATTTCTCTGTTAGTTGGCCTGACAGTTATGCCCATTGGAACTTGCTGAGATGACGCTGTAACCCTGAGTCTTTGTACAGAATAAGAAAAGCGTGTACTGTACGGTAGTCTGGCTGGTTGAGTGTTCTGATCATGTCCATGTAAACTTTCTGACTAAATGATACAGCTTTGTCTTAAATCTGTACAAACAGTGCTGCCGAGTTATCAGCCCTGGGTGCGATGCAAGTAATTATTGAGATGTTACCATATGTAGTACAGTGTTATGTCTTTTGGT
This sequence comes from Neogobius melanostomus, assembly GCA_007210695.1. NCBI lineage: Eukaryota > Metazoa > Chordata > Actinopteri > Gobiiformes > Gobiidae > Neogobius > Neogobius melanostomus. Next base: position 4,775,664 of record VHKM01000131.1, read on the forward strand.
TGTTTATGACTCAATGTGGTGTGGTTGTTTGTAGTCAAGGTTCAATACTTTTTGTGAATATAAGTCTACCTGGAGTTCTATTTTTGGCTAACCTGCTGATTTGACTTTTAACACAATGCATTGTTTTTTATTTGCAACCATGTATCAACTAAAAGATAGCACCAGTAAAAAAGAACAAGGGAGTGACTTTTTTTTACAAAATCTTCACAGTCAATACCGAGGTCAGGTAGTGCTGGCACTCAGAAACCAAGAAATGGATCCCAAGGAGAAAAAAAAATCCATACCCTGAAAATGACAAGTGTAAGGTTATGGTGCCACTTAACACTCAGCACATTTTGTGGAGAAAATGTGCCGAAACACAATGGGGCTGAGTTCTGTGGAGAGCTGAGCAGCTTAGAGAGCCAAGGGTGAGAACAGAGACAAAAAATATGCACATATACACATTCTCTTTTCTGGGGAATTTTAATTGGCTTTTGAGCCTCAGCAGCAGCCAATTAGCATGCTTGTTACATGTGAACACTGGAGATAATTGGCCAGAGAGGAAGCCATGCACGGGCCAGGAATCATCTGCACATTCCAGACTCCAGGGAAACTAAAGACAAAGAGCAGTGTTGTGCTTAATGTGGGCATCCAACAACTAATCAAAGAGTCAAAACTAGGAATTTATTATTCATCCATTAAATAATCCATTACACTGTAATTCAAATATTCTACTGTTGATTCATAGATATCTATTCAACAATTTTTCTGGAGTGTACTATATTTGTCATTGTATACTGTAACTTAATCTGTTTTTCTATCTATTTGTAGCCAGCTGAAAATGCATCAGTCTCACATGTGTTCACAACATGCACTGTCACGATCAAAACCAACAAATAAAGAAGTGTGTAATTAACTAGTTACAAAATCTTGCCCAGCCACACACTACCACCTTCCCTTCCTCCAGTTAAATACAGATAAATTGAGAATTGTTTTTGGCCCACAAAAACACAGAGAGGTTGTCATTGGTCATCTTGAAACACTTTCACTGGGACCAAAAAGTCAAGTTAGAAATCTAGGGGTAATCATGGACTCAGACCTGAATTTTAACAGTCATATTAAGTCCATTACATCAGCGGCCTATTACCACCTAAAAACAATGCCCCAATAAAAAACATAGTGTCAAAACCAGATTTGGAGAGATTTATTCATGCGTTTGTGTCCAGTCGGCTAGACTATTGTAACGGTCTGTTCACTGGCCTCTCTAAACAAGCTGTTAGACAACTGCAGTATATCCAAAATGCTGCTGCTCGAGGCCTGACCAGAACCAGGAAATATGACCATATTAGTCCAGTGCTCCGGTCTCTGCAGTGGCTTCCTGTCACTCAGAGAATAGAGTTTAAAACAGCCCTGCTTGTGTATAAGTCCCTTCATGGTCGGGCACCAAAGTTCATCTCTGATATATTACAGCCGTATGAAGCATCTTGGGCCCTCAGATCCTCAGGGAGGGGTCTCCTGGTGGTTCCCAGAGTGACCACCAAACACAGCCTCACAGCCTGGAACAGCCTCAGTGAGGACGTGACACAGGCCTCAACCCTGACTATGTTTAAGTCCAGGCTGAAAGGACACCTTTTTATTGCTGCCTATGGCAGTTGACTGTATTTTAACACATTTTAATATATACAATACACATACTTTTTAATGTATTTTTTAATGCAATTGTATCGTGTTTTTTAATGCTTTTTATTGCATTTTTATTGTGTTTGGGTGTCTGGTGCAGCTCTGAGGCACATTGAGTTGTACATGTACATGAAATGTTCCATATGAATAAACTTGCCTTCCCTATATCCAACAATACGCTGAATGTGCTTCAACAAGGGCGAGAATGCACACCTCTGATTACATTTACAGTAAGATGTAGCAACAAGATCTGATGCACAGGACATCGAGCGCTCATTACGCTCTTTACATGCAATTAATCAAACAATGTAAACAGAGCTTGCCTCAGCCACAACAGACAGTGCTGGATTCCCCGGCGACACCCAGAACGCTTTACACACACTACAAGATTTAGTAAATAAGCCAATGAAATGACTGATGGCGGCGTGAACATTCACAGTCAATCTGGAGCTGATTTAAGATGGTGGCACCCTGCTGAGAGAACACACACATAAATACCAGTCCCTGCTTGCGGTCTCGCTGCCAGGCCTATATCTGTGGCGCTCTGCCAACGTGTAAATACCTGCGTCCCAGCGAGGGGGCACAAGCGTTGGAATATTTGAAACAAAAAAATTTATGAATCTTGTTTACAATGAAACATCCCATTTCCTGTCTGTAATTTTACCCTCAATTGAGCACTTATGCACAATTTATTTGTTCATCTCAGTCAATGATACAATGCTATACAGTATGCTCTCTTTGACACAATATGAAAATTGTACAAATATATGTTGGTTACTATTGATTAGAGCTGGGCGATTTCCCCCCAAAAAAATCGGTGATTTTTTAAATAAAAAAATCGATTTATGATTTGATTTTTTTTTTTCACCCCCATTAAAAAAAAAAAGGCAAACTGTAAATATATTTTAAATATATATATTTATCTTATTTAATGTAAGTGCATCAACATTTGTTGAGGGGAGTTACTGCCCTCTTCAACTGGCCCATTCTACACCTAGCTTTTTAATGCACCACACTATGTAGGGCTTACATCATACTTCACATATAACTCAATTAAACAAAATATAATAATAATGATAATTAAACCCAAATTAAATTATATTGAGGATGGTAATGACAACTGGGAAGTAGCAAGATCTCAGAGTATAATATGTATTAATGAACCTTTATAACATAAAAGTAGCACATTCTTTTGTTGTTCTTTATTTTGCTGTTGTTTTGTTTTATTCTTCTTCATCATTTATTGTTACTTTGCCCTATGTTCCTTTGTTTATGATTTGCTACCTTGTAAATAATAAATGTAATGTTATTATTTTTATTTTGGGGTGGGCGCTTATAAGCCTTTGGCTTCAGCCCACTCCCTTTGAGCAGGTTAACTGCTCAAACAAATAAATAAACTAAACTAAACTAAACTAAACTAAACATAAACAAAATTGCAAAGGCAACCCTTTCTCTAACTGAAAAGTCTTACACTTGTAATGCGCTTTACAAGCCTGTATTACCAAGTCTCTCAAAGCGCTACACTGTCACTGTCGTACACTACTGTTGTAGCCACAGCTGCCCTGGGGTAGATTGACGGAAACGAGGCAACCAGTCAGTGCCATCGGCTCCTCAGACCAAAACCAACCACTCACTCACTCACCACATACGCCAGGCATCCTGGTGTTACTAAACGGTCTCCCATCCAAGTACCGACCAGGCCCTTCCCTGCTTAGCTTCCAAGGTCTGACGGGATTGGGCAGAGCAAAGGCAGCATGGGCTATTGCTGTATTTCCATTGAGCTAATAAAACAAAAAAAAATCCTGAGGTGGGCTCTGTTCTTCTTGGCACATTTATACAGCAGGACCTTCTTCAGAGAGGGGGGCAGAGAGATAAATAATAATAATAATAATAATAATAATAATAATAATAATAAAAAAATCTAAAATAAATACATTTTAAAAAATCACTTTTTTTTTAAATATGAATCGATTCGACCTACCAACTTGATTTTTAAATCGAATCGATTGTTTTCCCAGCCCTACTCTTGATTGATCTTTAAGTCAAGTTGAAGCAACTTTGGTTTTGGGGTTATAGTACCTCCAGAGTTTCCTGCCACAGCAAATTATCTGTTAATAATGTTATGCACTTATTGATTTGGTTCATTGTTTGAAGATGAATTCCATTTTTGACATACAAAGCCCATTTACCATAGTTTGGGCCTTGCACAAAACACTTGTGAGCCCCTATTGGCTTTGCTCTTCAGATGACTTTTTGAATTCCCACCAGCAAAGTTAATTCTAGGTTTACCCAGAATAATGTCAAAACAACTCACTATAGAGTCTTGTTTTGTGTGTGTGGTCATAGTGTTTTTTGTTTTGTTTTATGTTTTGTCATTAATAATCGGAAACCTGTCTTGCCTTACAAAGTTTGCTTGGAAAAGTTTTCTGTTTGCCTTAACCAAAACATTTACATGTGCCCTGTCAAGAAACTAAAGCATTTATGCAGAGGTGGACAGTAACAATGTAAATTAAACCCAAAATACTGTACTTACGAATTTTTGAGGATCTGTTCCAACTGCTCCCCAAAGGCAGAAGATACAAGGTCCCACTAGCAAATAAAAACACTCCCAAAATTATTAATCCCATCTATCTATCTATCTATCTATCTATCTATCTATCTATCTATCTATCTATCTATCTATCTATTTATCTGTGCTTTACTTGTTGAGAAAAACATGTTAAAGATAAATATAATATTCTGTACTTTACTACATTTCTAAAAAGGCTCCAAAGTAACAAGAAAAAAAGAAAAAAATCTCGCCCTGGTGTCTCTGGCCAGAAAACCACAATTGCAACTTGACTGCCACAGGATCGGAGGTGCAATACACACTAATGGAATCGCGAAGAAGAAGCTAACATGCTAACGGGCAAAGCTAATTGCGGGCTAGTACCACTTAAACAGTATTTACAGCCAAGTTTGAGTGAAAAACATTATCTCCATTGTGTAATTGGATGTACAATATCCCTCTCTCCCTTTGTCTTTTCTGTCAGCGTAGTATTTACTCTCACGGAAAATTAATAAGTAAAAAAACGCAACATGCTACGACACCTTCAGTAGCTGGCGCTGTGCAGATGTTCTGTCAAATGCCACCACACTCACAATGAGAAAGAGGTTTTGTCCATGGCATGTTGCTGTGTATAGGGTGAATTCGGCCACAGTTTTTGTGTTTAAAAGGATTTGTACTTTCTACTTCAGCACTTTCACATAAGTAATAATTTGACAGAGAAACTTTTACTGCTATTTGTACTTTTACTCAAGCAATGAAATCAGGTACTTGGACCACCTCAGCATTTATGAGATCTCTACGGTCTCTTGGCCATTCACAACAATCTCCATCAGTATTTTCCACACTGATGGAGCGAGGAGGCTGTTCCAGACTAGGCTCTATCTCTATGTCTGCATAGCTCAGGACCTATTTACCATGAATATATGCATTTGAAAACGGTATATATAACATAATTGACATAAGTGAATAAGTTAGGTCTATTATATTTGATTCCTTCATTCATTAAAGCACTATATTTGAATAACGTGGCAGGTCCTAAGAATAGTAGCTATTTTTTAAATGCCAGATGTCTCACTGGAACAAAATTAGCATTTCGGCTGCCCCGACAGTCACACACAAGCAAGTCCCAAGCAGACTGCACAATAACGCGGCCAACACACTGGAAGAAAACACAGTGAAATGGCAGCATTATACGAGTGAGCATTTCAAACCGGCAGGCCATGACAATGACAATGAGGCTTGTCCAGAAGTGTCTTCTTAAGCCTATTCAATCATTTCCAGCACAAAATTATGCTTTTTTAAATGCAGTGCTGTTCAAAAGCACCAAAATTACTCGGAGCCAGTACCCAATATTGAGAGAGTGATGCTTCTTTTATACTTGCATTCTAAGTAAATATGTAGTTACTGACTGAAATGTCACAAAGACATTTCCAATAAAACTGAAAATAGCTAATTATCACAGTAAATGCATAATAAAGTGTCGAGAAATAGGTAAAAGCATTTCAATGAACAAATATTAGCCATTGTTGACTTTGGATTCCCTGGTTGCTATTCTATTTTAATTAGATTCCTGGATAGTATTTGCATTTACATAAAACATATTTACTGCCCACTCTCTGAAAGTGTTCCTGCAGAGTTGAGGCGAAAGATAATTCAAATCAACTGCCTAAAAGATGCCTTGTCAATGGAGTCGTCTTGCACAAGTGTTGAGCCTTAAGGGCCTGTCACAATTGGCGCACGGGCACTATGCGATCGTTTGCAGCCTCAAAATATGAAGGTCGTGCGAACACTCTCTTTTGGCGCACGGGCATCTGCACGAGCGAACGCTATTGACCCCATGAAAAGGTGTGAATGTCATGCATGCACAAAATTCAGTGGTGGTCGATTGCGACTGAATATAGCCGCAGCCGCTACAGCCGCGAGAATGGTGAAAGATAAATCGTCTCGGTCGCGCAGATGGTGAGAGACTGGTGTTCGCCGGGATCAGTCTTGTGCGATTCCTGCTGTAGGTATACAGAGGCTAGACTCTGTTTCCTCTTCCCCCGTTTGGTCTAGAGCGCGGATCAGATCGTTGTTTTCTGTCTGAGCCCGGCGGGGGATGGGGGTGCTCGTAAACCCGCTGTTACCGCGTAGTGCAGATGAATTCAATACTTGTCAAAACTTTTCTCAGTCCATGCTTACACCGAGACGCTATAAAAACAGTTTCACCACATTTCTACTGGCAGTGATGCGCGCGCGTCACCGAACCCATTAACCTGCTAAAAAGAGCCACGTTTGCCCTCTCTCTTTCAACACGGACTTACGTGTTATATTTTATTTTTGATCAATGGATAAACCGTGTGTTTAAGAAAAGAAAAGGTTTGAGAAAAGCCTTTGAAGTGAGGTTATGCAGCGCGCATGGCACACGGCGCGCTGCGTTCTGCACCCCCACAGAGTTAACCCTTTCAGACAGTACTGGACTCTCACGTTCACTTCGTGTCTAAGAGTTCAGCGAGCTCCACAGAGCGCTCCCTCTCTTAAGTCAGACAGAAGCTGGTCACTTCCCCGGAGCAGGGCCTGAGCTCAGGGTCTTGCTGAGCTTTGGTGTGTAAAAGCACTGATGCACTAATGCCCCCAGCCATGTGTGGGGCGGCCAACATCGTGCACCGCGGGCCCAGTTTATTTAATTTCCCCCCCCCCACAAAAACGAACGCTAAGTCGCATCAACTAAACAGGCCCATTTTAATTTGACAACAGTTTGATTTGTTTTAACGCGCTGATGTGTCCGAGTCCGACCCGACCTCGAAAATAAGTTCTAAATATTTGTCCGAGCCGGTTGCAGCACTCTAGTCCGCACCACTGTCCGCAATCAATGTCTGTGGCCCGTGAAACACTCACTCACCAGCCTCTCTCCAGCCGCTCACCATTCGCTTTCTTCCTTGCACCACTCGCATTTGGACATTATCCAAATCAACCGCATCCAGTCGCAGCCCGTACTCTATTGTGACTGTGACTGCGATTCTTAAAAGTCTACTTTGCGATCTTTGCGGCTGATTTAAATTTTGGCGCAGAACAATTGGGGGACAATGCGCCAATTGTAACAGGCCCTTTAAGCCACCATCTATTTCAACTATGTGATTTTAACTGTGGATTTTCACAATGTTTCAACTTGTAGCATTGATGTGTGGCCAGCAACCACACACAAGCTCATCCAAAGCAGACTCCAAAAACCGCACAGCCAAAAACACTGGAGAGAAAACACAGTGAGATGGCAGCATTATAAGAGTGACCATTTCAAACCATCAGGCCATGACGACGACAATGAGGCTTGTCCAGAAGTGTCACCTCGCCCTGATTTTTTTCCGTTAGTGCTTCTTTGCTCCCTCTTTCCTCCTCCGTCCCCTCACCCTCGCACACAGTGAAGACAGCACATCTTTATTAGGCCTCTGTATGCAGCCCGTGCTCTGCCTGAGATTGCAGCGCTGACCCCTCGCTGTGAGCCGTACAGGGGGAAATGTTTACGCAAACCCCACAGTACATGCCATTAACCTCTTTGGAGACACAAGGCAAACAAGAATGTGCTCTCGCCAGGGCACACAATCGAGCCGGGAACAACCTATCCAGGACCATCATGACAATCATCTCATTACGGAGCAGTGGGTGGCAGTAATGACCCGGAGAGCCCTGTCTCCGAGGGACATTTTCTCTGCGGTGCACCAGTGTGTCTAACACTTAGTGAAGTACCGCTGAAATGCAGTCGAGTGCAAACAACTTATTAAGACGACGCGTGGAGCTATATGGAGCTGCCTGCACTGGGAGCGTCAACGCAATCAAATGTTGGAGCTGTGCAAGTAAACATTCAGCAACATGTAGGTGGCAGAAATATATCATAGCTTTGTGATATACAGCCGTGCTTTCCTCTGGAGGCTTTATGTGGAAGCTACTGTATTAATTGTGTTGCATCTTTATCTATTAATATCAAAATAACCTGCACATTATGTTGCTTTAGATATTTTATGGTCTTTCATCTATACTATTCACTTGCCTGTGTTTCCAAAAGTTCCCAATGTTCTTCTGATGTACAAACAAACAAAGTAACAAATGATTTGAAAATAGTTGTATTCATTCTTCTTCTACTCATGCCTAGGTGGAGACGATGGTATATCAAAATTATTTGGCATGGTATATCCTGGAAAAAGACTCATAACATGCTATAGTCTTTTACTTTTTTTACTTCTGAAAATCCAACTTGGATCGCAACAACACAAAACAACTCCGTATCTTCCCCATGTATTCCCTAATGGCGCCCTCCTCTCCCGAGAGATTTGAATTGATATCCAAAGATTGGGATTAAATCCGCAACCTCTGAGGGGGGTCTGGGTGTGTGTTAAGAGGTACGAGGAGAGACGGAAGAGGGGGGGGGTATAAGGAGCTGGTGAATCTGCTTCGCCTACTTAGTGGCCCGTGGGTGTAATTCAATCACACCTCGATAATTCCCCTGATGTGAGAGCCCAATCCCCACTACAGCGCTCAAGTGCAGACAGACAGCGGCAGCTCAGCCTCATCCCACACCGAGGGCCTCCTCCTGGGTGGGCTTAAAAATCTACAGCCACGGCCGCAATTTACCTGTGTCATTTAAATGGGTCCATTATTTTAATTGAAAAAGTTGCCTTGCCGCCAAAGGCAAACAATAACAGCACTGTGTAAAAAAAAAAAAAAAAAAAAAAAAAGGAAATAAAGGCAAAACAGCAGATGGTGATATACATGGCAAAAATGATTGTTTATACTTACTGTTTGATTATATGTGATAATGAAAGTGTGATTCCTCAAGGCAATTAGAGTGTGTGGCAGCCATATTGTGCGAGGACAGGGGAAGGACGACACAGCCTGTTATGAAGGAGCGCTTATCAAATATCTCCGCCGGGGTGATTAGTGTAATAAGACACTGCAAGGTGAGATAGGCCACTCGCACTGTTTTATGTCTGCTCATGCGTGGGGGGGTGCGAGTCTGTGTGTGTTGAGTGGAAACGAGGGGAGTAAGAAACCTGCGCTCAATCCGAAGCCTAATTTAGCAACCATTGGTCACTGGCCAAACAAGGATGCTAATAAAACTCTTTAGCATAACATGTTGTTGGATACCGGCGCCTCAATTTGTAGCTATTACCGTTTAGTGATGGTAGTTCTCAAAATCTACCGTCCAAATTATCTGAGGAACGCATGAACCTACTGTTAGAGAAAACACACATTTTGTTGACTGTTCACTGCCAGCACAGCAAGTGAATTACTTGAGTAGAACAAACAATGATTTGGATTAGGGCTGTACAATACATCAGCAAGTTATCATTATTATGTGACGCAATTCATATTGATTATTCTTTAATGTATTTCCATGTTTGTCTTTTTTCTTGTTTTGACACAATTTGATGGGGGAAAATAAAATACTTGATCCTGCAGCAATATTATTATGGCAACATTCAAGACTGTTATAACTTTTTTTCCCATATTGTGCAGCCTCAGATCGGTTATGTTTATCCTAAGATGCATAGGCAAGGGTGAGTAAAGTGTTCTGAAGTATATGTTTCATATATTCTGCTTTATTTATTTAAAAAAAAAAATCTGACTGACTTCCTTATAGTTCCCTTCTCACACATACCCGACACTGAGTTTATGTTTGCTTAGTAATTTATGATGATGTGCTAATACTGCTGTGATTTGGGGCTCCGGGGGCTGCAGTCGCAGACAGAGGGCAGATTGGAGGCACTTACCCCTGGCAGAGTCTTCTGTTCATGGAGGGCGCTCTGGGCCTTCAGTGCTGACTCTCTGGCACAGTATGTTAGAAAGGCACATCCTGCAACATCCACAGACACAAGAAAGATTACAGCTACACTACTACCCAGCATTAATGCATGCGCTTATGGCAACAGTGGATTTATTTAGCAAACATTTTATGTGTGTCGTGCTTTTTTGGAGAGCTTAGCAGCCTTTATGCCAATGACAGTTACAGTCCCATTGAAAGTGTTGCGCTGTTGGAAGATTTAATAATAAGCCATAAATATGAAAGCATATGAAAGGAAAATAAATACATGTGTTACTGTTATTTTCATTGCCCATCATAAAAAAACATATAACACAGATATTTCATTACAAGGCTCAACTCAAACTTCAGAATATGAACTGAATAAAACAACTTTCTAAATGATTGCTGTGTGTTTCATTTGTTTTACGATTTCAAAACAGAATAGGGTACATTTTTTTGAGCAGTATCTTAAGCATTACTAATGAGACAAATACGTGAGGTATTTATTCCAATGTATTAACATCAATGAGTGAATTTGAATTTGCAGAGGAAATCAAATCTCTTTTTAACAAGGCTGAGTCATATTTCCATGTGTCAAGTCACGAAGATGAGCTAAAACTCCTCACACTGCTTTCTGGAGAATGTCACTTCTATAGTTAAGTGCACAGAAAAAAAAAAGGCCACACTTTTCAAAACCCTGTAATTAAAATTCCTTCAGCCATCTCTCGAGAGTTTTGAAGTTTAAAAAATTCAGTGTAAAGAGAATGAATATACGTCAGTAAGTGACAGCTTTCATTAAAGGCCCAGTACTTGGCCCGCTCTGTGCTTGGTGGAGCTGACAGTGGGTGACCCCATTCACAGAGGTTTTGCACCGTGCAGCATAATTTCCCATTACTACATGTCACACCTGCCGCCAAGGATTCCCATGGGAATGACACAGACTTCCTCAATAACACATGCATTAACAAATGATACCCAGTTTGCAGCATGTAGCAACCATCACCCCTGAAACCACTGCACCCTGGCATCTGGCCAAAAGAGCTTGCAACCTTCACCGAACGCCACAATGAGGCAGTAATTCAAGAGAAGAACAGAAAACAGCGCATGAACAACACTGATGAAACCGCACGTCACGCGGCAGAAGCAGAAAAGTTTGGGCGCCTGGGGAAAGACTCTTCATCCTTTGTAAAAATTACAAAACTGTGGGACAGCAGTCAGCACCCCCTCGGGAGCATGTCCCACTAAACCTTATGGTAATTGTGGGATGACACTCTCGTCGCCATTGGCTTGACATTTGCTTTTATATTTTCACCGCTATACCCTAAAAAAGGATTGGTTAGAAAAACTACCAATTTAGTTGGTTAAGCCGATATTGGTAAGATTAACCAATATATTGGTAAGATTAATCAATAACACTGACCAATCTGTTGGTTGTGGGACAACCAATGAAAATGGTAACCAAAATTACACTTTGCAACCAAACAGTTGGCCTGTACACTGTTAGAAAAAGGGGTACGCTAAGGGTACATTTATGTTCTTTAAGGTACAATTTCTAGTATGTACCCTCGATGGGTCAAATTTGAGCCACAAGATACTGATATGTACCCTTTTTGGGCTTAACCTCTTAACCTCTTCAGCCTCTTCAGCATTATTACTGGCACCCGATCGGGTGCCAGTAATGAATGCTCCGGGCAGTTGGACGCCACTGGACACAAGGGGGCGCCCTTCCAACCTTCTCAGTGTACATGTGAATTGACTTTCTTCAGAGTTAGACTTTAGGTCAGACACCATGAGTGACAGTAACATGACACTAAATAGTGAGCTCTTTATTGTCTGTAAAAAAGCTGAGGCCTCATTGCTCTTCAGTCACAGACTGAGAAGTGAAGAAGGAAGTCATTGAGATTCATTGAGATTCTGCTTTAGACAGAACTTCAGACTTCTGCTGGATATTAGAGATATCTTATTCTGAAACTCAAAATATGTTAAAAATGACAAATATAGGATAAATTAGTATTACAATTACAAAAAACAAACACATTGATGCTTATAAAGGTTGAAGAAATATCAAAATATATTATCTGTTGTAGAGTCATGTTTGTCCCAGTTCCTCTGAGTCGTGGTGCAGCATTTCTAATTTTAACCCATTAAAGTGGTAATTATTAGCCAATATAAATGGTTCTAGTCAAACCAATTTACATTGGTTGCTTCCTATAGGGCCCAATTGGTCGAAATGACCAATTCATATTGGTTGGCCCTATAACCAAGCTATATTGGTTAAAAGCCATACCATATTAGATTGGTTGCTTTAACCAGCAGATCGGTTGGACACATATCTACCAACCAGATTGGTTAAATATGACCAATATTCTGGTTATATTAACCATTCTGTTTTAGGGTGTATGCACAGTGATCAAATGAAATAAAAGATAGCCTACTTTCTCTTAAGCCTGACAGCTAATGTATAATAATGATAATAGTAATAATAATATTAATACATTATAATAACACAGATTTTAATTTAATAAAAGATGGGAAGTGAATTTCAAAGAACTTATCAATAGACAAAAAAAAGGTGGTGAAATACTTTATAGCTTTTGGCTCAGGGACTATTTTGGCCCTCCAGTAAGCCGGCTGTACACCAGATGAGACGGGACACCAAAGAGAAGTGGCATAATGCTTGGGAGGAGATAACAGGGATTTAGCAGCTGGGAGTGGGTTACAGCTGTCAGCTCCAAACTTTAAGTTGACTAATTGGCATTGGAAGTAAATTCATATTTGGTGTCATACAGACTTGGTGCCCCCTCTTTTATTATTCATCCATACCAAAGGATCTACTTCGATCGGTGATGCAACAGAGAGTAAAAGATTTAGGATGTCCAAGGCAGTGCCACACCAAACACTTGACAAGATTTAAGTCGTCTCATGGGAATAAAGTTTCTCTGGTTCTTCTTCTGTTATGTAAGGTTAAGTGGGGTGAAAGCAATACTTTGGTAATCAAAGACAATTTACTTCACTATAATTTCAGCTGAGGACAGGAGTTCAGCACATTGTATTTAAGGCAGTTCAGAGAAGCCGGGCCGGAAAACACTTCCAAAGAGGAATGTGCCTGTGCGTTTGCTCAACACATTTGTGGTAATTACTTAAAAGAACTTTCCTACTTGTAATCGTTCTTGTTTTAAAATGAAAATTAGGTTGTACTGACTGCTGCTTGCACCCAGGCAATAAAAGCTTCTCAAGGCAGCAGACAAATGTAATTTTAAAAAACTTGTGAAGAATTTGCGTTAAAAAAAATTTAAGGCAGCATAGCGGTAAATTTGTGAAAGACTTGCCTGTGGCCGATTTGAGCGATGGCGTTCTCTCAAGACAAAGAGCACAAATTAAGTAAGAAAAGTGACCATATATTTTTATCCAAAGATGCGAAGAATAATAACTGACCCCATTTGGCACTTGGTTTTTCAATGATAGCACACATTACCTGCAGCGCATTCTCCCCCTATATTTAGCTGTCTATCCATCTACATTCATTTCAGAGCAGGGAGCTGTCTGCTTCACACACAGCCTCCTCCTAATGATCAAAGAGGTCATCTGTAGACTTTAGCTACACCTGTCACTCACACAGCACCGACTGTCAGTTACTGCCCAGCCCGTTCTGAAGCATATTGGAGATACAGCTTCAATATAGATACACCTTGTAGTTCAATATATACACCTTGTAGTTCGGCCAAAATGTTTGAGAATCTACCCAATCAACCAAGTCCATCGACGATCTTTGTAAACCTCTCCTCCAGCGTGGACAAACAGTAAAACATGGACCTGTGCAAAGGAACCTTTAGCCTGCAATGATAAGCATGTAGCTCCCAGACCAGAACTACAAGATCTTTCAGTTCAGATGGAAATGTCCAAAACAAACCTAGGTTTATCACTATTATCAAAGATCGTACTGAAATACATATTAAATGGTAAGTGGTCTCAATCCCATCTACATTAGGCACTCAACTCAAAGTGCTTTGCATCAAGGAACCACTCACCCATTCACCAATGTACACAAACATTGGAGGGAAGATTGATTAAGTTTCTTGCCCGAGGACACAACGGCAATGGCACCTGTGGGAGCCGGGATTCGAACGGCCAACCCCTCAGTTACAGGACGACCCGCACCACCATCTGAGCTGTTCTCAATTAAGGGACTAGAGATGGACTTACTGTAAGTTTTGTCCTTATACATTATTATCTTTTCTTGTGTATTTTGGTGAAAGTATTATAAATCATAATCTTAAACAACGTGTATTTTGCTAGGGTACGCCAGCATTGACTGTTCCCCTTCAAATTAGATATTGGCGCCCTTTGCGGTTTGCTTTTGACATTTCAATGGCTTAGTGGATTTTCTACGTCAATTTTCCAGGCTATTTACAGTCAATTACATTGCGCAGACCAACCAAGGAGAGCAGAATGGATGTGAATATTTAACAACTCTTTGTTTCCCTTCCTCCCGGCTGCGTGGTGCTTGCTCTAAGTCCCTCCTCTCAGCACCGGAGACGGATTGATAGATACCGCTACTCAACCGAAAGATTTGCCCCCCGCCGGCATTCAGCGTGTCTGAACAATGCATGCATTCTGGCACTGCCACTAAGTATTATGATAATGTACTGCTTAGCTAAACGGCCCATGTTAAACTGCCTAACCTGGCTGGGCAACACAGTGGTCCAGCAATAGTGTCAAGTCATCCCCACTTGCTGCAAACTGTTCAGCACCGCACACACACACACACAACGCAATGTCTAACTACAAGGTATAATCATCCGCACAGGCAGGGGATCTGACGAGTGACAGAGCGCATCGGCATTGTGGTGCTGCAAAAATTGGGAAAAAAGCGAAAACTCCCAAGACAACCACGAGTCCCCGGAGATCCCAGAAATGCCCAAAGTTAGAATTCGGCAAGCACAAAACATCTGCTCTAATTCATGCATTATAATCCACATGAATTAGTCATGAGCAAACACGCCATATTTTGATCTGCCTTTAAGACTATAATTATGTTGTAATTCTCTGCGCGCAAAAAGTGTGTTGGAAAAAAGGTATTACTTTATATTACTTCGCTCCATCTGGTTAAAACTAATAATCTGAATTTAAAAATATGCTTTAAATGCAGGCACTAAAGCTTCATGAACTTGATGTTTTTGGATAGCACAGCCAAGCTCATTACAACCTCCTACTCTTATTACACTTATATGTTTGTGTTACTGCTTATGAAGAAAATGTGGATTCAATCTGTGATAATGTTATCTGCTGCCTCCAAGGCCTTTATCATAATAGCCTTCCACTGTGTGCCGGCGTATTAAGCATTTCTCTCAACAGTGAGGTGCACTGTAAGGCACAAATATGCAACAGTTCTGTGGTTTGTATTACTATCAATTTTCTGAATCACACAAAGAAATGCACTGGGCTTTTGTTGCTTCTGGGAGCATTACCCCAGTCCAGATGACTGAGGATGAATACAATAGCCAAACTCTTATGAAACACTGGAATTATTTTAAACAAAAAATGTTTATCACAGCAGCAACAATGAATTAAAGCTACTTCTTTATTACTGTTTAAGATTATCTTCGAAAAGAAGTATTATTGGACAAATAGACAGAAACTTTTTAGCACTGTACTGTAATACATGGAAATTGCATAGAATAACCATGGCACCTAATAGTGTGATAACATAGCAATTATGGTAAATACACTGAAACAGGAAACATACTTAATCTGTTTAATAGTGAAAGGATGAATCACTGCCCTAACCCGATGTGAAGACTATAAATTACCAGAACATGGCTAGTATTTTCTCGACTGCAAAATGCATTAAGCTACGATGCAATTTACATCCTATTACCATGTTATTACTGAGCTAAAAAGTGCAACAGAAAAAGAAATGACAGATATGCAAAGGTATGAGGTAACAGGGTAATTGTTTTTGATTGTTTTGTTTTTTCTGCTCTCTGATTTACGCATCTACATTTATATAATATGCAAATACATTTGACTCAATAAAAGTTGTCCATCATAGTTACAATGACTTTTCGCATTGCACAGTTAGGCCCATGAAGTTGGTACAACTGTATAAGCGTTATTATAGTTTATTATAGATAAACCATTCAAATTGCTGGGGGGTTAATTCATTTTCGTTTGGTATTTGAATCTTGTTATTTTGAGTATACTTTAAATTTCATTAGAGGGCTTTTTTAAAATCTTCCTCTCTACTCCTTCTGCTCACTTTCCTCCACAGTTAATCCCATTTTCTTACTATGGTATTTGCATGCTTCATGCAGGTATCACACACTGATACAGCGAGAGCTATGAACATAGTCGAGGTAAGTGGCCAATAAGAAAAACTCATCCATGTAATGCATTTGTGAAATTTTATTAAAAGTGTGCATGTCTGCTCTCCCAAAGTGACTTTGAATGTCACGCAGGATGAAGTGGGCATAATGCATACATCAGAGGGACCTTGGAGGAGCATGATTGGAGCAGGCAATGCATTCTGGCTTTGGAAAAGGATTATCCTACTCGAGGTACACGTCCTCCTTCAAGTGTTGACATTCAGGGATGCTGGAGGACAGGCGTAAACAACAGAAACATGAGGAGTATTGTTTTAATCGATCATGGGACTCTGAGGAGCAGAGCAGTGGTATAAAAGAAGTAGGCAGACATGTGGTGGTAGTTGGAGAGGAACAGGTGGCGCATGAAGACCTTCAGGGTCCGTGCACACACTAGAAAGCCAGACTGAGGCTGTTTCTCCCTCAAGAACGCTTGACTCAGGCAAATCAATAACATCATGAACTATGGCCACTGACTTACATGTCATACGTAATTTGCCTGCTTTCTGTATAGATTATTTATAAGTAGTCGAGTGACGGTAAACTCAGTAAATAGGCCTATTACTGATGCATGTTTTATTATACTTTTACACTTTCATTGAAGAATAAAAAAGTGGTATTAAAGTGAAAGTGCCTGACTACAATAACAGTTGCATCTGTGCAATAAGATTTGTGACTGAGGGTTTGTGCAAAAGCAAAGGTATTACACAAAATAGCCATGGCTACCAACTGTTGTATTAGGCGTAATAAATGTCTGTTACGGAAAAGGCAACCATTGCAAAATATTGGTTTGTTGTTTAATCCAAATTCTATTAATTTCAAATAAAAAAGTTTTTGAAGTGTTTCGCAGTCCTGTGTTTTAGAAATTTTAGAACTTTAAACGATACCACTGTCAAGGGAAACAAAGCCACTATTCTTTATTATAAGTGCTGAGAGAAATGGCCCAGCTGTGATCTTTCACTAATAACTACCCCGCTCTGGACCTAAAGGGGATTTGACAGGACCAACGAGGAGATAGCCTGCTGGATGTCAGACTCTGCCATTATCCCGCTTTGTACTTCCTGACTGCACGCCAGCCGCCCACGGAGCAGCCGCGTTACAATGCAGCTGCCATGTAAACACTATTTTCCAACACTAATGACGTGCTAAAGAAAGTGGGCTAGCGAGCCAGCACATGTACGGCACGGCAGCATGCAGGCAGCGGGGCTATAGCGTCCACGCGTGTCCCGCCCCCTTCCTTCCCCCTTAACGGGAGCCAATGTAAACACACAAAAGCAGCTGTAGTATTCACATGCGCGAACAATTAACCCCACTTCACTTCCACGTGTGAGGAGGAAGTGCCCCGGTCAAAACATAGCCTATGTGACAATTACTGTTATGGCTAAAGTAGGGGAGATGTAGCGTAGCGGACCAACCTTTATGCATTCCCGTGAACCTGTCTTTCAGTACAGTGAGTTCGTATATCTTTCCGAATTCCTCAAAGAGCGGTTTGAGGTCTTTTTCCTCCAGATTGCGGGGGATTTGGCCGATGAAAAGCTTGATGGCGTCGTGGTCCTTCATGGGGATGGTGTTCTGGCCGATGGTAAGCCCGTTCATCCTGCCGGCGCTGTTCGTGGTGCTGAAGCCATTCTCTTGCTGCACTCCGTTTGCAGTGACTGTAGCCATCTTTCCTCAATGGGGCCGGCTCTCTCCACTCTCTCTCTCTCCACTCTATCTCTCCTCCTACCCCGTCACTCCTCACAACTGCACAGCGCACACCCCCTAGTCTCCTCGTTATATGTCCCCCTTCCTCCTCCCTTCGGCTCATCCGTATCCTTTCCTTCTCTCCTTTTGAAGCAAATTCCCTTGTTTAGTCCCGACCACGGGCGCCTTTATTATTAAATTTTTTTTCCCGGGTCTGTGCGTTTTAGTGTGTTTTCATCCTCTTTTTATAAGTCCAACCCCACCCCGCCATCCACCCACCCCGTCCCATCAGTTGCCACACTGGCTGTGACGTCACTCGTACTCCTCAGATGAGGCCCCGCCCACTTGGTATAATAAGCGGCGGCTTGACCAATGGGAGCGAAGCAAAGGCTGAAGACGCCACAGGACAGAGTACGAACGCAAACATTAGTGTGGAGTGGAGAGCTCGGAGCTTATAAATTCCGTGTTACTATTTTAGAGCTTTCAAATGTAGTATAGGCCATTAAATAACAACCCTTCTCCTGTTATAGACTGAAGGCAAATGATTTCAATGTTAATGCCTTCCATTATTTTCTACGCACCACTGATTTTATGATGCAGCTTGCTGTTGTGTAAATAATTGCCTTCATTATGCCTTTCAGTTGATCGAGAAGTCACTGTCAGACACAGGAGTATGACAGCAGGACCGTGAGCCCACAGTAGTAGCAGCTATGATCAACACAGCTGTGGAGTTGTATAGAAATGTTCTCTATAGCGACAATTGTCAAAGCCAGTCCTCAGGAGCCCAGGTCCTGCTGATTTTCATTCGAACAATCTAACGGGGACTATTTCTCACCTGGGATAGCAGGTGAACGCTATTAACTACCCAGGAGGTAGAAAAGCAGAGCTCCTTTGGGGATTAGCTACGTGTGAAATCATCAGCTTTGTCGCGTGGTTATGTACAATTCCCACGCTTATTTCAATGAACCTTTTGGCCATATATATTGTTTAAGTCTTTTAAAACTGCTGTAATGTTATATGATTATATTACATATTCTGTTGCTGATGTGGTTTGTTTTTTTGCTGGCCTTTTGTGTATTTCATGTCAAGTTATTTTTCTCTTTTACAAATCATTGAGAGGGAGACTGCAGCACAGTAAGGTGCACAGATCAAAAGCATAGTGGAGTGAATAATTAAAAAGATAGCAACATGCTGAGAAGAAACGTGTAGCAGCATCAATTTGGCTCTTTCAAAACAAATGTACTTGTTTTAGCCCTCAATATTTGATGACAGAAATATGTTTAGTGGACAAACAGAACTTTGAACCGCTCTGGCTGAACACTCACTATTCAGTGGCCGTTTCGCTGTCCATGGTGCTGAATGTACACTTAAGATCCTCTCGAGCTGAGTAGACTTTTTTCAGTTTGTTGTCTGGGACAGTTAAGCTATGGTGTAGCTAAAATATAAATAAATGACAATAGATTTAGTAACAATTACCTGTATGGGCCTTTAGATAATATTAAAATAACACACATTCCAGCAGCCAAATGAACCATTCCTCTAGGTGATGTCTGCCAGACTTTGATTCTTTCTCTCTCAGTCCCCATGCAAATTTGACATTTGCAAGCCTTTTGTTCGACTTAAATAGTGTCCCCATATCAGTGAACAGCATTATCTATCACAACTAGACATCAGGGTGGCCACCTCTCCCCAAAACATTCCCTGGTATGATAAGCACGCACATTTATCAGGTGTCATTCCTTGGGGAATTGGACATCATGCTCACCAGTCTACTGTTGAAGTGTCCTGGTGCAATTTGGTTCGGATCTTGTTTAGCTTTTGATGGATTACACACTTCTTGTTCTCCGTGTGTGCACCGGTTTGTTAACCCCTGGTGTCTGTCAGAGGCATGTGCATGTGGGACAGTCGAATTTCGAGAGCTAACAGTAACATCTGGCAGGGTGCTTTGCTTTGTGATGAATATTTATTTAACTCCGATTTAATCATGTCTTCACAGACCTTCTTATCCAATGTCCTGCCGAGCTTCTATTATGAATGGAAATCAAAATTACAATGAGTGTCCCTTGTTGATACCGCATGTGCTGTTCCTTCCCAATTCAAAGACACAGCTAATTTAACTCTAGTGTTGTGTATTGGCTTGGAGATTTTCTTTATCCTGGTTTTTGTCATCTCTCAGCGGAAAGCTTGCCGGCACAGCTGTGTAGACTTGGAAAGTACCTGCCAAAAGGAAAAGCAAGTACCACATGATCTCGTCAATTATTCCTGTGTGTAAGCATCCTCTTTGTTCCAACATGGGCAGGCGCAGCGGAAAGGTTGACAGGATACCTCTTCTTGTCTCTGCCAAGCTCAACACCTGGATGGTTGCACAGGGCACCTTTGTCGATCCTTGTTCCCAGACAAAAGGACTGCATGTGTCGTTCGAGCTGTGATTTAAAGAGCAAGTCAAAAGAATAATGTCCCTCGAGGATGTTTCTCACCTAGAGACACATTTTATACTAATTATTTCTGGATGAAAAATCCTATGAGATTCCCCCCCCCCCCCCATTCTTGCCTTAAAGCAGGGATACTTGATATTTCAACAGCAATATGGCGTACCAGAAGGAAGGATTAAAAATATATATATATATTAAAATGGGGATATTGGACATATTTGGACCCCACATACAGTAAGCCTTGTTGCTGGATTTCCAAAGTGGGATTTGCCTTTCACTGCGGGTTGTTAGATTATTTCAAGACACAATAGAAATATACATACACAACACTGTATTTAATGTACTTTTAATTAAAAGCTCTATACAGCATTATTGAAATTAGAAATGAACAAAGTCAAATGCATGTTATTGGGTTGCCAAATGAAGTTAACACAAGTGCCGACCACATTTTACAGTAAGTATTTTAATAGCTGTTCTTGAGGTCTACAAGCTTGGCCTTTCCTAGAGGGTTTGGATTTCCATTGTAATCAATTAATTTTGTTGTCCCTGGTCTAAACACCTCAACCCCATTGCCCCAGCATTGAACAGAGCTGAATATATTGTTCTCTGTGGTATTCTTCATATGTGTGTGTATGTAAAGATGTTTTTTTGTTATAGTATTTCAATTGCCTAATGATACCGGTGTGCAAATCTATAAGCAAAGCTCGTAACCACCAACCTCTAGGTAAACATTTCATTTCAACATAATATTCATCCATTCTAATAGAACATGTAAGGTTATTTCTGCCTAAAAAGAATCAAAATGGGAAGCTGCGCTAAATGTGTCAGCAACCACATTTCCATTGGGGGGGAAAAAAGAAAACACATTTATAAGCATTTCACACAATTCAGCTACTATTTTCCAGTCATGAGCTGGCACCATTGCTGTTTTTATTACGGAAATTATTCACACCACTGTCAAGGTGACTTGTTCGAATGTCACAGACACTCCACTTGAAAAAGCTACCAAAATATAGTCCCTTGAAGGAGGCAAAATCACTGGCATAAGTCAGGCATCGTGGCTAACACCCCGGTGCCATGCACAATACTGTGCGTTCATTATCCCATTAACAGGGTATATGCGAGGGGCCAAGTGGAACGTGGTCATGTATGAACATTTCTTACTGTCTGTTTTGTATGTGAGCGCGCAAGAGGAGCAGCTATTGATATTCATGGCACAGGCCGTACGAGGTGTGACAGTAGTTTTTGTGAATGTGTGAGTGTATATGGTAATGCTGAAGCAGACTGGAATCTCAACCATAGAGAGCTGCTCGCCAAGAAAGGTGCCCACAACATCCCCCACCTACACAGAAACATTCAATCATACACTATCATTTTCTCTTAAAACACAATTTCCTTGCCAGTTCATTTGTTTCAGCGCTGTGGGGGAAAATGTGCACTGGCACCACTTGCTACTAACCTGAGTAAAAATCTGATGAATTAAGTTTTTCATAATGAAAAGGTGTGTTCTGTTTTGTAGCTTGATGTAGTATATTGGAATCACACGTTCTCTGCTGCACACTTAGCATCACTTGTTATGCAAAGTAATGGCTAAATGAGAGAAAAACAAATCAGAGGTCACGGAGAGCGCAATGAGTCATCGGCTTTCTGGCAGATAATGAATCCCACAATGCACTGCGGCGGGCCTCCCCAGAGTACTGCTATGTTGGGTTTACATCCTCTGCTTTTTGCATGTAAATGTACAATTTGGTTAGCATTAACTGGGAAGTGACTGTGTTGCTGGCTTTTGCTTGAGGGGATGAAGTCAAAAGTAGTTTTGAGGTTTGGGCATTGAGGTCAAGGAGGGGAGCGCATGAGTAAACATTGTCCTCTGCACATTAGCAAACATGCAGATGTGAGTATAGATAGAGAAACACTATGACTTTGTACTCTCTCTGCTTCGCACATTTTAACTGTACTGGCACAAACCCTAAAACCTGTCATCAAATTTACAGAGTTGGTACTTTGTAGGATTTTAAACAATGTTAGCGTACAAGGACAAAGAACATATATATATTTCCTTCCAATCAGCCCGTATCTACCTTAGAAGTCAGATTTAAATAGTGATGCATGCAGTGCAGAAAACGCAGTGTTGAATGCAATTGATATATGACTAAATGTGACATTCTTCTGACACTTTGCTTTCAACGTGTCGAAGTGCTCTGCAAAATGAATAGAGTTCATTGTGCTTTACAAAAAGGTATAATAGTGGCGTACACGCTCTCCGCCCACCCCCCTTCCCTCTGGCTGTTGTTTCGATGTCAATTTTCTGTCATCCTTGATTCCTCTTTTAAGCACCTGTCTGTCTATGAGCACATCATGCAAAAGGCCGTTTTCCTCAATTTACCACAAATCACGGTTAGCATTTCACAGCTTTATTAAAGGTTGTAGCTTCGCCATATCTGACTTTTGATGTAAAATGAATCAAAGTCCCCCCCTTTCAAAGGCAATGGGAACTTGAATTGTTTCATGCCCCATTCTTTGATAAAGTTGACCTAGTTTTTGTCTTGCAAATGTTTGAAAAGTTTCCACACAAACTTGCGTGCATGCACAAGCCGCACACAACGCTCTGTCGGCAAGCCTAAGAAAGTTCAAACGCTGGTGAGGCAGACAATTACATAACAGTTAACTAACAAAGAGCGTGCCTCATTAGATTATACTGTGGAGCTTTACTGCATTAGGAGGCAGGGGGGATGTGAAGGAGATGAGGTCAGGAGACGATAGGATCTTGGTGAGCTAAGGACAAGGTGATTTGGACTGTATGGGTTTTAGCCAGGAACTACAAATATAAAATAATCTCACATGTACAGGATCGCACCATTGTACTAAAATCCTTTGTTATGGACATGCTTAATCAGTTTTATTTGTTTGTTTGCTGCTTTGCTTATTTATTATCGCACACACCTTCATCTGGTTCCTTATTTGCTTTATGAAACACAGTGTCAATACTTACAGTTCTTATGTACATGTCATTTAACTCATGCCAAGTGAATATGTGTATGTATGGTAGTCCGCAGTGGTTTGGATCTGCAGTTGTCCATATCTACAAATGTAGTCCTCCTAATCCAAACAGAGGAGCTACTGTGCACTTCTGAAGAAATAGTGCTACAGTAAAGCAACTAGTGCTGGTAGGGGGGGAAAGATTTTGGAAAATAAAACTCCTGTTGGTTCTTTGTGTACTTTGCTTACATTACATATTATGGTACAATAGACTACAGGCAAAGCCCTGTTGCATCTTCTCCCCGCTGCATATCACATTTATTGCAATATAAATAACGGAACATCATCATAGAGCAATCAAATCTTACAGTTCTGTGTACGGCGAGATGAGCTGATAGCCCCCTTGACATGAGCTGTACTCAAGTAAGTCGTTTGAAAATTCCTTTATCGCTTTGTCAGTTAGGGCAGCGCAATAAGGACCATAACACAAAAGCGCAGTGTAGCTTTGCAGTGATTAATATGTCTACACTACATGCAGCAGCCATGATATAAATGTCCTTTATTTGACTACACTCAGACTGGAAGATTAAAAGCCTATGCAAAGACAAGATAATAGCTGTCGACTATAAAAACGATATTGGCATCTCAACAGCTTGCAAAAAGACATTTTCAAAGCCGTATTGTCGTGAGTGCTTTAAAATAAGCACCCCTTACAGCGTGCCATTACTAACAATAACATCGCCACAATGTCATCTGCATCTGAAAACATCCGAATGGAAAGCGCTGGTACAATTTGCGGCGGGGAAGCTCTGACAGATGTTTATATGTAAAATTAGAGAGGGAAGCGTTGATGTGCTGCAGTGTCCTTGGAATTCATAGTAACATTTTTTTAATACCTAAGCTCAAGCATAGCCCCCCTGAAAGCACCATTAACATTATGGAAATTACAGTCAGTTATCTGTTCATAATCATCATGACACAATAAAAAAAATCTAATCGTGAAAGTGCTCGATTCAAAAATGGGTTTAGCATAATGTCACTGCGGGCTCACATTAGAAAAGTAATGTTCCTGGTAGACAATTCTTTCTATTTGAGATTTTGATAACTTACAGCGTTTTGCAGGAGTAAAATATATGGGTATAACTTGGAGTATTATGGCATATGCAGAGGAATTTGGCTGTAGTATATTTGTTAAAGAACAGAAGGGGTAAATTAATTATACTGATGTATTTCGCGCACACTACTCAAAAACAATTTTGCTTTCTCATTTGCATGTACAGTAAATGAGAGCCACTTACAATGTGATTGGCTACATCTGTTGAGAAGCCTTATTATGAACACATATAGTTGTGCCATGCTATACTTGGATTGTGGTTGTGGAAAAAAAGACAAAGGCAACGCAAAGTCAATGTAGAATGAAGACATCCCATTACATGTATGTACTGTACATTATGGAAAACAGCTATCAGTACCATAGAGGGTATGAGGCACGGGAAGAGCAACATATTGAGTGGTGGCATGTCCTTGTTGCGTATTTGTGCAATATCCATTATGTGTTTATTGAAGTGGTATATTGCCAATCAAAAATAAACAGCAGAATATGAAAGATTTGATTAAAGCTTCACAATGTAGTGAGTTTTTCCTTACAGCCAGACTATATGAAAGCAAGAAAATGGTCGGTGAGCTTGACTGACCAAGGCAAGAAAGTAATGATGGAAGAGAAGATCTTCAAACCAGCTGCCTGAGAAGTATCAAAGGGGTCAAACAGCTTAATGGAACAGCTTAATGTTCCACAGGTAAAGCTGGTGTAGCCTCTGTCTGATACAAAAGCGAACTGAAGCTCAAACTAACCATGATAGGAGTAAACAAAGAACGAAGATACACAAATGCAATCATGCCTCTGTTTTGAAGCATTACGACCCATTCTGTACATATACTAAAAGAGTCATTTGAGGACACTGCCTCCAGCTACACAGCACACAGCTCCTCCCTATAGTCTAGAGCAAAGCTTAGCCTCTTTCTGCCATTGTCACACTCGATGCACTGCTCCCTAACAGCCAGCCCTCAGTTCCCATCACACGCAGCAACACAGTATCGCACAGCATCCAGTCAGCCAGTGTTAGCTTCTGCTGGGAGGCCCTTTCTAAAGACTGCATTTTGGTTAGTGGTGATGTAAGTCATAGAGACCGTTTGATTAAGGCAGAAAGTATGTGGTGGCTCTGACAGGCCGTGCTGGGCTGAACCGGAGCCGCCTTCAGCGGCAGCAGAAACATACATTGTTAATAGGCGTCTTTATGTCAGCACACAGTTGTCATCACGCTCTATTTTTACTTTGGTGGAGGCCTGGCAGCATCAGGGACGTGGCATTTGAAGTTGACTCATACAAACGGCACGGCTTCACAGAGCCTACACAACAAGCTGTTCACTGGCACGTGTTGTTTTCCATCCAACAAAAGTGTTTAGAGAGGGCTGAAATAAAGTAACATCTTCTAAACTAAGTGCGGTTTTCATTAGCTTTTTGCACCGCATTGTCAACAGTGTTTGATTTCAACAGAGTTTCGTTTGAGCTCAAACTCAACACATCAAAACAAAGACATCTGCTTTACAAGTTCTAAAACCCTTGGAAGATCTGTTCCTGTTTGAGACCAAGAAAAGTGAAGACGTAAATACACTGTGAGGGAACACAAGTGAAGAGTAGTTTAGAGCAAAGAAAGTGAGTATGTTACACTTATCCTGTAGCCTGGCTAATGCCAGACTAAAATCACAATGATATTTAGTCTGGGGACCACCAATTCATTTTCTCGTAGGAGAGGTGTGGTTTACGATTGTCCATAGCCGTTTATTGGGCGCTACGAATGTCTCTCATGCGTCTGCACGTAGCCATAGCCAATCGTATCATGGTATCAGATGACGTATAACGTACCCGCTGTAAACTTTGAGCTAAACTATTTAGAACACGTTCTAAAGCTTGATCGAAAGATGGCGTCGCGTCTGCTGCTGTCATGTTGGATCCGTAAATAAACTTTTTTTTTTTTTAATCCGTTAACAAACTACAGCTTCCGTATGTCAAATAGCGCGTCATCGTCTTACCGTCCCTCCTCGTTCTGTGATTGGTCCCCAAATCCATGCGAAGAGTTCGGCCATGGTCCCCAGACTGTTGTGAAGTTCGAAAGGATTCGAGCGCACACAGCAGTCTGGCGTTAGCCAGGCTACTTATCCTGCTCAATTTTGCATATAACCAAATGATATTCACTCATAATTTTCTGCAATGAGAAATAGTCACAAACTTAATATAAAATCATCCTTAAAATAACACATAATGGAGCTTTAACCCTTTGCTCATGTTTTTAACATTCTGTCTATCTTCCCTTTCAAAAGCTCAAAACCTTGTGTTCCGCCAGCTATTATATGAATTATCATTACAATTATTACACACTACTTGCTCTACAGTTCCAGACAACACACATTTTGTCCAGGCCTTGGTTGTCTCCATTTAACTCATCCATCATGTGGAGCAGGTGGGCCGCCTCACCCGGGGACCGTCTCCAGATCCGAGCCAGAGACATAGGTCATGGGCATTGACCTGAGCATTAGCCTACTGAGTCTGGGACATGTTTCTAATGGTGGTGTCAAAAATTAGTAAAGTCTTTCACTCTAACAAGCACCGAGTTAAACTTGTGACTGACTAATGGTATGAAATAAAATAAGAATGCATTTACGCTATGAATAAAGGATGGAGAATATTAGAATAAAAGCACAACTACAGACTACAATAACTCAGAGGTTAGAGGATTCAAACTTGAGACTCCAGCTCTACTGGTACATACAGTCATTGTGCCCTTGGGCAAGACACTTTACTCAACTTGACTATCTGTGCACACTGCTGGATGAAAGACAGTGTGTTTTATGAGTGCAAATCTATTAAACTAACTGATGTCTAGGATCCTATGTGGTGTGTCATTTGTGTTCATAACGTACACTATCCCAATGACATACAGTGGGAGGAAAAAGTGAGTATAGGGCTGCAACTAACGATTATTTTGTAATCGATTAATCTATCGATTATTTTTACGATTAATCGAGTAATCGCTTGGCTGTGAATTGTGTAGAAAAATTTACTTTTTCATTTTTTAATCACAAAAAGCTAAAGTGGCAGCACTTGAGGACGTATTGATGGCGTAAACTTAAAGTAAATGTTTGTTGGAGGCTCTTGGCGCTAATTCTGCTTTCTGATTGGATGAGACACAGACGGATATTCATGAAATTTACAATGTACAAAACACTACAAACCCCAACTATAAAAACAAAGTAGGTTTTCATCAAAAATACTACATTTTCATGTCATTTTTGCTCCATTTGAGTCTGTGTGAACCAGAAAACGATTAATCGATTACTAAAATAGTTGTCGACTATTTCAATAATCGATTAGTCGTCGATTAATCGATTAGTTGTTTCAGCCCTAAGTGAGTACACTGTTTCTTACATTTCTGCCTAAATTTGTCATAAAATGTGGTCTGTTTTTATTAAAATCACAAGAATGAGTAAACAGTGTCTGCTTAAACCAATACCACTCAAACATTTACATGTTATCATATTTTTATTGGCCATAACATGTAAACATTCACAGGACAACATGGAATAAGTAAGTGAACCCAGTAATCTCGCTGAACAGCAGCAGTTTTGTAAAGAGGAATGGTCCGAGATTCATCCTGATTGTTGTGCACGTCTAATGTGCAACTACAGGAAACGTCTGGATGAAGTTATTGCTGCCAAAAAACTGCTATTTAATACAATGGTTCACTTACTTATTCCACGCTCTCCTGTGAATGTTTACAAGTAGCCAATAAAAATATGATCAGATGTAAATGTTTGGGTGCTATTAGTTTAAGTAGACACCGTTTACTCATTCTTGTGATTTTAATAAAGATCAGACCACATTTTATGCCCAATTCAAGCAAAATTCCAAACGGTGTACTCACTTTTTCCTCCCACTGTGGACAAATAAAAAATAAACCAGTACTATTCCATGCAAATTAATCCTGCTAAGTTCTATTTGAAGACCACAAATCTGCACTACCGTTTGAGACGCTCTGTGGGTGAAAACGTGGCAGAGCGTCTCTATTGGCCCATGATAAATTACATTCATTTAACTAGTGCCCCGGCTATAGATTCAACAGAGCAGGCTCCTCTCCTCAGTCACTATACGGCCTCATATTTCTGTGCTCTGTGTGACTCAGCTTGAGTTTACACACAGATCCACCTTCCTTCAGAAGTCGGAGGACCTCTGGGGCTCCACATAATATTGTTGTTTTATACTTATTTTCTAAGAATTTTCTTTTCCCAATAGTGTGCTTCCATCCAATATAGTGCTGTTTATTGCGCTGGAAGGACAGGAAGCGTTTGTTTTGCAGTCTAAAGGATGTGTTTTGTGTCTCCAAGCAGTCAAGGTTAGGCTCCGAATGCTGCACTCCGAGATGTTTTCCTAGAAAACTTTGTTCTTCTTTATGAAACCTATTTTACATTCCTTCATCTGCATAAGTGAAACATAGAGGTTTAAATTTGTCTGTCACAGTGCTAAATGACTTGCTAGGTTTTTTGTGTGTGTGTGTAATAGCGCACCTTGGCAGAGCAGCAAATTACAGACATGATGAGCTAATGTTGACCTTAGGCTACTTAGGCACTTTACAAATAACATTTACTTACAATTATGTAAATGGTTCCTGAGCCGGCGCACTGTATACTGCACAACAATGACTCAAACACACACATCACTCTAAAAAACGGGGAAAGCAATTACCTCTGCCAAGGCATCGATCCTGTCTTGCAATGTAATGCCCATACCTGGATTTGGTTAAAGATATAAACATAAATAATAAAAGTAATAATAATCTCTTAAATAGCTAGTTATTTTTGCAACATACAAAATAGCCTAATAAAATAATGCAAATACGATGCAACATTCATTTTATTATTCCAAAGACGATGAGTTAAGAAACTTGCTTGACAATACCTTTCGAGATATAAACGCACCACGGTCCTGTCCTTATATACTTAGGTTATGAATCAAATCAACAAGTTTCCCAATGAACATTATTACATGAGATTAACTTTGTGCTGGTGTTGTACTGGAGTGAATCGCACGGCATTACGAATCACTGTCAAGTAGGCAGCCAGATTGCATCCACTGTCCCCCCCCCCCCCCCTTCTCCCTGATAGATGATTTGCAACAACACAGAGATAAATCTGCGTGCTATTTTTGGGTCGTGACAGCCTCTACCTGTATGCCGCCTGCCTGCCTGCTAGCCCACACCCAGACACTGACTGGCCTAATGTCTGGTCGCAGTGGCTTCCTTCAAGCGCTCCTGCAAGTTAATAAATCCTGGGCCATCTGCTTCCATACAGCCCCTTTCCATTACCTCCCTGGACCTCTATCTAATTAACTTTCCTCTCGGTGCCTCTTTGTGCCCATGTTCAAAGTGGGAAAAGAGAGGATAGAGAAAGTGAAAGAGAGGAAAGGTAAATTTGTTTAACCTGATGTTTTGAGGCAAAGTAAACAGTGCTGTAACCTAGTTAGCTACAATGCATTCTGTGTGATTCAGTAGCGGTGGTATTAATAACCATGTGAGTCTGAAGGGTGCTTAACCGTGCAATAAAGAGATGGGGCATCGAGTCGCACAATCCGGTTTTCGCTTTGGAGAGGGGCTCTAATTGCAAGCTTGGAAATCTAATGAAAATACTCCAAACAAATAACAAAGCCGACAAAGAAGGGTGTCTAAAGTAGAAAAAAGGGAGGGGGAGCAGAAGCTGGAGAGTATAGGAAATAATTACACCAATAAAGGTGTTTGTACAGCTATTAAAGGCAGTTAATGCTTTCCCGACAGTGAAAGAGCATTAATTCAATGTCACAAGGATAAGCCATAAAAATGTCAAGCATAAATTGGAAAAGGTATTTGAGATCAATAAAACAAGCGTCTATAGTAAGAAAAAGGAAAACAATATAAAGAGCTTTCGTGTGAGGGGTGCTTTAGGAAAAGATTTAAAAGCTGACCCAAGGGGACATGCAATGATCTTATTTCATCAGCGGATGGCTTTTTATCAAATAAACATCTGAGACATGTTTCCCTGCCATATATTTCATGTCCCTCTCTCGGATAAATGCCATTCTCCGGGGACAGAAATGTCAGTCTTTAGAAAAGCACCAAAACACTGGCATCGCCTACAGCCGCGGACACTTTTAACTACTTTTTGCTCTCACAATCTAACTGAAAGCATCAACCATCCAAGCCATTAGGGTGCCAGAGTGCCCCTGTGGTTTAGCCATTAGCCCATAATATATTGGCAACAACATGGCACAATGGCACTGCTAGATCAACATACATGCACTGCGAGGAAATGTGGCACATAAATAGCAAAGTGTGGAGAGCTTTTAACAGCGCCGCCGTACGCCATTGTATGGGACATGTAAGTTATGTGTCCACATTAGGCTGTAATGTCCCCATACAAGACGATGCCACTTTTCATGGCTGTGCCTTTGACTATTCATGGAAAAACACGAAGACAGCTGCAATGAGACGAGCTGCTGGTTGGGAGTCCAACTGGTAATTTTACATCTCCCGAGCCGAGCTAAAGCTTTATGTGGTTCTTTATTGGAAGTGGCAGATGTGTGACCCCAAGGCCCACAAATTCTATTCATAAACTACAATATGAATGCTTGGTTGTCAATATGAAAATAAGACTCTGTTACAAAGATACAGGCTTTCTACCCGGTGGCGATGATATTTCTGACACGTGTTGGAGGCATTCCCATTTGCATGAATCCTATGCATATTACATTGCTCCGACCTGTTGGCTACAGCGGGAAATTGTCATCATTGGTTGCAGGCAATAATAGTAAGTTACTGCTACTTGTCATATGCCATGCTGCTTCTGACATAATTTATGTGCATGGGGCCATTGTCTCCTGCACCGGGGGGCATTTTGTGTGCCTGAGATTTCACTTTATGACGCAAGGAGCAGCATCCAGCCATTCCAAATACCTTGCCACATGTAGCGCGCCTGCACCCTCTCTCCATGAAGTCAATGTGTTAAAATCTGTAAAACTTGTCAGGCTCCTGGTGAAATGGGACTGAGTAAGGAAAATACAAGCGATCTGGACGGTTGTAACCTCCGAGTAGCTCATCTGGAAGGGCATGTCCCTCATTACAGCTGTTTGCGGAGGGCTCGGGTTTTCCCCATCATGCTCCATGTCCTTCACTGGCGGCAGGTTCAGGGAGGCAGGGGAAGTCTCTGACATGACCTCGAGTGAAGTGTGCTTGTCGGAAACCACTGGAGATTCAGGATGGAGGGCGTAACCAGCAACTCACCGAAGAGGGAGAAACACATGCCTCGCAATCAGCCATGAAATGCAACCTGGCACCAATTGGAGCAGAGCTGCGGGGAGCCTCCATGGACCCCAGCCTGCTAAACAACAGGGAGGGAGAGATGGGCGCGGGGAGGGCTGAGGAGTAAAGGGGTATGGAGCGAGCTGCAGGGCGCGAGGTCATTCTACCTCACAGGCTGTTTTATTAATGTAATTAAACACGGCCAAGCTCTCTGGCTCCACTTCATGGCTGACCTCCACAGCAGTGGGGAAAGCAAGAAAGAATGGGGGAGAAAGGTATACGGATAACAAGGACATAAGATTGGCGGGATGAGCCCAGATGAAACAAGAAAGGACAGGCCCAGAAACCAGGAGGGATAAAGAGCTGAATGCAGCATGATGCCAGAGTGGGAGGCTGAGCGTGAGTTTTACTCTTCGAATGAGTCTGCGGGACAAGCTGACTGAGCCATGGAGGAGTCAAGGCCGGGGCAGACGAGAAACGGAGGTCAACGTGGGGCCAAGCACAAGCCTGTGGGCCCGGTGTGAGAAGTGAGGAATGTCATGTAATCATATTAGACACAGTTCAGCACGCTGTCTAAACACGGCTGTGTACTCAGCCTGCATAATGATAATGGTCTTTCATTTTTTTAATATTCCATTTGCTCTAATTGGGAACAAGAGTCCTCATATTAACAGTTAAAGATCAGTTAAACTGATGCTGAACTGAGACGGCTGCAAAATAGAAGTCCTTTTTCCCCCTATATAGATTTGACTTTACATATTGTTGAATCTATTTTCCCTCTGCGCCTGTAGATCAATTCAAAGTGTTCTGGCTGTTGCTAAGTGCATTTTGCAAATTCAATTGAGTTGAGTTTGCTGTAGCTATAAATGGCATCTTTATAAATTTTAATTAAAAATCAACTGGGTCCAAAGTTGAATTAATGAAATTGTTAATTATACCGCAAACTTAATAGTTCTTATTACTTTTTCTTATTAAGTTTTCCACCATTGTTTTTATGGCTCGATACAATGACAATAATTTGATTCTTCAAAACAATAAGTCTTTTTCACGATTGCAAAATGCTGTGTGTTTTGGTTGGCCGTTTAAGAGCCACACATCATGTACATGCCACTCAGAGTAAGACACAGATAATTAGGTGTAATAAAGTGCGATATGTGCAAACATAGCATCAAGTATACAATATGTGCTGCATCCAGCTTTAATTTATGGAGACAGTTGTGTCAGGGAGGGCATCTGGCATGAGAAAGCCATAATCAAATCATGAGGAGGCAGACTTACTGTGGCAATCCAAGAAGGAGAGGGAAAAAAACTAGAAGTAATAAAGACAAGTCAATCATTTAGAATCTAAGTTAATTATTCAAACTTACCTTGGCTGCACAAACAACTTTCTGTTCCAAAAAACTATGCGCAGAGATTTTCTTTTCAGTCTAATATCACAAAAGACACTCTTGCTGTGAAAACCGCTGTGTTCCCTCATGAAATTTTAACATTTAGTTCTATCAAACGCGGAATAAAGAGCAGGCTGGGGCTTTGGTAATGCAGGCTGTGTGATCGCGAGGGCATGAATTCCGCACTGTATATTTGACAGTCGGAGGCACACCCCATTGCCGCCCATTCCTCATCCCCGCGGCCCTACATTAGATGCCCTGTCAAAATAATTACATTTCTCCATATTAATTGATGACTTATAATGGAAATAAGAGCTGTCGGGGAATGCATCAAACTACAGCCATGATAATAGCAGCAGCAATAATGAAACAAATATCAAACGGACAAATGAGGGACACAATTGGACTTGACTGATGGGCGGCCACAAAGTGAGTGCAAGTGAGGGACAAAGAAACTATATTCATATATATTCAACACTTTTGCCGCGGATAATATGCTTAGCGGAAATGATTTCGTGAACTAATAAATCACGGTGTGCTTATTTCAACACACACATACGTATATACATAATCCATTAATCTGTCAGAGCTTTTCCCTTTGTAATCAGCATTTACACAAGCATAATAGCCATAATCTAAAAGCCCAATTTTAGTGTTGACGTAAAGGCTCATTTCTTTGTCTTCTTGGTTAAAAAAAAAAAAACACCGTCCTTTATGGGGTTTGTCGTCGCTTAGAAAGAATGTATGTCTAAATTTACAAGTGCTCGCCTCGTGTGCAGCAACGCTTTGTGGCCGTAATTGGTCATGTTGAAATGTGCAGGAATCATTTGTTGTGTTTAGAGTGCAAAACATGAATAGCCTCATTTGGATAACATTAAGCGAGAGATAAAGTTGTTTACAAATTAGTTAATGACAAAGTGATGCTGATTATAGTCCATAAAATTATATGTTCATTGCTGTAACCTTAAGTGGCAGAAAATATCACTCTAAGCACACAGTGTGCAAGCCGCAATAGTTTTTTAGATCTTTAAAAATGTGCACAGGGTGAAAGTGTTGGTCAGTAAAAAAGCCCATTTAAAAAGCAAAACAAACACCGATACAAGATAGTGCCAAAGGTACCAACTCAACAGAGAGGCTCAAAAGGCAGTAAAAAGCAGCAAAGTGCATTTAAAATTATTTGAAAAGCTCCTTGTCAGATTTTATATTCTGGTCAGAGTAATATCATTTAACAAACAAACATTAAAAAAGACTGAAAAGTAATTGGCAATAACATTATTAACTGTCAAAGAGCAAATAGGGGAATTCTATATGACAAACAATAATGGATGTCTTTAAGTGTTATGTAACTGGCTAATGCATATCCTCTTAGAGCACAGAAGTACTCCCATAAAACAAGTTGGTGAACATCTTGCGGGAAGCAGGCGACAAGGAAACAGTTTAGGAGTTATAAGGGCATCTGCTTGGCTCGCTTCCTCCTTCTTGGATCCGAAACTCTCCTTCTATGTTTTTGGCATCTTTTTCCTCAGCAAGACAGATGGATTCCCTTCTCCCTGGATAACCACCATTGCACAAACACACACTTTGATACCCATGCATGCCCGTATATTCGCACATATAAGGCACTGCACAAACTCCAGGTGCATGCAACTTACAGACGTAGTGACTTTGACAAACAAATGCACTCCAGCAGGCACGCGCTCATAATCTCCGAGCTTGGGAGACAGACAGCTGTGCAAACACACCCGGCCCGCATCCTTGCGATCCGAGTGCCGTTCCAACCACAACAGCAAATATTTTCACTGCATCTTTTCTATTTTTTTTTCCATTCTTCAATCAGAGGATGCGCCTGACCCGCAGAAGCATACACCGATAATACATTATGACTCATGCTAATAATAGTTATGATGTTAAGTACTATGACCACCTTTCTTGGAAGCCACATACATGCTAAAAACTGTTCCTTTCTTGCAAAACGTTTGATTCATACTGACCCATGCAGACTGGGAATAAACCCCAAGATCTGTATTTCTGGCGACGGTTAGTTGGTCTTTTTCCTCTTCCATATTAGTTTGGTACTGAGGTTTTCTATTGCCAGAATCCTACCCTGCAGACAGACTACGCCCTTTGTTACTTTACCCTCCACATTTTGACTACAACTTATTGGACAAATTGCTGCCAATACAAGTGTTCCCCTCCACTTTTGTTTTATGATAATGTTATGTGTGATACACTTGCTCTATACTGTCAATGAAAATGTTAAAGGAAATGTCACTGTAAATCAGAGGTGCCCATTAAGTCGATCGCAAGTTAACAGTAGATCGCTCAGGAACGCAGGAGTCTTATCTCTCCAAATAAAGTTTGTTGTCCTGCTTGCACTTGGGGGTAGCTTAATGTGCGGAACGACCACTCTGATAGATCCAGGTTACACACGAGAATGCACACATGCACACAAGTGCGAGCCGAGGAACACTGAAGCTGCGAGCAGATGACTGTCGTTACAATACATTTCAGACGCATTTTGGTCAATTTCCCGCTCTGTTTCTCTGCAACATGAACAAATAATCCAGTGGAAATTAATAACTTATCCATAGCGCAGGTACTTCGGCCATTGCTATGTTTTCTGATACTAATTGCACTCTTGTCGCAGAAATAAACGCACATAGTCACTCTACAGTTCTGATTGAGCGTTTGTCGGAAGCACTGAGCCTATCTCTGAATACAAAACCACTGGGAGAGATCTCAGTTTAAGCCACATAATGTATCTATCCTGGCCTTGTTGGGACTCAGTATTTCTTCCATTAGGTCTCCGGCGTGTCTTCGGAGGGACTGAGTGAGAACAGTGTGATTGAGTGCACAGGGTGCTGGCCGTCCTGCAGCATGGCGCGCTGAAACCGAGGTTAATTGGATTGTAATTAGAGCGGAGGTGATTAATTGATAGCATCTGTAAATTTGGATGTTTCCATTGTAAATGTGACAAATGAGAGCGTGGCAGGCCTGAGGATGAGATGGGAAGAGAGACGACTGAGGGGCGAAGGAGAGGGGGAGGAAGACATAAGGAGACATGACCAGACAATAAGACAAGAAAAAGACCAAGGGGTTGACAAACACTGTGTGGCAGATAAGATAATATGTCGTTGGAAATTGTACTGCAAATATAAATAGAACATTATTTTAACTTCTCCCATGCACCACACAGGTGAACCAGTGTATATTGTATTTAGAGCAGTGCTTGTATGTGTACCACAGTTTGGGCGGCACAGCAGGGCAGCAGATAGTGCTCGTGCTTCACAGCTAGAAGGTCCTAGGTTCGATCCCCGGCAGGACTGTGTGGAGTGTGGAGTTTGTTCTTGCCGTGGCTGCGTTGCCTGGAAAAAGTCCAGGCATCAACTACATTTCCAGAGTGGAACATAAGCAAACAAACACGAAGCGGAGTAAACCAATCAGCGAAGGCCAACAGCAGTGTTATTAGCTGTTCTGTGTTAATATTTGAACAGGCTAATGAATCACAAAACTCACCTACTATGATGTGTTTTTGTAGTTTACCGCCGATTGGAAAAAAGCTCCCTCTCCCGTGCACTGATTATGATTGAGGGGAGTTCCACATCCCAAGAGTGACGCTGCTCACAAACACGTGACTGCAAATAAACAAATCTGATTGTATCGTGAGTTTGGCAGCCGTGGCAAACCAGGCAACC
This sequence comes from Neogobius melanostomus, assembly GCA_007210695.1. Taxonomy (NCBI): domain Eukaryota; kingdom Metazoa; phylum Chordata; class Actinopteri; order Gobiiformes; family Gobiidae; genus Neogobius; species Neogobius melanostomus. The sequence continues at coordinate 4,812,567 of VHKM01000131.1, forward strand.
TCCCTCTCTCTTGGTACAGTTGCGTTTTTTGCCTTTTTCTGCGAACTGCATTTGTGGTTTCTGTGTTCCACATGGTTTTATTGTCTGCTTTTATGCGTCTTTACGGGGTTTGGCGGACTTCTTTTTTTATTGCAAATGTCCATAATGGTCCTGAAAAAGCTAGTCTGGCATGACCAGAATGATACCCCTCTGTATTTTAATGCAGGGGGTATCTGGGACCCACACTCTCGTTAGCGGCAGTATAGCCCGTGCAATCAAATTTGATTATTTGCAGTTCACGAGCAGCGTCACTCGCCGCATGGGAGAGAGTGAGCTTTTTTCCATTCTGAGGTAAACGACCAAAAATACGCCGCATTCCAAATTATTATGCAAACTGTATTAATCATTGTACTGTTAAGAGATTTGTGACTGATTCAGAGCACACACAGGTTTGAGCAGATAAAGGCACAATGAGGACGGTTTCTGCCAGACAAACACATCAGCTTAAGAGAACAGCTGCTACAAAGCAGCAAACAAGGTGTAGGACCCTCCAGAGGCTTGCAGTTGTGCATAGACCGTATATCCGCCTCCCCTAAACTGTTAATTGAATCCTCATGAAAAGAAACGGCTGCAGTGGCCCAGAAATACATGAAGACTTATTGTCAAACAGTCTTGTTCACTGATGAGTGCTGTGTAACCCTGGATGGTCAGATGGATGGAGTAGTGGATGGTTGGTGAATGGCCACCATGTCCCAACAAGGCTATGACATCAGTAAGGAGGGGACGGAGTCATGTTTTGGGCCAGAATCATGGGGAGAGAGCTGGTCGGCCCTTTAGGCTCCCTGAAGGTGTGAAAATGACCTCTGAAGAATATGTGGAGTTTCTGACAGACCACTTTCTTATATGGTACATAAAGAAGAACTGTACTTTCCCTAACAAAATCATCGTCATGCATGACAAGCACCAGGTCATATTGTGAAGAATACCTCTGCATCATTGGCTGCTATGGGCATAAAAGGAGAGAAACTCATGATGTGGACCCCATCCTCCCCTGACCTCAGCCCTATTGAGAACCTTTGGAGCATCCTAACGCAAAACATCTATGAGGGCAGTTTTCATCCAAACAGCAGCTCTGGGAGGCTATTCTGACATCTTGCAAACAAATCCAAGCAGAAACTCTCCAAAAACTCTCAAGTTTAATGGATTTAAGAATTTTGAAGCTGCTATCAAATAATGGTTCTATGTTAAAATATAACTTGACCTGTTAAGATGTTTTTGATTCAAATAGCATTTGATTTCAGTGAAAATGACCTAATGCTGCAAATTCAACAAATGACCATTTTCAGTTAATTACAACCTTTACAATGTATTGAAACTATGATTTGCGTAATAATTTGGAACAGTAGATTTTGAGTTGTTTACTATATATATATATATATATTTTAAATACTATTATTACTGGGAGGTTTTTCAATAACATTCTCCTCTAACAGCTAAAGACTTGAAAATTATGCTGACTGTCATTTGAGTTGATATTTTAGAAATCTTGGAAAGATGTCATTAGCATAATAATTTGGAACGCGGTGTACATTGATAGTAGGCGAGTTTCGTGATTCCTAATCCTGTGCGAATATTAACGCAGAACTGCTAACAATGGCGCATCAACGGCAGATGCCCGCCCCTCACTGATTGGTTTACTTCGCTTCCTGTTTGCTTGCGTATGTACGGTTGTGGAAATGCAGTTGATGCCACAGTCTCCAGACTCTATCACTGGTACAGCAGTGATTTAGTCTGGATTCCAGGCCAGCAGCTTTTTGAAAGTAAACAGGCCTCCTCCCATAGGACATGCCTGGAGCACCTCCTGAGGGAGGCGACCAGGAGGCATCCAAAACAGATGCCCTAGCCACCTCAGCTGGCTCCTTTCAACGTGAAGGAGCAGTGACTCTACTCCGAGCTCCTCCCGGGTAACTGAGCTCCTCACCCGATCTCGAAGGGTGCGCCCAGCCACCCTGCAAAGGAAGCTCATTTATCCGCGATCTTGTCCTTTCGGTCATTACCCAAATCTCATGACCATAGGTGAGGGTGGGAACGTAGATCGACCGGTAAATCGAGAGCTTTGCCCCCGACTCAGCTCCCTCTTCACTACAACAGTCCGATACAGCGACCACATCACTGCTGATGCCACACCGAACCATCTATCGATCTCACGCTCCATCCGTCCCTCACTTGAGGCAAGGACTCACACATTTCTTCTTCTGAAACACTGAAGAAGCACAAAGAGCCCCCCACAACTGCAGCACAGTGTAAGCGTCACAAGAGGCGCTACAGGAAGACGCACAAGGAGAAGATGGTTAAAGACTGTTGTGGAGCGGAGGGAGCTGCGCAGGAGAAAGAGGAAGGATGAGGGGGAGGAGCTGACCAGTGCAAGACACCGCACTCTGAAACAGGGACAAACCCAGGAGGCGGTGCACCGTTTCAGAGGATCAGAGGAGCACTTGAAGGCAGCCAGCCAGGTTTCCCATAACTCCAAAAACATGCTGGTCCGGTTGGCCCACAATGGCGGCGCACTCATTCGCAGAGGCTTAGGACTAACACCTGAACACTATTTTTTGTACGGATGTACAATGGCAAATAAAGCACTTTGCCGTGGCAAAAAATGTTTTAAAAAGAAGTGGGGAGGAGGGGAAGAAAATAACTCTAGATTTAAAGGAAAGTACAGTAGAAAATTAATATAATATTAATATGTCAGTAATGCTGACAGCAATAATGTTAGATTATAAAAAATGTATTAAAAAAATGCAAAATAACTAATACATAAAGCAGGAGAGAATTGGGGGTTATAATGCTTAACTAACTATTTAACTACATATTAGTACTTATGTTTATTGGTTTATTTGGTAGGGACAGTGCAAGTTAATGAACAAGCCACACCGGATTGTAGCCTTAGGCTAATTTCCATCCATCGTCCCCCATGCTCACTCTCAAACACACTCACATTCATCCTAGCCTATTGTACATGTTTTTAGTGGTAGGGGAAACTTACGCAGACACGGGGAGAACATGCAAACTCCACACAGAAAGGCCCTGGGGGGAATCGAACCCCGACCTTCTAACTGTGAAGCACGAGCGCTAACCACTGTACTACCGTGTCGGTTACTTTTGGGTTCAGAATGATTGCCTTTACTTTATCTATCCAGGTCATTCTTTCACTGTAGTTATACATGTATATTGCTGAGTAAAAGTGCTAAAAGAAGAACTGCCAGAAACTGAAATGTGTGGGAGTTGCTGCAGTTATTGTCTATGGTGGGTTTGAATTCATGTTGCTATAATACATGTATGTTTAATTTAATACTCTAGTTTTGGAATCAGAGATATGGCTTACTGTTCCCAGCACAATCTCCCAACTTTTGGATCAAACTGAATAACCAACGAAGCACAGACGCTACTCATACAGTACATATACAGAAGGCGTACAACTTTCAAAACAGAAGCAGGCAGAAATTGAGGAGACAGGAGAGATTTTGCAAGGCCCATAAGCTGATGTTATTGAGTACTTCATCTCTACAACTCCACACTCTACGCTTTCACAATAGTGTAGAGAGTGGGCTTTGTAGATGATGTCTGCCTGGAGGTTAAGAAATGTGAGCTGTTTCATTTAGTGGTAGTCACGCTAGCGAATAGTAGAACTGGTGAAATTAGTAGTTAGTTGAGAGACTAGTATTTTCAGGAAACCTTTATTAGTTTTAGTCACATATGGCAATAATACCCAAGTATCGATAGCCCTTCTGTACTTAATCTAGGAAATAGACCTACAGGCGGTCTTGGGGCTAGAGTAGAGCAAAAGCACCAAATGTATGTGGATATCAACAAACATTGGGCAGACTAACCAGAAGGATCACAGCTGAGACAAAAGAAAAGGAGCGACAGAGACACACGCACACACACACACAAAGGCAGGCAGTGTGTGCGAGTGAAGCGGCGGAGGATGAGGAGACGTTGCCGCAGCTGTTGTCAGGAGGATTGAGAAGAGGAGAACGGATGTGTCCATTACCGACAAGACTGTTCCCCTGCTGCTATGGGACATCAGGCTGTCACCGAGAACCACCTGTGTAGGTCTGCGGCGTGTTTAAGCAGATGAAACACACTGGCGCGCTATATGCACGGACACACTCGGCTTCACTAATGCAGATGGATATACGGCCTGGCTATTAGCAGCTCTGGATTTACAGTGGCCCGTCAGCCTTCAAGCTTTTTAATGCCACACGGGGCCTGTTTTACAGCTCTGCCCCAGGGCCCCGATCGGCTTTCAATTAACAGGTGAGATGCAGCTCTGGTCCCAATCAATAGCGCTGGTTACGTTGGCGGCAGCGGCAGGCACCCTGGGGCCCCCACAGGCTGGCAGGGGAAGGGGGGAGAGGAGGGCGAGAGGGCGGAGTTCTGAGGGGGAACGAGAAGAAGAAGGAAGAGAATGCTGAGGGGGAGCGAGATTGGTGCGACAGGGCAGTTGAAAGTGTTAGGGAATTGTCACTTTGTTGGCATAAGTTGATTTGATATTCAATGGTGTGTGGTGCATGTGGCAGTTTTGAAAGATATAACTACCGCATTGTACCCCTCCACTATACTTTCACATGAACACTAGGCTATGGCTGGGCAATTCATCGAAATCTAATCGAAATCACAATCTCTGCTTTGGTCCATCTCAATAATCGTCATGTGAGTTTATAATCGACAGGTTTACAGCCATTTCTTTGGCCGAAACAGAACCTTGGAGTTTGGAGACAATGGAAGATTTTTGTGTTTTTTAATGTCACTGGAGGAAAGCATTTGTTTTTGTTTGAGCTGAAGTTCGTGGTCGAAGTTCATGAATCACTGTGAAATAATGTAATCAAATCGAAAATCGAGATCGATCAAAAGAAGAAGAAAAAAAAGAACGTGATTGATTTGTTTGCCATATTGTCCAGCCCTAGTAGGTTACATCATTCGAGACGTGTTTCACAACGACAACGGGAATTTTGTTCAAATGGAGTGAGCGACTAAAGAGGTTGATTACTCCTCTGTTCTTTTCTAGATGTCAACTGATTTAAGAAGGCACTTGAAAGTGACTGAGCTGCTTTGGGCCCACACAAATTTGTCTCGACTATTGTTCTCTTAACACACCAGACTTTAAAGATAACGAGATAAAATACCACAAGACGGACACTCGGTGTTATATCTTTCATGTGGTAAATTAATCCCGGGCTTCTTTTGAGGAACATCAATAAAATCAATATAAGTAAAGCCAGACAAAGGTCCACGGTTTTCAATCTTTAGTTAGTTAAGAACTTGTGGATGTAAAGGAAGAAAGGTAAAATAAATTAAAAACTTAAGTTACATATCACGATGGGTGCCAACACAATTAAGTGTAATGCATACAAAGTGTTAAACTAACAATATAGTATTATAGTAGACAAGAAACTACTATAGTAACCTAAAACCTGCACAGACAGAGAGCCTGGGAATCACTCTATAAAGTCCCTGACCTGTATAAAAATGAAAATGTCATTTAGTTTTAGCCAAGATTTAGTCAAATAATTATAATATACTTTAGTCGATTACAATTGCATGTAAATGTAGTCGACTAAATCTAAGATGAATTTCAGGTCATTCAACTTAACATTTATAATATTTATTATTATCATAGTATTTCAAGATCCTCTGCATTATGTTTCTTTTCCCACATGGACAAAGCACAGAGCTGTTCCTTTGGCAGTGATGTTAAATGATATAAGGCTTTTTCAAACTGTCATTGGAAGTTTGGATGATTTTAATCTCTTCTTTTATTCATATTTTAGTCAACGAAAACATTTGGACATTTCATGAACCACTTTTCATTTAGTTTTAGTCTAATTTTAGTCAGCAAAAAATATATCACTTTGAATAAAATTATGACAAAATATTATAGTCAACAAAATTAACACTGACAAAGTCATGTTAGCCAAACATGGTAACATGGCTTTGTTGTGATTTTGAGAAGAGAATAGCTTGAACACAGCACATGTAGCAAATCCAATACAAAGCATTGTTAAAGCCGAAGTCATCACACAAAGGTTTTTGTTTTTTTAAGCTGAAGTCATCATACTGCTAAGTAATTATCCTAATTCTCATACAGTTCAAGCATTTGGTTTCTGTAGATAAAACAATTTCAATTTGAACTGTGCATTTACATTGTATGACTGACAACTAAATATTTAATGCTTTTGTATAATGACCACTGATCTGACACCTCTAGCTGTTTTCCGCTTATTATGTTTCAACCCTACATGGTTCAGAACTCCACTCTGTATTTGTAGTGTTTCATTTACAAGCAGCACTTGGTAGTAGTGGGCGGTCCTATTGAATGAATGAATGAATGAATGAATATTTTATTTAAGTGTCATGCACGTATGTGCCCAGCCCACATGGGCTTATAAGACACTATAAACATAATTTAGAAGACGACCATTTAAACAATATGTTCAATATACAATATACATTTCACAGAAAAATCAAGAATCTGGATACAAAGCTTTCAATCTCATTGTCCAGGCTTTCTCCACATATGTTGCCAAGCAAAAAATTGAATTTCTAAATAACCAACTCAACATATCACCTTCTGCCAACCAAAATAGATCATGATTATTGCATTCGCCTCTTTCAAACAAAGCTGTTCTTAAATCATTATACAATGGACAATAGAACATAAAGTGAAATTCATCCTCCACCATAGATCACAAACATTACAAAGTCTATTCTCTTCAGGTACCCCTCTGTAACGACCCACCTCCACTAGAGGCAGCACTCCTGCTCTGAGCTGAGCATACAGAGACCTCTGTCCTCTTTTCAAATTACATTTCACATAAATCTCTGTTGAAAAACATTCTTTAATCTGAATGTAAGTTCTCAATTTCGGTTTTCTTAGCAATTCAACTTGCCACTGCTCTTTGTAATGATCAAATAGTATCTGCCTGTTGAAGAAACACAATATACACACCACAGCAAATACACGGAACTCGTTGCCATTAACTGTTCGAGAGAGTAGTACCTTACAACAGTTTAAACTTGACCTGAAGAAGTGGTTGAAAGACAGTCAGATTTGTGATCATTAGCAAAAAACGGGTTAATCGGGGGATTGCTAAGAATGTATGAAGGTACAATCTTTTTTATAAACTGTAGATATTTGTAATAGCAAGTGTAAATACTGTAAATATTGCATCTGAATGTTTGTAAAGTGATCCTTTTGCTGGAGCTTTATCTGTATTTTATATTTTATAGTGTGAATGGACTTAAGTAAGAATGCGTATTGGCCACTGTATAAACCTGCTGTCACTTTGCCTCTGCCCAGGGACTACAGATGAAAATTAGCTTGTAGCTATCTCCGGTCTGTACAACACATTTGTTGTGCAATGTCCCTGTCAAATAAATAATAAATAAATAAAATAAATACACACAATAATGATGGCAGCTATAATACTACGGGCCGCTAGGTGAACACTGGGAAATCACGCCTAGCAATTACTAAAGGGTCAAGCCAAAAATTGAAGAAAGAAGCATCTAAAAGACAACTTCAAAGGTAAGCGCCACCGTATACTGCAGTGAAATCTTAAACTTCCTCTGGCAAATCAGAGGCCAGCAGTATGTTCACATCACGTTAGCATCAGGAAGGCTATCTTTGGCCCGGGGGAGTCTGTTCCAAAATGAGTGCTGATCAGCCCTGGTCTGGCACGCTAAAATGTAAATTGCAACAAAACAAGGGTATGCAAACCATGAACCATGTCGTGGGGAAAAGACTATTTGACTCTCTTGCAAGAATGACTAAGTTCTTAAGTGTGATTTCTGCTTACCTATTTCATGTCATCAGTCTCCTTCTTGCACAGCCTATAAGGTTGCCAGGTTCCTCTTCTAGACCTTCTATCAACGGCTATAGCAACAAGATGAAAAATGTTATTCGCTCTACATGCCCAGCCGGACATTGTTGCATACAGCCGCACTTCTAATTAGCCATTTATGATTGCTCTATCCAATTTCATGCTAATTCTTTTGTTTTAATTTGTTGGGGGGAAAAGAATGTTATATTGTATTGTGCATAGTGGAAAATATTAATCAGCCCCTACATAATTTGGTCCCTACCTCCAACTCATGAAAAGAAAGCATTCCATTTTCTTTTTGGCGGGGGACCGCGTTGGGGCAGGCAAAAGCACTGGCTCACAAATGGTATTCACACACTGAATAACATAGAATCGCGCGCCATTTTTACATCACGCTGCACTCAAATTGTCACAAATGCGGCCCACCCATCAAGCAATTCTCTGTCTCTATTTCTTTTGTATTTTGTTTCCTTTCTGTGTTTTGCAGCCTGGCGTGGATCCATTAACAAAGGCAGAGAGAGAGAGGAAGGAGGTGGTTATGCAGCAGATTGGAAAAGCTTGGAGACGGGGATGCTACCGGGTTACACGCACGGGATGGGTGTCTTTGAAGGCTCCACAGCGGGGTAGATGGGGCGTGAGGGGGTAGTGTAGACTGGGGCGAGTTAACCAGGTCCCATCTTTGTGCAGCGGTTTTATCAGAGGGGGGGCAATGAGGGTCTTTGAAAGCATCCCAGCAGGAGATTGCATGCATGCACCGATTGTACGGGCCCGCTTTTTTTTTTTTCCTTACAAATGTGCATAATTTAATCTGCAGTGAAGTATGCGTGCGGGAACATTAGCGTGAGCGATGGCTGCCTAACCGATTGAAGCCGACTGAATAAGTTCTTCTCCCATTCATGTATGTGCGAATGTTTGTGCGAGGGGAGCGGCATGCTACAGTAGCTACGTCTCACCCGGAGCACAGCGCTGAAGCTGGAAGGCGCTACAGACAGGCAGGCAGGCAGCAGCTCTTCCCCTCCACACATCTCTGTTCAAAGGCGCCATCAAAGTCTGGCAGAAATGTCAGTGCTGCAGGCAGGGGACCGGCCTCTGAATGTCAGTCCTTCTCAGGTCAACACCGAGAGCCATCCTGCCACGCATACGCAGGCAGAGGAACAGGGAGAAGTGCGGAGATAAAGCCGACAAACATGGGGACAGTGATTAGGGGAGGCTGATAAAATGGTGGAGAGAAAGGAAAGGCTATGGCATGATAAGAATGGGAGCGTGAGATTGCAGGGAGAAATAATAACATATGGGGATGAGCGGACGAAATCTTGGGTTTTTGGACCGTCGCAATGGGCTGCTTTCATTTTGTCATTTTCTGGGAGTGCAGCCGGATGTCAAGTGACTTCAGGCCAGAGATCTTGGACTAAGAGAAGTTCTATTCATGCCAGCGGGAAGAAAAGTGAGGGCACTGTTTCCAAAAGCTTTTCCAAGCTAGATATATTTGCAGCGACATGACATGAAGATATGTTTATGTGATGAATCACACACAATGTTTGTAATAATAATAATAATATATTATATGTTGCTTATTTCTTTCTGAGTCATAAAGATATTTGCATTAGTCCATTGTTCTTTCACCTCCTTCTTTAGGTACAGCTGTCTAGGGGCAGATTGATTGTGAAGAGGCAGTCAAAACAACCAACATCATCATCATCACCAAACACTATAATAAAAAATAGAAGTCTTCAACCTTTAGCTTCGGAGCCAACAGCTCCTCAAAAGCTTATATTTCTACACGCATTCCTTTATGTACCAAATTTGATTCTTGTCTTGGTGAAATAATTCATATGCATATGAATAGTTACATTTTCGTTTACCAAAAGATCGTGAACACTTTGAACACAATTTGAAAACCTTTACATCAACATAGTAATGCAAACAGTGTTGGTCAGGGCGCAACAGACTAAGAGTAGCCTATAATAATTTAACTGCTTGTATTTGTTGCTTTAGTCCATTTTTAAGCCTATCTGTATACTTTTTTTTTTCCAGGTTCTAGGGGTTTTTATCAATCCAACTGTTGGTTGTGCTTCTGAATCTAGAAATGACAAACTTTGACACACAATTAGGCCTAGTGTTTTTGTAAAAAATTAATGTTAGCTAATAATGAGTAAATACACTGTAGAACTCGGAGTTGCAGCTTCCCCATAGACTAAGGTGCCATGCCATTGGTCCGACGTCTTATTATTCTGAAAGTTTACCATTGAGCAGAGGTGTCATTAGTCCAAAATCTCTAACCCAGTTGTGTTGTGGATTAGTGAGCCATTGATTGAACCTAATTTGATGTTTCAACCCCTACTCCATGGGACATTTTCAGAATAATGAGACGTTGGGCCGACCCCATAGACTAAAATTGTTTCAACTTGTACAGGGCATTTAGACGCTTTACATCACCCATTCACACACCGATACGCAGACGCTGGAGGAAAGAAGGGTGAAGTTCCCAAGGACTTGCAGGAGCCGGGATTCAAACCCCCGACCTTCTGATCGTGAGATGACACGCTTTGCCATCTGCGCCACCGTCGCCCCCATGGCCGAGAGAGGACGTACAGAGACACGTGTTGCGTTACTATCATAGACATATTTGTTACTACCCCATCCTTGTGCTGCTATTGTTTGCACATATGCACAATGATTAAAAAAAACACAAAAAGTTTCACCCCTTACCATGTGACAGTCTCCCACCTGTTTTAGAAGCTCCCGCTCTTTCAGTCGCAGGCTTTTTGTCAATTTCTTTGTTGAAAAGAGTTTATATATAACTCGTCTGCATGAAGTGCCACATCTGTCTTTGACCAGTCTGTTTACTTGCCGCGGCTTCGCTACATCAGCCGCGCGGTGCCTCATGGGAAGTGTAGTCCTAACGTGTTTTACGCAATATATCAAGGGGTAATTTGGGACAGTTTTTGCTTCTTTTTTTTCATTTTTTCATTTTGTGACTTCGCTCTTGTCCACAGTGATGACAATGTCCCAGCATGTGATACATTTCTGAAATCCACAGAGTGTCTTTTTTCTTTCTGTAAAATTTAAAGTTTGTGTGATGTTGTTACAAAATGTGACTCACAATTTTGTTGGGGTTGAAAGAGAACAAGTTGTTGGTTTGTGGTCATTTGGGACAGGCTGTTTGGTTTCATGCAGTCCAGTTCCACTTAATTGCTGTTTTAGGGTCTCCAAAAAAGTAACCAGAACTGGACAGTCTATAACTTTACAAAATAAGCCAAATCAGAACCAAAATCAGTCTGAAGAATTTAATCAGCACAAAACACAAAAATGTGAGAGCACCCTTTAGTCCAAGTCCCAGTAAAGTTCCAGTAAATATTTTCCCAATGTTTTGGGAAACATAATCAACAAACAAATTTCATTTGGACTCTTTTAAAGGCAGTCCTTGTTTTTAATATTAGCCTACCACTGTATCCTCCCTGCACTGATTCAAACCACTTTTTGCAAGTTCCATGAGGCAATTATTGTTGCGCCTGCGCAATTGATGATTTTCTTGATCATAAATTTATAAAATTATATGAATATCCAGTTGAAAAATATAACTCTATTGTTATTTCACACTGTCCCAAGTTACCTGAAATATGCTGTGCAGCATTAAAAAGAAAAATATACACAGAATTTTGAAATAATTAGCTATTGTTTGTTGCTTCATAGCACAATACATAATTGTGTATAGTGTTTATTCAGTTGAATATAATTATTTTATGATTAAATCAGGCAGGGGCAGACGTCATTTCTCAGACTCCATGTTTTTTGGGGTAAACTTCCTTTTTGATGCTCCACACCTCACACGTTATTGTGAGGTGTGGCCTTATTTATCCTTATAATATCTTACATTTTTTAGAACTGAAGTAATTGGTTATTTGCTTATGCTGTCCCATATTACCCGAATTCACCCTATAGGCTAAATAAGAAATCATCTCAAGGCCCATCAGAAATGTCCTCACAGGCCACATTAGCCCCCTGGGCTGTGAGTCTGAGACCCCTGTGAATAGTGGAAACTTTTCTCAGTGATAAGTTAAATCGTTTTACCTATAGGCTAGTAAGGGTACACTTCTGTCCAGATTCAAGACCATAGTGGACAATGCCTGACACATGAGGCCTTCACAGATATAAGGAGCACTCAGCATCTGCTGTCCTTGATCTGCTCCACAGACAGGTTGAAAAAGTCTTTTGTCTCTCATTCCATTAGACAGCATAGCTCTCTGACTCTGCCAAAATATTTGATGTTCACTGTCTTCAATTTGGCACGGGTTTTTAATATGTTTTAATTAGTTATTTATTTGTTGTGTTGTGTGAATGAGAGCAGCTGACAACATTGTAATTTCCTTCGGGATCAATGACGTTTCTATCTATCTACACCAAACCGGCTGCTTGAATATCCTCATCGAAAAAGCTCCTTGCTGTTTTTATTTTGTAAAAGTAGTGCATGCAGAAATGGATAGGATTGTCTGGTCATAACTGCATCACTTATCGAAGTATTCTGATGCTATGTATAGTAAGTTTCAGATTTTGTGAATATTGTTTTGGCTACTAAGGATGTTGTTGCGTTTTATCAAAAAAATGGCAGGTTTTTACCATAACATTCAATCCCAGACTCTGGCGGCACAAAGGATGCATTCTATCACTCAAAATATGTGGAGACTCGGGAATAAGAAATTCTGGGTTTGGACAATCACAATGGGCTGCCTTTTTGCTGCCATTTAGTTTTTGCGGCCGGATGTCCAGTGACTTCAGGCCCAAGATCTTGGAAGGCGCGAACTAAGAGAAGTTCCATTCAAGCCAGCGGAAAAGGAAAGTGAGGGCGATGGTTCCAAAAGCTTTTCTGTGTGAGACACATTTGCAGAGACAGATTTAATACACACACTGTGGCGCACGGCGCAGATACACACAGCTGTGATTGTCCCGGTGCTGGCCATGAGGAGCCTGTCAGATTACAGGGGGGTAATTGAATGGTAAGGGAGCAGACAACACATCTAGCTCAGCCGGACTCCAGAGGCTGCCTCCACCAACGCTGGAGCTCAGGGGAAATTCAGGGCCCACTTAATACTGAATTGGAGATGGGACATATATATGTGAGAGCGTTTGGACGGTGCGGGACAAAGGAAAGTGCCAGTGACAAGGGTGAAAATGGTCGTCTTTATCTGAGCCAGGCTCGTTTTAAACAAAGGTGAGGGGGGAAACTCAGCTGACGTTTCACAAACTATATGTGAGCTGGCACTATTGCAAAAAGCTGATAATGTTGCAACGTAATATGCCACGGATATAGTAAACTTGATCAGGCCTCCGGACTTCATATATTAAAATTGATCTTTGTCATATAGTAAGTTTCAGGAAATCTTAACAAGGGTTACCCATTGCGTATTGCTTTCCTTATTGGCTATTGGTTCAAGCGCAAAGGGGAAGTGCAAGTGCAGCGACCTCTATAGTACATACAATATCAACAACAATTTCATGGTTTTTTATTATTATTATTTTTTTTAACAATTTACATATTTATAATATATTTAGGCTGGAACTCATCTACCTGTACGGCATCCAAACTTGGTATCAAAAGATTTCTTTCTTTTTTTTGTGTCAGATTTGGTAACTTTTTTACCTTAGAGTACATTAAGTTTTTTGGTTCCACACAGCACCTCCAAATGAAAAAAAAGAAGGTTCACCCTCTCCAGTTATGTGGACAGTTTTTGCTTCAAGTGGAGGAGTTCAAGTAACTTGGGGTCTTGGAGCGTGAGATTGACAGATGAATCAGTGCATCTATACGTTGCTCATAAGATTTCGGCAAGGCCAAAAGGACAATAGTGGAAACAAGCGATCCAAAAATGTTCCCGCAGGGTGGCAGAGCACAAGCTTAGGGTAAGGAGTTCATTTACCCAGGAGGAGCTTAGATTAGAGCTGCTGCTCCTTCTCGTCAAGGGGAGCTGAGGTGGCTTGGGTGTTTGTTTCTGGTGTCTCCTGGACGCCTCTTTGGGCTCACACTGGGCATGTCCCACCAGGGCACACTGGACACACTTGGAACACCTTAAGATCTCCCTACTGAAGGAAATATCCATGAACTGGGAAATGAGGGGATCTTTGCTCAGACTGCTGTTTCATAACCGTAACCTGGCACCTGATCAAACGGAAGATGGCATGCACGTTCACATTATAAAGTGAGTGATAAGTTCCCCCAAAAAACATTGACTGAGTACTATCGATTGACACACGCATCACTGCATGTAAAATATAGGCAGAATGCTGTGGAAATATGTGGGCACCAGACAGCTGACTTCAGCTGGGTGCCACTAACTGCAGATGGGAGACCAGCAGCTTGACAGGAAACTTTGTTTTGGTGCATAATAAAACCTCAAAGTGAACGGGTAGGGATGAATTTAATGACAGAACAAAGAGACAGACATGCAAACCAGAAAGAGAGGAACTGAAAGAGGTGCCACATGTGTGAGCAGGAAGGAGACAGGAAGACAAAAACAAGAAAGTCTACCGGGTGTAAAGTTTCCCCTGGATATGATATGTGGATATGGGGATGTCATCAAGCCTGTGAAGTGGAAATAATAAAGAATTAGGATTGTCTCTGAAGACAGGAGGAATTAATCCAAAATGAATTACAAAGGGGTGAGTAGTAGAGGAGAGAGAGGGGGTGGGGAATCAACATCAGCTATTTCCTTTTCCTCTGCTTGGAGGCAGATAGGGGGCGGCTTGTGCGAGTAACTGTGGTTCCATAAAAATTAAATTAACAACAAAGGGGGGAAACTCTCAAGTATAAGCAGAAAATTAGTAGTATGGGGGTGGAAATCTGGAGTCGCACAGAGAGCTGGGGTACAGATGGAGCAAAAAAAAAAAAAAAAGACAAAGACTATTGAGAGGAGTGAGAGTGGGCACTGTTGCTGCCAGATTGCGCTGCTCTTTTGTCCCCCTCGTCTCTCTGAAAAGGCTGCTGGTGTTAAAGAGGATATGCCACATAGGCCATTGTAATAAATGCCACTTGTAAATTGCGGAGTGGAATTATACAGCGTGCAGATGGATCCATACGCCCGAGCAAAATGTGGCCAAAAAACCGGGAGCGATAATTAAGACTTAGGGGGTGAATGACAGAGCCATTTGTGACGGCGGAATATGGCGTCTCCCTCGCTCTCTGGCAAACAGAAGGGCTCAGAGTGGCTTGGTGTCACAAAACATTACCCACACAGCTGTTGGCTTTATGAGCAGCCATGGTGTACGCTCTTCCTCCCTACACCCCTCATCCACTGCCACTCTTAAATCTTTGTATCTGTCTCTCTGCATCTCTCATCACATCACCTTGTCAACAATACATTGAGGAGCTGCTGTTTTTCTTCAAGTTTGGACATGGGCTGGTGTTGGGCATGAGTGTTGCATGGTGCAGCACTCGATTCTTTGAAACTTCTTGAGAATGAAAAGTTTCTTAAATGGTGACTTATGGCTGTTACTGGACAAGTTTAGACCTTAGACTTTGTTTCAGAACCTCAATTCATATTTTAACATATACAAATAGAAATACAGGGCATTGGAATGTTTGCCAAATCAAAGGCCACACTGTATGACAAGACAATGGTTTGCAGTGAAATGACTGCAGTGTAAAAGCTATATAATAAAAAGTCAAAATGTCACATATTATCAGTTTTGTATGAACATTTCCATAGTGTGGTTAAAGAAAACCCTATTCTTCCGCAGAATTGCAGTGAACAAAATGCATATATTTGGACCGGAGTTCTGCAAACCACCATCACTGCCCCCCCATTGCCTTTTCCTTGCACTTCACTATCTCAGAGGGACTGGACAAGGACTTGTACTCCATCATTCATATCCAGGGAAGAGGCGAAGGAGGAGGCCATGCACATTCACACACAACCAACACCCGAGCTGAAAATTCAATAAAAAGCACACTGACAGCGCTGTTTTGAATGGGAGCTCAGGCTGACTGTGGCTCTGGGCTGACTGTAAAGTAGGAAAATCAAATTTGGTTGTCTTTCTCACACATAGGCCATTTGTTTAAAAAAAAAAAAAAAAAATGAAAGCAGTTTGAATGTCAGTCCCACTTGTTGTTGTCCACTGGTGTGGTGCTATTGACTGAGGTAAGTCATGGATGAGAACAGAGTGTACCAGGACCAAGACTTCATGCAATGAAGATCAAATCAAGGCCAGTGGTGCATGAAAAGACACAGCAGACAGCTCAAAATTCATAAGAAGTATGTGCATCAATGGCATCCTGATGGACTGACTTAAGACCTGGTAGGGAAGAGGAATTAAGTACAAGTTCTTACAGAAATGAATACCGTGTTTTGATTATTCAAATAGTTTATGCACGTTTTCATGGAGAAAAAGAGGATGCTCCAGTAAGCTTAAGTCTACACCGTTGGGCTATATTGTTGGCAGCAAACCTTAGGTACAGAATGAAACATTGTTCTGTAGAGCTTTCATGGAATCAGGAGCATAGTCCCATAAGATATAGATCGTGAGTGTTTCTCATTCCAAGAGTGACAACATCTGGAAAAATGTGTTTTATCTTCAGATCAAGATAGCCTAGGTCTAATAAATGATGGGCTTGGTCAAGCTGTTTGCTATATCAGTAGGTTTCATCTTTGTGTATGGGCTATTCATCTGATGTCCTGCATTACCTGCTATTAGTTCAACAAGTGCTGCCTTATTGTAGGCTGGGTTGTGAAAGCATTTTTTGCAAATGTTCTCTCCTCTCGGAAATTCCACAGATTTATCTTACTTGGGCTGAAAATGATTCTTATTCTGATGTGTCCCCCAAACTCTTGCCCTCTAGTCCTCCCGTCTCTCCTCTTTTAAGTCCATCTATCTCTCCGCCTCAGTGGTGCGGCTGTCTCGCGGTCCTCTCCTCCACCTCTTTGTCTCTGTCCCGCGGGGGCTCAGGCGGCGTACCGAATAGCCTTAATTCAAACGAGACCCCTTCTCGCCCTGTTAAACCACCGACCTTCTCTGTCACTCCTGTCGCCCGCTACCTTCCTTACCAACGCCAACGGGGGCCTGAGCTGCAAGCTAAGAGACCCCAAGCTCAATAAAAGTGTGGGTGATTAAACAACTCCCCATAATTGCTCCTTTTTCGGCTGGAACCAGGCAGGTCCCACTTATTACAGAGGCAGCGGAGGTGGCGGAGGCCGTGAACACTGGCTTTCGCCGTGGGCCAGACACCCGCTGTGACCCCTCTGCCCCCCTGTCAGGACTCTTTTATCTGGCCAAACAACCGCTGTGTGCTGTTTACCTGTTTGTGAGTCTGCATATGTGCACTATAGGCTATGCACACAAAAAAGCCTATTGAGGACTTCAGTAAAGCGAGAGCTCCCCCTAGTGGTGATTGCTGGAGCAGAGTTTTTTGTGTGCGTGTGTTTCAGTACAACAGTTTGCCTCGGGCCAGCTGGCTTTGGGTGAAGAGGCCCAAGCCAAACCAGAACACTGTGTCTAACATAAGTGCTGGGTTTTTCAGAGATCATAGCTGCAGACAGTAAACCTTGCACATCATCTGCTACTCATTCACCGATATAGGCAGTTGAAGGTTGTGGCAGATTTGGTGGAATACTGTAGGAACAGGTAATATTATATTAAAGATGTGATAATTGATTATTTAAATGTTATTTCTAATAATAGGATGATTATAAGAAATAACCATATACATTCTATGCCACTTTCTAAAACCACCAGATAAGGTCTGCTACTTCTTCATCATTTTACAGTCTTGGTGTAGTAGATTTAATATTAGGCCCATTTAATTTTACCCTTTAGTTAAAATGGCTATAACACATTTCAAAAGACATCAAAACTGCCTGTACCAAGATGAGAGAGAACATTATGTTATGTTCCCTATTTCACCCACACTGTCTCTCTCCGCAGTGGGTTTGTGGAGTACTACTGCCCCTTCTGTTCGTCATATTTACACATCTCTCCAGGCAGAAAAGATTTCTTGGCTACTTGATGATACCAATTTCCACAGAGGCATCAAAGGGACAGTTTGTGTGTAAAACTGTGCAAAATCAAGCTTTATTCTTTTTTCCCTCGGCATCAGCTCCTTTCATCTTCATCATCATTATAATTGCAATCATTATCGTCAACATCATCTCTGAAAACACTACTCGCCAGAGACAGTCAGCAAAAGGAAAAGATTCTCAAAGACACTTGCAGCTTTCATTTCTGGCGTTGGCTCTCACACAAAAAGGAGTAGTCTCTACTTGTGCACCTTTTCTCAGCAATACATTTCATAATGGTCTCCAATGTCCTTATGTACAAAGCACTGCCTCTCGGTGCTCCGAAGTCCATTTATCAGGCAAAAATGTCCATTTCAAAGTTTCCTTTCATATAGATGTTTCACGCATACTTTCTTGCCTTCCAATTTCCCGCTAATTCCAGGAATGTCCATTATCCCAATTCAGGCATATGCAGAATAAGTGCAAGGTCTAGTATAATGTCGAGAGAATACAAACCCACACGTACATACATAAAGTACATGACTAACTGATGAACATGATTAACTATACAAGGTTGCCATTCTCCAAGGTGAAAACAGAGGAGCGGTAAATTTCCCTCAGTAATAAGCAGCTTGGGATTCGACAAATGGGAGCTGACTTGGACCCAACCTCATGCTGATCCACCCGTTATGTACATCTCGTAAAGTGCGATATCATGTCATTGGGAATGTAGTACATAAACTAACAGTCAGTTGAAAATAGGACACGGCTTAAATGAAATCGGTGACTTTTACTATGTTATGAGGACAGACAAAACACCTCATTAGTAGTCCGAGTGGTACAGCGTGTTTTTCTTAAAGATTATAATTACGTTGTACATGATTCAGTTGCTTGGTGATCCAAATTTTGGAGCAGATCTAATTAGTAACTAGTCCAAGCAGTGTTGTATGCGTTGTAAAGGATATGTAGTTTGTAAACAATCTCAGTCCTATTCGGCAAAATAATACTTCGGTTTGGAATTATTTTGCAAGTTTTCTGCATTTTGATCTAGATAGTAAGTGTTCAAAAGTATATGTACTATGAACTTGTAAGGTAAGGTGGGTAAATGGGATAAATGCAATAAATGGGCTGAACGCTCCTTGGACCTTAAGCATGAGACACTTTTCCTGGATAGATCCACTCTATTAGCTGGAGTAGATCTGCGTCCCGATCACACGCATGATCTCCTTCTGCACTTTAGGCTCTTGGGTATTGATATTGGCATCTCCTACTTGTCCGTCCTCATACCTGCACACACACAGAGGATTCAACAAACCAACCAAAACTGAGTTCAAACATTTAATCCTATACATGTTTAGAAATGTAGTACCAAAATAATATTGGTCACACTGTACCCTCCTTAATACTCACACAAAAAAGAATCGAGTGCACACATGGTCAGACACCGGACACACCCAAATGTTTCCATGTTTCTGTAGATCTTTTGATGTAATTACTGTTAAAAGGGACATGAATGTTTTAGTCTAATTAATATTTACAGTCAATAAGGCTTTGTCTCTTTTTTGTTATACCTTCACACAGAGCAATGCAATTTAGATTTCGACTCTGAAGAAATCTTGATTGTATTGGACGGCTCTGTTTAAAAGAAAAGGGACAATATTGTAAAAATATTTTTACAAAAATATTGTAAAAAATATGATACATAATAGTATAAACGCAACTAGGTGATTTGTGTTACCTGTGGTATGGTGTTCATCCGGTTGTATCGCTGCACTAGCTCATCTTTGGTGGGCATGCGGTGTTGTCCTTTCCCCATTCCTGCACACAGAAGAAAATCTTTAGAAGAGTAACTTCGGCTTTCATAACAATGTTGAAGTAATCTTGCTGCAAGCGATCGGAAATGGAGATTACCCTTGAGGTCAGCAGTACCCATCATTTTACTTATTGAACAACGTACACAAAAACTGGATGACTGTTTACAACGATGCACTGTGTAAATGTAAATGCATGGAGCCCTATGGTCAAGACACTTTGCAATTGGAACATCCGATTAACCTTTTGTAATATAATATTATCGAGATAAATATATTCACATTTCTCACCATTCATTTAAACATAACTGAATTATAGATGAATTTGACTTGATTAGACAAGCACAATGTTGAAGGTTGTATTTCTTATACTGTCCACCGTACTATGGGGACGTATTGCAAAAAATATGAGACAACCTATAAATATAGTACTGCTATAAAGGATACTGAAACAATCAAACCTATTAAATACTAATGCTTGTAGCCACAACACAAAGTAAGATAGTAGGCAGGGCACAGCTCATTGAACAGACCAGCAGCCAACATGGACAATAAATGCAGCACAACAGGTAATACCATGGAGAGACCCCACATGTGGAGATGGAGCTTCCCAGCATGAAAACCAAAGCATGTGACACACAAAGCAAACTCAACGCACACGGCGACAGTGTTGCAAGGGAGCTGAATGGACTCACGTAGCGTCCAATGGCGAGGAATAAACCATTCATACCTGAGTATCCAAAAGATATGCTGGAGATGGGGCTTAGATAGATGCCCTTTCCATATGCTGCCCCATGCAGCTTGCGTTGAAAAGAGCAAGAGGTAAGTGTCACTGACCATTTGCAAAGTACCACCAGAAATCTTGACACATTAACTTAAATAATTTAAATGCAATGTATTGTATACAAATATTCCCATCACAGCACAACTGAACTTTGATTTATGATCTCTTTTAAAGCCCCAGTGCACAATACACAGGATGCAAAAGTAGTGAAGACTGGGTTGTGTGGTGATCAAGCTGCTACTGCACCTGTAATTGCTAAAGTTAATCTAGTCAGTGATAGAAAGGTGAAAAAACAGTGGAACAAATTGTATGTACAGGTCTTCATAATACACTACATGTTAAAGCCTAAAGTTCAATGAGGCCCTGACAGGTCCGTATCCGTTTTTACATTTTTTTAAATTCAAAATGTGAGATATGGTAATGACTTGAAAGGGGAGAAGATGAAACACGATGGACATTAAACTTACAAGACTGGAGAAAGTTCTCGATGTGGAGATGGTAAGATTCACAAAGTAGTCTAGGTGCATGAAATGTGACCAAGGAAAGGAGAACAAAGAGACACTTGAGATACATGAAATGAAGTGTGAGACGAGACCATGACACATCTGGAAGGAATCAAAAGTAATAATGGAGCGGAGATTCTGTGTGATGGCTGGAGCTGTGGGCAGACTCGCTCCTTCAAAACACAATGACAGAGGTGCAGCGGGTGTCAGCGCTCAAGGTGAAAAGGGAAAGGAGATTGAGCAGGCAGATGAGCACCCAGGCCGGATCAAACATTGACAGTTCAAAAAGTTGGAGAACAAAGAAGACATAAATGAATCTCATCGCCGGGGAGAGCACTCCAGACTGAGGTGAGACATCTCAAAGACTTAATTGTGTGTTTAATCTATTTTCAGACGGCATCATCATGTCCTATAGCAATCAATATCAGTTCTGAGGTGCAAATGAGACAGTTCGATGGTGTTTTATTCATCACAAATCTTTACAGCTGACAAGTTCCACTTTCTTTTGAGGCTGCATGCTGCTATAATCCACTGACTTCCAATAGAGGCCATCTTGGCACAGCAAATAAAAAGTACTTGTACTTGTATTCTGTGTAGCAGAATATCATCTCTGCCAGTCTCTTCATACAAGAACCAGAGAGCATGCAACTGCCTTTCTTATTTCTATCATACTGTAATCATGTTAAATTGCTTGAAATTATGAGGAACGTTATCAAAGTTTAAAGAAAAAAAACATGACAGGTCAGGCTTACATACCTGCAGCTTCGTATAAGAGGCATTGACCAGTCCATTTCTTAGAACAGAGTGCCAGTTCTCTATGTGGGAACCACTGTGAAAAGTAAAGAGAGTAAAACATTAAAAAAAACAACAGGTTGATTGTGGTGTGTAACTCAAAACAACACTTCGAGGGTTAAATTCCCTAATCTATGTCTCATAAATTGTTGCTGAATAAATATTCATGTAAAGAGCAATCTTATCCACAAAAATTTTTATTTTTATGACACAATAACAGATGCCACCCGTGCAGCCTGGAGATCATATCTACTGCAGGGTTTCTATATTCCATAAGAGTACATTTCTGTTTTCATAGCTCTTCTTTTGAACTGAACTGTAGCTAGTTATGCAAAGCTGCCCCTCAAATGCGTTTTTGCATCTAATACAGTATAATCAGCTGAGGTCCATCTGCCTTGATAGGAATCTTCATCACAGATTGTATTTCTGGCTGCATGTGCTGGCAAAGGTTGATGACCCCTCTTTCCAGCAGAATGTCCAGACTGTGTGTGCCTGTTGGTTATGGTTTAATAAAATCTGCACACTACATAAAAACCAGGTGCTAAACTGACTCATGTGCGTGTCTGACACGGTGTCCGGCTGTAAATCTAAATTATGCATGAATGTTTTGGCCATGTGTTTGATCTGCTGTCTTTGATAGCATTTTCAACACTCATAAAGTTAACAATTTATAAACTACAACTTACAGTAGAGCACGAGCCTTATAGACTTTATGAAAGACAAACAAGGGGCAAAGAGGACTCACTGGAAAGCAAATGTGCTGCCGTAAAGCTTCTTGGCAGTGCGGAAACGGGCTTCCTTGGCTGGTGGGCTGCTCAGCAGCAGAAACTGGTGGGATGTGTGCATGAATTTCAGTTGCTACAACAAGAAAAAGAGAATGAAATGAATAAAATTTGCATGATTAGTTTGATAGTTACTTGATTATGAAATGTGTTTTCTTACCCTACTCAGAGGTAGCTTGACAATATGTGACCTGTTACTTGATATAATCCTAATGACAGACCAGCATTAGTTCAGAAACTTAAGTTTACACATTTTAACGTAAACAAAACAATAAAGTCTCACCATTGCAGTAGGGGGTGGGCAAGGGGGTCCAGCTTGTCCATCTGCTTTTTAATTTCTAGATAAGAACCCTAAAGCAAAAATGTAAACGAGGTTACAAATAAGTGAGGGAGCATGTTTAGACTACAAAGTACTTTAGTTTGTTTCACCTGGGTCATTTCTCGAATTGACATAACACTGTCTAATGCTTTTTGCAGTCTTTCATAATTCTTCTTCTGTGTTGATTGTTTAAGTCAGACAACGATTGTGCATGAAACCAAGAGAAAAGGTAAACAAACATTTTAGAAGTTGTATATGTCAATACTTCCCACATAAATGCACACCGCAGTGCATTTTGTATACTGTATGTATACTGTATGTATGCAAGAAAACAAGCCATATTGTAGTGAAGTAGACACTGACCTTAGGGTTGAAGGCCAGGGTTTTGGGGTCATTGGGATCTACCACAGATGGGTACGGCTCAAAGATGATGCTCTTTCGAGGCGACTCAAGTGCTGCTCGACACATTGCCACCAGAAGGTCCACCACCTGCAAGAACATGGGGGCAAATAATATTTAGCTGAATATATTTTGACTCCCTTTGCAATACAAAAGGTGTGTCTCATCACCTCTGCTCCAGTAGCTACTTCTTCTGCAGCTCCTGACATCACACCCAGAGTGTAAAAGGAGAACACACACAACTCTCTAGTGCACACTGCAGGCTGAAACAAAGATATAAATCAAAATACTGACTTTTGGGGGAACAAACAAACAAAGGATTTTTTTCTTCAAACTGATGTATTCTCACAAAATGCATGGGGTCTATATACAGCTTAATATATGAAGTATCTTTATTGTTCTAATATACACCAAACGTTTGTAGTCTGTATCTTTTTTACATTATTTTTTGCTTGTACTAAATGTGGTTATTGATTTTGTGTTGCATCAATATATATATATTTTTTTCAGAATTTATAGTGGTATTTCTGCCTTCTACTGTATACCTTCAACATTGAACCATTTTGAAAAACATGCTGCTCATCACAGACCACACAGTACTCGTTGAGAGTGGGAATCCTTTGCTCAGAGTACTTCATTATCTGCATGAAAGAAAGCACAGCAGTATCCTCACTTAGAGGCAAAATGTGGTCAAAATGTAACAATAAAAAAGCAAAAATGTAATAATCTATCAAACTATGTGGTGACTGCTTTAATCCATGTGCGTATCTGACCTGCACTAGGAAGCCATACTCCAGTGTAGGGATGTTCTTGCAGTGCCCTCCCGCCTGGGATGAGAAAAACAATTCAATCAGCTGCCTCGTGGTAATCTGCGCAGGGGCCCTGGCCGCTGGGACAGCCACAGTCTGATGAAGCAAGTGAGACAAAACATTATGGGACAGGCAATCTGGTCATTTAGCAGCATGGGGTAGGGAGGGACAAGGTGGGTGCAGTGCAGATGGCAGGACCAAATTGCAGGTTCAGAGTGGGTAAAAGCAGACAAAGAACAACATTATAGAAAGTAAAGTAGCTGTAGTTTTATGATGAACTGACCTGAGTATTTGGTGGATAACTAAACAACTCTCCTTTTGGATTCTTCATTGTACAAGAGATAGAGCGGTTCATCAGGCGGGTCATTCTCAGCTCTGGAACGCTAAGTTTTCCTTTTAAAACTGTGTCTTGAATCAGAGGAAAACTTGGAGATCTGCAGATGGAAGAAGCAAATTATTGTACTGTGTCTATTTTGTAAAGGGCTTATTTCAAGGGTTGCTCGAAAACTGGTCAATCTGTAAGTTACAACAACTATTGTAAGAGACTGTGTTCTTACAATTTCTACACATATTTAAGAATTGGCTGTTCAGAAAAAGCCTTTACTTGCACCTCTCTACTTTGTACACTACACCCCCCGAGTCATGAAGTTGTCAAGACAACCCAGTGGTTAGTGAGGCTGACCTCCGTCCAGAGCACTCATAACTGTCAGAGCGTCCTGCAGTAAGACATGGCCGAGAGGAGTTCTCCCTGTGCGGAAATGATCTAAATGTGTTGAATTTTTGTCAATCAGGACAATGCTGTGTCCAGTTGTTGGCCAGTTTGTTACTCTTTTTAATCCACAATTACAATACTTAAGCTTAAGCTGCCATTTGTTTTCACTTTTCCTTGTTGTTTTGTTTCCTTTTCCACTATGTTCCTTTGTATTATTTCATTGTATGGATTTTGGGGGTGGGCGCTTATAAGTTCTTGCTTCGGCCCACTCCTTTTGAGCAGAGTGTTAACTGCTCAAATAAACAAACTAAACTAAACTTTTCATACAGGGTACAGGGTTCATACCCTTTCATAGAGTACGGTGTTCACTGTTAAAGTAGATTGAATACAATGAGGGAAAGCATAAACCTACTTAGGTATGGGTGAGAAGATGCTCAGCCCAGCTCGAAACTTCTTGATGGTTCCTCCAGCTTTGAACCAGCTGTGCCTCTTTTCTTGTTGGGCCTTAAGAAATTCATTACTCAGATGTTTCCACTGCTGAGAGGTGAATGTGCTCAGAATTCTGCAGAAAAAGATATACATATATATATATATATATTACATCTAAGCAAAAACAAAAGGGCTATTGTACAAAATGTAAAACTAGAACTAGAACTTACTTTTTTAGTTGTAAGCCGAGACTGAATCCGTCTTTATTAGAAGGCTGAAAGACCTCTACGGATGGCTCTGGAGACAAACACAAATATAATTGTGTGTATAGATATAGACACTTTCTTTCAAACATTGTAGTCACTGTAAATGACCTATTGACTATTTTTACTCTATAGCGTCTTACCAGGTCCATCAAGGTATTGTGAGAGAGAAAAACGCAGTCTTAATATAATAGGTTCTGTTCTGATTACTTTCCAAGCTGTTGCAACCTCCTCCTAAGGCAGACACACATATTTACACGCAGTTAAATACCTAATTAGAGTAATCCATTAAAGCTATGAACACACAGTGCATTACAAATGATGTGCTGCTTTGTAAAATGTCAACTCTGGAATATTAATGGAAGAAGTTGTAAGAATGCTGACTCACGTCTAAAAAGCCTATGTTAATGTGAAGGTCAATGTCCACATCATCAATCGTCCCATACTCCCTGTGTACAGAAAGCCAGACACAATGGATTTTAAAATAATACTGACGGTAACGACAGATGCGTGTGTTAAATGAATGCTGTACCTGACGGAGATAGCAGTCTCAGTGTAAATGTCTTTCACGGCCTCAATGTCTGCGTCTAACTGCGGGTGACGGTACAGGTCGGCAGCACAGCTCCCCTGTAAACATTGCAACAGTAAAATATATATAAACAAATTGTCCAAGCAAAGACTCATAACACAGATGCTGGCAAAGTGCCCAGCAAAAGTGCTACTGCACAAATCCCTAGGCCAGGGTAATTCAACTGTATCTTTGCAGAGAGCAGATTTTTTGGAAGGAGATGGACTGAGGCAGGACATACAGTACTCAAATCAGCAACATGTTATCAATGCTTTTTACCACCACTCTTAATATACAAAACCAGAACCCGGGTAAATAGTAAAATAAAGACAATATCTACAGTTGGCTTTCAGTGAGGAAAAGTACGTTACTAATACAAGCACACATAAAAAGTAATTAGAGACTGGGCCGATGACTGGAGCAAATTAGCTGGAGGGCCCTGACTCTTGAGTTGAATAGGCCAGCCCTTGGCTATTGTGCTGTACTCTTATTATTTTCTCCTTCTCAAAATTATTTAATGATAATTACAAGCAACATTATTACATTTTAATTCTTTATGTCAGTGGTTCCCAAAGTGGGGTCCGGGGCCCCCTGGGGAGCCTCAGAGGCATTGCAGGGGGGCCTTTGAAAGGAAAAATACATTTATTTGGACAAATGTATCGGTTTAAACCAGTAATTAGGTTACACAGTCATAGCTAGATGTTGCTTTTTTATGTAATTTTAGCTGTGAAATAATAAGAAATTCCTTTGAATGGAGTACATTTTTATGATTTGGGGGGCCCCGAGAGATTCTTGGATCGATAATGGGGCCGCAGTGTCCCGGACTTTGGGAATGGCTGCTTTATGTTATAGATTTGAATTTGACGATAGATTTGAACATTCACAAAACTTGCAAGATCAAATGCAGCAACTTGCAAATTAAGATTATTATGTACAAGGGACACACTTTAAACACGTTGGGTTATAGCTGTAATTTCAGTTATGTTCCCAAAACTCCATCATGTAACATTACCACCAAAAGAACTAAGTGCCTTAATGTACAGACCATTAACAGCAGTTTACCACCACTTGCTGTGAAGAATAACATGATGCGATGCAGTGATTTGCATTCTGTTCATTTAACTGTGGAACTTGAATTTAAACCGTGCATGAATCTTATTACACGATGACATTCAATAAAAGCATGAGTCAGCATAGACATTCATGAATATTACAACATGCCACATAGAGCTTTCCTTTATAATGCATGAATGTGGAACAGGCTTTATTCAAGATTCAAGATTTTTACCTGAATGCCATAGAGAAACTGTTCAGACTCATTCTCCCCATCTGACTCCTCATCTGTCCAGCACTGGCCTTTGATGTCCTGTGGGCCCACACATTATCAAAAGCTTAATATCGTGAAGCGGAAAGAAAACAAGTCCTCCCGCCATCATCCTTTCATGTGACATTCTTCCTCTATATTTAGCGTCCACTGAAGAGCTTCAAAACGTAGCTTTTTAAAGCATCAGAGCTAAAACGTTTTATTTTGGGAGAGTGCTTAATTTGGAATATGTGATACAACTGAATGTCAAGACAACATGACATGGCATTTTGGGGAAAAGATCGCAGAATAGAAACTGCCTTACCATTAGGTCTCTTGATCATAGGCTCACTCAGACAGGCCCTCGACCGTTACCAACCATTGCAGCCATTCCACGCAGTGAGAACCCTGCTGAAAACTGTAGCCGTAAAAACAACAAAAACAGAGATTATGAAACAAAAAAGCTGCTATAGTGATGCCATTCAGTATAACAGTGCCCTCCTCCTCCTTTCTTTGAATCGTCCGTACTTCACCTTGCCATGTATCCTAGCAACAGCCATTTCAGCCTCCTTTCAGAGTGGCATTAATCACTGTGAGGGGAATGTGTGGGAGATAGTGCTGTACGCTCACTGCCCAGAATGGCCACTTTTCTTTGTTTGTTGTTCCGGTAAGAATATAATACAAAAGCTTGTTCTACATATACCTTTCCTGGTGTTACGGTGCAGTTACATAGAATAGGCTCTAGCTCACTATCGGAAACCATCAAAGAGTGACATAACTGCTATCAGACAAAAGAAGCACATCATGGCTGCCATTCAGATTTCCTATCCAACATAAAATAATACATTCTGTGAGTGCCTCATATGTTTCATAATACTGGATTGACACATGTATAAATCTTCTCTACTGTTCATTTCTCTAGAAGCTACCCACAGCCACCCTTGATTCTATGACACAGTTAACATCATGCCAGAATTGTCCGCCATTCATCTGACTATTGCCGTTTCTCATACCAATAGATCTGAAACAGTTCTTGTTACCCCCCCAGCTCTTTTGGTCGTCTCAATTTTCAGGCTTTTTAATGCAAACACAGATGCATTCAGGCGTCTTTCCCCCTCCCCCTTTGTACCCCACACTTACCTCCAGAGAGGATGGAGACTGGGATGCTGTCCTTTCCTCAGCTGCTCCCCCTCTTAAAGGGCACACCTGCTTTTTCTACCCCCACTTCTCGGTCTGAAATTATCACAACAAATCGACTACATGAGATTCACGATCGTCCAGTTTTACAACAACTGCTTATCCGTGCCAGCAGCGTGTGTCAGCGAGCAAACCATCTGGTGTGTTTATCTATTGCAGATCTCGCTCCTACTGCTGTCTTATATTTTGCCTGACAACACTGAGAGCTCTGAGCATGCTCAGTAGTGCCTGGCAGCCGATCACGTGACTCACAGCTGACTGCACTGCATGCTTAGAAAAGGCAAAGAAAATGGAGAAATAAAGCTTCCATTTGTGTGTACATACACCCCTTTGTCTGCTTGTGTCTGCATGCTGTAAGTGTGCATGGGTTGCGTAAGGCTCTGATTGTTTGTGTGCAGTCAGTTATGTCCTAATAATTGAGTGTGAGGCACACACTTTTTGAATAAGGAGACCATTGACGGTTTCTATGCCAATCATTATGCACAATAAATAATCAATAGTAATAGTAATAATCAATGAATAGTATATCAAAGTAACCAAATATTAAAATATATATGTATAAATATTGTTTAGAATAAAAGAAAATACACAAACATGTCTGTATCAAACATTGTAAAGTCCTACAGTTTATTATAGGAAAATAATTGATGTAAACTTTAAAGTAAAAAAATATATATAATAACATCCTATTATTTAAAAATATATTTTATGGACATTTATGTGATTTTTTTTATTGATTATAAAATAATTAAGCTCAAAATTACAAAATGCATATTACTATTAAAATTGTTTGAATGTATAAAACACAACAATATAACACACTACAAGTAATGCTGTCTCTGAAATAATATTTGAGTGTCCTACTTGCTTGTCTCATCTCTGAGCATTATATTCCCAAATCGTCTTAGTGCACCCAGGCTGAGTGGTTGTGATTAATGCTGACTGACATTAGGATTTTGGCTGGAGGTCTAGGTAGCAGTCATGTCTCTCACCGGGACAGGTATGCGTATGCATGTTAGTGTACAGCCAATGAACTAATGCAATGGGAAGTGGGAGTAGCAGCAATACCACCAATACAGCTGTGAACGGGTAAGATTATAAATATAGTATGGCATACAGGAATTGACCATATTGTTTATCAGTTATCAGCCAGTAATACAAATGACCGAAAGTGGGAAATAAGTAATTTTGTTGATACAAAATAAATGCCTTGCTTTGGCTGCGATTTCCTGCTGTAATCTAATTGTTTGTTTAGTCATTATATGTATTTCATGTATTCTTTTTTTTTTTAATATAGGCTACTTTAACAAAAAGCATTACAGACTGTACTGCGCACGAAGGAACACTAGGTGACGCTGTAGTACTACTTTGTGATACGAGGGCCCGCAGCGTGCATCAGCATATAAAAAGTACTTTCAAATACTTAGTTTGGCGATAGTTGTGTTTGATAACTCTTGGTTACATATAAACAATGTCCATCAAAGCCTACAGTTTAGCGACATGATTTTCACACATCTAAAACAAAAAAGCATCGCCTCTACCGTGCGACATATTGTGGGTAAATTACAAATGGTAGTTTCGAGGCAACAATATGAGAGACAGTATATAGCAATCTACGACGAAAAGGCCTACCTGCATCTGCATCTTATTGTATTTGTCTACTTTGCATGATTTGATAAAAAGCGACTTTGTTTCAGGAAGCTGCCGACCTGAGTCACATGTCAGATATGATGATGCTATTCCTCCCTCTGATTGGTAGGCGAAGTCTACTCAGCACTACCAACGCACTTGTGTCCTTCCGCACAAACCGTACATTTGTAATTTAATGAACCCTCGCTTGGACAATACATTATATCTTGAATTCATGATCTTGGCATCGATAGTAGCATCCTCATTATGCTTTCAAAACAGTTATTGCATATATGAATGAATGAAAGCAGCAACGGCGCGTGACATCAAACCCTCGGAAGGATATCTCTCACTCAGCATCCCTTTATATAGTCCAGTAGCAAGAGCAGGATCACCTTGAGCTGCTGCAGATAACCGCTTGTTGCATCACTTTGAGCTGTTCTTCGTTGATAAGGTGCGTATTCGTCTATCACAGTGCCGAGAAGGGTCAGTCTGTCTGATATTTTTTACAATTACTCTAGATCTAGGAGCTGCTCAAAAGTAACTGCCACGACTTTGGCGATTTGGGAATCCTGCTAACTGGTAGCGATCAGTGCGGCAGCAGCAGCAGCGGTGTCACGTTGCTAGAACACAGTTAATCAATTTCAACAATTTGCGTACAACAGTGATGTCTTTTCTGAACACAAGCCTAACACAAGAAACGTCCGGGTGGTTTCTTTGTCTGTGGAGGGCTACAATCTATGTTTGAGGGAGACAATTTCCATTTCCCCCAACTTGGCAGGACACGAGATACAGCGATTATCTACTCATTCATTAAATATGTAAGACCGAGTGCTTAATTGTAGCTCCTAACTGTAATTAATGACAATATACAGCGTTTATGCGTGTTCGTTAAACCTCGTTTTTAGGCGTGAAAATAAATTCATAGTGATGCGTGAGCTGCTCGAGGATAGAAAAGTTTCTTCCTGTTGTGGGTGTGTCGAGCTCGCTCATTGGCTTATCTTGGTCATGTTTCACCTTCAGGAAAATGTGACGCAGTGATGTGAACGTGACCTCCACCGCATCGGCATAGTATTAGTTACAGGCGAATAATTGAGTGATGGTCATGTAAATGCCCCCTTTTTGATGGTCATGTGCAACATATTCAATGGCAATCCTCGGATTTTGCTCGGCCTCGGAGCAGCGCCTCTGCAGTAGTCTCTGTGGCAGACGGTGCGACGCAGACATCAGACTGTCAGACTATCAAATTTTATTTTTAAAGCGCTTTTCACACCGAAAGGTATCACAAAGTGCTTTACAGGTTACAACATTTAAAACAATACGCCCCGCATCATTATTTATTTATTTTAGGACTAGATAAATGGATGGTTAAAAACTAAGCTAAAAAGGTGGGTCTTGAGCCTGCTCTTAAATATATGACCGTTCTCTGCGGTCCTGAGCTCCTCAGGTCGTTCCAGAGGCGAGGGCCATCATATTGGAAAGACACCTCGCCGTGAGTCATTTTGGTGACTTTAGGAATAACTAGGAGACCCCTGCCGGATGAGCGAAGGGGCCTCTAAGGTTCATAAGGTAAAAGCTATTCTGAAAGATGAGAAGGACCAAGACCATTAAGACATTTAAAAACCATTAAAATAACTTTGAAATCGATCCTGAAACACACGGGGAGCCAATGCAGCTATCGCTCACTTCTCAATGGCAAGGAGACAATTGCTCTGTTTGCCAGTGCTTTTTTTGGATTTCGTGTCTGAAGTGTCATGTAGGTTTTTCCCTCAACCTTTATTAACATGTTTACAGTAAAACAAAGAACCCACGTCAAACATACTGTTTTTTGTAATGTTAACAGTAAACACTGCAGTAGAGCTGCAAACAAACAAACAACCTAAAAGCAAACAGCAAAGTAGTGTAGGGCCGCAACAACTAATCGGTTATTGAAATAGTTGACTATTTTAGTAATCGATTTCTATAGTAAACACAGAAAAGAGCAAAAATTACATGAAAATGTTGTATTGTTTTAAAACCTACTTTGTTTTTTATAGTTGGGGTATGTAGTGTTTGGTACATTGTAAACAAACCTTTACTTTAAGTTTACGCCATCAACATAGCCTTACATGATAAAAAAATTGAGAATTTAATTTTCATACACCATTCACAGCCAAGCGATAAATTGATTAATCGTAAAAAATAATCGTGAGTTGCAACCCTACACCTGTACTATCCATGTAGTAACTAAACCATTGTGCTGTGACTTACTGCCTGTAGGATACAATGTCAATTATATACATTAATCTGTCTATTGTTCCAAATTGCTTGTTGCATAGTTTTATTTATTTATTAATTATTTGGTCGGGACCGTGCAAGTTAATGAACAAGCCACACCGGATTGTAGCCTTTGGATAATTTCCATCCGTCGTCCCCCATGCGCACTCTCAAACACACTCACATTCATCCTGGCTTATTGTACATGTTTTTAATGGTAGGGGAAACCGGAGTACCCGGAGGAAACCTACGCAGGCACGGGGAGAACATGTGAACTCCACACAGAAAGGCCCCGTCCCTGGTGGGAATTGAACCCAGACCTTCTAGCTGTGAAGCACAAGTGCTAACTACTGTACTACCGTGCCGTCTATCTTGACCTGCTTAGCTCTCTGTATGGTGTGTTGTGGGTCAGTTCACAGCTGCCATGGCTCTCATGAAGCAGATTAGTATGCTCCCTGGAACAATATGCATTCAAGGGGTTTCCTTCTCACAGACACAGCCCGGGGGTCTCTGAAATCCTCAATGTTTCTTAACTTCAATATATTAGACTGAGCCCTTTTTTTAGAATGAAAAGTTTGTGATTTGAAGATGTTTAAATGCATTATTTCAACTAACCACTGTGTAAGTTATATTAGGCTTTCCCATTTTAGCTTGCGGTGTTCAGTGACATGGGCTTTTAGTCAACTGCATGCTCACTGCTTGGGAATATGTGAGGATACTGCATGCGAGTTCACTCTGCGATCATGGTAAAGGCCTAGTTAAAACAACCTTGTACCAAGCCCTTTATCCTCACTGATGGGATTTACTCTGAAGCTCCTGAAAATGTTGTCTGTGTGCACAGGCAGAACAGCAGCAATTGCTTTAAATTCTGTTGCAGGGAATAGGTTAGTTGACTCTGGTTGCCGTAGTACACACTCCAGCACTCTGGGACTGTGGTGGAGGTCAGTGCCTGTTAGGTGTCTGCTGGTTCCCAGACAAAACGGGCATATCTACTGGTATGTAGCTTGAGCCTTAGCATGTTAACTGAACTATGACTGAATTGGGCTCTGGCATGGTTTGAGTATGCAACAGTTGTATTAGATTAATTGACTTTAAGAT
Source organism: Neogobius melanostomus (assembly GCA_007210695.1). Lineage (NCBI taxonomy): Eukaryota > Metazoa > Chordata > Actinopteri > Gobiiformes > Gobiidae > Neogobius > Neogobius melanostomus. The sequence goes on from VHKM01000131.1 coordinate 4,846,063, forward strand.
TAACATTGATCAAACTAATAAAACAGTGGTGTATTACTGCTTTATTAACTGCATGTTTCATTGTATACTATGTAGGGGATTGTAGAGGATTATTTGCAGGCACTTTCTAAAGTTAGCTCTGCAAGTTGGAGTAGCTGGTACTCCATTGTTTAGTTGTCACACCAAGTTTAAAATCATTTAGATGGCAGTGTTTTTCTTCCACCACATGTCAATGCCACCGTGTCCCAGTAGGCTTAAGCCAAGGCCTTTGATGCTTTGAGCGGCTGCAGGAGTGGGATGTGATTCTGCTCACGTACATCATTGGTCTGGCATAAGTATGTGGGACTGCACCACGTGTGTTACGTCACCAGGCAGGCTGCAGCTTGTGTTCTGTATAGTGCTTGTGTCTGGGATCCCCCTGTCGAGATGTACTGGTAATTAGGTTCCATACACATTTTTGTACTAGAGGTGACCGATCCTTCCAGGGTGTTGCTCCCAGGCTTTGGGACTTTGCACTCAATTGACACCTTCAATTGAGTGCAAATGTGACTCATGTATTTGTGACTCATGTATTTGACTCATGTATTTGTTCAGGCTTTTGATTATCTACTTTTGGGCTGCTATGATTTTTGTTGTCTTGGCCTTTATATATTGTGTGTGTGTGCTTTCTGATTTTTGTTTGTTTTTGTTTTTATTTATTTTTTTTCTGTCTGTGAAGGGTACTACGTATATAAATAAAGGTTATTTACTAAGGTGGGATGAGTAAGAGAATGTGTGGAACAAATTCCCCTAAGTGCTTTGCTTTACTTGAATGGTTGGGGAAAGTCCTTTTTTAATGAGGTGGCTGTGTGAATATTGCTCACTGTCAAGCTCAGATTGACTGAATTAACCTTTTGGTGATTCAAAAACTGAACCTGGTTTTTAGATTAAGATTATTAGAACAAAAAGGGTAAGGCAGAAGCAAGGCAATACGGCAGACTGTTGCGTAACTACAACAATTAATCTATTTGTGGAACTGTATACTGTATTGCAGTCATGCTTCATATCATGTGGTGGTAGAAGTACTTGACCAAGATCACTAAGGCACACAAGTATTTCACAACAGAAGAGGAACTCTTTCATGTGCAATATTTGTCTTTTGCTAGAGGAACTGTTAAACTGTCATGGTGAAATCTTGGAAATATGTGCCCCCTATTTGAGCCCTGTGGCGGTGATGTTGCCATGGTGATCTTGGTGTAGAGAGGGAGAAATGAATGTACCAAATGATAAAGATGCGTTAACCAGTGTAGTGTTATGCACGTGTGGAATTTCATAGTTTTGCAAAAAAACATTTTAATATTACATGATTATGTAGAGGCAAGGTATTGGCATATTTAAAAGACTTCTTTGTTTGAATCTTTCAGGACCACTCGCTCTACACTGAAAGTCATGCCACAGCAAAAGGCTCAGGACATGGGCACGGCCTTCATCCAGACACAGCAGCTCAATGCTGCGATGGCCGACACTTTCCTAGAACATATGTGCCTGCTGGACATCGACTCAGAGCCCACCACTGCACGGAACACCGGCATCATCTGCACCATTGGTTTGTAGCTTTACTTATAAAATATTATACTTCTAAAACGGCAATAAAATACTTCTCTTTACACAGGACCAGCCTCCCGTTCAGTGGATACGCTTCAGGAGATGATCAAGTCAGGAATGAACATTGCTCGCTTAAACTTCTCCCATGGAACTCATGAGGTCTGTAATTCCACTGTTCTTTGCACACACTGTCTGCTCCTGGCTATTGCCAGACTTCATTTTGCAGCATACTTACGGTTTTATAACTAACCTGCTACAGTGCAATGAGATGATCATAAAATGTTAAAACGGTGAAAGGTCACATACAACTATATCGTCCATTCTGCAGTATCACGAACAGACCATCAAGAATGTCCGTGAGGCCTGTGAAAGTTTTGAGCCTGGCAGCATCAGCTACAGGCCTATTGGCATCGCACTGGACACTAAAGGACCAGAAATCAGGACGGGGCTCATCGACGGGGTCTGCATTTTTATTGATCACAAGCATCATCGCACAAAAATATAGCATGTGTATAAAGAGTAAACTTTTTTTTTTCTTCCCCCTCACTTTCCAGAGTGGCACAGCTGAAGTGGAGCTTATCAAGGGAAACATGATCAAGCTAACCTTGGATGACGCATACCAAGAGAAGTGCAGTGAAGAGATTCTGTGGCTCGACTACAAAAACATTACCAAAGTGGTGGAAAAGGGCAGTAAAATTTACATTGATGATGGGCTTGTATCTCTGCAGGTGATGGAGATTGGTAAGTAGTGATGTAATATTTGCTGGTTTTGGATGCGATAGGATTTAAAGCAGAAAAACATACTGTCTCCTCAGGCTCCAATTACATCATGTGTGAGATTGAGAACGGTGGCTGCCTGGGGAGCAAGAAGGGAGTGAATTTACCTGGTGCAGCTGTGGACCTGCCCGCTGTTTCAGAGAAGGATATCCAGGACCTCCAATTCGGCGTGGACCAGGGGGTGGACATGGTGTTTGCCTCCTTCATTCGGAAAGCAGCAGATGTACATGCTGTCCGAGCAGTTCTGGGAGAAAAGGGCAAAAACATCAAGATCATCAGCAAGCTTGAGAACCACGAGGGCGTGCGCCGGTTTGTAGAAATCTTCCACATGTATTTAAAATGATATGGGACAAGTTTAGTGTAAGTTCTTTTTTTTTTTTTTTTTTTTTTTTACAGATTTGATGAGATTCTGGAGGCCAGTGATGGTATTATGGTGGCTCGTGGTGACCTTGGGATTGAGATCCCCACAGAGAAGGTGTTTGTGGCCCAGAAAATGATGATCGGGCGCTGCAACAAAGCTGGCAAACCAGTCACTTGTGCCACTCAAGTGAGATATGGCAATATTTTATTCTATGAAATGGTTAAAACTCCTTTTTTAAGATGCCTGATTTATACAGATGCTGGAGAGTATGATCAAGAAGCCAAGACCCACTCGTGCTGAGGGGAGTGATGTTGCCAATGCAGTCTTGGATGGAGCTGATTGTATCATGTTGAGTGGGGAGACAGCCAAAGGAGACTACCCTCTGGAAGCAGTGCGCACTCAACACATGGTGAGTATTCAATAGTTGTTTTGTTTTCTTAAATGGTCTCAACTTGTATAGCGCTTTTCCACTCACCCATTCACACTTTCAATCATACACCAATGTACGCAGACACTAAAACTGCTTAAGTAACAAGCAGTTTTATGAAACACTAACAATTTCACTCAACCCTTCTGCCAATAACGCATAATATATCCACATTTCATAACCACTTGCTGTGTTTTACCAACTCATGCAGTTCAGTGTTATAAAAATGCTACTTATCACATGTATTGGTCAGGGATAAGTCGTCAGTGATATGGGATCGCTTGCACTTGTACCCTTCCTGTCCTTCCTCCTGGCTTCACTGCTATGCAGAGCCCACTGTGACTCAGCAGGCACTGCTGAACTTGCACAAAGTGAATTCTTCCCTCTACCTTTGCTTGGAAACTCGGGTGTAACAGTAACACGATAATATTAAAGCAACGTCATGTGGTGATTTACTAAAATCTATGTGACTGTTTGAATTTATGGTGCAAAGTTGCTTTCAATCAATTTGGGTGGTTTTTTTTCCCCTTCGGTTATCGTTCTATATTAATTAAATTGTTTTTTTCCCCCCCTCTTCTACTTCTATTAACATCTTGTGGTTCATTTCTGTGCTTCACCTAAACCTTTCCATGTGTTCTAACACTGACCTCCATCTCTTCTGTCTTTATTGTCTCTGTTCCTGCATCTCTTGTCTGATGTTGGAATGCCTCGTCTCTATCTTGACCTGGCTTGTGATAGATTGCCCGTGAGGCCGAGGCGGCCATGTTCCATCGGCAGGTGTTTGAGAACCTGCGCCGCTCCACCCCACACTGCAAAGACCCCGCTGAGGCTATTGCAATCGGTGCAGTCGAGGCATCCTTTAAGAGTCTAGCCTCCGCAATCATTGTGCTCACAGGCTCTGGAAGGTAGGGAGGCCATGTGGTCTTCACATAAAAGATCAGTTGGGGGTTCAAGGGGGATTTCTAAGTTTAGAGTAGGGAAAGTTAGGTCTTGAGAATGTGCCTGGACCAGTTTTGCAAAACTTCTGTCTCAAACTACTGTTGCACTCAAATATATTTTTTTCTTAATGTTATCCCATTATCTAAACAAAGCAATAAGTTGGTGGAAGTCTTGCAGGCTGTGCTCAGGGGTGTGAGTGTGTTCAATCATAGTGACTGTATGTAACCCTCCTTGCTTCACCCATTCCTCATGGCACATGGGCGCACAGATAGCGCGAGAGGCAGAGGCAGCCACCTTCCACAAACAGCTGTTTGAGGAGCTCAGACGACACTCCCCGCTGACCAGAGACCCCTCTGAGGCTGTAGCTGTGGGAGCTGTCGAGGCCTCCTTCAAGTCATGCGCTAGTGCCATTATAGTTCTCACAAAGGGTGGAAGGTAAGCTTGAAGACGCGCTCATAATTAAGAGGTAAGGATCTGCTATAGCGCTGCCCAGTGCCTTGTTCCTGTCCTTAAACCTTTGATTGTACATGGCTTTGTGAATGTGTGAACATGGCAATAGGTTGAGTGAGTGAAAAACAGCATTTAATCATATGTAATCAATGTGGATGGCAAAAATTTGTAAAATTGCATAACCTAATTTTGTATATAGCTTTCATTTGACTTAAAATATGCATGACATGCAAAGACAATTTAACTTGCTTAAAGTTATCAAATAAAAGTTAAATGTAATGTAAAATGTATGCTCGTTTTTAAATTTGCTTCGTGTCAATTTTACTTTTGTGTTGTAGGTCTGCTCATCTGCTCTCCAGATACAGACCTCGTGCCCCCATTATTGCGGTGACTCGTAATGCGCAGACGGCTCGCCAAGCTCATCTATACCGTGGTATTTTCCCAGTTCTCTACACGAAGCCTGCTCATGACGTTTGGGCAGAGGATGTGGATATGCGTGTCAACTTTGCCCTGGACATGGGTAAATTAAAATTACTCTTTTCTCATTATTTAAATACATAGACAATTAAGCCAACTACTCTGTATCCTTTTACAGGGAAAGCTCGAGGCTTCTTCAAAGAGGGAGCCTTTGTCATTGTCCTCACTGGTTGGCGTCCTGGCTCTGGTTACACTAACACCATGCGTGTGGTCCTGGTGCCATGAAAGGCCATGGGCTCTACTGCTTTCTCCCTTCTATCTTTCACAGCTCTTCATCACACACTCCACTGCTCTCCTCATACATCCAGAGTTCGATATTAAAAGTATGAAAGCAGTTTTCCTTTACAATGCCACTCCCTATCCATTCCCTTTGTTTCTTGCTAGTAAAGCCAGTCTAATAGCTGCTCAGATTCAACAGCTTTTTTTTGGTCTGCTGATGTCTTTTTTGATGTCGATGTCAAGTATCAATCCAAGGCTCGATGGGGTAGACTCCAATACTACTGTTGTGCACTGCTACTGCAACTCCTGTCTTTTCTGTGTCACTCAAGCCAGTTATTGCAGTAATCGCTGTTTTACTTGTTGCATTCCTTGACTACTTCAATTGAAATTTCACTGTAACCACAGTATGTTCTGTCAATACATAGGCATATTTTGGTAAAGTATTTGAGTGAGTTACTGTATTGTGTTAAGCCTTTCCATTTTCAATTAGGTTTGTATCTTTCTTTGGCACTTCACTTGTGTGAACAAGTTGACAATGAATATGCACTTTTGAGTTTTCCCATGGAGGATGTAAAGTGAAGATAAGTCTTGCTGGTCATCTTTCCTGTGTTATAGTGGTCCACATACTGTAGCTTTGTAATGCCTGAGATGTGTAAATATTTCAGCTGGTGTTACTGAGCTGCCCTACCAGACTGGATTTATTTCAATAAAGAGATAGCGCCACATTTTTTCTGTTTTAATATCTGGTTAGACATTACAAACTTTCAAAACGTGTGCATTATTTCCAAAATGTATTTGACATTCCGAAATATAGCACTTTGAAGCATCTCAGTTGGAATCTTGGGGTACACAACTCCCAATTGTCTGCGAATTTCATCCTCCATTTCAGCAAGAAGAAGAGAGTCTGCATGAGACATGATGGCACTCTCCTTCAGACCTAGATAAGAAAATAAGTCAGCCTCATTAACATGCGCGCTTAAGCCTTCAACCCAAATTAATGTACATAGTTGTCATTCTAGTACCTTTGAGCAAACACTGCCGGACCTCCTCAGCCTCATAACGCATCCCTGTGCTGAGCAGGAAGTTGATGGGAAGGTAGGGCTCTGGAACAGGGTACTCTGTTTCTTTACCATTCACATTAAGTGACGTCGGACACCACATATGAGCAGGGACCTACAAGACAAACACATCTTGTAATAAGTGGGTTTTGAGAGTCACCATGAGTTGGGGTTAAATTGTTAATAAAAACGGTATCTTTACAAAATGAATTGATCACAATTTAAAAAAAAATGAAGTACTGTGCCACTCAGTGTTGGTAGGCCACATTGTACAGGAGCCATCTGGTGGTGAAAAATGTATCAGCAGTAAACAAAAAAATGTGAACTACGGACTTGCTGAGCTTGTTTCTACTCGTTTAGAAATGTGAACCAAATTGTCATGAGCTAGTTTCATCAGCTGATAATGAAGTGATAGGCCTAATTCAACAAGCGGTAACTGTACTGTCAGGCTCAATCCAGAGTGGAGTGATTCAGCGATTTCAAGTCACTTAGATAAATTAAGCAACATACTTGTGCTTTTGACAATAATTGAGCATTGAGCATATTATAAATTCACCAATATTTTTACTCATTGAACTGGCGCCCCCTGTTGCTCGCTACCCCATGTTGCGTGTGAGATATACAAAATGACACGGAAAGTTGGTCGCATGACTTTTCTGCATGAGACACGGCACAGCAGAATTGCTGTCTGTGTGTGATAACATGCCCATCACTATTGTCAACAGTTATTGGGTGAAAGTAGAAGTATCACTTAAAAAGAGCATCTACCTTTATGAAGCCTTTTGTTCCGCCAACAATGGCATCGCTCTCTAGCTGCACAACATTCGAACATGTGACCACAGCCATCCTGTTCTTTGAGTATTTTAAAGTGACTACCACAGACTGATCCACACCTGAAAGAAATGATAAAGGTTAAAACAAAATACTATAATTACAGGACTCCTATTGGTTTAACTCACTGGTATATGTGACTTAAAGATATTCTTTTGATGTGACATAATGTACTAATTTGAGGAGTTTTTGTTTGCACACCTGTGTCAAAGAGGAATCCCTCGGCGTGGATGGACTCTGGTTTCTCTCCATTAAACACCATGTTGGTGAACTGCAGACAGTAAATGCCAATATCCAGGAGTGCTCCTCCACCCAGTTCCTTCTGCATAGCTCTTGGCACAGTGGAAAGAGGCGCCCCAAACTCAGACCTCACAACTTTTACCTCCCCTATTTCTCCCTGAGCCAACAGCCTTCTGATCTCAACAGAGGCTGGGAAAAACGAGTCCAGACCGCCTGCAAAATAGTTGCACATTAGCAATAAGCAGCAACATTGTTTTTTTTTTTTAAGTATATTAAAGAAGAACCAAAAAAATAAAGTTGCATTAATACTTGACTTTGCCATGTCTTTACCTCCATTAAGAAGACATTGTTCCTTTTGGCAGCAGCGAGGATCTCCCGAACCTCCTTGGTGTTCATGGCCAGTGGTTTTTCACACAGGACGTGCTTCTTGGCATTAGCAAAGAGCAGACAAGCCTTCAGATGGTAAGGATGAATCACCCCTATATACACCACTCTGCAACAAAAAACAAAACATAAATCTATTACAAGCACAGCAGAGAAACCCCTTGTCTAAATTGATGGTTGGATATCATTTAAGTTGATAGACCATAAGGAGACTGTATCAGCTGTTTCACTTTGCTTAGTCATACGTGAAGGTCAAATGAAAAAGATTAATCATTAAAGAGCATCAAAGCAGCCCAGTAGAATACTTCCTAGGTGGTAATTTTGCTTTTGTGCCACTTGCTATAGCCCAATATGGTTATAAAATATTGTCGACTTCAATTGTCTTTTTATTAAGTACAAATGTAATTAACATGCATCAGCAGTGCACAGGATACTGTTGCAAAGTTACGATTCATAGATATACTGACCAACATTTGGATCTCTGGACAGCTCTTCATAGCTCCCGTGAGCGTGGGCGATGTCATGTCTTTTAGCAAAACTCTGCGCATCGTCAAGCTTGCGGGCTGCCACTGCAACAACCTGTGAAAACATATACATTTATTTAACATGCATTTAGCACTGATGACATACACAGACTCCATGTGTCCAAGCAATGTACTCCAATTCAAGATTCAATTCAGTTCGGTGAGGTGGTACAAAGTGTGAAAGATTTGAGAACCACTAACCAAGAGTATGCTTTTTCTTCTCATTAATTGCTTTTTACATTTTCTTTCCACCTACATGTTACATGAGCCAGTTGAGTAAAAGACTCATAAAAGGTCATAAATGTGATTTGATGCAAGACACTTTGACCACCATTGGCTATTTTCCACATTACCAAACCAGTTACATGTACCAAGGCTTATTGTTTTATTTATTTATTACTCATAACACTTTAATAGAGCCCTTCTTGAACAGCCCTATACCAGATTTTGTTTCTTGTTGTAGTGTAAGGATAGTTTAGTTTTTCAGTATATTGTAAAAGCAGATATCTGTGGGAGAAAGGTATGCAGAATGTAAAAGTATGATTTTGGAGTGATTGTTGATACCTATATAACATGTAACCTAGTTTTAGTTCACATTTCAGTTTTCTTTTCTATACATCAACCTGCCCAGGGACTACAGGTGTAAATCAGCATATTGCTATAATCTGACACCAAGCATCTTTCCTGTCTTTGTCAATGTGATGTGCACTGTCCCTGTCAAATAAAAGCATTCCTTTTAGCATACCAGCCCACAAAAGACCTTTGTGGGCTGTAGGCTACATCAAATTATAAAGTCTTTTTTCTGAATTGTGAACTAGCAGCAAGTTGTTGTTTTTTACATTACAATATGAAAGTATTGCTCCCTGCCAGTAAACTCCCTGTGAAGAATTGGGATGCTAGAATTGTGTTACGGAAGTTAGGAATGAGTTTAGACCACAACTAAAAACTACTTACAAGCATTTTCATTGTTTGAGAACAAAAAGTTGCATCAATGCTTATGTCTAAATGACCATTGCAGTTGATGAGTTATGTCACAGTGAACATAAAACTAAGGAAGCAGACAGACTTAGCTTGAACAGAGAGTGAGTGTGAAAGTACCTGATGGTCTTCAGGAGGAAGACTTTTAAGAGCCACGGTGAAGTCATGACTGATCTTCCCCGCGCTGCAGATTCCCCACCTGGTTGCCATTACTGCCGTCACGTGGTGACTGTCCAACGTCCACTGACCACTGACAAACAAACTTCACTGTGTCGCGGTTAAAACCATTTGGATTAGCGCGTAGTAACTGCGTATGACCACAAGGGGGAGCTAGAGCACTATGAGGGAATAGGTGACGTAGCCACTGTAACCTAACACAAATATTTATAATCTCAGAAAATTTGAATATTTTGACTGTAAGCCACAATCATCAACGTTATAACAAACAAAGGCTTGACATATGTCACTTTGCATGTAATGAGTCTATATCATATATTCGTTTCACATTTTAAGCTGAATTACAGAAATACAATGAACTTTTGAACGCTATTCTAAGTTTCACCCGTTTGTTTAAAAAAATGAAAAATACAAAATAAACTTTAGGCCAAAGATCATATAGCTCATTTATTGCCAGTTTAGGTTTGAAGTGGCATTGGGCTGTTACCATGGCTGTTACACACATATTCACATAATTCATCTCCAGTAAATAAATAAATAAATGAAATAAACGAGCTGAATCTCACCTTTTATTGGTTTCATCATATACACATCCAAAGACCGCTGTGCTCATCTTCCATGGACCTTATTTCAGTATTGTACAACATTTCTTACTCACTCAGGTTAAATAAAATGTTGCAGAAATATCAGGCACATTATTACTGTTTTAACAAATGGTACATGTATTTTATTGTGAATACCAGTGTATACGGGTTGTGAATACAAGTGAATATGCAGGAATCACAGATGTTTTAGTATAAATGATAAAAACTTGTGCTTGTGTGTTATTTGTGTAATGAATGAGATTAACATGTAACTTAGGTAACTCACTGAATTGTGTTGTGTTGTAAAATTCAAATTTACATCTGTATTTTGCCAACCTCTGTTTCAATCAAAGATGGTCTCTCACTTGCCTAAACCAAATAAACTGTGCCCATTCCGTCTACCCATCTACGTGGCTTAAAATCAGGTGAAACGGCTTGGCTCTGGTGCGCTGTCATTGGCTGTCCTGGCTGAAGACTACTCCCACCTGCTTCCTGATTTCATCCATGACCTCAGTCAGCAGGACAGACTCTGCCAGAGGCATCAATGGGCTCTCCTTCAGTCCTGTGAATGAAGTGAACATTAGTGTGGTCACAGCGCAGGCACACTGATCCAGAAAGGTGTCTGTGCATAATCAAACAATGCATAAATTAGAGCAAGACAGAGGAGATAGAATGTTTTAAATATACTAGAAATTACACAAAATAGTCACCTTTTTAATAATGATGACTATTAATAATGATGACTATTGAAGAAGAAGAAGAAGAAGAAGAAGAAGAAGAAGAAGAAGAAGAAGAAGAAGAAGAAGAAGAAGAAGAAGAAGAAGAAGAAGAAGAAGAAGAAGAAAAGAAGAAGAAGAAGAAGAAGAAGAAGAAGACAAAACATAATTCTGCAAAATATTATTATACCTTTAAGCAGGCACTGTCTGACTTCCTCAGCCTCATAGCGCAGCCCTGTGCTGTTGGTGAAATTCATGGGCAGACTGGGCTCGGGCAAAGGATATTCGGTCTCCTTGTCATTGACCACCAGCGTGGTAGGACAGTGCATAGGGCCAAGGACCTGGGAAAATATTGCGAACTGTCATATTAACATGCAAATGGAAAGCTATTGGAGAAGATAATCTGCATGTGGTTTCAGAACAGTCTCAATGGTTCTGAATCTGTCAATTTAATTAAAAATGAAAGTAATTAGTAGTCTCCCCTGTTGCTGCGTCTCTCAGTCCTTGGTTAAAGAATTGAAACGTCCCTGCATGGCTTACTTTAATGGAGCCCTTGGTGCCACAGATGACAGCATCATTTGGTAGACGGGCTGAAATGGAAAAGGCACAGAAGGCTATCCTGTTCCGGGAAAACTTCAACGCTACAACCACCGACTCATCCACTCCTGAAAGAGCATCATTCTTGTTACTACTTCATTATCTTGTCACTTTCAAAAATACCAATGTGAATAAAAAAGAATGAAAGACGATTAGCGCTTACAATACAGGTTAAAGTAAAGAGCAAGTAAGAGTAAGTGTAAGATCTCCTATGGTTGCTGCATGTTTACCTGAGTCCAGCAGAACACCACTGGCCTGTATGGACAAAGGCCTCTCTCCTCTGAACACCATCAGGACAAACTGCAGACAGTACACTCCGATGTCCAGCAGCGCTCCTCCTCCCAACTCCTTCGCCACAGAGCGAGGGATGTGCAGTTGAGGGGAGCCGAAATAAGCTTTGACCAGCTTCACCTCCCCGACCGCTTCCTCTGCCAACAGTCTCCGCACCTCAGCATGCACAGGGAAGCAACGTGACCAGATAGCCTGAACAAAGACACAGCAATGGACATATTATGAATTGTGTTGTATGCACTTAAAATGAAATAGAAAAAGGTACAGTGCGCCTTCAAATAGTCATTTGGTTTATAAGTGAGGCAATAATGGCAGTAGTAAGTACGGCAGTAATAAGGCAGAGAAAAATGTAAAGAATTAGTCCATAATATCAATATTTATACCAATCCTTTTGTGTCATAATAACTAAGCTGCCACACCATTCTGTGTGAGTACATAAAAAAAAAAAAGATTCAATGTGGAAACAATTTATTACATCAATTATGATGCTGCACCTTAAGGGGCTATTACCCCGCTGAGTCAAATCAAGTGCTTTAAGTGTTATAAATGAAATTGACTTGGCATGAAGGATAATGCGCAGCAGTCTCCTACTGACACACGGGTTCAGCAAGAACATCTGTGTGTATAACAAGCAAAGACTAACCAGCATTATGCAAAAAATAAACATAAGGAAAACGGGCAATAACTGAGCAATAACATCATCTACTATGCACTCACCTCCATGAGGAACACGTCGTTTCGCTTAGCCGCGGCGACCAGGTCTTGCACTTGTCTGCTGTTCATGGCAAAGGGTTTTTCGCACAGTACGTTTTTGCCAGCTTTGAGGAAGAGTAGGCCGACTTTCCAGTGTTGTGTGTGAAGAACTCCCACGTACACAATGTCTGTGGGGATAATGATGTTCATGGGTTATCTCCACAAGACAAACGCTGATGCATAAACTCACCAATGTCTGGGTCACTGGCCAACTCCTCATAGCTGCCATAGGCTTTAGGAATGCCATGCCTCTTTGCAAATTCTTGGGCACGCTCTAAGCTTCTTGATGCAACAACTGCTATCTGTAGATAAGAAAGACACATTCAGAATACTACGCTTAGTTATTGTGGTCACGGTAATGTGTGCAAACATCCAGGATAAGAAAAGGCAAACTTAAACTAAATAGTATGGGGGTTATTCATTAGACATGTGCTAAATAGCGATGCGAGCTGAAGAAAATGCATTTCCCCCAAAAGTGTGTGTTTAAATGTGGCCACTTTGCAAAACTCCAAGAACTATAGTGTTTATATGTTTGTGTTTTTCTTAATCTATGGCTTTATCACATATTCTATACACTATACACTTGTTTCTGTTAAAGGCGTACACTTACTGGATGGTTCGGTATCATAGTTTCATCTTAATTTGGACACATTTTCCACACTGTTCAATTTTTTTGGCCTATCCTGAGAACAATACCTGGTGGTCTCCAGGAGGTAGGGTCTTCAAGGCCACGCTGAAGTCGTTGCTGATCTTCCCCGCACCGCACAGTCCCCATCGAGTTGCCATGTTAAATTGGAAGGCGAGTGACAAATGAACTAGGTAGTGGTGGTTCTGCTGCTGCTGTTGCTTCAGTGGGGTCTGGGCCTGGCGGCAAGCTGTGACCTTGGGAAAAGCTTGCACGTTCCTGGGCGAGTATAGTGTACACTGTCATCCCTCGGAGCATAAATTCTACATTTATATTCAGCAGACGTGTCACCTCCCTTCTGCTCCCACCCGAGGTAAAGGGTGCAAGTCACACACGCGCCCTGCTGTGCTGTTGATGCTGATACAAGCCTTTTCAATCCGGAGTAAAGTGGTATGTACTAGTTGTCTCTATAAATCTGTAACAGCGGTATGAATGGAGGGGGCTCTCCGCTACTCCCTGTTTAATGTGTACAAGATCACAGGCCTATGGGAACCAAAGAGGGTTTCTCATTAAAAAGAGAAACTGATTAGCTTGAGACTACACAGTCAGGATAAATATTAAACAGGGGTTGTCAGGGTTCTTTGAAAGCCAATGTAACTAGTAGTAGGAGCTGAGCTAGGATGACTGTGGCAAAACCAACACACTTGCCCTTGAGATAGTGTAATACTTGTTTTTAGAGAGGATGGATGTGCAACAGCGAAAGCAAACGTGCCCCGTGTGGCCAGTAGAGGACACTGTGCTGTCAGAAGACATTTTAGCCCTGAGCTCAAAGAGGATTTGACAAGGATGGGTGTAGGAAAAAGCTGATAATACAGCAGAAAGTGTGCAAGTGTACTTTGGTGGCTACCCAACTGAGGTCTGAAAGAAATAGATATTTGTTGATGATTTAAGATGCTGTTAAATTATCCGTAAAATTAAGAGTACTAATTATTACGTACAACAATGTTTAAATCAATACTGTTTTTAGATGTTTACTGAACATTGGTGTTTAAACTGGATGTGAAATAGAAATGTGACTTGCATTTGTTTGTTTGGCAACCTCCGCCTGTATTTAGTTAATAGATATGAATGACAAAAAAATATGTGATTATTCTGTCATTCTTTTAAGTAAATCATTTTAGAACTGATGTATGCTTTATCATTGTAACATGCTATGTGTTCATCTCAAATGTATTTTAGGGTATACCATACACTACAGCAAAAGCAGGACAGGCTCTTTATTCACCAATGTGACGAGAGCAGAAAATATGGATTATCTTTAAGCACTGCTTTCAGCAATACAAAGGAAGAGAGTGGAGCTGTAGGCAAAGTATGTAAGAGCAAAGAAATTCAGTGTCACTTCACTGACAGCTATCCTTTTGTATTTCACTTCCAAATGAATTCTGGGAGCTGTGGGCCGTTGTCATAACAACAAGGTATCAGCTGGGCAATTTGTATGCAAATGGCATTGGGCTTGGCCTGATAGCCCCGCCTATATATTGCTGAACCTGGATGTCACTGGAATGCCAAACTCAAATAATTTATTAATTGAATGTTTGCGGTTTATTCGGTTCATTCTTTGTAAGAATTCATGTCATTGCTGAGGTAGTCCTAGTACAGGAGACGCAGGTGATAATGCAATAGTGGCGCGTATGTGAGAAGGTGATACCTGATGGGCCAAGTGCTGCTCCATTTTGGATTGGTGTGAAGCAGAGAGGTTTGGGCTGGCTCACGGTGCTGCCAGCGAGCGGGCATGGCTCAGGTGGCAGGAGGAAAACATGACAGCTGTGTCTAAAGCAGGATGGAGACAACAAATGCTCACTTTTCGAAAAACTCAGCTTCAAGAGCTCAAGGTCATTGAGATAAATCTGCTGCCCAACTGAAAGCCTGCATACTCACTGATTCAACTTGTTTCATTATAGACTGATTTATCTCTACTTGTTTTTAATTACTGCATCCGTAATAATTTTTATTACATATACGCCGGGTACTATGTACATGTATGTTTATATTATTCACCTGTAGTGCCTCAACCAAAATGCTGAGTCATTTGCATAGGAGCTCATTCATTTTGGCATGATCAGGATGATTGCCATCCACTCTTATCACGCTATAGTTTCTAGTTTCATTCTAATCTGATTAAGAGTGTGTGCAACAGTTCTTATCATTGTCCATCTTCCAGCAGAACAGGTGCTCTCGCTTCACAGCAAGAAGGTCCCGGGTTCGATTCCCACGTGGACGGGGCCTTTCTGTGTGGAGTTTGCATGTTCTGCCCGTGTATACGTAGGTTTTCTCTGGGTACTCCGGTTTCCCCTACCACTAAAAACATGTACAATAGGCCAGGATGAAGATGTGTGTGTGAATGCATGGAGGTGTTCAGCGGGACCGTTGGCGCAGATGTGTGCAGTCGCGACAGTGCTTCTGTCAGTCTTCCCCAGGGGAAACTAAACTACCACCACCGAGTATGGAGTGAATGTAAAATGCTCGCATGTAAAGCGCTTTGTGACCATGTCTGTGAAAGGCGCTATATAAATAAAGATCTTCTTCAATCGACGACTGGCAAGTCATGTGACTAAAGGCAGCACCTCCAATAAGGTGTTTGATAGGGCTGGGCAATTAATTGAAATTTATCAAAATCACAATCCCTACTTTGGGATTGCACTTTGAATGAGACAATGGACGGTTTTGTGTGTTACATGAAACTGGTGGATAGCATTTGTTACTGTTTGAGCTGAGGTTTGTATAACATATTTTTTTGTGTGTAATGTTTGCCATATCATCCTGCCCTAGTGTTTGAATAACAATTCCGTTTTCCGCACTCACTGTCATGCAGACCTAATGGCCATATTATTGATTTGATTCAGATAAAAAACGTGAGTAAAATTATTTTTGGGGGAATTTACAGTTTTGTATTTGCTCACAGGTCACTGTTGCTCATCACTGTCAAGTTCTGACCAATTAGTGATTATAGAAGCCAGAATTTATGCACATCTGTTGGACACGGTCTATATACCTGTACTGTAATCTATATGTTTAATTTGTGTATCTTTATATTTTTCTCTTCTTATCGTGATCTCTTTCAAGAATGTATGTTAAATGCACAAACGTGGCTTTGTTATTCAATACTATAATTATTATTACTGTAAAATATTCCAAAATATTCACACAAAGAGGATTAATTTCTAAGTTAAGTTAGGGGAGGTCACTCCCACACTCTACTTTTGAACTTAGGCTGGCTACATCTCCCCTATTACATCAGCAACTTTAATGGGGAATAAAGAGGACCAGAGAGAGGCATTCTAATCCCATTTTGATAGATGTGGATAAGCACAAGGCTCCCACCCCTTCTTCCCTGTTCAGCTGTCGGTGCAAGCCGACTCACTGTTGCTTCTTCTCTGCATTGTGTCTCCTTTGAGCTGGGTCGGGGGCGTTGCGTCTGCAGTAGTTTCATAGGTGCCCCATCATTCCTTCATCTGTGTCTCAAGGTCATATTGTTGAGGAAGGGTGACGGGCTCGACAAGTGCCAGGAGGTACCAGCCATTTTGAAGGGAAGCCTGATGAATTCAAGGGAGGGTGACGAAAAGGGGAAGTGTGCGGCAAGGAGTAATAAGTCATTTTGTCAGTGTTCTGATGTATGACTTTTTTTCAACCTTTTTCATTATAAAAAGTGACATGGAAGGAACAGGTTAGCTTGATAGCGGCCTGGCATTGTGCTAAATGGTTTAAGAGTATTTTCTTTGACTGCAGTAGGAAGAAGAAAAAGAAACCGGGCCTAACTAAGAGAGAGACGACGGGATATGCTCTGTATAGATTCATTGCAGGCACTTACAATTATCCCTATTGTCTCCAAAAGGAAGATTTCACTTTTTATGTATTCCCTTGATAAAGCACTCACTGCAGAATGTTCATTCCAAGATTAATAGCCCAGGTCCATGCCCCTTTATACACGGTTTTGTAGGTCTAGACAACGCTCCTTTTAATGTCAAGAATATATCAGGATAGACTCGTACACACTGTCTGCGCACTGTCCTAGATGAAAACTGAATAGTCCAAACTAAACTCAATTACTGTCTGTGTGATTTATTGTTGTGGACTATTAGAGTGGATTCAGCTAGAAATCAGAAATAGTCTTGTTACTGAAAGAAATATTGTTCAAATAGACAAATTATTCGACCGAACAAAAAGTAAAACATTTTTGCATATCTACATTCAAAGCAAATATTGTGCTTTCAATTTGATCTTCTGATGACTACTACATTTTGTCGATTGCTACTTCCTACTACCCACTTTGACACCAAGAGATCCTTTCAACATGGTAAATCTATAGACTAACAGTTGCAGTATTTTCACAGCATAAAGCTAAGTGTGTCACTCAGTTTCTTATTGGCACATTTAAACATTTCAGTAAAAAGAATAAAGACACATGGGAATGATGCGCTCAGAATACAACCCATTCTTTCCATGCAATATATTTCTCCTAGCCCCATTAAAACAGATATACTGTACGAGGCAGCGAGCTCCACAGTAATGCCATGGCATATCAGCGTGAGGAGATTGTGTGAGACAATACACAGCCCATCTCAGAGCCCTGGTGAGGAGGTGAGAGAGCAGACATGACAGGAGCCCATGACAAGGCACACTCTATCACTAACATGATAAAGGCTATCAGGGCTGAAGAATGTACATTACAGACTATCGGGCTTCCTGGAGATAAAGAAGTAGAAGGAGTAACCTCAGTTAGAAGCTATTAGATGTACAAAAATAGCTCTGCTGTGTAGAAAGAGCCTGGTATTTCTCATTGCATTCATTACAGTGATTGGCTCCAGAAAATTGTTACTGATATACAGTTAGAATGCACTTGTTTTTACTTGCAACTTTATTAAGTACTAATCTCCAAATTTAGTTACTACTACTACTACTACTACTACTACTACGACTACTACGACTACTACTATGACTACTCTATGACTACTACACTACTACAAGTAGCTACAGCACTTAAATAAAACCAAAGTCATATGATTTCAAGGTCTACATTGTCTTGAAAAAGCTGACTTAATGACTCTAATTAACATTTTAATATAAAAAGGAATCAGAACAGCTGGAAGTATGTTTGTATAGCATTAAAGGCATTTATAAATATTTCTATAGTTAACCTGTTTCTCGTGCGTATGTTCCAGCTGTGGGGGTCACCTTCTCAGGAACATCTCTGAATGCCTGGAGCGACCGACGCTAGTCCCTTGTGCGTCAGTGAGACAAGTGTACCTGTATCAGCTCTTGTGATTTCACCCTTCACTGCTGGCCTTGCATCGATGTGCCTTTCTTATGGGGAGCCATTAAGCAGCCATTGCACCCCTTGGCAGAGCCCCCTTTAATTGCCTGATAGGGCTTGTGATATTTTTATCTAGGCGTCTCATGGCGGATGGTTGCCAAACGGGGAGCCATGTGGATGTGTGTGCATTTGTGTGTGCGTACATGTTACGCCTCGGTACACCCCTGACAAGAGCGCTGCCTTCAGGAGGAAACCCGCCGCTGCTCTGTGCACCTGCATATCAAACTGTGACCCAGGTGCCCACTGTACCTCACAGAGCTTAAGCCTTGACGCCTCATCATCATTGCGCTGTCGATAATAAATCATGTTTTCAGCACTTCGGGAGCTTTGTGAAAGATTATCACGGAAAAACATTTCACTGTTCCCTAAAGGTGCTGATACAGTATTTGCTTTAAGGCAGCAACATACTGGGAGATAATACACTTGTAACAAGACAACATGCCACTGAGGGTTTGTCAGCAGATAGCAAAGCTGGATATATTACAATATTGCTAATGTAAAGGTGGACTGGTATTTACTGTGGGAAATCTATTCAGAACTGACATACAGTATTTATCAGATCAAGTAACTTATTCATAAGTTACTCTCTGCCTTATACTCGCACTCCAGTAACACCACACTTCCCTGCTGCTGTTTTTAACTACTTTTCCACAGGCAAGCTAAGAGATCCAGCTTTAGAGTGGAGCAACACCAAGGAAAGAAATGTCAGCAGAAGAGAAAATACTATTATGGAGCATTCTACAATCCAAGCAATGTGCCGTAATTACACGGAAAAATACGAATACTAGCTTCTGAGGATTCCTTTGCGTATAAGTCTGAAAATGGAATCCTTAGTATAAATGTAAACGATATATTGGCCAATATTTTACTATGTACAGTATCTGAGCTATGTTGCATTCTGGGATGCACCAGGGTGTGTATTACTTCAAACAAGACTCCCAAGTGCAATGTTTATTGTGTAAAGCTATTACATGCCAGTGTTAATTTCGTCCACTAAAATATTTAGTCTTAATTTTAGTCAAAGTGATATTTTGATGACTAAAATTGGACTAAAACTAAATTAAACGTTTTTCATGAGACTAAAACATGACTAAAATGTCCAGATATTTTAGTCGACTAAAATAAGACTAAATAAAAATGAAAAGGAGAGACTACGTAAAATCATCCAAATTTCTATTGACCGTCTGAAAGAGCCTCATATCATGTAAATTCTCTGCCAAAGGAACAGCTCTGAGCTTTGTTCATGTGGGAGCAGCTCCATGAAGCCGAGGACCTTGATTCAATATGATTATAATGAATATTATAAATGCAAAGTCGACTAAATTTTCTTAAATTTAGTCGACTAAAACTAGACTAGAATTTAAGATTATTTTTGACTAAATCTCAACTAAAATTGAATTACATTTTCGTCAAAAGACTAAGACTAAAACTAAATTAAAATATGTTGTCAAAATTAACACTGTTACGTGCAATATGCTATTACATGCAATGTTACAATTATGTGTGTAATTCACAGCTGTCAGTGTATCAGTGTGGTTAACTTACAGTAAAATTAATTAAAGAGTCTTCCTGGATTTCCGCAGCAGACCTCTTGGTTGTGAGCTAAAGCTAATGTTAGCGAGTGCTCATGTATTTCAAAAACAGCACATTGATAATATCCTTTTAGTGAGCAGTAAACAACAGACATGGCTGACTTGATTTGTTATTACAGAGTATAATGAGAATTTTCTCTCAATTTCATTGCCGTTGACACATACTAATCATGAAAAATTCAGAGTGCCTTCCATAATCCCACTGGCAATTCCAGGATTAGAAAGGGAAGCCGAGGTGGATGTTCGCAAGCATCACCTCACACGCCTCCTCCTCTACTTTCCAAGTCGCTTCTGCTGTCTTTACGTTATCTCGTCACTGGGCTCTTTTTCTCAGACCCTTGAAGCGCTCTCAGTCTACGCAGTACATTTTGCAGCTCCTCCCAGTATTGTTTTTTGCTCAGTAAGAGTTGGCACTGTATCAACAGCCTCCAGCTTTATGGATACATCACAATTATACATGCAATTATTAATGGTATTACAGGAAGAAGCGTATTTCCTATGTATCACCTTAGGAGGGAACATCAAAGGAGCGCAGCTTTGAAGGATCCACTCCAGCTAATGAAAATGAGTCACCCCTTACATACTGCTCTCTATTGTGTTATACAAGGCTCAAACCGTTCCATACATGGCACTCTCGTACGAGGATAGTCCTGTGCTTGTAAACTGTTCAAAGACAAAATTATTCAATATTGTCATGTCATGTCAAAAAACATGATTTTCTGACCTAATTTTACATCATAAGCTGCTGCTGTTACAAAAGTGCTGAATAAAGAAACAAAACATATTTATTTTTCTTAACGGTTGTCTATTTAGAGCATTTAGCAAATTACAACAAAATGTCAACAAAAAGTAGAAAATGTTAAGGTTTAGCTATTATAGTTAGTGCTCTCTTTGTGCTTTGGAGTCTTTTAGTTATATTTTGTCTTCCATTATCATAAAAAAATGTACTTGCCCTAACATGTTTGCATGCAATTTTTGAATCAGATATTGTGTTAGTTGTAGATAGCAAGTAAAGTTGTACATCTTCCAAACGTGAACTGTACATGGAACCTTTTTTATAATTCCATATGTTCATTTGTGCTTCAACCAAATGCACAAAGCGCAGACTCTCATTCATATATATTGTATAGGTCACATGTGAGGCTGCACCCCACCTCTCGTGTCAGCCCGGTGAGAGGCAGAACGACCGCATCACTCAGCGGCTGAATTGAGGTCACATTGACAAATAATTCCACTGTGCCATTTGCAGTGACATCTAAAGCAGGTCCAGACCCGATCAATAAAGAATGTCAGTCAATACGCAGGTGTATTATCATTTACAGCATGTGTCTATTTGCTCAAGGGCTGCCCTCATCACCGCCACTCAAAAACGCGTTACAGAGAATGGTATTTCAGAGGCATTTAACAGTATGAGCTTTTTTTTTTTTAAAGAGTAAGATGACGTACTGATTGTATTTCCATTTCTCCTGCCCCGGGACAAACACCTGCATTTAATTTCCCCACAGCTAGAATTTTTAACAACTCACTTTCACATACATTTATGGGCCATTTGACATGTGTGTGATTGCTCCGCCTCATCACCATGTGCATTCCATCTGCTACCAGTTTGATGAGGAACCTGGCTTTGAAAATGGGGCACAGATGCAAACAGGAAGCGGCTTCAGAGACATTAGTTGTTTGTTTTGAAATGGTGAAAACGTGTGGTAACTGACAAGCCTTAGAGACCCAGGATGAGAGTGAGTGTTACCTACCAAAGTAGCTGGGACACTCATTTGCAGGTGAGGCGATGCGTGGAGGTCAGAGGGGCCAGCGTGACATTTACTGTGTTGGATGGCTAACTCCAGAATTGCTACTCATTTCACTGCCTCGTCCAAAAGTCGTTCTAGCCGACTCTTCTGCAAAACATGTAATTAAGAGTGAGCAACAACACCAACCAGCATTTTGTCACTACTGGAAGTGGTAACAGACTTGGAAATTGGATTGTGAATTCTGCAGCATACAAATAGTATATATCGGGTTTGTAACTCTGCATATTCTATGCAAAATTGTACGTCGAATAGACCTTTTTGACATCAAGCCTTTATAAATGAATTTGATGAACTTTGATGCATTTAAAAAAAAGAAGCATCTACGCCCATATATATATTTTTAGACACGGTCAGGCCTAGGGCTGTGTACTGTAAAACAATACCAGTATGGTACCGGAAAAAATAGTTTGGGTACACCTAAAAATATATATATATATCGAAAGCATCGAAAAATCAAAAATATCAAAAGCAGGTACTGGAAAAAAAGTCTATTTTTAGAGACCAAGTTTTGATCCCTGCTTTAGCCTCATTTTACTTGATTTTGATTATTTATTTATTTTTTCCATTTGTAGCCTTTGCGCTATTGCTTTTAATTTTTAATCTTTTAGGTTTCTTTCCAGTGTTTCCTCTGAGGGAACCCTCTGCCTCGGGAGGGCTGATTGGCTGTGGCCGGTGCCCTGACTTACATTTTGTATGAAAAGCACTTTATAAATAAACTTTGATTTGGGTGTTTCACCTCAAATAAATGACACACATTAAAAAAAAAAGTATTTTATGGAATAAATTAACATTATTGTTCTGTTTTAGAACAATAAGTATCGAAAAAAGTATTGTTCAGCTATCGGTATTGAAAATGAAGTATCATTAAAGTACCAGTCCCCCTCCTGAACCGGCCCGCCACCTTAACGTGGTGGAGGGGTTTGAGCACCCAAATGATCCTGGGAGCTCTGTTGTCGGGGGCTTTGTGCCCCTGGTAGGGTCTCCCATGGCAAACAGGTTCTTGGTGACGGGTCAGAGCGGTTCAGAAGCCCAAGCCCAGTTAGAACCATGAGGCCAGCCTTCCATGGACCCACCACGTGCAGAAGGAGCCATAGGGGCTGGCTGCCCCCACCACCCGGCAACGGAAAAGTGGAAGAAAATGGATGGATGGATAAACAGTATTGAAACAAAAAAAATTATACCCAGCCCTACTCAGGCCTGTGGACATTTGCTGCCTAATTCAGGAATTATAAGCATTGAAGGCTAGTCAAAGGGCTAACACTGAGAAACATATATTGAATCTATTTCACTCTATAATTAGCTTTAGTGCAGATATTGACAATATGCACTTTGGGACCTGTTTAAATTGTTCAATTTAGGTTCATGAATATGCATAATATAAAATATGTAATTGGATTTAGGAGTATTCCAGAAGAGGTACAGCTGTGCACATGTACCCCGAACAGTATAGCTGATTTCGATAGAAGAGCTAATCACTCACGCTGTAGCCTCCTATAGTTTATGTGTGTCATATTAATCTTTCCTTTAAGGGTTAATGCAGTTTCCGTTTGATTTATCGATATCGTATGACCTACTGTATATCTCCAGTGTGCCACTAAGAGACAAGCGATGGGGACTGCCCATAGCCGAGTTGTACTACATGGCCCTTCAGTGTCACGTACTAAACCCTTATGATTTATGGTTAATGGCCGCGCTGGTCTGCTTTCTCCATGTAGTTCAAAGGGAGAGTCTGGCTCCGAAATGCTCAAGGGCACAGGCTAATATGATAAACAGGGAGCAGAGGATGCAGGCTGCTGGGGCGGTGTAGTGATGGTGTGGAGTGC
The DNA here is from genome assembly GCA_007210695.1 of Neogobius melanostomus. Taxonomy (NCBI): domain Eukaryota; kingdom Metazoa; phylum Chordata; class Actinopteri; order Gobiiformes; family Gobiidae; genus Neogobius; species Neogobius melanostomus. Next base: position 4,869,628 of record VHKM01000131.1, read on the forward strand.
AACATCTCCAGGGCCAGCTGACTAGCAAGACGGGAGGACATTTCCCTTCTTTCACTTGGGTTTAATGTAGAGGGGAGGGGGGAGAGAGAGAATGGTATTGCAGGGATCACCAGTCATGGAGGATTGCATTTGCTATAAATAAGAAATGGTATTTTCCTCTCTTTTAAATGAGTTCCTCTGGGTTTCTCTAAATACTGCTATTTTTAGCAAGGCAGTGCAGCTTTATGAAATATGGAAGAGCAAATCGCTGAACTATGGTGTGCTAATACATTGAGATATTTGTTGTGGAGAGAATAAAAGGGAAGCTTCTTTTTTTTCCAGCAATACCAAATAACCACAAATATGGTTTATGCAAGCAGTTATTAAGGAGAGTAGGTTCATGTTCAGTGCAGCTCTCATATTTGAAATGAGTCTTTGCAATCCAATTTTAAAGCCACAACCGCGTAACATTTCACCCAATAAATAAAATTAAATGCAAGCATTCATTTATTGTGCGAGTTTCTTACTGGTGAAAATATCCTCAAAAACATGTATCTTTACAGTGAGCGGGCTGGACACCTTTCAGGCTGAAGACTTAATTTTGCTGGAAGCAGGATATAACCAGCAGTGGTTTCTCCATGGAATGTTGCTGCAGGAAGCCAAAGATTAGTTTTAGATGCATTAAGTCCTCTTCCAAAATTTGATAACTCATTGCATAAACAGCTTTGTCGGTGTTTAAGTGACCCTAGGAGCATGTTTGGTATCTGTGATATGCTGCCTTTGGTAGTACCTTTATTGGTATTTTACAACAGTTTAGTTCCGCAGTGTACCGTAGCTTTAAGGACGGTAATTTGATGTATTGTTTTTAAACTAGAAAGGACAGATTAGCTAAAGCTAGTATTATCAATGTGGCTCTTTCAACAGAGGGGAGTGCTAGAACCGTTAGAACAGACTGATAGCAGATGGCAGGGTGACAAGTTGAGCCACTGCTTTTGGTGTTGACATGTCGCAGCGGGGAATGGAGCTGAGGGCGCTGCACCACAGCATCAAAGTCTGTTTCGCCCACAATTTACATTCACACACTGAACCTGGAGCTAACTGTATATGAGGCGGCTTTGTTTTGTATGAATGGCGTTGTCCCATGTCCAATCCCGTAATAGGGTATCTGAGCTATCTTAACCTTACGACTTAGACTTCCATTGTTCTTCTAGATAACAGGGGTAGTATCATATTCTCACAAAAGTCTATGTTTGTTCACTGTAGCCTACACATACTGTAGATCCATCATTTTGTCAGTATTTTTCACTAAATCTAAGTAGGTCACATATGGCCCATTTCTGCCATCACCGTTTTTCAGCAGGGAATGAATGGATGTGCAAGGTCCTGGGCTTTTCGGACAGGAGCTGGCAGTGCAGGAGGCAGAGAGGGGACATCAGGTTGCCAACCTGTGGCCATCTTTCTGATGTATCCACGCATATGCTTCAATGAACATAATCTCAAGGGCATGCACACACTCATGCGTGGACACACACATGCACAGTGACACAGAAAGAAAACTTTCAGCCACATGAAATGCTGGGTGAATTTGGCATTTGAACAATATTTGCGCACATACTGGCAGATGTCAAAAGGCTTTCATGGCAGGGTTTTAGAGGGAAAGAGCACTAATACGGATCTGCTGTAGTTACTGTGTGTCTTTCTGAGTGCAGTATGTGCAGCATTGCCAAAACACATCCATGTTGTGCTTCTTCATATGGCCATGAAAAAATATGTAGTATTCTCTAAACACAGAATTGAGGTTTTAAAGACATAAACTGAATAACGTAAATTGTTTTTTTAATAGATTTGATTATATAATGGAAGTGTGTCATTAACTTTTGGGATGATCAAATTTCATCCCTGCAGCCAACTGAAATCCACCCAAATCCCCATGTTACTATTGCAACATATTAATTTATGCAAAGGTTTTGACATGCGCACTTCCACAGTGAGCTAAACAAACCTATTCAGGAAACAAACGTAGTAGAGTCTCCTCTGCCCCCGGTGTTATGGGTAAGACTAATTAATGTGTTTGATCCAAGGAGAACTGCAAGAGATTATGCCATTAGACGATGACAACCACCTCCACCATGATGATGTCACTGTGACCTCTCTCTCTGGGCCATCCAAACACACCAGAGAAGGAGAGAGGCGGCTCACGTGGCAAGTGCAGGATGTGCACCATTTATTAACATAGATGTTTTGGGTATTCAGAAGTGGAGCGGCAGGGCGTTAAGCCTGTGCCTCTCCACCTCACAGCAGGCAGGGATCAGAGTAGAATAATGTATAATTACAATAGACAATCTAAAACAAAGCCCTTCACTTTCAATGAGTTCGTCTCAGAGAGAAGGTTAGTTCAAGGGGGAATTCTAATGAAGCAGATGGCTGAAACTCCTGTCCTCCTTTTTTGTACACACCAAGCGTCTAAGGCGTTTTGAGAAGCCTCACCTGTCTCTTGGTCACTGTGTTCTGTGGGTATGTGTCCATTAACGGCACATGCACACAGACACACATGCAATTTAGAGAGATATAACACGTCTTTATTGAGAGAAGGCAGTAACCATGCAGAAAGAACCAACAAAGGAAGAACTAAAGGCTCTACCCTGTATCCAGCTCAGAGACAGCCCTAGGCATAGGCAACGTAGGCGGCCGCAATTGTGCTTTAATATTTTAACCCTATGAAGTCCATAGCGTCCATCTATATCATCGCCGACTTTTGGACATAACTTTGGAACAGAATATTATGTGTCAAAACTTTGATTGATGGGACTGTTGCCCATCGTGGCACTGTTTGATTAGTGTCACTTTGGGGATGCCATGCCCAGTTATTAATTATGGACAGCTGTTGAGGAGGAAATCCGAAGCGCTGGTTAATTCTGAGGGGTAAGGACATCCCCGGGAAGGTCACATACAAAGTTTAAATGGGAAAACATCATCTATCATTAATACTTTAATAGGGCTGGGATGCACCGGAGCAGAACTGGGACCATGACAATTATGGTTATCAGTGTAGTGCCTAACGTCAGGGTGATGCACTTAAATTTGACAAGACCTGGTTATAAATATGAAAAGCACCACTAGTTCAGTTAAATATTAATAAAGTGAAATATAGAGCCCCAAGATTGAAACAGAAGTGACGACCAGCCAGAGTGCAATGGGAGAATTTGCTCATTTACTGTCAACACATGAATGTCTTAGCCCGGTTTAGGGTTATACATCTCTGAAAACAAGAAAGGCAGTTCACTTTATTTTCTGTCGGCAAAAATTAACTAAGGTGAAATATTTTTTCAGTATATTTGTAAACAGCTTATTATTCAATCACACGAGCGCGACAGTTTTCAGTTGTTGATTAATTTTTTTTAACTCAAAGTGTCCCCATCTCATGGGTGCTGATGATTATTTACTAGTGATCAACTAAATTCAAATTTATTATAGTGTATCAAAAATTCCAAGTACCTGCAGATACCCAGATTCCCATTTTTCCAATGTTTTACAAGGATTTGTGAGCTCTGAAGGGCGTCAAAAACACACATGGTTTGTCCAACTTGGTGGCTTACCGTTTGCGAAAACATTCAAGGAAAACAGGAAATAACGCACTAAAAATTGCCATTATCAACAAAATCAACAGGCGAACCATTAAACTACTTTTATTACAGGTGAGAGATTATCATTATTAGGAACTCTAATTTAATTTGTGAATACAACCTATTCAAAATGGCATGCATTACATATGACCTAATTGACTTAAATGTAAGTAAAACGAATGATGACTGAAAGTTACATATTTAAGATATGCATTTTGCTTAGGCTGAAAAAAGTGTAAATCTGAATCACAGGTAAGACATTAGTGATTTGTGTATCACCTAATGTTGCAATAAAGATATTTACCACTTTGTAAGCTTTGAAAACACACATTCCACTGTTTGATTTGATACTGTTTTATTGTAACCTTATGTGCTTATTGGCAAACCCGCCTCACTTCTGTCACTGTCACATCACATCTGAGCCACACCATCAGGCTTCTCAGTGTTATTGTTCAGGTCAGTGCAGTGTCCTGTGGGGTTACACATCCAATCACAGCGCACCTGTACAGTTTCCTTATTGCTTTTTGCCCATAGTTCCCTTGATAAATTGCAGGAAAAAAAATAGATTGATATCCAAAAAAGTCAGAATACAGTTGTCCTTTGAAAATTGTTTGCGTCCATATGAGAAGGGTCAAACCAGATGCTGCATTCCTATTGGTCTGTACCGCATGAGGAAAATGCTCCAATCCCAGCGCCAGAGCACAAAAAGTATACATCGGCAAAACAAGTCACTTAAAAACATGGACAAATTATCTATACACACATGATTTGGTGGACATACTGAACAAATACAGAAATATTATAAATAGGTCCTATGGAAACACAGTATATATAAATCTATATAAGTACTGTATTATGATTCAAACATCAGATTAAGCTGAAATATTGTATCTATGTCAACAAATCAAAGACAGATTACCGAAAGGGTGTGTTTTTCTGACAGCTTTTGAACAGCCCTTTGGCTTCTGAACAGCCTTGAAGTTTCACATTTACAATACAAATGTGCGTAGCTCTCTTAAAAAAACACATCATAAAATACTAATAGCCACATACAGAAAGCCATGTATCTCATACTCTCCTGTTAACCCCAAGAGTCTTTCTCACAGTGTCATGTTTAAAGTGGACTCCTATGCACCTTCACCTGCTCTCCTAAAATGGGTCACCGCCTGGCTACATGGCCATCTTGTAGTTATAGTTAAAATGTGTTAAACGCAGCCACACACAAAGCCACCACAACATCAGAAGTACATTGCCATAAGGAACACCTGATTCTGGTGGACAAAAATAACTACACTCTTTAACAGGAGAGATTCTCCGCTACGAATGAGTAACTATTGAAAAATATGTGCAATAATCTCCCTGGAGAAATTTCTGATTCAATTTGGCGGCTGCTACATCTCAATCACAGCAAATGATTTCATTAGCCTGCATCAGTGATTCAGCCAGTCATAATCATAGGTTACTCGGATGGTGCTAATCTAGATGAAGGGTAGATTAGGGCCAATCACATAATGAGAATAGAGATCACTGCACAGATTATAAATAAAGCGCTATGCTATCTTATTTTGGCTTGAACAGTCAAGTTGAGCTTCCAAGTCATAGCAACCCACCTTATAAGCAAGGGGGGAAAAAGGGGTTTATAAGACTTAAAAGCACTCCAGACCTGGATTGGATCAGCCACAAAGTGAAACCAACAGACCAGTAGTCAAACCACTCGGCAGGTCAAAGAACAGATGCGTCCAACAGATACTTTGAACAAAATACTGACCCAACAATATCAATGATCAATGTATCAAAGTAAATGTCTCACCTCCATGATCTGGTAATAATTTTACTGTATGTGCTCTGCTATGATTAATTTTTTTTAAATAATAAATACATTTATTTATACTGTATATATATATAAACCGTCTTGCTGTGAGGCACGAGCACTAACCGCGCACCACCTTAAATATAATATTACAGTAATTTTGTTTCACGAGAGCTGCTAATCCCTAAATTGTCCGTTGAGAAATTTCTGGCAAATGTAATTGTGACCACTGCTATACAGTGTAGCTTTTAAACCTTTAAATTACCTTTCAGAATTGAAACTCACACTATTCTTATGACCCATTTGAGTAATAACTTAGCCCACAGGAGTCAATAGAGATGATGCAACATGGCTAAAAGTTAAAATCTCAATTCAGTTTGGTGGAGTATGTAACTCACATCATTAATCATGTTGAGTTACCTTGCTCTTATGGCACCCATTCCCTTTGATTTACATTGCTACACCTGCACATTATGTCACCTATCGCTACACTTTATTGCAGAACCTTGGAGGAAGCAGGACGAGGAGGGCGGATGCCGCACAGTCAGTGTCCACTTCTGTGTGCAAGCTCATGATAGCCTGGCGGGGTCAAGGGATTACAGACATGTCTTGTTAATTTAGGCAGCAGTAGATGAGTGCTGTGACTGAGCTGGGGACTCAGCTGTCTGAGCAGAACCTGGGTCTGTTTCACTGATGAGCTGCAGAAAAACATGGAGAATCGTCTCACGATTCCTGCTCCTTAGGGGTACTGTATCTGTTCTCTGGCATCTCTGGACACGCGAAAATGCTATGCGAGTGCCAACACTATACCGTGCATAGGAATTTCCTTAATATGCAAGTACTTACAACATAAAATTAATATGGATTATATGCACAAAGGTAAGAGCAGCAAGAATAAGGCAGTTTTAATGGATTATTTGTTACCCAGTCGGCGTTATAAAACGTTGGTGGGTGGTAGTCCTGTGCCTTGCTAAAGGGCACTTTGGCACAAAAGCATTTACCTATGACCATATACCATGAATAATAATGAGATGACCTCTTTTGATACGGAATAATTTCATAATCTACTATGGCACAAAACTTAAACACTTAGAATAACATACATTCTCCAGCTCAAATAAAACATTTTTTTTTTTTTTTTTTACTGAAGAGATAGCAGCTACATTGGATGTGATGCCAGCACTTTTTGGATATTTCAGCTTGCAGGGTTAAGGGTTTGGCATATTTTGGCCATTTGATTCAATTTACATAATCAGAGGGCTATATAATGCACAGGCTATTCTTGCATGAAAAAGGCAAAGTTGAGTACAGTTCAGAAAAAAACAACAACCCTCTTTTGTCTGACTGCTCTTTCAATTCCATATTATTCTCACAATACACACATTAACAGCTGCACTCAGTCAGGAAGAAGTATGCTTTCACCACGACTTAGCAGAATGAGCTTGGAAGACAAAGCGAGCTTGCGGGGGCATGGTTGAGTCTCTCACTCTTATGGTCATGTCCCGATTACAAAATGGAGGATAGCTTTCTTAATAAACTCTTTTCCTCTGCATCAGAATCAGTATTAATATAATGTGGTATACAAATAATTCTCACAGAAGGGCAAGACAGAGAATTATGGCCCTGCCATAAGTTATAGTGTTTTTTTGGTTTGCTATAATGTCTGTTTCCTTCTCCCATTTAAGATCATACAGATAATAAATTACTACAATCTAATAAATATATTTAGGACCATCAATGTGTGACCCTATATTAGATGACATGAAACCTGTGGTAAAGTGTAAATAATTGTTAAATACATAAAATACTTTACACAAGCAGGTAATAATATATAATGCATAGTTTCCTGCAGTAAAACAGATTGATGGTATAATTCAGGATGAGGGACCCCAAAACTCTTGGTACATTTGGCATTGTTGTTGATATAAAACTGAAATGTACAGTATAATTCACACCCTCCATATTATTGTAAATAATATAAAATAAATATCTGCATTAAATAAATATGTTTATGAACTTCCACATCACATAATAAAGCATTTCCTAAATCACAGTTGTTAAAATAAGAAGTGACAGGTGAAAGACAGAAAAGTTCAGTTTGAAGAAGCACAGGAGGAGGGCGTGATCAACTCTCACAAATTAGAAGGGAGTTTGGAGCGCACAGTCTGAGGTTCTAGATCTGGCATAAGAGCTGTAGAGCCTCTTCGAGGAGGCACAGCTGGAGAGGCCCCAGGGGACTGAGTCTGGTGAGAGGGCCCGGAGGATGTTTGAGAAGGGGGGGTTACCCGGCCGCATGGGACTGACACACACGATTTGGGTACAAGGGTGGGAGATGAGAACGGAGAGGGAAAAAATCCAGTGTCAATAGACGAACGAGTGGCTGGGTGGTCACAAACTTGGGGCACCTCCTGGGGCAACGATGAGTGGGAGCTGGATATAAACTTAAGGTCCTCTGAAAAACGGCCCAGTGGAGAATCTCTGTCAGGCGTTTGTGGGTGGTGAGAAAGCTGGGACGGGTAAGAAAACTGAGGCATGAGCAAAGAGCTGTGGGATCCCATGGTGCTGGAGGGGTCACTGTAGAGGAAAGTCCTGCCACTAACAGGGCTCTGAATGGTGGGGCTGGGTGCCACCGGGGTAAGGCAGGGAGAAGCATTTGCAGATCCATACTGTGCCAAGGAGGCCAAGGCAGACTTCTCCAGGAACGTCTGTTGAGGCAGGAGGCCAGATTGAAGGCCTGCTAGGTTGAAATGGCTGAGGGACGAAGGAGAACCATCAAGAGGTGGTTGGCTGTGCGGTCCTCTGGTATAAGATGGGGAGCCATTAGGGGGGAGTTAAAAAGGTTTAAACCACTGGTAGTTCTGACTAAGCTTGGCAGCTGATGGAGAGGACCCACCTGAAGGGGCTTAGGAAGAGGATGGCCGTGGGGAAGCTGCCCACTCACGGGGTTAGAGCCAGTGGCGACTGGACTCTGACAACGAGAGGGAACATGTGCAGGTATACCTCCACTGGACGTCACAGTTACCAAACAGGCTGGGGAACCTCCACTTGTTCCAACAGGGACTTTACTTGTTTGCCCTGCTGACACTACTCCAACTAAGTTCCCGCCTATATGGGCAGATATTGATGCTGATGGTCTTCCCAGCGATGCTACCATTGATTCCCCTGAAATAAATCCAAGTTGTCCCCCAATGGGCCCTCCAAAAGCAGCCCCAGCCCCCCTGTAGGGAATCCTCCTGAAGCTAATCTCATTGTTTCAACAGAAGCCCTTCCTAATGATCCTCCACTATTTGAGACTAGAGGTGTTTTAGATGACACACTCTGTGGTGTCTTGGTAAATTCTCCTATTGAGCTACATAGAAAACCTCCCTGTGAGCCTGATGATCCATCAGGTCGATTGGCAGCAGATAGTGCTGACACTTCAGGAATTCCCAATGATTCCCCTGAGGTTCCAGTTAGCCCAGTCAAAGTTCCTGCTGCCACAAAATGTCCCCCTGGAGGTGTTTCCTTTGCTATTAAATCCTCTGCAGTCCAAACAGCATCTCCAGCCGCAGTCCCTTTCATTGACCCTCCCACTGCTCCACTCGGAGACCACCCTGTTATTCCCCCACAGGCGCCAGCCGCCCCTCCACTTAATCCTGACCCTGTGCTTCCACTCATAGATCCTTGGTGAAAGAGATTAGACAGAGGCGGCGTGTTTGAGCGAAATGATTGTTGCCGCTGTGGTTGGGGGTGCAACTGGGCGGTACTTGAGGAAAGCGAACCAAAAGTAGAACATGGTCCAAAAGCAAAGGCAGACGCCCCACCTCCACTGGAGCCTGACCTACTTGGCCCTTGATGACCTCCACTATCTGAGGCTTGCTGGTTTGAGCTGGTCCCTCCTAAACTTGACAGCATATGCTGGGCTCGAAAAGCAGCCAGCAATGGCATGTCCACATCATTGTGCACTTTCGAGGGTGTATTAGGAGGAGAGTCTCCTTCTGATCCAGGTACAGTCGCAGAGGGAGCAAATGTGTTGAGCCTGTTTTGCCTGTTAGTGGGGTCTTTGAGGGACCCCAAGACAGAAATTGGTGGTCTGAATAGTGTTGGGGGAGGTGGGGATGGCGTGTTAGGGCTATTGCTACAGAGGTGGTTGCAGCCGCGGCCTGGAGAGGGGCTTGAATGAGAGGAGCCCATATTACTGGAGTAGGTGATGGAGGAGACTGTGTTGGGGCGTTCTGGAATAGGTGGGCATAGTGAGCCATGTCCCTGTCATGTTGAACAATCTGTTGGATTATCTCATTCTCCTGGTAGTTGAGAACACCAGAGCTGAGGTCATGCTGTACTTTGTGCTGCAGGATTGAATTTTTCTTACCTATTAGCACAGATGCAGAAAAATAAGAGAAGAAAAAGGAAAGTTTAGAGTAGAAGACAATACATATGATCTCGCAAGAAACGTAATTCACGTATCTGGTGCATAAAGATAGTACAGTAAAAACAAAGAGAACAAGTTGGGAAATGAGAAAAAATGAAAGTGCTCCTAGAATAGTTCATTGTGAGAAAAAATTTAAAGACTAATGTCCAGTGACATAAAAAAAAGTTGAAATAACTAAATTAGACTTTTATAAACAATTTGTTTTGGGCTGCATTAATGCACACAAATTATAATAAACTAATCAAGTACTGAGTACAGAAATACTGGCCCATCTTCCACAGTTAGTGCAGACTCAAACCATTACTGCCAGCGAATACTGAGATTCATCCTAAGATAAATCTAAACAGATATTTTCAACATGGAGCCAACAGAAGACGGTTTTGGTGCCTTCCATCAAGCACTTTCAGTCACATTAAGCCCAGTGTGACAAAATAGTGGCGATAGGTCACTATGCAAGGTGCTAATTTTTGTGTCTCTTCTTTTAATTAATTTCTTGTAATTCCTGAATTCCCTGTTGTTGTTTGTTTAATGCATTTGTTTTTACACGTACCAATGCGGTCCAGTCTGTCCAAGGCCACAGTCTCAAAAGCTCTTCTCATCATGGGGTACTCCTCCAGTACCTCATTAAAGTTATCCACAGACAGGGAGTACAGGCGACAATACGTGTCTGCTCGTACACTGGCTGTGCGCCTGCCTCGTGTCAGCAGACAGATCTCTGCAACAAAGGAACAGGACACGCTGTAATGTAGACAGAGCAGAAAAATAACATCGTAACCACAAATCTGAAGGAAAAAATGAAAACTAGTACAAATACATTGCGCAATTCAAAGCATTGTAAATGTGGGGAAAACATCAATGTATGTTAACTCACTAAGCACTGAAGTTTAAAGAATCTAACAATAAATAAATGGACACAAACCAAACACATACTTAAACGTTGTTTTTAGCACATGGATTTTCACATATGCAATGTCTCTGTGTACATGTGTATACAAGGCCCTGGAGCAAAAGGTGAGATTCTTGTAGTGTGCAAAATAAGTGCAAATATTGTTTCATGCTTGTTTGATACTGGTGTGTGAATTTGGCATTCTCTTGTTCTCTCTATTTTTTACATGATTTGATATACTAAAGGTACTTTTGGCTTATTCTGAATTAATTTGTGGTGTGTGTATCTTTCTACAAATCTTTCTTGACTTGCGCCGTCTTTGTTTTTTGGTCATATTCCATTCAGGGATTCCCTCTTACTTTTTATTGACTATCTTGACAATATATATATTGTAATATAATGTATATATAATATTCCAGAAAAAAAAAGTTATTATAGCAACAGACGGGCCAGACTGATTTCAAAAACAGTATTTTTGAGTGTCCCACTTTACCTGAACATGTTTGGCAAAATGGGACAGTGACACAAGACATTTTTAATCAATAGAGTCATACATGGTCACACAATCTTGTTTGGTCAACAAAGAAGGTCTAGTACCCACTTAGTAAGCTATTTTAATTAGCTTCATAAGCCGCATCATCATTAACACTTGTATAACATATACAAATTGTATAACAACCAAGGCACTCTTGTAAATGAGATTTTTTTCCTGGTTAAATAAAGGTTTGAATAAGCAACTTGTATAACATGTAGTACATTTCTTGTATCTGACACTCCGCCACACCTACTGTGAGACTGTCAGACCAATAAAAATATTATTTTGTATGCAGAGGGTCTGGGGCTAAAAAAACTAAGATGAGTAGCTTTTTATTTTTCACATTCAAAAATACTAAAGCCCTTTATTGTCCCACTGTACATGATGTCCCACTTTACGTGAATTCACTCAATAATAATAATTTATTTTATTTGTTTGTTTATTTGGTAGGGACAGTACGGAAACATGCACGCATGCCACACCGGCTAGTAGTCTTGGGCTAATTTCCATCCATTGTGCTCTCATTCATCCTGGCCAATTGTACATGTTTTAGTGGTGGGGTATCTGGAGTACCCGGAGGAAACCTCTCCTAGCTGTGAAGCACGAGTGCTAACCGCCATCGGGGCAGTGCTAATCTGCCGCCCCATGAAACGAGGAAAAGAAGAAAAAGAAAAATATAATTGTTGGGTGGTCTAATTCTTGGCCAATTTACAATAGGAATTACTTGGAAACACTCTTGGAAAGTGACTGGATTTCTTTCTTAAGCAGAAACATTTACGATAAATTTCAAGCCTATAGTGCAACTGATCCATTTTTTTGTAAACCGAAAAGACAGAAGAAGCTACAGAGGATCTAATATTCCACTTATGACAGTCCTATTAGGGACAAATGCACACTATAGTCATATCTGACAGCTCTATAGGAGTTAACCAACTGAGGGAGGCACTGTGTGCTTGCGCTTGTCCACCATGATAGATGCTTGTAAGTGCCAGTATTTAATCTTCTCCCTGCCTTTCTAAGGCTTGTGTAGTTTGATGTGTCAAGACTGGAGCTTAAAAGACAAAGTGAGAATAAAAGAAGTTTGAGCATCTGTGACTGTTTAATGTGTATTTTGTAAATTTGGAAAATGTAAGCTGCTCAAATAAACTAAAAAAGAAAAAGAAAAAATAAGTTACCAGTGAATTTGACAGGATCAAGTCACTATAGATCATAAAACATGACTTATAATTGTATACATTTCTCAAATACAGTGGTGGAGTAATTGTCGACACGCCAGTCATTTTCTAGACATTTCAGTATAATGCCCACATATTTAACATATCCTTCGGGACTGAGTATTTTACTGGTCACTAACAAGAAAGTGATGTAAATGTGTGGGTGACTACACAGACTGCAAATGCACAGTGATTTGCCACAACATCATGTAATAGAAAAGACTGTTCATAGATGGCACGAGTTTGAAAGAGAGCAGCTTGAAAGCGTGAGATAACATGTTGTGTGTACAGTGGGTGCGCTCAGAGCAGGTTGCCCTGGTTATAGCTGTGGGCTGAGGTCCATTTCCCACTAGACTGTCCCAGTAATCCCCTCTGAAGAGGAGCATCACCACTCTGTATTAAATCCTCTTGTTTCCTGCTTCTCTGGACCAGGCCAAGACAGCTGCTGAGATGAGGTTGGTGAGCTGAGATGAGCTCTCTGTTCTCTATGTTGTCAGCAACATGCAAGTTTTTGGAGACTCGTATTTGAGAGCAATAAACTTGATGCATGTATGTAATATGTAGATGTTGCATAGTCTTTTTTTTTTGCAACAAGAAGAGCATAGGGTTGTGGTAAATTTTGGTTTGGGAAATTGTATGACAATCGTTAGAAATACTAAGAAAACACTTTGCCTTCAGACTTGACAATGATATGATTGTCTTTACCTAAAAATATTGATTTAACTAAAATTCAATTTCTTCGGATCCAACCGTTACTTGTGCAGCCCCTCCCTTCTCACTGCTGTGCTCTGGGACCAGGGGAACAGAAAGCACATCACTCACTCCTTGTTCCTATAATTATAGGCTTTATATAAGATTGTAGTCCTAATTATAAGTTAACCTGAAAATGTGAAGATCTGTGTGAGTATTTGAACAATCAACACAGAAAAACAAAACATATTTGCGAGTTCATCTTCTTCTCTTTACACTTAAAGTAACCACAGCTGTCTCAAGTCTCTGGGAAAGATTCACAATAAGAAGGATCTTTATATGAGATTGGCTGTCCCTGTGGTTTCTATGCAAACCAATGGCCATATTTGTGATCAGTTAAACTGCCTTTCTAGCAAAGGTACTGATGAAAGGTAGCCTAATTGTGCAGGTACAATTACTTTTATTGTTTATTACCCATTATCACTTCCACTCTCAGCGATAGGGGATTATGGTTAAGGTATACTTTATTGTCCCCATAGGGTAATTTGTCCACTGCATTTGACCCCTACCACGGAGAAAACCTAAGCGGACACGTGTAGAGCATGTCCGGCCTCGGGATCAAACCCAGGACTTTTTAACGGTGAAGCACGAGAGCTAACTGCTGCGCCACCGTGGATAAGTTGTATTTAAACTCTTAGCCATGACCCCAATGATTCACGTCAATACATCTATTTGCAATTTGTATATTTCACAACGTTCAGACCGTGAAGCAGTTTCCTACCAGAGCAATGCCATAAAATGTTTCATACATACAGTGGCGCCATTTTTTTTCTGTTGTTATTGTTTTGGGTAGTATTTTCTCTTAAATTTCTGCTCTTACAATGTACATTTTCTTCCCTCAACAAAAAGAAGAACCATTATAAAGGACCTCCAATATACACCTTTACTTTGGTAAGGTTTGACAATGTGTCATTCCGCTGAATTTATGAACTGGACTGAGACAACTATGCATCCATCAAAAATAAAGCAGTTATAATGAGCTGGTGCAGAACAAGAGCAGTATCTGAGTTCTTAAGGCAGAAGGTGCTCTCAGAGGTGTTATCTCATTACAACAGCGCAGGTAGCCTGTTTAACTATCAAACTATCAAACATCCACTATCTTCATTCTGATTTCAGTCTCCATATAGGCTACTGCAAGTCCTCGCTTCTTATTTGTATCTGTTTTAAGTCATTATGTGCTGGAAATGATCTTAACACACTGATCTGACAAGGCTCACCTGGACTCTCTGACCTACTGCCATCTCCCATCCCCCTCGCCCAGCACCCTCGGCCAAGTGGACACTGTAACCTTTGAAGCATCTGCAGTGGGCGCCTGATTCCTCCCGACAAGCACAGCACTCTCCCTCCCAGCATTAACATAACACCTTGCATTAGCCAAATGCGAGGTGGGCAGAGTGGCCAAAATATTTAATCCTTTTACTCAAGTAGAATTTAAAATGTAGAGACCAAAATCTTCAGTAACAGTAAAAACGTGCTTAGTGAAAATAATGCACAACTATTAAAGCAAAAAAAAAAAAAAAATAACCGATAAAAAAAAAAAAAAAAACAGTAATTCCTACGATAAGAACTTTTGTCACTTTACATATTTACTCCAAATCAAATGTTATTTTTTTAAATAAAAGTACTATTTCTTCAAAATGAGATTCCTCAAGTAGAAGTAAACAGTCCTGATTTATAAAACTAATCCATGAAGAATGGTCACTTCAAAAAGTTACTCAAGTATGTATTATGATGATACACTTGAGTAAATGTAAGCGAGTACAACCCGCCTTTGAGGAATACACAGGTAAAAGGTTAGTGATGGCTTGATAATACTACTAAAAATAATAAGCTTTTCTGGATTCTCTTAGTAAAACATAAAACTAAGCAAAATAACATCCATCTGAACTTAACAATGTGGAAAGAGCACTTCACTCAGAGTCGCAATGTGAAGTAAGACTAGGGTTAAGGCCTGCAATAGGATAGGATTACCTGGTATTTGTGACCCTGTGGCACTGTAAAGGGCCATTTGGCAGTTCTGTAGATCAGAGCATTCTTCTGAGTTCATGTATGAAAAAGGTGATGGGAAGCCAGGATGAAAAGGGCCAAAAGAGAGTGGTATTACACTCTAACATAAGATTCAAGAGTCTCTGGATTAGAAGAGGTGCATTTACTGAGAACCAAGACAGAGTATAACCAAAATGATGACCCTGAAGATAACCCACTGTGTCGCCAACTCACTTTTAACTCCTTCCCTGTCTCTGCCTCTCTCCCACTCTTTCCCCTGTTCTCACAAAGCTGTTATGAGCCACTCAGTTCAAGGCACAGGGAGCCATCTTAGAGGTGCAATCAAAGGCTGCTTTTGATAAGCACCTCTGACTGGCATGAATGCCACAGCAAGGTCAGGGAGCTCTACTCTCACCAAGAGAAAACTATACTCTTGCAACACAGCGAACGTGTGAACTGAAATAATACAATAGAGTATTAGTAGATCAGATTAGTATCGGTATAGTGCTACTTTATAGAGGATATGCACATGCATTTTGATTTTTCATACTAAACAGAACCCTCAACATGTTATAATAGTGTCAAAATCACACAATAACAAAGCTTACTTGTTTCAGACTGAGGCAAAATCAAATGTCCGAACCAAACTCTATCAAACAGACTTTTCCACTCACTGCAGAATGTTTTGACATCACGTGCATACCCACTATATACTCACAGGCCACTGAGAATCTTATAAGATAAGCCTCAAAATAAGCAGCTATAAAGAGAGCTTAAGCAATATGATGTTGAGGGTACACTTTGGGTTTCCGCCAGCACCAGGGCAGTGGGCAGAGAGTCGGCCTGGCGTAGCTCTATGTCCGTTGGCATCAGATCTGCAGTCACATTACATTTCTCCTCTCCACTAAATGCAGCATGCCCAGCTGATGTTTCCATCAGGACACATAGTGTTCATTTGTCTCTGGGCTCCTTGCCTCCAGGTGACCCTTCTCACAGAGGCAGACCATGTGTTCATTTGCGTAAATTATTCAGACTATGTATGAATGAACAATTTATACTACACAGGTGCTAGGACAACATACATATCGCCCACTCATGCTGAACGTGTGAGACAAATATGACAGGGCATCTTTTGCTCTCACAGCATAAACAAGTCCATCTGTTAAAAACTCATTGCTTCTGACTTCCTGTTTGCTATAGCCTAACTGACAGCCTCCCTGAGATACATACTCCCAGTGATGATCCAGCACCAATTAATTTCATGAATGACTACTTCATGTTTGGTAACAAACTCCCAGTGGCCCCGGCTTACCTCACTCATCTCTCTCCTCACACCCTCAGAGGAGTGCCACTGCCAGGAATAGTCACAGCCTTATGGAGAAGCTTTCCTTAAAAGTGGGGGGAAATCCATATACTGCTTAAAAATAATTTATCAATTCACTTTGATTTCTTAAACTATATTTCAACTACAACTATAAAAAAAATATGAGAATTTGGTCATCATAATATCATAAACAAATGCACTGTCTTTGGCCTCTCAAAGTTTTAATTAAATAAAAAAGGTGCATCAGATAAAATTAAATCTATGTCTGCATAACCAGGAGGCAGATGATTGGAGTTGTCCAAATTGACATTTAAAAAAGTAAAGACTATAAAGACATTAGACACTTTATCTGTGCATTTTAGATCAGTAGGACTGATGTATTTTTTAAGCAAATTTAACACTTTGGACAACATCTGAGACAACATTGCCCTGGAGGACGCCAAGGATGTGTTGTCTAAACACTGATTAGCCCTGGCATGCGTGGAGACAGATTGCCTGTCATCTTTTCATTATTTCTGTGGAACCCCATGAGAGAGGGCATGAAGATGGACTTGAGACAGCAAGCCATAATTAAACTTCCATAGGCAGGACATGTGATGTTAAATGTTACGCCACAATTTCCTATTACCGTAGTGGTCTAAACGATACTTGTCACAGGATACATGAATCTGTATTTGGTGAGGGCAGTGTGGTGGCAGTGTGTGCTACATGTGTCAAAGGTCATGAAGCAGTGAGGAGGGCAAGTGTTATCTGACCCTGATTAACAACATAGTACATTCAGGATTAAAAATGTGTACACTCTGTCACAGTACTGTCTTCTGATCTGCATAACTAGACTATATATAGACTTGACTAAACGCAAACTGCAGCATGCATTCAAGCGTTGGCATGAATTAGAGATGAGGTTCTGCAAAATTTTAAGAGACAAGAACAGCGCAACAAAAGGCGCTCATTTGTCGCTTCTCATGGTCTGATCACATGAATATAATACTAAGTACTGTACTTAAAGGCACACTGCGTAACATTTTGGATTATACTGTTGCCAGCAATACAAAACATGCTGCTAATGACCAGCTAGCCAAGAAATGCCATTTTTGCAGTGGATAATCAAATCATGATTTCGATGAGGCCATAACCAATTTAAATTCTTATATTTGGCCGTTTTTAGTCAACATCTCCATGGAGACAAGCTGCAGTAAAGTTACAGTCAGGTCTGAAGAGAGGTGAGCCGCTCACAGCAAACACATTTGTTTGGTAGGAATTTTTCAATGATAAAACAAATGATTATATTTTATTCTATTTATTATTATTTTCTACTCCACTGCATTTCTTCAAAAGCTCCAAAGTAAAAAGTAAAAGTTGGTCACATATTTTAAGCCTTATAACAATTGCACTGTCAATGCCAATGACTCACAACAATCAAGATTTGTCCCTGCCCTGTTGCCATACAGGTGGTTAACAAGGACACCATCTTGGCCAAAAGTCCACGAGAAAACGAAAAAGCGAAAACTTGAAAATCTTAAACTTCAAATAAATTCAGAAATGATCACCAGAAAAAAAACAATTCAGGTATGTTTCGCTTTAGCCATCTAAAATATAATAACTTATGACCAAAAGCCAAGTTCATAAAATATAATTTACCCAGCCTGCTTCATAGTTGCCATGGTGTTACAACTGTGCTCAATATTCATATAAGATGTGTATGGCATCTTGCATGGAAATAAATATCTGTGTGATTGATCAAATCAGTGCAAGAAAATAATACATTCATCAAAAACTCATTGAGTTGACACTTTTTCTTACCTCCAAAGTAGGATCCATCTGAAAGTTTGGTCTCCTTATTGCCCTTGGTGAGCACGCTGACAACGCCGTGCTGTATAAAGTACATCTTCTTGCCAATGGTACCCTCCCTTATGATGTAATCTCCAGGCTGAAACACCTCAAACTTGAGAAAGGTCAGCATGGAAGTGACAAAGTTCGGATCTGCGTTGGCGAACAGAGGCATGGTTGCTACAAGTTTTCGACAGTTAAAGTTGATTATTTCCTGTATAAGAGAGAAAAAAGAAGAACAAATGATTAAGAAGCCAAATGTGTCAATGCTAAAATGAATAGCAAAAGATAGTAGCCACATCTTACCTCACGGAGTGGCTCATTCAGCTCTCCTAAGATGCTTTCTTCATCAAACATCTTGCCCTGATAACGGTGCTCATAGTAGTCATGAATTCTCTGTCTCATATCAGCCGGCAGTTTGTGAAAGGACATGTACTGCTCCACCTGTTTATACTACGGGGACACAAACAAACAAAAAACACATAAGGACTGGGTATATTTAAAGGCACACTGCATAACATTTTGGATTATACTGTTGCAAGCAATACAAAACATGCTCCTACTATATACAAAATATTTTAGTTTTTTTTTTACTTTTGCAGTGGGTAATCAAGGAATGGATTTGGATGAGGACCTAACCAGCTGACCAGTGCAGGTGACCACCATGCTCTGATACAGAGACAACCCAAAAGTCAGTGCACCGTTTCAGAGGAGCACTGAAGGCAGTGCTCTGGTTTTCCCAACCCACATGCTGGTCAGGTTAGCCCACAGTGGTGGCATGCTCAGTGGCGGCGGCTCAGGACTAACACCTGAACGCAATTTCGTTGTACAATTGCACAATGACAAATAAAGCACTTACTTACTGACTTGCTTAACCTATTTTAATCTCACATTTAATCCCATTATTTGCCTTTAGTCAACATCTCATGGAAACAACCTGGAGACCTCCCGCTCCCAGTAAAGTTAGAGGATTACACTTTATTTTACTCTACCTTGATACATTGTACCCAACTAACTTTAATACAATGTAATCTGCTTTGTAACAACCTGTAATAACTATCATACTGTAGACCGTTAAAAAGAATAGACAACTCCTCCTCACTCCTCCCCGTTTACCATAATGACCACGTTCGAGGGGGAAATCACGGCGGATTTACAGACTCCTCCTCCCCAGCTCTGACGAAGCATGTTCCTAAAAAGGGCATAAGGGCGGGATCTTCACTGTAGACTCGGCCCTTGCGTGACGTGTAGCTCGCGCAGCTCCAATGCTAACAGTCCGACCCTCATTAGTACGAGATTTCAAAACATTTTCTTTCGAAAACCAGCCTGGTTTCTTTAATTGTAACTAACCCAGTGTTATCTCAGGAGGAATATGTAGCCGTAGAAAGTGTTTAAAAAATAGAAACCAGGCGTTAAAGTTTAATGTGTCTAAAGTCCAATGCTTTTCAATGGGAGACTAGCGGCTATATGGAGGTACTACAGCAATGGTGGAGCAATGGCATCCTCCAGTATTGCGGTCGTAAAGCAGAGCAGCCAGCGCCATTGGTACCTATGCAGAACATGCACAATGGAATAATGTGTATTACTTTGGAGGTAGATAATGTAATAAGACATAAGACCCTTAGGGTTAGGGCTTAAGGATAGGGTTAGAGTTTGGGTCTTATGTCCTATTACATTATGTACCACCAAAATACTAATATACATTATTCCATTGTGTGTGTAACCTGTATTACACATTGTTACATAGCACATTACACTCTACTTAATTTGGAAGGTACAATGTATCAAGGGTAGTGTAAAATAAAGTGCTACCAGTTAGAGTCAGGTCTGAGGAGAGGTGAGCCGCTCACAGCAAAGACATATGTTTGTTTGTTCATTTTTAAGGTATTATTCAACAATAAAAATCTCTGTAATAACATAAATGCTTGTATGCTATTCCAAAAACATAATAGCCCTAAACAGGGCTAGAAGCTATCCCTGTATTAATGTCTCCGTGGGATCTCTCCTTTAGTGTGGTTCACCTCGAGGTTTCTCCTTTATGTTGGGTGTTGCACATTTGGACACTACTTTTGCTTGTTAATTTCAGAATGATGTGTGCACTGTTGACTTTGGAAGTGTTCCTCGATCAAACAGTATTTGTAAAGCTCTGTAAGGTGATTTCTGTTGTGGCTTTGACTATGAACATATTACACAATATTATAAAACAATTTATTCATTGCTGTTACAAATACAAATAAAAACAGTAAATCATGTAAAAATCTATTTTCAATAAAAGAAAGCAGTACGTACACAAGTAATTCTGATTTGGATTCTGCAGCATAAGATCAAAGCAGCACACAAGTGCCCAGAGAATAATAAAAGGCACAATCCTTGACCTCAAAAAACATAAAGAGAGAAGGAGGTGTACTTTAATCACCGTTCCAACGCTGCCAACACTCACAGCATGCACTGATGGCTGACCTTAGATGTCTCCTTCTTTGTTCAACTACTCCACTACCACAGTCACTGCTAATCCCAGAGATGATCATCAAAAGACTGGTCTAGTGGAAATCTAGCACACTAAATAAGGACAGCTGTCTTGTGCAAGTCACTTTGTTTTTGTAGGAGCGAAAATGCTGTCAGGGCTCTTCAGAATCAGCAAGTGAAACTGGTGTTAATATCATACACATGCTCGAAGTACACTGGGGACCGTACATCACATTGGGAAAGACAGCAACAGTCAAAAGCAGAGGTAGAACAAAGAACATGGGAGGGTTTCCCCAGAACAACTATTATCTTTCTCTCTTTCCTCCTCTGGCTGCAGGCTTTATTGGATAGGAAAAAATATGAAAAGTGGTGAAGATTGGGTATAGAGACATTTATAAAACAGTGTCAGGCGAACATGTGCAGCTGCTTTATCCACTAGGCTACAGCAACAAATACTAGGCCAAAGTTCCTTATCCCTTCTTCCTCAAAACAAACCTCTATTGAAATTCATCTCATTCTCAAATCTGATTTACATCAGGGAGATCATAAAGACCAGATAACGCAAAGACAATAAACTAGGATGACAAAGCATACCTTATCACACACCTGGCATGCTGGTCTGTGCGACTGACATTAGGGGGCGTAAGCTTTCTTACTCTCACAGTCACATTGAACGTCACCTGACACTTTTGACTTTTGAAGCAAGTAAACAAATTATACATCTCTCACTTAAAATATTTGAGTATTGTTTTTTATGAATGTTTTGACATCAATATTTCTCATCCGATGCCAGAATGAAGA
Organism: Neogobius melanostomus; assembly: GCA_007210695.1. Taxonomy (NCBI): domain Eukaryota; kingdom Metazoa; phylum Chordata; class Actinopteri; order Gobiiformes; family Gobiidae; genus Neogobius; species Neogobius melanostomus. The sequence continues at coordinate 4,891,243 of VHKM01000131.1, forward strand.
GGACATGTGTATGTCACAATCTACATTTATTTTATTTTATGTTTTATTTATTTGTTTATTTGGTCGGGACAGTGCATGTTAATGAACATACATGGGTCTCATGCATGTAAACAAGCCACACCGGATTGTAGCCTTGGGCTAATTTACATCTCAAGCTTTTTTTGCTATTGTCCAAATAATAAATAAAATAGCACAGGTGGACATTTGTTTCTCATCAAGGAGAAATATATGGATGAGTGGCAGCATAAAAACAACTTTGACATGTGCTAATTACAGGTTTGTTGGAAGGGCGGCTCCTAGTGCCATGATTGGAAGATAGAATCACATTTGTGCCATACAATGATTTTTCCCTGCCCAGTCATTGTCAATGGACCAGCACCCCGACACAGCCGCTCTACTTCACTAATTTAGATTATAGTCATTATCAAAGCTGTAATCATTCCACCATGAAACCATCATGCATCTCAAATGGTTACTCATGATCCGAAACAGAAAAGTCAACTCAAACAGTTTATGTTATTGTGTGTTATTTTTTCTTCTTCTTATATTATTATTATTATTATTATTATTATTATTATTATTATTAAATGTATGACCCAAACTCCTATTGAGATTGATTTTATACTTTTAAACTCCCCCATGGACCAGTAAGTTCCGATGATGAGCTCTCTTGTTCATTGTGTTGTGGAAGGTCAGCACATTGTGTTCCTGGGTACAGTAAATTACAAGAGGCAGTCTTTTATGTGGGTGACTTATCTTATTACCGCAGCAATAATATGGCACACTCAGGTGTTGTGGCTCTCTCTTGTATCTCATCCATTTTGTATTTTGTTTATCATTTAGTAGATCTTTTGTCTTTTTCTTTCACATTCTGGTTTATTTTGCACCAAAGTCATGTTTATATTTATATTAACGTTTCATATTCTCGGGGTCACAAAGCAGCATAACATTAATAATTTATTAAAAGTGATGAAAGTCACTTGAATACATTTTCGACAGTAAATGTTTATTTTTCTCATAGGTTTGTTGTTGACTTATTGACCTTCCCAGACAAGTGTGTGGAAGAGTCACTTGTCTGGGAGTCACATAACTGTATAACATTTTAGACAAATGCACATCTCCCCACACACACGTTCAAATATTTAACTCAAGCACTTACGTTTAACCTGGCAATGGTTATGTTCTCGCTCAAAACCATTTGAAATAAACTTGCCATTTTACAATATACTGTATAATGAAACACTGTTGTACTGTACTGCATGTATGAAGCTCTGTTTTTGGCATTATGTCATGGCTATAAGTCTTCAATTCACAAGTTATGGCTGCAGAATTAATATAATAAAATAGTGTTTGGATTAGTGCCATCGGTCAATCCCTGACTGAAGAGAACGGATCTCACTGTAAGGCAAAATCATAATTAAGCTCCTCGACTTGTTGACAGCTGTGTCCTTGGCTCCGTCGATGAGGCAAGCAATCATTCAGGGAAACACAGGCACTTTCCACCTTCATTAACTGTCTATTTTCAGAGAGACTGATTACATGATTTATAAACTAAAGTACCTCACTTTACCTCACCTAACTCAGAAAAAAAACTTCTTAAAGGATGAACGAATGAAAAGTTGAGATTAAAGAATTTAGGTGTTTTAGTCTCAAACTATCGGCTTTGTGCTGTTCTCATTAACTATTCCCACTGCAGTCGGGTTTAATTATAAAGTGTTAATTAGCGATATACATGGGAGGAGTTACAGAGTGCAATGTCATTTTCTTCTAGTCTATTGAGGCCAACATGTCATAACTCGCTGCTGTGTCCTTCGGGTGAACCTATAATTTCCAACCTAACACAAACATCAGTGTTGGATATCAAAATTTAAACTAGTGAAAAACAATAAAACAGCTCTGCTTGTTTACAAGTCTCTTCAAGGTCTAGCACCAAAGTACATATGTTAGAGCCATAAGAAGTACAAGAATTCCCTATAGCCAATTAATTCCATCAGAGTACATGTAAAGTCGAGTTAATAAAGCTATTTTAAATCTCAGTAAGGCCCCTTCGACCTCTAATATTTCCCGTGATTGCTGAGCTTTTTACTTTGCATAGCAGTTAACACACAGTCTGACTCATATTAGGCCCCATTTAAGCCTGCCTTGTAGATTCTGACAGCCAAGCCATTTAACACATAGTGTCACATTCTAATAGACATCTATTCAAATAAAGATTATACTCAGGCTTTCTGATGATAATTCCCACCATCTTTGAGACCCAAGCTTTATTTTACCCTTCCTCCTCTCTCCTCACAACAGTTCACAGATCCTTGCACAGATTGTGTTTCATCAGTGGAGCCTCCCAGAGGGGTTTCTCCAATCAAAATCTAACAAGTACCTGCATGTCACGTTTACATGCTGAGAAATTACCGACTGGACATATGGGCTCTAATCCTATATCTTCATATACTATGTGTATAAGCGGAACAGCATGCCTGCTTTGTGCAGCTCATTTAAAGTACAGTCAAGGCTATCCTACAATCATGAGGCAGTTAAATGCAGCATCCATATGACGCTATCCGCTTTGAAATTCTTTAAACGCAAATTACTCGTCTTTATCCAGACCACATGACAATACAGCTATAAGGCATTACAATTTACACAATATTCCCTCTGCAGTAGGCAAACACAACGCTGTGCTGACTCCACAAGAGGAAAGCTACATGATGGAACAAGTTAAATGTAATATCAGGTAATACAGTAAGTGTATTTAAACACTCTGCATTGTGTCTGTTTTGAGTGTACTGTGAATGCTTGGATCACTTGATCAACAAGCATTTCTTAAGATGACAGCTTTTGATATAGGCCTGGATGATATTGGAAAAAAAATATCTAATTAGTTATTTGTGTTACAAATTATTCTTTAAAGGAATAGGCCACCGTTTTTCCAGACTGAGATGTGTTCTTACCTTAGCTTAGACGAGTTGATGTGTAACTGTCTGGTCTTTGTGCGTGTGCTCATTCACGCAAATGTTGTTAGTGTTCAGCCTCTCCCAGCAGAGGTATAGCTCCAAACTGGGGTGAAGTTAGAAGCTACCAAGCTGTTCCATATTTTTTTCCCTATTTAAATACAGTTACGTGAGCCTTTACACGATCCAAGTCTAGTTACACAAAATTAAACATGTCAATTTTCTAAGCAGATAAAAAGGGGTACTATATTGTGAGGCGTAATAACACCTGGAGTACTTCGACAATATTACTGCGTGGTCGTCGAAGTACTCCTTGGATCGTGTAAAGGCTCACGTAACTTTATTTAAATAGGGAAAACGTGTAAAATGTTTTAAACTCGTCCAGGACAGACCTTTACAATTTTAAAGAACACTGAAAAAAGAACTAATACAAGAATCCCATGCTTTGCAAAACATGTTTGTAGGGGTCTACTCTAAACTACAAGATTTTTGGTGGTGTAACCCGTGAACGCACCACCCCAGTCTCTTCGTCCCCTTCTGTTCCGCACCATCTGATCAGCAGAGTGGTAAAAGTGTGCGCGCCGTAGCATCTGTGTCATTGGCGGGGTGTTTGGCCTGTCGTGTAGGTCGCTTTGTGAATACAATATTCTTCAAGGTGTTTATTGTATTTTATCAATGTACTGTCGAAAATAAATGTTTCTTTGCTTATTGGGCTATGGTGTTTAAGAGAGTTTGCGGTTGATTGGAGAAAGCTGGGAAGTGCCCAAGCCCCTAGTATGACCCAGTTATGTGTAGACTGAAGGTAAATAAATCTGTAAATAATTTTACAGTTGGGGATTGTTCATCTTATGTAGTCTAATCTGTGTTTTGTTTCTTTAGTTTTGCCGCAGCTGTCAATTTAGCTCTTAATGTTGTGTTATGCGAAGCTCTAAAGTTGGGTTGCACTCTCAAATTAATGTGATTATTTGTAGCTATAGTGGTTGGTTGGCTAAAATTGGTAAAGGCTGGACTTTCTAGATGTTTGTTTTGTAATAATGGTTGGTTTCACTGTAAACAGGAGATTTAGTATGACAAATCAACTTATCCAACTGCACCTTCAGCCACTTTAGGCCTCATGCAATGCACTTGGCACTACAGGACTTAAAATGACCGATATCAATTCTCTTCAGTGTTTTAAATTGATATAGTGTATTTTTAATATTGTTTTTAAAAAGATAAATAAATATATATATATATATATATAATATATATATATATATATATATATATATATATATATATATATATATATATATATGTGTGTGTGTGTGTGTGTGTGTATTTTTGTTACAACTCTTGCCTCTAATCATGTCCAAAATTGGTCATTGGAAATCCACCACCTGCCTCACCGGGGACCAACCATTGGATTAGGCACCTCACTCTATCGTATTAATTCAACCCCCTCTTAACCCCACCTGAATCCAGAACATTTTCTCCTGTTTGGCCCAAAATTTTATCCAAATCTAAAAGCTTCTTGAAAAAAGCATCAAAATAGCAACAAAAACGAGAAGAAAACGCAACAAAAAATTGTCTAAAGGTGACAAAAAAGCCACCAAAGGGGAACAAAAGAGCAACAAAAATGTGACAAATAATGTAACACAAAAGTGACAAAAAAGCAACAAAAGAGCAACAAAGAAAGTGACAAAAATGCAATGCAAAAGAACATGTGTGACGACAACATGGCAACAACACAAGGAAAAAGATCAGTTTGGAATAACTTTTGTCTGTCTTAGCTTTCAAATGCGGCGTTACACCGGCCTATAGCCTGGAAGCTCCAGTCCAGAAGCTTTTAGATTTGGGTAAAGCCGAACTGTAGAACATGCGCTCGGTTAAGGCGGGTGGTAAGATGTTAACAAGAAAAAGAGCAAAATCATGTCCTAGAAATAGCCATAATAAGAGTTTAGGACTGTGTAATACATCACAATATATTATCATAATACCAAATCAAGTAATTACAATATGACAAACTGTTGACAACTCAAATACTTTGTACGGCTTCTTTGGTAGAGTGCAAAGGAGAGGGCTGTACAATTAATTTGGTCAAACTCAATTATCGTTATGGGGCTTTTTAATCGTCAGACTGTCAGCCAATTTGATGGCAGCCACAGCTCCTGGTTTGGAGTTCAGAGTACAAGGTAAGATTTGTGTGTGTTAAATTACACTGGAGTGGAAAACAATTAATGTTTTTGCTTGAGCTGAGACTTATTTGAAAGGGCTACAGTAACTATGTTACTTAAAGCTATGTTTAGGTATACTTAAAGCTATATTTGTTTTTAAGATGAGAACATAACATTAAAATGAAAATGATGCTTTTCCCCTCCAAATTGCCCAGCTTGAGTAAAGTACATAGTCCTCTGAATGAAATTCAAGATAAAGGAGAAAACCTCGGCTCTCAGAAATTAATTGCAGTACAATAGTTTTCAACAGGTGAGCATCAAGGGCGCTCTGAGCAGAGAGATGATTCTCAGGCTCCTCGGGGATGGGTCCCAGAATCAGCAGCAAATGACTTTGGGACATCCTGATGAGAGCTGAAACAGACCAGCTGTTGAGTATCTCTAAAGAAGAGCAACCAGCAAGCTGTGGGTTGATTCTGCTTTTCATTAAATATTCACTCTGATTAGCAGTATTAATCATGGACTAAACTTGATATTTACACACACTGATTCAGCTGCTAGAAATTTGGTGGACAATCTGCCACGCTGCAACACATCTTTGGTTTGTAAAGTGCATCCATCTTTTTGAAAATGAACTAATCTTTGCTCAAATGTATTTGTTTCGCACCTCAATCTGCTGTGTGTTATTCATTTTGTTAGTAACTATGAGTTTGTGGCTCCATTACCTGGGTGTCAAACTCTCCGCATCCTTTCATCCCTGCAGACGTGGCCAATATGGCAGCCTCGCAGCTCATTATCGCCCATGCTGGGGCTGGAGAGGGCATGACACCCAGGAACACTGCTCAGCCATTACAACCAGCTGTCAGAGTATTAGGCTCGTAGAACAGAGGAGCCTGAGGCTCTTTTCTCTACAATTCATTGGATGCATGGGATACATATCATAAATATTTCCTGGTTACAATATGTTCTTATAGACAGATTTGAAAGCCACTCCTAGTTTGTAGGGGTGCAACAATTCACGCGGTCCAAAAATCTGACAATAAGCACCGTACCAAAGTGACAGTGCAAGTTTTAGTCTATATTTCTTAATATTTAGGCTCTGTGGCACGTGTCATACGTGTATGTGCACATGCAAACAGAGCGCATGTGTGTCATCATCACTTAGCCTACCGCTAAACTGAGGGCTGTACTCTGCACAGTTACATCCTCCAAAAACACATGAAACTGCAGTATCTTTGTAATGGTTTCTCCTGCTGAAGACCAGGCTGCGGTGAATTTATCCAGCGCCAGAGTGTTTGGCCCCTAAGGGGTGAAACACACTGGCGACATATGGCACAACGCTTAACGCACACGTGGAAAGATAGGATTGGTTCTATTTTGAGGAATGCGTCTTGTGCGTTGCCCCTAGTGTGCGTTACGCACAGCTCAGTGTGGCCGCTCCAATTCACCTTCAATGAAATCTATGTCAAAACGCATCAAAAAGGTAATGTGTTTACGCAGAGCAGGGTCATAAACACGCAGAAAATGTGACTAGTGTGTCTGGTGTCTAAGCTCTAATGCACAATTGGTTAAAGAGATAGTCTATGGATTGTAAAAATATATCGAAATATTATAATTATATTAATATTACTTACGTTACGTCACATTTTAGACCCAGGCGGTCAATTATACAATTGCACAATCTAATACATATGTAAAACTAAATTGAGTTATAATATACAAACAGAAACAAAACACATAGCAGCAGCTCTCACCTTCTCCTGGTATTGCCGTCGAGAAGAGTCCAGTGACTGGATTAGTGCAGTAGCGTGGCCCACAAACATGGCGTAGCATGTAGCACCGACGATCATGCTAAGGATGGTGAGCCACACGTCTGTCATGCCCACCGGGGGATACATGCCATATCCAATACACAGCATGTGGCTCATTGCTTTGAAAAGTGCGTAGGAATACTGCTGTCCCCAAGTGTCGTTCTGTAACAGACAGGAGCAAAATGGTGACTTGGGTGCTGGCACGTTGTTTTATTTTATTACTGAAACTGACCATAACAACAAGGGTCTGTTTATGAAAAACAACACAACTGAAGTATTTCCCAATGCTGGGAAAGCCAGCATTTGGGCAGTAGCCTGAAACAGAGCCATGAAATGTGTAGATAAGACATGAGACACTGGGGGCCTGCATGACACAAACTAGGTCAGCTATTTAGAAAAATGTGATTTCTCTCAGAGTTTTCGCATTTGTAGCAGATAAATTGGTATTTTCCTTTTAGATCCCGGTGGTAGTTCATGGCAAATCAATATCAACTGTATCCTGGGGTGATATGTCCAAATTGCTTTGAAAGTCATTTCCACAGTGGGAAAAGGCCTGCGAGATAGTGATCTTATTAGTCCTCTCCTGAAAAGGTAAGGAGCAATGACCCAGCAAGCTAATAGGACAGCTATTTTAAAAGAAGAGAGAAATCCCTGCTAATGATTCCAATCAGGGCCAAACCAAGCATGAGTGAGTCTATCAATGACAGCCGCTTCTCAGGTAATGTTAATGAATATAAGGTGGTTGTGATTTGAACAGAAAGTGTTATTCTGTCATGTTTAGGTTTATTCTTCTGAGCAGTGGAATTAATTAGGTGATGTTTCCTCTGATCAACAAAAGAACACTCTTTTGATATTAATGAATCTTTCTACTCAATTCATCATCAGAACAATGCAATCAAATCCACTTTGAAATCAACATTATTTGTATAATAAACTCACAAATTTAGCCAGCGTTTTGGAGATTAATACAGTTAACACAAACTTTGTTACAAGTACAACAGCAATATCACAACATGGTTTTATATCTGCAGTGTTACTCTATGGATACATGTAGAGCCAAGGCTGGTGGTAACCCAAATAAATGACTATATAATTGGATAGGCTACCACCACCACAAAACTAAACTTGAGTTTATTCGTCATCCCCAGAAATTAGCTTTGAGAATAATGCTGTGTTGGTCTAAACACTTCCAGCCACCTGAACACACTTCACAATTTATATTAGTACCCATTATTTCTTTTACAAAAAAGAACTGTGAAAAATTTCCAAAGCCCGGCAAGATCCGTCGGAACCGTCGGAACTCCAACATGACATAACCCTAACCCATAATTGGAAAGAGAATGGGCCAAACAAAATCGGACAAGGCAAAGCGGTGGGAATATTTATGTGAACTAGTAGACTTTCAACGTGTGGAGCAGATAAAGGGTAGCAGGTACATTTGTTCTCTGCATGCAAGGTCCTACATCCAAGAATGACGAGCCGATACAGCAACGCTCTCAGATGTGGGGTTATCAAGAAAGCAACAACAATGTAAACGAAAGGCCCCAGCTGAACGTCTTGACCAAACAGCATGTCCAGCCAAACAAAGAGAGAAAAAGGCTTTAAACAGATCTAAGCCACGGAGAAGGCTCATCATTACAAGATCCTGCGGCTCCGCTAAGTTGTTTGTCTAGCTTTGTGATGTCAAATGTAGAGTTGACTATTGAAGACCCTTAATGAATTGGTAGAAATCAATATTTTTAAAAAACATGTATAAAGCTTATCAGGAAAATTTGCCCATCAATCTACAAAACAGATTAATCAAGAGAGATCATACATATGAGATTTGTATATAATCAAGGAAAGATGGATCATGGATCTATGGAACAGTCTTGACAACACAATTAAAAATCCAAATCCTTGTTTTTGTTTAAAAAATAATAATAATAATAATTTTCAATGTAAAAAAAAATTTAGGGAGCAGATTAGCCAAATAATAGTAGATGTATTGTACGTTTTTAGCTTCCTTCTGCTCCTTTTGATTCATGACATTTATTTTAAGTAATGTAATTATGTTTTTTTCCTTTTAACCAAATGGCACGTTGACCTAATCCTAATAAACTATATTTGCAAGGTTGGCAGTCTGCGGGAAGTATTATTTTTAATCAAATGGCATAAAAACAGGGGGGGGGAAACTAGAAAAAATATTTCCTCAACATTTTAATATATTTTTACTTTAACAAAGAGTTTCACAACATTAAGTAGTTGATTCATTATGCCGTTTAGAGTTTTGTGTGAATAATCTACTCAATTCTATCACAGAGCATTCCCAAACTCTGTTTAAAGGCTTTGAAGCTCAGCACCAGAGTGAATTTAATTTTCCATAAGGGATATCTTTCTAAGCTTGGTATATTCTTCTTTGGACAGAAGTATGAAAATATGACATTAAATTATGTTTGGACATGAAACATTATTAACTGTTTATGATTAATGCACAATGAATCAAAGGACTTTTTCATCTCATCTTCTGGGAATCACTCAATAACTGACAAAAACACAAACACCACATTACATTGAAACTCATCTGTTTCAAGAGCACTTCTTTAAAGAGACAAACCTGCACTGATTTATTGGCATGTGATAGAGAAGAAAGAAGCATTCACTCACAGTAAATCAATGCTCATTGCTCGCAGCGCTGCGCTTTAAGAGACCCACGACCTGACAATAAATCTGATTACGCTGGGAGCGGGCTCTTTTGTAACATGGGGTTAACATAAAAGCTGCAGGTGGAGCTAAAACCTCAGGTGTGACATAGTTCTCTTCCTCAGACAAATGACAACTATTGCATCATGAAACACACTCTGACAAGGACATGATGCTGTTTTCAAAGCTTGAAAACTGCAGATTTTCAGCTAATGTAGATTAAGAGCTAAATCTCACCGGGGCAAAACTACATGCGTTTAAAGAAAAGAGAGCAGAAAACAAAAAAGGCTTTAGATAATTAAAGATTTCAGCAAGTAGGTCAATGTCAGGCTGCATGTTATCTTTATTCGTCTTAAATTCTAATAAAGAAATCTCAACAACCTCAAAAATTCAGCACAAACAGTAATTATGATTCCTCATAATCTGTGGTGTTTGCAGATGTTTACAGTTCAAATGCAAACAACAATAATCATAAAACAATGATTTAATAATTCTGATTAAAGCTAGTGTACCTGACTTTTTGTTAGAGTAAATGTATTTTTGCCACCTCAGAGTATGTCATAAACACAGCAACAAAATAGACCTAGGTAAATGTTTCATCTTGTTGTGTCACATGAATCTACATGAACTGAGAAAACCACTTACCACCATCTTATTTTTGGCCACCCAACAGTCGGCGGGGAAGTCCTGCAGCATGGGCACTAAGAACTGCAGGCAGCCATCCCAGTGACACAGCAGCAGCATCATGCCAATCAAGTTGACTATCCTCACCATGGCGCTGGCCAGATCATAGGTCATATGGAAGATCTGACGAGCAGCAGAGGAGAGAAGAACAGAGCAGGAAATAGGTCAGGATCTAGTACTCAAATCTCTTTCAGATTGGAAAGCACACACAGCCACTGGGGAGATTTGTTTTCTCACTCCGCCATCTGAGCAATTTGTGCATGTACAGGATCATGTAGGGGATCGGCCTATGCAGGAATTCTATGAAGAGTTAAACAGAGCAAAAAGCTATCACTTGTTCACTGTCTGGGCCTGGTGTGCAGCTGTTGACGTGGAACATCAACATGAACAGTCCACTGAGAATTCATAGAAGACGGAGACATGTGCTTTTTAGTTCCTTGTTGCTGATTCAGTTTTCAAATCCTAATGCATTACTTGCATAACAGTGCTGAGTGGCTTTGTGAAAAAAGGACACTACAATTACACAAGAAGAAAATTCATCGAACACATAGAAAGACATTTCACACCCATGAGTGGCAAATAAATGTAAAGGGAAACACTGCTGGTTTAATTAAACATTTCAGATTCCAGATTGGTCTCAAAACATGCCCTTTCACTTGAAAATAAAACATAGCCTTCACATTCGTCTCTCTTATTATTTCACAGCCAATAGATTTATATAGAGAATTGTAACTGCAAAGGCTGTTGTCTCAGTTTAGGGATCTATGGTAGAATCTACAGTTACCAAGTTTGTTTGTAATTTGTTAACCTTATAGAAGGGTTTGTCTGATTTGTTGAGCTTGAATTTTTACAGATGTATTCATAAATTTTTGCAAAGAGTAAATAAGATATCCAAAATCCCCTCGGAAATTGATGGACGTTTGACACATTTTGTATCAAATATGTCAATAAATAACTTTTAAACCTGGCTCTATGAATCCAATTGTGTCTGCTGGGCCATTTTCATTTGATTTTGATATATCAACATTGAATAAAGCTTCATACATTTATTTCTTTCATTTATGCCAGTAATATACAACAAAGTTTCAACAGAATATCTTATTTTTTATTTGCTTATATACTTTAACTTTTCATTTAGCTTTTTTTTTATTCACCTGCAATACCTTGCATCAGAGGTTTGATAAATACTGAATCCTGTGAGTGTGAACACACAATGTTTATATTGTGGAAGAATACAGGTATAAAATTAACCTGACACAGTCTGACTCATCATTACATTACGAGGAATGTAATGTATCAATTGTATTTCTTCAACGATAGGGGTCCAAACAAGTAATAAAGACTTGAATTAAAACAATGAGAGAAGTGACAATCTTGGGCTTGGCCTTTGCAAGGTAAAAAAAACAATTGGTACCAGAAGAGAATAAAACCTTCTTCCTTTTATTGTTTGCAAAAAGGCATTTGGGCAGTTAGTGTGTTTGCTGCTATTTGTTAGTGCAGTTAAACAAATATGAGTCTTCAGTAAAGAATTTCATGGGTGGGGGTGGACAGACTGAGATGCTCAGCATCGAATACAGACATCTGGCTGACGAAGCAAGGTAAAAAATATCCAATAGACTTTTGTTAATTCGTAATAGTTACACAACTCAACTCATCTACCGTATTTATTCTCCCTTTCTTTGACACAAAGTATTTAGCCCTGGGCATTCTCACGTAACTTACACTGAATCATCCACACAACTGCACCTTTCTCTCTCCACCATTCAAACCCACGCATTATCTACACTCCTGTTTAAGCTTATGACCTAGTTCTACGCAAGTCATGTTTTCTAACACACAATGTGCTGTTAAATTGATGTCAAAGTCAGAGTGCCGTCAAATTACATTTGAAAAAACAAAACAAATGTAAAATTGATTGTACTAGGAATTAATAATATATGAGCCCTGGCTTTCCATTTCCTTTATTGAAAATTTTCATTTGCAAAACTACATTTTGAGGAAATGGAGAGAGAGAAAAAAAGGACGCTTCTAAAGATATTAACATAGCCTGCGCTTTCAATTACAGCATTTTAAGAGACATTAAGGACTGTGGAACGTCTAAAATGCTCAGTATAGACTTTGTTAAATGCTCTTCAATTTATTGCCTCAGAATTTACATAATTGCCACAGCAGTGATGCATTTATCTTGAGGCTATTTGCAATGCATAAAATGGCAATTAAAAAAAATGTCATTGTAAAATTGTGCAGTTTCTCCACTTAGAAAAACACACCTTTACCGTAATATGCAACCATGCACTAACTGATGGCATGCTGGTCTGTATTTGAATGATTTGATTTGAGGAAATACAATATAAATATATAATGATCATAAATAAATAATCACAGTGTCAAAGTTATGACTGTAGGCTATAGCATTGTGATTTTAACATCAGTTCAAAAAGTGTAAAAAAAAACAGGTATAACAATACAACTGTAAATAATTAGTGTAGAGAGATTAGTGTAGAGAAAATTGAGAATTTACTCAGTTTTGTGTAGAACTACAGCATACATGCACATGAGCCACATTGACAGCTCTCTGACAGCAATACAGTTGGGGTGGGGGGTCATTATCAATACAGGTGCAAAATATCGAGTGCAAGCTGGAAAATAAAGTATCCTATTTTGTGGGCACCTAATTTACCATCTAAAAAAAATGCACAAATGACTTCAGTGCTGGTGATCACCTTTGCACATACGGCTCATTTTGCATGTGAGCAAATGCTTGGTAAATGACCCTCTTGCTGTAGTACATTATTCCTGTGTTTTATCGAAAACATATTTATTACTGCTTGTTTAGAACATGGGGTGTCCCCCCACATGAGGTGACTCCTGTCCCCAGATGGGAGCCACTGTCCCACCATGCCGCCCAATCACTGCCTTGTGATGGCCAGTTAATTACTATTTTGCAATAAATTGATGTGTATTTCTTAAAATACATCATATTTCTTTTTGCACACCAAATCCCAAGACTGCTTTATAAAACACAAGTGTATTGGTTAAAAATGGTGTCCTGGGTAGCCGTGGCTCAAGACACAGAGTAAGAAGTTGGCACAGGCAGAGTTCTTAGGCAGATGGAAGAGTGAAAAGAGCGCGGCTTAAAAAGACCAGACACATTATGTCCCAAGATGCTGATGGAACTGTCCAGACACGGCTGGGCTGCACTGCACTCAGCTACTCTCACATCGCTAATGAGGATCAGTGTGAAGCAGCATGGTGGCATATATCCATGTGCTGTACCATATGAAATATATCATTTTCTTTATTGTTATTGCTAATGCTGACAAAACTGTAATTGCAAGCTAAGTTATTTGAGTCCTTTTTGTTTGTTTTAGAAGGTTGTCAAACTGTGGTACTTATTTCCATTTAATCAGATCATTTCACGTGATGTGTTTAAGTTAGCTTTTCTAGTTTAGATAGATAGATTAGACAGTTTAGATTATGACCCGTTTTAGTTACTAATTGGTTTAGTTTCTAGTCAAATATTTCATTGTACCTGGTGTGAAAGTTCCACTGTCTTAAAATATTACTTATACTGCAATTCCCAGACAACTATTAAGAATTCACAGTTAAGTGTAAAGAAAGGCACAGCATTCTCAATAGTAAGCATGGGTGAGATTTCTCCTGAACAAGTGCATCGAACTGCCACTGTCATGATGGTCGGGGTGGAACGGGAGAATCTGAAGCAGTACTGGGACTGGACCACAGGGACAGCCTTCCATCATATGTCTAAAAAGGCCTGCAGCACTGGAGTCACAAAAAGACTCTCTGCTCCCTGCCATTGGGTTTGTGCAGGATTACACATTTCACTCTAATCGTTTTTAAAGAAAATCCACCGCGGGTATTCATATCACACAGGCACCTCATTCAGAGCGTTGAGGACCTGTCACAGTCACTGGAAAGCCTCATTGTATGATTCATAATAGCCCATTACATCTATTATTCCCGCTTTTCTTATCTTTAAAAGCCAAGTCAATGAGTAGAGAGCTGATTAGCTGATTTAGATGATTTAAATATTTTTTGTATAGATTTACTGAGTGGGAAAAAAACAGATATTCTCTCTTTCTTAACCCAAGGGGCACCACAATGGCTGACTTCTATCAAAGAACGTATTTTCCATTGTATTATGCTAAATGTAACACAGCCAAATGGGAACAAATGGCAGCAAATTAATAATCCAACCACAACTTGCACCCATGAGGAGTTTGCTCTGTAAGCCGAAATACTGTGTTTTTGTTTTTACATTTGAGACAGCCTGAATCACTTTCATAAATAAGCGACGTTTGTTGGTGGGCAAGTCAATACAGCAACGTGAGAAATCAGTGAAGATCAGAGGAGGCCCTGAGAGCACAGTCATTAGCGTACTGCCTTGAATGAGGACTAATCACAACCTAGTCACTGGTTTGTCAACAGCAATGAGCAGAATATCCGGTCACAGTGGTATTTTTATCCTGATGGGAGAGTGACAAGAGGGAGACGGGCGGCTCCGGAGCAGGAGTCTGCTCTGTGGGTGCTTGTGCGGATCTGTGCACTCCGTGTTGAATGTCATTATGTCCAACAGTGTTATCACGGTCGTGTAGTGACTGCTGCCGAAACCTCTTTGTTTGTAAACAACACATTCTGTCCAATACGGCTAGAGGAGAAAATAAAAGGCAAAAAAAATAAAACTGAAATGTGTTTTTCAGATAACTTTCTGTTACAGATTGGCCTTTTGTTATATGGACAACAATACTATGGTTACATTTCAGCTCTGCTATATTATTATGTCGAAACAATAACATACCAGGCCTGGCCAAAAGTGTTGATTGTCTTAAAGGGGGGGTATTATGTAAAATCGACTTTTTCAAGCTTTATATCATGTTATTATGTCATTCCCTCATTAAACACATGCCTGGAGTGTTGCCTTGGCTCATTCACATATTTTTGAGTAATCAGTAAAAACGTAGACGGCAGCCATTTTAGGTGTAGCTATGCCTCAGTCCTCCTAGGAACGCCCCCACCTCCTGGAGACGCCTCTGGACCTTTTGTCACCAGCCAAGCCACCAACCACTGCTCCTCAGCTCAGCAGAGGCCCCTCCCCGCACAGTAGTGTTGTTTAGATGCCACAGCAGTGTGCTGAAGGGGGCGTGTCGGAAAGCTTCTTAAAGAGACAGAGGCCTATTTCAAGACGTTCAGTACAGCCATTTTGAGAGAGCAATTTAATTCAAGGCAGTTATTTTAATTTACTGCATATACAGACCAACAGAAGGTTACGTCATCATTGTAGTATGCTATAGACTGGTGCTATGTGATTGAAAAAAGCATAATACCCCCTCTTTAATACAGGAGTGACACGATTTAGTACGTTAGGATAATCAGATTACTTTTTAAAGCAATGAGTAACGTATCTGCATTACTTTTTACAGACTGACTCTGGTGCGCATCAAAACTTTTGAGACAAACCAAGAACCAACAGAGTTCAGTGACAGATGGACGGACAGTGGCTGGAATGGACCACAGTTTGTGAATGCAGGTGGAAGAAAGGGGGCAGGGAAGGGAGAGAGTGCAGCTTCATGACAGCCAGGTGATGGTAGTGTTTGTAGACCAGGATAGAAGATAGAGGAGCATGCTGGATGAGAGCACTCCTTTGTCTTCTCCACATTAGAGGGAGATTTTACGTGTGCACAAAGTGACTCGGCTGCTCACCTCACTCCTGTAGTTTGTCTCGTCTGTTGATATTGAGACCCACCACCATTTGATCAATAAGAAAATTGATATGGCTCCAAGCAGGTGGAGGAAACAGACTATACTGTATGTGGTGCATTACTAGCTGCTCAAAGCACTAGAATAGGAGTAAGTGCCACTGGGCTGCTGTCGTTGAAGCTGGAAGGATTATCTCTTTGGTACTGGGATGATGGTGGCTGCTTTGAGGCCTGTTGGGATAACAGCCTGCTGCAGAGAGGTGTTAAAAATGTCTTCGAAGAAATAAACCAGTTCCACAGCAGAGGATCTCAGTACATGACCTGGATCCAAGTGTCTCTGCTGCCACTACTAGTGTTGAGTGTTTTTTTAACTTGGAGTACTGTCTCTTGGCCTTTTTGATGCCGCGATACAGGCTGGCCCAAGCTGCCCTCCTGCCCTCCTTGAAACCAGCAGTGAAGGCTGCCTCATGGACCTCGTGAGCCTAAGTGAAGACCTCACCTGTATACCACAGCTAGACTGGACGATTATGGTCTTTGTGCCTGTGACATATTCCTCTGCATACCTCCATAAATAAAGCTCAATCACACTTTGTTATTTTAAAGAGGGGGTGTTATGCTTTTTTTCAATCACATAGCACCAGTCTATAGCATACTACAATGATGACGTAACCTTCTGTTGGTCTGTATATGCAGTAAATTAAAATAACTGCCTTGAATAAAATGGCTCTCTCAAAATGGCTGTACTGAACGTCTTGAAATAGGCCTCTGTCTCTTTAAGAAGCTTTCCGACACGCCCCCTTCAGCACACTGCTGTGGCATCTAAACAACACTACTGTGCGGGGAGGGGGCTCTGCTGAGCTGAGGAGCAGTGGTTGGTGGCTTGGCTGGTGATGAAAGGTCCAGAGGCGTCTCCAGGAGGTGGGGGCGTTCCTAGGAGGACTGAGGCATAGCTACACCTAAAATGGCTGCCGTCTAAGTTTTTACTGATTACTCAAAAATATGTGAATGAGCCAAGGCAACACTCCAGGCATGTGTTTAATGAGGGAATGACATAATAACATGATATAAAGCTTGAAAAAGTCGATTTTACATAATACCCCCTCTTTAAGCCTTTTGTTCGACGCCTGAAGCTGCCCATGCTGTAAGGCTGCCATTCTGGCCTCCAACATCTCAGTGCCCAATAGACCCTATTTTAGCCCACTTACGACTTCTTAAATGAACATGGAAAATATGTTTATCATAGGAACATTGAATGTGAGGTGAAAACAATCTAGTGTAATGTTCACGTCTGTCATGAAATTCAAAAATATTTCTTCCCAACCGTGTCGGAGTATGTAAAATGATTCCTTATATTTTAAAATGTCTTCCCCGCTGTATTGCTCTACAAGGCATTAAACCGCCAGACGCAGTTCACTAAGCTGTATTCAGCATGTCCCTCAAGAAGTGTCCTCCGCATGACTTCTCACTTCCAAAACAAGATCAAAAACAGCAACAAACTGAATACATTTGTGCTGTTATATTTAACTTTCGAGTGTTCTAACTATTACGGCAGAATTTACCATAAAACTGAATCATATTTTGCAGTAAAAAAGACAACACCACACAAAATGTCAATGTCAATATAATATAAAAAGTCAAGAGAGCAATCAGGTGGTGTGATCTGAGCAAAAGTTGGTCTCTGGTGACAGATGACATTTGGGAGACGCTGGTCTTTTTCAGTCCACCTCACCCACAGTGGCATATAACATATAAATAGCAGCTGGCTCCTTTTTTCTTGGTGTTTTAAGAATGATTAAAGGTTGTTTTTTTTTTTAGAGCTTTTTACCCTGTAACAATGCATTACAATATATTTATCTTTTCGTTTTGATTGTCAGCAGTAGAAAATTGACATGCTTAAAGGAACAGGCCACCGTTTTTCGAGATATCTTCTTACCTTTGCTTAGACGAGATAATGCGTACCTGTCTGGGGTGAAGTTAGAAGCTACCAAGCTGTTCCCCCTTTTGTCTATTTAAACACAGTTACGTGAAAAGTTAAACGATCCAAGTCCAGATACACAAAATTAAACATGTCGATTAAGCGGATAAAAAGGGGCACTATTCTTTACTTTGACTTTACTGCACAGATGTCGAAGTGCTCCTAAGGTATTATTACGCCTCACAATATAGTGCCCCTTTTTATCCGCTTAGAAAATGGACATGTTTAATTCTGTGTAACTAGACTTGGATCGTGTAACTTTTCACGTAACTGTGTTTAAATAGGGAAAACATGGAACAGCTTGGTAGCTTCTAACTTCACCCCAGTTTGGAGCTATACGTCTGCTGGGAGAGGCTAAATGCTAACAACATTTGCGTGACTGAGCGCACGCACAAAGACAAGACAGGAAAGCATCAACTCGTCTAAGCTACAGTAAGGTAACAACATATCTGTGGTCTATTCCTTTAATTTTGTGTAACTATACTTGGATCGTGTAAGTACTGTACCCACGTAACCGTATTTAAATGGAGAAAAACATGGAAGAGCTTTGTCGCTTCTAACTTCACCCCCATTTGGCCCCATAGAGGAGAGGAGGAACTTTTTACGAACTGAGTGCATGCGTAAAGAGCAGACAGGCATGCATCCATTCGTCTAAGCTCAGTATGGAAAAACGGTCACCTGTTCTTTTAAAGGACAGAGCTCCTGGTGAACCTTCCCAGCTCCTGCTTCATAGCAAAGCTTATCCCTCCTTTAAAGAACATCGATAGGCAATGGCATCTATCGGGTTGAGCTAGACTGCTACAACACAACACGCTGCAGCCCATTCTGAAACATTGGGTTGGAGCTTAGAAACAGAGGTGACTTGCAGCGAATGTTGAACCCAAAAAACATGCATAGAGAAACTTTGAATGAGCCATTTTCGATCAATATAGCATTTTCTAACCAACAAAAGATTAAAGGGGGGTATTATGTAAAATCGACTTTTTCAAGCTTTATATCATGTTATTATGTCATTCCCTCATTAAACACATGCCTGGAGTGTTGCCTTGGCTCATTCACATATTTTTGAGTAATCAGTAAAAACTTAGACGGCAGCCATTTTAGATGTAGCTATGCCTCAGTCCTCCTAGGAACGCCCCCACCTCCTGGAGACGCCTCTGGACCTTTTGTCACCAGCCAAGCCACCAACCACTGCTCCTCAGCTCAGCAGAGGCCCCTCCCCGCACAGTGTTGTTGTTTAAATGCTGAAGGGGGCGTGTCGGAAAGCTTCTTAAAGAGACAGAGGCCTATTTCAAGACGTTCAGTACAGCCATTTTGAGAGAGCAATTTTATTCAAGGCAGTTATTTTAATTTACTGCATATACAGACCAACAGAAGGTTACGTCATCATTGTAGTATGCTATAGACTGGTGCTATGCGATTGAAAAAAGCATAATACCCCCTCTTTAAGATATGATCAAGCTATGTTGAAAATTCTTATCAAAAACTGTACAAACCTATAATACACTGAGGAGCTTCACGGATCACCACAGGCAGAAGGTACATGGAATAACAATGCAGGAAACAACTAAATGATAATGATAAGGGAGAAAACACTCCAACATGGTTAGAATCTGGTTTATTTTGCGCTTCTAATGTTTTGTGATTCATTAATCTGTCATATTTTTCAGGTCAAATACATACTAATTTTCTCAATATTTGACAGCCCACTGCCTCCCTCTGTGAGAACTTTATTCAAAAAGGGTTTTGTATGCATGTTGCTTTACTGGCGGCCCAAAAATACATCAGGTGCACCACAGTGTTTTGAGTGTGGCAAAAGAATCTCCCTTGGTAATTCATTTGAACTTTTTCTCTCTTTGAAATGGCATCACAGAGGCTCTGCATGATTAATGTTTCCGTGTTACTGTGCACTGTTCTCCTCAGATTGCTGATTGAATATTTGAAAGGCATAGGGTTTTTTAAAAGTCAGTAGGACAGGGGATACTGTGGTCTGAAAAGATAAGTTGTACGAAACCTACTGGACTAATCCATTAGGGCTTCTGTGTTTGAAATTCACAACAGTGTGTATTTTAATAATGTGATACATCCACGTCGGTTGTAGCGTAAACCCGAATAATACAATATAGTTTCAGCTAGGCATGTTATTGAAAGGTTCAGCATACAACATGCTTTTATATATTGTAAGGAATATTGTTGCAACGACTCTTCAGGTAATGCAAGAGCACACTATTCTCATAACTATAGCAAAAGAAATAAGCACATTATTGGTGGTTCTTTTCACCACATGCTTTCAACAATGACTCATCACTGCAATCTTAAAAAAATCGCTAAACTGCTGTGAAGAAGGCCAATTATAAAGCTCTCAATTGTTACAATGAAGCAATAGTCAACCCAAAAATGTCCTCTTCATTGCTCTCTTATAAGCTATCTAAGGACATGATGAGGACGTATTTAGACATCAAACATCAGGAGATGTCTACGTGCATTTGCATACATAAATTATTCTGTGCAGTTCTGCTTTTTCAGGCACCCAACTCTAACCTTGTCTGCTGTGACCTTGGGAAAAAAATACACAAAGTATTTCTTCAGATCAGCAGCAAATCAGAACAAGCAGCACAATATTAGGTCAAATAAAGATTGATAACAAATGTGATTTTAAACTTCTTGTAATTACCTTCAAAGCCATCCACGCTTTGCCTCCGCATATCTGATGCTAAAAGAATACAACCCATCCAGAGCATAACGATCGTCTGCAGCGAAATTGCTTGAAATCCCAAGAAATCAGGATAAGAACATTGGTGATGCTTCTTTTAGGATTTATGCCCTAACCTCTTGGAACTCACTTTAAATGATCAGGGCAGTGAGATCGCTTGCCATTTTTAAAACCAAATTAAAAACACATTTTTATTATTTGGCTTTTTCAGCTTATTATACTTGTACTTTTTTCTCTGAGCCTTTTTGCTAAAACTGTGTTTTTGTTGTTTTATTGCCTTTGGACAGCACTTTGAATTGCTAACTTTATGAACACATTATTAATATTATTCTAAATAAAAATAAGCATCCCAGTCTACTGGCCTATCTTCTCTTCCTTTGAGGCACTACCGGTATGCACTTTTAAACTATGAAATACAGGACCCATTCTGTGAATGAAACGATAGATTTGCTATCATTTACCGTTGCAATTACAATCATACTTGTTCTGCACTACAGCCAGTCTGGTCATGGTGGTTCCAGCATGAGTTGGATGGGAATGCAGAGAAAAATGATAATCAGCGGCAGGCTTCATTAACCTATTGGTGGCTGGGGTACAGGAAAGAGTCTCTTCACTTCGTCAAGGGGAGGATGTAATCAGAAGTAAAAAGGAGGAAAATCTATTCTTGGATTTCTGACGGAGCCTAAAAGGGAAAAGCCCTGCAGACAATGCACAGGCAATCTTCACTGAAGCTCAATTGAGGTGTTGATTTATATGTAAAGCATAAATTAAACCTCTGTGCTTGTTACTGCTTAAATAATACAATTCTTTGAACGTTTAAATCATAAAGAATTTTCTTACCTCTTCCCACTGGTGAATGTATCGTATTAGTCGAGAAAGGCGAAGCAGACGCAGCAAGCTGAGAATCTTTGTGAAGCGGACAATCCGTAAGGCGCGAGCAGTCTTGTAAAAATCTGAGTCTATGCGTGTCTCTACAATAAGAAAAATATAGTCCACGGGAATGGAAGAGATGAAATCCACCGCAAACCAGCTCTTCAAGTATTTGACCTTGATCAGTTGTGGGTCCAGGATTATCTCTGTATTGTCCTCCTTGACAATACCAGTTCTAAA
Organism: Neogobius melanostomus; assembly: GCA_007210695.1. Lineage (NCBI taxonomy): Eukaryota > Metazoa > Chordata > Actinopteri > Gobiiformes > Gobiidae > Neogobius > Neogobius melanostomus. The sequence continues at coordinate 4,913,036 of VHKM01000131.1, forward strand.
GTTTAGAACCAGATCCATGAGGAAAAAAGTGTCTGAGACAACATTGAAGACAATCCAAGGAGGCGTGTGCTCGTCCTTAAAGAACGTGATGCCCACTGGGATGATGATCAGGTTGCCCACCATCAGCAGCAGCATGGTTAAATCCCAGTAAAACCTTGTAAGACAAAAAAGAACACATTAGTCAACACAGAATTTAAATAAATTGGCATAACACTTTCCATATAGACCCTACTTTAACATTGGTTGTAATATCAATTAATTACAAATAAGATTCATTTTATATTTTTCAATAGTTTTTTCTTTCACAGCTATGTGAATAAATATTGTTGAGGTATTTCGAGAGCATTGCCTATACCTTCTATACATTGGACAAATGACTTGCTTTGGACCAAATAACAAAAATAAAAGGTCAGTAAGTTAATAATTAATTGCCAAATGTTATTGGAATTGGTCATCCTTCTCATTCTGAGAGATTAGACAGAAATGACCCTCCCATAGCACTGATTCAGATGGGCTCTTTTGTGGTTAGGCTGAGACAGGGGTCTCCAACCCTTTTTACTGCTTTTATAAAACATGCGCTTCAAAGACACTTGTGTAACTATGTGATTTTGGTGGATTTACTTAGTGAGTCTTCAGTTTTCTTGAGCTTCTTTTTAATCTCTGTAGGCTACTCTATTTACCTGAATGTCTCCAGATTGTGTTCAAAATATTCAGAAGAAAAAGAAAATGCATCTAAAATGTGCCTCATCAAGCATGTAGGCAAATAGTAAGTCTCTGGTGAGCTGGGAAGGACCAGAGAGCAACTGGTTGGAGATCAGTGGGCTGAGATATCTTACTAGAGCGAGCTATGTGTGGGAGGGGGGAGAGTGCGTGGCCATAAAAAAAATAAATCTTTGTCTGTGTAAATACAACCACAGAACATGTCATAAGAAAAAACAATATTGCAAGAAACCTTAGGGGAGTGGGATAACTTAATTGTACTAATCTAAAGCAAATCATGCCTGGGCTCCTGTTTATTGATTCTATAGCTGATTCTTGGGGTGTAGAATCACTCCGCGCACAAAACACTGCACTACAGGGCCAATCTGAACACCTGCTCAAACAGTGCATTTTATGTGATACCAGAACAAACTGACTGAGGGTGCATTCGAGTTTCAAAAGGGTGCAAATAGAGTTTCTCGCCATTAAAATACATTGTGATGCCATTAAAACTGAGGGGGCAAACATTTCAAAATGAGGTTGCAATGCACCCTCTTGCACCCCCGTAGATCCAGGCCTGGTGATACCTATTGCAAATGCTACATTTTGGGATAGTTATTTTTGGCTTGTGATCACAAATCCAACCGAGAAACAGACCATGATACAGCATATGCAGAACAAGGGTAGTGAACTGCAGTGTGTTTGCAGTTTCTCTTTGTCATTGTTGCCTCTGGTGATGACAAGTCAAATCCTCCTCTATATATACATCTAGTCACGGCTGTGTTGCTTTACATAAAACTGTTTTTGCAACAGCGTGCTGCAGCCTGACAGCCAACAGTGTAGTGGTTTGTTCATAAATATACAGCAGCCACACATCTGAGCTTCACGATTGTTGCACAGGAGGAACCGTGACAGTAATTGGAATTCTTCAAAGTAAAAGGGTATCTCCTGTTTCAGCTTGTTGTCAAGTGGAGTTATATTTAGACAGAGCTCACCACCACTGGATTTTCTAATGTGAGAACAAAACTAGACAAGCAAACCTCTCAAGCAGAAAAAGTTATGATATTTTGCAAAAAATATATAGCAATTGTGAAACCAAACCAATTGTGAAACCAATTGCTATATATTGCTGCTTTTGATGGACAGAATCTACTGCACATGCACGGAAATTATCCTCTGGGAGATATGGCAAAAAATTTCCAATTCTTTACAGACTGATCTTCTGATTTACCTGATTAACACCACTTGATTTGTAACAAAACAAACATGGCGGCTTACAATATTATGAAGAAACGACAAGTACAAATCACACAGAGGACCGGGAAACAGTCCACACATGTGCAGAATCAACACAGAAAGCAGTGAAATTAAAGGTGAGAGAAGTTCATTCATTCTAAATAATAAAGACATTTGAGAGTCTTCCGCATTTGAGTGGTGCACAGCAGATTAGGTCTGAATAGGTCAACAACAAGATTGTGGAATATTTTTTCAAGCTGGGCAGGGTCCTACATTCCTGCTTTTGAACAGAAATGCTGTAAGTATTGCTGACTCACCAGATCATAGTCAAAATATATAATTTAAAAAACTTAAAAAATCTATCATTGCAAAATAGACAATGCAAAATGCTGTTAAAAAAGGACTCAAGGCATGTTCCAGCTCAGCTATAGCATTATTTCAAATCAACATTTTAATGAGTCATTTTATTTTATGGAGATTTCTAATTCTATTTAATTATGATTGAAAGGCCATTACCTTCATGAAATATATTTATCTTTTAGTGACAAACTTTAAGGTGTTTTATGCAATAATTTTTAGGATTCTAGAACAACTGACTGTACCATTTCTGTTTCCCTGTTGTTCACACAGAGCGGCTCAGTTCTGCATGTTTTATAGACTACGCTTTGCACACTCTATATGTGTGGCATTGTACTTGCACGCAAGAAGGAATCTTCTGGGTTTCTCTTCTTCACTTTTGGGGTTGCCTCCTGATGGAGGTCACCATGTCTAAACATAGCTCAGATCCATTTACTGTGTTTAGTTATGCAGTTCTCTGACAGAACATTGCTTTATAAATATACTGTGAGTGGAGTGAATGGGGCGTCTCAGATGAATACTTCAGAAATGTTCTTCTTCTATCTCTGAGTCATACTGTAACATGAAGTTAGGTAACAAAATACTATTATGTGTGACAAAAGGGATTGAAATATTTTTTGGACATGTGATTTATGAAAGATGACACACAACAGTAATCTAATGCTCCATATATAAGAACAATGTTGAGATGGCTGTTGAGATGTCTTTATGTTGAGATGGCGATAACATAATGATTACTAATATTGTCAAAAAGAGATCTAATAGCCTACAAAAATCAGTAACTGGAATGCTTTAAACTTTAGAACATTCCAGTTACAGATTTTTTAGGCTAATAGGTGTGTAGTGCAGTCAGCAAGGGCTGTTCTCAGCAGTGGGCGGAGTCACAGTCCTCTTGGCTCAGTAGAGAGTGACCAGGGACCGCAAGAACATGTTGTCACCCTTAGAGTGCATCTGACAACATGATAAGCCGGCCTCATTCTCCTTCGCCAGCCAGCCCCACAGTGTAAAAAGAATCATGTTATATAAAAACATTGCAAACCATGACATGGACATGGTGTAGGCTATAAATCAAGTCTTTCTATGAAGGGATAATCTGTGAATCAGTCAATATTTATGAGTGAAATGGAATGCTCACTATGAACACTACATGTATGAAGGTGCCAGATATGCGCATTTCAGGTAAAGACACAATGTTACCGGACAGCAAATAAGCAATGTTAGGTATGAGAAGGCGTTTTCATTCACAAGTTTACAAACTATGGGAAGCAAAGACGACAAGTAGAATCCACTCAGCGAGACAGTCTATTTCTATTTTATTTATTTTAATCTATAGGTTTATTTATCAGGATAATACATTTACATTAAGCTTGAAAGCAAAGATAATTGGACCCGACTGTAGCGTTTTCTAATTTCTGTCTGCAGTCCTTAAAGGAATAGGCTACAGTTTTTCCATACTGAGATATGTTCTTACCTTAGCTTAGACAAGTTGATGCGTACCTGTCTTAGCATTTTGCGTTTAATACTCATTAATTATCCGTGAGAGTAAATACTACGCTGACAGAAAAGACAAAGGGAGAGAGGGATATTATCCAATTACACAATGGAGATAATTTGTTTTTACTCAAACGTGCCTGTAAATACTGTTTAGCTAGCCCGCAGTTAGCTTTGCCCATTAGCCTGTTAGCTTCTTCTTCTTGATTCCATTAGTGTGTATTGGTGGCTCCGACCCGGTGGCAGGCAAGTTGCAATTGTGGTTTTCTTGCCAGAGACACCATGGAGAGATGAAAGACCCCCCCAATCATCCCATTAACACTTGTATTACCCCCAGATGGACTACGAAAAGGATGTATTAAGTACTGCTTTAAATACAGTTACACGATCCAACTATAGTCACACAAAATTAAACATGTCAATTTTCTAAACGGATAAAAAGAGTATATTGTATACTATATTGTAAAGCATAATAATACCTTAGGAGCACTTTACTGCACTCCGTGCAGTAAAGTCAAAGTGCCCCTAAGGTGTTATTACGCCTTACAATATAATACCTCTTTTCATCGGCTTAGGGAAAACGTGGGGAGCTTGATCGCTTCTAACTTCACCCCCGTTTGGCCCATAGAAGAGAGGAGGAGAGGCTAAATACTAACAACATAACAACATCTTTGTTTTTTTTTGCGTGACTGAGGGCACGCACAAAGATCCGACAGGTACGCATGAACTCGTCTAAGCTCAGGTAGGAACATATCTCAGTATGGAAAAACAGTAGCCTATTCCTTTAAGGGCCTGGGTCTAGATCTCCAGATGCTTTCATCCAGACCCAAAAGCATTATCATCCTTTCAAATTCTCAAAATAAACAATATGAAAAACAAATTAAATAAAAACTGCTAAATTACTGATTCATTGATCAGCTCATGCTTGAAAAAACAAAAGCCATTCTCCTGTTTAACATAGCTAAATTCAAAGACAACATATGTACAGAACCCGTATGGAGGAACAGGAAAAGTATTCAGACCTCAAGCTGATTTAGCTGGGGACCACTGAGAGGCTGACAAATGAACCTAACCTAGTGTAAATTGTAATCCTATTTTTTTCCTAAAACTACAGAGCAATCAGGGCATAGTGTGAGATTGTAATTACTGATGCAGTCATTCACACACACAGCATTTGTAAACACACCCCTCAGCCACTACACCTTACATCAACGCAGGTATTCTAAAACTTGGATGATGAAAAGAGAACATGCTGTCAACACATGCTGACATTAAATCAGGAATCTCCCTCATGGAGAAAGAGAAGGACCAATCTGCCACTCACCGTGCTGCGCCTTATAATCCTACCATTTGTCTGAGTCCTCTAGACACACAGCATGGTGTAGAACCAGGCCAAACACATTGATCCAGGGAAGTAATTCCTGTGAATCATGGCAGCCACACACAGAGTGCTTTATACAACACGCTGGACTTTGGTCTTCTCTGAACGGAAACCCCACTGGGTTTTCCTATACATTCTGACAGGGAAACTGCAGAGAGGTTCAGTAGGAAAATGTCATCCTCCAGCTTCATCTGTTCTATACAGATGGCTGCTGAGAACATTAATATTAAAACTGGCAGGGCATAAAGTAGTAAATTGTTCAAATTTCTAGAATAAAATACCACAAAATACATAGTATTGTCATTTCAAAGCTGCATGTGAAAAAGGTGTAACAGCTATTTTGACAAATAGGATGTCTTTTCATACCTGACTTGACAAAGCTTAGCACAGAAAATCCGGCTAAGCCAAATCACAATAGTGAGACTTAACTTGTCAAACTCACTTATGGCTTACCTAATTAGCTCTTTGGAGCTTGATGGCCAAGCACAACAAAGGTATATCGCATACAAAATGAGAGAATGTGTAAATTACTGTAATCATTTAGGATAAGGCAGAATGAAAAAGTGAAAGGTTGGTGAGATTTCTCTTCCATCAACAACAACTGTCATCATCTTGATGGATAAAGCAATGTGGTGAGAGTTGTTGTCCACAAGGGACCAAGCAGGTATAAAGGTCAGTCTCTGAAGAGTCAGAGCGTGTAGTAAAAGACCGTGAGAATAAAATACAAGGTAACAAGAAAGATGCATGACTATAAAGATCATGACATATTCAATTTGGTGATAATAAAGTAAGATGTGTCACTGAAAAGTACAATGCATGGCTAGTTTAGCTTTTGGAATTCATGAAATGCATTACAGTAATTAAAAATAATGAAATTGTAAGATGCAAGACTTTTAACAACTGTTATATTTGACATTGGGTGTTTTTTTGTTGTTGAAAGATCTAATATTGTTGTGTAAGTTACTGTCAGTACAAAGCGTTAACAGAGGAAATAGTTTGATTGACAGCGGGATCGGGAGGTGCCTGATTCCACACAACGCTACATTGGATCAAATACACAACCATAGCATCTGGGTGATAAAAAAGAATTCAGCAAAAACACATCCAGCAGCTTTTCCTATTTTCCAAATGCATGACATCCAATCAATCATTATAACCTCTCCTCAAGATTACCATCAAGGTTAAACTCTAGGCTGCTGCCTATAAAGCTGAATGAAATGACAACAGTCTCCTCCCAGGTTCAGATCACGTGGCCCTGATTTTACACTTTCATGCTCTATGCCCAGGCAGGCTTCACAACACTGCTCTATCATTTTTCCTCCATGATAGGCAACCACCCACGTACATCCTCGTGGGCTCCCTCCATTAAATAAATTGTGCCATTATCATCTCTTGACTCCTAATATTTGAGGATGAGCACATCAGCCTATTTTGATTGTCCCACTTTCAGATCACATTGCAACAATAGATAATGTCATTGTAGCGCCAGTGAATAAAATAAATAATAAGTCAAAACATAATACTTAATACATTGTAGGATAACTCGTAATATAAGGTTTATAGTCCACGGCAATTCAGGCTCTTAAATCTTTAGGAAAATTACATAAACAAAAACATCAAAAACCCCCAAACTCCATCAAATATGAAAATTCTCTGTTGCAACAACCTCTAAAACAATGCACCTCAATGAAGTCCATATCTTGCAACACAGTGACACAGAATCTGCACTTCTAACTTCATGGCTGATGTCTGCAAAGGGGTTTAGCTGACCGACAAGTGCCAGGACATAACCGCACGCTCACACTCCCTATCCTTTTCACCACAAAAAAACGTATTTTAGTTGAAAAAACTTTTCTAATGCATCCATCCTCTTTCTAACTCTCCAGGGGAATGAGCAAGACCTTTTAACAGATGTGTCCCCTGGCTCTGAATAACATAATAATTAAATAGCACTAGATGATCAGAGCGCCTCCATTGTATTGAGCACCGTCATTTGTCTGAGACATCTGCACAAAGCTATTGCAACACATACATTAAAAAGACGCTGTGCAAGGTGACTTCCTGATTTTCATCATACAAAGCTTAAAATCGGATTCCTTCAGTAAGCCCTCTCACTACAAGACCGTATCTATAATACGCCTCCAATAAGTGCAACTGAAATGTGTGTCTTGATTTGCTGTTTTTATTAGCTCCTGCACTACACCCCACAAGCTTTCATCTTGCACGCATTACATTTTTCCTCTTTTTTCCTCTTTATGTATAATATGGCTACCTCAGTCACTATGTTTTTAACGATTTTCTTTTTCTTTTTTTTAACACTGCCTGAAAATCTGTTGATATTTTCTCCATCTGCTAACTCCATCTTCTCAGTAGTAGTTGCTTGTTAAGAAGTGAAGGAGGATGTTCAGCTTTGGATCTGGAAATGAGGCAGTAGATTGGATTATGATGCCATTTTTAATCCGCCTTTTGCCCAAGAAAAGATATTGCTCCTCCCCCACCCCCTTAGCCCTATACAATAATTGACAAGTGAAGATTTTGCTGGATTTCAGCTCAGTGACGATTGTGCGCCTTCTTCTGACATTCTAATTAAAGCTCAATGCGCCTTTGATACTGTGCATAAAACTTTACCTTTTGTAGGTCACGTAGATATTGTTATAGAGATTCTTCTACAATGGTCTAGATCGTTCTTGTATTTGAATTGGAAGAACATTTTTTCTAAAACTTAGAAAATAAGTATTCAGTCTCTTGCAATTAAAACTCCACATAAAGAAAGTGGCATACTCTAAGGAGAAGCAAATACACAGACGAAGGTGAGGATAAAAGCACTTAATTCTAATAGCTACCTAAAAATGAAGACCTTACAGACAGCAACTTCCACAGGGTAGTAGAAAACATGGTGTTCAAAAGTATTTGCTGGTGCCAAATTTTTGACCTTTGAGTAACAGCACTGTGTCGGTCCCCAAGCCCCAAATCAGCCTTCTTCATGACATTTACCACAGTGAGAGAGAGAGTGAGAGCACGCAGGGTCATACGAAATGCAACCATCTGGGAGGAGCACCACACAAATTACATCATTTCATTACTATGTTGTATATTACAGCACACTCAATGCGCTAAGATACAAAAATTGGACGATAAGAACTTAATCAGAATGTGGCATTCTCTACTGACATCAGAGGAAACTGACGAGAGAATAATGGTCAGGCATCTTGTTCCTGACATAACAAACACATAGTTGGTAAGAAATTTATGTTTTTTGCGTCATACTATGTCAATAAAACTGCCAGATCCACAGTCTGACACCCGAGACAACTGTCAATGTCAGAAAGGGCCCGTGTAAAATCAAAATAAATTAAGGTGCTGCAATTTTCTGTGATACAAATGAAACAAATGTAAAAGAAATTAAATAGAAGGAAAAGTAATAAATTAACATTATTAATCTGTTTTATATTTTATTTTTTAGACGACAAATATTTTAATATAGGTATTGAAAAACGTATCATTGAGGCATCGGTATAGAAAACCGATAACATAACATAAAATGTTTTAAAATCATGTTTAATATTTAAATATCCTTTTAGCGCTTAATGCAATACACAAAATTACCAATTATTGCATTTAAAAGTTGTGATATCTAGTCACAAATTCACAATAGAAATGCCATTAATACTTAACTGTTACTTAATATAAGAAGAAGAGCTTTCATGGTCACAAAGCGCTTAACATGACACTATAGATAACAACATACTGTAAATGTTGCATAAACAAAAAAAAAGAAATTAAACCTATTGAGTTGATAAATATGTTTATAACCTGTTTGCACAAAAGAAATACCAGCAAATAAAATTATGCAACATTGCTTGAAGGATTATTTTAGTTGCACTTGGAGAAGTAAAAAAATGTGACACTGAATGAAGGCCGTTTGAGGCCTCTGAAGAGCATCATCTATTCTGCATTTACTCCAGGGCCTGGACCCATTTTATTTTCATTGTGTGTGAATTTACCTGAAATCACTGTATGGATGTATAATCCAATATCCAGCTGATTTAACCCTTTCCTGTTCTCTTTCAACTGCTTTCTCACTTCCAAACATCCTCAGGGAAAACTTATTCACTCCAGGCTGAAGCATTGCTCCGAACTGTCTGTGCATAAAGCCAGCCTGATATAATCTATCGTCATCTGGTAAAATTTGATCCATGGGATCTAACTTTACAAAGCCTGGTTGCTGCTCAGGAGAGTCGTTTGGGGGACTGCTATTCCCACCGCCACTGGCCCCTTGCGCTCTTTGATCCGGTGGCCCATCGCCAATGGCACCAGGAGGGCTCTCTTCGCTTGGGGTCACATCTCCCTCGGTGATAAGTCGCCTCTCCTCCGCTGACTCTGGATCATGCACATGCCGACTGGTGATGGAGGAGAGGCTGCCTCGAAACCTCCGACAGTCCCCATTTGAGCTTGTTTTCAGCGGTCTTCCAATGTCCGTCTCCATAATCACAGACTCTCCACTTTTGGTCTCAGCGATGCCTTTGCAGCTTCCCCCAGAAGTCGGCGACGGCAGAGGCTTCATCCTTATACTCTTCCTCCGCGTGTCCTTGTCTGCGTCTTCTCCTTCACCCATTATAGATGCTTTGTGTCCAATGTGGTGAGGCAAACTGTAGAGCCTTTTACGCATGGACGAATGTAACCTGTCCATTATGACATTGAGATCTCACACAACCAAGCACATGCAATAAATCCAGATTGTTTAGATCCGTAGTGACTGTTGCCACCAAGCAGTGCTCCCTCTCTGCTTGTGAGAGCCACCAGTTTGGAGCTAATCTGAATCCCTGGAAGCCTGCTGCACATGACAGGGACCGCCGTGGCTTCGCTCAAACATAACAGACATCCTCTTTTGTCCTAATTGAAGTATCTGACGGTCTGCATACGTCCTTACGCGCAGCCTGGCCAGTTCCGTTGTCCAAGGTGTCCACGATACCTGTGCCGTTTGGCCATCGTGCGCAAAAGTGGAATAAACTGCTTGAAAGTCACCTTAGCGTGACATGTGAAAGACGTGCAGACGGACGCTGAAACGGAGACGAGGGAAAGGTCATTCACGAGACTGCTGTTTCGCTGGATGTCTTCCCAGCTGTCATCAGCACATCGCAACAAAATAAAATCGCACAATAGAACATCTCAATGACCGCTGACATCACTGATCCTGTCAAGCGTGCGTTTTGTCGAATTGTGAATATTCATGATGATGATCTGTTGGGTTGCCATAGGAGCGAGAAGTGAAAATAAGCTCAGCCCACCTTGTTTAAAGGGGTAGCATGTCCTCCCATTCTTAAAATGCCCCCCTGTGCTCATAGTTGTGGCTATGTACTGCCCTGACCTTTTGAAAACAAAGGTAAACAAGCCAAAGGATTTTGGCACCCAGGCCACTGCGTATTTACGCACAAAGCAGCTCGGTTGAAAAGCTAGTCGTTTTTCATTGAAACAAGGAAAGCATTAGTCAGTATGTCATCTTCAGTCGGTTGTGCTTTGGATATCATACACAGAAATGTTGTAGGCCCCAATCCACAAGTTTTACACACAAACACACACGCGCGCGCGCGTTTATTCCAAGTTTGCAACTGCACAACAAATAATGCCATTGATGATTCATTCAAAGTAATTTGATCTAGTTGTAAACTTTGAGGTAACTGAAACAAAAATGCTTCTTACTTGATTTGATTGATGATCCACTTTAATGATGTCGGACATGAACATGTTCGTAGTCGCTGTTTATCATTTTTGCATAAGAAATATTCATTCGCCTCTGTAGCCGATTTGTTTTTATCAATTGTGTCATACACTGCTACACACACTGAAAGCCAATGTTTTATTTTTATATTTTTACAGCTAGCCAGTGTAAACCTTTGTGATCTGTTAGTTAAACAACTAATACACTTTAAATGTTCCCAATGCCAGAAGATGTTCATTCTTTGTGCAACCTTCTGTGCTGTGTGTGAGCAGTAGTTCCCATAATGCACAGCAGCACTGCGCGCCAAATCGCAAATAAAACAAAGCTTGTTAGCTAGCAGCACACATTTAAAGCGCCTTTATAATAAAAGCACTTTTTTCTTTCACAAAGTTCTATTTAAACTTGCATATAAACATGGCAGCTAATCAGAAATGGAAATTGAGGCGATGTGCACGTTATACACCGCATGCTAAAGACAAAACAACGATCCCTTGGAAGGTAAGGTCAACATGAAAAGTTAAATTGGCAATTAAGTTAGCATAGTAAAAGTGAGTCGTATAGGTCTAGCACAGTATGAGCACGTTTTTCCTGCATACTTTGATTTTATCCTTTGTTGTTTATCTGTTCCCAATTTACCCAATTATTTTCTCAAGTGACATGAGCAGATCATCCCTAATCTGAACATGTTGATTGTGCATGTTCCACAGACTTACGTCACAATGTCTTCTCTGCTGAAAATGACACTTTTGTCCAGGTTTATGAAGGCAGTGAGAAGTCACCAATTTATCTGACTATTCTGGACTCTGGATACTTGCTTGTAATGCAGGGCCAGGAGAGTCTGGTAGGTTTCTGTTTCTTGACTATTCTATATACTGAATTATACTCGAAACGTATACTTTTGTGTGATAAAAGAATGAGTGGAAATTGTGATGCCGCCCTAATTAAAGATAGCCTAAATATACTTAAAATAAGCTGGGTTTGGAAAGGGTCTAACCTGGATATAATACCCTCTATTGTATACATTGCCTTTTGAATTGTACATTAATTCTGTGGCACTTTGTCAGTAGTCAGACTCTATAGCGGGCCAGTTGGAAATTTGACCCTCCAGCTTAGATTCTCTGCCTCCCAAGATGATTTTGACTATGAGTTCCTAAATGAGTTCCTAAAAGGCTGACAGCATAGTCAATTTCTATTATAATTTCCAAAGGGAGACCCCTCTCAAAAAAAGTGTTAGTTCATGGTGTAATACAACACTGAGATGTGTTGAAAAGTGTGCTTTAATTTGGTTTGGCCCCGGTCTTTGGATGAAGCAGAAAATCAGCTTACAACGGTTCTAGAGCTTTCACATTGCAAGTTTGATGAACTTTTCAATTTAAGAGAGGATAAAGTCTTGGCAATTTAGCAGCCTTTATTTGTTTTAGAAATTTAAAAATGATGTTCATTTTATAATTGCATATTGTAAAGCTGTCAAATTAGTGTCTTAAAATAAGGGGGGAATGGAATGATAATGGATTGTGGAATATAAACAATACAATCCTTTTTTTTTTTATCTTCAACATCTGAAATAGTCCTGTTTGCAGGAATAACTCAGGCACTCCCTGATCATCCATACTCTGGGCTTCACTTATAGAGGTTTCTGGGTAAATAGAGACATCTGCAGGGAGTTGTGGGTATCTCATCTTGTGGAGCATTTCTCTGTTATTTTTGGACTTGTGTTTTGAACAAAACACACTGAGTAATGAGCCAATGGAATATTTTGCCAGTACACTCACAATTCAGTGCAATATTGAATGTACATATTTGTATTTACTTCTCAGGATACTGTGCATCTTATGAGTAGCGGAGACAATATTAAAGTCAACCAGAAATCGGACAATCTCTTGTTTCGTTTTACTTTAAAGGTAAGATATGTTCTGTGGTTACAGTTCCCAGTGTCTTAAACTGCTTTTGCAGCGTGTTTAGTTAAAGTTTATATGGCTTTTTTGAAGGGTGAAATCCGCATGACCAGGCTGCAGTTCCAGGCCAAAAACAAAGAAGAGGCCTCAAAGATGTGTGCAAGTGCTTTGAAGAAAGTGATGGAGTACTTGCCTTGCGCCTGTCTGGAGGGCACCCCACAGCCACCGACTCAAACCCATAGTGAGACACATGCTATCCAGGTGACATACCCTCCACAAAATTACAACTCAATATACAGTATTTCTCCAAATGTATTCAGAATGAAGATTGATGTGTTCACGGCTTATACAGTATAGACCTCAGTCATTCAATTCATTATCAAAATTGTATAACGCAAAGGCAGCTATTTTTATACCTCTCTTATCGTACCTCTCATTTTTTCCTCACTAGGTGGTGCTATTTACAATAGGGTTTATCTCCATAGCACAGCCCAAGTGAGAGGCATAAAACATACATGCACTGTACAGAATGCCCCACCCGAAATAGACACACACAGGCAGCAATAGGGAGCAATTATATAATTGATTTATACAACCAAAAGTGCTTTGCCCCTCAGATAACAAAGATATGCCTAGTATTGCTTTTAATAGTTAAAAACAAGTGCTCTACCCCCAAGGCAAACATGATCACATAATGAAAACAAAGACAGCAGTTGAGACAGTAGCACAAATTGATTCTGTATTGCTTTCTGATCATAGCTTGCTCTTCTGATCGTAGCGTAGAGTTGGGCAGTTAGAAATGCTAGAATGATATCACAAACCTAAGTCGCTATAGTGCCTTTTGAAATACAATCCAACTTTACACCAAGGATGCACACATTGATCAGACTCATATTTGGGTGAGGTTATTTGCTGATTAAGCTGAATTATTTCATATATACGTAAAGGCAGTGACCTTTAGTAAACAGCCACACTCAAGGAATCTTCATTTAAGATGAAAGGACTTTGAGGGAAAGCTACCTGTCAATTAGTGACAAAGCTTTGGATTGGTCCCATAACCCTAAATCTTTTTTTGTCCTTAACTCTGAAGCGTGGTAACAATGTGAGGCATGAGCACCAGCCTGTCCAGGGTGTACTGCCCATGAAGAAGCTTGCACAGGTAACATACAGTACTTATGCACAACAGAAAATATTTCTTTTCAATGTAACTTATCTAGCTAATAACTTCAGCTATGTGCCTGTTCTGAAATCCAAACTATGGGTCTTCATTTTTTAGTATTTCTTGGGAGAAGCCGCATTAACCCTGCCTGAAGTGTACCACCATAGTAACTTGACACATGGTGAATTTGAGCCCATTCTACGCGTTTTCCTGTTGGATCCTAGCTTCCATGCCTTTGTGGAGAAGGTGGAGGGAGAGCTGAAGACATTGATGCAAAAGTGAATAATTTAACAACTTAAAAAGTAAGGTCAAGTCAGCATGACCATTTTGTTCCACATATTTGTGTAGGCAGTGCCTGTTGATTCCAGTGAAATGCTTCTTGCTTTGTTGTTCACTGACTGCAATATATTGTGAAAGAAGAACATAATAGCTACTAATTCTTGGCTGAAAGACTTGGGGAAAACATCTATAATTTTTATGTTTTTATTCAGAAAAAAATAGTTGTTTCACTCATATAGTTAATCTTGGCTATATAATCTGGTCCCTCAATTCTCAACTGTACGCAGGTCCATTTCCACCGCAACAAACATACTTATAATGTATTTAAAAAGGAGACATGCAGCTACAGCAGTGAATTTTGCTATGCCAGCTTCCAAGTGATCTCACAATATTAAAGCTTCACTGAGTGAAAGAAACTGCTCTCCATATATCTATTCAAGAATACATATTGCATAGAATCGTAGCCATGCTATACAGTTAAAGAGAGGCAAATAAAAATCTGTTGATGAAATTGGGAAATAGAAAAACATTATTTTTTACAGAATCTCTATCATTTTAACACTCATACCTCAACACATACAAGACACCTAAATCACTCTGGAAAGAAAATAGAAATAATACACATCATTTCGATTAGCTGATAGTTAAAGATACAGTCGTTTTTTGTAATCACTCAATAAATACTGCCTGTTATTGAAGCCCTTGCTTCAAAGTAAAAATATCCTGGACTTTACAAATCCAAACAGAAGTGAATGTTCATGATATGCTGTACAAATTTCTAGAATATAACTAATTGCTATATATAAAAAACATAGGTCATTTCCAACAAAAAGCGACACGAGGGATAACAACAGAAAATGTCAATTCTGAGTATCCTATTGCGTAATTACCTTGCATGCATTGTACATGATATGTAATACAAAAGGGATCACCTCATTTGAGGACATGAAGAAATCAATAAAGGAGACATCAACAGCACATTTAAAAAATGTGTACACCTTTGTGGTGGATATAGTCATTATTATTCATCCTGAAATCTCCATGTAAGACTGAATAAGGCATGCTTTAGACAGCCATTTATGTTCTCTTTGATGCCAGTGTTATGCTGATATTGTTTCTCGTACAGTCAAGCAGATATGCTTTTTTCCATTCGTGCCAGCACTCCACCTTTGATGCCTTCATTTAGTCAAAATATGCAGCTTAGCCATCTGATCTGTGAAAATCAAGAGAGGGCGTTATGGATAATCCTTAAAATAGGGTTCTCATTTAGCCCATGGCACTTTCTTACTTGATGATATTGCTTATTTCATATTCCTCTGGCGAATGTTTTTGTCCTTGTGGTTGTTTGTGGAATTAGTTTTCCTGAGAAAGAAAAATGTTTTACAAATTGTTACTTTTACAAAGCCCTTGCCCTCAGTGTTAAAATGATTTAGCTAGGGCATTGACTTTCACGTCATTTTAATAATTAATTTATTCTTAAGTGACATACAAATACTGTAATGATAATACATAAGAATAAACAAAACAGTTAAATAGTTTTATTCTTGAATGAAAAGGAGCAGAGAGAAGGGTAATCTCTTGATATCTACCCCTGTTACTAGTTCATTGTCAATCACACCACATTACATCAGTTTTACTATTTGCAGCTTACTTACATTGGTCCTACAGGTTCATCATCTTAAGCAGAAGAGAGAAAAACACAAAATAATTAGTATACATCACAACAATGAACTATACACAACATTAAATCTTGTGGAATCAGCATATCATCTGACTGATAATGAGAAAATCACTTAAGACACATGTCGAAGAAAAGTGTTAGTGTTCTGTCATTTGGTGTTTGGATAACCCTGGCCTTGACATGCAATTTTGATACCTGTGAGGGTCCTGGCTCATTTCAGATCAGGCAAATGTGTGGGTCGATCATTCTATTCTGTATACAGATTGTCACCAGTTTTGCTGATGTAAGTGGAACAAAACTAATATGATTGTTATGTAGCCTGGCAGTGAACATGTGTTGGTAACGAGTTAGTTAATAAAAACACAGCCTTAAGCGTGACAAAGCAGTTGGTTTAACATACAGATAGTGTAATCAGCCAGTCACTTATTATTCATGCAATTTGAAAAAGCAGCATTCCTTAACATGAATTCAGGTTATGAGTGTTTTACCATATGACTTTTCATATTCACAATCTACAGTGTATTGTTTGCATTTAGGGCATGGGGAGAGACTATACGTTATGTTTACGTATTACACTTATTAATTTCATTTTTTTCATTTTCATACTCTAGCTTTTCATACCTGAGTAGTTTTGTTGGAGAATGCATGTTTGAGTAATCCTGCACATTCAGGCTATTTTATTCTCAAGAACTGAAAATGCCTGAGAGTGAAATCCACTTGACTCGTCCGGATCTTTTGAGCGCTCTATTTGCTTCCGCTACAAATATTGTTTTGCTAATGGATATAAGTCTTGTGACTTTTTAAGTGCTTGCTTCTCTGTGTTAGAAAAGGGTGAGTATCTTGTTTGCTTACAAATTAGGGCTGAATGTCTTTCACCTGTTTTACATGGATCATGTGAGGTCTTAAAGGAATAGGCCACTGTTTTTCCATACTGAGCTACGTTCTTACCTGAGCTTAGATGAGTTCATGCGTACCTGTCTGGTCTTTGTGCGTGCTTCGTGCGTGACTCGTCTAAGGTCAGGTAAGAACGTAGCTCAGTATGGAAAAACAGTGGCCTATTCCTTTAAGGCTTGACATACCCATGGTGTCCAAAAATATATAATTTATAGAGCCTGTATAATGTATAATTCATATGTATTATCAACAAGATTGTATGTTAACCGTAAAGTCTTTGATTTCAGCGTCAGTCTTTCAAATATCAAAGGAGAAATAGTATCCTCTGCCTCAACTGTGTATCAACAGATAGATATTAATACTGTAGAGAAGTGGGGCTAAGACATTTTAAAACGCTTAATCTGCATGATTAATTGATTCAGTTTTTGGGTAAACAAAAACAGATTGAAATCTTTTGGTATAATACATTAATGACATAGGATTTGTTTGTGCATATCAACATGAACAAGATCCTTGCATAGTATTGTGTAAATGACAAGTTTTGCAGATTAGTGACATCTTTAATGAGCAGCGTGCTCAGTTAGCCACTTGAATTGAAGTTGAGTGTGTAAGTGTTTAAGTAGTGGAGAGGAAAGAAAAGAGGACACACAAATTAGTAACGTTTTAGAGGAAGAGTAGCGCATTCATCCTAGAGGAGGCGCTAAGATTCAAACCTAACCTATAGCCAGCAGTAACTCAACATTCTTTCAGTCTGAATGCTGAAGTAAAGACAAATAGTGCTTTGACACAAGATGTGACTAAATATGACTGTGACGTGCTGCAGATCATGGGGGTTTCTCAACCATGCACATCTTTGGACATCGGGGTCAGAAATGTATAAGCCCTGCACCTATAGTCCACCCACAGGAGTCGGCTCTTTTTATCCCTAATCCAATTGCAAGATAAAATGCAATGAAACCAATAAATGCATTATCTTGGCCATACATATATAATGATTATCAAAAGAAGGTTAGTAGTATTGGGAGAATGTTGCTTAAGACCCATAAGGAGAGAGAGAAGGATGGACTGTAGGTAAAATAAAACAACAACTGACATTTAAATAATTAACTGTCATGCATTGGCTTGCACTTACCAACCATTTAGATAGTGGTGCCATTTGGAAAGAATGAGCAAAGTACACAATATAATCAATACTAAGTTTGAAATATTGGTATTTTAAGTTAACCCCAGTATCATTAAGTGTTAAAAAGACCAACAATGATAAACTAAAAGATCACATTGTCTTACCGTCCATAATGTCATCTGGTCTCTTGCGTTTTTCGTACACAACAATAATAACTACTAGAATTAGGATCTCTGCAAGTACACCGAGGAAAGGCCAGAGCGGTGCCAGATGACTGCGCACGCGGAGAATCGTCGTTTCGGCCGTCGTCCCAATCACGCTTGTGGCGTTGCATTCGTACACTCCTGGGTCTGTGTCTATGTCCAAGTTGAGAATGTAGAGCTCTGTGTAGTTGTCTCTGTTTGTGATGAAGAAGCGCCCCGTTGAGTTGTCAATATCCTGCAAAAGAAACAATTTGAGTGTTTTTTGTTTTTGTTTTTTAATCATACCGACATTGGGTGTAACGAGTGCATTTGCGTACCATGTTTGTATTTGAAGTTCCGTCCACTTTGTGCCACGTCCAGACAGGATGCGGGTAGCCGACAGACTTGCAATATAGCGTTGCGTTTTCCCCCTCCTTCTTATTTTCACTTCGCTTATGGCCAATAATATCAGGTTTAGCTGATGAAGTAAAGCAATATTTAATCAGTCGCCGTGACTTTTTAATTGAATAGCAATCTAAGGCATGTCAGTTGTTTGTTGAACAGATGGTTCATTGATGACTTGATTCCCAGATTTACTGTCGGTTCACTTCACTATGGAATTGTGAGAGGTGAAAGTCTGCGTCATTCCACCCAACCATTGCACTATATACAAAAACGGCAACCTGTGCAAAAAGGAAGTCAAAAAAAGCAGCTACTCAAGAAGGACTTCAGGCAAAAATAATAAATGGATTTTTAATCATCAGAACGACGGATGGCATGCACAGTTGAATCAGCTAATAAAACTGATTTGGGCTCTGTCAATACAAAAACACTGTTATTTAAGAAGCCTTGGTACCTTTGCCACTCAGTCTTTGCTACTGGGAATATTATTCTTGAAAAGATAAAGCATTTTATTAAAATTCATAATGAGGTCATGGAATGAAAGGAATGAAATGAAAATGAAATTAAAGCCCCAGATGGTTTTATTCAAAATAATCCCACGATGACTTCCACAAAAGAGCCTTTGAACCAAAGGAAAAAAACTGTAAATTAGTTCTGTTTCATGAGTAAACCTGCAAAGGACATGGACGTATTATTTGTCAAATTCAAATCTAAGTAAATCAAAATATAATGTTATACAGTTATAACTTGCGCCACTGTTTTCACAATAATAATAATAATAATTCAGCCAATGCAATTAAGCAGGTTATTGAAGATGCTCAGAGTGAGACTTTTCAACTGCTGCAAAAGGGGTTTGGGCACCTTGGTGACATCACTTGCTCTAACTATGCAGCAGGCGCATTTCCCAGGATAGGGGCGTGAGGCAAGCTCATTTGTCTATTATCTTCGCAGCCTAATGTGACTGACAGCAGTGCTCCATTCGCATGAAGTCTCTTCTCTCAATACACTGTTAACGTTAGCCTGCATGTGTCGGAGGCATGACACTGTCTGACACTGTCTGACTGAGGTCCCAAGTTTGTAAAAAAGAAATAAACAGTTAAATAATCTGAATTTTACAATGAGAGAAACCCAAGAATGAAAATTATGAATATGTAAGAATGTAGTTTTGGTCACTATTCTGTCAATTTCAAATACTTGAGGGGGGAAATCCAAATATGTATCCAAGCTTAGTATTGCAATGCAGACAATAAACTCCTGCCATAGAAACGGCTGGGCCTGGTTTCAGAGCCTTAATCCTACAACATCACAGAAGCCTCCATCTGTTGCCTCTGAGCTGAGTCCTGCAAAGATGAGTGTGCCAAGGACACTGTAGGCGAGGGATCTCAGTGAACTGCTGCCAGAAGCCCAATGCAAGTCGCCTAGCAGTGGGCTTGCTACCTGAGTCACAAGCAATGTCAAGCACCTGAAGATCATGTTTATACACAAACATGAAAACATGCCTTTGTCAATTGAAGAAAAAAAAAGGATTTACTAGAAACATTGTGTCAATATTTCTAGATAACAAACAAAACAAAAGAAAAAACAGAATGGAGGTAAAATAACCAGCACTATTGTAGGCTAGCTGTCCTGTGGTACACAAGTAAGAGTTGTGTCATTGCACAATTCAGTGAAAACAAAACACATACTCATGTCGCCCGTATTATGCAATCAGGCACCACTTAATACAAGCCGAAGAGGAAGAGGCAGGACATGCTCAGTATGCACCATAGCCATGCCATAGCAAATTGGCTTAAGCACTGCACACAGGCAAGCTTCTCTTGAACAGGGTTTCACTTGCCCTTTCTCAGAGAAGATTCCTTATTCAAGTTGATGGCTTCACTGTCAGCTTGAATAAAACCAACACAGTTGTTTTTGGTTAGGTTTTCTGTGTGTGGACTGCCTTACTAAAACATGAATTGCATTCTCATAGAATAGTGGTGTTTATATTGCTGATCAGAGTGCAGTCATGGACATGTGCAGCGCCTGTCCATTTTGTTTGACTGAAAGCTGGGAGTGACAACAGCCTCAGGACAACTTCCTGTCATCACTGCTTCACGGAATCAAATCAAACCGTTTTGTCTAAAGGACTTCTTTCACGGTTCATAACGTCATTTCTGTGTATCCTGCATCTCTTTCATTCTTATGGTTACCTCAGTAGATGACAGTGAAAGCCAAAGCTATATTGTACAATTTGGATGCATTAGTCACAGACAGAAGTGTTTTCTCAAAAATGAATTGAAAAAACTCTTACCTTTCACTTCGATTGTTGCATTAGCATTTGGTGCCATGTCAAATGTGTAAACGCACATATATTCACCAGAATCATCTGCCCGTGGTTTAGCAATTCTGCAAGAGCAAAACAATAATATAATGAGGTTAAACCATAATCATTAATTATACCACAGATAATTAACCTTAGTATGATACAACTAAACAGGGCACTTTTTACCTGGTAACTACTGTAATTTGTCAGTGCCTCAAGGACTCATGGGAGATAGAAGCGTGTTACCAAACAGTAGCTCTTAATTGTGCACACCACAGGCATTTTAACTGAAATCATCCGAATATTGTTGATGTGCTGTGACAAGAAAAAGGCCAATTGGTCTGATCTTGTACTAGTGAGAGTGTGATATGTCCACAGGGGTGACTTCTGAGCCCTTGTGCTTACACTGTATGGCAGCAGTTAACAGAAGGCGAAAAGCACCTTGAAAGTAAAATCTATTATGTCGTACATAAAAATATCATACAAATATTCAACTTCGGTATGAACACCTCATTTGCGTTTGATAGATATACTGGATCTTGCCTTCTGTGAACGACAGGTAAAATCCGCAGACCACAAATTTCTGCTTTATGCTTGGTCATCATCCGGCTATACTTATTTATTTATTTATTTATTTGAGCAGTAAGACTGCTCAAAGGGAGTGGGCCGAAGCAAAAAGCTTATAAGCGCCCACCCCAAAATAACTTGATTTTTCTTTTCTTTTTCTGTACAATGTTACATCTTTCCTGTAGTGTGTCTCTGAGTGTTGTACCTGTATGTTGTTTGTCCGTGCTCTGTTTTTGTATTGGTGATCTCAATCCCATTTTTCATCCAGAAGCTCTCCTTGTGAGGGGTATGGGCAGATGTGAGGTTACACTGCAGAATGATTGGCTTAATGGAGCCATCCAGAGGCAAAATTATCTGATCAGAGGCATTGATCTTTGGTTCTGCAAAACAGAAACAGTCAATGCATATTACAGAAGCAGCATCAGAGCTCTCTAATTCTTTCTTAGCCACTAGCAGCTGTAGGCTGTGAGCTGTTTTTATATAAACTGTGTGGGAGGAAGGCTATGAAGTCAAGACAAAAGCACACACAACAAGCAATACAAACACGATGCAGAAAACCTTGTTGGATAAACAATAAATTACAGTTTAAAGTCGTATAATAAAAACCCTGTGTCATAACATGTTAAAATTCATTTGGCTTCATATGCGCTGTGTTTGTTCAATGTGGTCTTTTTGCATACTGTAGTTCAGGCACATTCGCGTCGATCTGTTTTGGTCAGTACAATTTGCGTCTGACTTGTTCTGATGTCAGTGTACCTGAATTGTGTTGTGATTTTAAAAAACCGCAGTGCCTTGATGCTCGTTTGCACACCTACTCCTTTGCCCAGTAGTAATCTTCTAAAATTTCAAACTCCGTTTTGATGCTAAGAGAAGCCTCACTAGTCTGTACCAATTTCAATATAACAGTGCAAAGATTGAGTAGTAGGGTATATGAGATAATAGCCTCTACAGCAGTGGTTCCCAACCTTGAGTCGTTCATTTACTCTCCGAGTTCCCCCATCCCGAGGATCCTGCCAATATTGTTACAAAGTCACAACCAAAACTAAGATTATTCAGTATTTAATAGTGTGCTGTGTTCGGAATGAAGCAAAAATACTCTCAAAATCAAACCTTTTTACTGAAAAACATAAGGAATTATTTAAAATTACTATTGAAATTCTACAAGTACCCCCTGCTAAGTGCTCAAGTACCCACAGGGGTCCCTGTACGCCTGATTGGGAAACACTGCTCAACAGCAATGGTTCCCAACATTTTTTGACTGGCCGTTCAGTGGTACACTGTGTACCCCCTACCTCAAGGGTGTCGCAAGTTATTTTTAACAAATTAAAACAACTCTTTATAGGTAAAAAAAATAATGCTGTGTGTTCCAAACAAAACAAAATTAAGTGTTATTTAAATTGCCTTTCCTCACAAAATAATGGTCTAACAGTATTCTGTTTCACCTTCCTGAAAACCCCATACCCCTGGTTGGGAAGCACTGATCCATAGCAGTGGTTCCCAACCTTTTTTGTCTCACGTACCCCTCTCACGAGTCGTTCATTTATTCTTATTAAAACCCCTACTTCAAGGATCCTGCCAATGTTATTACAAAGTGATCAATTAAATCCTCTCAAAATCAAAACCTTTACTGAAAAACCTGATTATAACCAACTGTCCTTTTGAATTAATATTGAAATTCTATTCAGTTTCTCTTTTTTTAATCGGAAATAATAATTCCAAGTACCTCCTGCTAAGTGCTGAAGTACCCCCAGGGTTGTTTCTTATTTAGTTTATTTAGTCATACAGTCTTCTGCTAAAGACCATTCTAAAACTATTCATAAAAGGTGGTCTACAAAGAAAGCAGTATAACACTTTTGCAAATAAGTATCTAGTTTTGGCAAGAGATTTGGGATTAGTTAGTAATTGTTATTTTTATTTTTTTTCCACAACTAATCTGGATAAATACTATACTATATTTGACCTTATAATTTGATCAATCCATATACAGAGTCATTGTCATAATGTTGCATGTTTTACAATAGGAGCATATGTTTCCCCCCCCAATAATCGGCTCTGTAACTTTAGTTTTATTCAGAAAGTACTGGGAATGAATGAGAGCTCCGTAATTTCAGGGCCATCTTAATTTCAGGCGTCCCTCACTTGCCTTTGTAGGAACATGGCCTAAGGTGACCTTTGGTATTTTACTTTAATAAATTACTTTGAAATATTATGAATGACTAATATAGTTTGCCAATTTGCTACATGTACACTTAGGCAATAAGCCGTCTTTACTGATTAACACAGTGGCTTTTAAATATTTGCCAAGGAGCATGTCTCAAGGACGTTCAACAGAAGCAGACGATGTCATTGGAGAGAAGTGCCCTTTGCTCTGTTGTGAGTAGAGAACAGAACACTTCCTCCTTCATGCTCCTCCTCCTCCTTTTAGGCAGGCCAACCATGGCAACAGCTGAGCCCCCGAGGGGAGGAGCTGAAAGCAGCATCATAATCCTACTACAGGCTGCTCCTACAAGGCCACGATCAGGACAAACAGTAGCTGACAAAAAGGGGCAAGTCAGACGAGAGAACCAAGTTCTATTAGCACCAGGACACCTTCTCCTGCCATTAAAAAGTGCTCGAGGGAGTGCTACCCCCACCCGCCACAGTCCTCCCTCCTCCTCCAAACGGGACTGCATGTACTATTTATAGTATCATTGAGACATGCGTAGACACACAACATGAGGTACATAAATTAGCATTTAGCTAACACCGGATTGTGGTTCACTGGGAATTTAAATAGAAGGTTATTTGTAGGACACTGTATAACCGGTTTAAATTTTAGTAACACTAAATTTGAGACCCAAACAAAAATGCAGAGATTCAACACTCAGTGGAACACAATCTGCTGCTTGATCTTGCTTTGCACCAAAACGATGTGACCTTGAAAATTATAATGAATCTGATTTTTGCTTTATCTGGAAACATAGCAGGGTATCATTATTATAAGTGACAAGACACGATAAATGAGATCACATCAAACCATAGGCTTCGGCTTAATTGTACCTGTAATATATAACTAAAATAATTTTGACTAAAACACTTGCACAGGCAGCTGTGTAATTAAACAGGAGCAACACTTCTAAACATATAACTTAAGTTTTCTGGAATATCAGAATATTTTATATTGATTTATGGGGAAAAAAAACCATTCCTGTCAAAGTTGCGTTCATGTTCTTATATTGGATGATGTCATATTCTTAGTTGGTGGACAGGTGCCAATGTACAGTATCTCTAGCCAATTTTTGAAAGAAATCGCCAAGCACAATGCACAAATGTTGAACCTGATCATTATTTGTAGAGAATGGATCTAGAAACCTGCCATATTAATACTGTGTTATGATAGTCCTTTTTACTGACCTGCATCAAGCTCATGTTTTTGAATACTGTCACCTCTTTTCAGCATTTTTATGATATAATAATTTGATCTTATTTTATGTGTGCCAGTTTTTGCTTCATGTATTTAGGTCCAGCCATTACAGAGATGTTAACCACGTATGCATTTTGACAGTTACCATAGTTACCACCTCCAATTCTCAGCTGCACACCACCTCAATTTTATAATGTTGTGATATCATAAACCTGATGTTTTTTTTTCTTTCATAATTAAGGAGCCTCAGTATTATTCACATGTCTTTTTCTCTAATGAACTTAAACATGAACTTAAATACCGTTTGTTTGTTTGTTAAATTATTACATTATATTAGAACGGAATTTATTTCATAATGATACTATGGCCTCATTGAAATTAGTTTTCCTGAAAGTGGGCATACATTCAGCAGGAGGTTAAGAATAGAATGTCATTATCAATGTTCAATATTTTGCTGAAGGAATTGTATTTCTTTCACTCCTCCTTGTGTCTATGCCATTGGCACTCTGCTGTAAAACCAAATCAAACGCAACATTACTTCAAAGAGTCACAAGCCTTTCTTTGCATGTATCTGTCAGTGCTTTTAAGTAAACAAAAGCCATTCCACAACATAATGTTTGGGGATTCACAAATCAGTCAGGGAACAATACACAGAAATATGATAAGACTATCGAATATTAAATAGGACAGATGAAGCAAAGCATTAAGTGTGAAAAAGTGAGATAAGTACAGAAAGATTTGTCAACTGGTTTTGGAAAAGCTGGGGTGAGGCTATATAGCCTTTCACTTGGAGTGGACATTCACATGCAGAAGCCCGAGAGCACAGTGACCACTCACTCTGTAGCACTGAAATTGTGGCCTGGGCGCGGATCCACGTGATGGCAGGGTTTTGTCGCAGGTCATTCCGCCTGGGGTCGTTGCTCGCTCGACACTCGTAGGTCCCAGAATCCTCCAGCGTCAGTCGTGTGATCCCTAGCACGCTGACCCCGTTGGCCCCGTATGCTGTATTAATGGACACCCGGCGCTTCCTGGCTCCGTCCCATAACTGCTTGAAGGAGTCTGCACGGTTGATTTCGGAGTACCACCACTGGATCTCCGGTGTTGGATTACCAACCACGCTGCAGTACAGCTCAAAGGCATCCCCTGTAAGCTTTGTCTCGGACATTGGCGATTTCTCAAAACCAGCTAAAGAAGGAAGACAAAGGGTAGGAAAGAGATGTGGAAAAAGGCCAGGGAATGGAGAAAGAAAAGTGAAGTTAGATATACAAGAGAAAGGCGATGATGATTATTAAAGGCAATTCCAAATCTCAAATCAGTGATAGGGGGGGAAAAAGTTAATGACAGCTCAAATCTAGTCCTTTTTAATGTCGAGGTTTAGGGACCAAGTGGAGGCCATGCAACTGTCAGTGGAAGTCACAGTCAACTAAAGCTCCCATAGAAGTGTGTGTCCTTATTGTGATCTAACCTTTTTATGTTACATAACGGTATTTTCTCTTGCACCTTTGAAAGCCAGAGAATCTTGCGTTTTCACTATCATACGAAATCAATCAACTCTGTCACACAGGTTGCTTAATGCTTTGTTTGTACTGGAACAGAAGAGAGAGAAGACTTAAAAATGATAAACGATATTGAATTCTCTATTATCAATTGAACGTTAGTTCCTGTGTACATTTTGAATGATTAAAAGATGAGACACAATTCATAGTACAACCATTTTACAGTTGTAGTAAAGAAAAGTAGATGGCACTATAGCATGCCAGTATGAAAGTAATCTCTTTTTATCCATATCAGCGGGGGCTGTTTTGAAATTAGGTCAAACAGCTTTAATTTGGGATAAGCTGTAGTTGAAGAGCATTTGAAATACATAACTGATGGCAGTATAATCAAAGAGCAGAATATAGTTACCAACTTCCTTACACCAGCACTATGACTGTATATAGTTATTATCAACAAGCAGCCTCTACTGACATGTGGCGCAAGAACACCTTCTAATCTGCCCTAGAATCAATAATAAGGAATCCATACTACTCCATATAATGTGACGTCTTGGCCTGATTCATGCCCTGTTTCACATCAGTAGTTACCCTCCGCCAGCCTTAATGAACCCCATCTAATGACATATCACCTGCACCACACACGCCATTCTGCACTGCCCCTGCATTCTGTCTGCTGTAAACCACACGCCCGTCCATAAATCACAAAAACACTGTCCTGGAATGTTGGAGAGGAAATGGGAACAAAAAGCCTGTGGTCTCCTGAGTGTTCAGCTGTGGGATGAGTCTAAACACACAAGCTCCCCATCTCTCCGGCTCAAAGTAATGACACGTGAATGGATTTATGAGACCATTGGACCAAATGCATATAAACTTCAGGGAACAGCTTACCGTACATATAATCATAATGCTACATTCAAAACATGCACAACATCAGACACAAACAATTTAGCGGTACTGTTCAATTCAGTGCATCATTACCATATATAAAATATAAACATGTTCATTTGGCTAGCAGTTGTGGAAGTGGACGCTTTTTGAGGATAATTGCTACGTACGTAAATTGCAAGATTAAGCTCGCTAAGCTACATCAATCTACTAAAGTCTGAAACCAGTCTGAACCACATGACAACAAGAATACATTCCTGAAAGTGACCTTCTTTTTCTCCTCATCCATTTTATAAATTACTTGTTTCCCCCTGAAACGTATTGAATTGAATGTGCAGTAATGACACAATCCCAATCTATATTGGGTCGTATTGGACTTTAGAAGAAGCCAAAAAAAGACTGCACCCATTATGGATCAAGAATGCAACATGCTCCTTCGGTGCCTAATGTAAGCTAGGAGGAGGACACTACAGTCCGACTTGCCAAGCGCGTTTCACATTCTGAACAATGCAAGAATATGCAGAATATGCAGTCAGTACCATGGTAACAAGTCTCTTCCCAAACACCAGTTTATGACTCAGAGCCATATGAAAATGAATTAGAAGTAGCACATTAAAACTGTAAAGAGAATTTAACACTAGAAAGCTGCTACCCTGCTTGAGATGTGTCTTAGTACATTAGATGCTCCCATGCACAATGCCGGGAGGTATGGTGCGTAATTATCATTTGCTTCCTTTCTTTCCAAACATCTGGGCCTATCAAGCTCTCCACATCATCCTAAAGGGTGTCCCCAAGACAGTACACAATCGACAAATTATTTTAAAGATGAAGAAAAGGAGTAATTGTTGGGCAGCAGGACACAATCACCTCTGTCAATAAATGCACGCTACTGACTTTAGAAAAGGATTTAAATGAGAAAAAAACACAGCAAACAAATGACAGATGACACTTGGCCAACAAAACAAACTAGAGAGCTGCTCAAACAGGAAGTGTATAATAGTCATGGAAAAAAAATATGAACAGACTGCATTCTTTACACAAATCAAAAATCATAAATGTAGCCAATAATTGTGCAAAAGTATATTTGGAAAAAATACAAGCACCAGACACCCAGAGCTGGACCTTTCACAATGCTCTTTTCTCACATTGGTTTTCTACTCTAACTAGTTATTCATTCTTTTTAATTTTGCCCCTGGTGCCTTCCCTGAAATAATTAGAAGTAAATCGTTTTAACAGCGTCGTGACATCAAAGTAAATATTTAGTCAGTTTTCGCAGATAGCGACCTCAATGTAAGCAGTTTCCTTTATCGCTGTCCCATTACTTGACACTTACATAATATTGCTATACAACCCTATAGTTTAGTGTGACAGCTCCGTCTTGCAGCTGCACAGAAGTGGCAGCTATTACAGCCTACATACTCTCACTGATGTAGGCAGAAGCAAACTCCCCTGAGGTCTGACATCATGCCACACAATCATCATCACTACTACCACCACCACTATACCAGACCATGCAGCCTTGCAGTGAGTCAGAATCTTGCCTGCCCACAACCTGCAACGGTCCTATAGACAGAGCAGCAAGTAGAAAACACCTCTGAGGTCACTAATTTGCTTATATGTTATATGTAGGTCTTTTTTGTACATTTACAAATAATATAGATTAATTTGAATCTCATGCCATGCTGGTTGAGGAGATCACAACCATGTACTAATACTATATTCAATAATGTACAGTACAGTACAGTCTCAGATCCACTGCTGTTCTAAAATCTGCCTTTTGTGACCATTTTTAAGGAGCTCACGCTAACAAAGCCAATGGCCATAAACTTGTGAATGCTAGGGGTTTTTGCGCTGCACAAGTAATGAAGCACCAAACCCTTGATGCTCACAGCTGCTACCTGCAACCCAAACCACAAAACAGTTTCTGCCTGGAAAAAAAAAAAAAAACAGGCACAAAATACATTTTTGAAGGCCAAGAGTTTCCCCTCACGCCACAAACTAGCCTATTTGGACTTTCCACACATCCTCAATAGAATTATTAACCAGCATGACAAGGAAACAACAGAGGGGATGTTTGCGTGAGCTGGGAAGTTATATCTTTTATTAGAACAATGGAACTCCAGGTTGTGCGGCGTGTTTAGCAGCGCCTGGCTGTAGAGACGTTGCAGAGGGATTGCTCTTGACTCGAGGCGAATGTCTGTGTGCTGATGACTGGGTCTGAACACTTGGCCAAGCTGCTGGTTTCCCTGGTCTAAATCACATTGAGAACATTTGTGAGATAAATGGCAACAGAATTTTACAAAAATGGTCATCATTTCAAGTGGATGCCTTTTTGGAAGTCTTCCTCTTTGCCACATGTAACAACATTAACCCCCTCTTCCTGGAAACACTTGATTGGCTGCGTAAATGTCCAACTTCTGTTTCTTATCTTTACGCACATTTGATGCTCTACATTAAATTAAGATTCAGTCCTCCTGGGCAAAATTAAAACACTTACTTATTTTTCCTTGGTCTTCGGGTTTTGTCAAGGGCTTAAGCCTAGATTGTGAGTGTGTACCAAATTAGCATTAGTCATATGTTATTCTGTATGGCAGACAGTAGCGGTGAGTAATTACTGCATGTGAGCTGTCCTTCAGAATCAGCATATAATTAAATCATTGCATACATCTCTCGTATTTTTGCAAACAGCTGTGAACATATGATATTTCTAAAACTTTAAATCGATGGAAAACTGACTCTCTCTCTTGATAGGCCTATTAGACTTTTATATATTTATTTATACAGTATTATTATGGTATCAGTGCCATTATGAAAGTAACGTTTCATTTCACATTGGTCAAATTGGTGTAAAGTGACAACATAACAAAATATATTGTGATTCTGTCCATGCAAAAAAAATAAAAATGATTCCAGTGAATTGTTTATTTTATTCTCCACATACATACTGTTTAAATTGCTTTTTAATCCACGGAGGTTAAGTACAAAGTGATTTGTCTTAGGTATGTTCCAAGCAGTATGAGTAACAAGGTCAGTTCAATTTAGTTAGTGTAGTTTAGCTAGTACATTATCGGCTGGCAAACAGGAGCTTTTACAGCATTTCAACACTTTAACTATGCTGCCATAAAGGCTTCTTGATCAAGCACATTTATAGACACGTTACTTAAACAAAATAGAGTCTTCTTGAACCGTTTTGACTTAACTCTGCTCTGTCTTCGCAAATAAAACCTCTTTGCTCACCACATTATTTAACAGTTTGTATACTTCAGATAATGACTAATCATGTGCAAAATTACTTGTTAGGCATTTCACTGAGTAATTATTCATGATTCATTTGAAGGATTGTTGCAACTCTACTTTGATATTTAAAATATACAGTAATAATAATCATGGTAATAAGTGCTGTACAAGCCTGAGTTGACAAGTTATTCAAAGCGCTACACTGTTGGCCGCATTATTCATTTCATACTCGGTGGTGGTAAGCTAATTGTAATCACAGCTGCCCAAGCGAGACTGCCAATCTGCGCCACTGGCTCCTCTGACCACCAATATTAATTTCATTACCTCACACACTTAGATTCACACGGGCAATGTGGCTTAGGTGTCTTGCTCAAGGACACATTTTACTGTTCCTTGCCTTTCAAAGCGACCCACTCTACTTACTGAGCCAAAGTCGTCGCGTGATGTAAGATTCTTCAACTGTATGGCTCCAGGGCCTTTTTGCAAATGTACAAAGGACCAGACTTGTTCTTAGGGTGCTGAACCTATGAAAATACGTGTTATACGAGCGCTCTCCAGGTCACTGCAGGTTACTGGAGATCTGGTAATCATCAGAATCTCAGTAGGGCAAATACAGTGCCTCTCGAAAGTACTAATACACCTTGAACCTTTGCACATTTTGTCATGTTTACAACCATAAATATAAAGATTTTATTTTTAATTTTTTACTAAAAGTTCATACACAAGTAACAGACAACTGTGAAGTGAAAGCAAAATGATACATGATTCTCTTATTTTTCAAAAAAAATAGAAAACCGAAAAGTCGGGCTTGCACAAGTATTCATACAGCATGAATTAATACTTTGTGGAACCCCCTTTTGCTGCAATAACAGCAGCAAGTCTTCAGGGGTATGACTCTACAAGGTTTGCACATCTAGAGACTGACATTTTAGCCCATTCCTCTTTACAAAACAACTCAAGCTCTGTCAAATTAGAAGGAGAGCTTTGTGAACAGCAGTTTTCAGGTCTTTCCACAGATTTAGGTCAGGACGTTGACTGGGCCATTAATATGTTTGTTTTTAAACCATTCCATTGTAGATTTAGCTTTGTGTTTAGGGTCATTTATTTTAATTTTTTTATTGGTTTATTTTGTCGGGACACATGTATGTTAATGAACATACATGGGTCTCATGCATATAAACAAGCCACACCGGATTGTAGCCTTGGGCTAATTTCCATCCGTCGTCCCCCATGCGCACTCTCAAACACACTCACATTCATCCTGGCGTATTGTACATGTTTTTAGTGGTAGGGGAAACCTACGCAGACACGGGGAGAACATGCAAACTCCACACAAAAAGGCCCCGTCCCTGGTGGCAATCGAACCCGGACCTTCTGTGAAGCACGAGCGCTAACCACTGTACTACCGTGCCGCCCAAGCATTGCCCTGCTGGAAGGTGAATCTCCGCCTCAGCCTCAATTCTCTTGCTGACTCCAGCAGGTTTTCCTCCAAAATGTCTCTGTATTTGGCTCCATCCATCTTCCCAACTATTCTTACAATCTTCCCAGTCCCCGCTGCGGAAAAGCAGCCCCATAGCATGATGCTCCCCCACCATATTTGACACTGGGGATGTTCACTCAGGACGATGAGCAGTGTTAGGTTTGTGCCATACATAACGTTTTGCATTTGGGTCAAAAAGTTAAATTTTTGTCTCATCTGACCAAAGCACCTTCTTCCACATGGTAGCTGTGTCCTCCATATGACTTCTAGCTAACTTCAAACGGGATTTCTTATGGCCTCCTTTCAATAATGGCTTTCTTCTTGCCACTCGTCCATCAAGGCCAGATTTGTGTAGAGCACGACTCTAGTTGTCCCATGTACAGATTCCCCCAGCTCAGCGGCAGTACGTCGCAGCTCCTCCAGAGTTCTTATCTTGGGGCACTTGGTTGCATTTCTGACCAGTGCTCTCCTTGTTCGGTCTGTTAGTTTAGGTGACGGCTGTGTCTTGGTAAGTTCGCAGTGGTGCTATACTCTTTCCATTTCCGAATGATGGATTGAACAGTGCTCCGTGAGATGTTAAAATCTTGGGAAATCTTTGTATAACTTAACGCTGCTTTAAACTTCTCCACAGCTTTACCTCTGACCTCTCTGGTGTGCTCCTTGGCCTTCATGATGTTGCTTAGTGACCAATACACTCTGACCATAGCTCTGAGGCCCTCACAGAACAGCTGGAATTATACTGAGAGTAGATTACGCACAGGTGGCTTCTATTTAATGGTTAGGGCAAGGTGTGAACATTCTGCAGTCATTAGGAATGTTATAAAGGCAATTTAATGCACTCAGAAAAAATGCTGTATGAATACTTATCCACGCTCGACTTTTCGGTTTTCTATTTTTTGAAAAATAAGAGAATCATGTATCATTTTGCTTTCACTTCACAGTTGTCTGTTACTTGTGTGTGAACTTTCAATAAAAAATTCAAACTAAAATCTTTATGTTTCGGGTTGTAAACATGACAAAATGTGCAAAAGTTCAAGGTGTATTAGTACGTTCGCAAGGCACTGTAGTACTCAAGTGAAAAAAGAAGGTCCCAGGCACTCAATCTATTTACTTTTAGTAATCATTATATTATATTTTATCTCATAGATTAATAAGGAAGAATTTAAATAAGTTTCATAAAGAGCTTGGATCTTGTTTTGTTTTTTAATCTTTTTTTTTTTATTTGGTCAAGTTCTCAGTTGTTCAGGAATTTTCCAATATATTTGTTGACAAAAATATGAGATTTAGTCATAGTTTAGTTCTTAAAGTCAGCAAAATTATTGGATTGACAATAACAATGACAAAACATTAGTCAACAAAATTAACCCTATAAGGCAATAGAATTAGAACTGTCTGCTCAAAAGCTGTTTATCCTGTCAAAAACATTTTATTTTATCCAGCCATGGGCCCATGTAAAGGATACACACGTTTCTGGCATTCTCTCTCGACAAATTATATAAGAAACCTCTAATTTGAATGCACTACTATTCACTTAATTATTTATAGCTATGTTGGCCCACATGCCTATAGTATAACTTGTGGTAAGTAAATGGTGAGCAAATATAAAATGCAGAAGTAAAAAAAGTGAACTCTATTAGTGTGTAAGCTCAATTCACCGGAGTTATTTCAACACAGCATTTGGTAAGAGAGGACTATGAAAATCTCCCAACTGTGTGATAGCCTGAGCCTGTGACATACACTCTCAGCAAAAACCTGTGTGGAACACATCCTCATTAAAAGTGCTTTCCTTACAGCTGTCCTTAAGCAACAGTGTATGTGAGGTCCCTGTCCAATCAATGAGGTTCATATATCTGATTTCACAGTGTGCAACCATGACTCAGTGTAATAGCTGGCTCGAGTCCTAGAGCCATTTCCAGAATCACAAATGTACAGTACCTCTCTCCAATGAGTAAACAGTAAAATGGGATTGGACACCATTTTATATGTCACGCTGAACAGGTAACTTTACTATTTTTAAACAAGGTCTAGTCTTTGGCAAGATCTGACAGTCAGTTGTAGGCAACAGTACGAAAAATGTACACAGACAGTTTTTCATAAACAGAATAGGCTTCACAATACAGATTATTATTCCTGAAGGAATAAGATGTGTGGGGAGAAAAAACCCTTTCACCTCAGCCACTTTGGAAATCTTCCGCTTGAAAAGAAGTCAAATTTTTTGGCTTGAATTCAAAATAATGACTGTCATTGTGTGAATCTAGGGACAGTCACTGAGCACAGGAGGCCGTCCATTAGGAGTTAATGCATTCACTTTCACAAAAGGACCTTAAAGCCACAGTTCTCGAGGCTCTGTCTCGTTGGTAAAAATAGAATCGAGCCACAGTGCATGGTTATGTCGCAAGTTAGGTCGCAGTTCTCTCTGCTACCTTTTACAGTAGAAGGCCTATAACTATAGGACAAGAGAGCATCAAGTGCCCTGCTGCTTCCTCTGACAGTGATTACATCTCACACACTTATAATTACTATTCCCCTCTCACTCTCCCAGCTGTAATATTACAGGAAAATTGTGATTTGTATGAGCAGCACCCATGAAGATCTCAAAATGAAATATGTAATTTGCATTAATGGTAAATGGTCTCAACTTAATAGCATTATATAGCATATATAGCATTATGGATAATTAACACAAACTATAACTTGAGAAAACAGAGAAGAGTTTAGGTAGTTTAGCAAGCTGTTGTGTGGCAGTATTTTATGAAAGGATTGTTTGTTTGTTTTCCACTACTTGTTACTCTTGTAGTTGTGAAGTGAAAATTCATGCATCCTCATGTGTTTGTAGTTCCTGTGCTGGAGCATTTCAAAAGAATTTAAATCTGATTGGAATTTTCCAGCGAGCATAATCTGAGACCAGATGGCGATGAGCAAAACATTTTAAGAACTTCAAAGACGTTATAAAGGAGCTAACGTAATGGCTGGGTAATGAATTAAAATTGAATCGAAATCACAATCTTTACTTTGGTTAATCTCAATCATCGCCATGGGACTTTATGATCATAAAGTCCACCGCCATTTCTTTGGCAGAAACAGCATCTAGTTTTAGAATTCGGAAGAGACAATAGAAGATTGAATAGAATACTGGAGGATGGCTTGACTATCGCCAGACTAAATATCACAAGTTATATTTAGTCTGGGGACCACCAAAGATGTGGTTTACGATTGTCCATAGCCGTTTATTGGGCGCTACGAATGTCTATGCGTCTGCACGATAGCCAATCGTATCAATTGTATCCGATGACTTACCCGCTGTAAACTTTCGAGCTAAACTATTTAGAACACGGTCAAATGCTTGATCACGATGCTGCTGTCATGCTGGATTTGTAAATATATATATATATTATTTTTTTATCCGTAAACAAACTACAAGCTTTTGTATCTCGAGTTTGTATCTTTGTATATCGTCTTGCCGTCCCTCCTCGTTCTGTGATTGGTCCCCAAATCCATGCAAAGATTTCGGCCATGGTCCCCAGGCTGCTGTGAAGTTCGAAATGATTCGAGCGCAGACAGCAGTCCGGGTATTCCTAGGTTAACTGGAGGATGCATTTGTTTAAGTTTGAGCTGAAGTTTGTATAGAAGGTATGTTTAAGTTGATCAATCACATGACCTGTATTAATGTGTATTATGAAAAAATGTAATCAACTCGAAAATCGAGATTGATCAATATGAGAAAAAAAAATCACTTTTATTTTTTGCAATATAATCCAGCCCTAAGCTGAATAATTTAATAGTGAGTTTCGTAACAACTGATTTTTTTTGCTATGTATTTTTCTGTATGTTTTATTATTATAGATTTTGATATTTCCCTTTGGCTCTACAGTTACAAAATCATCTGAAAATTCCGATTACCATAGATTTACACCAGTCCTTTTCATTTGTAAACTGCAAATGCGAGAGGGGGCTTTTGAAATCAATTCAATTTTTTGTATTTATTATTTGATTTTGTTGGGACACTTCATGTTCATGAGACACATATGTTCATACACCAGTGTACACTGCACTGGAGACAAGACTGGTGTGGTGTCCTGCCCAAGAACACAATGGCAACTCAAGCCCTGTAGAGATCGAACCACCAATCTTTGAATTAGTGAACAAACAAGAGCAAATAAGAGTTTTCAATAATTATATTTTTCCAAGGACTTTACATATAAATACCAGTGTGAGTGTGATGATTTATTTATTTAATGTAGAATTGGTGCAATAAGGTTCATAATGTGAATAAACATGATTGTAAGAATTGGCTCTGAATCATAGGCTCCTTCTCTTGACAGCTAACATGCAAAATGGGGAGAGATAGACAAAATGTGTTGAATGAGGGAACATTTGGTCAGAGAAGAATAAAATCACACCTAAAACAAGACCAACATGAGCACACGGCATAGTTGTGTGTCGATATCTGCAGGGCTTGAGCAATGCGTGGTGTAGTAGGCTATTACGGGGAGGTAGTGTGTCAATCAAACAGGAGTCTGGGCTATACAACTGTGTGGAGGGCAGGATGAGTGGAGCATTTAGCACTGGCTGAGTGGAATGGTGTTAATACAAGGCTAGTTCATCTGCCTCAGGAGTGGAGCAGGTTGTTCTTGCCTTGCATGCTCTGTTGCCTCGCCAAAACAAACAAACCACTCACACCCAAGCTGCACCCAAAACTAAACTATGAGACCGTCAAATAGTAGCATGAAATAATAACGTCAATGGTGCATAATGACGGTTATGAGTGAATAGTCTTACGATCACTATTTTGTAGATATTGCCCCTTTAAAACGTTGATACTGCAGAGTTAAATGCAAAGATACGCAACAGTATAACATTTAAAACTAAATGTTGGGAAGTCAATTCTTATCTGCAAATAGCCTGTACTCTGCGGTCAACACAAGTCAGTCACTTTACCTGAAAGCGAAGCATGCACTGAACGAACCATATCTCCTGGTTTAAAGCTTACCATTTTGCGCCGAGACGAATGGCACCATCAGGCTGACCACAAGGACCAGGGCCAGCATCTGTGTGTTCGAACGCATCGCCAGGACTTGCTGTACACCAGTGTCGCTCGGACGAATAAGGGAGGCAAGATCGTGTATTGATCTAGAGAAATGGGCCCAGCATATTACTGGGTTGTTTCAAAAATATGTTTATAAAATAGCCCCTATGAAAAAGTCCTCCCGGTGGGGTTCAAGGGAAGCTCACGGATACCTATGTCCAGCCATAGGCGGAGGGCTGCCTCGTCGGATAGCGGAGGAGAAAGGTCCTCGGATGTCAGAGAGATTGTCCACAGTGCAGTTGTACAGATTCAAAGATGCGCAGAACGATGCGCATTTGAGCCTCCACCTCCGGCCACTGGTCCCTGATTAAAATGAAAGGAGCGCACACATTTGTCTCGACGGGAAGTGATGTAGCTCTAACATGAGGTTGTTATCAGCATCGGGCTATTTTTGAGAGCAAAAAAGAGGAGCAGATGATGGTAGGATACCGACGGCAGCATCGACGAGCTGCGCCTGCCCTCTGCGCTCATGACCGCGGCACACAACCCAGTACAGCACTATTTGCGTTAAATAGCTACCACTCATGTTGTCATGTTTGTTTTCTTGTTGTTCTTAATGTGGCAGCTGCACATATTTTTGTCTTTATTTTTGGTGCCTTGTTTTACGCACACAGGCATTGGCTGAAATCAAATCATATTTCCATGCTAAGCTGCAAACTTAATATGCATTTTGGATTGGCATTAAAAACTTGACAAGCTTTTGCCACCCCCTTGTGCCTAAACCCATGTGAGGGTTTATGGGAGATTATGATGATGCTCTTGAGCGCTTGTGAGGTCATTTTATAAATTATGTCATCACATCAGTGGCCCGGGTGTGCTGCGTTCCGTATGTAGCCTACCACATCCCCTTGAAAGTTCAACATGGCCTCCTATAATCCTCTCTATCTTCCGTGTGGGCGCTGAAACGTGGGCGCCCTCAAGTGACCACGTGTGAGTACAGCTTACACATGGCCTTTTTCTCAAAATAATTTACTTTACATAGCCTAATTGTTTAGCCGGTTTCCCCTTCCACTAAAATATGTACAATATGTTTCGCTCTAGAGGCCAGGACTCCCTGGAAATTAGATTCTTAATCTCAGTTGGACTTTCCTAGTTAAATAAATGTTGAATAAAATAAAAATGATTAAAGGTGTCAATAGCCTAATAGCCTCTTCATTATAATACTTTAAGGTCCAGAGTTTCCTGCTTTTCTTTTGTTCAACTTTCAAGTTAGGAAATCCAGTAACGTCACCTACCATCTGTTATTAGTATTGTGTAATGTGTTGTGCTGGAGAGAATTAAAGCAGAAAACTTCCAAAACGTGTTGTTATTGTACCGAAGGGTCGACACTTGATGTAATTGTACAGAAGGGTCGATCAAGCAGTAAATTATACATTATAAAAATCTGATTTTGGGCTTTAATAAAATTGAGTCTTCGGATAAGTGGCATCATACAGATAAAGATTATTTTTGAAAACTTGTTGCAGAATAATTGTATTGTCTGTTTAAAAAATAATAATAAAAAAGATCAAGCTAGCTGTTATTGAATATGTTTTGTTTTATTTTAAGGTAGCGAATTAGCAGTGTTCTGATTTATTTTGCTTGCCTTTTTTTTTTCTATAGACTTAGGCGTACTCCCTTTAAAACCAGTGTGAATCAACTGTGTGTTTTCCCCACACATTTGCATAAAAGGTCAATACAAGCTAACCTTCAGAACAAACTTCCCTCTACTCTGCAGATCTTTCTCCAGTTTGTCCACATTTCAAATATAACCCACCTGAAACACTGTGCAGGCCAATGGGCTGCAGAAAGGTCAGACCGTACGGCACTCCCTCTTTTGTTCGAAACCAATCAGAGTGGAAGTGTGGCATTTGGCCCGAGGGGAAAACTTACCCCTGGATGAGTTATGTACGCATCACTTAGCTGTTGCCAATGTGTTCACAACGCTGGACCCTCTTTTGGGCTTTTTACAACGACTGTCCTCATTTCTCGGTCAATCTAGTATGGAAAGTAGACAACAATGGCTTACCAGGCTGAAAAATGAACTTAGTAACAGTCCGCTGGTGTCAAATGTGGCTTTTGGCTTTATTCTGATGGGACTAGAGAAGCTGGTAGAGCTAGAGTTTGAGTGTCCTTGCAACCCTACATGGAACGGAGTGTTTTCATCTGCCTTCTTCATCATCCCTGCTGTCATGGCCTTCACCCTGATGCTGATCATTCAAGGATGCAGGTGTGACATATGGCGCCGGAAAACTGTGTCCCTTTCCAGTTTTGTTCCTGCGATCGTGTGGCTCATTCTGTTGTTTCTCGACGGCCAGTACTTTGCTTGCGCTATGACAGACTGGGAGGGCAGATTTGTAATTGTAGACAAAGCTGCTCCACAGAAATGGTGCGAGCCAATAAGTGAGGGAGAGGTAACCATACAAGAACTGATGGTCCGCTCGCAACAGCTTTTCGTTTTTTCTCAGGTGAGACAACACACTGTTTTGAAAACTTTTGTTAGATACTTTTTCATTGTGTTTAAGCTAAGTTAATGTTGCTCTGAGCTGTGTGTTTTCTTGTCTTTTAGGTCATAGGCATAGTTCTCCTTATTTTCATCTGTGTGGGTCTCGTAGTGTATGTAGTACGAGAAAGCTGCCAGCAAGAAGTGGAGTTGCAGGATGCTGCAGATGTTGCAGAGGTCACTGTGTTACGGATGAGCTCTGTGCGCACCAGAACATCGTGAGAGACATCCAGCACTGTTGTGCATCCCCCATCAAGACTTTGTAAATAGAGACTTTTTAATGTCTTATGCTACCACCAAGTGCCACTTTCCTTGTCATCCTCCATCAGAATATCTGGAGCCAGTGAAGTCACTGAAACATCTCAATTTTATTTCTTGTCCAAGACCATCTCACAAACCATCTTATTTTGCACCGTTGGGTTCTTTGTTCAATGTTCATTTTGCTCAGGCTCTCGATCAGTACAGTATGTGTTGAAAAGCCATGGATCCATTAAACATGAGGAAATTACGAGGAATGTTATAACAAAATTAGAGTAACACTGTTTGTTTGGTTTGGTTTGTTTTAAGTGGGGATGCTTTGGCAGAAAATCAGAAAATAGCCTACTTCTTATAATAATTTTGTCTTTTCCTATTAATGTTACTATATGGCCTTTGGTGAAAGTAGGGGCAGTGGTGGATTGTACAACCAGTGATGAAGCAGAAAGACCTCTAACAAATGCATTTTAGGCAAATGGTAATTTGTGAATCTAATGTTCAAACAAAACAAATTTTGTATTTTGTATTATTTTTTTTACTTTGCTTCTCTCTCATGAGAAGCAGTTAATTGTTACTTTGATGTG
Organism: Neogobius melanostomus; assembly: GCA_007210695.1. Lineage (NCBI taxonomy): Eukaryota > Metazoa > Chordata > Actinopteri > Gobiiformes > Gobiidae > Neogobius > Neogobius melanostomus. The sequence continues at coordinate 4,953,311 of VHKM01000131.1, forward strand.
GACATAGGTGTATTCTGCTCAGCAGCTCATACAGCGCCGTTAAGAACATTGTTGACTTGTATTGAATTTAAGAGGTCAAAATCTTTGAAAATACACTTTCGTGACTTCATGTGTCTATTTCATTATGATTTCCATTTTTGCCTCATGTTATGTGAAGTCATGAACTAGTCTGTTTTCATTTGATTTTTTTTTTTCTGTATTCATGTAATCATAATTTAGCTCTGTTAATTCTATAAGGGAATTATATAATAGGACATAATTTGAGTATAAAGATCACACATATTTCAAAATCAAATAGAGACAGACTCTGTTTATACCGTCAACTTTGAACTTTTGCATTCTAGCACAAGTTTAACATGTTTTCATTGTTACAACTGTTACTGTGTACGAGACTGCACAAAGTAACAATTCTATATTGTATATCATATCTATAATGCTTTTGTTTGTTTTTTAATTAAAGAAATTATTATTACTGCTAACATTTCAGTATGTCTTGCTGCAAAGAAATTACATAACAACAATTATTTTCAACAATTTTCCTGACACTCGCTTGTCACTTTACAATAGGTTGCGTTCACGATTTAGAATGTGATGATGTCATACTGTCAGGTGGAGCTCTATGGGAGCAATACAGTTTTTGTAAGAAATCTTCAAAACAAAAGTAACAATTGATTATCCTCATCAATATTTGACAGTGATTAGATTCACAAACCCGCCACATTATTTTTATGTCTGAAAGTCCACCCTATTGACCAACGTCACGCTCATGTTTTCGAATATTGTCACCACTTCTGGACGCCTTTCAGAGAAATTGTTCATATGTGTGGACAGAGGAGAGAATTAGTTAACAGTTTGTTTCATGTGGATTCTTTCAGTTATGACTGACATATTAACCAAAAATTAAGACAGAAAAATCAGCAATTTGCCAGTTACCATAGTTACCATAGTTAACGCCATGTAATTTTCAGTTGTCCTGCACCTCAATTTTAAACTATGGACTCTTTAAAATGTTGTGATGTCACGTGAACGCAACCTATTTCATGCATTTTTATATGGACTCCCCAAACTCCTGCGGTGGCCTGCTATGTATTTAGTCACAGCTACAGTACTGATGAAAGCGAGACTGGCAATTTGCACCATCTGCCCGTCCAACCACCACGAACCACTCACTCACCCAGGCTACTGACACCTGACTCCCATCCTAATATACTGCTTCCAAGATCAAGCATTATCAAGGTGGTAATGTATTGTATTTGTCTACGTCAGATGTGATACACTATATGAAAACTATGGCTTTTACAATCCAGTTGCGTCACTTGTTTTATACATATCAGAGCAGACTCAGCAGTGTAGCAGCAGACATTAGTTCTCTCTATAAAGTAACGAAAATGCTATGCTTTAATGCAGTTTAATTTAAATGTATCTCTTTTATCTTTTTATCTTTACTCCAAACACATGTTAAAAATGGACAAAAGAAACTATTGGAAACGATTATTGGGGGAAAAGATGCATTGTTCATTTGATGTCTCAGTTTTACATTTTATTTTATAAAACAAACAAAATGTTATTATTTGATAGTAAGTTAATTTACTTTGGTATTTGATTCATGCACAATTATTTTGCGTATATATACAGTATTGAAAAATGGCCACTAGAACAAGCAACATAAAAAGCAAAACTCCACCTAAAAAGAGGATAACATCTACAGTGTGGTAAGAATACCATGCATTTTGTACGATTCTGTTTTGAGGTGGGGTGCTCCTTTGTTTCTCATAACAAACTCTATCCAGAAGATGGCATTGTCCAGCGGGTTTATGGGTTGGTCTGTGCAGCCTGGACAGTCTTTGCATGTTATTTCTGTAGGATGGCTCATACAAGACTTCTTGAAGACTTTTATAAAATGTATTCCTATTCATTGTGAAAATATCAATTACCTTTCCTGCTTTCCTTTCTTCAATTCGGAAGAGATTATCTGGCTGATCAAATACCAGAGGTAACCCCAAAATGGGGACTCCATGAAAGATAGCCTCCTGGACACCGTTTGTTCCTCCATGAGCTACAAACACTTTAGTCTTTGGGTGACCAAGCAGATCATTCTGAGGCATCCATTCAAGTAAAGTGTTGTTTCCCAGCATAGATGGCCTGTCGCCTGTGTATCGCCAGATCACTTTCTGTGGTAATTTGGCAAATGCTGCAGCTATCTCCTCAGTAAGGTCATGAGGAAGAGATCCAATCAAAGTCCCAAGTGACATTATTATAACTCCATGTTCTCCGGAGCTCTGTACAAAGTCCTCTAGGTGTAGAGGGAGAGGCTTAGCAGGTTTACATTGGAATCCTCCCATATAGACAACATTAGGCATTGTAGGACGTGGAAACTCAAACACAAAGTCCACTCTCATGAGCCAGATGCCAGCGGCTAGAAATGAATAATAATCTTCATCTGGGCCTACATATTTGGCGATTACACCCTGATACTCTGCTCCAACATAATTTGTAATTTGAAGGTATGCCATTCCATACACCAACACATTTATGACCCATTGAAAGAAGCTCATTTTGTCGGAGAACATCGTCCCTGTCAATGGTATATAAGATAGAGGAGAAGGTGCAAATGAAAAATGTCCTTCAGCAAAACTGGCCCATCTGACATTAAAGACAAGAGGTAGACCCAGATAGTGCGCCATAATAACCCCAATTGGAACGACAGGATCCGTCAAAACAAGGTAAAAATTTGTATCACGAATGATCATTATGTTTTCATCTTCCATTAGGCCTTTAATCATTTGACTGCATTGTTTATGTATCTCTGATGCTTTCTGTGATTGCTCAAGTTCCAGATTGAAACGCATCCAGGCAGACTTTCCCTGCAGTTGGATTTCCATCAGCCTAGACACAAAATTAGATATAAGATCCTCATCAAATCCAGAGGGCCAGTCCACCGTGAGTGAAGTGTACAATGGAGAGTTTTCCTTGATGTACCAACTATCACTGGAGCGAACAACAGTAATCTCATGGCCTCTAGAATGTAGTTGATCAATGAGGATCTTCATGTTCACCTAGTGGCTCCCATCCATTGGAAAAACTAACACTTTTCCACCATCAGTGACACATGGGAGGAGCACGCAGAGGGTCAGGTACATCGCCCAAAACATCATGAGACTGTGAGCTGGGAGAAAGAGGCAAACAGATATAGAAGAGATAGAAGTGGTGCAAAATTGATATGCATTCATTATATTGTTTAATGTTAAACGTTAATTGTATTGTAATTGCAGAGTGGCATTTCAAACTGGATGTGGACTTTTCTTTGAGTTTGTGCAACTGAAGAGATAAGGTAGACCATAGAGCAGGCAGGGGCCCAACACTGTAAAAATTGGAAATAATTAAACTGCGCACTTTGCACTTGAACTAATCTACATGTGTTTCTGGGCCTTCCCTGTTCACATTTCTATGAATGGTTATAGTAACAAATCACTCAAATTACCACCTTAGACAATATTGTGCACATGGGGCACATTGTCACAGTCGATTTTGTTGTGTTTGACCGTTAATAACTATTTATTTCAATATGATAGAAAAAAAGGGAGCGAGGTCTACTTCAAGTCCAGGGTTCAAGCTTTTATGGGATTTTCTGTCTATGAGCAGTGAACTCTAGAAAAAGAAGTGACAAATAGCCCCGGTCTCTCCTACATAATATGGGAGGTACTGAGTTTTATGTGCAATTTAAGACTTTATTTGTTTTAATTAGATGATATTTTATTCAGGCTTTAGCAGTGTTTGTTTGAAGACTGATTTATGTTTTATAGCCGTGGATGTAATTGGGCAGCTAAAATAACTATTCAAATCTAGTCATTCAAAAGAAAATCTAGTCTACATGTTCATTAATGTAAGTTGTGTTTTTACATAGGGAAGAGTTGAAATGAAAAATCGTCTGTTGTTCCTTCCACTCCTCTTATTTTCAATTATGTATGTGTGGGTGTGAAAAAGAAAATGTAAAATGAGTATAAAGGAAGGCCATATCACGCACGCCCATGCAGTTGCATGACAAGTGTTGAATAGACAACTAAATGTCATCATTCAAAATTTCATATATTTTTTATTCATTATAATTGCTCCATTCATCAATTCACATTCAGGCAATGTATTTTAATGCACAAAGCAAATGTTAACATAACACATTTCTTCATTCAATGTTATTTAACTAAAAGTCTTAAGATGATAAAGATTTAACCAGATCCATACGTTTTCAATATAATTAATCCTGTTTCGATTTGTTTTTGAACATTCTATAAAATAAGCATCTAATGAACAAAACAGTGGTGGTCAGAATAAGTGCTGATATCCCTATAAATAACAATGCTACATCTACAGAGTAGTAGTAAAACCATGGCATTTTGTAGGACTCTGATTTCAAATGATCTGCGCCTTTGTGTCTCATGACAAATTCAATCCAGAAGATGGCGTTGTCCAGGGGGTGTATTGGCTTGTCTCTGTGCAGCCTGGACAGTCTCTGCATATTCTCCCTGTAAGACTGGTCTGATAACACTTCCTGGACGGCTTTGAGAAAGTTATCTTCATCGACTGTGGACAGTGTAAGTATTCTTGCCCCTCCCCTTTCTTTAAGACGTAATAAGTTGTCATACTGGTCAAAGAACCCAGGTATACCCACTACAGGCACTCCGTGATAAATAGCTTCTTGAATTCCATTTGTTCCTCCGTGAGCTACAAACAGTCTTGTTTTGGGGTGTCCCAGGATGTCATTCTGGGGCATCCAGTCCACAAGTAAAGTGTTGTTCCCCAAAGTAGTTGGTCTGTAGCCTTTGTGTTTCCAGATCACTTTCTGTGGTAATTTGGCAAAAGCTGCTGCAATTTGATCTGCCATGTCATGTGGAAGGTCATTCAGAAAAGTCCCCATAGACATAAGGACAACTCCATGTTCTCCAGAGCTCTGTACAAAGTCATCTAGGTGTGGAGGGAGCGGCTTAGCAGGTCTACACTGGAACCCTCCCATATAGACAACATTAGGCATTGTAGGACGCGGAAACTCAAACACAAAGTCCACTCTCATGAGCCAGATGTCGGCGTCAAGAACAAAACTGTTGAAGTTGCTGCTTTGCCCAAAATATTTCTCACACAGTGGCTGGTATGTTTGCATCACAACAAGTGAGTTCTGTGTTTGTGTAAAGATGTGTAAGATCACATTTTTGACTCTCTGAAGGAAAGTCATCTTGTCGGTAAGGCCTGTTCCAGTTATAGGAATGTAGGAGACGGGAGAAGGAGCAATGGCAAAATGTGCTTCCCCTGTAATAATCCAGCGAACATTGTAGACCAAGGGAAGATTCAAATATTTGGCTAAAATTACACCACCTCCCCATGTAGGGTCAGTTAACATAACATCAAAATTGCTGGCCTTCATGGTACTTACTAGCTCTTTATTATCAAGGATTGCTGACACATATGTACACACATTTCTGTGAAAGTCAATAAATGTGCTGAACATCCCTATTATGTAAAGATAAGTCGTCAACGGAAGAGCCCCTCTTTCAAATTCCAGGACACTGTTAACCATCTTTGTAATGGACTCTTGATTATTATTTTCTCCTTCCACTGGAACAGTTATGGTTTTGTAATAATCTGAGTTCTCTTTGATGTACCAGCTTTGACTAGAGCGTATAATAGTTATATTGTGGCCTTTTGAGTGCAATGCCCTTAGCAGGATCTCCATGTTTATCCAGTGACTTCCTTCAATTGGAAATACCAGGATATTACCACCATCACAGTGTGTGGGTCCTGAAAGAAGAATGAGCAGCACAGCACTGCACAATACGTCCAACTTCATCTGCAAGATAAATCATTAAAGATCACGTTTGATAATGATCATTTTGTTTTATCCTGCTCAAATAAACAAATATTAGGTCATTCTAATTTTTACTCATTGTTTCTGACTTTGTTTTAGACCAGTTATAACCATTTTAAATAATGCTTCCAATGAAACTAGGCTAAAGGCAGAAATGGCAGTTAACTTTTTACTGACTTTGCTCGTTATGCTCAATATATACACGCCACCCAACATCTAACAATATATATTTTAGGCTCTGTTTCAGTTCAAATGTCAGAATTCTTCAGCAAAAACTCTTCTCTGTACTCAGCCGACCTTTAGCCTGCATTAACAAGCCTCTTTCATCCAAAGTACCATGTGTTTACTTACAGTTATGTAACAGGGATAGCAGTCCAGGCATATTCCGACTAGAAAACAAAAACGCGCACTTCAGCAAAGATCGTCTTCCCAAGTAGAACATTTACACCACAGTCCTTCTTTTCTGGTTATTGCACGTTCTTTTTGATCAAGGATGGTCAAAATCGGGGCAACAATTAAGCGATCCCAGAGCTTACCTTATGTGGCATTGAGGTGTTTCTTCTACTCGATTTGGCAGCGAATCAGTAAACGCCTGTAGCTCCGACCAACCCTACAACTCCTGCTGCCTGGTGATTGGTTGGGGCGCAATTGTATACAATCAGTGTGTTGCTTATGTGACCGTGTGGAGTGCATCTGCCCTCCCCTCACCTGTTTCTGGACGCTCCTCTTTGCGCACCTGGTTTGGCACTGATTGTGGGGTGGAGCCCCAAAGGGATTTAGACTCATGTCTGTCGTGGCTCAGAATCTCTTGCTGCTTCCACGTACGGATCTCTCCTCTTCTGTGGGTCTACGGAGTTGTGTTTGTTGGAAGTGTGTGCGGTGGCTTTACACGCTGTGGTCACCGTGCGTTACTGTTTTCACTCAACATTGTGTTCTGGCGCATGTTGACGCCTGGTCGGCTGTTACACTCTACAGCTGCAGCTTTGGATCACTACTTACTCCTCTCTGTGTCACCGGGGCTTGTAGCAGCCGCCGACAGCGGTTTGTTTGGGCTATCAGCGTAGGATGTTTGGTGTGGTGCTTCAGTAAGTGCGTTCTGCGCACGTTGTATGCGGAGGCTGGGAGCGCGCCTCATTCGGGGTCTGGAGACCGGTGCTTCTCCTGATTGCGGGACCAACTGCACCTCCCGCGTCCAACTGGGGATACGTCTTTGCTCACACCACCACGCTGCTTTTGGTGGCGCAACTCCTCCCATCCTGCTGTTCTGGATGTCACCAAACGTAATTGGTACACCTTTTCAATTTGTTTTTGGTGTTACGAACTCTCCAGTTCCCACAGTCTAACTGGGATATGCACATGTTGTACATTTTTTACGTAAATAGCCGGTGTTTGATTTATTTTAATATTGTCTTGTGCACGTTTTGTAGTTTGTGTTTTGAGTTTGTTGTTCCACTCGTACTGTTTTAAAGAAATGATTGCGATTTTAAAGAACTGCGAAATAAAAGTGGTGTGATACGTAAAGGTCCTGTCTCTGCCCGGTAATTTACTAAAAGGTAAAACGAACCTGGTCTGCCTTTGTGCAGGGTCCTAGGCCTATCCTAGGTGGCGTTGTTGACTATCTTTATCTACCTGCATTTCTCATCATGCCACACTTGGTTCATGCTTTTATTTCCATCTCAACTACAAGGAGGTCATATGTGGAGTGTTTACCTAAAATATAGCCTACTCCCCTCTAGATTTGTATCGGTTGAATTGCTTTAGTTTGCACTGTAAATGAGCTTCGAAGGGATACCAAACTCTCATTACTATTAACACAGGGTGATTTTGGTGAGTGGCTACTAGTGGTTCTCAAACTGTGGTGGACAAAGGGCTGCTGGGCTTCTTCCGGTCGTATATGGGAGATACTGAGTTTTATGTGCAATTTAAGACTTTAATCGTTTTAGATATTTCATTCAGGCTTTAGTCGTGTTTGCTTGAAGACCGATTTATGTTTTATAGTGTGGATGCAATTGGGCAGCTAAAATAACTATTAAAATCTAGTAATTCTAAAGAAAAGCTAGTCTACATGCTTATGTTTTTACATGGGAAGAATTGAAATGAAAAATTGTCTGTTCCTTCCACTCCTATTTTCAATTATGTATGTGTGGGTGTGAAAAAGAAAATGTAAAATGAGTATAAAGGAAGGCCATATCTGAGATGGAGCTAGCCCACTCAGTTGCATGACAAGTGTTGAATAGACAACTAAAATTGAATAATTCAAAATTCCAACATATTTTATTCATTATAATTGCTCATGGCCTATTCCATTCATCAATTCACATTCAAGATTGAAACAATGTATTTAATGCGCAAAGCAGGTTATTGTGAGTGTTTACCATGTTAACATAACACATTTCTTCAATGTTTAACTAAAAATCTTAACATGATAAAGATTTAAGCTGATGTGTTTTCAATATAATTAATCCTGTGTAGATTTGTTTAACATTCTATAAAATAAGCATCTAATGAACAAAACAGTGGTGGTCAGAATAAGTGTGATATTCCTATAAATAACAATGCTACATCTACAGAGTAGTAGTAAAATCATGGCATTTTGTAGGATCTGATTACAAATGATCTGCGCCTTTGTGTCTCATGACAAACTCAATCCAGAAGATGGCGTTGTCCAGGGGGTGTATTGACTTGTCTCTGTGCAGCCTGGACAGTCTCTGCATATTCTCCCTGTAAGACTGGTCTGATAACACTTTCTGGACGGCTTTGAGAAAGTTATCTTCATCGACCGTGGACAGTGTAAGGATTTTTGCCCCTCCCCTTTCTTTAAAACGCAGTAAGTTGTCATACTGGTCAAAGAACCCAGGTATACCCACTACAGGCACTCCGTGATAAATAGCTTCTTGAATTCCATTTGTTCCTCCGTGAGCTACAAACAGTCTTGTTTTGGGGTGTCCCAGGATGTCATTCTGGGGCATCCAGTCCACAAGTAAAGTGTTGTTCCCTAAAGTAGTTTGTCTGTAGCCTTTGTGTTTCCAGATCACTTTCTGTGGCAATTTAGCAAAAGCTGCTGCAATTTGATCTGTCATGTCACGTGGAAGGTCATTCAGAAAAGTCCCCATAGACATAAGGACAACTCCATGTTCTCCAGAGCTCTGTACAAAGTCCTCTAGGTGTGGAGGGAGCGGCTTAGCAGGTTTACACTGGAACCCTCCCATATAGACAACATTAGGCATTGTAGGACGCGGAAACTCAAACACAAAGTCCACTCTCATGAGCCAGATGTCGGCGTCAAGAACAAAACTGTTGAAGTTGCTGCTTGGCCCAAAATATTTCTCACGCAGTGGCTGGTATGTTTGCATCACAACAAGTGAGTTCTGTGTTTGTGTAAAGATGTGTAAGATCACATTTTTGACTCTCTGAAGGAAAGTCATCTTGTTGGTATGGCCTATTCCAGTTATAGGAATGTAGGAGACTGTAATACCTGTAATAATCCAGCGAACATTGTAGACCAAGGGAAGATTCAAATATTTGGTTAAAATTACACCACCTCCCCATGCAGGGTCAGTTAGAATAACATTAAATTTGCTGGCCTTCATGGTACTTATTAGAGCTTTATTATCAAGGATTGCTGACACATATGTTCACACATTTCTGTGAAAGTCAGTAAATGTGCTGAACATCCCTAATGTTATGTAAAGAAAACTCGTCAACGGAAGAGCCCCTCTTTCAAATTCCAGTTCACTGTTAACCATCTTTGTAATGGTCTCTTGATTATTATTTTCTCCTTCCACTGGAACAGTTATGGTTTTGTAATAATCTGAGTTCTCCTTGATGTACCAGCTTTGACTAGAGCGTATAATAGTTATATTGTGGCCTTTTGAGTGCAATGCCCTTAGCATGATCTCCATGTTTATCCAGTGATTCCTTCAATTGGAAAGACCAGGATATTACCACCATCACAGTGTGTGGGTCCTGAAAGAAGAATGAGCAGCGCAGCACTGCACAATACGTCCAACTTCATCTGCAAGATAAATCATTAGCCTCTTAACCCCACCTGAACCGAGCACATTTTCTCCAGTGTGGCTTTACCCAAATCAAAAAGCTTGTTCAGGTGTCAAAATAGCAATGAAAATGACGAAAACGAGGATAAAAATGCAACAAAAATGTGACGAAAAAGTTAAAAAAATTAATAAAATGTGACGAAAAAGTGACAAACGCAACAAAAATGCCATGAAGAGCAACAGAAAAAGTGATGAAAATGTGGCGAAAATGTGACGGAAACCCAACAAAAAAGCGATGGGAAAAAAAATGTCATAAAAGTGACGACAACGTAGCAACAACGTGAGGAAAAAACTCCATTTAGATTAATTTTGTAGCTTTCAAATGAGGTGTGAAAATGGCCTGTAGGCTTTATTAATTTGGGTAAAGCTGAACTGGGGAAAATGCACTCTGTTAAGGCGAGGGTTAAGAGGTTAAAGATAACGTTTGACAATGATGATAATTTTGTCTTATCCTGCTCAAATAAACACATGGCTGGCTTTGTTATGGCTGACAAGTTATAATCATTTTTAAATAATGCTTCCAATGTAGTAGTAGTAGTAGTAGTAGTTTATTTTCTTCAGTCATTATGAACATTTAGATTTAGATAGGTCACATGTTTTTCAAAGATCTTACACATTATACAATAAGAAAACCTTGTACATTAAGAATGTAAGTGCTAAATGATGTGAAAGTGGCAATGGACTTTTAATTGACATTGCTAAATATACACGCCAACCAACAACTAAAAATAAACATTTTAGGCTCCATTTCAGTTCAAATGACAGAATTGCATCCAAAGTAGTATGTGTTACTTACAGTTATATAACAGGGATAGCAGTCCAGGTATGTTCAAACTAGAACACAAATAGAGACCCGCTGGTATTGTCCAAAAAAAATTTTTTTTTAAATAACCTTCAGCAAAGATCGTCTTCCCAAGTAGAATAGGCAAGGCAAGGCAAGTTTATTTGTAGAGCACAATTCATACACAAGGCAATTCAAAGTGCTTCACAGTTGCAGAAAAAATTACAAGAAAACAGATAAAATCAATCAATAAAACATCAACATAAAGTTAATCAATGACAGTAAAAGGCAAGAGTGCAGATAAAATACTTTCAGTTTCATATGCACGGGTAAAAAGAGCTGTTTTCAGCCTGGATTTGAACATTGTCAGAGTTGAGGCCTGTCTCACATCCTCATGAAGACTGTTCCAGATTTTAGCTGCATGAAACTGAATATTTGCACCACAGTCCTTCTTTTCCGGTTACTGCACTTTTATATAAAAAGTGCAGTATATATATATATATATATATAATATATATATATATATATATATATATATATATATATATATCAATCAATCAATCAATCAAGGCGGGTCGAAATCAGAGCAACAACTTATCCCAGAAGCGTACCTTATTTGGGTTTGAGGTAGTCCTTCCTACTCGATTTTGCAGCGAATCAGTGAACGCCAATGCTGTAGCCCGACCTAGGACTCCTGCTGCCCGGTGATTGGTTGGTGCGCAATTGCATGTGGAAATGGGCGTGTTTGGCTCTGCGTCGACCATAAACCTGTCCTGTAGGCTTCCACGCTTTAGAAATTTGTAGCGCTTGTGATCTGATTGTGAGTTATAATTACCAAGCTCAACTTAAAAGGCACTTATATTCAATTTTTACCAGCATATGTTTCAGCAACTGGTGTGCATTTGGATCATGTTTGTAAATGGCAGCTATTACGCACACTGAATTTGATCCGCAACTTTGATCCGCTCTAATGGCACCACCATCATTCATCGTCATTTAGACTAAGGTCCTGTTGTACTGCAATTCGACAATCTTTTGGTTCACTGTCATATTTAAAGTACACCCAGCCCTGGCGTTTTTAGGCTGCAAAGATGCTCAGGGATACAGCTGAAGAAGGGGTGGGGTGCGCTCAAATCTGAAGAGGAGGAGGAGGAGTAGGTGGAAACAAGGTTGGGGTTTGCCTGTTGTTCACAATTGAAGGGAATCATCGTTACAAGACACCGGAAAGAACCTGCATGGAATCGAGGAACATCACAGCAACCCTGTCATTGTCCTGAATGTGTCCTGATGACAGAGCCTCGGGGAAGGTACGCGCACACACGGCGTATTTGTTTTTGCTTTTGTGTTGTGTGCAGATGTTATTATCATCTTAAGCTGAGGTTAACGTGGTGAAAGAAGAAAGGGTATTCCTGAATTGATCTATGCAATTCTGATGCACAGTTTTTACCTTAGCTTGATCAATGCTGATGTGTCTGCTTTATTTCAGCATACCTCTTTTCTGTGTAGTCTATGTAGACACATAAGCAGTCATGGGAGATGCTTTCGCTATAGCCTGTGGTAAATCTAAGCGGGCCAGTCTCCCTACAGAGCAAACAGACTGGATGAAATGTGCTTGTTTTATTTTGTAGGACTGTAAAGGTCGTGCTGTGTGAATCTGGTGCTGTCACTGATATGCTATAATGCTGAGAGCCGGAGGGACAGGCACCTCCTGCACATCACTGCTGCTCCTGCTGCTTCTGCTCTCCTGTAGCCACCTGTGCCATTCACTGCGTAAGTTTACACTCATCACAACACTGAAGGGGCATGAAGGAGAGATTAATGTAGAGAAGGCTAAAAGTACAGTTACGAATTTAGACAGGTTCTGCTGGAAATGTGTCAACCAATCACCCATAGTCTGTGGCATTGAATGATTTGTTTTCTTATTTGATAAAAAAAAAAAAGTTAATTATTTTCAAGAATCATAACATAAATAAATAAATATGCCTGTGTTTTACATTTAGTCCTGTATGTTTTGTCAATAGACTTTCAATCTACAGTGGGATCCCTTTTAATAAAAGTGATTGCAATATTTAAGTCTTACAACAGTAAAGTTGTAAATGTTATGAGCTTTTTGTTAAATATTAAGGAATTTTTGCATTACATAACTATTATGAGGTAGTAGCGATGCCAGCTTGCTGTTGTGTGTTATTCAGTTTCCATTACACTGAGACCCTAGAAAGATGTCGATGGGGGGCTATAGACATGATGAATTTGCTGATTTCACTCACTGATTGATGGTGTAGCAGCAGCCTTTGTTTTTATTGATCCATATTTACTGGTGACAGCGTGCATTTGTTAATCCACTGTAGCTGGGCTTTAGCCACATTCTGCATCCATAAATTCAATTTATTATCGTCAGGGTGAACGGTTTAGAGTTGGGGAAAGGACTTTATTGCAGTATAAAAAAAGAATCAATATTTTATTATCTCATTCACCAAGGTGCTCTGAATGATAACAATACATTATGTAATTATCTGCATTTAACACCGTTTATACTCTTTATCTTATTTCATAATTTTGTTGTGTTTATTTCAAAATTCTAATATCAAGACAATTTCACAGTGTTTGTAAGCTTATCAGTGGAACACTTATTAATGAGACATGCAGGTACATTTAATAGTTTAACCCTTGTGCTGATTTTGTTCTGAACTGTTAAAGCTGTTTTTATTTATTTATTTTTTGGAAACAATAGTCAGTGCTCAATGTTCTTTTCAAGACACTCAACACTGTGTTCAAGCCACAGAGGTCAGTCTGAATCTCAGAACGTGAATGTCCTATTGATTTATTTTAGGGATTCCAAACCTCTCTTCTTATGCAAAAGCAGAGGACAAGCTTATAAAATACCTCTTTGGAAACTACCAGAAATGGGTCCGTCCTGTAGAGTACCTGAACCAGACGATCAGTGTGAAGTTTGGGCTGGCCATTTCTCAGCTGGTTGATGTGGTAAAGATGAATATATATATATTATAATACAAACCCTAAATTAAAACAATAAATCTAACACTGATTTTTATTGTTTTGTGGTTTGGTTGTAGGATGAGAAAAATCAGCTGATGACAACCAATGTATGGATGAAACAGGTAGTACATATTTATTTTGTTTTTAATTCAAGAGTTCGCAAACGATTAAGTTCATGCACATTTGATTTGTGGCACAGGGCCCTCAAGAGGCCAAGTTTAAAGGCTTAAAGGAATAGGCCACCGTTTTTACATACTGAGATAATGTTCTTACCTGATCTTAGACGAGTTGATGCGTACCTGTCTGGTCTTTGTGCTTGTGCTCAGTCACGCAAAAAGACCAAAGAGGTTGTTAGCATATTCCTATAGCTCCAAACGGGGGTGAAGTTGGAAGCTACCACGCTCTTCCACGGGCACGCACAAAGACCAGACAGGTAAATAAACTAATAAACTAATAACTAATAAACAAAACATATACTATGAGTAGTTTAAAATTATGCACTGGTCTTATAACAAATGGTCAAAAACAGACCATTGCTTTGCTTACATTTTGGAGCAAGCACATTTCATCTGTTCTGACGGTTCTCATCTGTGTACATTTGGCTGTATGCCCACACATCTGCCACCTGCGCTTGTCTCCGCTATATGTCTCCCTGTCAGCCTTATTCATGATCTTGGGTGTCCTGTGTGTCATCCATTTTATAAATTATCCCACAGACTATGCGTCGCCTTTCAGGTCAGTTACTAGCTTTCACATTGATTGATTACGTTGTGTATAATTGGGAAATAGAGGGTATAGGCCTGTCACTTTTGTCATTTTCTGGATGTAGTAAATGATTGCATCCTCTTTGTTGAACCATTGTCATTCTTTTAAGTCCTTTATTTGTGGATTAAAAAGTCACATCAGTGTCACTGAACTGCTTTGTTTCTCTTGTAGGAATGGACAGATATGAAACTCAGGTGGAATCCGGAGGACTATTTAGGAATTACAACCATCCGAATTCCCTCTGACAGATTATGGCTCCCAGATGTTGTCTTATATGACACGTATGTGCTAAATTAAATACTAAAAATACCATTGGATACACTTTATTTTACATTACCTTGATACATTGTACCTAACTAAATTTAGTACAGTGTAATCTGATTCGTAACAATCTGTAATAACCTGTGCTATGTAGTACATACACAATGGAATAATGTGTATTATTATGTGTACAAGATCAAAATGACTTCATTTTGTTCTTGCAGCTCTTGGTGTAAGAACATACATTTTTGTGTCTTATGAAGTATAAATGAGCCTTTTGAGTCTAATGTTTTATTACATTGTAGCGGCCAAATTGCCCTGTGCAATGTCCGCTCTGTTTGCAGTGTTTCAAGGCGTCTCAGACGCGTGTCTTACAACAAAGAGTGCAGAAAAATACTGTGTTCCAAAAGCTTTATTGGCATTACCTTCAGCTATCTACAATATACACAGCTCCTCAGCGACAATAGACACGGTCGAAAGACTGTTTACCTCTGCACTGCAACACCTGTGTGCATTTGACTCTGCCTTTTTTAGGGGAGGTAATTACAGAATAGGATACACACAGCGCCACGCAGTGGCAGGAGGCTAAACGTCTCCAACACATACATAATGTATGTGTTGGAGCTACACATTACAAGCTACACATTACATTGTACTAAATTGGGCGGGTACAATGTTTCAAGGGTAGTGCAAAATAAAGTGTTACCATACAGGGTTAATGATAATGATACATGCCATAGCCAACAGTTAGAAGAGTCAGAGTGGTTCACACTCTATATTAATTCATGAACCAGACAGAGACATCCTGTGCGCAGATTGCATTTCTTCCCTAAAACTGGACTGGCAAGTTTATGTGTAGACCACAGTTTGTACACAAAGTAATTCATTTGCTTTACCGAGCAAGAAGGATGTGTTAAAAGTATTAAAAGGAAAGAGAATCAATAAAGCGTGAATAATCTGGTGGCGGGCCTCCCAAGGAAATAAGCTACTCAAGACAATTTAAGAGAACAATTTATCCACATAAATACTTTTGATTTATCATTAGAAACCGTGTCAGGTGTAAAGAATGCCTGTATGTCAACCTACAGTTCAGATGGGCGTTTTGAAGGCACAGTGACCAAAGCTGTTGTGAAGCATGACGGGACCATAACATGGACACCTCCTGCCAATTACAAGTCTGCCTGCACCATCGACGTCACCTTCTTTCCCTTTGACCTCCAGAATTGTTCAATGAAGTTTGGCTCCTACACATACGATGGCTCACAGGTTTGTGTCGGAAGTGTACAAATTACCTGAAGAAATGTATAACAAAAACTGATATTCTTGTCTAACAGGTTGACGTTATTCTGGAGGACTTCCACGTGGACAAGCAGGATTATTTTGATAATGGAGAATGGGAGATTGTCAAAGCCACTGGTAGTCGTGGTTTGCGGAGAGTTGGCAGTGCTTCCTATCCAACTATCACCTACTTCTTCATCATCCGCCGACTGCCTCTCTTCTATACCCTATTCCTCATCATCCCATGCATCG
This sequence comes from Neogobius melanostomus, assembly GCA_007210695.1. Taxonomy (NCBI): domain Eukaryota; kingdom Metazoa; phylum Chordata; class Actinopteri; order Gobiiformes; family Gobiidae; genus Neogobius; species Neogobius melanostomus. Next base: position 4,969,554 of record VHKM01000131.1, read on the forward strand.
GACTGTCCTTCCTCACCATCCTGGTCTTCTACTTGCCTTCCAATGGCGGTGAGAAGATCTCGCTCTGCACCTCAGTTTTAGTCTCCCTCACGGTTTTCCTCCTGGTTATTGAAGAGATCATTCCGTCCTCATCCAAAGCCATCCCGCTCATAGGAGAGTATTTGGTCTTTACTATGATTTTTGTCACGCTCTCTATCGTCATTACTGTATTTGCCATAAACATACACCACCGCTCCTCGTCAACACATCACGGCATGGCACCGTGGGTCAGGAAGATATTCCTCCATCAACTGCCTAAACTTTTGTGCATGCGCAGCCATGTGGATCGATATGCCACCAAGGGAGTGGCGGGGACTTTTGGAACTCTAGGGCTCGGTCTGCGAGGTTCATCACCTGAGCTCTCTCCACTTCTCAGCAAAAAGCACAGCCTACAAGCAGCGCTGGATTCCATTCGCTACATAACCATGCATGTGGTTAAGGAAAATGAAGTCAGAGAGGTAATTGTTAACATTTAGGGCATCCTTTATATTTGTTCTACATAAACAATAAAAAAGTTGTTCAAGTTGGACTAGCTTATAGCTTTTTATAAACTGCTGGGGGCAGATTAAAAGGATGGAATTTAAACAAATCTCATTAAAAAAAGCACACAGAACAAAATCCCACATTTGACAAGTTGGTTGACTTTTTTTGCAAAAGATGCACTTGCTTTACTCAGAAATGATAAAATACGGTCTTGATTGCAATGATAGTATTTATAATAATATTGTATTTGATTTTTTTTATTTTGTTGCAGGTGGTACAGAACTGGAAGTATGTTGCCCAAGTTTTGGACCGAATGTTTCTCTGGGCCTTCCTCTTGGTATCAATATTCGGCTCTGCCCTGCTCTTCATCCCGGTTATCTACAAATGGGCCAGCATTGTTGTCCCTGAATTTAGTGGAAGTACTCTCTAAGAATACAACCATGTGGACTGCCTATACAAAAAGCACACACCTTACTATGGATGTTTGTGGGAGCGGCGCAATGAGTGAACAGAGAAAACATAATATATACAGCATATATATTACACAATTGTAATAAACATGTGAAATCTGTATCATTTTGGCTCAGATTGATTTGAACAAGCATTTCAACAAACAAGGCATAGTACTTACAAGTCCAAGAGAAAAGGGGCGGTGGCATTATTAACAAAGGGTTTTTGTTTGCAGTTATTTAAGAAAAGGCACCCCTAAGAACCTAATCTTCTTACATAAGCCTGGTATGATAATCAGCTATATTATTTACTGCTTCTCACCTTTTACAAATGAATACATGCCTCTACGCTGTGCACTGTAATAGGTTAGTGTTCCACAGTAAGTTCTTTGAATTTGGTTAACATAATTTTTATATGCGACTGTTCCAGGTAAATATGTCACGTGTGCTGTGGAATTCCAAAGAAAAGGTATTCTTTATCTTTCTCATATCTTTTTTGTGGAATACTTGCGACTGCGGCAAGATTCTTGTAGTTCCTCTGGAGGGAAGCCATTGGATTAACATGGACATAATGATCAAGGCTCTTCACTCTCATGGGCACAGCATTACTGTTGTACGAACCACAAAAAGCTGGTACATCCAGGGCAACTCTGAGTATTACAATTTGGTGACTGTAAATGTTGAAGAAGCTTTCGATCACGAGTTTATGAAGCTGATACTGGAAAAAATCTTTGCTTTGGAGAGAAGGGGAGGCTCTTTCACAACCTTTGCAGGTTTACAGCTGGAGATGTTTACAGCAATGTATAACCTTCATGGCATCATCTGCAAAATGGCAAGAAGTATGTTCACGGATGAGGATTTGATGAAGCGTCTGAATGAGACTAAATACGACTTGGTACTGACTGACCCTGCGTGGGGGGCTGGGATAATGCTTGCTCACTTTCTTAAAATACCACTGGTTTATAATGTACGTTGGATAACAAGTGGAGAAGGGCATCTGGCTATTGCCCCCTCACCATTGTCATACATCCCCATGACGGGCTCAGGACTGTCTGACAAAATGGATTTTTTGCAAAGGCTCAAAATGTCTTGTTCTTATTCATTTGGGAACTGCAGGATAGATTCTTAATAGACCCACAGTATCAAGCAGTATGCACGGAGTTCTTTGGAGCTGAGATTAGATATCGGCACTTACTACAAGGAGCAGATATTTGGCTCATGAGAGTGGACTTTGTGTTTGAGTTCCCACGTCCTACAATGCCTAATGTTGTCTATATGGGAGGGTTCCAGTGTAAACCTGCTAAGCCTCTCCCTCCACACCTAGAGAACTTTGTACAGAGCTCTGGAGAACATGGAGTTATCCTTATGTCTATGGGGACTTTTGTGGATGAAGTTCCTAATGACATGACAGATCAAATTGCAGCAGCTTTTGCCAAATTACCACAGAAAGTGATCTGGAAACACAAAGGCTACAGACCAACTACTTTGGGGAACAACACTTTACTTGTGGACTGGATGCCCCAGAATGACATCCTTGGACACCCATAACAAGACTGTTTGTAGCTCACGGAGGAACAAATGGAATTCAAGAAGCTATTTATCACGGAGTGCCTGTAGTGGGTATACCTCTGTTCTTTGACCAGTATGACAACTTACTGCGTCTTAAAGAAAGGGGAGGGGCAAAAATCCTTACACTGTCCACAGTCGATGAAGATAACTTCCTGAATAGTGTCAAAGAAGTATTATCAGACCAGTCTTACAGGGAGAATATGCAGAGACTGTCCAGGCTGCACAGAGACCAGCCGATACATCCCCTGGACAACGCCATCTTCTGGATTGAATTTGTCATCAGACACAAAGGTGCTGCTCATTTGAGGTCCGAGTCCTACAAAATGCCATTGTGTGCCTATAACTCTCTAGATGTGATTATTTTTGTTCTGGCTGTACTTTTTGTCATTTTATATCTTCCCTTGAGATGCTGTAGACATGCATGTGCCGGGAAGAAGAAGAAGAAGGAAAAGTCTCACTAAAATAGTTATTCTGGCAATTTATTCTATTTGTGATGGAATAACACAAGAGGGAAGGTCTCTTTGATTACACTAAATGCTGTATTAATAGTTCCCTCTAGTGGTAGTCTTTAAGTTTCACCCTGACAGGGATCTGTACACTCTACAAACACATGAAGCAATAGCTGCTCTCTCAGTTACTGTTATTTCCTGGGGGTGGACTGATTAATGCAGAAATTAATGCAAAAGACATTTACTTCTACTGACACGTTAGACACAAGCATGTAATATTAATACTCATTTCAGCCAGAACCAGATTATCTTTAAAGAATTTTAGTGGTTTAAAAAAAAAAAGTAATGTAAAAGTCCATATAGAAATGATCAAAAGTCTATTATTTCTAGGTTCCGATAAGTCAAACTGATGTTAAAAGATAATATTAGGATGAAATTATGAGTAGATACATAAAGTCATAGAAGTTATATTATTAATTCAGTGCTATATTGGATTTAATTACAGAAAAGGAAGATAAACATTGTATGAATACTTTGACATTAACAATAATACAAATGAATCAAAGCCAAGTTTATAATAAAACTTAACCAATCCAGAATTGGCTTTCTCTTCTTTACACCACGTCATTGTTCTTGCCGCACGTGGCATATAGTGGTTCACTGGGGTTTTCATCTGATGAGCCTGTGGTTGTGAAGAACAGTATTTTAATCTTAAGTTATTGTATTCTCAGAATTGACCCCTGACTACACACTTAGAATAGATGTGGATTTCCTGTTACTAACAATGAGAAGCACATCACCAGATCTACATCTACAGATCATTTTATGACCAATATCGTGAGAGGTTCAAATGTTAGAAATTACAAATACCTTGAGAGGGTAACTCATCATAAACAGGGCTCAAGTTACTGTAAGATTGGTCATTACCCGTTTCAACATTTTGATATCTGAAAAAGTCATCTTGTTAGATTGTTTAATAAAGGAAAGAGAGCATACTTTAAATACTTTTACCCAAAATCCACTGGTTCATCAAAGGATTCACCTACAGAGCGCAAACGCAGTTATATTGTCAAGAATGTTTTACACACATTTTACCAAACCATTTTATATTATATATATGTTGTTCATTCATATTTCAACCTTGTTCATCAAAGGATTGACCTACAGAGAGCAAACGCAGGGATATTGTCAAGAATGTCTTACAAACATTTTATCAAACCATTTTTATTTTACAGGTGAAACTCGGAAAATTAGAATATCGTTAAAAAGTGCATTCATTTCTGTTACTCAGCTTAAACTGTGAAACTAATATATGATAGACATGTATAGCCTTTGTTATAATTTTGATTATTATGGCTCAGCTTGTAAAAACCCCTAATTAAATATCTCATAAAATTAGAATGTTTTGAATATGGATTGTAAGCCATAATCATCAAAATTATAACAAACAAGGCTTGAAATAATTCACTTTGCATGTAATGAGTTTATATCATATATTTTCACATTTTAAGTTGAATTACAGAAATAAATGAACTTCTGAACGAGTTTCACCTGTATATATTTGTTTATCATTCATATTTCAAACCTTGTTCATCAGAAGGTTGCCACTCGCCTTCTGTGTGTCTCTGGAGTTCTATTGCATTATCACTGGTTTTGGGACACTTTGCACTGTCAGAAATAAAACAGTAAATTCCTGTTGGTGAACTAATGCAACCATTTTTCTATAAGAAAATAATGCCTCACCATGAAGTGGTCACAACTGTTCAGGACAAACAAGCTCAGATTAACATTAATGTATAAACTGTAAATGAACAAAGATTTTGCATTCGGTACCTCTTCTATAGATCCAAAGGCCAATACCCAGAAGTAATATCACTGCCGCTATTGAGTACAGAGTTAGTCCAAGAGGGAAAGCTTCTAAAGAGGAAATGGGGGAAAAAATGATGAAAATGAGCACATAATTATTGATTCCATTACTTTTAACAATTAGCTCTTCATTTTACATTATGTGGCAAACAAGTCCTTGACATGGGTTGCTCTTATGCTGTTTGAATTCGTTAGCGCTTTAACCCCACTTCTCCAGTTTGGCTTTACCCAAAACTAAAAGCTTTTTGAAAAAACGATGAAAAAGCCACAAAACGCAAGAGCAACAGAAAAGCAACAAAAAGTGATGAAAAGTGACAAAAATGACTTCTAGATCAGTTATGTAGGTCTTAGCTATCCAATGAGGCGTTACTTTGGCCAATAGGCTGTAACATTTTTAGATTTGGGTAAAGTTGAACCACAGAAATGCACTTTATTATGAGGGGTTACAAGGCAATAATATCCCTGTCTGAGATCTTCTCTTGTTTCTTAGGCTTGTTCACAAAGAGTTTGGCTAAGTGTTTGCTCAATATGTATGGATAATTGATAGTATTGTTAAAAATAGAAGTGCATGGATATTCTTCTTTTGTTCATTTGTTTTATTTGCTTTATCAACTAACCTTTGACTTGAAGAACTACCACATTTTCCCTGTAAGCCTTTCCTCATCCTTCCCAAAGCACTGAGAAGGCCAACCACGCAGCTGTATCGTCCCGAATCTCTCTGCACAGCGTCTTGCACCACAAATCTGGCCTCCATCTGCTGGACATCAAACCCCTGCACTTGGCAAATGACTCCATCTCGCATCAGGCAGGACTGAACAATGGACAGTCTCTGAGAGTTTGCAGAACGTACGTAAGTGAACACAAAAGTTCAATTTGTGCTCCATGGCTGACAGTAGATGCACCAGAGAGTGAAAGATGGGCTGGGGCAAAGTTTTCTGCAAGAGAGATTGAAATTAATCAAATAAAATTGCTTTTGTAAAGCCCATTATCACAACACCAGTTACCTCACAGGGCATAAATATTGTTGATTTTAAAACAAATGTAATGTCCAGATGAACAGACAGCAGTGAAGCAGCAGATGTATAATTTGAAAAGATAAAGCTTTGTTGTAGAAAATAAAATAAATTGTGTATTTACAGTGGATTTATAAAGTTTTCAGACCTCTTGCTTACATTTTCTTTCATAGAAGAAGAATCTTTTCTACTGGTATAAAAGTCTGATTACCCTATAATTAATTCTGATTACCTTAAACATAGAAATGTAAAATGTTTCGGTAAAAACATACGGGAAAATTGTTTCCATAATTGTGCTTGAAGTGAACATTAAAAAAATGTAGCTCTGATAAACACACTCTTTGCACTCTCAGTAAACCTTCTCAGTATCAGACTTTAACATTACATAGATATAAAAGAGGATATGATACTTCCTGAACTCACCGTATGAATAAGTTGTGCAACTTACGGTAAATATAGTTACTAACCTATTACATGAATCTCTATGATGTTGTTTCCTGTTGCGTTGACTGCAGAAGGTTCATGCTGCGTTGAGGACCACACACAGCTGTAATTTCCACTGTTTTTTGGTGTAACTCTGGATATTGTAAATTCAGTGTCGTATTCATCGACTTTTTGTTTCCGTATCTCCACTCCTATTCCATTATTACATAGATACACAAAGACTTCTGCTGGGGGTTTTTTGAATCCAAATGTGCTGCAAGTCACATGAAGATCACTGTTCTCATTCAGTTTGTTCTGTGGGGCCAGAATCTTAGCAGGAACAATATCTGAACAAAAATGCAAAAAAAGGTAAATATAGAGGGAAAGGCCTATACTCAGATAAAGTCATTCAACACAAAACACAGGGAAGAAAAACTTACCGCTAGACTGGCTTTTCACCTCATTGACCAAAATGCCTTCAATTTAAACAATGAGAAAATTAACTATTAATTAGTACTAATATATTTTCCTGATTTGAAAATTTCACAGAAAAGCAAATTAAAAAATACTTACATAAGAGAAATGTGAATATATTCATTGTGCTAATTTGAGCCAATGGGGCCACCACACAGCAGCACACTGTTCAAGTCTCAAGTAAAGTGAGCGTGTGTGGGAACCAGAAATAATCACTCACAGGTCCTGATGACGTTACACACGGAACAGGTATTTGCAGAGGACATGAATAAAAACCTCCTACTTATTATTATTATTATTATTATTTTTATCATGTTTAACTCAATTCCATTTCTTCATATATAGTAGATTTTTATTGTCATTTTATTTAATTAATGAATCTTATCTTTATCTACTTTAACATGTCAATGTATGTTAAATGTCAACTGAAGAGATTTCATTTGCACTCTTTGCTTTTAATTAACTTTGTAATTAGCCTATGTGTTTTAGACTTTTCTTTTTTTTAAATTGCCTTGTAAATCTAATCTTGTGTACTACCAATGAACTGTTCTGCATTGGAAGTAGGCTACACAATGCTGAACAAACTCAAACACAGTTGCTCTACAAATGAGTCTTGTACTGTGTGTTTCAGGTAGTATCTGTCATCATATTCATATCCGTTAATATGGTGAGAAATAGCAGAAGTTAGCATACAGTATGAAAGCCCCAAAGGTATATGGCCAGACAATCTGTGAGATAAGAAAGAGGACGAAGCCAATAATCTCCCATTCTCCAAGCTTGAGTACTGATTTTGATTAGGATGGAGGCAAAGGGAGATGAGTTTGCTCCACTGGGAAGGAGGGATTCATTTTCTGAAATTGCTCATGAAATATTACCAAATAATTCAATATAATTTGTTCAAACGATTTAATTTAGTTTTTCAAGTAAAATGCTAGTTTGTATTTACAGAATATATTTGCAAAATAAAGCAAACCAAATGCACATAAACGTTGAATTAGTGATATGTAAAAACAGAAAACACGGCAAGAAAACATCTCAGTTGCACTGGTCCACCACAAGATGGCACCATTGAATCATGGTCTAACTGAGTTTGTAATAAAACATTTTCTTCTTTATCCATTAGAGCGCGACACCTGCTTCCATAGTGCTTACTGGGAGTAGTTACAAATAAAAATCCTAATTATTGTGAACAAGCACAATAGAGGTTTTGTGAGTATTTACTAATGGAGTGCATTAGCTTGCCTTGGGAGAAATTCATAAGTGTACAGTGTTACGGTCTGAGTTTTAGTTTAGTAAAAGTTATTTAAATACTGGCACATTTAGAAGCATTATAGACAGAATTATAGACATGACATAAAAAAAAGAAATTCGCCAAAAATATCAGCGGTGCATTTCGGTATGAACCTTTACTATAATAATAAATTATTAACCATCAGCCACTTCAACTATCACCTACTTCTTCATCATCCGCCGACTGCCTCTCTTCTATACCCTATTCCTCATCATCCCATGCATCGGACTGTCCTTCCTCACCATCCTGGTCTTCTACTTGCCTTCCAATGGCGGTGAGAAGATCTCGCTCTGCACCTCAGTTTTAGTCTCCCTCACGGTTTTCCTCCTGGTTATTGAAGAGATCATTCCGTCCTCATCCAAAGCCATCCTGCTCATAGGAGAGTATTTGGTCTTTACTATGATTTTTGTCACGCTCTCTATCGTCTACTGTATTTCAGTAATAGCAAAAGCAAAGCACATTTTAAACATCAAAGCTCTACATATCTTATACTGTTCTCTGATTTTGCCATATTTATATTATTGTACTGTGGTTTGGGGTAGCACTTATAAAAACACATTAAAACCAATAGTATTGTTGCAAAAAAGAGCTATCCGAGTAATTCATAAAGTTGGGTTTTTGGACCACACAAACTCATTATTTTTAGAATCAAACATCATGAAGTTTTGTGACATTGTTGAGTTCCAAACTGTACAGATGTTATACAAAGCAAGATACAAACTGTTACCGGGCCAAATACAAAGAAGGTTCCAAGAACGTACTGGTTGTTACGAATTACGTGATGAATTAAACTTTAGGACTCAGAAATATGGCTCAACTTTGAAAAGTTTTAGCCCAACAGTTAATGGTGTACAATTATGGAATAAACTGGAAATAGAGTTGAAACGAAGTCCAAATATCAACCTGTTCAAATATAAATACAAACAAAAACAAAAGACTTTTGAAATATACAGAGAAGAAGAAATGTGTTGCCACTAGGAGGCGCAGTAGGATCAATTATGTGTGTTTCCTCAATAATCAAGGAAGAGTGTTGCTGCTTGGAATGGTTGTCATTCTATTGCTCAAATTTACAATTTGAGAATTAGGGTAGGCAAGTTATGAATCTGTTGAGAGGGACCCTCCCAACGGGCTCAAAACCTTGTGTTTTAATTGTTGGTTTTAATGCACCACTCAGCATAGGAACATCATCTACAAAATCAGCTGTTAGGGCAGCTGGGTGGGGGTTTGTTGATGGGGAGTTTCTGCTCTCTTCAACTACACCCTGGCTTTTTAATGCACCTCACTATGCAGGGCTTACATCATACTTCACATATAACTCAATTAAACACATATAATAATAATGATAATTAAACCCAAATTAAATTATATTGAGGATGGTAATGACAACTGGGAAGTAGCAAGATCTCAGAGTATAATATGCATTAATGCACCTTTATAACATAAAAGTAGCACATGCTTTTGTTGGTTCTTTATTTTGCTGTTGTTTTTATTTTATTCTTGAGACTTTCCTGGTTAAATAAAGGTCCAAAAAAATAAAATAAAAAAAAGGATGGAATTTAAAGAAAAAAGAAACAGAACAAAATCCCACATTTGAGTTGGTTGACTTTTTTGCAAAAAGATGCACTTGCTTTACTCAGAAATGATAAAATACGGTCTTGATTGCAATGATAGTATTTATAATAATATTGTATTTGATTTTTTTATTTATTTTGTTGCAGGTGGTACAGAACTGGAAGTATGTTGCCCAAGTTTTGGACCGAATGTTTCTCTGGGCTTCCTCTTGGTATCAATATTCGGCTCTGCCTTGCTCTTCATCCCGGTTATCTACAAATGGGCCAGCATTGTTGTCCCTGAATTTAGTGGAAGTACTCTCTAAGAATATGACCATGTGGACTGCCTATACAAAAAGAACACACCTTACTATGGATGTTTGTGGGAGCGGCGCAATGAGTGAACAGAGAAAACATAATATATACAGCATATATATTACACAATTGTAATAAACATGTGAAATCTGTATCATTTTGGCTCAGATTGATTTGAACAAGCATTACCTTTCAACAAACAAGCGCATAGTACTTACAAGTCCAAGAGAAAAGGGGCGGTGGCATTATTAACAAAGGGTTTTTGTTTGCAGTTATTTAAGAAAAGGCACCCCTAAGAACCTAATCTTCTTACATAAGCCCTGGTATGATAATCAGCTATATTATTTACTGCTTCTCACCTTTTACAAATGAATACATGCCTCTACGCTGTGCACTGTAATAGGTTAGTGTTCCACAGTAAGTTCTTTGAATTTGGTTAACATAATTTTATATGCGACTGTTCCAGGTAAAATATGTCACGTGTGCTGTGGAATTCCAAAGAAAAGGTATTCTTTATCTTTCTCATATCTTTTTTGTGGAATACTTGCGACTGCGGCAAGATTCTTGTAGTTCCTCTGGAGGGAAGCCATTGGATTAACATGGACATAATGATCAAGGCTCTTCACTCTCATGGGCACAGCATTACTGTTGTACGAACCACAAAAAGCTGGTACATCCATAAACATCGAGTTTATGAAGCCGATACTGGAAAAAATCTTTGCTTTGGAGATAAGGGGAGGCTCTTCCACAACCTTTGCAGGTTTACAGCTGGAGATGTTTACAGCAATGTATGACCTTCATGGCATCATCTGCAAAATGGCAAGAAGTATGTTCACGGATGAGGATTTGATGAAGCGTCTGAATGAGACTAAATACGACTTGGTACTGACTGACCCTGCGTGGGGGGCTGGGATAATGCTTGCTCACTTTCTTAAAATACCACTGGTTTATAATGTACGTTGGATAACAAGTGGAGAAGGGCATCTGGCTATTGCCCCCTCACCACCGTCATACATCCCCATGACGGGCTCAGGACTGTCTGACAAAATGGATTTTTGCAAAGGCTCAAAAATGTCTTGTTCTTATTCATTTGGGAACTGCAGGATAGATTCTTAATAGACCCACAGTATCAAGCAGTATGCACGGAGTTCTTTGGAGCTGAGATTAGATATCGGCACTTACTACAAGGAGCAGATATTTGGCTCATGAGAGTGGACTTTGTGTTTGAGTTTCCGCGTCCTACAATGCCTAATGTTGTCTATATGGGAGGGTTCCAGTGTAAACCTGCTAAGCCTCTCCCTCCACACCTAGAGGACTTTGTACAGAGTTCTGGAGAACATGGAGTTATCCTTATGTCTATGGGGACTTTTGTGGATGAAGTTCCTCATGACATGACAGATCAAATTGCAGCAGCTTTTGCCAAATTACCACAGAAAGTGATCTGGAAACACAAAGGCTACAGACCAACTACTTTGGGGAACAACACTTTACTTGTGGACTGGATGCCCCAGAATGACATCCTTGGACACCCCATAACAAGACTGTTTGTAGCTCACGGAGGAACAAATGGAATTCAAGAAGCTATTTATCACGGAGTGCCTGTAGTGGGTATACCTCTGTTCTTTGACCAGTATGACAACTTACTGCGTCTTAAAGAAAGGGGAGGGGCAAAAATCCTTACACTGTCCACAGTTGATGAAGATAACTTCCTGAATAGTGTCAAAGAAGTATTATCAGACCAGTCTTACAGGGAGAATATGCAGAGACTGTCCAGGCTGCACAGAGACCAGCCGATACACACCCTGGACAACGCCATTTTCTGGATTGAGTTTGTCATGAGACACAAAGGTGCTGCTCATTTGAGGTCAGAGTCCTACAAAATGCCATTGTGTACCTATAACTCTCTAGATGTGATTATTTTTGTTTTGGCTGTACTTTTTGTCATTTTATATCTTCCCTTGAGATGCTGTAGACATGCATGTGCCGGGAAAAAGAAGAAGAAGAAGGAAAAGTCTCACTAAAATAGTTATTCTGGCAATTTATTCTATTTGTGATGGAATAACACAAGAGGGAAGGTCTCTTTGATTACACTAAATGCTGTATTAATAGTTCCCTCTAGTGGTAGTCTTTAAGTTTCACCCTGACAGGGATCTGTACACTCTCTACAAACAGTTACTGTTATTTCCTGGGGGTGGACTGATTAATGCAGAAATTAATGCAAAAAGACATTCACTCCTTCTGACACGTTAGACACAAGCATTTAATATTAATACTCATTTCAGCCAGAATGTAAAAAGTAATGTAAAAGTCCATACAGAAATGATCAAAAGTCTATTATTTCTAGGTTCCGATAAGTCAAACTGATGTTCATGAAATTATAAGTAGATACAGAAAGTCATAGAAGTGATATTATTAATTCAGTGCTATATTGGATTTAATTACAGAAAAGGAAGATGAACATTGTATGAATTCTTTGACATTAACAATAATACAAATGAATCAAAGCCAAGTTTATAATAAAGCTTTAACCAATCCAGAATTGACTTTCTCTTCTTTACACCACGTCATTGTTTTTGCCGCACGTGGCATATAGTGGTTCACTGGGGTTTTCATCTGATGAGCCTGTGGTTGTGAAGAACAGTATTTTAATCTTAAGTTATTGTATTCTCAGAATTGACCCCTGACTACACACTTAGAATAGATGTGGATTTCCTGTTACTAACAATGAGAAGCACATCACCAGATCTACATCTACAGATCATTTTATGACCAATATCGTGAGAGGTTCAAATATTAGAAAATTTCAAATACCTTGAGAGGGTAACTCATCATAAACAGGGATCAAGTTACCGTTTCCACATTTTGATATCTGAAAAAGTCATCTTGTTAGATTGTTTAATGAAGGAAAGAGAGCATACTTTAAATACTTTTACCCAAAATCCACTGGTTCATCAAAGGATTCACCTACAGAGCGCAAACGCAGTTATATTGTCAAGAATGTTTTACACACATTTTACCAAACCATTGTATATTATATATGTTTTTCATTCATATTTCAAACCTTGTTCATCAAAGGATTGACCTACAGAGAGCAAACGCAGAGATATTGTCAAGAATGTCTTACAAACATTTTATCAAACCATTTTTATTTTACAGGTGAAACTCGGAAAATTAGAATATCGTTAAAAAGTGCATTCATTTCTGTTACTCGGCTTAAACTGTGAAACTAATATATGATAGACTTACATGCAAATTGAGATATGTATAGCCTTTGTTATAATTTTGATTATTGTGGCTCAGCTTGTAAAAACCCCTAATTAAATATCTCATAAAATTAGAATGTTTTGAAAATGGACTGTAAGCCATAATCATCAAAATTATAACAAACAAAGGCTTGAAATATTTCACTTTGCATGTAATGTAAAGTGAAACAAGCTCAGATTAACATTAATGTATAAACTGTAAATGAACAAAGATTTTGCATTCGGTACCTCTTCTATAGATCCAAAGGCCAATAAACAGAAGTAATATCACTGCCGCTCTTGAGTATATAGTTCGTCCAAGAGGGAAAGCTTCTAAAGAGGAAATGGGGGAAAAAATTATGAAAATTAGCACATAATTATTGATTCCAATACTTTTAACAATTAGCTCTTCATTTTACATTATGTGGCAAACAAGTCCTTGATATGGGTTGCTCTTATGCTGTTTCAATTCGTTAGCGCTTTAACCCCCACTTCTCCAGTTTGGCTTTACCCAATATAAAAGCTTTTTGAAAAAAGTGTCAAAATAGCGGGGGGGAAAATGAAATGAAAACAAGGATGAAAAAGCCACAAAAGAGCAACAGAAAAGCAACAAAAAGTGACAAAAATGCCTTCAAGATCAGTTATGTAGGTCTTAGCTATCCAATGAGGCGTTACTTTGGCCAATAGGCTGTAACATTTTTAGATTTGGGTAAAGTTGAACCACAGAAAATGCACTTTATTATGGCAGCGGTTACGAGGGTAATAATATCCCTGTCTGAGATCTTCTCTTGTTTCTTAGGGCTTGTTCACAAAGAGTTTGGCTAAGTGTTTGCTCAATTTGTATGGATAATTGAAAGTATTGTTAAAAATAGAAGTGCATGGATATTTCTTTCTTTTGTTCATTTGTTTTATTTGCTTTATCAACTAACCTTTGACTTGAAGAACTACCACATTTTCCCCTGTAAGCCTTTCCTCATCCTCCCCAAAGCACTGAGAAGGCCGCACCACGCAGCTGTATCGTCCCGAATCTCTCTGCACAGCATCTTGAACCACAAATCTGGCCTCCATCCGCTGGACATCAAACCCCTGCACTTGGCAAATGACTCCATCTCGCATCAGGTAGGACTGAACAATGGCACAGTCTCTGAGAGTTTGCAGAACGTACGTAAGTGAACACAAAAGTTCAATTTGTGCTCCATGGCTGACAGTAGATGCACCAGAGGGTGAAAGATGGGCTGGGACAAAGTTTTCTGCAAGAGAAATTGAAATTAATCAAATAAAATTGCTTTTGTATAGCCCATTATCACAACACCAGTTACCTCACAGGGCATAAATATTGTTGATTTTAAAACAAATGTAATGTCCAGATGAACAGACAGCAGTGAAGCAGCAGATGTATAATTTGAAAAGATAAAGCTTTGTTGTAGAAAATAAAATAAAATTGTGTATTTACAGTGGATTTATAAAGTTTTCAGACCTCTTGCTTACATTTTCTTTCATAGAAGAAGAATCTTTTCTACTGTTATAAAATTCTGATTACCCTATAATTAATTCTGATTACCCTATAATTAAACATAGAAATGTAAAAGGTTTCGGTAAAAACATACGGGAAAATTTCCATAATTGTGCTTGAAGTGAACATTAAAAAAAATGTAGCTCTGATAAACACTCTTTGCACTCTCAGTAAACCTTCTCAGTATCAGACTTTAACATTACATAGATATAAAAGAGGGATATGAATACTTCCTGAACTCACCGTGTGAATAAGTTGTGCAACTTACGGTAAATATAGTTACTAACCTATTACACGAATCTCTATGATGTTGTTTCCTGTTGCGTTGACTGCAGCAGGTTCATGGTCCGTTGGAGAGTACACACAGCTGTAATTTCCACTGTTTTTTGGAGTAACTCTGGATATTGTAAATGCAGTGTCGGTGTCGTCGACTTTTGTTTCCATTTCTTCACTCCTATTCCATTATTACATAGATACACAAAGACCTCTGCTGAGGGTTTTTTGAATCCATATGTGCTGCAAGTCACATGAAGATCACTGTTCTCACTCAGTTTGTTTTGTGGGGCCAGAATCCCAGCAGGAACAATATCTGAACAAAAATGCAAAAAAAGGTAAATATAGAGGGAAAGGCCTATACTCAGATAAAGTCATTCAACACAAAACACAGGGAAGAAAAACTTACCGCTAGACTGGCTTTTCACCTCATTGACCAAAATGCCTTCAATTTAAACAGTGAGAAAATGAACTATTATTAATTAGCACTAATATATTTTCCTGATTTGAAAATTTCACAGAAAAGCAAATTAAAAAATACTTACATAAGAGAAATGTGAATATATTCATTGTGCTAATTTGAGCCAATGGGGCCACCACACAGCAGCACACTGTTCAAGTCTCAAGTAAAGTGAGCGTGTGTGGGAACCAGAAATAATCACTCACAGGTCCTGATGACGTTAAACACGGAACAGGTATTTGCAGAGGACATGAATAAAAAGCTCCTACTTATTATTATTATTATTATTTTTATAATGTTTAACTCAATTCCATTTCTTCATATATAGTAGATTTTTATTGTCATTTTATTTAATTAATGAATCTTATCTTTATCTACTTTAACACTCAATGTATGTTAAATGTCAACAGAAGAGATTTGCACTCTTTGCTTTTAATTAACTTTGTAATTAGCCTATGTGTTTTAGACTTTTTTTTTTAAATTGCCTTGTAAATCTAATCTTGTGTACTATCAATGAATTGTTCTGCATTGCTGAACAAACTCAAACACAGTTGCTCTACAAATGATTTGTCTTGTACTGTGTGTTTCAGGTAGTATCTGTCATCATATTCATATCCGTTAATATGGTGAGAAATAGCAGAAGTTAGCATATGAAAGCCCCAAAGGTATTCATGGCCAGACAATCTGTGAGATAAGAAAGAGGACGAAGCCAATAATCTCCCATTCTCCAAGCTTGAGTACTGATTTTGATTAGGATGGAGGCAAAGGGAGATGAGTTTGCTCCACTGGGAAGGAGGGATTCATTTTCTGAAATTGCTCATGAAATATTACCAAATAATTCAATATAAGTTGTTCAAACGATTTAATTTAGTTTTTCAAGTAAAATGCTAGTTTGTATTTACAGAATATATTTTCAAAATAAAAGCAAACCAAATGCACATAAACGTTGAATTAGTGATATGTAAAAACAGAAAACACGGCAAGAAAACATCTCAGTTGCACTGGTCCACCACAAGATGGCACCATTGAATCATGGTCTAACTGAGTTTGTAATAAAACATTTTCTTCTTTATCCATTAGAGCGCGACACCTGCTTCCATAGTGCTTACTGGGAGTAGTTACAAATAAAAATCCTAATTATTGTGAACAAGCACAATAGAGGTTTTGTGAGTATTTACTAATGGAGTGCATTAGCTTGCCTTGGGAGAATTTCATAAGTGTACAGTGTTACGGTCTGAGTTTTAGTTTAGTAAAAGTTATTTAAATATCATCTCCCAGCAGCAGCGGCTGTAGGAAGAGGCCAGCGGTTCCCAGGATACACGCAAGGACGAAAACCCACAGGAAGATCCTGTCGATAACCATGGCAACGTACTTCCAGTCGTCTTGAACCTGGAAATATATCAAATAATGTCAAAATACAACACAAATGCTGTGAAAGAAAAATAACAATAACAAGTGCAAAACTAGGACGCACTGACTGGTGCCATATCCTCTCATATCGCAAAGACGTACAGTAGGGCCTAGTGCTCTAACTTGGAATAATGCTTAACCCTTGTTTAGGGATATATGCTCTTCTCATAAGCCACAACTTTACATCTCACAAAAGCATACCAGAAAACCCTTCATCATTTGTAGTTCTTAACTGTATCTTTTGCTGCCCCTTGGCCAGGACTCCCTTGAAAAAGAGGTTTTTAATCTCAATGGGACTTTCCTGGTTAAATAAAGGTTAAATAAAAAAAAATCATGGTTCATAATGAAAGTAATGTTATTGTAAAAACCAAAACAGAATGCTATTTTCCTGTCTTGAAATATGAATAGAAATAAAGTTTAAAAAAAAGATCAGTAACACCATTGATATCAAGAGTGAACATAAAGTACACACCCTAACTCTTAAAGCTAAACCTGACTTTTTGTTGTTGTATATTTGCCGTTGACGTTGTAAACACAGCAAAAAAAAAAAAAACAGACCTTGTTGCCTGGTCTTCACCTAAATTATGCTATTGAGTGATGAGAGATGGAAGTAGAATCTAAATTAGTGCAATTTATTTTGGGGGTGTTCTCCCCGCTTCACTTTGCCACCGCTCAAAGCCATACACGAGCGTGAAACGTGCATAGAATTTATTTGCTTGAACAATTCTGATGTGCAGGAGGGATTGTGAGAGCTAGAAATGAGTTTGGGCCAAAAATAAAACTGGCATTGCTCCACAAGCCTGTAAAGCACTCGTCTATTGTTTAACTCACCTCTTTTGCTTCATTCTGTAGCCTCATATTCTCCGCTATGTATTGGATGCTCTCAATGGCCTCTCTGACTTCTGGCGAGACTGGCAGCAGAGACATAAGACCACCGTCCAGCGATTCCGAGCTGGAGCACTGACTACCCGCTGTCGTCCCCGCAGCGCCGCCACCTCCGGTCAGCACCCCCAGACCGGCCAATCCCAAACCCGCACTCCCGCCTCCAGAGTCCTCCGGCAGTTTGCTTGTCCTCTGGTGCCAACAAGGGTTAAACCTGTCCTCACGGCCCAACGTCCCGGTGTTTTTGCCCGGAGGTCCATTGAGGTTGTTCAGACTGGATAACTCGGTGGTGTTGAGGATCCGTTGCCGGTGAGCGAGGCTGGACACAACACTGCACACGAGAGCTTGAGGTTTATGCCTCTTTTGAAGTGTCGCCGCCGAATGTATCGCACACGATTTTAAATGCTGATTATTGTCGCCGGCTACTGTCACTGTATCCGGGTCTCTTTCTGGTCGGGTCATGAACATTATCTTGGGAAGGAGACTCAAAAAGACAGTCCGGACCCAGCGTGGGATTGTATGGGTTTTGGGCGTGCGATAGTGAACGTTAAGGACAAAGACAGTGATTACAATGGACAGCGTGACGAAGATCATAGTAAAAAGGAGGTATTCACCAATCAAAGGAATGACTAAAGAAGTCGAAGGGATTGTTTCAGTTATAACCAATAGGAAGACGGTTAAGGAGAGAAGGACAGAAATGCACAAAGTGACTTTTTCTCCGCAGTCAGAGGGTAAGTAGAAAACTAAGACAGTAAGGAAAGAGATTAGGAGACAAGGGATGATCATGTTGATGGTATAGAAAAGCGGAAGTCGCCGGATGTACAAGGAATACGTTATATCTGTGTAAATCTCCTCACAGCAGTTGTATTTGATGTCATGTTTGTAGCCAGGGGCATCAATGATGATCCACTCCCCGGTCTCCCAGAAGTCTTTCAGGTTGATCGTGGATCCGATCAGAACCAGGTCGATCTTCGCCTTGTCGTAGGTCCATGAGCCGAACTTCATGGTGCAGTTTTGGTAGTCAAAAGGAAAGTAAGTGACGTCGATCTTACAGGAGCTTTTGAAAATGGCGGGCGGCATCCAGGTCACGTCACCGTTGTAGCGAAGAAGTGCTTGGTTTTGTCATCAACCTGAAAATCCCCAACCGCACTGCCAAGAGAAAGGTGGATTGATCAATCAAGATCTGAATAATTTTGTCATCACCAATAGTGTTCTCCTTAATTAGTGGTACAGCAAGTAAAGCACCGAAAGATCAATGATGCGCTTGAGCCAGCTTTCAAGTATACGTTGAAAGCTTACTTGTTGTAAAGAACAATGTCTGGTTTCCAAATTCGGCTGGATGGAACTCTGATGAATTCCACGCCACCAAACTCTTTAGGATTCCATCGAAGCTTGTAGTCATTCCATATCTAAACAAAGATACAACGTGAAAACTGGATTTGGATTTGATTGATAATGCATTTGTAAGCCAGTGTTTGCCAAAGCACTTTACAACTGAGTTATTTTTTATTCACTCAACAGACATCCTCTTGTAATGGTAAACTATGATAAAGGGTTATGTTTTGTAACCAAAATATGATTTGCAATGCGTTTCATGGACCTTTTAGCAGCTGGCGTGTGAAGTTCTTTTTAAAACAAATGATCCCCATGAGACTCATAAACCAACCACAGAGTAGTAACGTACTTAATTATAGGAAAACAATAAAATGCTAGATTAAAATAGCTGGTGGGGAAAATGTATCTTCTGGCGCTTTTTTGATGTGAAGCCATAGCAACTATGAGTTATGAGCCACTGAAAACAAGAACTTAATTTCCACATAGCAGTACTTATAATGAAAGCTGAAAACAGTGTAGTCTTCGAGCTTGGTATTGTACTCAAACTTTCGATTGTACCAGAAATTGTAAAAGATAGTCTATGTTAAGTTTTGTGTGTGTGTTTTATTAAGAACTCAGGAATCAATAAATGTTTAAAAAGCTTGACTCATGAATAATTCAAGATATCTCTCTGGCCGAGAACAATCATCTATGACAGACACTTGGATCTATACCTAACCTTGGTCAAGGTCCATTTGTACACACACTAAACTTACATGCCTCAGCCAAAGATTGGTCTCCATGATTTGATTCACCGCGTCCTGAAATACAAAGAAAAGGTTTTAATTTTGTTATTTAATCCAAGAACTGAGATTTCTGAGTCACACAGCTGAAAGAGGCCCACATGAGTCCAAAACAACATGAGCGTAATACAAATGAGAGCTAGAACCAGACAGAATGTAATTGATTTCCGCCTATTTAGTCTTTTCATATATGGAAATGGTACTTTTCAATCAAAATATTTTATTTTATTTATTTATTTGCTTATTTGGTTGAAGCAGTGCATGCTAATGAACATGCATGAGACTCGTGCATGCAAATACACCACCCCGGATATCAAAAACGTATACTCTATCACCTCGATCTATGAAATGTAAATTTGTTGATGTGTTCATCGTGTATCTACAGTATGGCCTGAAATTCATTATTCATTATTTTCCCCAAAAGCTACCAGAGGAAATCACATTTCAGATTAGACAAGTTTATGAATTGGTTACAAACCCTGTTTTCCCAATCAAACAGCCACCGACCTATTGCAATGGTTTGTACTGGTCTGATTGTGCAGTGACGGGTAATGCTGCATGGGTAGATGAGCTTTTTTATAGCCTTGATGAGCCCTGCTGTATTGACATGGGAGTTGGTTAGGGGCATCAGGTGTGGTATGGCGACAACAGTCATCCATCAGTGCTGTGAGCTGCAAAGAGCCATTAACTGTGCAAGCTACAAAATACTGTTTTTGCGTTTGTCACAATCTTTTCACTGACAGATATTCAATACAAGGCAAGACAAATTTAGCCTTGATAGATAAATAAATAGTCAATTTTTTAGAAGATGGGATCATAACGCTAGTACATAGTGCATTACACTTTCACTCTCATTATTGGGTCATTTTCATTTGTTTTTTCAAAAGTTCATATAATACAGCCAGTCAAACACAATCCATTGTGCAGGTCCTAAGGCTGAATATATGTCGCAACACTGATTCCGGAGGATCATGTAAACAAATTCTGCCAAATCATAAAGCAAAAAGGCAGTTTATATTTAAAGTAAAACTAAATGGAAAATTGCCCCACAGCTCTATTACTGTGCCATAACCTTTTGTCAATATAAAACTATAGAGCAATTTGCCTGCCAAGCATGTCTGATTCAAACTCCATGAGAGTGTGTGATGGATAGTTGCAGGGTAAACGCAGCGATCAGACAGTTTACATTTTCCACATTGGTAATAGACACACTCGCTTGCAGATTATACACTAAAGGCTATCTCAGGTTGATTCAAACTACCCCCCAACAAAGTAAAAGGGCATCGCTTACCACTTTGACCAGCTGTGACATGGATACCTCAAACTGCACAATAACAGGGTCAGACACATTCTCCACGGGCCGTATATACTGATTATATTTGGAGAATATCACAGAGAACAGCTTGTGTTCAGCCTCTGAACCAAACGCACCTGTGGGTCAAATTTGTGTCAGCGAAACAAGCAGTTATATAACACTAATAAATATTACACACTGGAATTTTTTTTAGGAGTCTTAGCAAGCTTTTTTTTCCAAACAAAGCAACAAGTTATTAATTTAACAAAGTAGGCTACCACAGCATTACTCACCCGGCATTGAAGAGGCTAAAACCAACGATAGGGAGCAAAGGAAAGTGTGAGTCTTCATCCTGAGCAGTGGGCACGGCTACATGAGCCCGGACCGCGTGGGCACAGCGCTTTGTTAGGCAGGCAGGAGGCGAAAGTGAGTACATAAAGCTCACTGACTTACTTCAATGACTGACAGCAGCTGTAGAGATCTGTGAGGACAGAGCGCGCGCGGAGAGAGAGGTACAGCCAGTCGTTGCATGCGCACGAGAGGCACTGCGGAGCGCGTGGGACGTTCTGCGACTAATCACATAACAGCAGCTGACCTATAGTAGGCCTATGGTCAACGTAGTGGCATAGTAGCCTACTACTTCATTAGTTACCGAAATTCATTCTGAGGAAACATGAGGAAAATACGTAGGCTATAGGTCTATTGTAGATAAACATGAAGACTATCTGCATTAGCCATTTTAAGTTTCTCAAAGTCTAATAGAAAACGTTGCTCACGGTTTTGTTAGTGTAAAATACTAATTTGTTTACGGATTTAAAGTGTAACGTTGGCATGGCCCTTAGCAATAGGTTATTTATTTTAAGTAAACGTGCAACACGTGCACACATTCTTAATTATGGATCTATGAAAGGTTGACATGCTATCAATATTATTTTTGCCATTCATGCCCAATCGACTTGTGTGTACTGAACTTAAGTTGAAAACAGAATAGTTTCTGGACGAATTTTAAATATTTGATAAACAGTAATGATATTGAACTGTGGAATAACTTAAAAATAGATATACTGATTGGTTTAAAAAAGATGATTACTGTACATTCATAGAAGCATAGGCCTATATACCATCTGTAATAAAATGGCTAAAATTATAGACAGGCAGACCTTGACGATGGTCTAGAATAGAGTTAAAGCAGATCTGACCATCGATAGTGATTGCTTTCACTTGATCCAGATGAAGTTTTAACAAAAGAAAGCGGTCTGCAGAATCTTTAACGAGCACACTCAGCAGTGGGAGATGCCTGCGCGTGTGAGGTGCAAAGGTGTAAATGTCATTTATATTTTTCCCCTCAGCCAAGAAAATGCATTTTACTTAATGGACATTCTTCAGAGCACAAAATCAATAGCGGTTCTCTTTTGGAGAGTAGTTTTAGTTGGATTTGAATATATATATATATATATATATATATATATATATATATATATATAATCCCTATTACACATCAATGGTATCGAAAAAGGTATCTAAGGAACACACACCATTCAACTTTGAATACATTTATTTCTCCACTTCCATATGATGATGATTTCCAACCATTATAACTGTGTAAAATGCTAGTAGATGTGATGACCTCTACTGATTCACAAAATTGTTTTGAATATTCTATAGTAGTCTGCACAATATCTAATTGTATACTTGTTTGCTCTAATCAAAAATATTGACAGAAAGAGTGTTTTGTAGCTTTGCAAATAGCTAAACTAGTTTTGTTGATGCACATAACGGCTAGTAAAGTCTACATTTTTCTTGTATTTTGACTCATCAAATACGTGGTGTCTCTAAGCTGGGCTGTTGATTGGGAATGATCTGACTCTGAAAAACAGGTTGAAGAAACAGGCCAAGTGTGCCCACTACACACACAATAATAAATATCAATAGAAACAAGCGGTCGACCACCATGGCCACGTATTTCCAGTCTTCAATTACCTGTACACACAGAAAAAAGCATCTTGGTAAGTATCACCTGGCCATTGTTCACTGTTTGCTGCCAATGTCTTAAATTCGGAAAGAAATGTATCACAGGAAAATACACAGAGGAATTCACTATGACTGCTTAAAAAAGTGAACAAAAGCAACTCTAAACCACAGAATTTTAAAATTCTTAACACATCTTGAAACATCTGAACTTACACATTGATCATCATCGTCTCCCATCATGTGCTCTGCCACAAAACGCACACCGTTCACTGCCTCTCGGACGTCTGCGGCCCAGTCAGAGGTGCTTCTCTGATGGAGGTCTTGTGTTGATGTGAAATCACTGGTAGATAGTCTCCTTTCCGATTATAGCTTAAACCAAACGGTGCTGCCAAGTTTTTATGCCCTGGAGTCGAAAAGGCTGAGGAGTCAGAAGGCAGCAAGACTGAAGAAGACATAGTAAATCCTGCTTTAGGTTCGACTGGATATCCCAGGCCCAAAATGGCTCTCCTCGCCTGCAGGCAGCGCTGCTGACGAAGCTTCTGTCGTGCAGAGTTATTGTTTGGCCGTCTCATGAACAGTAAAGTAGGCAGTTTGACTATGAACACAAGTTTAACCCAAGCTGGCATTGTGTGAGTGCTTGGGGAACGATGGTGTACGTTGAGAACACAAACACTTGTAATGATAGAGAATGTCACCAAGACCATAGTAAACATTAAGTATTTGCCAATCAGTGGCACCTCAAGTGAGGTCGGAGGAACTATTTTGGATATTAACAACAGAAAAACAGTGAGAGCCAAGAGGACTGAGATACAAAGTGTCATCTTCTCACCACAGTCAGAGGGAAGGTAAAAGACGAGGATAGCTAAGGAGGTGATCAGCACACAGGGGATGATCAGGTTGATTGTATAGAACAAGGGTTTCCTCTTAATGATGAAATCATATGTGAGGTCCACATAGGTGGGATCTAGGGGATTTACTGTCCGCCTGCCTGGCAGGGCCAAGATATCCCACTCCCCACTTGGAGTAAAGTCATCCATACTAGCCACCTCAGACTTAAGAGTGAGGTCTAGTTCTGTGTGGTCGTATGTCCACGACCGAAATTTGAGAGTGCAGTTTTGTTGATCAAAGGGAAAATGCTTCACCTCGATCCTACAGGCGCTTTTGTAGATGGCAGGAGGGAGCCAATTTATACTACCATTGTAAAGGACAATTACATTTGTAAACACAGTTACTTCGTATGTTCCATCTGCACTATAAGAAGAAAACAAGGGAAAAATCAATAACATAAGCCATCTTTTTTGCAAATGATCCATAATATAGTTTCTTCTTACTTGTTATACAGAACAATATCCGGGAGCCAGATGTGCCTTGAAGGAATACGCAGCTTGTCAATTCCTTCATACTTTGAAGGGTCCCATGCTAACCGGTAGTCCACCCAGTGCTATGGACAGAGAGAGCAGTTCATTAAGACTCAATGTTATGGTTCACTGACTCTCAATCATTTTCTGTGACATAATTACAGATCTACTTTGTTCCGCATTTGAAATACAAACTGATATGGTTTAATTCAAGGGCATTTATCAGTCTTTGCAGAATTTTGTATAACAATCAGCCTTACCTGAGTGAGCCATACATTTGTGGTCATAATCTGTTCCCTTTCATTCTGGAAAGGAAAACACAATTAGAGTCTGTACAAAGAATACTGAAATAGTATTGAATATATAGGGCCCGATATTTGTGTATTTTACCATATCGGCTGATAAAAAAATGTGAATATCTAGTGAATTTTGTCTTTCAAACAAGTTCCCTGTGAAGTACCTACTAAACATGAATGTCCTGAATAAATGAGTCCTATGCCCCTACAGTGCCCCCTGCTGTCACAGTTCAATACTGGCACATTTAGAAGCATTATAGACAGAATTATAGACAAGACATAAAAAAAAAGAAATTGGCCAAAAATATCAGCGGTGCATATCGGTATGAAACCTTTACTATAATAATAAATATTTAACCATCAGCCAGGCCAACCCCCTTCATATCGGTATCGGACCCCAAAAATCCATATTGGTCAGGCCCTAATATCCACTGACATTATCTGGAATTTGGCATGTTAGAAAGAAACACAAGACTTAAAAGTTCTCGCACAGTGATGGAATATGTGTTTAATTTTAAGGCAGAGTTTTTGTTCACGGCAAATTTACATGTAAACATATCCATCAAAGTGCACTGAAAGTTGTGTCATACATAAATTGCAAAATTAGAGAACCTTATATGTGCATTTTTTTGTGTCTTTGTTAAATTAAGATTATGGATAATACCGTTGCCAGTGATACAAAACATGCTCCTAATGACGACCTACAGAAAATGCTATTTTTGCAGTGGGTAATCAAAATATGGAGAGAACCTATAACCTATTTAAATCTCATATTTGGCTGCCTTTAGTCATCATCTCATGGAGACAAGCTAGAGACATCCTGATCCCAGTAAAGTTAGAGTCAGGTCTGCGGGTGAGCCACACAGCAAATGGACATGTTTGTTTGTTCATGTTTTTGATATTTTTCGACAGCAAAAAATATGTGTGATAAAATAAATTTGAATAGTTGGGTGAAATTTTACGCTGTGTGGCTTTAAATAGGCATTGTCATTTTATTGCAATGACATCATGTTGCCCTGATAACAACAGAGTTACCACATGCTAAATTACTGCCTTTATGAGTTTGTGTGACCCAAACTCCTAAAGGCAGACTTAAATGAGCCTCGTGGTGCAGATGGGGGAGTCCGCACTGTAAATCAGTGGGGCCCTCCACCGCTTCTATTACTGACAGGAGCAGCTTTATTGTGCCTTTTAATCCAAACTGTGCTGAAGTTTCAATGACAGAGGCAGAGATCACACAGCTTCCCCACCCGATCTGTCTTTCATTTCAGCCACTCCCTCCCAGCATACATTAAATGAATGGCTTTCACCCTCAACCCCTGCCATAATATTACATATTGGCCTAAATAGGTAGTGTATTTACCACACTGATGAGCTGGGCCAGTGACACTAGCAGCTTGACTGTGACTCTCTCTGTCCTGTTAACAGCTGGTCTGATGAGTGGGTTGTAGCGATCCTTTCCCAACAACCAGTTCATAAGGCGCTCCTCAGAATCAGCTCCACTGCTACCTGCAAGTGCAAATTTTGAGTTCCAACATAAATGACAGTAATAACCCAGTCAAACATGGTTAAATTTCACTGAGGACATTTTACTGATAGACACACGTACACACTTACTCCTCTACAGATGAGAAGTCAAGGCATCGAGAGGTCCACTGATTAGACAGAAAACAGGCTGTTCACCTATACTAATGGGCGACATTCATGTGGCGAAAACATACACTAAAAATTAACCTTGACATTATGTTGAGTGAGAGGGAGGTCAGCCGTGTTAATTCAAACTGGAGACAGCCATGAGTTGAAAAGGTCACTGTGTGCAGCGCCAAATTCATTACTTTGTTGTGCACTGGTAGAAAGACCACTTGATTATGTCGACCTATGTTGTTGAAAGTGGTTATACAGATTTGTCACTTTATAAAATTGGCCTGCACTCTGGGTAAACGCTTGTGCTGATGTCAATTCAATTATTATTTTGCACTAATATACAAGTTACTACTGTTGACAACACACAGCACAGCAAACACAAAGAGGAGTTCAAATACACTAGGAAATTTCCAAAGTTTTCCTTGATATTGTGGACTTGAATTGTTGAACTTATAAAAGCCCACTAATACCCTATTCATGTACAACTGAATAAATAAAAATAACTTACAGCAAATTAAGGAGAAAAGTAGACGAGGGTAGAGATGGTCCC
Source organism: Neogobius melanostomus (assembly GCA_007210695.1). NCBI lineage: Eukaryota > Metazoa > Chordata > Actinopteri > Gobiiformes > Gobiidae > Neogobius > Neogobius melanostomus. Next base: position 4,996,485 of record VHKM01000131.1, read on the forward strand.
AGTCATTTTTCCCGTACAGTCAGGCCAAGAGAAGTTGTGCGAGTGTCGCCACCAGAGTTGTCCGCGTTCCGCTCAGACATGCCGGGCTGTCTCTGCTCCTCGTTGTGAGTGCAATGGTCTCCCCCTCTTCGCGCTGCACTGGTTCTACCCGCCCGGACCGCGTCTCCTCCAATGTGCAACGTGCTGTCCCGCCGCCGAATGAACTCTCTAGCGTGCTGAGCTCCCTGAAAGTGTCCCCGTCTGGGCGCGCCGCTCAATATGCCCTGTGCTCATCGCCCTGCCTGCTGCCTTGCGTGTTAAACCATCAGGTAGAGGACAACACAATGCTTTATGTTGAAGAGCGCCACACGAGAAGCCACGGTACCACGTTCAGTCTCTAACTCCAATAGACTTCTTATCTAACTGTATTCATACACCTGGCTTGATTTTTATTTCAGTCATTTTATTTTCTTAACTGGTCAAGTCCACAGCAGACGAACATGTACACTGGTGGCAATTTGTCCTATTTCAATGCACTATCAACGTGTTGACATGGCTTATGATTGCTGTGAAATACTTGCTGACTTCAATACAGGTTGGCGGGTGTTCTTAGGGTGACAGAAAATGAATTCTTCATCTGAGTGAGATTTACAGAGGTTAGATTCAGTTAAGACCACGAGCAAGCAATCTGAGCTGGAAGATTTACGAATGGCCATGCTGCTTAAGGCCCTCAATTAAAATGGCCAGTAGAGGAAGTGTACAGGCATGCAGAGTAGTCCCCTCCGTTATAAATAAATTTAAAATCCAAAGACTTTTATTCTGAGAGAGGATCAATAAGGTCTTATTAGGTCCTGAACCTCCCTTATTTTAAGGGCTTAGACAATAGACAACATGCTTTATCCATGTGTTTACAGGACATGGTTTATGATGTACTTGTAAATTGGCTGTTTTTCCATTTCCTATTTTAATCATATTCTATAAAAACAGCAGTGCTATTTATTCAAGTACAATTTTATGTAACAGCCAGAACTCTTGCCATGCTCTCAAAGGAGTTGCACTGCTTTCTTCTTGAATAGCATACTTGATATGCTCACATACGGTAGGATTAGACTAAGATTATGATTATTAGATTGTTCTATTTGAGTTTGGAAATGCAATTTTATAAAAGACAGGATAAGGATTAGAAAAAAAGACGAATTATAGAATTATACAAACTGTTCTTTCTTTGTTTTAGTTTCAATCATTGAATGAAGAAAGTAAAAGTGTTGTTACTTTGCACCACAAAGTAACGTTTCAGGCTTGTTAGCCCTTCATCAGACATGAATGTACCATTATTGATCAGGTCATCACAAGACAAAAGGTCACTTTGAAAAAAAAGATCCCACTGCACACAAGTATTTAGATATAAAATGTATGTACAGAATTTATACACAGAGGATGTGTACAAAATCAAAAATGCCAACGAGGAATAGAACTACTTTATTGAACCACAACAGAGCATGATCAACACAACACAAGCACTGGAGTAAAAGTAGCGTTAGTGGTGCCAAGTAATTAAACAGTTTTGGGAGCTCTCAAGCTGTGCAGAGTTACTATCTTTTTTGTATTGTTAACAGTAGCCTTTTTGACTTAAACATGTACCTCATATCTGAGGATGTATATGTATGGATAGTTTATTTATTCTGATAGACTTTTAATTATTTTACCAGGAAAGTCAAACTAAGATTGAGAATCTTATTTCAGGGGAGTCCTGGCCCCAAAAAATAATGTATTGTACATGTTTATAGTAGGCTGAACCAGAGCACTCGGCAAATGACACTGTAACAAACTGCTTATACTCAGCTGACAGAGTACAGCATTCAAAAAGGTCAGATTTTGTGGTGAATATTATCACCAAAAATGATTACAGTATGGTTTTATCCTTTTGGAACAGTCTCCAAAAAAAAAAGTGAGATTAGCTCCATTATAGCCCTGCTTTACCACGGCCAGCCCGCTGATTGGACAGAATCAGTCTTATATACACGGAACTATAATAATATAATAATAATATAAATTCTAAATATATATATATATATATAATATAATTCTATAATAATATAAACAGTATGTGCAAATACTATAAGGACTAAGGACTGTGAAATACAAAGGACTGTGAAATACGTAAGGACTGTGAATACAAAATCAAATGAACCAGAAGGAAACCTTATCTGTGATTCACCTAAACAGTCGGAGTCTGTATGCAAATTTCGAGAACATAACAGAGTACTTAGACCAATTCAGCACCCCCTTTGATGTTATAGAAATTTCAGAAACATGGCTAAATGATAACAAACCGGATAACTTCATCATAGAAGGAAATGAAATGTTTAAAGTAAACAGAAATCACAAAATAGGGGGTGGGGTTGCTCTATATGTTAATAACGGCATGCAGAAAAAAGTTGTTGAAAATATGACTATAACTATAGATGGTCTTATGGAATGTCTTACTGTGGAACTGTGTTTTGAGAAAAGGAAAAACATATTAATAAGTTGCATCTATAGAACACCTGGTTCCAAAATTGACACTTTTACAGATTATATGGAGGGATTATTTTCAAATTTGGGACAAAAGGAAGTGTTTCTTTGTGGAGATTTTAACATTGATTTACTTAAAATAAAAACTCACAGGCCCTCCGAAAATTTCTTAAATACTCTATACAGTCTATCTTTGTATCCTAAAATAACCAGGCCAACACGAATAACTCCACACAGTTGCTCACTAATTGATAATATATTTACAAATGTTCTCAGCAAAGACCTTCCAAGTGGGATTCTAGTAACGGATGTAAGTGATCACCTACCTGTTTTTGTTTTGTATAACCTAAAAAATAGGAAAACTAAAGATGAAAAAACTCATGTCACTAAATTTATCAGATTGTTAAATGATAACGCTCTAGACGCCTTTAAAGTCAGCTTAGCAGAAAAAAACTGGAAATCTCTCTTGGAAGAAACCAATGTAGATGCAGCTTATAATATCTTCTTAAGAACTTTCACGACCCTCTATGACCTGCATTGCCCAAAACTACAAAGCAATTGTAAAAAGAAAAAGATAATGAGTCCCTGGATGACTACGGGTTTAGCAAATGCATGTAAGAAAAATAATTCACTATACAAAGTCTTTTTAACAAAAAGAACAAGTGAATCTGAAATTAAGTACAAAAGATACAAAAACAAACTTACTAACATAATAAGAAACTGCAAAAAAATTATTATAGTGCACTACTCGAAAAAAATAAGACAACCACTAAAGCTCTCTGGTGTACTATAAATGATGTACTTCGAAGGACCTCAAAAGGAAATGTACTACCACAGAGCTGTATGTCAAATGGTCAGAAAATTGAAAATTTAAATGAAATGAATTGTGAGCGAGTTCAATAAGTACTTCATAAGCATAGGACCTCAATTATCTTCCTCAATAACTCCACCATGCACAAATTATAATTATGACCGTGTCCAGGAAAACCCAAATACAATGTTTCTTACGCCAACAACACGACAAGAAATAACTGATATAGTTAGAAATTCCATAAACAAGAAATCCTTGGACTGTGATGAGGTAGATATGAATATTGTTAAACAGGTCATCGCATTGTCACACCGCTATCCCATATTTTTAACTTGTCTTTCAAAACTGGTAAATTTTCAGATTGAATGAAAATGGCTAAAGTTATTCCTATCTATAAAAATGGTGACAAAACTCAATTCTCTAATTACAGACCTATCTCAATACTACCTCAATTCTCAAAAATATTAGAAAAGCTCTATACAACTCGACTAGATGCATTTATAGATAAATACAATATTTTAAATGACAGACCTTTCGCGTTAATGGAACTCATAGAGGAAATCACAAATAGTATTGACAAGAACAAGTATTCAATAGGTATTTTCATCGATCTTAAAAAGGCTTTCGACACTATGGATCACAATATACTCCTGAACAAACTACAAAAATATGGGATAAGAGGTATCGCTTTTAATTGAATCCTACTTAACAAACCGTAAACAGTATGTTCAAATGGGGCAGTGCAGATCCATGTGTGATACCCTAGTGTGTGGTGTCCCCAGGGATCGGTGCTGGGACCTAAACTATTTTTATTATATATCAATGATTTGTACTTGGTTTCCAAGAAGCTTAAACTGGTCCTTTTTGCAGATGATACAACAATCATACTCTCAGGTGCAGACTTACAGCAAATGGTGATCGAGATTACAGAAGAAATGGATAAATGGAAAGATTGGTTCTGCGTACACAAATTGTCTCTAAACATTACGAAAACCAAAGGAATAAATCTAAATGAATAAATCTAAATATATCATTGACAACAAAGCTCTATATACTATATACTGTTCACTTATCCTTCCCCATTTAACATATTGTGTAGAGATCTGGGGCAATGCGTATAAAAGTAATGTCCCATTGTTTAAAGTTCAGAAAAAGGCAATAAGCATAATCCATTTAGCTGGATACCGTGAACATACAAATCCAGTATTCTTTAAATCAAAAACAATGAAATTTGAGGACCTTACTGAATTTAAGATGGCTCAAATCATGTGCAAAGCCTCACAAAAGTCGCTTGCTGAAAGTATACAAAATATGTTCTGCAAACGAGAAGTCAAATACAACTTGAGAGATAAAATTAGTTTTGATAAACAGTATTCCAGAACAACTTTAAAAAGCATGTGTCCCACGAGACGTGGTGTAGAGGTATGGAGGAATATAGATGAGGGCATCAAAGTTTGTAAAAACCTGCCACATTTTAAAAAGGTTTACAAAGAATCTATATTCTTTAAATACGAACAAATTTTGTGAGTGTTGTAGTATATTCTTTTGCTGTTGTTTCTTTATTTTGCAGTTGCTGTTTTTTATTATTGTTCCTTATTATTTGTGGTTACCTTGCCTTATGTTCCCTTGTTTATGATTTGTTTATGATTTGTTATCTTGTATTACGTTCCTTGCTTTGATTGTTAATGTAAATGTTATTGTTTTTAATTTTGGGGTGGGCGCTTATAAGCTATTTGCTTCGGCCCACTCCTTTTTTAGCAGACTGCTCAAATAAACAAATTAATAAATACAACTTAAAAAAAAACAAAAAACTGCGCTTTACCACTAATGTTCACTGGATATGAATGCATAGCCAATTTGACTACCCAATCTAGATTTATATTGGCTTTTGAAATCGGTGGATTCCCATTTGGGATTCCCAATCTAGATTGACATCATGATGCAGTGGGGCACTTTTCCTGCAGCAGAGATTGTAATAGTCTAGACATTTACCCATATTTACTTAATTGTAAAATATTCTTTCAAATATTTTCTGTGGTGGCTACTTTTGATTATATGTTTTTTTTTTCTCCTATGAAAATGAAACCACCAGGATGTTATCCCTGTTGTAAAATTATGATTTACTTTAAAGAAGTCTGGTGTTTACTAGGAAGTGCAAACATACAGTTCAGGATGATTGGGGTGAAATTTGGATTGGACAGAACCACAGTGATCAGAGGAGTGACCTCCTGGTGTGTGCATGTGTGTGATGGGTTTTGGTATGCCAGGAAAGCGTGATGGAAGAGAAATTGCTAATCAAAGAATTGCTGCTGTTGCAGTGCCATGTTGCACCACTGCAATCCCACCCTGTGAGGGATATATATCAAGAAGGCAGTTCATTACCCGAAGTGCTTGGCTCCTTTGCCACAGAGTTTCAGCCTCATGTGAAGATATTGATTCATCAGCAGCCATTGGCCATCATACTTGTTCATATTTGAGGTGGACCTTATCAGACAGGACTTTGCTCTTCATTTCCTTTGTGATTATAACCATGAGGATTCACAGTACTAGTAGTAATAGTTTACATTATATTAAAAACTTGTTTTTTGTATCCTTAAAAGTTCAGCTAACACCACTAGCACAATCCCGCTATGCTATGATGTACAGAGATAAGACTCTCAAGCCAGGATTTAGTTTCAAATAGCGAAAGTGAGAACAGCAAATGCAAAGTGAAGCCTTATGGCAAACACCTGCAGATAGAGCAGGACCTGATGTGACATCCTCAATACTCTCTGCAGTGTCATTTTTATAGCACAAGAGTGTGCATTAAACCACACCTGTCTCCCTCACAGCTCTGCAAATCTTATAGATCGATTGGTCTGATCTCAAGAAGCCTGATTTAGTGTTGGTCGTCCAACTTCCCTGGTATTTTGGAACTGAGTGCTTTCAGCATTGATGTTTGTTGGAATAGTACCCTTTAGCAGAAAATGGGTTTTTAATTGTTGCAATAGAAACAAAATATATGTACATGCATAAGTGCTATGTCCAAGGCTCTTATCATAAAGTGCTTCAAACTGCCCAAAGTCATGTGATCCCATTTGTCTTTGTAATGCCTTTTGGTTTGACGTGCAGTTTCGCAATCACAGCTGACTGGAATCAATTCTCTGCCCGCGATGAGATCTTAATGTGCTTAGAAAGGTGTGTCTAAGAGCTTTGAGACAATAGTCTAATTGAAGCAAAGCCATGTGAAGTGTATCTGCTTATCTGTAAATGTCTTCCTGTTGGGTAAGCTTAACACAGAGATCCAAATTTGTTTCAAAGATTTGTGTAGCTTATGTTTATTTATCATTTTTAATGTAACTAAACATTATACATGTAGTATAGTTCATGTAAGAACACATAGAAACAATATTTTAATGTCTGTGGACAATTTGATCTTATAGAACAGGACAGTGACAGACTCACTGCTTAACTTTTTTCCTGAGCTTTCCACAATGCCAAAGAGTCTGTTGTTTTGTTGGACATCTTTATTGAGCAGGAACAAGGCAACTTTGCTGTTTTTAGACAGGAAGTTAAATATCCCTCCTGGGGCTTATATTGGTTCAAAGTAGTAAATGTCAATCAAAGACTGCACACTGGATGTTGAAAACGACGTGGCTTGATCAATGGTGTCAAATCATTATGTCTAGTTCATCATCTGGACCATGTGATGCTCAGTTTGGCACAAAAACATTTACTGAAACACAAGAACCATAACAAGCCTCTGATTGATGCCCCTGACCTGCAAATGACTGGGGATGTACATGAGATTTGAGAATTACTTACTGGACATCCTAGGTTAATCATGTCTGTATGTCTGTCTGGGAGAACATGATTCAATTGTGTGTCGGTTTTACGGTCAAATCAGTCCTCTAGGGACAGAGGATGGGGAATATGAAACCTTTCTGTCATCGACTGCACCTCTGAGAGCAGAGAGAGCCTCATCATGGCACATGTCTCATAATGGGGGTTGGCCCCACATGGTCCATGTCCCATCCTGGGGGGTTGGTTCCACACGACGAAGTGACTGATTGCGGTCTGTGTGCCTGTCTGGGCTGACAGTTAATGATGCAAGGAAAAGATAACAGCATAGCTGCTGGTAGTTACCCCAAAATAAGTTTCTGATTGGAGAAAAAGTAAGGTACAGCAAATGCAACCATGTATAGGTTTATCCATTACGGAGCGTTATACACATTAAAACAAGAAAAGCTCAGCACAAAGTGTCATTTGTGGATGGAATTTGTGATATACTATAAGTCCTTATTCCTCAGTTGAAAAAGTCACAGCTACTTCATAAAACCCAACAGTACTACAAAAACTATTACTGTACGTATATACAGTATTGATTTAATAACAAAATACTGTGATAAGTTGGGGTGGTTTTTATTTTAGTTAATGCTCTTAATGATTCAATAAATGTCAGATGGCATTTGGTTTATAACGTTTTGGACACATCACTCCATACTCTCATGTTACTTAATTACTGTATCACAATAAGGATTGTATAATTGACCTCAAAGCATTGGGATATGGATTGTATCATGACAAAAGCATATCGTCCCAACCCAAGTAATCAATCTCTCAATATCTTATGGTATCTACAGAAATTAGCTCACTACAGCGATGTTCAAAGAATCCTTTTCACCTTTAATGGACTGAAGTTAGCATTGACTTTAATAAGTAAAACTTTTTTTTTAAACTAAATTTCTTTGCACACCGACCCACTATATAAAACATTATATGGTTAATAGGTAAAAGCCAACACTAAACCAGTACAAACACAGAATCGGAACTAAGATTGATCTTATCCAAGGCAAGGGTTACAGGCCGAGGACTCCTTGACTACAGCCTGTTCTGTCGTGGTTAAGTTGAAAATGCATCTTGCCAGGTTCATGCCCCATCTGTGTTGCTGTTATCCTGGTGAGCACTAGAGGGTACCACATGTAGAGGTAAATTGGAAGTGTCAATGTGAACCCTAATCCAGATGGCATGTTACTCCCTTTGAGATATTCCCCCCTTAAAGTCTGTGGGCTGATACTCTGGTGGAAAAAAGTTATCTTTTTTTTTTGCACGCACAGAAGGGAGATATAACCTGAGGGGGTGTGATAACTTTAAGGTTCAAGCAGTGTCTTCCACTAGGAAAAGTATGTGTGTGTCTGTATGTGGAGTTAAACTCTGGAACAAATTGGGGGCAGAATTTAAACAATGTCCTAATATTCATCATTTCAAATCAAGATATAAAAAAATGGTATGGTCAAAGTACCAGAAGGAGGAAATGGGTACTTGATTTACTAATGGGTGTCACAAAGTGCTGTATACTTTAAAGGTCAGATCTAACTAATAATGAAGTATATTGTGGTTGTTACTAATATACTATTGCAGTTGTTATTGCCATTGTTATTGTTGTTGCTGTTGTGTTGTTATCATCACTATTTTAACTTTAAACTTTAAATGTAACAGTCTAGGATTATTACCTAATAATCTATAGATTATTCTTAGAATCAAACTTAATCGATTCAGACAGCAGTACGGCTATTGATGCTGATGGTAATATAAAGGAATTAAATTCTTAGAAGTAAATCATGCACATATCTATGTACTCCGCATTCAACATAACCCGTAGTACAGGGCAGACAGGTGGGGGTCGGCAGCTCGAGGAAACCCTCTTCTGGCAGCAGACTCCTAAACATTTGTCTCTTTTAATGCATAGTATAGGACACTTAACAAAGGATGGTCCGGTTACTCGGGGGCTGCTCCCCTCTGGCAGCAGGTCCAGTCACAGAGAAAAAACAAACAAACAAAAAAAACAAAAAAAAAACAAATCCCTTGTAACACACATCATTAAGATCATTCTTGTTATTATGAGCATCAATCGGTCTGCGATTAATGTACCTTCATGAATAAATGTGGAGTATGTTATGTATCAAACATTTTGATACAGAGTAATGTTATATGGGTTGTAATGGTGATGATGAATAACGATAATGCCAACACGGTAATGAATTCGGTATGGGAAACAGAAATAATACAATGGTTGTAGCGTGTGACATACTGTGAGTGTTGACCTGGTATAATGCAGTATGGCATCTGTTGAAATGTAACCAACTCGGTTGATAGTTGTCTTGTAAGATGGTAAGAAATATGCAGTGTTGTTAGTTATTGTTATTTAAGTTTATGAACAGGGGTGGGAGTCAATAAGCTTGTCTTCTTCCCACTCCTTTTCGAGTTAGAATGTATATTATTATTTTTCTTTTTTGTTTTTCTTTTATTGTGTATATATATTTTTCTGTTTTTTCTTGGATTTTGTGCCTTAGCTCGAAATAAAAACTCAAACAAACAATCTGCCACATACAGGTCTTTGCAACAGCTGCCATATGTTCAGGGCTTGTTACCTTGTGCTTCCTCGTCTTCAAGCAAGTCACAGAGGAATACAAAGCAAATATTTATAAACATCAACATTGTCACCTGCCTATTGGTCAGTGTGTTGATGGTTAGTCATGGTGACTACCTTTCTAGATGCAGCCCCACACATCATACTGTATGTTCGAGAGAGCTCCAACATCGTATTCAGTATACTGGTGAAACTCAGAAAATTAGAATATCGTGGAAAAAGTTCATTTATTTCTGTAATACAAATTAAAATGTGAAACTACTAAATGATATAGACTCATGACATGCAAAGTGACATATGTTAAGCCTTTGTTTGTTATAATTTCAATGATTATGGCTTACAGTCCTTTTTCAAAATATTCAAATTTTATTAGATGTTTTATTTGGGGGTTTTACAAGCTGTGAGCCAAAGTTAGCAAAATTATAACAAATAAAGGCTTGATATACAGTATCTGACTTTGCATGATGTTTATGGTCCACAGCTTGTAAAATACACAAATATAGATTGTCAGGAAAAGGCCATTCAAAAGTGTGGGGGACCTTCACAAGGAGTGGACTGAGGCTGGAGTCAGTGCATTAAGAGCCACCACACACAGACGGATCCTGGACATGAGCTTCAAATGTCATATTCCTCTGGTTGAAGCATCCTGGTCTTCCATAACACCTCAGCAGTGCCACAGGCTGAGAGCATCCATGCCACGCAACCACATTAAGGCAGTACTAAGTACATATGCATGATTATAGTTTTCAGAGGGCCGACATTTATCTGTTTAAAATCACTTTTTTATTGATTTCATGTAATATGCTAATCTTCTGAGATTTTGAATTTGGGGTTTTTACAAGCTGTAAGCCAAAATCATCAAAATTAAAACAAACAAAGGCTTGACATATGTCACTTTGCATGTCATGAGTCTATATATTATAGTTTCACATTTTAAGTTCAATTACAGAAATAAATGAACTTTTTCACAATTTCCGAGTTTCACCAGCTTCACAGTTAGACACCACCACAGAACATAATCTTTTGCTTGTACACCATGCTGCAGACCATGATGCTTTTGACCCAAGGCCACAGTGTTCAAGACACATTGAACCAGTCTTCTAACCATCAATATCTGGCCATTATCAGACTTGCTCAATTGCTCAATTCACATTCCAAGTGGTGAATACCTAAATCACAAAGATATATTTTTTTCATTGTAGATTGAGAAAAAAAAGTTTGGCTCCTTAGAGTATGTTATATAAAGATTGTGGTGATGGTTTGCTGTCTCACTGCTTCATAGGTGGTCAGTAACAAAGTAAATTTACTTAAGTACTGTACTTAAGGAGAGTTTTTGATGACCATTCAGTAGTTTAACTTACTTACTTACTATTACTTTGACTCGACTACACTTGAACGCAATATAATATTTTTACTCTCTATTAAAGCTCCGAAGTAAGAAGTAAATTTGACCATGTGTTTTGTTAATTTCAAAAGCGTAATAATCCACCGCTGTACTGTCACTGATTCACAACAAGGAAGAAAGTGTGGCCATAAGAAATAATTTGACTAAGCGACTTTCACTTGTATTGGAGTAATGTTTGACCAATAGCTTCTATACTGTGGAAGGGTATGTGACGGCTAGAAACGAGTTGGGTCCAGGTTAAATTCAACTTTCTCCCTGTTGCTTTTTGAGAATGAGAAAATAAGACACATCCGCTAAAATCTTTATCCTTCTAGTATAATGATTATTCAATACAGTGGGCACTGGGCATAATACAGTAGTGTGTGTTACAGTTACAGTAACGCTATTTAAAAAGAAACAAATGAAACTAGCACCAAGTCCCATTGTCTAAAGCTATGATAAGATTTATTTGGATATTATTATCCTCTTAATTAATTCCTAAAAACTATGCCTAATAGCTCAAACTTAAGATGGCCTCCTATTCCTGTTAACCACGCTGTTAGTCTGTCAGGATCTTTTGCTGACCCTGTGTACTGCACCAGTATTTGGAACACATAGATTGGCAGTGTTGCACTCATTTGCAAAGACCTTTACGCTGCTGCTTTTTTGCCTCTCACCAGAGCAGCAGTGCCCCACAAAGTAAATAGAGTTTGGCTCCAATGTGATTAGGCTGGAGTTGACTTGGTTAGAGTGCATGAAGAACAGCAGATCCCACAGTACAGAGATGTTCCACAGATAACCTTTATGGAATTAGATTGGCACAAAAAACGTCCATTACATGCCACTCCCAAAAGTATAAAAAGCAATATCAATAGAAAAGAAAGATCATAAATTACACGCACTTGTATGCATGTTGTTTACTATACAATCACTACAATGATACAGTATTATTATATTATTACATATACCGTAAATAAAGAAGAAGAAAAAAAATAATATACCAGGTGTTTTTAAAAACAAACATTTTAACACCTCTCTGTATGGAGTGCCAGGTGTCCGGCTTTTGAGTGGTTTTGGATAAATGGGAATGATTCTCCACTTGAAATCAAACCACGGGTGCAGCATTTAATATAATGAGTGTCCCAAGACCAAAGTCTTCAGTCTTCACCATATTATGTTTGCAGTTTGGACTGTGGAGATACTGTGACACTTAAAGGTGACATTTCCTCTTTACTGTCGGTTCCGTCTTTGGATAAACCATTTAGTCCGGCTTAGACTGTTAAATTGACCGTGCATTTTTTAATTTTGTATGGGTTGAAAGGATATCCATGAACTTTTGTCATAGACTAAGATTCAACTAAGATAATAAAAAAGATTTCAATCTAATTGAATGACCAAACTCATTTTTGTTTAGTATTTTACTAACTTTTTCCTAGGCAAGGCAAGTTTATTTGTAGAGCACAACTCATACACAAGGCAATTCAAAGTGCTTCACAGTTGCATAAAATTACAAGAAAACAGATCAAATCAATCAATAAAACATCAACATAAAGTTAATCAATTCCAGTAAAAGGCAAGAGTGCAGATAAAATACTTTCAGTTTTCATATGCACAGGTAAAAAGAGCTGTTTTCAGCCTGGATTTGAACATTGTCAGAGTTGAGGCCTGTCTCACATCCTCATGAAGACTGTTTCAGATTTTAGCTGCATGAAACTGAAACGCAGCCTCACCGTGTTTATTATTGACTCTGGGAACCACCAGGAGACCCCTCCCTGAAGTTCTCAGGACCCGAGATGGTTCATACGGCTCTAACATGTCAGAGATGTACCATGAAAAGACTTGTACACAAGCAGAGCTGTTTTAAATTCTATTCTCTGAGTGACAGGAAGCCAGTGCAGAGACCGGAGCACTGGACTAATGTGGTCGTATTTCCTGGTTCTTGTCAGGACTCGAGCAGCAGCGTTCTGGATATACTGCAGCTCTAACAGCTCGTTTAGAAAGGCCAGTGAGCAGCAGTAGTAGTAGTCTAACCTGCTGGAGACAAATGCATGGATAAGTCTCTCTAAGTCTAGTCCTACTGTTGCAGCATTATGCAATGATTAATAGGCAACAGTTAATTGTGGTAATTGTGAATAAATCAAACATTTTTGTGGTAGCTTTTTGGATGCATTTATCACTCTTCAAAAAGCACAAAAATAACTTGATACCGCTTTAATTAATATTAGTATGGACTTAGAAATTTCTTCATTCATTACTATCTGTAAACCAAGTTGGTCTTTTTTTTGACCAAACTTTTCATTGTAGCCATAAGAATCCATATTAAATTAGTTTGAGGTCACCATTTAGGCATTTTACTAACTAAGTAATCAAATTGCCATTCATCCTATTTCATAAAATGGCACGTGCCTCACTCGCATTAAGTTCATATTTTCAATAAATTTCTCAGATTGAAACTTCTCCAGTTTGGAAGTTGCATACTGTTATTGGTTTATTGTTGTTCTCCCAAACTCTTTATAATATGTTGTCTCAAAAGTACACCAAATGCGCTGTTTGGGGCAGAATATTGGGTAGAGGGGGATTGAATATGGCCCCCTCTCTGCCTGTGAATGGTGCTGTCTCCTCTGACAAAGTGCGTGGTCGTATGTGGTGAATCAGCAGTAGAGGCGGTTGACAAATAGCTAGAGCTCTCCAAAGCTAAATGGTTCTCTTCAAGGACTTGGTTACCACTTCAAATCATCTGTAATACAACCTACTAACAAAAATGTTATTAATTTCATGAATTGTATATGAAATATTTTAATAGTGAATATTAAATATAAATTAATAATAGTGATAAAAATCCTTGGGGTACAAATGACAGTGGGTGTGAGCGACGGTTTGCACTGTTATTCATACTGAAATAATAAAGGCTATAAATGCTAAAGGATGATTTGCTCACGCTGTTGAAGATGGAATAAGAAGTCAGTGGTGGATTTTAATTAACTTTTTGTCTGGTGCAGATAGAGGGCAGAGAGGCAAGGTAAATCAAGCTGGACAACAGCAATCTGCCTCTTTATTAGGGAGTACAAAAGCATACTATGACAAACTACACGTCACTTGGTTAGTCATAAATCAGACAACAGCAACGCTTGGTAACTGAAAAACGTGCATTTGCCTGACGAAGGCAAGTAAGTGTGCGAGAGTGGGAAAGTTTTAGTCATGATTCTCCTAATTTAGTTCCATTTTTTTTTGTCTTAACTTAAAAAAACTAATTACTTATGTATTTTTGTTTAAATTGAATGAAATGTACTGCATTGAACTGGTTTTCAAAAATAATATATCATAATTGCAACAACAGTATTTTTTTCTTATACTGTATGATAGTCTACTGTCCTTGCATGAATGCCTTTTATGGCATGATTGCTTATTACAAAGTTGTAATGTCCATCTATCTCAAAGATAACAAAAAACATTTCTGGTTCTAAAAGCCAAGCAGCACACACTCTCCAGTCAATGCAAAGTAATTATATGGTGACAAGAATAAATGGCATTGATTTGGGACGCTAGTGAACAGTCAGCACAGGTAAAGCTGGTCAGCAGCTTCACCATTAACCTGACAGCTAGCAAATGAAGCGAAATGACCAAGTAAAGTTCGAAAAAGCACACTGTTCTTGATTATTGAAGCAATAGAAGGCCAAATGTGCCAACCATACTGAGAAGAATGTCCGGCCCGAATATGACTCGGACTCCTCAAAATTCTACTTTCCCTAACCTAAGTGCACCTATGATACCGATAAGAAATGTCCAGTACACCTCACATTACAACTCACATGTGCTTAATCATGAATCAGTACACACATACAATTCCCCAATTTAGACGGAAAAGAAAAGACTCTTACCTCAAATAATACTTTTTATGTTTTTTTTTATTTTGACAGATCTTGCAGACAGAAAGGAAAACCTTGGATGTTTACCAACTTATAATCAAACATTGAGACGGATATTCATTGTTCGGGCAGAGTCAACCTGGTCTCTCTTCAGAGCGAGCAGCAGGCGCGTAGACCCCAGAACACTGAAATTTTATCTCACGCTTAATCGAGTGTTGCATAAACAAGGGGAGTCCGATCACTAATAGAGAGATAGGAAAGGCTCAAACAATTACAGCGTTCACAAAAGCATAAGCTCTGTGCCTGTAAGTAAAATGTTCGATGGAGTGCGACCTCATAAGGCTCCCCGGGGAGATCTGGGGGGCACTGAGCGAAATTCATTTTTTATACACTTCAGATACGTCACAAAATGTCACGTGATGTCTCGTCATTTTACGTGCCCCACATCTGGGCCTCCCTTTGAGACGTTGGCAGTTGCAATGTGGATCAGTCTTTAGGTCTTTGTGGTTTTCAAGTTCCTCTTTTCCTTGAGCTTTTCAGTTTTTGTTAGCACTTCCACAGTTTTATCCCTCATAGCACCTTCTCAGTCCATCTCCACATTTAGATTGTCGTTAAAACACTCAGTCTTTGTCCACAGTTGCAGTACACAAGATCACAGGTCAACTATTCTTAATTATAGCACATTGTTGCTGGGGAGATTTCGCATACATCCAGTTTTCTTAACACATACATACTGTATAAAGCAACAAGTCTATAATCAGTATACTATTAATTAAACAGAGGTCTTTATGACAGTAGAGAAGGTTGCAGCTGGAGGACATCTGGTGTAAAATTGATAGTACAATACTGTCAACGCTGAATATAAGGCTTTCTTTTTAGTTTCAGTGTAATAGTGTTTTCATATATTTTGAACTTGAGCGTTAGACTGAAACCGTGACCTTTTCCATGTACAAGCTATTATACGAGTTAAAAGCCTGACCCTTATTGCCAGTGGTTAAAGTGGGATTTGGGAGGTGGGGAACGGAAGTCTAACCTTTAACAAGCAGTAGGATATACGCTACATTTTATATTTTTATGTACTGACTTGTAGTCATTGGTTCTGAACAGTATAGTATGCATACTGCACAATACAAGGTATTTGATACTGTAATAATTTTATTTTATAGGCCTTGAATTATTTTTAGATATCCTTAAGCAGGTTTTAACAATCATAAATGATTAAGGGTCTATGTGATTTACTAAATGAACAAATTCTGCTTTTGCCAGATCCACTCTTTTTTTGTTTTTGTTTCTGTAAACTATTAAGCTCCTCTCTTGGCAGGCATGGGGCTCTGAAGTCCTATGTCTAAGAAGAACCCATTTCTTGACATATTTGTCAGGATCCACTTATTCAAAGGAGGCTCAACCAAAGAAATGAACACGAGTGCTGAAACATTACTTATTCAAAATTTTGGCTTGTTATGTTGTTCATTTAAGAAAGTCCTCTTTCACAATTAGCGGTGCTTACAGCAGGGCTCTTCCATTACTTTTTTCACTGGGGGAGATTTGTCGTTTGTCATTGGCCACTGGGCCAGTCTGGGGTCAGCCTCCCACCACCAAACATATTCATGTTTTTGGGATAAATAAATGAGAATTTCATTATCATTACTGCTTGAATAGAATAGAATTGGACCTAAACATAAAAGGTTTATTATATTCCAGCATTTTAAGGAGCTCTAAATGGTTGTTTGTTTGTATACTTTATTGTCCCCGTACCGTGCCGCCCATTGCTATTGAGACTAGTATGAATAGCCCTATTTCAAAATCACTTTGTCTAAAGAAGGGGATCCCTAACTTTTCAGGGAGTAATGTGGGAAAAACAGATTGTCCCTAAAGTATGGAGAAGAGCTGGAGGAATATTCATCCCAAAAGAAAAGAATGCAGTCACTATTGAACAATTCGCCAGATTAACCTTCTTAATATAGAAGGAAAAATATTCTTTAGTCTACTGGCTCAAAGACTAGCTAGATATCTGAAGAATCAAGTTGCTGTCTTTGTCAAGCACCGGCGTTGCTGAAGCACATTCTGTCGGCATGCACAACTTGCCTCTCCCAGGGACTTTATATTTGGCGTCATAACCAAGTACTAAGGCAGCTCGTAATCATCTTGGAGCAGAGAAGGACCAACACAAATGCTCTCCCACAAACAGCTAAAGGACATTTGCAGCTCGTGACATTCGTTGCTGCTGGTCAGAACCCACAGCGCTGTTTAACATCAGAGAACACAAAGGTCGCACGAGATTGGAAGTTGGAAGTGGACCTCGACAAAAAGCTTGTGTTCCCTCCAGAGATTGTGGTCACAACACTCCGACCAGACATGGTGCTGTGGTCAGTAGCCACACGGCGGACACTTGTGGTAGAGCTAACAATCCCTTGGGAAGAAGGAGTTGAGGAAGCTTACGAAAGAAAGAAAACAAAGTATTCAGAGTTAGCAGTGCAAGCGGCCTAAAATGGTTGGAAGATAAATGTGTTTCCTGTTGAAGTGGGCTGTAGGGGGTTTGTGGCAACATCCATGACCTACCTACTAAAAAAGATTGGGGTAAAAGGGTCATCACTCCGACGCAAGAAAGCTTATAAGTGCCTACCCCATATTCAAAATGAATTTACATTCCGGATACAGTAATAGAATGTTTTACAAGAAGAAAATCACAGGATGTTTACAAGAAAAATCTACACTTGCCCATTATGGCCACATATTTCGCCATTTTCCCACGAATGTTATCCATTTGTGGTCTCCAGCTAACCTTATGACTGAAGATCACACCCAGAAATGTATATTCCTTTACTTGTTCAATTCGAGCATTGTCAATATCGATTTGAATCTGAATGTCACTATAACGTTTACCAAATAGAATCATTTTTGTTTTTGATATGTTAAGTGAACGTTTATTTTATCATTAATCAGTATTCCACTTGTCATATTGTCAAGAACATTAGTGAAGATATTATCAATCAGTGTAGCACCGTGTGCAGTTATCCTTGTGGGACGTGTAATTAGGGGGTAAAGAGTGTACATAGTATCCACACATTTTTCAGTGGGTTTATGCGATTTTGCCTTTAATAAGTCAATATTGAAGTCCCCACAAATAAAGACATCTTTGTGGTTACCATAAGTGAATATCTTTTCAATATATTCGATAACCTTCTATATCTGCACCCGGTGCTCGGTAGATACAAGAGACTAATATATTTTTCCTGTTTCCTTTCTATTGTCACACATTCAAACGATCAATTGCCATTGTCATTTTATCAACCAATTTTACATTGAAATCTTTGTGCACCACCAGATTTATGTTTTCTGTTTAAGTTGAACATTTGATACTCCTCAAGCTCAAGATTCCCAATTTTGTTTTCCTTTATCCATGTTTCTGATAGCGCAATAATACCAGCATTCAAACTAAGTTTGTTCAGATAATCTTTTATATGTTCAAAATTAGCATACAATTAAATGAACTATTGGCATGTTTTCTGGTTTGCCTAATTGGAAAATGCATGTCAGGATCCACATCGCTTAGCTGGTTTATTTTATTGTCTTTGAATTGTCTTTGAATGAAAATATTTGAAGTTCAATCTCCTGAGTGAACTTATGTCCTCATTATCAGATGAGGAAGAATCAGAGAAGGTCGTGTCTTACCTTTGTCACTTGTACTCGTCTAGCTCATTTTCCTCCTTCACCCAAAGAACTTTCGCCTCCTCCGGGGTCCCATTAAGTTAAATGGGACCCCGGAGTCCCAATTGGAGGTCCAAGTTCCTTGAATCTTACTTTGTTTACGTAATAGAAGTGCTTGTTTGGCGATGTCGGCATTCTTTTAGTTAGATGTTCATTAATATATACATTCGTCTTCCTTGCTTGAGTAGGGAATTCATCTTTTTCCTGTTTATGAATCGCAGAAGTACTGCTGGTTTGAGTGATTTATTTTTATGTGGCAAGGGGTGACAAGCTTAAATGTCCTCGCTATTGAGAATTATCTTCTTTTTAACAGTCTATGGAATTATCCCATGACTATCCATAAATTTAATCACCTATTGCTCGACCGTGTCCTGTCCGTCACTCAGCTCTCCGCTTCCTCCTGCCGCAGCGGCTCTGGCGTAGGTACGTGGCCTTACCACCAGGCCTGATATGATCAGGTCGTTCTGGCGAGTGTATTGCTCCAGGTCCGCCAAGCAATTTTCCAAAGCAATAATTTGTGTGTCCTTTCCCTCATTACGTATCCTAAGATCTCTCACTTCCCTCGCCAAGTCCATTAAATTTTGTTGTTGCACTGAAATTTTCTGCACTTCTTCGGCCAATGCATTCAGTGACGTTTTAATCGTTTCCAAATCACCCTCCATTGAAGCGGCGTATCTCGTCTTCGTCGTCCCCGGCATTAATCCACAGTTAGGAGTAGCTCATGTGTGTAGCGTGAGCAGTAAAAGTACAGCATGAACAGTAAAAGTGAACATCTTGCATTAGCTAGGCTAATCCAGCTAGTGCTAGGTTTGCTCCCTGGCTCACCGCGGTGAGCGATGGGCGCCAGCAATGTCCGTAATTGTCTTTGCGCTGCAAACGATTCAAAGGTCCAAGTAATTATGTTTCTTCAGTTTGTTAAAGCAAGAAATTGATATAATCCAGAATCTCCGGCAGTGCTGCAACTGAGCCGGAACCGGACATGCCATCAAGTCCTTGTCTGCAGTAGCGGGAAAAAGTAGCAATTGGCTGTGGATTAAAAGGAAAGATACCTGGGCTGTTAGATGAAACAGGTGGGTTAGAAGCTGAGGGGAGTGTACCTGGGACGCTGAGTATCACTGTTGAGCCCTCTGGAGATGTTGTGGGCTCATCAACGAAACATCAAGGAAGGAGGGTACCCTGATGACCACAGTGAAGCCTCTACCCATCAAAACACCTAGTTCTAGGCCATGACCAAGAGTAGTGACTAAAATTAGGGATTGAAACATCAAGTCCTAGTTGCTTTACTCTGCAGGGCTGTGACGATTTCTGTAAAATAGAATTCACATTTATAATAATTTAAGGTAATATGTCTCGAATCATCTTGTGACCCCCACTTTGGGAGCCATTGGTCTACTACAGCATGAATCTGTCTGTAAAGCTTATTCAGTATAGACATTCAATATTTTATACTAACGTCTAAGTAATTTTATTCCCTATTACTTATCTTTAATTGCCATTCTTTTTAAATAGTTAAACTCCATGAATTGTGTTGAAAACTAAAGACCAAAGAGAATAACATGCACTGCCTCAGTTTTTATATTTTGACAACACTGCTCTCTAGTGGCGCTCAGAATAAGACAGGCAATGAAAATACAATCGGAAACAGGCTTCCAGATGTTGATAAATGGTTTTAGTAGACCTGGTATAGTCCACCATAGAGTGTTGACAAGGGTTTATATATCAGATGTATGGGCTTGATTTGGACTTGAGTCTGACCTGAGTCATTAATTTGACAACATGAGACTTGACTTGATAAAAATGGACCAAGGAGGAAAAAAATATTTAAATCTGATTGAGTTTGCTAGGTCTACAAAGACTTTAAATGATTTGAAATTCAAGGCATGGGACTTGGGCTTGACTTAAACTTACAAAACAAGGACTTGTGCTCACTTCTGACAGAAAGACAGGTATTAAGGTGCTGTAGTGAAAAGAATTAGATGAATGGATGGATGGAGACTAAAGTAGGAATAGGGTCATATCAATTGTATGAATTGTATCAAATAATGTGTTTTATTGTAACCTTGTTTAATTATGTGTAACCTAAAAGCCCCCTATGGACAGGTGTTGAAAATTAGCACATGTGCTATAACACTTTAAACAATGCATCTGGTTCGTCCAATGTTGTCCATATTAAATAAATAAATAAATGAAAAATGCTCTGTGAGGGTCTTTTTTGATTGCCTACTCTACATTCGTTCAAGGCCAAAATAGCAAGTTTGAAGGGCTATTTGGTCAGTTAAATGAATAAATAAATATAATTAAATAGTCTTGGCACACAGACTGGAGAAGACCACCAGAAAGTTAGCGGACGAGAGGAACCACCTCAGGTTCAACCTTAGATGTAGGCAAAACAGATTGATCCCCAGCTGCCTTAAGCAGAAGGCTCTGGAAGCAGGATATACAGCAGAGAAATTGCAACACAACTACGTTATGAAGGTTCTTAATTTAAGAATTAGACGACTCAATCAAGGAATCTACAAGCTAAATTCTGAAGCCTTAGCGATCCAACAGAGATTAAAATCCTGTGTGACCGAAGAAGTAGCGTAACCTTGTTCACTGACGAAGCCTTTTGGATGAGAGGCGAAACGTTTGGAGACCTCAACTACGAGTACAGAAGATGACTCAAGTACCTTCTTTGAAGATGGACAACTCCTGTACGACTGAGAACTTACAAAGACATAATTAAATACATTAATAAGCAGCAGTCGTAGTAGTAGTACTCCAGTCTTTTATTCCCAGCATCCAAGTCCTCTCCGTGGACCTTAGGATATTGGCAGAGTTCATTTCATAGACAGAGCCCTCCTGAGGATGTGCCCTGTCCCAAGGAGCATTGTTATTTGGAGTTCATGGATGTTGATGTTGCCTAGTATTTGTTCTATTATTCATTCCCTTCTTGATGGTTCCCACAATCACTGGAATAGTTGATGTTTTGCTCCCAACCTCGATTTCAAGAATTTTATATTTGCTGATCTTGATTAATTGATTGATTTTTTTATTTCGAGCTACACAACACAGGCACAAAAGCCAGAAAAAACCCAAAACAAAAACAAAAAAATCAACACTCTAGCTCGAAAAGGAGTGGGAAGAAGACAAGCTATTGACTCCCACCCCTGTTCATAAACTTAAATAATAATGTGGTTGCAACAATAACACTGTTTTAGTTCTTATTATCTTACAAAACGATTAACATTTAAGTTGGTTACATATTAGCCTAACAGATGCAGCAATGCATTATATTAAGTCAACATTCACAGTATGTTACACGTTATAACAAGTGTATAATTTTGTTTCCTATACCTATTTATTACCATGTTGGTACCATGTTGGTACCACTGTTATTCACCATCACCATTACAGCCCATATAACATCTTCTCTGAAGTTTTGAGAGAGGTGTTGAGGTCAAAAGGCACAGCCATATGGGGATGCAGGTTTTCTTCTTATCCTTCAGCACTATCTTTCGTTCTGAGTGGATTGTCATGTTCCACAGAACATGGTTTCCCATTTTGACCTCAGTTGCTGGAGTTATATTACTATTATTATTATTATTATTATTACTATTATTACTATTATTACTATTATTACTATTATTATTATTATTATTATTATTATTATTATTATTATTATTATACACCTCATTAGGTCTGTAATTATTATTACAGTAATTATTATTACAGACCTCGGAGTCTTCAAACGTTGAGTTGATAGACCCTAGACTGTTACGTCTTCATATTGAAAATGTACAACTTTTGGAATTAACTTTACACTTCATCACAAAACTTTTGGCACATTTTTGAGTCGCACTGAATGCTGGGATTCTGCGGGAATAGGGATTGCAGAACGCCATCTTTAAACCCCATATGAGGCCAGCCATAGTTAACACCGGGGTGAAAAACACCACAATCCATACAGCGCTTTAAGATTCATTTCACAACATTTGGATGTCTGCCTCAGCCTTAACACAGCGATGAAGGACAGTATCTAAGGGATATGAGAAGACCGTAAGAAGACATGTACAGGGACCGAAAATGTAGTTATTATAGGCAGACACAACAATAGGCGGAAAGACAACAACAACGGACTGGCTAGGTTAGTTAGCTAGCTGCTAACTTGCCTGCTAGGCTTTTGCTAAACCATCTTCTGCGTTGTTCATGCTACTTGAAAACTGATAAGCGTTTTCTTCCTGACAAGTGATCTCATCTAAGCTCCGTACGGTGTCCGTGAACATCCATCAGTAGGGCTTCGGGACCATTGAGGACTCCGAGCATCGTTTCGATACTTGAAGCAGGATTTTGTTGTTGTTGCCCTAGCTAAAGCTAAGTCCTGACTTTACCCCTCCCCAGCGGCTCAGCCGGAGATGCGTGGAAGATGTCGGTGTCGGGGCTGAAGGCCGAACTGAAGTTTTTGGAGTCCATTTTTGACCCAAATCACGAACGATTCAGAATCATAGACTGGAAACCTGACGAACTGAGTTGTCAGTTTAATGTGACCGGGGAGAAGCTATTGATAATACACTGTAACATTACGGTAAGTGAGCCCAAACACTGTCACTGTGACTTGTTTTGCTAAAGACTGGATTGTCATTAGTACGCTAAAGCTAGCTGGTTAGCTATCTAAATGTTTGTTACATAACTGTTTTAACACAGGGTTTGTGTATAAAGTTTAGGTTTCTTTTTGTCGCCTTTTACAAGTTACTCTGATTGGGTATGGGCACAGCTGTTCAGCGGTCAATGCGTAGGAAGCTGAGCTCCAAGCTAACGATGTTGTTAAAATACTAAAACTACGAATAAAATTGGTTTACGAGATGTGACAACCTCAAGTCAAGTTGAGTTACTTAATGTATTTTACGGTCTAAGTAGTTTTTGTTCTGTTTTTGTGGTTCTTAGGAGTCTTATCCGTCTACGTCGCCGATATGGTTTGTAGATTCGGACGACCCAAGCCTTGCACAAGTTTTAGAGCGATTGGAAGACGTGAGAAAAGGCAGTACCCTGGTAGGTCAATGCTGGTCACATCCAATAAGATTGCATTGTCAATAACATAATAATGAAATGTGCATCACCGAGTTTGTAAATTACGTGGCTTGATATAGAATCCATCTCAAACCAGTTCATGACAAGTAACGTGTACGTTTACCATCAATTGTGCACAAGCTGCTTTTTCATTGGATGTTGTTACTATAGAACACGTTTGCTTAGTTTAGGGCCATGTTTCCTCCTTGTCTCTCCCAGGGGCTGAACCTCCAAATGTTGGCCCAAAGTAAAGCACTTACCATTAACCGTGTTGTGCATCATTTAAGACCTATTTTTAGGCACCACCCCATGATCTTTTATGTATTGGATAGGGATGGATTTCTCAAAATCATCTTGGGGTCCAGATGTTACCTATCCCAGCAGTAGAAATATATATAAGTTGTTTTAACTTTTTTTTTAAACTTATTTTTGTTCAAGCCATTCTAAAATATTTAAAATAGATGCTGGAAATGAGTTACTTTCTTGATTTTAAACTATAGATGTTTGTGTCTTTTTTTATAGCTTTTACAACAGCTGAAGAAACTAATTTGTGACCTCTGTCGGTTATACAACCTTCCCCAACATCCTGATGTTGAGATGCTTGACCAGCCATTGCCCGCAGGTCCTGTAGGGCAAGACCGAAAGGTATGTCTTAATAACTCTAGCAATAATTGTTGTCATACACACTTTTTAGTCAAGTTATTTATTAACCAACACAGTATTGTGATACTTCAAGTACTTGTGAACTTCAAGTATTTGTTTTTGTGTGTGTGTGTGGTGTGTGTGTGTGTGTGTGTGTGTGTGTGTGTGTGTGTGTGTGTGTGTGTGTGTGTGTGATTAGCATGGAACAGAGGAGGTCACATCTGAGGAGGAAGAGGAGGAGGAGATGGGAGAGGTAAGTGTCTCATTTATCTAATGTCTAATGTGTGGATATGTTTATATCCACACATTAGATACATAATTACCGATAACTATACATGGCCTGTAGGACATAGAAGATCTGGACCACTATGAAATGAAAGAGGAAGAGCCTGTGGAAGGGAAGAAATCAGAAGACGATGGCATTGAAAAAGAAAATCTAGCCATCTTGGAGAAAATTCGTAAGAATCAGAGACAAGATCATTTGAATGTAAGTGATGACCACAACCCTTTTGTTTGTCTGTTTTTTGAGGGGTGCCGTTTTGAAAGATGATGGTGAAACCAATGACCCACTTAAAACATACATACAGTGCCTTGCGAAAGTATTTGGCCCCCTTGAACTTTTCGACCTTTTGCCACATTTCAGGCATCAAACATAAAGATAAAACTGTAATGTTTTGTGAAGAATCAACAACAAGTGGGACACAATCATGAAGTGGAACGAAATGTATTGGATATTTCAAACTTTAACAAATAAAAAACTGAAAAATTGGGCGTGCAAAATTATTCAGCCCGTTTACTTTCAGTGCAGCAAACTCTCTCCAGAAGTTCAGTGAGGATCTCTGAATGATCCAATGTTGACCTAAATGACTAATGATGATAAATAGAATCCACCTGTGTGTAAGCAAGTCTCCGTATAAATGCACCTGCTCTGTGATAGTCTCAGAGGTCAGTTTAAAGCGCCGAGAGCATCATGAAGAACAAGGAACACACCAGGCAGGTCCGAGATACTGTTGTGGAGAAGTTTAAAGCCGGATTTGGATACAAAAAGATTTCCCAAGCTTTAAACATCCCAAGGAGCACTGTGCAAGCGATAATATTGAAATGGAAGGAGTATCAGACCACTGCAAATCTACAAAGACCCGGCCGTCCCTCTAAACTTTCAGCTCATACAAGGAGAAAACTGATCAGAGATGCTGCCAAGAGGCCCTTGATCACTCTGGATGAACTGCAGAAATGTACAGCTGAGGTGGGAGACTCTGTCCATAGGACAACAATCAGTCGTATACTGCACAACTCTGGCCTTTATGGAAGAGTGCCAAGAAGAAAGCCATTTCTTAAAGATATCCATAAAAAGTGTTGTTTAAAGTTTGCCACAAGCCACCTGGGAGACACACCAAACATGTGGAAGAAGGTGCTCTGGTCAGATGAAACCAAAATCGAACTTTTTGGCAACAATGCAAAACGTTATGTTTGGCGTAAAAGCAACACAGCTCATCACCCTGAACACACCATCCCCACTGTCAAACATGGTGGTGGCAGCATCATGGTTTGGGCCTGCAGCAGGGACAGGGAAGATGGTTAAAATTGATGGGAAGATGGCTGGAGCCAAATACAGGACCATTCTGGAAGAAAACCTAATGGAGTCTGCAAAAGACCTGAGACCGGGACGGAGATTTGTCTTCCAACAAGACAATGATCCAAAACATAAAGCAAAATCTACAATGGAGTGGTTCACAAATAAACATATCCAGGTGTTAGAATGGCCAAGTCAAAGTCTAGACCTGAATCCAATCGAGAATCTGTGGAAAGAACTGAAAACTGCTGTTCACAAACGCTGTCCATCCAACTTCACTGAGCTCGAGCTGTTTTGCAAGGAGGAATGGACAAATATTTCAGTCTCTCAATGTGCAAAACTGATAGAGACATACCCCAAGCGACTTACAGCAGTAATCACAGCAAAAGGTGGCGCTACAAAGTATTAACTTAAGGGGGCTGAATAATTTTGCACGCCCAATTTTTCAGTTTTTTTATTTGTTAAAAATGTTTGAAATATCCAATAAATTTCGTTTCACTTCATGATTGTGTCCCACTTTTTGTTGATTCTTCACAAAAATTACAGTTTTATATCTTTATGTTTGAAGCCTGAAATGTGGCAAAAGGTCGAAAAGTTCAAGGGGGCCGAATACTTTCGCAAGGCACTGTATACTATATGCATCTGTTACAGAAAGCAACCAATAAAGTCCTCAAGAATATTAACTTGTTTTTCTGTGGCAGGGAGCTGTATCTGGGTCAGTGCAAGCCTCTGATCGACTTATGAAAGAATTGAGAGAAATCTACAGATCTCAAAGTTACAAGACAGGTATTTTTGCTCATTTTCAAATGTCATGATTCAAGGAATGGCTGAACAGTAGGATTAACAACAAAGCCTGTTGACTATTACCTTTTTGTAGGTATCTATTCTGTAGAGCTTGTTAATGACAGTCTCTATGAATGGCATGTCAAATTAAGAACGTAAGTACTTAAAAGGTTTTCAATGAGTGTTTCTTCAAATTAACTGTAAATTTATTACTTACAGGGTCGATCCAGACAGCCCCTTGCACAGCGATTTACAAGTCCTCAAGGAAAAGGAAGGGATGGATTACATCTTATTAAACTTTTCATATAAAGTAAGTCAACAATTACGCAAACATACTGTTACAAACAAAAAAGTCCTCAAGGGAGCAAAGTATATTATTGTATTGTAAATGTCTGTTTATTTTATTTATTTTTAATGTCTTCTGCAGGATAATTTTCCATTCGATCCACCGTTTGTCAGAGTTGTTTCACCAGTGCTTTCGGGGGGTAAGTGCAATATTTGTAGTTACCATATCAAGATGCTTTAAAGCTGACTTTTGTTATTTTTGCCACCTCAGAGTATGTTGTAAACGCAGCAAAAAACAGATCTTGCTGCCTGGTCTTCACCTAACATTTTATTGAGCGATGAAAGATAGAAGTAGAATCTAAATTAGTACATTTTATTTTGGGGGTGGTCCCCCCTGCTTCACTTTGCCACCGCTCAAAGCATTTGCTTTTCTGATGTGCAGAAGGGATTGTGAGAGCTGGAAACAAGTTTGGGCCAAAACTAAAAATGTCACTTGATGATGTTTCACCTGGATTTCTCCACAATGCTCTTATTTCTTTGTGCTGCATACACATAGAGATTTCTGTGGTATGTTTTACATTTGGCAGTTGAGCAATTCAAGTTTTCATATAGATATTATGCAATGACTGTAGCTTATGATTAGGGCTGGGCAATATGAACCAAAAGTCATATCCCGATATATTTAGGTTGAATATCGATATACGATATATATCTCGATATTTTTTCCACAAAGTGAGAGCTGTGAAATGAAATGTTAAGTCATAGTCAAAGCCAAATACGAGTAGTTTTGTTGAAAACTCACTATAAAATGTAAACATAAACAAAGCTCTGTAAGGTGCACATTTGAATAAAAAAATATCTTAGATAAAAATAGCCTATAAAATAGGTCACTCTTTTTCTGAGGGCAGCATTTATATATAAAGAGATAACAAAATAAAGTGCTCAGTTTAAGATAAACTTTTTTTTAAATCTGCTCGAGATTACCTGTTCTTTTTGTTAACTTAATAGCTTATCCGAATTTGAAATATCCCGATATACACGATATGGTCTAATTGCATATCTCATTAAAAAAATATATCGATATATCTTAAATATCGATATATCGCCCAGCCCTACTTATGATGCGATGACAATAGCTGCGTGACACAAGTGAGAACATCTACAAGCTAAAGGATTGCTATCATTTCCTGTGTGGCGGAGGCTGGAATTAACAGGTGTGTCTGTAGCTCGGTGTGTGCTCTGCCCTTGTTTGTTATGCGTTGGGAGACCTGCTGACTTCAGGTGTACCATGTGGTCATTGGGCGTTCGCAGATATGCGCTCATGCTTCACAGCTAGAAGGTCCCAGGTTTGAACCCCGGCTGGACGGGGCCTTTCCGTGTGGCGTGCCTAGGTTTCCTCCGGGTACTCTGGTTTCCTCTACCACTAAAACATGTACAATAGGTGAATCCTCCAACCAGGTGATACTGACCACTAGCCTGGGTCCACATCTGGAGATGGGTCCCTTACAGGTTGCTGTAGCGGCATCGAAGGATGGGTCAAATGCAGAGGACATATTTCCTACGGAGACAATAAAGTACACCTTAACCTTAACACCATAAGCTCTTTTGTGTAGGCTATGCCATGGTGGATTTGGGAATATAGAGATTCCTATAGCTAAGATAAGACTTTATTGGTCTCGCAATGGAGAAATTCACTGGTTACATCAGCTCTCAAGAACTCTCAGGGGGTGTAAATAGTCAACTTTGGGTTAGTCAGTCCACAGAATATTTTTCCAGTAGTGCTGTGGAGCATCCAAGTGCTCTTTTGCAAACCAAAGTTGAGTTGTTTTGGCGGAACACACAACGTCATGTGTGGAGGAAAAATGGATCAGCACACCAACATCAAAAAAGTGAGGATAGGGTCCTCACTGTGAAATATGGTGCAGGGAGCATCATGGTGTGGGTGCTTTGCTGGCTCAGGCCCTGGACAACGTGCTATCATCAATGGAAAAATGAATTCACAAGTTTATCAAGACATTTTGCAAAAAAACAGACATTCTCAACAGCGTGGAATAAGGAATAAATCTTTCACCGTCTTCACTGCATTGTTATGAAACAAAAGCATAAGTCATTAAAAGAACTACTGTTCTACAACATAATGAAAGCCTAAAATGTTTAGTGATGAGAGTGTGTGATCCTCATTGTAAAAACCCGATTATCAATTAATGAATCAGTCACTCAATCATATTTGCACTACTAAAAAGCTTGCCTAAGTTGACATATCATCAGGAAAATGCACCAAAATGCAGGAAGCTGTTAAAAATTTCCGTGAACCGCTGCGCCCCACCATGGCCCTGTGAATTGCCATCTTTTTCACCATGTTTCTTTTTGTTTTTTTTGGCATGTTTCATAATATCAAATCGTTTGAGATTTTTTATCAAATCAATCTTTTGACCCAAGTATCTGTATCGAATTATTAGAAAACTGTATTGTTGCATCCCTCAGGAACATGCGTACTTCAACAGTCTATTAATCAGAAGTTGCTGCAAACACAGAAATACCTCTAGCTGAAATCTATTCACAAAATGAAAGCTTCATTAACACAAATACACAGTAATAAGCAGACTGTTAATGACCATTGCATTTCCTGCTTGTTTCTGTTTCAGGTATGTACTCGGTGGAGGTGCCCTTTGCATGGAGCTTCTCACCAAGCAGGTAACGTGTTTATTAAGAATTGTGAAGTTGGCAGAAAGGAAGATGTTTTTGGTACCATCAGTTATTTATCTTGGGAGTTGTTGCAAACCTGTTTATGGATAGTTTGTTTTTTTAACCGGTGTTAAAGCATTTCTAATTATTGACTTGATTGCAGGGCTGGAGCAGTGCCTATTCTATCGAGTCTGTCATCATGCAGATCAATGCCACTTTAGTCAAAGGAAAAGCCAGAGTGCAATTCGGAGCCAATAAGGTAAATGTTTAGATGCCATTATATTAAACAATGTCATTATGCGTCATGAGCATGCTTGTTTCTTTTAGTTTGCCCACACATGTCCTTCAGTGGTCTGTGTAATAAAAAAATAATGAATTAACATACTATAAAAAGATCACCTAATACAGATGAAAAACAAGGACACTGTAAATTAAAATTTCACATTATTATTACAAATAATACCACCCGTGTTCTGTCCTCAGTGTGGAATTGGTTTAAGATGTAAACATTATTTATTGGGGGATAAACCTCACTCTTTGATTTTTTTTTCTTCCTGTGAATTGCTCTGATCATTTAATTATTTGTATTTTTTCTCTCACTTCAGAATCAGTACAATCTTGCCAGAGCACAGCAGTCTTACAAATCTCTGGTTCAGATTCATGAAAAGAATGGTGAGTGTTTGTTCTCCAATTTCGTAAGTGCATTAGCAACCGTTTTTACCGAAACTAGGTCTGAGCAGTGCTTTTAAAAACGTGAGTTTGTGCGAGAGCAGTAGTGCGCAGAACAAACGAGAATAACTTGGGCATTTGGTCAGTAGGCTTTTTCACGTATTCTGAAATGACCACATAAACTAAGAATAGGTCATTTATAAAGATAATTGTTTTAAGCCAATGCACTCTGGTTTATTCTCCTGTCCCTGTGTTTTTTCCAGGCTGGTACACACCCCCAAAAGAGGATGGCTAGTACAGACTTTTGCCTTGTCCTGCGGCGGGACCATATGTCATATGTCTTAGTTCAATTTATTCATGACCAATACTTCTTTTTGAAGACGCTTTTTCTTTCACAAGAGTTTGAACTTTGTTTTCAAATTCCCAGATGACTCGGAATGAATGGCCCGGTTCCTCAAAACAAATTGCCCTGCAGTTGGTCTTGGGGCAGCGTCCTCCCAGATATTTATCAGTCAGTACATCTGTTCAGTTTTCCATTGCATCATCCCATTCTCATGGAAAAAGGACTAATCTCTGAATCAGCTCATTGGTCTCGGTGTGGGGCATGCCAAGAGCCAAGGTGGCTTACAGACTAAGTTGAAAGATCTGGCATAGCTTTATCTTTAAATGGAGGCTGAAGTGCTTCTTCTGTTGCCACTGTGTCCCTGACTTAACAAACAAAATACAAAAAACTTGATATTGATTGATGGTGAATGGAACGGACCTTTTATCTGCTGGTTAAAATGGCGCAGTTTTTTGCTTCATTGATGACTTATGTAATGTATTGTCTTTATAATGTCAAGACCATCTACACATTTCCACTGCTTCTGAGGCTGGCTTGTTTTTAAAGCTGATCTTGAAACTTGAAGCCTTGGAGAGACAAGAGAAATGACCAGACCCCACTCTTCTTGTTGGGACAGCCCATAAAGAATAATAAGCATCCAGCTGAGTTTGGGAATCACTGCTGGCTATTGCCAACACCAGCGTCTGGACCACTCCCACCGAAGATGGATAGTGTGTGTCTTAAGTGCAACTAAAGCAGGGGTTTGCTTTGTTTGGATCACACTTTAATGTAATCAATTTTAGGTCCAAGTGTAAACATGTAAATTTGTATTTCTGAAAATGGTTTAAATTGTTTATATAGAACCTTGTGTGGGCCCTGGACAAGGTCGAAACTGATTTACTTGTTATATTCCATTTGACAATTAAGCGCTGGAGAACTGCAGTTTCTTTAAAGCCCGTTTAGAAGAAAAACATATTCTTGCAGTAAGCCATGTTCATAAGTACCCTTAACTAACTTTATTTTTTTTTTTTGGGGGGGGGGGGGGGATAAATTACTGGAGACCATACCGGTCTATAGTGATGACATCTTCATCTCTATTATCCAAATAGGCAGTGATGTATCTGGCATTCCAGATGTGTGACTATTATCTGATAACACAAACCACCTGAACCTCAGTACAGCTGCGCAGTATTGTCTCTGGCTGAAGAAGTCTTAAAAGTTTGACACCTGCATAGCTCTATCCCCTCTTCACTGCGTTAAAGTGATGTTTGTTTTTATTGACCTCATGCTAAAGTCTCACTTTTAAATCAAGCAATAGCAGTGCTTTTGTTCAACTTCTGATTTCACATCTGGGAGTACTCACAGGAGTCTGTCAATACTGTAGTGAGTTTGCTCAGGTTTGATAAGTAAACCATCTCTGCAACCCTTCAGCATGCACTCTTTGATGTAATGTAAATTTGATGCAGGAAGCGGCGAGAAGCATTCCATTCAATGCAATTTGTGAGTGTTCTGTGGTGTGGCATTGCTTTATTGGTATGTTGTCCCTAAAACCAGCATAGAAAGTTTTAGTTTTGACCACTCCAGTAATTCCTTATTGTTGACTGTCCTCACTGAACTAACCTCAGTCAGAGCACCTTTGTTTTGTTACAGAGGTGTTCTGTTTTCATTTCAACAAAATTCACCCGTAACATGGCATGTTTGTTAAATTTCACTCATGAGCCGCCTCAATGTGGTGTCATTGTCCAGCCCTGTTTTCTTTTCAGGAGAAGCAAACTCAGGAATAAGTACCGCACACAACTAAAGCATTACTTCAAAATAATGTATTTGATGGCAACGGGCACCACCAGACATTGCTGTTTTGCTGTCCTAATTTTATAATACCCATTTTAAATGTAATTGTTGTAATGACGTAACATGTTGCCAACTTCTGGCCAATCTTGTACTTGGAGAGGCAAAGATAACATGACATCTATAATGTCAGATTTTGCATGTCACGACCCGGTTATCCTCAAGTTACTGAAAGTGAAGTGGATTTTAGATTGCATTGGATGTAACAAAAAAAAAGAAAAAGAATGAGTGTATTTGATTTTACTTGCCCTGGATTTATCTACTGAACATCTAAAAAGCTGTGTATTCCCAGATAGTGGTTTGGATAAAAAAGAGTTGAGGTAAAGTAATAACTGGCTGGTTGTGATGGCCTTGACTAAACATCTAGCATACTACAGCAAGCTGCATACTGGCCTAAACGTGGCTTCTTTGCTTCATCAGCAGCGGTGATCGGGTTTAAAGTTATGCACTGTTGGCATGCTTTGGTTGGTATCATTTTTTTCATTGCAAGGGAGGTGTTGACCATGTAAAGAAATTTGTAAACTTGCATCAAGTTTATGAATAAAGAATTTTCTGAATTTTTGCCTCTGTTAATATTATTTGCCTGCTAAATAAAGCCTGTTTGCTCACTTGTGCGGAGCCGCAGTGAGTGTGTCCAAGCAGGTCGCCATGAGTAGAGAAATGTAGAATGATATGTAGATGTGTCAGCTGTGATAAAAGGCAAGGGGATTGTCCTTAAAGGTATTTTGTATCATAAATTAGACCTTGACCTCTATGAACTAGGGGGGCTTGTAATGTTGATATACTCCCAATGACCAAAACATTTAACATTTTTGTTTTTATTTAGGTAGCCTATATGTTTTAAAATTTTGAATGTGTATCATCAAATAGCCTACCATTGTTATAATCTAAAATCCATCCATTTTCTTCCACTTGTCCGTTGCCGGGTCGTTGCACCACTTTTATAATCTTAAAGAAAAACGTAAATGACAATTCGGAAGTGACCGTTCAAGTCCAAGGATAGACCTTGGACTTTGCAACATCTGGATGAAAGATAGCCTACATAAACATTGCATGAGGTGATTTACTGGTTATGTAAAAAAACAAAAAAATCTAACTTTGCTTTTCAGAGCTCTCCATTATGAATAACGTGGTAGCAATACAAGTATAGGCTATAGGCTTAAAGATCACTCACTTGATCCCTAAATTCAATTTTACAGTTGACTTAAAGAGTTAAACATAACAATATATATATCCTTGTCGTTACAGCAAGTATTAGGTCCTGCTCATTGTGGCTTTGTGTCTGTTGTGCTCAGCAATCCCCTGCTATCTCCCTTGTTGACACGTTTGCATCCACTGATTTTGTTGTTGCATTTTTCCTAAATGGACCACTAGATGGCACTAAGTCCCTTTTTAAAGACGCTGCTCTCCGCTAAGCTGTTACACTGTGCTAAAACGACTTTCTGTTTATAGGGCAACTATCCCTGAAACCCTCATTTTTCTCAGAGGGTATTAACGTGTTGAAATGGAAAATAAACTTGTGTCTAAATGTGTAGTGTGATGTTGTGTTTAGTAGTACAGTACGCACAGGTACTGTGATTATAGCCATATCAGCCCCGCTTAGAGGCACAGAGGGAAGGGCCTATCGTTATAACAGATCTGTTGATCTCTGTACCGTCATGCACACTACAGTAGATTGTCACTGCATATTTATTGGTTTATTTAGTAGGGACAGTGCATGTTAATGCCCACACCACACCGGATTGGGCTAATATATGCATCCGTTTTCCCACACTCCCACAGTCAAACACACTCTCATGCATCCTGGCCTATTGTACATGTTTTTGTGGTAGGGGAAACCGGAGTACCCTGAGGAAAGCTACGCAGACACGGGGAGAACATGCAAACTCCACACAGAAAGGCCCCGTCCAGATGGGAATCGAACCCGGGACCTTCTAGCTGTGAAGCATTGACCTTCAAATGCTCACACTTGTACGGGGCTCTTCTAGTTCAGTGGTTCCAAACCTTTTACACCAAGTAGTCTAACTAACAAAGAATAAAGAAGCACTGGACACAAACCAAGTCTGTGTGGACAATACCAGGTGTTAAGCTGGGCTGAATTAAATCTATAATAGGATTAAATTATGTATAGGGTAGTTCTAAGCAAGTACCCACCACAGTGAGAACACAACACAAATAAAATTGTCTCTAGAATCTACAGCGAAGATCGTGAGTACATCAGTGGTACAGCACAAGAAACACTGTTTATTGTCGAACAAAACTGCTCCATAAACAGACTCTTTGGGATCTGACCATAGCTTTGCCAATAATCCAATCTACCCAATCCCAAACAAGAAACATGAAAACAGTAACTTCTTTGAGACAGAAAAAAGATGTATGTGCTGGTGTCTCTCTCTTTGCCTCTATTTGCACGCCTGAATTATTCTGTTCTCTTTACCCAGCCTGTTGCCTTAAACTGACAGTTTGACATGGCCCTAAATGGACGGGAAGCTTGCTGATGCCCAGATTGCAACAGTAAACATCAGCCGACCACCCCCTCTTCCACATGGGCAGGAGCCAGGCACATGGCGGGTTGCGTTCAAAAGCAGCAGGAGTTGATTGATGGCCTGCAGCTCTAAAGACTGCAGGCCATCGGAGCTTGACTTTTCCCGCATACACAAGTGAAACCCCAGATTTAAAGTCAGGGAGGCTGTGTGTTTCTCTCTGTAATACTCTGTAGATAAGGGAGTTAACTAGTGGGATCTGATTTCAGTCGATGCCCTTCGGTATATGTGTCTGTGTTTTTGTAGGGTAACAATAAACTCTACTATAGGTTATATATTTTCCTACCAGCAGCTCGCCAAGTGCTGACTTTTTTTGGCCCATAACCCAAAGTGTAAAGCAATCCATCACAAGGGGAATTTAATAAAACCCACAGACTTTGGGTGGTAAAAAAATTAAGACCACCTTTTATTTTTTTAACAATTGTGAATTTGTCAGCGATGACCCCAGGAAACTGTTCACTATATTGAGAATAGATTATTTGAAACTACTCCCATAAAAAAACATCAACATCATTAATTCCATTGAATTCTTAACTATGAGCTCTTTTGTCCTGCATAAGTGATGTGCATTGTGAGGAAGGCCTTGGGTTTTTTCCTGAGTTTGCTTATAAAAGTAATTGCACCGCCATTGAATAGACTTCTATTGTCAAAGTTGTTATGCAAATTGTGAAACAATGGGAGTTCCAAGTGAAAAACAAAAACATGGTAATTTAGTTAGATTTTGTTTTTGTACAAGCATAAATTGTTAAAATTGGCTGTAATAATACAATTTTGAGACAACCTTCAAAACAAAGTGTCGCTTCTTATTTTGGACTGGCTAAATCAAAGCTTTTACTGTCGCCAAACTGTGTCAGCCTAATAGAGAGAAACAACTGTCATTTATATGGTGGTCTGTGTGGAGCTTGTTAGAGAAAATCGGGAACACAAGCCCAGAGGTGCAGTAATGATGCCTGGCTTCGAAAGACTGGACACAATCAGCGGCTAAATAAGCAGTGCTAGTGCGACTCTGAAAGAACCTCAATGGAGGAGAGCATCTGGAGAGCTATAAGACAGATGTCATGTCCTCTCACTGACACTGTGGCCATAAAGTCTGTGCACCCCACACACTGCGGCCGCAATAGAACAAAGAAATCCCTCTCATGTCAGTGTCAGCTCTATCTCTTGTTGCTCGTATATGCCTGTCCTTGAAGGGAAGGGTCTCCGTCAACATCAGCGGACAATGACAGATTTAGCTTCAAGGGCAAGAAATAAATTGGTGCTTGAGAACGAGCACAGAATTGGGAATGAATCAAATGTTTTTCTCCCAACAAAGCGTAACAGAGAAAGTAGTCCTTGTCTTGTTGAATCATCTATGCCATGATGTTTCTTTTTTTCTGACTTATATTGTATTGATGATGTGTTTGCAGAGAAATTTCATTCAGTGGAACAGGTTTTGTTTCTTAGTGTGCCTACGGATCATTGTCTGACCCAATATTTTTTGTTTATTGACTCATTAGTAATTTTATATTACTTATTTGAACCGTTATTCGACAAAACTTAAACTATTTACCTGTATCCCTACTGTTTATACACTAAATCCTGTCACAGGTGTCATCACTAGAAAAATAGTCAATATATTTTGATAGCTATCTGATAATCATAACCTAATAAGAGGAAACTTTTGTTTTATTTAGTTGGGTAGGCATAAGAAAAATTACTATAGCATATATTAGAAAGTTACTGTCTCATACTTAAATAAGCCTACATGTGTGCATTGTCAACAAGCGACTTCATGGCTTTGGTCTGTGGAAACGTGTTGCGGTCCTATTCTCACTGGAGCTCTCTTTCAGTGGTCTTTTATGATTTTACCCTATAATAGAAGCCATATTAAATTGAGCAAAACTCCAGTATTTTATTATGGCAGACTCTCGGCAGCAGCAGCAGCAGCAGCTCTGTGAGGCTGACCTTCACGGGGATTCTTTCATGTCTCCATTAAAAGATTCACTCTAAATGTATTCGCAGTTTGCCTCTCAGGCGACAGCGCCATCAAGACTCACAACGCATATTTTACTCTAAAAGGCTGTCCTCAAAATCCAATTCTCCTCGGCTTCAAGTGTATGTAAATATTAATGATCCACGTATCTCCATATTCTGCTGTGATCTATGCCGCTTTTCCTTTCGATCAAGGAGGACTTCTGCATTTTCTCTGGCAACTTTAAATCATCCAAGTTGTTGTTTGCATAAATAAAGTTTAATTAGTCTTTCCATTTCAATAGCCAAATCATGATTGATATTTCAGTAATTTCACCTTGAAAGTTGTCACTTTGGGCACACTTCACTGAAGGATGGCTAAAGGGTCAGTCCAGTCTGACTGAATGCTCCCCTGCACAGACTTATACCTGGGCTAAATGGATTTCCATTAGTGAGGCTATGACTCATTCTAGATGCTTACTCAATACATTGTGTCCACTGTTGCGGAAGACAAATTGGTAAAAAAAGAACAACAAAGTCAAACAAAGCAAGAATTTTAAAATTGCTATAAATATTCACTTTAATTAATGCCTCCTTACATTGATTTGGCATTATATTATAAACGATGATGTGCTTTGATCACATGTCTGAAATACCTCATGTAATGTTATTCAAAATGGTGTATATTTACTTATATTAGTCAGACTAATACCGTATCTACTGCTGGTTACTCCGTTTCTCAATCCAAAACTGACAAAACTTGATCTACAGACATTCCTTTCTTTATTCTCATTTGATGGATACTTAAGGTACTGCAGAATGAGATCAGGAACTCTCCACAAAAGATGTGGTTTCAGAGATGCTCTTCAACTGTTATTCATATTAGGCTCATTAAGTTGTGCTTAAGCAGGATATGAGTTAAGCTTGAGTTCCAGATTGACCTACACATTTAGATACTTCTAACTACCAACTGTTTTATGGCCTATTAAAACATACAGTAAGTTCTCCAGGCTCCAGCCATTGCATGCTGTACATACAGTATGTCTCAGCTACAGACTCTGCTTTCAGGCCAGACCTGCATCTAACGATCAATAGGAAAAGCAATGATCTGGGTGAAATGGACCATCCATCCCGTAGTGATTCCCCCATGCAGCTTTCGACTGCAGCGAAGACAGAGAACTAAATTATTGTCTGGGCATCGATTTGAAAGTGTCTGAAGGAGCCCCACTCTCCACTCTAATCAGAACTTCAGGCGGGATCCTCATGAAAACTAAGTCATCTGTTAGGATAAGTAGGTTAAAGGCTCTTTGT
The DNA here is from genome assembly GCA_007210695.1 of Neogobius melanostomus. Taxonomy (NCBI): domain Eukaryota; kingdom Metazoa; phylum Chordata; class Actinopteri; order Gobiiformes; family Gobiidae; genus Neogobius; species Neogobius melanostomus. Next base: position 5,034,813 of record VHKM01000131.1, read on the forward strand.
AAGTTGTTGTGCATGCTGTAATAAATAAATAAATAAATAAATAACCATATAAAGTTTAAAAATGCTAAACTTTACTCATTCCGGGTGATCCGATTTACTAAACTCTTCATTGGTAATTGTGAAAACAAGTTGTTGGTAGAGGCAAGTGAGAAAGTGTTTTGAAGAAATTTGAAAAACTAATATAACTAAGATTTGTATGATGCATATTATGTTGCTAGCATGAGTGTCAGAGCCAGTGGACCAGCAACAAGTCAAATTGTGCTGTATCAAATGGTAGCTAAACTAAATAATGTTGCTTTTTCAACGAAGTCAGCAAGACAGAGCGAGGTATTGTATTGGGTTGCCCTAAAGCATGACTGGCACTTTTTAGCATCAATAATAGAATAGAGTAGAATTCATTGCCATTTGCACAGGTATAAAACAGTACAAGCACATTGTAATTCTTGCATAATAAAATGAAGGTACTGTACTTCCAAGACGCAGTTCAACACAGTTCAAGTCACTCTTCAGATTTCAGAGCACATGTGTAGCGGTCCAAATAAATAAGACCCCATGGAGACAGAATATTGTATTGTTTGCGTAGAACATTACACAGTCTAAATAATTGCAGTCTTCAAATGTCAGTTAATAAATGTGCAGACCTACTTGGATCATTTAAACTTTATTTAACATTTTTATTCACCCGGTCCCGATGTGTGTGTGTCCAAAGCCCCTGTCAGCCTGTGAGCGATGCCCCCTTGAAGCAATGACAATGATTTCCCTTGTTGGTCTCCTTCAGGTGCAGTGGCTGTAGGAAATGGAAAAGTGGAAGGTGGTTGTTCCTCGGGTTTTAAAGGTCTAAGATGGGGGAAGAATGGAGGGAAGACCTGACCACCTCCTGGGAATCATCTCCTCTATTTTGGGAGCCACCAGGGGCATGTGTGGAGGTACGGCTGGCACTGATAAATGAGATTTCTGCAGTAGGTGAAAGGCTATGAACAAAGCAGAATGAAGAAAATGCCAGTGTTGGCCACGTTACTGCCTCATTGTTCATTGTTACTGTTTCTGTGAAGTTGCTTCATTTCGCACAAAAAAAGAAAAAAGTTGTGAAAACACTCCGTTCATCTCATACTATATTAAAGCAGTACTAAGTAACTTGTTTACCTTAATACATCTTTTTCGTAGTCCCTCTGGGGGTAATACAAGTGTTGATGGGACGATTGGGGGGTCTTTCATCTCCCCCTCGTGTTTCTGGCCAGAAAATCATGCTTGCAACTTTCCCTGCTGCGACCCGGAGGCGCAATACACACTAATGGAATCACGAAGAAGAAGCTAACAGGCTAATGGGCAAAGCTAACTGTGGGCTAGCGCCATTTTAGCAGTATTTACAGCCAAGTTTAAGTGAAAAAAATTATCTCCATTGTGTAATTGGGTTGTGGCACCTTCTCTCCCTTTGTCTTTTCTATCAGCAGTCTAGTATTTACTCTCACGGACAATTAATGAGTAAACAAAAAAACGCAACATGCTACGACACCTGCAGTGGGTGGCGCTTATGGCCACTAGGGGCATGAGTTACTTAGTTCTGCTTTAAGTAATATGACCTTTACTTTAAAAACCCACTGTCTGACAACAAGATTGCAGCAAATAGATTGTTTCCATTGCGCTGGGCTGAATTTTCCTCTGAACGGATGCTAGTCTGGCTGTGAGTACCAAAAGCTAAGAGTGTATCCTCTTTCCGATAAGGCCGTTCTGCTTTAGTGGTGATATGTATCTTATCAGCCTGTTGTCTGCCTTCAGCCCTCTGTGGATACCTGTTGTAATAGTGAATGTACAACAGACCGAGCTGCCAGTAGATAAAACACCTCTCTTTCACGCTGCTATTGCACTGCATATATTTAGGGAAACCCTATTCGTTTCTGTATCTGTGTGGGTGTCTCTGAGGCAGAAAGACGTCACGCTCAAAGCTTTTTTATTATTCTACTGTTCAATAACATTTCCTCTTTCTCTTCAACCCGTGTTATAAATTTCTTTCCACACGCAGATAACTCTCCCTTTCCACGGAGACTTGCAATTCATGTTTTGTCCCCAATTACACGCAGACGCTCCAGACGGAATCACTCACTGTAAAAGACATTAGATGCTATTCCTGCATCTCACCAGAGGCTTTTCATTTTCACATCCATATGAAAGACGCTCCCCCAAAAACAGACGCCTTTTCTCGGCCTCCGGGCTAGATGGGAGGTAGGGCTGTGGCTGATTTCAACCCATAACAGGCTCATCAATCTCCCAGTTCATTATGCTCACAAAGGGGGTCTTCTTTCACTGCAGGGGAGAGCAGTCGATAGCCCACCGCGCTATCCGGATGAGAGTAATTCCAATTAGAGGCTCCTCCAACCTTGGACCTGGAAAAGAAGGAAGCAAGACTACAGCAAACCAGTTGATCCATCCCGCCCTGTGAAACTGGGAATGACCATCACTGACAGGCCTTGCCCCTTTTCGGTAAGGCCCAGGATCTACATTTTGATTCCTTGATGAAAAGAGCTTTGTTGAGTAACCTTGAAACAACACAATGCATTTTATTTCTTTGACCAGTTTGACACTATGTATGGTACAGGGTTATGCCACAGTACTTGCAAAAGGGAACAGTTAACTACCTGTCAGCTCTCCAGGTGAGACTCTGCATGAGGTATGACTGATTTTAGACTTAATGTGTTTTTGTCAGCAGACCTGATGTCTCACTCCGCCACGCTGGCAGCCTTGAGCAGGCCTTGCAGTCACACTCGCATAATGACGCATTGGCTCTGTCACAACCTTGAATCAATCTCCCGCATCCCGGTGTGTGACTCTGTGAGCGCCAAGGAGGCCCCGCTCTTTCTGTGCCAGGGCCCGTAAACTGACTCTTTGATAGAGTTGGTTCTCAACTGGAGGGTTGAGACCTAAACGCGGCTCCCAAGTCTTTTCTAGAGAACAGTATACAAGTCTGTTAAAATGAATGCGTTGTCTTGACAATCATTTCTGCTGTATAGGTTAATTCAATGCTGTTTTATTTAATTTGAGTGAAAAAAAGGTTGAGGAATATTAGACAGTTATGTCATTATTCCGAGAGAAGAATAAAAATCTGTTGTTGTGTTATACCTGTGGCAGTGGTCCCTCAGTAGTTTACCTCCCGCACCGCTGCATGAGGTGACGTTAAAAAGCCTCCCCACCAATGTAATAATAACGCATCAGCGCATTTCTGTCATTTATTGCATGCCTTAATTTGCACAGTCATCCAAATCAGACCAAGCGGTACAGCCATTAATCTTTCCCTTGCACTTTATATTGCTTATGGGAAAAAGGGAATGCAAGGTAAGCTAAAATAGGAGTCGAAAAAGTAACAAACCAAACAGGCCAGTTTCTGTGAGAATTGAGACGTTTGTGCACTAACATTACCAGCTGCACACCTACACAAACGGGTTTCTTGGACACTTTTCAGATTAGGGAGTTCAAACTCTTACATGGGGTCAAATGTGGACCCAAGTTGTGATCAGTTTTACTATAAAGTTTAAAAAATATGTAGGCATCGGTAATAATTTATTTTGCCTAAGACACACTTGACATTAAGCTTCCGATTCTAAATTAAGGTAGAAAGGGTCAGTAAATCACTCTTATTATCATTGCCACTCATTTAAAAAAAAGTCCAGGTCTATTACTTAAAAAGAGAGCTCTGCGTGCCATTCAAATGATTATTATTTTATTTTTTTGGGCCATTCACTTTATTAGCCAGAATAGCGGTTGGCGTGAAAGGGGATCAAGTTGAAGGTGAACTTGCAATGCTGAGGCCGGCAAAGTATGAACTCCTGTGCAAGACACTGGTGCAAGAATTATAGTATTATTACAGTAAAATAACACAATATTTCCTTGAAATGTTTGGTCTTGTACAATATATTAAAATCTCAAAATGTTTAAGATTTCCCCCATCTAATTACCAATAGCCTAAAATGTATTCTTGTCCTGTTAATAACCTTTATATCCCACTTGATTTATGTGGGGGGAAATAAGCTGGCAATGATATCTAAAAACAATGGCAACCTGGTTTCTACACAACAAAGGCAACAACCGTGTCTTCTTTTTGGCTGAAGCTGCATTTTTCTCCAGCACAGCTTCAATTCAAAGCCACGGCTGGCACAATTCAACAAAGGAAAATGACTTTCTTTTGCCCTTGACCAGGTGGATGGACAGCCTGAAACCAACCAATCTATGAGGCTGCAATAGAACTTTTGCCTAATGATACTAAATGATGTTCCTACTTCAACTTTAGTGCCAATCGTGCTCTAATTACACCATCTGGACTGTCCCTTTATTCCTTGCTTCGAGAGGGAATTATTGTCCAAATGCACAGTGGTTCTGCCATTCCACACGTCCTGTGTGTTCCATGTCCTCTTCCTGTCACCTCAGCCTCTCTATTAGTCACACAAGGAGAGGGAAAGGAGGAGAGCCAGTCTAATTATCCAGCAATGTCCGCACGTTCTGTTAATGGCCTCTTCCGGGCTTAAGTAGGCTATCTATATGCAAAGTCTGTTCTGATGAATTTCTTCATTATTTATTCGTAATGTAATACTGTATAGTCATGATAGGACGAGGGCAATGTGGATTCTGCAGCATATTGCTCAGTGAAATTTGTTATATTTGACTGGAGGGCAGGCAGCATTAAGACAGTGATTGGGGTTGAGGACAGCTTAAGGACAGCTTAATAGACAGTTGTAGCACATTAGCAATTTTAGTTATGAACAGAAAGTAAAGTTCAAGTGTAACACTTAAATGAAGACAATAATCGTGGTCCATTATAAAATCAAATATCAAAGTGCTCAAGACATTTATGTGGTTTTGGTGCTCCTTGGTATCTAAGAAAACAAGAAGACTTTCGTTTCATTCATCAAAATTCTATATACTGTATTTTCCGGACTATAAGTCGCTCCGGAGTATAAGACACACTTGCCAATACTGGCAAGAAAAAAAAACAGGCTGAATAGGCGTACAGTACGCTAACGTAACACATTGATGGTTAGCTACATGAAGCATAAACAACGAACTAAATAGGTGTCTGGTATGTTGACGTCACATAAACAGTTCAGATAACTATAGCATAAAGAACATACCAAACTCTCGATCTTACTCCAAATCACTAAATCCGTTGAAATCTTCATCCTCGGTGTCACTTCTGAACAATTGCCTTGGCAACTAGGCGTAACTACACCGTTGACAAAACTCTCCCAACAGCATGATTTTCAAGCTCTCATTTGCAAATTCGTTGCTTTTTTTGTTTTCTTCATTGCGGTAAGAGCAATGGCCACTGACTGCACTGCTTTAAGACCGCAACGTGATTTTGTCCGCCATTGCTGCAGTTCCTCCATATGTGGACGGCAAAACAAGCCAGGTAACATTGCATTTTAGACACGTTCTAAACAACTGTAAAGCCCCAAAACAGCAAGTTTTGTAGGTCTTTCAAATGAGAATCAGAATTGTTTTCATTGCCATGGTTATGAACAGGTTCATAACTAGGATTTTTTTCCCCCGTCGATCGTGCAACATGAAACATAAAACATATAACACTGCAGCTCCAGTCAAGAAGCTTTTAGATTTGGGTTAGGCCGAACTGGAGCAAATGTGCTTGGTTAAGGCGGCGGTTAAGAGGTTAAAAAACCTAAAAGGGGATTATCAATCTGAAATCTTTAAAAACATAAAATGCTGGGTGCAGACGGAATGGAAATGATAGACTAAATAAGAATCATTGTCAGCCTCATGAATTGAGATTTTCTTTTCATTCTTCTGTCCTAACAATACTGGATCTTTAGATATAATTGGCTCTGTCCTCAGCCAATTAGAGGGCTTTTTGCAACGAAAGTCCTTCTGGTCATCTTTATGAGTGTTTAGTTCTTTTTTCCCTCCATTCTCTCGAAAAAAAGATTTAGACAATTATGCTTTAATAGGCTTGCGGCAAATTTGAATTCAAAATCTAATGAAAAATAATGACTTTTTATAAGACTAATGCCAAATGCTTGTGCGTTAAAATGAGTTGTTTGTTGGGCATACTGAGCATAATGTGGTCAGTATGCCCAGTTGAACAAATCAGAGCAAATGAGCAGGAACAGTGCCCAACTAATTATTTTTCCACAATTGTTCTTTTACCACTCTTGAATACTAACTCTATTAAATTGAACTGCTATGTGGACACATTACATTTTTATTAGATGTTATAAGACTGAGGTAGTAGGATAGTGGATATGAAACTGGAGTACATAATGAACAATGATCAATACTGTAATTTTTATTCACCAATGTCTTAATTACACATTTTATTTTATACTGCACATTTCTAGCCTGGCTAACGCCAGATTGCTGTGTGTGCTCGAATCTTTTCGAACTTCACAACAGCCTGGGGACCATGGCCGAAATGTTCGCATTGGATTTGGGGACCAATCACAGAACGAGGAGGGACGGCAAGACGATGACGCGCTATTCGACATACGGAAGCTTGTAGTTTGTTTAGGGATAATAAAAAAAAGAAAAAAAATTACGGATCCAACATGACAGCAGCAGACGCGATGCCATCTTTCAATCAAGCTTTAGACCGTGTTCTAAATAGTTTAGCTCAAAAGTTTACAGCAGGGACGTCATACGTCATCTGATACGATTGGCTATGGCTACGTGCAGACGCATGAGAGACATTCGTAGCGCCTAATAAACAGATATGGACAATCGTGAACCACACCTCTCCTACGAGAAAATGAATTGGTGGTCCCCAGACTAAATATCACTTGGGATTTTAGTCTGGCGGTAGCCAGGCTAGCACATTTCTACACTTCACCTTGAATGTGTCCTTTAAGCTCTGTCCATTTCTCTGTAACAGTAGCTGTCTGTGGTGAACCAGGCACCACTAAGGCTAATGCTCCCAGAACAGTGACCTCAATCAAAGACAGAACTCGATCTACTCACTCTCGGCCCACAAAGAGCTGGTTACTTGGACGTTTATGTGTCTGAAGAGAAGACAGAGCGAAAGTAATATGCTAAACCATGAAGTACTTCAGTCTTCTTTGGTAAAACACCCATTTACAGTTATTCCATAAAACATGCAATTATCTCTTACCGTTGTTACAACTACTCAGTCACTCTGAGGTCATTTTTGACAGGCAGAAGTGCAGCTGCCACTTTACTATTACCTATTATCTATGAGCTCATACTCCTGTAAAATAAATATTGAAATACCATATTACTTATTACAATAGCCATCAATTTTACTCAACTTTTACTTTACTTGAGATAGAGTGTGTGAGTTACTTTCAGCCTTGTGTGACTAAGTATACCTTACCTTTTGCAGTTAGCTTAGTTTCAGTTTCAGATGTTTTTATGCTGAATATATATTTAACACCATAAGCACAATAATGTCATCCGTCACACTGTGTAAAATGACTAAGAACTGCTTATGCAAGCCTAACTGTAAAAGCCTCTCCAACAACAGCCGGCATTTGCAGGAAGCTGCTGATTGGTGGCACCCTTATCGTGTTCCTGGTTCGATTACAGTCACGATGTTTCCTTTTTCCATTAAGTGTATTTGATTTCTCGCTGAGGAGCTGCAGATATGACAGCACTGAGGCCCGGGCCAAAAGGGCACCTCGCTTCCAAGGCATCATCTCCCCTGATCCGCCTGGAAGTGGAGGGAAAGTGGCAATGCTTATACAATTAGAGGCGAGACTTTGCCGGAGCTCATTTTGGAAAGAGGTTTTGAGCCGCGGCCCTTGGAGAGTATTATTAATTCACTGCCCTGGCCGGTGCAGGGAGATAGAGGGATTATAGGGAGCGCTGGATGACAAAATGACATGCTAAGAGCTCGCTAACACCTTCACCCTGATTAAAAAATGAATTTTCCGTCAGTCTGAAAGGAATTATCTTTGAAGGAAAGATCAAAAGGTCAAGTTTTATTGAAAGGACACAAGGTGATGTAATGTAAGTTGTAGGTTTGGTTCCGTAGCCAAAGATTGGGGAAAATTTACAAAGGCACTGTACCTGATTTTCCCCCCATTATTAAACCATGACCGAAGGAGCTAGTTAACTTCGAATCGGTTGTTCAACATTATTCATAACTTTTCTAACACATGCTTAACTTTCCCATTCTTCACGGGGATGAGTTTATGAGTTCATTTCACCACTTTGTATGAGAAACGTGGAGCAGTACAGTCTCGTAATGCTAACAACAACAGGCTTGCTGAGAATGTATCAGCGCTATTCTGGATTTGCAAAAAAAAAATTATAATGCAGGCTGTGTGTAACCCCTTGAAGTTTGACCCATGGGCTGCAATGACCAGACCAATCGCGAAGGTTTTGTGGCTTTTATGTGAAGCTCTGGAATCACAAATGAACAAGCAGGTGATAAGAGGTGGTCTGACAGTGTCTCCCTGCTGTCAAATCACACGGCAGTCAAAGGGGCATGATCGTATTGTGATTTAACAGTTAGTATTTACACAAAATTCAAATATAAACAATAATAAAACTGATATAACAATTACTTGTGACTTGTGAGAAAAATCATCAATCACTCCCTCATAGATTACACACCTGGAATCACAAATGATAAGACAGGTGATTACAGGTGGTCTGACAGTGTCTTCTGCCCCTAAACACATCAACCAGATACAAGAGTATTAGGGTTCTCCGGTGTTACGTCACAAATCAAGCGGAGGTGAACACAACACTCTCGGCTTCATTGAAAATGGTGGGAGATCGCGGGCACTGGGTGGTTGTCATTGGATTTTAAAGGATTTATTAAGGTGAATAACTGTGGGATTGTGATGAAATATAATTTAATTACCAGGATAACCTGCCTATTGAGGCAAAAGTCCAATGAATGTTAACTGCCAAGAGGTAGCCTAGTACGCTTCACTAATCCATCTTAACATTGTGCTGAATTTTACGCATTTATGTTCACATTCCGGGAAATAATCATTATCTAAGTTAAAATGCTGACTAGAAAATGTTTTCGAAGCTCTTAGGCGACGTTCTTTCTAGTTTATTCGGCTGTAGATTTACGCGTGTCATGACATTAAACATTTGATTAACAATTTATTTTATGTTTAAAGCAAAGTAAATCGTAAAATTTGGAGCCTGATGTGTCCGGCACGGTTACGTTAAACTTTCAAACATAATCCACACAATTAGTTTAGATCTGCAGACATTGATCCTAATCATTAACTTACAGTGTACAAGATTGATAACTGTAGTTCCGACAAAATGGAACATTCAATCGCACAACAGCTTTTAGGCATGATTTACTATTAAGAACTCAATTTATCGTACAGAATCTGTCATTCACAAGCAAAAACGCTGTCTAATACTGCCATTGTTTTCACTGTCACATCCGCGACGCTCTGGAATTGCAGTTGAAGAGGAGGAATGGTGGTGAACTCTGGGTAAGTTGAAAGTCGAACTCCCGTTAACTTCACAAGCGATTCCCCCAACTTCTCTCGCAGGGACAGGGACAGTGTCCTCTACTACTACTTGCGGAGTGATATGAAAGACCTGTATTACAAGCACAAACTCCGTGGCCATTGGCAGCTGTCATAATTTTTTTCGGAGGTCCTCTAGCAGAAAATAATGCCCGGTAGAACATGGGAAAATCCCATTCAAGTCAATGGAGCGTTCTGCTTGCATTGTGAAGAGCCGTATAATAAAGAGTGTTGTATCTGTGGAGCTCTGGCAGTTACTCCCATAGAAATAAAAAGGAGAAGCGTCATTCAATCCTTACACATGCGGACAGTTAGCAAAGAAGCTACTCCGGTATACTTTTCAGATTCCATTAGCCTCCTCAATGTATTTTCCCTATAGCCGTTAGCATTAGCCACCAAACATCTCAAATTATAAACGATTCAGAGGTTTTCAGCTGTTGTCAACCCATCGTCCACATTTAGGGGAGGCCAAAGCCTCGTTAGAAATCATTAATAAATGTACAGACCTTTGGATAATTTATTTTAGACACAAATTAGCGTCTAAAAGTTAAAAAAAAAAAAAAAAAAAAAAAAAAAAAATGTCTTACGCCATACTGTAGGCTGTCTTCACATTTCGTAGTTAGCGTATGTGGCAAGAATATTGCAAAAAATATCAAACTGTGATTAGTAGCAATCCTTAATCCTTATAATCACATTTGCATTTGTTGTTGATGGGTGTTAACAGAAAAATTCCAACAGTCATTATGCCAGTTCCATTGCATTACATTGGCTGGCATAATAACATATGCCGGACCAAGATGGCGGCGTCGCGTCCGTAATGCTACAATGGAACGAAGCCACTAAGGACATTTCTCCTTTTTATTTCTATGGTTACTCCCCTGACAAGCTAACTGACAAACATTGATACGATTTCAACTTGACCAAAAATCATTACAAATCAATATCAAATAATCACTTAAAACATAGATTTAACAGTGTTGTGTTACAGATAAAACATTTGAAACTGATTTAAAGTTGAGTAAAAGGACCAAAATGATCATAACATCAGTTACATACCGACCGTTGTCAAATCACACAGCAGTCAAAGGGAGGAGCAAAGTGCGTAGCCATGGTAAGCCCCTATACACTCCAAACAAAGCTGATGTTGATTCAATAAACAAAATAACCATGTTACATGTGCACAGCCATCTCTGTATTTCACACATCTGAGAACATATATACTGCAATATGGGAAAATTGACTTCACTCTACTACAATAATGTCAGGCACAGCCTCTTTTCATAGGCTTGTTCTTTTAATAAAAAGTTAGTTTAAAATATGAGTACCATGCTTTATGACATTTAATAGACATGTTATGCTCAGAATACAGTGGGCAATAAAACGTTTGACAAATTACTTCTAATTCAATGGTCTTTACAAAACTATCCGTCATCTGTCCAAACTTATGCGGCACCGGCATCAACAAGAAATACACTGTCATTTTGATTTCCAAACAGGAAGCTTGTGACTCATTTATGATTGATCTATACATACCTCCAGCAACAAGTTTGCTTCTGTGTTGATGAATGCTGCATATCAAAACAGGGACAGGGAGAAATTGATTTTTTTGTCAGATAGGATTAAGCAGCGCCGGACCCTCCGATTAGTTGCATTTCACTTGTCAGTTTACATCAGGCGGTCTGTAGTGCGGCGTGATAACGCAGATGGAGGCAAGAAAAAACTCAGAGGCAAGAGGAAGCATGGAGGGAAGGAAGGAAGCTTGAGGAGCGAGGTGTGAAAGATGAGGACTGGCAGTGGGAGATAGATGGGGACATAAAAGTAATGCTGAGCTGCAGGAAGAGAGTTATGGCTGCAGTGGACACAGGGAGGAGCTAAATCAGAAAATTCAACTGAAACATAAATGTAACGTTTTGGGAAAGAAAAGGGAAGGAAGGAAAACATAAAAATCAGTCATAGCTGATAATTGATGCAATTTTCTTAAATAAAAAATATTGTAGGCTAGTTATTGACAGAAGTTGGATTGCTGTTGACATTAATTTTGCTCTGGGAAAGGTAGTGAACTTGAGGCATTTCCCTGAAGAAAAATAAGGAATGGTTTTATTTTGTGGCTTTGTTGGAAATTAACTTTATCAATCATCAGTAAATTGTCTCTCTTTTTTCTCTCTTATTTGTTGCAGAAGTGAACAAGTTACATGTGATATTCCTCACCAGTGTTTATTACAGTAAGTCATCATTTTCAGCATCAGACAAAGTGAGTGTAATAATGATAGATATTTCAAATCAATAGCTGTAAACAGAAAGAGATTTTTTGCTTCAAAATAGTCTTGCAGTTCAGCTACCACAATTCATGTCAACTGCAAAACAATTATGAAAATATTAGTTTGTACCTTTAAGAAGTACCAATATGCACACGTTTGTTGCGACACAATACATATTACAATAGGGCTTGATAGGATACGTAATACGTAAGTATTATCATTTTTTTTCTTATAACAAACTGCAATACTCTACCCCGAAGAAAGCACAAGTTGAGCTTTCCAAAAGTTATAAATTAAGCATCACTCAGTCAGTCAGACATTTTGAAAGGTGCAAATGGCAGAGGCATTTTAAAACTATATTGCAAAACAATATTTTGTCCCAGCTAAGGCTAGGCTAACAAACCAACAGGTATTGTTGGTTTGTTAGCCTAGCAACAAACCAATGGACCTGCTTATTTAAGCAGAAGAATAAAAATAACTTATATAAAACCTCTAAATCTACGTATATCTGGTCAAGTGTAATGATGTTCTATTATGTTGGGATTGTTTTGTGACTGATTGGAACCCAAACTACACAACCTTTCTGTGTTCAAATATAATATCTCGAGGAAGTCTTTGTTCTGTTCCAATAATAGTTGCAAAGATTGATCCCTTTACCTTAATTTTAATGTGAAAGAAGCCCAGTATTTGTAAAGGTGTGTTGGCTGTGTGGGCTGTATGATAGAAGTAAAAAAACAAAAAACATTGCCAAATAATTTCCACCATTTTTTCTGGCTGTTACACATAGGCAAATAGTGTACACGTACTTGGCTTCTCAACAGGTGTGTTCTGGCTCACTGGCAGCCATTTGCATGTTTTTACCACAATCTCCCATATGTGCAAGTGTAGTATCTTGTCTTCATGGGTAAAATGTGTAAACAGATCGAGTTCACTGACAGATAATAGCTGTGCTATAAATAACCAGTCAATAAAATGGGTTGACATAGAAGGTTAAGTTATCATTTGCATTTTAATAATATTAAAACTCCCAGTGTATATATAAGTAATAGGAAACTCATTCCAGTAATAGTCTTTGCATTTTTGGTGGTCATGTTCCATCAATGTAAATGTAGTTGCCAGGTCAAGAACCAGATCTTATTTTTTCATTTTTTAAATCTTAGATCACCACCAGTTCCCAGAGATGTGTGTGCTCTATAATCCTTCCGAAATGAGAATAAAGTTTAATTAAATAGATCTATTGAGGGGAAAGGTGGCCTCTGCAATTTCTTCTGCTGCCAGCTGAATCATAGCTTTTAATAGGCTTTTAAGATAGATTAAAAAGCTGATACCCCTCTACTGTAAGGCAGACCACAGTTTCACAGAATCCCAATTATGAGATTACCAATTAAACTTAGGACCTTCAGTGGAATACAAATGACTTTGAAGAATCAATCCACACAGAAATAAATCACTGTAGTGTTAGAGGCATTGGACTTATTTCATACTCCAAATATTAAATGTAGACACTAAATTGTCACATTGTTTTTTATTTTTGTATTAGTTTATTTGAACAGGGACAATGCACATTAATTAATATCACTGTAAATGTGCCAGTTTTAGCTCCAAAGCTAATTTTCAACTGTTAAAAATGTAACTTCTGGTGGACTATAATGATAACCACCCACAGTGAAAAGATTGTTCTGTTTTCTGGCAAATAACTTTTCCAGTGATAAAGCACACTGACATGTGTGGAGAAGCTCACCTCAAGTGTCACCGGCTCACACCTCAGATCTTAACAGACAGCCTCTCGCTCTCTTTTGCACTCTTTCCCCCTGTCTCTCACCGGTGGTCAGGCGGCGGCTCAGATTGATTACACAGGCTGAACTATATGAGCCACAGTCACTCTGGGATTTACTCTGCTGTAAGGAGCATCAGCCCACTCAGCCCCACAGCCCAAATTGATTATAAAAGTGCATTTTGCTGACACAGACACATCCGAGACTTTGAATATGTGTGCGTGTGGAAAAGGCAGCCAGACAGAGTGTGTGGGGCAGGCCGGGCTGATGGAAGCTATCGCCAAAATTACATTAACACTGGAGCAGTCTTTTTGTTCAAATTCAATTGTATCTTTGTGATAGTAATGGTATTAAATGTCCGCCTCCATACTGGGGAAGTATAGTTTTTTCATACATCAGACTGCTTTATGGGGTTATGGGGATGTCTTACAAGAGCCTTGGCTATAGAGCAGTGATATCAATAAAAACCTCACAGACTGAACACACAGGCTTCTACCAGTGAGGCAGAACTGCTAAGCTTCTCCTGCTGTTATGGTAGAAATAATAGTAATTCATTGGTCTTAGTGTCTTTCTTTTTCTCAAATCAGTGCGTTGGGCATTACATTCCTGTCATATCTTTATTTGTTCCAAGTTGCTGGCTGAGGACTATTGGAAAGTAGGTTCTTGCTGAATCTGCCATGTTTGTGCCATTGCATCATTGTAACAGTCCATCCCAAATAAACAAGTAGTTGTTGCCATAACTATGTTGGGGAAAATGGACTGACACGGTTCCATATTCTGAAGTCTAAAGCCTCTTTGGCCTCTACAAATCACTACTGTTGTGTTTTTTATTTTTTCAAAGGTTTATTGGTATTGCTTTATATTAAGGGATACTCGTTAAGTATCAATAAGGTATTAATAAGCATAGTAATCTGTTTAGAGTTACAGGTTAGGAATAAGGTTAGGGTTAGGATTAAGCCTAGGATTATGGTTAGGATTAACCATAATCATAGTCCATGAATAATAATCCTATTATTCATGGACTATAATGATAATAATATAATAAGCAGCTTAATTCATATTTTTGCAAACATATTATTCATGGCCGATTAATAATGCCTATTAATACCTAACAAGCACCCCATAATATTAAGGGTTACCGGTTTAGTTTTTGGCATATTGCTATCATTCGATAAACATGACGACGCGTAAACAAGAAGCAACCTCCCTCCCCCAGTGTCTTTTTCTGCAAACTGCATGTGTGGTTTCGGTGTTCCACATTGTTTTACTGGATACTTTTGTACATCTTTGCTGTGATTTTGTGAGGTTCAACTGATTTATTTATTTATTTATTTTTACTGCAGAGAGTCCATAATGGTCCTGAAGAAAGCAGCTTTTTAAAAGTAAACAAACAGCTAGCTTATAAGCTAAGGACATTTGAGAACTACAAATTTCTTCTCCTGAAACACTGAAGAGGCACCAAGAGCCCCCCACACCTGCAGCACAGTGGAGGAGATGATGAAAGACTGTTGTGGAGCGGTGGGAGCTGTGCAGGAGGAAGAGGAAGGAGGAGGTGGAGCTGACCAGTGAGTGACACCACGCTCTGAAACAGGGACAAACCCAGGAGGCGCTGCACCGTTTCAGAGGATCAAAGGAGCACTTGAAGGCAGCCAGGCCAGGTTTCCTCCGGGTACCCACAATGGTGGCGCGCTCCGTCGCAGCGGCTTAGGACTAACACCTGAACACTATTTTGTTGTACTTATTTACATATTAAAACACAAGGTTCAAATTATGTGGTTATCTGACCTTTGCAAAACAAGTAACCGAGATAAACGAAAAGAGAAATTCCCAAACAATTTATTGCTGAACTTTACATTTAGTTTACCCCTTGAATTCTCCCATAATTTCTGAGTGACAAAATTGTAGTCTTAGGCATTTAGGAGCGAGACAAGCCCTCTGCATTGCACTACAGCACAAGCAAGCAGCATCCAGGTAGTGCATACGTTTGTCAGTGTGCATGAGTTATCAATACATTTACTGAAGTACTGAAGATGTATTATAACCTACGTACAGGAGAAGCAGAGATGCTGTACAACTAAGCCTTCCAACTGAAAGTGAACATTGCACCTCTATTTACATTTAATTTCTGCCACAAGTGCCAAAAAATAAGCCCATGAATAATGCATTTTCTTTTGTGTGGACAAAGGGTAAGCAGAGTGTGGCGAGTGGGAGTGTGAAATTGCAAGTTGTTGTTTTTTATACTTGCAACAAAAAAAAAATCTAGCATTGTGCAAGTATTAAATGTAAATGTATTCATAATAGAATAGAAAACATGTCACTTGTTGATATAAAACCAATTTTTATCATACCAACGGCGCTAGGTATAGAGAAATATTACAGACAAGGACAGTGGAAGCAGGAAACAAACTGAGGGAGGATCCATGGGTGTGGGCAAAGATAAGGTCACTCTATAAAACAAGTCTCCTAGCATTAGAGCTCGTCCTGGCAATCTGCGCACAAATGCCACACACACACAGGGAATGATGGGTTTAACAATTTGAAGGCGATAGTATCCATCCGCCCGGCAATTGCAATGATACATCTCAAACAAAACAAAAATGACACAGACAGTCCGCTGATTGCATTTGCTGCTTGTTCTTTCAGCCCTCTAAATAATCGTAATTCATGAACATGGCACAAATGAACATTTCCAGCAGTTTTGATGCAATTGCAAAAGATGTCACTGGAGCTTCGAAACATGCAAAGCCAGACCCAAGCCAGGGTAAATGGAGATGATGAAAGAAGATGGTTGACTAGAACAGCTATGCAATTTCAGTGGTTCCCTTCAAGGCTATTAAGTGTTTATTGCGTTTTTAGGCTTACAGTATGAATGGAGTTTACTGCTGTGGTCTTTTAAAAATAATATCCACCAATCCTCAATAACCCAGGTGTTAAGTTGACATAGCGTAGGTAGGACTGACCTTTCAGATTGTAGGAAGACGAATTTGCTGCCAAGAAGGCGCAGCTTCTGTTTTGTATTTTTAGGGAAAGAAAATCTATTCTCCAAATCTTTCTGACACTCATGCCAACATTTGTGGTGCAGTACATTTGTTGGTACAGGTATTAGTCTAAGAATTACAACAATAAGATGAGATTTTGTGGACAAACAATATTGTAAATGTATTTGTAATATATTTTTATTAAAGAGTAGGTTTGCTTTACAGACATTTGAGACATAAAAAGCTAAAGCACCCTTGAAATAAGAGTAGTATATTCCAAAAGAAGCGTGAGCATCTGTGCCTGCTCCACTTACTTCTTGTGTGTGTCACGTAATTACACCTGAAATTGGGGGAGCCACCAACAGCAGCAGTCACATACTTTCCAATTTCTCCACCAGGCCGTGTCCAAAAGCATACACACCGCGGCTACGCTCTGTCAAACCCAGGTGTTGGCACAATCCCTGGCTTCTAAATAGAGGATTTTTTCCCCCCCCCTCTTCGCGTCTCCATCCCATTTCCCCCCATCCGCTCCATATCTATTAGCGGTGACATTCCATTCTACTTTTTAATCACCTCTAGCCGCTTTGTCCTTCTGGGGCTAAATAACTTCATAAATGATGGTGGTAAAGCCCATATATTTCCTGTCAAAAAGTCCATACAGCAGCCGCAAACACTTATTCATGATGTGGGCCTGAGGAACCACGATTTTCACTTTTTAGAATGGTATTCACAGTGGAATATCCTTTTCAAAAATATCCTTTCACACCTGTTCGTCTGTATTTTAAGTCTATAAAAATTGCCTGGACTGGTCTGATAGTATTTTGCAATTCTGTTGAAATTTTGGAATATAAAAGCCCGCCGGACATGTCTGTGCTGCAGTTGCTACAAATACTTTACCTTTGGAGAGCTCACTGTCATTGTTTTTGTTAATGCTTCTCTTAAAAGAAATAATATTAATACCTTAGTAACACATAGACAATTTGCAATATTAGCAGCCCATTAATTTGCTTATAGTCAGAGTAGGTTACAAAATGTAGCAACAAAAAATTGGGCTGGTAAATTTAAATATGTATAATGTACAAACAACTTGTGGCAAACATGGGCAAGGTGGGTGATCTACCCTTCTGCTCAGTGTATGGCCTGAGCTCCCTCAGACAAACTAAACCACATTTTTTTCAAGCAAATGTAAGCGATAGGAGCTTTAAACGGCTTTTGAACAATAGACTGGAAGATGCAAATCTTTCTTTTCCGTCCTACTACTTGTCAGCAACATGACAGCTGCTTCTAAGCGCCTACTCACACATCACTGCTTTCCCTTGAATTCCCTCGCTGTCACTAAGAGAAAGGGACAGATATGAATTTTGTTGCTTAGCATCACTGAGTCAAACAGTGTAAGTCTCAATCTGCAGCAGTTACAGCCACCGTCAGCCATCCCCACTGCCATGTTGTGTCGGCCGGGATCACTCTTATCTTACTCCCAAGAACGTCTTTGGCTGTCCTTGGAGGAGAGCAGTCAGGGATGGAGGGAGGGAGGCAGACGGAGTGGGGGGTATGCAGGGGAGGAGGGGGCGGTAGGCTTATGGGACTGCGGCCATTTGTATTCCTCGCTCATCCCTGACGGGACAGGCAGCACGGGGAGGCTCAGCAGTCTGCGCTGTGGTAAAAGGACTCTAAAATCACAAAGATGTGTTACAAGATCTTCGCAAGTCACTGGCCTCTGTCGTATCACTTGTAGATAATGAAATCAACAGGCCTGCGGGACATGTAACGGTATAAGGACAGTGTCAGGAGACATACAGTACTGTAATTTGCCGGATATTCCTTGGGTTGAAATTTATAGAGCCAATTGAGTCCGATCCCTATTGCAATATTGTGAAGATCAAACTGTGTCAAAATATTGGATGTTGCGACCTGATCGAGAACTATGACCTTGCGCTCTGCTTTTAGCTTTTATGCCGACTTAAACACCTTTGAACCTGTAAGCATCAACTTATTATACTATACTGTGATTGTGTTAATTGTGTCTTTGTAGTCTATTGTGTACTGCACGTCCTCCCCCTTTGCCAATGTTCCCAACTCAAATGGATGAAAAATCAATGCCCTAATAGACACCCACTCTGTATAATGAGATTTATCAACATGTTTTTGACCTGTACAGTGACTCTGTTGCAGCCAGACGCTACGGACATCTATGAGTGATGAAGATGCGTGCTTTAAATTGAGACATGGATGGAAGTGTAACTAATCCCCAAGGACCTCCATTGATCGGTTTCGGAGCTAAGTGGCTCCAAAAGCCTGTATGACATCATTTTACCATTAGAAAATGTAACCGGGTGGGCCAGGGGTCCCCTAGATAGTGACTAGGTGCCCAACTTTAACCTCAACTTCCGTTACAAATACAAAGAACACAGGTAAGTGTGGGTTGTTGTGTGGTCAAACAGAGACAGAGGCCCAACTTAAGTTTAAGGTTATTTATTATTTCCAGAGTTCATTAGTTTATTTTACTTAATCTAATTTTAAAATGGTACAATAGACCCAAATAAAAACAGTAGCAAACCATGCAGTCTATAAACAAAGCAAACACACTTTAGCATGCAGCATTAACATAATTACAGTTGCATTAGTAAATTAAATAATTACCCTGCTAGCTGGCACACCGGTACATTTTACATTTCTTTAGTCTGACACAGCCCCGTTCACAAGGACACCGGGTGGATTGACTCCATAGCCACACTAACAGGCACAGGCAGATGCAGCTACCATGTAGGCTCCACTGCAACTAAAAGCATTCAGTTTGTAAAATGTACGTACAGCGTGCACAAACACTACAAAGGGCAGCGCATCTTACCAGAGGGACAGGACCGCAGATTGTGCAGCAGCGAGCAGTCACCTGTGTTACCTGGTGGTGCTTTTTAAACAAATGCCGGGTGGAAGCTTAACGCTAACCCCGCCCACCACAGCTACGGCAACACTACAGGGACACAAAACCCTGTCCTACTACATTCTGCCCCCGAGTTCTTAATTGGCGTCCCGACAATTATAGATTTAATCCCATGGTCTAAACCATCTACCAGGATCTGGTGGTCCATCTTCCTGGACCCCCTTGGACACTACTAAACCTGTTCCTGTAGCCCCTCCTCGCAAGGGGGCATTGATTACACAACCTCCCTGTGGTAGGGGAACATGTGGACGAGCGAATACAGTTAGAACATGGGAACTGGCACGCTCACGTTCCCTGTGGTCCGAGGTTACAGCTGAATGCCAGAATTGACCCTGCACATCATTCTCCCAGCTCAGAGTACCTTTAATTTCCCTACGCTCAGGCTCACACAAAGGCACAGTATTTTCACTGGATGTACAGATGGAGTCATTGTCCATTGGGCCAGGAAGTGGTGGCTTCCCCTGCCGACCGCACCTACAGTTCATACACCAGGATCTAACAGTCTTTGCCATACCTGGCCAATAGTACTTCTGTCGAATGAGCTCTGTTAAATCCTCCACTCCTTGAGTGCGGTGGATGTGTAGCTCCTGGAAAACAGTTCTCCACAGCTGCT
The DNA here is from genome assembly GCA_007210695.1 of Neogobius melanostomus. Classification (NCBI taxonomy): domain Eukaryota; kingdom Metazoa; phylum Chordata; class Actinopteri; order Gobiiformes; family Gobiidae; genus Neogobius; species Neogobius melanostomus. The sequence goes on from VHKM01000131.1 coordinate 5,054,836, forward strand.
CTGGGAGTACAAGCTGATAGACCCGTCCACGTCTACCAGGCTGACAGTAGGTCCGGTGCAGGAGTCCATTTTGAATCACCAGGCGATTCCACTGGTGAAGTAGTCTCAAGGCTGTAGGAGGGAGGGATTCCCTCTCCAAACGTACTGGCCTGCGTCGCTGTAGCACAAAGGGAGGATAGCAGATATGGCTGGATCCTTTTGCTGCAGCTTTGCCAAGTCTCCTTGCCTTTCTGGCTCATGGTTGGGTTGGTGCCCCCTCCCCAAGGGATCAGCTCCCTGCTTGAGTCTCCGACAGTGACGGCAAGAGGCTTTGTCCATCTCTTCGGACCAGGAAGCGCTCTGAAACATCAACATTTGAGTTATATTGTCCAACTGTTGTTGTTGCTTTTGCAACAGCAGTCTTAACTCTGCCAGTTCACTGTGTGACGGACTGACTGCTGCCCTGCTTGTCCTACCCCTCCTATGCCTGAATGTCTGTGCATTACTGCTCGAGGGGAGGTATAAAATCCCTCCTGATCTCCCCTTGTCCTCTCCTTTTGCTCCACTCCAAACGGCCTTTTCTCGAAGTTGGTCCCCTTTTCCTGAGTCAATTTGCTTCCCCTCACCATTTCACCCAACACCGGGCTCTTTGCCTCCTTATGATGGTAGAGCAAAGATTCAGGGTGAGAACACGAAGAAGCCCCATTCACACATAACTCAGGGCCCTTGATGGGTAGTTTAGCTGCAGCCATTTTACGCAACTGTTCGTTTTCCCACTGCAGCTGGTTAACCAAGCCTTTCAACAGGTGCAATTCATCAGCCATTATGGAGATGGGATAATGACACCAGGAGCAGTCTCTTTTCAGGAGGTCCTTTAACGAAGTGCGGAGATCCTCGGCGGGCAAGCTACTGTTATATTTGGGTCTATTAAACTAAAAATGCATAAACCATTAACTCAAATCTCTGATTGACCACACCCACATGCTGCACGACAACGCCAATTGTAACCGGGTGGGCCAGGGGTCCCCTAGATAGTGACTAGGTGCCCAACTTTAACCTCAACTTCCGTTACAAATACAAAGAACACAGGTAAGTGTGGGTTGTTGTGTGGTCAAACAGAGACAGAGGCCCAACTTAAGTTTAAGGTTATTTATTATTTCCAGAGTTCATTAGTTTATTTTACTTAATCTAATTTTAAAATGGTACAATAGACCCAAATAAAAACAGTAGCAAACCATGCAGTCTATAAACAAAGCAAACACACTTTAGCATGCAGCATTAACATAATTACAGTTGCATTAGTAAATTAAATAATTACCCTGCTAGCTGGCACACCGGTACATTTTACATTTCTTTAGTCTGACACAGCCCCGTTCACAAGGACACCGGGTGGATTGACTCCATAGCCACACTAACAGGCACAGGCAGATGCAGCTACCATGTAGGCTCCACTGCAACTAAAAGCATTCAGTTTGTAAAATGTACGTACAGCGTGCACAAACACTACAAAGGGCAGCGCATCTTACCAGAGGGACAGGACCGCAGATTGTGCAGCAGCGAGCAGTCACCTGTGTTACCTGGTGGTGCTTTTTAAACAAATGCCGGGTGGAAGCTTAACGCTAACCCCGCCCACCACAGCTACGGCAACACTACAGGGACACAAAACCCTGTCCTACTACAAAAACATAATGGCTTTTCCTGACCGTGCACTTTTTTATCTGGGATTTGGAGTGTGTATCTGTAATCCCAAAAGGCAGCATGTTGTGTTGTTTTACGTGAATTTTGATACGTCTTTATGCATCCTAGACTGGGCCTAAATGAGCACGCTTCAAAAAGTAGTGTAACATTTTATATTCACATTATTATTTTTTGCTACATAAATGTGCATCATCACTTCTTCATGTCTGTTCTTTGTTATCCACTACTGCACATTGCTGCAGGGAGAAAGCTCCGGCAATCTTTAAGGGCATTTGAAGAGTCATTGAAAGTCACTGGGCGTTTGAGCATGCTTCTGTGTGGTAATTGTGTGCCCGAATGCATCAATCAGCTTTTGTTACTTGAGCGACCAGTCCTTTTCTGCCCTGAGAGCGGGCGCTTGTGGAAACTGTCTGGTCATATTTGCATTCATTTGTGTGTCACCACCGTGCGTGCATGCAGATGAAGTGGAGTGGATCATAGGGCGAGTGGCCTGTCTGCAGAAGGCATGACCCCGCTGATGCTCTGTCGCACCCTGGTTAGACTGGGGGCACCAAGGTGAGCCCTGCCCGGCACAAGCGGCCCATTAGCACGATGCTACATGATTACAGTCGCTAGTGGGCAATGAAAAGCATATGCTGGGTATCAATACGTTTAAGTGCACTGGGAAGACAGTGTCATATTTACCGCTTGCTGTGCTGTCCGGTGACTGGAAACATTTATTTATTGAATGTTCTAATGGAAATGACTTGCCTGTATAATGTTTTATGGTAAGATGTATTGGTCAAGGCAGCTGTGTGTGACTCAGTTTATGCGCTTTATATCATTTACCCCAATTAAATATACTGTGACTCTCCCACGGGGCTTAGTTTTATTACCGGGTGTTAATTAAGCCCCGTCGGATGGGACACGACTTGCATTCGTCTGTGAGAGCAGAGATACGGGACGGGAAGAATAGCTTGTATTACAGGTTGATGTAATGGTCCAGCCTGGTTTATGAAGTTGTCACATGTTTATCAGTGTTCCAGACATGGCCGTCCATTTCTTTCCCTCAGCACTTTTTTCAGGAGTGACCTCATGTTAGTGGATTACCTCAAGGCTATTTATAGTCTAATAAACCTACTTTTATCCTTTGTCTGTCTGTTGTGGAGAAACTTGTGGCAGACTGTTCTCTCCGGGAGGAGCTGTCACCACGATGCTTCCTCACAGGGAACAGAGAAGGTGTGCACTGCTCTATTTCAACATCATTTACTTTCGACCGAAGTTGTAGTTGACACAGTTTCAAACTATGCTTTACTTACCTTTTCATTGCCGTTATACTGAAAGGTTACTCATTGCTTTTCTTATTGACTTGCTACGGTATTTGGATTAATATTTATTGGTAGTCTATAAAGAAATAAAACATTTCTTTCAAAAGCGCTTTTATAATTGAGGATTGCAGAGTGAAGTGTAATGTGGAACAGGGTAACATAAAGCCAGTTACCAAGGAGCTACATGTATTTTGAATTGACCTTGCAGCCATTATAAAAACAATTCTAATGGTTTAGTTTTGTAATAAAGGTTATCAACTCCAGCTCACTCATTAGCAGTAAGGTTATACTGGATCAGTGCACTTGTCAGAGAGACTGTACTTCAGTTTATTACCTGTGATTTTTTGTAAAAGTTCTGCAAAAAACTAAGATTCTCAGCTGCTGCGATCAGCCTAACAGGCCAAGATATACAGCAGCGGGGAGACAATTTTCAGAGAGTAAAGACGGAGAAGACAGCTGCCTGGAGCTCTCCTGGCATTCACAGCACATAAAGATACATCTAATAAAGTACTGTATCTTATTGCCGAGGTGGCTGTTCCTCCAAAACGCAGGTCTGGGTCTCATAAAAGAGAAATATACGGTATGTTGGTCTGGTGTGTGTCCAGCCCAAAGAGCTTGTGATTAAATCAGTGGAACGGCTGGTTTACATAGCCCCTTTATGAAGAGATAACAGTATCTGAGACGATCGTTTTGGGGAGAAAAAGGCCTTGGAGACAATAAAACTCCGAGTGACTTTAATTGTCCATATGGTCCTGTAAATATTCAAAGCTACTGTTGCACTGAACAGAAGGAAAATGTTCTACAGAGATTGAATGTCTTATTTTTTGCTGTAAATGTCCCAGATAGAGCATCTAGTTAAATGGTAGAAGACAACATTCCTGTAGCAAAGAGGCCACTGTGTATTTCAATAAAAAAATCACAATTGATAACAGTCACACCCCTCAGTCACATTCAGATCGTGGTAAGCTTGTGGCCAATCTTGGAGTGAATGTAAAATTGTCCCGTGTAAATCGCTTTGTGACTATGTCCGTGAAAGACACTTTACAAAAAAATATCCAAACATGTCAAATTACCGATTTGAAATTAAATGTATATTCTCTGTGTAGTTTCAGATGCAATAAAAGTGAATGGTTTCTGTGTGCTGTGATCCATTGCTGAAGCTGTCTTCTGTATCTTATCACTGGAGTGTAGTAGCTGAGAAAGTGCGCTCTGTATTGTTTGGGTCAACAGCTTGAGTATGGGTCAGTGCCTCTGGATAACAGGGATTGAAGGTGCCTGTCTCTCTGGTACAACCTCATATGCTAATAAGACCTTTGTGAGCCATAGCTATGGCTGTGTCTCTGAAAATGAAATCACTCTCCAAAATGATAACAGCCTCCATTTGAGCTGACTAAAATATATGATTTTGACACTCTCTCAAGTGTGAAAGTTGTATTTCGGTGTGTGTGCCAGTAGCATAACCCTAGAACCTGTCCTCAAACACAGAGCTACCTGTGGGATCATTGGCTCTTACAAACACATGCCCACACTTCATTATCTATTGCATTATAATTCACCTGAGTAACCTCAATAGTAAACAATGGCCACAGTCTTGCAAAAGTCAGACCAGTCAAAAAAGCAGTCAAGACACAGGACTGCAACAAAGTGTCTCTTTGGGTCACAATTGGGTCACACATTTCTTCACAGTTCTTCCCATGTAAAATCTGAAAAGAAAAAAAAAAGTATCCCATTGTTTATGTGTCTCAATATAAGCCTTGCATTTTTACTATCTTCTTTTCACTTCTTTTTACTGTTTTCAATAATTTAAAGGCGTCAGCTTGTTGAAGAAGGGTGGGGGTATTGCTGCCTAATTGAGCACAACTCCTTCGCTCACCTGTCTTCACAGCCATGCGGGATGAAGACCGCAGCTCGTGCTTTGGGTGTAATGAGGCCGTGGTTATGGCTGCCAGTGGCGAGTCATCAACCACTAAGCGCTCTGGACATCCTGCCTCCGCCATTACAGCCACACATCCGTCATCTTCAGGAGGTAATCATCCCTTTGAAACACCGCTTCTATAGAGTCTCTTGGCTATGTGCATCGCGGAAATTACTTATCATCCTCAGTTCCTTGCTTGTCAAATACTGACAGTCTAGCCCTGTTTTTACCGAAAGCCATCTCCCGCTCTCTCTCTCTCTCTCTCTCTCTCTCTCTCTCTCTATCCTGTCTGTTGTACCTTTCGGAACATAAAACGAAGATGAGGAGGCTATTGTCTTGTGATAATTTCCCCGGAGAAGCTCATTGAGTGTCAGTGAGCTGTGTCTAATTTGTCGGGGAAGGTGTTGGGGAGCTACTGGAGAATGCAGCATGTTCATGTTTAGTGGCACGTGTAATCTCGCCATGGATTCATCAACATCTGCGCTTTTCTACCAATACAAGCATTGTTTTGTGTGTGAATGCTAAATTACCTGTGTCTGCACAGTCTAAAAGCTATGTTACAGCCATTATGCACCTGGCGAGTGAATACACGCTTTTATGTGGCTTAAAGAGACAATTGGGACGTCATTACCTTGGAGAGATGGGAGATTTACTTTTGTTTCCAAAGTTTTAAGCTGACTCTGCCATTTTGTCCCACAAAAGTGAACCAACGGGCCACTATGGTGTGTTTTTCAGCTGATTTAGGCTTTGGTGCTGTAATCCTATCAGGACCTGTAAACCGGGGTGTGGGGGCTTGTTTGCTTGCACACACCTGGGATGTTGTACTGAAGCATGTGAATTGCAGATGGCGCTGTTGTCCTGCTGTTTTGGTTGAGAAATGGTTCTTGTTTAAAGGGGGGTATTATGCTTTTTTCAATCACATAGCACCAGTCTATTAGCCTGGCTAACGCCAGACTGCTGTGTGCGCTCGAATCTTTTCGAACTTCACAACAGCCTGGGGACCATGGCCGACATTTTTCCATGGATTTGGGCACCAATTACAGAACGAGGAGGGACAGTAAGACGATGACGTGCTATTTGACATACAGAAGCTTGTAGTTGTTTAGGGATAAAAAAATATATATATATATATTTACGGATCCAACATGACAGCAGCAGACGCGATGCCATCTTTCGATCAAGCTTTTTAGCTCAAAAGTTTACAGCAGGTACGTCATACGTCATCTGATACCATGATACGATTGGCTATGGCTACGTGCAGACGCATGAGAGACATTCGTAGCGCCCAATAAACGGCTATGGACAATCGTAAACCACACCTCTCCTACGAGAAAATGAATTGGTGGTCCCCAGACTAAATATCACTTGTGATTTTAGCTATAGACTGGTAGCCTGGCTAACGCCAGGCTACCAGTCTATAGCATACTACAATGATGACGTAACCTTCTGTTGGTCTGTATATGCAGTAAATTAAAATAACTGCCTTGAATAAAATTGCTCTCTCAAAATGGCTGTACTGAATGTCTTGAAATAGGCCTCTGTCTCTTTAAGAGGCTTTCCGACACGCCCCCTTCAGCACACTGCTGTGGCATTTAAACAACAACACTGTGAGGGAGGGGGCTCTGCTGAGCAGTGGTTGGTGGCTTGGCTGGTGACGAAAGGTCCAGAGGCGTCTCCAGGAGGTGGGGGCGTTCCTAGGAGGACTGAGGCATAGCTACACCTCAAATGGCTGCCGTCTAAGTTTTACTGATTACTCAAAAATATGTGAATGAGCCAAGGCAACACTCCAGGTATGTGTTTAATGAGGGAATGACATAATAACATGATATAAAGCTTGAAAAAGTCGATTTTACATAATACCCCCCCTTTAAAGCAGCTGACGAGATGCATCACTGTAACATCAGTGATCACATAACTATTCTGAGGAAAATGGCAGAAAGTGAGCCGTCAAAACTGTCAGGTGCAATAACACACTGGTCGGACAAAATAGGTTTTTAAAAGGTGGGAGATTTTACTTTTGTTTTGAAAGTTTTATAGAGAGCTGTAATAAATTAGCTGGATCAATACTCAATTATAAGAGAAACACGTTATTGATATACCAGTGCTTCCAAGCCAACCATCACATTGAATCAGCCCACATGGATCGATAATACATTAATGCAATCATTGAGGCCTTTTTAACATATTACTGAGAAGATACTCACGGCTGCACATAATGGCGGGGGGTGCGCTGAATACTGGTGCATCTGTTTGCTCATTCTCATTGTTAAAATGTGTCCTGCTTTAGCCGTTAAGCGCACGCTCTAAATTAAAGTGCTGCAATTCCAGGATTAGCTTGGCAATTAATTATCAAGCAAAGCCATCAGCGCTGTTTGTCTTGAGTTGTTTTCCCAGCAGCCCACATGCATTTATTCAACACAAATGCAGAGGAGGCACACGTAGACACAGGCTATTGTCCAAATATCCATATGAAGCCAGGATGAAATATGCTGTCACTACGCTGAATAGATGTCAGTCAAGACCAAGCTGAGCTGCATCCTTCAATGTTCCCTTTTAAAATTGCCCAAGAAGCTGTCGTCGGTTGTAAGCATGTAAATTTACACAGCGAGCCATTCATGTAGCAATAGCGGCAATGGGGTAGCATTTTTAATTTTTACTACCCTCAAATTAAAACACAGTGTATGTTACCAAACACTCTCGGACTTCATATCAGTTGTTAACAAGAGTTTACTTTTCTTTTCTCTATTTGCTTCACGACACTATAATGAAGCCACCATACAAGTTATGGTAACACTTTATTATACACCTACTATATCAAATTTAGTACAATGTAATGCACTCTGTTACAGTGTGTAATAACCTGTGCCGATGGGTTACGAATAATGTGTATTTGTAGTTCAGAGGTGCAGAATGTAATATGACAAAACCCTAACCCTAACCTTAAGATCTAACCTAGACCTTTGAAAGCCAAGACCTTGTATCTAAACGTATATGTGTAAGATGTACATGCGAGTGAAACACAACTTACATCACATTTTCCGTCCCTAACCTTAATCATAACCCTAACCAGGTCAACAGGTTAAAAAGCACTTTACACTGTACTAAAATTGGCTTAAAACTTAAATATTGCAAAAAAATCTATACTCATAACCCAATTTTTCAGAGATTTACAACATTTTTGAATACTTTTTGGTCTTGTGTGTGCTGAGAATCAGTAACTCAGACTTCTTTCCCATACAGGGAGGTATGGGACCATGTTTTTAAACATTTGCTAACACTACCTTATCATTTTGCAGCCACAGTACACCTGCACAGCTGGAGATTGTCTTTGTCTGGGAGAGATATTAGAATGTATAATGGATGGAAAATGAGTTTCCAATCATAACACCCTCCAGCATGGCACCCGATATGAGTTGAACTGCTGGCAATTCGCACTTTGGTAATTGTACTTTGGAATAATAACATGGTATTCAAGGTGAAACATGACCGACATAATAATCGTTTGCTTAAGGAGAGTGAGAGTAAGTACGAGGGGAATAAGATGTGATGTGGATAATAACTTTAGAGTGAATATATTTTTTAAACATTTAAAATTGGACATAGTGGTTGAAGATGAACTAATGAGTTTTTTTGCGATAGTGATAAATGCATGTAAATTCGTGTCCATGGGGCTCGTTCCTCACTCTGTCCCCAGCGTTGGAAGAATACGATGGCCAAAATAAAATCAGTGTTAAACCATAAGGCAAGACCATTAACAATGACAGAAAATTAGGCATGTGCAAATCAAAATGAATTTAAGTCAACCATAGTAGAGACACATGTTTAGTTGAAGTAACAAGTCTGTAATGGTCTGTTAGTTATTACCAGCATTTCTCGTGTATAAATTGTATCACCGAAACAAGGTCATACATACATGGCATAAATAATAAAATGTATGTTTTCCCCTCCAACTACCTACTTGCTACAACAGAAAAATGTTTCATTCACTACCCTCTAAAATGTCCTTCGGCTAAAAGTTATGCAATCTCTTTCAAGTGGTGACTGTCATATATTCCAAGTTTGAGCCAACATCTCAGACCACACTCACACGTTCCCTTTAATAGGCAGCAAATATGAATCTTGCATTGCTTGGATCATATCAAAGTCGGTGACATACATAGTTGGGTTCAAAAGGTAAAATGTCGTCTGGAGTGCCATCCCTTGTTAGCATATTCACTGCTGCCAGACAGACAGATGAGTCGGAAGTCTGAGCCCAGCAGAAATAGGACGATTTTGGAATGCATGGAGTTGATTTTACAGTTTCCACCCTTCCACCATGGTAAATGAGTCTTCTGTGTAAAAGAGGGAGTCTGTTTTGGGGCATAAATTATATATATATATTGTTTATTATGAATAACGATTATATATCAGTCCTATATTACCCTTTTACAAACACACACATTCTCTACAATTAATTACTCCTTCAATAACCACACACTGATGGTAACCTACTACTGTCGCCATAACTGCCCTGGATTAGACAGACGTAAGTGTGACTGCCCTTTCTCTGGCACCACCACGAATCTTACCACATTCATACATGGATGACTGAAGTGTCTTGCTCAAGGACACAACAACAGTCTTCTGACCAAATGGAGCTTGGAGCTTTTTGAGCTGGATACGGAACCGACTGTTAATTTTCCAATTAGAGAAGATCTTAGGCCAGTGCAATCGTAAGAAGGTTTTCTTGTCTAAAATTTGGATTTAATATTGAGTAATGTTGAGCGCTACAAAATCGTCTAAATATAGTATTGTGCTAAGATATTCGATTATTTCAAGACAGTCTGAACCTACTCAAAATCAGCACACATTTCAATAATCGAAGCACTTTATTATCATTATTGTCTGAGATAAGATGGCGTTGTTTCCCGTGTACAGCTTCTTATTATAACTTGATTTTTATTTGTGCTGGCCAAGCTTTCCTGGAACTAAAGGTGACAGCCTTGCTGTACTGTACCACCAAGAAGCACCAAAAGAGCTACGAAATGCATTATGAGTTTTTATCTAAACAGAGAAATGAGTTGGGTTGAGATTTGTAATCCCTGAAACGTCTTCACCAAGCTTAGAATTTTGTCTTGATTTCCATAAAGATTCCCAGTGTTGCTCTGAATTAACTGTGCAGTGTGATATAGTGTGTGTGTGTGTATGTGTGTATGTGTGTGCGTGCGTGCGTGCGTGCGTGCGTGTGTATATATATGTGTATATATATATGTGTGTATATATATGTGTGTATATATATGTGTGTGTATATATATGTGTGTATATATATGTGTGTTATATATATATATATATATATAATATATATATATATATATATATATATATGATCCTGTCCAGGATATAAATCCCGTCAGATCTTGGAAGCTAAGCAGGGAAGGGCCTGGTCGGTACTTGGATGGGAGACCGTTTGGTAACACCAGGAAGCCTAGCGAATGTAGTGAGTGAGTGAGTGGTTGGTGGTGGTCGGATACTTAAATTATGTACAGGCAGAAAAAGAAAAAGTAAAATGCAGTGTCTAATACGCAATCAGTGTAGATAGTAGATTGGACCAACAAGTAATATTTTCCGTTTTTGCTCCATGAAATTTGCTTTAAATCTTTCCTAATGCTTTTTGTTTTATGCATTCTGACCTTTATTCTGACATTGTAAATCCTCTGATACAAAATAATCAAGTTATTCAGAATTGGAAGTGAAATGATTCCTAAAGTGCAGTAAAATTGAGCTGTCAGATTTCTGTGGTCCTGCTCAAAGTGCAACTTTGGCAGGATTTCAGGACACAAGTAATGGATTTTTTCTCCCAGACCTTTAATGTGAAATGTCTCTCCCAGTGGCCTGCCATGGTTTGCTTTTCCTCTGGACAATAACTAGTGTATGACCCTACTGTGTCATACACTTTTAAACATATGTTTCTCTTCTTGAAAGCCTGCTGCACAATGCAGCATATTTCTTCAACTAATGTATGTTATTATCTTTGTTTGGTGCTCCGAGATGGAAAGCTCAACAACTTAGTCATTAACATTTTGTTTTACTACTTTTATCAGCAAATCTTGTCCAGTAGTTGTGTCTATTATCTTTGTGTTGTGCTTGCCGTGATCACAGATATACACTGCTGCTGGCCATTTGCACTGTGATTTGCAATTGAAATTGTCCGCAGTGGCCATTTCAAGCTCAATGGATATCCTACAGCCTACACATTCTAGTAATCTGGTAATATCACAACCAGAGGTATCAAGCACTTTCTTTTATTGAACTTGGAAATCCAACTAGTTTTATTCCTGAGGCACAGAGATATGTTTTACTCACTTATGTCATTATTTGTTGTCAGCTAGAGAAATATTCTACATCAATGCTTTCATAATAGAGAACGTATACATTGGAAACTATTTTACTCTGCTCTAAGTAGGCTCCTAAAAGTTACCTCGTGTGGTCATATTGCGGAGGACAGTCCGGTAGGTGGCAGTGGATGTTCTCAGGTAGGAGGGCAGGTTGAGGGGGCGTGTGTTCCTCTTGCACAAGCGCTCCCTCGATGCGTAGTGTGGAAGCCTGACGTGGAGTGTAGTGGACGCAGTGAGAGCGGTAGTAGTAACTGAGTGTATGTGAAAGACCCAGCGCTCCAAAAGTGTCTGTGGAAGCGCCTCAGCGTCAGGCGCGCTCTTTTCGCACCGAGGGAGAGAAGGACCAGGCTGGCGACACGCGCTGAGAGCGGAGAGCCAGCTGCGCGCGACCCGGGAGCACACTTTGACCGACACACTCGGGGCAGCGCTGGCAGGAAAGCTGGGACTAAACTACATTCACTGACTTGTGAGCGATGCACTGGCAGCATGGCCAAGTGGTTCAAGGAGCACCTCGGATTCAAAACTACCAAAGCACCCCCTCCGGCGCCCCCGAAACCCGACTACCGCCGCTGCCACACCGGGGTGACCGGGGCGCCAGGTTATCCAAGCTCCGGGGGGCTACCTTCCCCTCCGCTGCTCAGCCGGACATCCTCACGGCTTACAAAATACAAAAGGAACTGGACTTCGAGGACCCGTACACTCCCGGTGGAAATATTTCATTCGGGTCGAGTTTGAACACTGTGAGTTCACCGGATATCAAGTATGTTTCTCCGACGCACAGACTTATCAAGGTGGAAACGGTAGAAAAGAGCAGCCCAGCGCCAGGCGGCACCATCACCGTGACCCAGGCTGTGGCAGTGGGCTGCGTGAAATCCCCTCATCACCCCCCTCGGAGCATGACAACAAGGAGAAGGTGGGTGAGAAGTAATAAAAGTTGTCCATTTTAGGGTTAACTTCATGCTAAACTTTGTTGAGTTCATCCCGCACCAAAACGAGCCTGCTTTCAAGGACAGGTGGCATTCATTAGTCTTAACGAGCTGCTCTAAAAGTGAGCGCCTTTTTTACAAATGGGTGGAAGCGCTTCCTCGCACATGAAGCAGCACTTGACCTACTCAAGGAAGGAATGAATTGTTACAACCGGCAGAACTTGTTATCACAACGGTCTTGTGTTGCGACATCTGTCTAATAACTAACCTGCTGTACGAGTCCATGTGCGGTGAAGGGGAAAGACCGTATTAGTTGCGCTGAAAAACTAGCATAGATGCCCTGAATGTATTGCTTACTTCATATCAATGCTGGTGAATAACTTTGGTCTTTAACTTTACACACAGACTTTCTGTCATGCTATTTTATAGGTCCTCATAACAGGAGTTTTGCCTACACCATTTATTTTGACAGTTGTCTCAACTAGTGTATTCTGGAGAAATCTATTCTGCAAAAGTATCTAAGTTAGGACCACTTAGTTCCATATTTTCTTGCTCTCATAATGCAAATCAGTCAGCTATAATTTAATTTATAGCTGCCAACATTAAAGGAAAGGCCCCTTTAATGTTGTAGGCCTTCTTTGTTTAGTATTGCTCTCATAATCCATTGACTGCAGTGTCCATGTGGTATTCACATACCACATGTTATGAAAGTGTGTTAAAATATAGTAGCCTATATCACCTTTATCCCTTTACATAGTAGTCTTTCCTATTCTTGTTGTTGATAGTTCTGATGGCCTCTCTGTGATTTGTAGACGGATTCTACACACATGCATGCTGTGTCTTGGAGCCCTCTGTCATGTCCGGCATCTGTGGAATCTGTGCACACTAGGGCTGAAAGTTATATAGTTATCGTATCGGTATCGAGATGTGAACATTCAAGATATTAATATCGAAAAAGCAACGATATATCGTTATGTATTGATATCGAGATATGAACATTAAAAAAAAAAAAAAATCGAAAAAGCAAGATATAAACGATATAGATTTTCATCAATAAACTGCACTCTTTATTATTATGTTTTTATTTTTCTGAAAAATGCTTGGTTTTCACCCAACCCATAGTTATATCGTATCTATATCAAGATCCTGGCATGAATATCGAGAAATTTTGTCCATATCGTTCAGCCCTAGTGCACATGCATGCTTATGTTGGGAAACGTGAGCTGTTTAAAGTGGACAAGGTTAAGGGTGTACATGATAAGTGTACTTGTCCTGAGGAATGTTTCAGTGTGTACGAGGGCCATGGACGAACAGCAGGCAACTGTGAAAATCCACACCAGTCTCCTTTCTGTCAAGAGTTTGAAGTCATGTGTGCGGCGTGCGGTCGCCCAGATTTCACCTTCCTCCTCTTGTTTATGCTTTATTACGTTCATTTTGGCTGAACCAATTCCACATTGTCTACAGTCTGTCACATGGAGGTGTTAGTAACTTTGCCTTGCCCCAGTTTTGATCATGCAAATCGCAGCACTACTTGACATTGCATTTCCCAGCTGGCCTGTTGTGGAGAGAACATGTGACGCTTGTAAAACACAAGTTTGTTTTCCCACACCACTTTTGCAGCTTTTATAATCACGTGTGTGTGTTATCTGTTTAAGTAAGCAGGGGGAGAACTGAATATTTCCACGCAGCCACTGCAGCTGTCCGCGCTGATTAAACAGACCAGAACTGTTTCGCCTTCAATTCAAGCTGGTTTGGCTTGTTGCCAGTCACAATACAGTGGCCCTCAAATGTCGTCAACACACAAATGACAGCAGGCTATGACTGAACTGTCTCACTAATGCAAACCGCTTTATCATGGAGCAAAACTGTACCATTTTTACTACTGTATTTTTAGATGGTTTCCCTGCCTTTGGGTGATACCAGTGGTTTTAGTTTTGATCTGCTACCATCAGATGTGTTTACAATAAAGTATATTGAAACTATCAGCAGTGCCATAGTCTCATATGCATATTATGTGCTCAAATTGAACAAGTAGGCTCTATAATAACGAGTGATCTATTCATTACAAATGATTAAAAAAAACCTTTGGCCTTGATCAGTATTCTTGACACTGACACCAGGATCGAAATATTGACATTAACATTTGGTATCATCCGACCATTACCAAGCATACGTGAACATGAAAATATCAGACGTTGTTTAGGAAAAGTTGATCTCGATCTAGTACACACACAAATGCAATAATTGTACATATTTGACTGTGTGGAACGATGCGTCGCTACAAAAGCAGGTGCTTGTGGTGAAATAGACTTTTCTGAAAGGTTGTAATTTATATCGATATGTCTCAGTCCGGTTGTCCTTGTGTGTATGTCAACACTACAGACATGAGAGCAAATTCCTCGCACTAATGTGCTTTACACTGTTTGACCAAAACAGGTGGTGGGCATGTCATTGTAACTGGGAATGTGTCGACAAAATATTTAGTGTTATAGAACAGATTTGTAGACATGGGTTTTAAATTTTTTATTTTGTACATTGACGCTTGTAAAATTGGCCCAAACTGTAAATTCTCTTTGTCCTTTCACTTTCTACTTTGTATCAGTCGTCTCAAATGTTGCTCTTTCTGAAGACGCTGTTGCTTCAGTGACTGTGGAAAGGCTCATTTTTAAAACTTTAATGGGAATTAGTTTTCCTCAAGCCTTTCTTCCAAGCAGTGTGTGTGCCTGGCATGATAATAGTGTGTAAATCCTTGTTAGAGGGGCTGCAGGTGAAGAGCGTAAAAATGAAATGGATGGTCCCACAGCCCAGTTTCACTCTCACTTGTTTAAATAGTCTCAGTGGGAGGACAATGGTAGCAATTTGCTCATAGCCTCTCCTTTTTAAACGCTGAACAGTGTGCATTGTTTACTGTGTGTGCAGGAGTCCGGCCGACTGCCGTTTGGGACACATTCTGTGAGTTAAATAGCCTCTATCTCTTCTGCCGCTCGCGCTACATGCAGTATCAGCTTGAGATCAGATGGAGACAGTGGATTCACTAAAACTGGTCCTTCTAAATGCACAAGCCACAATGACCGCTTAAAGACTCAGCAAAAAACGGCAGCAGTGTCTTAACGGCACTGCTTGGTCACATTGATGTTTTAATTACTTGACTCATGAATGCTAATTATATCAGCGCTTACCTAATGCCTGGAATGCCAATAGCAGCATCAACAGTGCTTTTTCTCAGTCACTTCCTATTCACTACTCACTGCATGCTCTGGCTACCACAAAGACATTTTACTACATTTTAGTTTGTGGCACTTTAAGCTTTGAATGGGCAGTGTGGAGAATGAGTGGGTGAGAGAGACGAGTAACCCGCATGAAAAATGAACTGATAAACTGATACTACACGGAAGCACACGCACAATGTGAACTATTTGGATCGATCTTTGTTGGATTGATGTGGGTCAGAGCACATTTCGTGACATGTGAAGCCGTGTGACAGTTGACGGCTGATGCATCCCTCCATTAGCCGCCGTTTCCTGATGCATGCGGTTGTTAATGATGCTTAACTCTTCATGCCAGAGTGACTTGAGAAAGATGATCAGTTTACATCCCGTCTGCGCTAATTAAAGAGCTCATCTCCCGGCTCATCGCTCACTCTGTTCACACTAACGTCTCTCAAGGACACTATAGAGTGACGGTGGCTAACGGTAAACAAAAGCAGCTGCGGGGAGCTGACAGGGATGCAGCCTCAGTATCACTGTGTGCACCTGCAGTTCCACTCCTCAAGCCCTGCCATCTCTGAAGCTGCTGCATCCCTTTGATGGAATGATCCGGGAGCAAGCCTGCACAGCTATCTATAGAAGCGCGCTCTTAGATCAGACCCCGAGACGCTTGTTGTTTATCCAACAGAGGCCTATAAAATGATTCACTATCAATGTATGCCAGGAAAGGGTGACCATCTTTGTGCCAGTCAGCAGAATACCAAAATCAATCTAGGCTTCTGGCATTTTTATTAATCAAACTTGTACATTCTTGATTGACACTAAACTTTAATAGTTTATACTTAATATAATGTTGTGTGCTGATTTTAGATGCAGTGGTTAACTTTGAAAGAAAATGGACTGAATCATCTTATGCCAAATCAGGTTTGTGTGTCGCTGTAGTACTTGTATATTTCATTCAACTGAGCTGCACTTATACAGGACTGACAGTTGGAGATAATTTGTACCCACACAAGCCTCATTATATATTTGAAAGTATGTTTTTTGTTCAACCCACAAGCACCGACTGAATGACATGGAAACAAAAATGCCTATTGAGATGACGCTCGCTTCCTTCCGCTCTATTGTGTGTGGAGGCTTTGAGGTTTAATAATGAGAATGGAGCAGGACTGAATTACAGCCTTACTTCACGTACCTAAGCCACAAAGGCGTGGGTAGTCAGGGCGAGAGACTGGCCGCTCTCCATACTGTACGTTGTCTGTTGAACATCTTGGTGTGATTTGCTCTCAGTCCTCAATATGTTCTCGGGGCCTTTCACCTGACTCTCTCTCCAGACGTCAGCAGACTTTTCTTTCTCTCCCGCTCTTATCTCCATCCGTGATAGGAGAAATGTCAAGCACACACGTCAATATCAGCTGCCTCTGCCAGCGCTTTTCTCCAGGGAGACAACAAATGGGTGAAAACAGTGGCCCCAATCTTAGGTGTTTTTATAAAGAACATTCAAAGCCTTTTTTCTGCTTTTCAGTATCTAATAGGGGGACTAAAGCGCAGCAAAGGGCACCGGCATTCCACTGGCCCGACCCTGCACTGATTCAGCGGGACGCTATAGACCATTTTGAATTGGCTGATCACTTCCTGGTCTCTTTTACCTAGATACAAGTTGTGTGAGGGAAACAAAAGGAGAAAGATTATAGTTTTTATTTACAGTTGTTGCTAATGATGTGCCTTTTCTATACTGTTCTGACTCTGAAAATGAGTCTGTTAGTCTAAATGTGTATCTGCATTTTGATGTAAAGTAAGTCAAATGAAATAGTCCCTCCCTTTGCTGATATCGGCCACAAATCGAGTCGAGCTTTCCTGTCCACAGACAACAAGGAGGAGCTTCCATGTCCAATCAAGAGAGGGGAATTCACTTTTAGAATTCCTCTCTCTCTTTCACCTCATATTGCAATCTTGAAGTGTAGATTAGTTGGTGCTCTGCTCGAGGCGCTGATGGCACTGTGTTTCCAGTGTGACCTACTGAAGCGTTAAAGAATGCCATGTATTTCCTGAACTATTTGAAGTATCCAAACCTTATTGTCTAAATGACTCTGGCTACGTCACAGGGAAACGTGATAATCTCACTGAAGACATTGTTTTGTTGTTAGGTGTTGCTTGTTATTGTTACATAATTGTTCATTGCTGTAGTGCTTTAAAATGTTATGAAAAGAAAGTAAAACTGATGATAAAAGTTTGTTTTATGTAACAAACTGAAAGTATTGAATCAACTGGCATTTTCCAAATGTTTCCCAGACGCGGGTCACATGACCTGACCAGCCAAACTGGCCCCGAATGTGACGACTATTCCGCAGAGTGGAAACACATTTCTCCATTGGCTTTAGTGACCACGCTGGACACTTGGCATATGCACAACGCACATGAAAAGGGAAACAAACTTCATCTTCTGCTTAATATAATAATTTTATTTCTATTTAGAGATGGGAACCTTTTCAAATGTGTTTGACACCTGTACTTTAACAGCACTTGTTGTACAAATGATTGGTCGATTCATTGAGGAATATGATGTCTTCATGTCACACTGCAGCAGGCAGGCAGTATCAACATTCTCTGGCTGCAAAGGACGAAACACCAGGAAGTGAGGGTTTGTCCACATCTTTTATGAATGACAGCCACGCTAAAATACTTGTGACAAAAGCCAATTAGAAAGATATAATTAATGATAATTATTGAACTATTAATAGATATGGGAAAGCTTCTTACTTGACAGGCTGTAGTTGTTATGGAGAAAACTAGTGAAGGTCTGGCCGCTCCAGGATTAAGGAAACGCTGCTTTCCTGAGAGGAAGTGTTTACAACTTGGTGACGTTCCCTTTTTAACTCGACATGCCTGTGCTTGTCTAAAGTGGAGGCTGTGCAATTTTGCTCCCTCTAATGTATCCAACGTTAATGTTGTAAGCTCCTAATCCCCATCAAACGGTGAGTCATGTTCATAGCTCCTCCAGAGATTTTGGCAGTGACCTGATGATTGTCTGAGCGTTCCAAACATAGCGTGGATCAGTTTGCTGATGGTGGTAGCCACGTTGAGCCGTCAGCGGTGGGCTCCACCCTGCGCTGCTTTATTCTGAGCACAAACCTCATCTGAGGCAATCTGAGGCCACAGGGCTCCCGGTCCCAATCAACATCAAACTCCCCGCCATTGTTTACAGCGCACGGTGGCTTGTTTTCCCTTCTCCGTAAATCACTCTCCTTAAATTAAGGCTTCCATCCCAGTGGGTCCTCACGTGTCGTTTCATGTAGCTCTACTTTCCTAAATGTATGTGCCTTTCAAAAGCAATGATAAACCACTATGTTTTGAAACCAGCAAGACGCATGACCTAAGTCCTGGTCCCCACTTGAAGTGGCTTTGTGAAATTGGGAAGCTTAGGAAGCCAAGTGCTGACAGTAGATTCCTCACTCACATGGTACAGATTTTATTATTTTATGAAATTCCAACACTCACCTGTACCTGAATTATTCCTGGTGCTTCTGTATGAAACATTGCCAATAAATCTATCTGTGAGGGATGAGAGTGCTGCAGGGAAATTGGATTTTGTCAAGCGTGTCGTCAAGTAGTTAATCTCAAATATCTGCCTCACATTAAGGACACCTTCATAGGATCTAACATGCACTACTGCATACTGGAGGTCTGAAGTGGGATTCCAAACAAATGATCCTCCCACTCTAAATATTTGGACTTATCTAATGTAAAACAAAGAAAAAGTATCTTTGTAACAACTTCTTTAAAAATTAAAATCGGGCGTACTATATAGTAATTTAAAAATCCAAGTTAAATTTCACTCTCTTTGATATATACTTTTATTCCCCCCTTCCCCTCAATAAACGATGTTATCACTGCATCTGGAAGTGTTCCTGTGTAAACCACCATCAGCAACAGGGCAAATAAATTGTGCCAAAAAAGGCCTGACTCTGACTGCCGTGTAAAGCTTCCCACATGTGTGGAGTGCAGAGATCTGAGGAGGCTGAGTTTAATGTGGTCTGAATACTGCAGGGGAGGGTGTAGTGCTGCGAGGGACACATGCGTTATCTCCCGCTAGACTGGATAACAAACAGCAACTCATGTTTTATGGCTACGTTTTTCCTGAGTGAGCTATTGCTCGGTGCCCGCGAGACATTGGGCAGGTGATCTTTTTTCTTTATCAAAAACAATAATCAAGCAAGACTTTCAACAATGTGCATGAAAATGTTGACATAAATAAAAAAAAATCTCCCTCACCAACAGATTTTGACCATTTTTTTTCTCGTTTTGAAACTGGCTTCTTACTGTATATACAAATTATATTACAGGTTAAACTTGGAAAATTAGAATATCGTGAAAAAGTTCATTTATTTCTGTAATACAACTTAAAATGTGAAACTAGTATATGATATAGACTCATGGCATGCAAAGTGACCTGTTTGCCATGGGAGACCCTACCAGGGGCACAAAGCCCCCGACAACAGAGCTCCAAGGGTCATTTGGGCGCTCAAACCCGACACCACGTTAAGGTGGCGGTTCCAGGAGGAGAACCATGAGTCTATATCATATATTATCATATATTAGTTTCACAGTTTAAGTTGTATTATAGAAATTAATTAACTTTTCACGATATATTTTTCGAGTTCCACCTGTATATTGTAGACAATATACTGCCCACCGTTGTGACTGTGCATTATAGGGACACATTTTGGTGACACAAAAGCCTGGTGATCAGGAACAGCGCCCAGTACAATAAGTCTGATAAAATGTTCTTATGTTGTTACTTTACTGTTACTTTTTGAAGGGCATGTTCATTTTCACTAAACGTTATAAAACACATCTCTGCGTCACATCATGTGGTTTAAAACACATTTGGGCTTTTGCAACGTTATCCTAGTTTCATGGGAGCAGCTGTGTTCAGGAACATTTCAATAAAATGTGATTAATGTTTGGGTAGTGCACTCTGGGAAGGCCTCAGCAGGCACACTCCTCCGTCAGAGATGAAGCCAGAATTCCTCCTGCGTAATCTGGTTGGCAGATACAGAACCCACAGGGCTCGGTCCACACCAGAGGCCTCTACCAACTCATAACCATGTTTGCCTTCTCTTTTCCCAGACAGAAACAAATATTTGATTGACAGTAACCGCATTATGTCAGCACAGGAGCTATCATTATTTTGCCTAAATAAATTGCCCGTGGGGAGAGTTTGCTGCCAACGTGTTCCTTGTGTAAAACGTAGCGTTATCTTCCAGGTAACTGAACAGTGCACACACGGCGTTCGGCGCGTGTTTGCAGACCGAGATAAGGTGTTTGAGCTATCGGCACAGCCACTTTAAGGAGGTGCTGCCTTTTGCGTTTATTAACATTTTCACCCCTGCACCATAAAACTATAGTTATGACGGAAAGATAAAAAAGTGCCTCATATTTAATCTCCGCTGTAACACTAAAGAACAAAAGTGCAGCAGCAGCACAAAGAGCAGCAGGATTTTTCAAAACCATAATGCAATTGAGCCTCTAAGCACACAGTTGTGCAGGTTATCAGTGGCTAAAATCCCTGGTGGCGTGAGACATAAATCACACACGTCAGTCTGGTTCAGTTTTTCATTCAACTGGTGCGTGACTTTTCAGTCTCAAAGCAACTTAAGCTTCGCCTGGCTCCAAATGCATCCAGTTCTCAGTGGGCCAACCTGACATTAATGTTCGGCCGCTGTCTGGACTTATTTAGGATTTACTTTTGTGTGGATATTAATAGTGATGTCTAAATCTAGTGCAAAGATATTGTCCTGGTGTTTTTTTTTTTTTTAAAGATTGAGAATGCATGATTGAAATGAAATCTATAGAAATATGTTGAACCGTATATTAACTTTACTCAGATATGTTCATTTTAGAAGGTTAACATTTAAAATACAATGATCTCTTTTGTCAATAGAGATTAAAATATTTGTTGTTGTTCATTTGCTTTACGTGGTAGGTATGGTTCTGTTGTTGTTGTTGTTGTTGTTGTATATCTCTAGGTCGAACCTGCTAAGTTGTAGCATATTGGAGCCCAGTTCAATGGTAAATGGCTCGAGGAAGGTGCTACTATAGATGAGCACTTGCCTAATGCTCTCCCACTCCCCTCCTCATTTGAAGTCTGTCTCCGTGCCACAGTGCATCTCCAGAAGCCTGCCAGAGCCGTGGCAGGTGTACGACATGGCCGACCTGGGATCTGGGCTCACATGAAGGTGCTTTTGAGTGAGTGACATGTTCCAACCGTGTGACACAGGCAGAAGGCGCTATGTTCAGCTAGTGAAAACTCCATACACTGTGGCTGCACAGAGCGGAGCTGAGCTGAGGGGCTTAGCTCTCCTGACGCGCTGCTGGCCCAGGTCCTGACACACCCTGGAAGCCACAGGCAGATGGTGCGTCCTGAGGCAGCCGCAGGGCACCCCTCTCCTCAAAACCACACGCTCCTCCTGCTGTCGAGTGTCATTAGTGTGGAGAGACAGCAAGGGCACTGCGGACCAGTTTGAGAGATATTAAACAGCCCTCCACCAAACACTGAGCAGACTGTGAGGGCAGGAGGCTGAGCCCGCTGAGCTCAAGTGCCCGCCAAAGCTCAAGTGAGTGGTCCTCTTTACAAACGCTACATGTTTATATTAAACAGTGAATACAGTTCATACCTGACCTGGAAAATGACCCAGAAAAAACATCTTTCTCACATCCTATGTTGCTTTAAAGTGAAAGTGTACAGTTTACACTTGCTGGTTAGTCATCACTGGTTGATCTTGAACATGCTTTACAAACTCATCTGTGTCTCCGCCCATTTTGGAATCACAATGATCTGACAATTTTGTCAGCGTGTGGTACATGGCACCAATTCAGTTCAAGTTCAGACATGATTTAATTCATTCAGTTTTTCTCTCCTGATGCCAGAAATGCCACTCTTACTAACATGTAAAAGATCGATCTTCACTGATGTTTTTGTGCCTGGTAAATTAGTGGCAGGAGTAGGAAGTCAAAGAGATGAGGTGATAATATAATATCCACCATGTTATTGCTTTTCTATTTTGTAAAACATTTCCGTTTGAGTTAAACGGTGATTTGTGTTGTAGGAACAAACCAGGACAATGTTTGGATTGGGTTTTGGCTGCTGCATCAATTCATAGAAGCAAAACATTCAGAGCCCATAATTACACTGTCGCAAAAAGTACTTATTTTCCCCAAAACAGATGGAAAGGGTTTAGCACATTGTGTGCATGTTTGTTTGTATGCTACTTAACCTGGACACTAACTGCATTTTAATCTATGCACAGTATTCAGTCTGTTTATTTTTGCTCCCAATTAGTTTTGTCTTTACCTCAAGAGAATTCCCCATAAGACTGGGGCTCAGCAGGTGTGTGTCTGTGGCCTCTCCCGGGTGGCCTTCGTGTGGAGTGTAATTGTGCACTGGGTGCTCTTTCTGGACAGTGGTGGGTACAGCTGTGGCACAAAGTGGACAAGAGTGCCGCTCTCCAAAGTGCCTCGCCCTGCCAGATTTGCTCAATGAGTGACGAGTGTGTTTTATAATGGCGGAAAATCCCTTCCTGCTACATATGAGTCACTGGGTGTAGTGCCCGTCAGGTGTGTGGTTACTCCACTGCTTGCAATGATTTTTGCAATGTTTTTATTTGTTTTTGTTGTGAGAGAAAAGTTGCTGTTTTCAGGTTGTATCTGAATATGTGCAGACAGTGACAAAAGTAAAGAGTTCATTCCAAGTAGCCAACCCCCTCATTATAGCCAATAGGACAGTCTATGCTTTTCAGAACATGGATTGTTACAATCCTCCAGTGAAACAAAAAAAAAATCTAAAGGCAATCTGTGTCCCCTCAAGATCGAGATGTCCAGCTAATTGTCATCTACTGTGCAGAATGTTCAGCTAAAGAACAAGTCTACATTTTTATACCACTCAGTGGAAAGTTGAGTTGTTATTGTATACAGTTTGTACAAATGTATTTTGTAGGTTTGTTTACTTGTTGCAAAATAATGAAAGTGTAACAATTGATGATCTTGAAAAGACGGTACATAAAATAAAACATTTAAGTAAGATAAGTTTAAAAAAAAAATCAAAGACCTTTGTTTAGTTGTAACTTATTGTTCTGACTTAACCAAAAAAAAAAAGCTGTTAAGTTTAGCCCAATAGAAGCAAACCGGGGTCACACAAACACTATTAACCTAAATCAGAGGTTCCCAAACATTTCAGGCTGTGACCTCCAAAATCATTCAACCAACAACAACTTGGGACTTACCTTGCCAGCTGAATTCTTGTGGTATTTGAGTTTACACACGAGAAGCCATGTTGAACCACTCCCGCCTTCACTGTTCGGGCAAAAAAGATACTAATTAAAAACATGGCGATTACAAAAAAAAAAACAGGTTTGCTGCAACACATAACACAAACACGCACAACCTTTTCCAAAACTAAACATTGAATGGCCTTGCAATGTTTTTGATCCAATCAGCAGCAAATACTGCTCCAAATGTGCGATCTTTCAAATTGATTTTATTTATTGGTTTATTTGGTCGGGACCGTACATGTTAATGAACGTACATGGAGCTCATGCATGTAAACAAGCCACACCAGATTGTAGCCTTGGGCTAATTTGTGTCCGTTGCTCACTCGCAAACACACTCTCATTCATCATGGCCTATTGTACATGTTAGCACTGTAATATCAATCTGGCTCTTACCAGACCCCCCCCCCGCCCTGTATAATGTAGTTGACATTTATAATAATGCAAAACATTTAAAATCCGGTTTAATGATAGTTTGTGATACTGTATTTTCATATTTGGCTTAATTTCAATAAAATGTGCAGTTTTGAATTAAAAAAACAAAAAAAAAACCCATCAAATTTACTGTCAGAATTGTAAAAGATATTGTCACAAAATCATCTTGCAACCCTCACTTCAGTGTCCCACATCCCTCTAGGGGGTTAGCCTGGCTAACGCCACACTGCTGTGTGCGCTCGAATCTTTTCGAACTTCACAACAGTCTGGGGACCATGGCCGACATTTTTCCATGGATTTGGGCACCAATCACAGAACGAGGAGGGACGGTAAGACGATGACGCGCTATTTGACATACGGAAGCTTGTAGTTTGTTTAGGGATAAAAAAATAAAGAAATATTTGCGGATCCAACATGACAGCAGCAGACGCGATGCCATCTTTCGATCAAGCTTTAGAACGTGTTCTAAATAGTTTAGCTCAAAAGTTTACAGCAGGTACGTCATACGTCATCTGATACCATGATACGATTGGCTATGGCTACATGCAGACGCATGAGAGACATTCGTAGCGCCCAATAAAAGGCTATGGACAATCGTAAACCACACCTCTCCTACGAGAAAATGAATTGGTGGTCCCCAGACTAAATATCACTTGTGATTTTAGTCTGGCGTTAGCCAGGCTACTAGGGGGTCCCAACCCCCACTTTGGGAACCACTGTCCTAAATCATTGTAACACTCTTCAATGTAGAGTGTAAAAAGCCAAATATGGTGTGGTGTGTGTGTGTGTGTGTGTGTGTGTCTGGTCTCTCTCTCTGGCCTCGCTGCCTCAGTGGAAATCTCCAAGTCCTTACTGCCATTCAGGGGACATTGGAACAGCGCTGACGGCAGCCCTGTTCTAACGCTCAGCAGAGCAGTCAAATGGTTTTCTGTTTGTGACTCCTCCTCACCTTCCCTTTCATTTTCCCTTACAGCTTATTATTCTGGAGGACTATGCCGATCCTTTCGATGCTGAGCAGGCCGGGGGCATTCAATCCACCATGGAGAAAGTGACAACTGAGAATGATGGCTACATGGAGCCGTACGAGGCCCAGAAGATGATGGCAGGTAGGACTGCAGTCTGTGCCCTTTCAGTTCTGCTTCTTTCCAGAGGCACTGTCACACTCTTCTTCAAAGTTCCGACTTAAAATAGAAAAGTCATTAAAATGCGGTTTATTTGGCCACGTTTCTGAGCTGTCATTTATTGAAAGCAACTCAGATGGCTCCCTACTGCTTTACATGACAGGTGCAGCCAAGCAGAAATGACCTTGGTGTCATGGAGGATGTCAAAACATTTGAGAAAAACATTTGCTTTTCCCATGATAATTAGAGAAGACCCACCTCAGGCAAACACAAGTGCAAGCCTTTGTACCGTTGAGCTTTATGAAGTCAGCCACTTGTTCTCAATTTCCAAGAAGACTTCTTTTTCTTTTTTTTTCACAACAATAGCTGAGCATGATTGTGCTGAACCACATTATGCCTTGTGACTCTTTATTTATAGCAGTGAGAAAGAACAGAAAATGTCCTGCAGTGAAAGTAAAGTGTATTGCTGGAGATGAAAATGTCCACATTCAAAGTTGATGTGAATGTTACCAGCGTCAATGGATGTTTCAGCTACACACTTTGTAGTTCAGAAACATTGCATTACATTCTCTCCAATGTCACCTTTCTCTTATATTCACACACGCAGACTGTCATTGCCCACATAGTCGGGACATGAAAGTCTTTGTACCTTCTCGCCAATTTATTTTAATGGCTCTCCAGACGATCTCCTGGTGTCATCTGTCTTCTACGTGTTTGACCTCTAGCCCAGTCACTACCTCTGCTCGATAGAAACACTGATTTATGGCCGCTCGCAGGTAGAGGAGGCAGCTAAAAGGCGGTGGTGTTTGTCCAGCCGCTGAGTTTTTCTGTGAGTTTAAGACCTAACAAGACACACTGTTGTGTTTTTGTTAAACTGACAGGCTCAAGGCTTGGGCTGGGGTTTTGTTTCCTCTGAAGGGCTGAGGCCTTCAATTTTGGGGATGACTTGTGGTTATTGCTAGCATTGAACTGCGAAGTGTTTTTTTTTTTCCACCTCGGTGTGTTTTGTTACTCCTTGATTAATCTTGACATAGTACTTTAGCTTTAGATTAGACTTTACACAGGAGATCTTAGTGTGCTGGTTCTATTGTGTTATTTTTAATTGGACAGGTGTAAATGCAGGTCGAGAAAAGCAAATGAATGTCCTACTCCAATTACAAACAAATTTCTAAACAGTATGTAATTCTGGACTGGAATTTCTCTGATTGGATGTTCCCAAATTGCATGGATACGGTGTACTCTGATATGCCAGGAGAGGCCTTAAACTTTACTGGACAAACAATCAGGAACATTTTACAAGTGTTTAGGGGCGTACTCGCACACTAAAACTAGGAAAGACACACATTATGGTCTCTCCACTGCTGACTAGCTTCAGAATAAAATAGAAAGTGAAAAAGAAACCAAATATAAAGGCTTATGATACTGAAGCATTTTGTGAAGCATTGCAAAGTCAATTAAAATGTGAGAGAAGCGCATAAAGCTGTTGCTTATAAGATAAGATGCTTATTTTTGCACATTTTGCCTGGACGTTTCACCAGCTGTATCCCAGTAAATTATGTTTTTGGAAATGCATATAGATGAGTGATCTGACCAGTTCTCTGGAGAAGAGACTACACCGTCACACGTGTCATGCAGATTTTGCAGAATGTAATTTCTTACGTTTAGTACAAAAAGAATGAATATACAGTCGGGGAGAGCGGCGAGGGTTAGGTCTCGCAGTGTTTAAGAGCTTAATAGGAGAGACCAGGCTAACGTGAGAGGTCTTGGTCACAGAGTGTGATGTCAGTAAATAATTAAAAGAAAAAAATATCGGCCGATATTTTCCCATATCGGACCGATACCGATATGTGAAAAATGACAAATATCGATTATATCGGCCATCCCTAACTGTAAAATGAGTTTTGAATGGTAGTATTATGTTCAAACTGCATAAAAAGTTTTGTAAATAAATATAAGTCTCAAAATGTTTGCTTTGTTACACATCTTATTTATGCTGAAAAAAAGTACCAGCATACATGTCAAAATGATTATAGTTCATTTTCATGTCTTGTATCTACTTATTGTTCTGGAGAGTGTGCATACTTATCTTGGCAAAATGTTGAAAGCCTTAGCAGTAAAGCTAAGAAATGTCTATACTTCCCGGATAGCACCTTAAATGCACAATACAGAGCTGCACAGTGGGGGGTATAGCATGTAGAGCCCAGGGCTGAAAGTGGCAGTGTGGTTTATGTAAGAGAGAGTGACCCAGTGTCCAGTGGTGCAGTGTAGTCTAAGCGCTCGTGTGTCAGTGCTCTGTGCTCATGTCCGCTCTCCCAGGAGCAGCGTCGGGGAGAGCCCAGTTCTGATTTATGAGCTGGCTGCGAGGGCCGTGTCATAACTTCCTTAACCTGAACCATCTCCCTTTCCCACCCACCACCTGCAGTTATGTGGAGACATGTGCACAGCCACTCTGTCTTTACAGTGTTTCCTGTGTGCTTTAGATGTTTGTCATGTCTACCCGCTTCAGTATCTGTGTCTGTTGACTGCGTGTGCACACTAAGGGCTTTAGCGCTCAGCCAATGGATGTGGAACGTGCTTCCCTATGGTCCTCATGGTGGGGAGCTGACATTTCTGTAATACCACCCCCTTGTGGCGAGGGGCAACTCTAAAGACGCTTGGTAGACAGGATTCTAATGGGACTTCAGACCTCCCTAGAATGGCTTAAAAGCCTGGCTCGAAAAACACTGGTGTAGGTGAAATATTTTTAACCACGCTGGTTTTGTATATTAGCACGAAGTAGTGGAAGCCTTTTCAGTGCATTGACTGGCTCTAGAGCCTGTCAATCAAGCCTTTTTGCCCTTTTGAGGAACAGGCTTCGTAGGAGGAGATTGCGTAGCCATGCAAGTTTCACAGATGACTTGGGATCCTTACTATGAATGGGGCTGCATAGGTAATCATCTATCTCTAATTATTATATCTATGCGCATTGCGCTCAGCCCATGTTTCGATGTGTTGTATGGACTGTGTGTCTGATCAAAGAGTCCTAAAAGGATCCAACATATTTTAAAATGAGGATTTCCTTTGGAAGGTAGTCGTACTGTTACTTGAGAGTGAGATCATTATTTGGATATGCAATCATACATGACATTATACTTCTATAATATCTACAATTTGATAAAAAGCCAAATAATTCAGTCTTTAAGTGAATTTCATGTGTTATCCAGGTCTAGACTGCTGCAGGTAGTGATGGAGCAATTATACAGTTGTTTGGTTGTGTCATTCATTCTGGGCAAAGCCTTGGCAGTTTTAGACTACTACAGCATTACAGAAAACCAGTGGCGGTTGGTGATGTGAAAACCAGGGGGGGCTGTTGCCTCTACCTACCTTCAATTATATTTTAAAAGATACTTATAAACATTGTTTTTAACTTCAAAAAGAATGTTATCTTTGGGCCATTTAATATTATTATTTATGCAGAATATAATCCAAACTAAACTTATTGTTTAGTTTTATTCAACTAAAAAATAAAGAAGCATGGAATGAATTTATGCTTTTGGAAAATATGTTTGCACCACTGATTTGTGTTTTGTACCAACAGAACAAAGGCAGGAGGTGTTTCCTCTTTGATTTGATGTACAGAGCCACAGGTTTAAACCTGTATAAACCGTCAGACAAATGATCCGGTCAGAAATAATGTGCAGCTTACGTTTTGAGAGTCCTCGTCCGTAGCACCTGGAGCTCCACCTCTGTTTCACTCAATGAATGAATGAATGACGTTCCCCTCTTCTGTCGTACGCTCCTCACGGCCCTGAATCTTCTCTCCATCAAATGTCCACGTCCTGGGACATAACTGTCCAAGTCAGCGAGTGTTGTCCCAAAGTGTCAAATAAACAGCAGTAGCAAAAGAGGACGAGCTAGTTGGCATCGTAATGCTACCTCCAGCAGAGTCCGTTTAGACGTGGCTTCTGACTGAAGAAAGTTGTCCGAAGTCCATTAGTTAGACTAAATCCTTTCACCTCCTCTCAGGCAACAACATGAAGAGTCTCCGGTCTCTCAAATGAGAGGTTTTTCCTCCGATCGTCCGTGAGCTCAGAGCTGCTCCCAACAACAAGCTACTCACGTTTATTTACAGTAGACAAATCCTCGTCTTTCACCTGTTAATCTCCGATGGGCGCTGAGGCCAAGGACATTATTGTGCGTCTCTGATTGGTTGAATTAATGATATGTAGTGACGTTTTTATACCATATTAGAGCGCCATTGGTTAGATCGCAGGGGCGACGTTCCTCGCCGCCCAAGCATAAAACTACACATTTATGATGTTGTTCCGGCACACAATGAAGCTGGCAGACAAAATGACACGCTCCTTCCCCTCCGCTCCAGTGTATAAAAACCTGTACAGATGAAAGTCATGATTTTGCCAAATTTAAAACTTTTTATTTTTTATTTTATTTGCAAAAATTGATAGGAGAGGCGGCGCCCCACCGCCCATAATAGACCAGCCGCCACTGCAGAAAACAGAAACGACAGCAACAACTACAGAAATGCAATCACTAAATCACCTAAATCTAATTTTTACTCTCTGCTGATAATAATACAACTTAAAATACAAACAATTCAACCAAAACAGTGTTTGCTTTATCTACTTTGTTTCTAGTCAGAGCTTGTTTGTCTGTCAGGTACAAGGGGCTGGGCCAGCTCTCCGGGGCAGTGTGAGTCAAAGCATTTCTCAATGAACTCCATGACACACTCCCCCCGCATGTCAACATGTGAGAGATTTCCCACAGTGCAACAGTGGTCCGTTGGGCAAACATTCCGGATGACATTGTTTGGACCATACTTATCACAGTCCTGTCCATTGAGAAGGTTAAAAGTTGGACTCTGTCGACTCGTCTTTTCCACTTCTCTGTTCACGTCACTTTGTTGTCCTCGCATTCTCAGGTATTGCTCAGTCAGAAAGGAAAATGAAGTTGTGCAATAGTATGCAGAGTGAAACATGTTTCCCACAAGAGTTGACTCATTTTATGAGTTTTCCCTTTTTTGTTCCTAAAAAGCATGCTGGGAAATGTCTCAAAGCCTTGGAATCTAGTGCCACCCTCCCTGACATTAGCAAATTAGTTGATTATTTCAATTACTCGTGAGCGTGTGCAGTACAGGTCTCGGTCTGCTCCTCTGCTCTCAGTGAGTGGGAGGACACGTGGGTACACACAGGGCGAGGAGAAGGAAACACTGTGAAATATGAGCCTAACAGACTCTGAGCTCACACAAGTCCAACAGTGACCGGAACTAAGGCTGAGGGACGATGGTGAGGGGACACATTTCTATTACTGTGTTGAGGCGAGTGAGTAAAGCAAAGAGTAGAAACATGGTCTCTCCTTAACGCGCTCTCCTCCCTCCTTCGTCAGTCACCCCAGGCTACAGCAGGTACAGGTGGCAGCACATTTCTTGGCCTGTAACCCTGTTTTTATTGCCCTGAGCTGTAACATGAGAAATCTCCGTAACAGTGACACTTCTGAAGGTATACATATACTCTCTGGAAATGCCAGTCATTTAGGATTTGAGAATTTATTTGGAATGATGTCAGCTGCCTCCGTTTAGTCGTACACTCTTCTTTTCCATCACAGTTGTCTCAGCGTTTAAGGGAATGCTTAAGCATGACCTCAGCCATGCATTCGTGCACAACCACTGATTATAGGCTGCTAAAAATACACTAAGCTTACCAGGCCGGTAGCTGAAAACTGGACAGAGAAGTGAATAATTAACACCTTGCTCCTTCCGCCCCTGCTCACAACAACTACTGTTTAGGGCTGTTTAGATGGGCCAATACACTCACAGCTGTTCGTTTTACAGCTAAAGTATTTCTACCACATTAAAAATAATACATTTGTTTATATAAACAGCCGGGACAAGAGGAAGTCTATAATGCTGCCAAGGCCATATGAGGTACTGTATAATTATAATATTATCAGAGCAGCATGCGACAGTATAACTCTAACTACATCCACCTAAACACATTTTTGTTAGCAGTTCTGTTACATTGTCTTTTCTGTTTTCCCAATTTAGTATTTGCCCACTGCCTCTCATGCCACCACCACATGATCTTTGAAAACATGATTGACAGATTTCACAAACTGAACTGACTGCCCTGAATGACGCAAAGTCAGTGTCCTACAATGTTTGGGCTTGGTGATGTGCTACTGCTAGGTACAAAGAACTTTTAATATATTCTTATTCTGATACCCTGCAATATAAGGCACATACCTCCAAAAGTATTTGCACAGAGCCTAAGCTAAGTGCTCAGTGTGTGTTCTATTGGTACTCTATGTCAGCAATGTTGTAGTGCTGTGTGCAGACGCTGGAGGAGAGGGGACGGGAGGAAGACTAAAGACTTATTGATGAAATGAGAAATCTCTGGCTTCACTCCGATCTGTCCCTCCCTCTCACTTACTGATGAATACTCCCACTTCACGCTTACAAGCCTGAACTGCTGCTGGACACTGCTAGACACGACGGCCTCTAAGTGTGACTTTGTGTTCTGTAGTCGGATGGTAATGGCATGTTAAAGCCACACCGTGTAACATTTCACCTTTATAACTTAAATAAGAAAGATGCATTTATTTTATTGCAGATATTGTTATTGTTGAAAAATACCATTTAAAAAAAAAAAAACGGTGTGTTTCCTGTGAGCGGCTCGCCTCTCCTAACACCCGACTATAACTTAAATAGGTTAGCTCCTCATCCAGATCCATTCTTTGAGTACCCACTGCATAAATAGCATTTATGTGTCTGGTTGTTAAAGCATGTTTTGTATTACTGGCAACAGTATAATCCAAAATATTACACTGTGTGTAATTTATTCTCCTGGAAGTTATCATGTAGTGCTCTATTTGGGCTGGAAGAGCATCTGGCCTAAAACATAACAATTGTGTATCATTGTTCACTATTGAAGACAAATTTATGTTGATGGTAATAAAAAGGTGGAAAAAAATGTAAGAAAATAAAGATAGCTTCCAATTACAACTAAAAGAGTCAGGGCTTATACAGGCTTATATGAATGACAGTAAACTGAACTGAAAAGCAAACTGAAATTATTATTGTCCAATATGTTTTAAATAAAAAGGGAGATTTTGCCCAGGCCTACTTTGTCTCAATATCGTTCCCTTCTTATCCACTGTTATAATCCCAGTCTACACCGGCTGTGTACATGGCTATATTAATCAAAATGACCTAGGAGTGATTAAGATTCCACTATTGTCTTTAATTATTAGCCATTTAGTACATAACCTGCAGAGTTGACAAAGGCACAGTGCACACACAGGGAAGTGCATTTTCTCGTCCCACAGCGCCAAATCCAGGATGGATAGGACGGCGGAGCCACTATGTGTGCATACATGTACATGCAGGCGAAAGCATGTGAAGGAGGGGCGGGGGGGTGGGGTCCTGGCAGCACTCTCTGCAGGTTGGAGGTGCTGAAGTCATTCATTTTAAAGGCAAGATTAATGACACCATTAATACACGTCTGGGCCACTGCAGAGGAGGACGGGGCACAATTTATACCCACTGCTGGCAGCCAGGCCCTTGGGCACACGCGGTAATACTGAGACGCATAAGCAGGGGCTGGACACACTTCTGTGGGTCATCGGATATGTCAAGTACCCACTGGCAGAATATGATTGTGTAACCTCATTTAGGGCCAATACTGTGTATATTTCCAATGCAGCATGGAGTGAAGATAGATTTTTGCATAGTGTGGTTATATACGAGAGAGAAGAGATGAGATGGAGTTGGAGGAAAGAACTGGTTGACACGTAAGGGATAATGCACGACAAGGTGTCCATTATCAGAAATAACTGGACGACGCGGAGGCGTGAACAGAGTATTCACCCAGACCATGGTGTCATGTGGTGTGATGTAGAGCTGTATCGTACATGATACGACTGTGAGTGGGCTGTGAACAGTGCAGCTGTTGAAGGACACGACTGGAACAGATGGGCAGCCAAAAGAACCACAGATGCACAGGAATGCTATAGCAGTGTCAGGGGATACTTGCAGTACTAGTATTAATCTGTCTGAAATGAGACATGTTTCTGCTGAACAACGGCTTCATTTTAGTACTAGTATGTAGCATGTCAATATTTACATCTCTTTCCGCATCAGTGCCTTCAGTCTAGTCAATCAATTCTAGTTTTAAAAGTTTGTTTGACCTAAATTCCATCCAAATGATCACAAGAGATCACAAATGCAGTAATCTTGGCGATGCCTGACAGCAGGTTGTTTCTGCATCTTGAATAATCTTTATCGATCATTTATTCCTGTATCTACTATCCTTATGTGCTTGTTTGCAAAGTCCCTTACTAATGCTGCGTCCACACCAAGCGTCTCCGACGCCTCCAAAGCGTCAGGTTTACATTTAAAATACATTAAGGACCCGCCTCAAGAGGCCCCGCGGCACGTGACGCGCCTCCTGTGCGGCGCGTTTTGAAGATTGTCGCGCGGCCGCACCGCGTCTGAGGCGCGTCACGCGCCTCCGGGGCGTCCAGCGCGGCCGACGCTAGAGTTGGGAAATGTTGAACTTTTTGGAGAAATTCGTGAGCGTCGACCAATCAGGAGCTTTCTCCAACAGTGACGTACGCTGTAGCTGGGCCACTGTCAGTCCGGGGCAGATCCTGTGCCGGCCCGCAGATGTAAACAAGTCATGGAGGATTATCCTGTTGGGAACCGGGGCTACAGCAGCTCTGGGACTTTTACAAAGACACACATCAGTGTTTCTTTTACCTAAACACCCAGGATTAAAAGCGGCGACAAGAAAACGTATTTGAGTGGCTGGATCTGTGCTGGGAATGTGTTTGGGCCTTGATGATGCACACAGGATTCCCAAGGCTAATGCTACAGTACAAGCTAAATCTCCAATCATGTGAAAATGAGAAATATGCACGAATAAAGTCTATTAAGCCCCATCTACATAAAGCAACAATGTAACAATGATCACACATTGAGCCAGGCTTGTTGATTTTTAAGTTTATTGCTCACATTTTATCTACAACGGGCCCTAGTAGATCTTTTATAATTATTTCTATGCTAGCCCAAACAGATAGCTCGCATTGACCCCCTTGAAAACAAGTATTATGCACTAATCACGTCAATAAAGCCCGTAACTACACAGAACAGCCTTTAGGATGGTCACACACTGAGATGGGCTTGACACATTTGTGGTTTATTGCACACACTTTTTTTTTTTTTATCAACAATGAGCTGTACGCGATCGCAAAAAGCTAACCGGGCTAACCTAGCTTATAGCCACTTGCCACCAATGTCCCTTCAACCGTATGGGCTGGATATGAGCTTAAATACTGGGGAGATCCTGCGTAGACCATGGGGGAATAGTTAAAGATCCATAGGACATGGCAGGAGCAAAGAGGGAGACTACAGTAGTTAGCCTCCGAACAACTGTAGTTTTCAGGCACGAGCTGTTTCTACGAACAGACTGAGTTGACGCGCGGCCAGGGCGTCTTGACGCTCTGTGACATTTGTGACAAGCGTCTGACTTCAGTAAGCACAAGCGTCCAACTACAGACTTGAGGCGCGTCTTTGACGCCCAAGAGGCGTTCGGTGTGGACGCAGCATAAGGCCTGACCGATATATCGGCCGGCCGATATGAGGTATTTTACAATGTTTGCTATCGGCCGATAAAAATGCAGATATCTTAGAAACTGAAAGTGATAAAAAGTTCTAGCATTGGAAAGAGCTCAGCCAGAGCTTTAAAATGAGCCCTCACAATTTCCTTGGCCTCAGGGGAGCAGAGAAACATCGCGGTGAAAATCGGTCACAAGTTTTACCTATTTTATACATTTTATGTTGTAGACTTTTGTGTATAGTTTCAGACCCAAAGAGATGGAGACTTAGTTTTTTTTATTTTGGGATCTACTGTCTTTCAAACAAGCTTCATCTAAAGTACCAAACATGAATATACAGCGCCCCCTGCTGTCACAGTTCAACACTGACACATTTAGAAGCATCATAGTGTACACTGGATTATAGACCAGACATTTCCAAAAATATCAGCGGTGCATATTGGCATCGGCCTTAGAATAAAACATTATCGATCAACCTCTGTTGGATATATTTCTTGCTGAGACCTTTACTCTGTCAATAAATGTTTAGCTATAGGCTATTTGAGAGATACAAAAAAAAAAAAATGATATCAAATTAAGTTACTTGCTTGGGGTACCTGACTTTTCCTGTACAAAATGTGAATTTTGTAGTTTTGGCTCAAACTCGTTTCAAGCTCTCACTATCCCTCCTCCACATCTGAATTGTTCTAGCAAATGAATTATATGTTCAGCGTAAACAAATTGTCTCTAAACATTACGAAAACCAAAACAATGTTCTTTGGAAATTGTGTAATGAATGTATAATTACCAGTTAAAATTGACAACGAAACTATTGAAAGAGTTTATGAACATACATTTCTTGGTGTAACACTCGATCATAAAATCAGCTGGAAACCTCACATCATAAAAATTTAAAACTAAAGTTGCAAAGATTTGAGCCCTAATGAATAAATCCAAATATATCATTGACAACAAAGCTCTATATACTTTATACTGTTCACTTATCCTTCCCCATTTAACATATTGTGTAGCGATCTGGGGAAATGCGTATAAAAATAATCTCCCATTGTTTAAAGTTCAGAAAAAGGCAATAAGCATAATCCATTTAGCTGGATACCGTGATCACACAGATCCATTATTCTTTAAATCAAAAACAATGAAATTTGAGGACCTTACTGAATTTAAGATGGCTCAAATCATGTTCAAAGCCTCACAAGCAACCTCCTGAGAGTACTGTATACAAAATATGTTCTGCAAACGAGAAGTTAAATACAACTTGAGAGATGAAATGAGTTTCAATAAACAATACTCCAGAACAACCTTAAAGCATGAGACGTGGTGTAGAAATATGGACACATTTAGATGAAAGCATTAAAATATGTAAAAACCTGGTACATTTTAAAAAGGTTTACAAAGAATTATTATTATTTGTTTCTTTATATTGCAGTTGTTTTTTATTATTGTTCCTTATTTGTTGTTACCTTGCCTTATGTTCCCTTGTTTATGATTTGTTATCGTGCATTATGTTCCTTGCTTTGATTGTTAATGTAAATATTATTGTTTTTAAATTTGGGGTGGGCACTTATAAGCTTTTGGCTTCGGCCCACTCCCCAAAATACATTGCACTAATTTAGGCTCTATTTTTATTTTCCATCACTCAATAAACATTTAGATGAAGACGATGCAACAGTTTTTTTTTTTTTGCTGTGTTTACAACATACTCTGTGCCTTGTTCTCGTTTGTTACATTGGGCTTCCCTTCACTGACATTCAGCTCCTGTCTGTGAGTAGCCAGGAGGCAGCCCATTGCTATTTCACCATGATGGACTACGGACTAAACTCTTTTATTGGAGCCTTGTTGTCTTGTAAAATAACCTAAGGGATTTTTTTCCTCCATTGGGAAACAATTTATTGGTGACATTTATTCAGGAATGACCTTTTCCGAGTTTGTCTTCCATAGAGACACAGCATTATCTGTGTATGCAGTGTAATCTGTTATTGGAGCATTGTCTTAAACATTTACCATCTTTCTATACAGTACAGAACATCAGCATATACAAATCATACAAGGTTTACTATGAGTATGATGATATGATAATACATTCAAATACAAGTTGAACATTTCAATCATCATTTATTGTATCCTTCAGCTTCGGAAGCAACAGGCACCTTTCAGCACATCTGCCATCGTTAGCCATGCATTATGTGACATTTTCCCTTCATTACTTATTCCATCAAGAGGTTAATTACTTGGAGAAAGGAAGAGCGAGTGTTCTCCCTTCTGTATGCCACATTCGCACACATACAGTTTGTGTAAAGCCCTTATTTCTAGCTGCAGTGGTCCTCTCTGCCGCAGCCTCTGCCTGATTGTCATTGTTTGTGCGGTCTTATCAATCACACAGTGGGCTCGCTGGAGCAGAGAGGTGCAGCAGCCTGGGCCCGCGGCTCGGCTGCTGGTTCAGGTTGTAATGGGTTGGGGCAGCCTGTTAATTCGATATGGTGTGCGGCTGAGCACGCTCATTAGGGACAGCCCAAGCTCTCCATCACCAAAGGCCACAGCCAGCAAATGGAATGGACACAAAAGCAAGAGCAGAAAGAAGAAGAAATAAATAAAAGGAGGGTAAAATGGCTATTGTGCGGTGATGGAGGTCAACAGAAAACACTTGGGAACTGTTGACCAGAAATCGTTTACATTTTATTCCAGATTGCTTTGAGAATGCATTTCTCCGTTTATACCTTCTTATAGCAGCATTAATCTCGGTGCTATAAAAGTATATGGGAAGCTATCATTTATCCTGTAATTTTCAACAGCATTGCCAGTCAGGAGACGAGTGCAGGAGATTGAGGATGTGTGACAGCCAAGCGACCATGGAAACCGCACAGAAATGTTATCGCCAGTCGACCAGAATGGCTAAGGAGGCTGAGGTGGTGCTGAGGGAAAAAACAAAACAAAAAACAAACAAATGGGAGGATGGAGAGGGCAGGGAATGAAAACAGTTCATTTCCATTCCATTGCATTTCTCGCCTGTTGTGCGCATCTCTGTGCTTTGAGTGTGTGGTATCATGGGAGATTAGATGCAGTCTTGGTCAGAGTGAATTATTAATGTGCAGCTGTACTTCACCAAACCCAATGAGTTGTCAATGATCGGCCCGCCACAGATCGGCGGTGTGGATAAAGAAAAAGTGGTGGGTCACGTGGCCCTCCTCTCTTGGTAGTTGACTGGAGTGCTCTATTGACCGGTCGTCGTGATTAAGGAAGCAGTGCAGCTCTCTGGGGTGGACCTCACAGCGAGCCTATCCGGGTGACCCTGGCTCGGGGCAAGGCTGTGGTTAACCCGCCACTCACTGGGCTGGAAACACTGATTTTGCTGCTCAAGTGGAAGTCCTCCTTTGCTTTTCACTTCATTATATAGACGTTCGTGTGTTGAGCTACATTTTATAATAGCTACATTCTTTTTTGGTGATTTCTTCTGCTTAATGTATTTACAGTCATTCGAATATGTAGGATAATTGTCCAGAGTGACATTTTAAAGATATACGGTTATGGGTTATGGATCGATGTGTACTAAATGAGTCTAGACACAAATGTCCTTGTTTGACTGGGCAGAACTGTCACCTGTCATCAGACTGACTCTGCAAACACAGTCCATCCTGTCACTTCAGATTCCCCCTCTCCAGCAAGTTCCAACACATAAAGTGGATGGAAAAGTCCATTAGTTCTCTGGACTTCACACGCTTATGCTTCAGATAGATTTGAATGTAGTGTTGGCAGTGAAATCTTAGACAAAGACACACGCATAACTTTTAGCCCTCATAATGCAGTGTTAAACTATGAGGCTTGCAGAAATATCCAGTGTATGTTTCCCAAATGATTTGCACACAGAACTGCCAAACATTCTGGCATGTGCTGCTCTTTGACACCAGTTGCACTTTACAATAATGATTATATTAAAACCATGAATGTGATAGATGACAAAGGACT
The DNA here is from genome assembly GCA_007210695.1 of Neogobius melanostomus. Taxonomy (NCBI): domain Eukaryota; kingdom Metazoa; phylum Chordata; class Actinopteri; order Gobiiformes; family Gobiidae; genus Neogobius; species Neogobius melanostomus. The sequence goes on from VHKM01000131.1 coordinate 5,093,693, forward strand.
AGTGTGAACCTTTCTGGTCGCAGTCAGAGGAATCTAACATCGCATCAGGACAGGCCTCCCAGTGGACGGGCCTCTGTTGAACACCTCAGAACGTGTGGGATAAGATGACGTGGTGGTGGCAGGGCACACGTTAGACTCATATTGTGGATCATGTCCACAAGCTGGCGGCTGACTGCATGTCTGCGCTGCATGACCCTGTGATCACCAGATCAGCACTACACACTCCCTAATGATGAGTGACAAGTCATGATTCTGGTTTTATGCCATGTGTGCATAGAGGAAGGGAAGCCTTGTCTCGCCGCTGATCTGTGCAGCATTAATATCATTAACAGGCTCTGAGATCATTACAGCTAAGCAGATGTGGCAGACAAAGTGCTGCTTCTGAGCGAGACTGTGATGTAGCTCCACGTTACGTCTGAACCTGTTGATCTTTTTGGCAGTGCTACTCAGGACACCTTTGTCATCTGTCATAGACTCTAGATATGTGTGAATGTGACTTGTTAATGCTGCAGAATCCTTTCAACATGTTCAGAAAAATATGTTTTTCAAAGACAATCAATTATGCATTCAGTTATTTATGGTTCACATTTTTACATAATGTCATTGGTATCATACCCGATAAAATCTCATTTACAAGAGGAATTTAAAAAGTAATTGTGATATGAAGTTCTCATGTTTTGTGTTAATCATATTATTGTGTTTACAATGCAGTCCATATAACTTGCTGATGGTAATTATGGAGAACTTGTATTGTTTTTCCCTTTCAATACAGATTTAATATTTTGGTTATTTGTTGTGTAAACAGTCTAAAAGATGTAAAGAGCACACAGTGCAGAAAAGGGTTTAGGATACCTTGAATTGTATATGCATTGTGTGTGTTCTTTAAAGAGAGGCTATCTGCAGTTTTGTGTGTGTTCACACTGGTTGTCTTTGGTCCACTTGAACTCTGATGTTCTGGGAAACTGTGCTTTGTTTGTGCAGCTTGTGTGTCATGTTGCATCTGAAAGTGGTTCATAACAATTGTTACATGCAATAGAAGCACAGCGACCTCAAACCAACATGGATCAGTTGAAGATTTCTGGTTACCTTGAGGAGGCGTTGTCAGTTCATGCTGCACGCAGGTGTATTGTCCTGAGGAGAAGCCTACTAAGATGGAAGAACACCAGAAGTAGTGTCCCACGTGGACCAGATGGTCTCCATAGTGTCCAGTCCGGAGCCTCCCTTCACCTCTGTTGGGGGCGGCTCATGATTGCAGCCTTTGTCACAGTTTGCTCTGTAGTTTGTGCTGTTGGCAGAGCAGAGCTCTTCAGTGGGCACAGAGACTGGGAGTGAGCAGGGAACAGCTGTCTCATTCATAGCAGACTGCTGCGCCGCAGGACATCCTCTGCCATCCTCTACCATCCTCTCTAGAGCCTCTCAGCCTCGCTCATCAGCACCCACAGACACTCCCTGGGATCTCTGTTTGTTCACTGCCTTGTGTCCCTTGGCTGACTTCCATGTTCAGACTAAGTAAACAAAAAGATTGTCTGCATCATATATTCACTCTATCCATAATGTGACATTTTGTAAACCTTTTCAAGCCTCCAAAAATTAGGGCCTCCCTTGTGGAACTGTTGAGTGTGTCGGTATGTTAGATCTAAATCTCCTGTGTGGAATGAGGCAAACTAATGTGATTAGACTGATTAAACAGAGAAGAGACTGACAGCACTATGCACAGTGACTGAGCCTGCCCGGCCTCCCTCAGGTTTGTGTGCATAAACCCTCCTCCACTAGATATTTTAGGATTTAATATAGATTTCTATGACCATGGAGATTTGCAGTTGCTTATTTCCTTTTTCCTGGGCCAGGTGTTGAACTCAACTCGCTTTCCCAGTTGCAGTGCATTGATGTATTCTGCAAGAGTCTCATTTATTCCAAACAGTGTTCCTAAACTTCACGTGGTTTCTTCAAAGGGACCCTTGCTCTCTTTTGCCTCTGGTTATTGACCAGGGCTTATTCTATAGGCACAACACTTAATACCCCTCCACCTGCACCAAGTGGATTCTCTCCTGCTCACAGAGGTGGAAATGCGAGACATACTGTGCGTATTATGTATTTCACACCTTTTGTTATTACATTTACGGTGTTGTATAAATGCTGCTGTTGTATGGGAATAATAGATGGAATAAGGATTGACCTAATCATATATTTTGTAATAATTTAGGGGAAAATACTACTTTTTTCAGCATTTCTGTTTAATTGCATCGAACTATTGCTGTGTAAATAAGTCCATGTACCTTCCCTTTGTTCACCATTTCTCTTTTTAGCCCCTCTTCTATTCTCCGGGGGATTTTTCTATCACCTCCAAATTTATCAAGGCTCCTTTTGCTGTCTCAGTCCCTCAGAGAGAAGCGATGTAATGAATGTGGAGAGCGGGCCGCAGGAGGCAGGGGCTGGCTCTCTTTTCACCTGTCCACGGCACATTTACTGCAGCTCTGCGGAGGCGTGTGGCGACACAGTGACCACGTCTGACTTCTGAATGGAGCCGGAAACCCCCGACTTCCTCCCACCTCCACTCTCCATTTCCGGACAAAGGAATGCCGCTCACCGGGTCAAGCGGTGCCAGACACTCTCAAGGCACACACTCTTTCAGTGCTGCGTGGCCGTCTTCTGTCTATTCTCTGACTGCCATTAAGACTTAGTGTTTAGGCCTGACGATTGCGTAAGAGCTGAGCGCCTTCTTCCTCCTGGCGAGTGAGGACATCCGCAATGAACTCCCTCTCTTTACATGTCTCTGTTCTCTCAGCGAAAGGAAGTGTAGTGGGGAATAAAGAGCTGGAGTAGAGGAGAGTCAGAAATGGGTAGAAATGGGTCATGTTCTCAAAACCAAACAAAGAGGACGGCTGACGTCCTGCCTGTCTTTGCATAACAATCATAGCTGTAACGCGGAACTCATTTGCACACAGTTCAGGTCAATATAGCTTTGGTAGTAAAGTAAGGGGCCACTAGGCTATTGAATAATATTTGCAATAAAACTTTATAGCTGAAATCTCAAGGTAAAAAGCATAAATTTAGACAGACAGGCAAGAGCAGATGGTTTTGTCTTCATAAAATGTAATCCAGATAGCTTCACCAAGAGTTATTCATGATGACGTTAACAAAACAACAGATGCGAAGGTTTCTGCTTGTTGACTCCTGTGTCTGTAAATGAACTCGTCCGCATTACCTTCCCAGAAGTATTAACCATAATTTACTCAACAGCAAAGTCTTGTCAAGGTGAGATACGACTGAGTAGAAATGCAGATTATGATCTGCAAGAATGCTAATGTTATTTCAATATGTTGTGTCTCCACTTACCTGTCTTCTCAGAGAAATTGTGTGATAACTTGTCCTAAATAAACCTCTATCGTTTCACTGAGCATCTGAACTCTTTTGTGTAAAATAAACTGATCCCGCCCAACATTTGCTTGTGTTTTATAGAAACATAATCCCCAAAAATGAGCTATATGAAATTGATTTTCCATTGGTGAATTGTTGCATTCCAATTCTTAACATGGATGTGTTTGTCCACACATTTCACAACTTGTGAGGTCACCTTTATTATAATGCTACAAAACTAGCCTACAGGTTGATGAAATTGATACAAATACTTTATAATTGGATGCAGTGTTTTGTCTGAGCTTACAATATACTAAAGGAGGACAAAAACAAATATTTCCATACCTAGACAAAAATCAGGTATAGTTCCTTTAAAAAGCAATCTGCAAACCCTTCAGTGAAACACATTTGCCTATATGACCCATCTTCTGCTTGTCGGCTCAACTGAATAATGTAGTTATACTGTACACTTTTTGCAAAGGAGAAATAATATATAAATGACCCCTTTTTGCCTTTTCTGTCTTGTTATGCTACAACACAGAAATTGCCTTTCCATATAGTACTCTGACTTAAAAGCTCTACTATCAAAAAACTATCATACTGTATGCTGCAATGAACTATGTCTGGCACTAAGTGAATGAAAAGCGCATAATCAGACTGTTCCGCTTTTGAAAGTCACATTCTTTATGACTGGTTGATGGACCTTGACATCAGTTTTCACAAATGAAGGCATTGGCATCTTTTGGTGTTTGAACAGGTGTAATAGGGACATCTTGCTCTCACTTAACGCTGAAGAGAGATCAAGTGAGCTGCAAACTAATGTTACTATCGCTCTGATGCCTCTGGATTACACCCATCTGCCTCCATCTATTAAAGGGGCATTTAACCAGAATATTTGCTGCTTGTTTTAATTTAGTTCACAGCGCGAGAGACCTCAAAAGGTGTAGATCGGATTAAGGAACTAATCAAAGACTCTAACCCGCAGCTACCACGTCTACAGTGCAGCTCAACTAGATTTGTTACGCACATTTTTTTTTTGCAACAGATGCCAATATGTCACAGGCTTTATTAATGTGTTAGAAGTAGCTCATATTGGCAGGTGATAATTTACAAGTACAAGCTATTTTCTCTGCAAAGCCCACGCTGCTTGTTTATCGTCGCAGTGACAGAATGACAGCAGAACTGAGAGGCCAGCTGCCCCGGTCCATTATTGCAAATCAACTGCACAGACCTTTCATTCTCACGCACATTTTACTATTAGATGCAATGGTAGAAATTGACTATGGCTTTTAAAAAGGCACAATTAGGCCCAGTTAAATGAGGGAGGAAAATCATCGTGTTACTTAATGAATGTCGGGAGGCGAGTGATTGTGACATGCTGGAGAATAGGGGCGAAGCATAAAAATGAGCGGCTTCCAATGAGCGCTTTGTGTGACGGCCTGGGATGTATCTGGCCAACGTATGTCCACTGTGGAGTATGGTTTAGGAATGAAAGAACTTTTCCTTTTTTTACACTCTTCTACACACTGGCCATATACTGACAACTTTTCCTTTTTCAAAGTGAACAGCTTCCGGATCAGAGCAGGTGGCGTATTTTCGATATCTCTATATAGTACACACTTCTTTGCCTCAAGTCAGCAGTGGATTGCTTTTTCACTTTATACTTGGTTTGCATCTCATCAAACGGGCGAATTTGGAGTTTCGACTCTTTAATGTGATCTCTGGGAATACGGCTGTGCTGGGTGTTACATACCTGTTGTGTACGTTTGCTTCCTTTTTGTGGTTTGTCCATTTATGAATGAATCGCCATCTTGCATGGATGACAAATATGTTTGGACAAACTGAAGATGGCACCAAGTTCATATAGTGTCCAGTATTGCTGTTTTGATCCGTCCGTCTTGGCTTGTTTTGTTGGTTGCTGGATTGTGTTGGAGCTTGAATCGTCTTGTGTCCCGCTGCATTTATCAGTGTTGTAAACACAGAGGCGCGTTGCCAGAACACTTCCACAGATGGCTACATGAGGCTCTCCACTTTGTTGTTCCTGTTTACTCAGCACTGCTCATCGCCATAATGAAATGGCTTCATTACAGCAATTTGCACTTGTTCAGCATTCTGAATGTGTCTGCAGATGCTCCAGCTGCACCTGTAATAAACTCGGTCCAGTCGTCTTCTCACAACAGCCACTTGGAAATCAGCGCTAATTTGTCTTCAAATTACAGAGTTAAGCAAACCTTGTGAATCCTCCCTGTGATACTCTGCTACTCGTGTCTCGCCAATTAAACTTCATTTTCTATTGTACACTTTCTTTTGTCCATAAAGCATTTCCAAAAAAGCAGGTGTCACAAATGTTGTATTGGAATGGACTCCGAGACTGTTCTTGTGCTCCCTGAAGGCAAAGGAGAGCGCAGCACAGGGAATACTTTACCCTTATTATTATTATTATTATTATTATTATTATTATTATTATTATAGAGGCTCTCCCCGGTGCCAGAAGTAAAAATCCCTAGACCCTAAAATCCGTAGACTTTCAAAACATTTAAATATGAAAGCTGTGGTAATAAAATTATCCTTTTGGCACATAGATCTACATCGGAAACACTGTTGCGTGTCAAAATATAGCACATCTTCCTCCAGCACAAACCAGGAAGTCAAAGTCTAAATTAGCACAGTGTTAGCATTGACGATCTGCCCTGTTCACATCTCAACTCTGTCTCACTATGAGCTTCTAATTAACTCGGGAGGGTATGAGAGAGCTAGAAACAAGTTTAGGCAACAGCGGAGAGATTTTACTATACTCCTACGACTTTCAAGTAATTCAGCTAGTGCAGCTTTAAGAGTTTAAAAACACTACAATGGAAGCTAATCAATCAGCTATGTGCTAACTACGTGACCATCAGTCCTATATTACACAAAAGAAAATACTAATGCTTGAAAATCCGGCAAAGCTAGCTGCTATTCTTTTAAACCCTTAAGATTCTTTTTTACGAAGAGTCTATAGAGCTCAGCTAATAAGTAAAGATGGTCAATGCAGCTGTGGTTTTGATTCCTCCTTTCAACCTTTTCACACACAAATAAGCAACAAGCTAATTAGTGTAGCTTCTTATTCCTTAGTGATTTAATTGTTGTTAAATGATGTACTTGATTGCATTACACATCATAACACGCAATTTTCCAGATTGTAAATTCTTTATACATTTATAGTATGTTTATACTGTACCTCTGCATATCTTTATTAGCCGATATAACAAACAAATGCTCCTAATACAAATACTCTATCGTATCTCGGCTTCTGTCCCACGGTGTCATGACCGTAATACCATATTTTAAAGGTCATTTGAAAATCATATGTCTGGCATATATTTCTGAACAAACAAGACGGATGAAGTAATCACTGGGGCAGGTGGACGGTGGAACTGCCTAAGATGAGTTTTCCTTGACATTTAGTTTCCTCTGTTCTCCATATGCACTTCCTTATTTCAGTAAATATCATCCCTGCATCCTTGTGTGAGGCATATTACGCTCCGCTAACTTAATTTGGTTGCATAGTGCTTATATGGAGATGTATGCACACTATCCAAGCGCTCGTTTGCTACATCAAATAATTCAAACAGCTTTTTGATGTACAGCGAGGGAGAGCGGGGACTGCTTTGCTTGTGCCAGGCAAGTCTGAAGGTGACACTAATGCGAGAGACGCTAAAGACCATATCTGGAGCGGTATATGCTGAGCTGCTGCTTATGCTATGTGTGCCAGCGGAATATATCAGTATAATTGTCACTTGTATCCGATGGCTCCCACACAACTGCATATACTGTACACTTTTAATTGCCGCCGCAGCCAAGTGTAAAATTAGTAGCAGATCTGAGTATATTGGAAAGATAAGCTTTGTAGAGCACTCTCTGCATATTCGATTGTGAAATAGATCTTTTAAAAGTGCTCAATGGTTTAGTAAAGTGTCTTCTGTGTAGGAGCTTTAAAGTTGTAGTAATTTTGGTATGATTGGCAAGGAAGACATTATTGTAGAGAGGTTTGTCCCGTGCTTTTAACGCATCCTTCAATCAACCTCAGGAGCACAGAGTGACCGCAGTGCAGCACTCTGGGCCCCCTGGGATTATAGACTATTGTGCATTTGGGTCAACATGGAGAAAACATGCAAACCCTGCACAGGGAGAATTACTGTGTCATCAAGTTCCTCTGTTGCCAATAAAGACAAGTCCTTGTAATGAAATCATCACACAATATGGTAACCTAAGGCAGGCAACCTAATTCCACAGATTTGTCCCTCAGGTTCTGGGGAAAATTGGACACCCATTCCTTCACCCTCTGATAAAGTCTTGTCTTGTAATTCTTGTGCCCTTAGAGGAACTCGCGCTACATTATTTTTGGCCCCATATGTTTAGCATTTTGGTCCAACGTGAAGGCTGGTGAAAGGGAGCGGGGCGTCTCACTGTGTGGCAGATGGTGGCCTACTCAAACAAGCAGACGCATTACCCAGGATTCCCCTCTGCGCCTGGGCACTGTTCAGAGCACCAGACCCGCCAACTGTGGGTCAGCTGGCAACATGGCAGTTGCTCACTTCCTGGCATCTCAATTTTCCATTCACTGCTTTCATTGCATTTTGTCACTGTCAACTTGTACTAAATTTTCTATCCATTTGGCAATGTCGTGAGCGCAAACAAGCCTTTAGAGAGGCACTACGTTTCCACACATTTTATATTTCTCCGCTATTTTGACTTAACTATGCAGATGGATTGATTTCATCTGTTATAACACGGTAGACTCTTATCTTCGGGTTGGTTAATATGTGAATATAAAATCAAATGGTGGTGATCATGCCTTGTGACAATTTGCCAGTATGGTCATATAGTTTTTTTTTTTATGCTTTTGCTCAAACGTAGACACTTCAACTTTTCCCAACCACTCCTCCTGTACGTCGGCCTCCGCTATGCTTTGAGTGAGTGACATGTGGATTTAGTCAATCATAGTGAAGCGTGGACTTTCAATGCACTATAAAACTGTTAAAATGGAAATAAGGTTTGCTTGATTAGGAGAATCATGGTATGAATGTTATTTCTGGGCTTTTAAAGCAGATGCACTGCTAATCTAGCTGTAACACTCGGTTCGGGAAGTGCCAACCTTCCAGAAAACACTCGGGACTCGCCGTCTGCCACTGACGTACAATAGACCTTGATGTTGATACATTAGGCTCTCAGACATGACTGGTAAGCCATAGTGGTGATCAAATGCCTCGTCTTTAATTGAATTGTCCGCCATTGCTTTGTAAGTGTATTTGGACAGAGAGCAAGGAGGCTCCAGATTAGTGGTGCAGTGTTCAAACAGACCCTGAATGTCTAATGAGTGATATTAATGCTTAACTCAAACCGACAGCCATTGAAATTCATCGCTTTCAAAAAGTGGGAGTGGGGGGGACATAGCATGATGGAATAATCCACCGTGAGCGTGTCATCCATTTCATCCGTCCACGCTTTTATTCATGGTTTCTTCCAGTGCTGCATATTTGTCAGCCTCATCTGCCGCATGGTCCTGTCCTCTCGCGCCTGTTCTCAGCCTGTGGAAAGGTCAGCCATCATTTAGCCATTGGAGAATGGGTTTGCTGGTGCCACATCCTCCTCAGCGTGTCCACAAGAATTTACACAACAGCAGTGGAAAATGTCAGGACATACTGAGCATGGTGATAAGGCGCTTACGGCGTTATATTTTCTCTGACCTTGTAATTTAGACTAAAGAGCGCACACCTCTTGGCACACACCAAGAAGCACTTATAATGTCTTTTTGGCATTCGCAGCACATTTTTCTGCCGAAGAAAGCCATGACAGGGATTTCTGGAGACACTGAGTCAGAGCACGGACCCTCCTTTCCTGACAGGATCTTTGTAGCTTCCTATGTCTCAGCAGGAAGTGCAAAAGTCAGACTTTTCTGTCTTTCAACCCCACGCACACCCATCGGAGCTGCCATATGCTCTCTCTTCTGTCGGATATAGTGCTGGAACTGTTTGCTTTCGTGTTTGTCAGCTCACTGTCAGTCTCACGTTTCACACATGGAGCATATAGACAGTTTACACACCGCCTTAGTGCGCAGCATAAATCACCACTTTCTCTTTCTCTTCAGGGGTTGGCACGGGCTAAGTTCCCTCCTGCTAACTTTTCTTCTTCTGACTAATTTCCTGTCAGTTCCTTGGAGACTCCTGTGAAAAATGTTTTATTCATTGACAAAAACTGAGAGAATTACTCTTGTCAGAGGTTAGAGCACAACTGTGCATAGCTCAGAGATTATGAGTGTTGAACAGCGAGCTGCAGCCACCTCACCAGAGTGGAATCTAGAGGAGAGTGGTTGAGCCGCGGCGGAGAGAAGGCAGCAGGTGCAGGAATGTGTTCTTAGCTCTGAGCTTGACTGGTCTTGTCAGCAGTACCCTTGGCACACTGCACACAGCCGGGGGAGGGGGTTTCTGACTGAAGGTAATGAACATGTGTACATTGAGTCCTATTCTCATTGTGCCAGAACAAACTATGTACATACTTTAGTTGTCATTTTCCTCCCCCGCTGAGTTTTACGGTACAGGCCACAGAGTTAAAGAAGGAGCAGAATTCAGGGCTTTTCATTTGAGTGGTGTTCACAGCACACATGCAGCAGCCCTCTGTGGCCCTGACATGGTATTTTAGACCTTTTAATGGATGGTTCTGCTTTACAATGTGTCATTAGGTTGTGTGTGACATGTGTGTTTTACGTTTTGATGGGAGGAATTATAATCACCAACAGCTCGGCTTAAAGTGGGAGATGACATACGCCAAACTCGGGCTGGCTGTGAATTAAAATAACTGTTAAACCAGGTCCAGGTGACAATCCTGCCTCTGCGATATGGAAGACTTCAGGAGCGAGATGAGCGGCTCACGGGATGATTACTGTTCACAATCGAAAGGCAAACAGCAGATGCAATGAGAAAATGAAAGTGAGTTGGGCATCAGTGTTCACCAGCTGCCCTGGCGCCTCACCCATACTGTACGTCTCAGCTGCGATAAAAATGTCATTTGTCTGTTAAAATTGCATTTCGACTCCTTGACTTTTTCACGCCGTCATTAAAACCAATCCAAACAAATGAATATGTAAAAGTGAGATTTTGGCAGATACGTGAATATATTCCCCCTGTTATCGTCACGTGCTGCTATTCTCATTCTGGCAACACCACATTTGATGATCCAGGAATCGGGTGATCCAAGTGTTGCTCATGCCGCATCATGCCTCTTTATTGGCGTGAGTGTTTTTTATGGGATTGCCACTAGCCTCTGAGTCGCGAGTTGCTCTGGTTTAGCCACGAAACATAGATTTTATGAAGGACATTGTCATCCAACCCCTGAGCCCAATTCCAGTCAGTCCATAATGGCAATTCTGGGACAGTGTGACAGTGCCCTCTCCAAAACACAGCCTCGCCAGCGCATTCTCATGGCTGTAGTTTCATTAGTGGTGTTTTTTCTTGGTACTCGGGCTATAAAAGTCGGTGGTGTGCTGACGGATGCTTGGCCGAGGTTCCCAGGCGACTATTGCTGCTGGAGGAGCCCACGTGGCACGCTGCAGCCACATGCCTGGGGCCCAGCCAACTGTAAGGCACGGTGCCCACAGCTGACTTGCAGTGCAAACTCGTACGCACTATTATCACTCTGCATCATAACAACAATCCAGCACTCGCTCTTGTACTTGTGTGTTTAATATCCATTTGGCAAAACATCATGAGAAGTCCAAAATAAGAAAGAGGAAGGAAAAATGTGATCGCATTTTGAATTATGTTAACTATGTGCAGAAATGAACTATTCAAGCAGTATTTCAGTTTATAATTAGTTTTTTGTGGGATATTAGAAGACAACGTGGACAATCCAAGGCTATCTTTAACACCATCTCTCTTTGGCGCTGATAGTGCGGTATATTGAGTCGACTGAAAGGCTTGAAGGATTTTCTCATTATCCCACACTATCTTAGTCAAGGTTCACGCTGCAGCACGGGTTTTTTTGTGGGTAATCACTTTTGTTTACAAGAGCTCATTTTCCACTGCACACTCCCGGGGTCCATTTGCATTCGCTGTTCAGTCTGGAGTTTGTGTGGGTCTCACTCATTAAACAAAATGAGAGCGCCTTTACGGGACAGCCACGGAGTGTGAGGAGAGGCAATGAATTAAGACGTTAATTTGGAGACGAGCTAAATGCACGTTTGGTCACATTTTTATTCAATTTAATGTTTTCTTTGCTATTATTTAACACCGAACAATTGTTTCCAGTTGAACCTTGTTTGTCTTTATTTCAAAAGGGGTAGCATTTGCCGTTTCCCTCTTGTTTACTCCTCAGGGGACGGTGCAGAGCTGTATTGATATGAGAGCTCTCCCCGTGAATCGTCAAGTACTATAATTTTGAAGAGTAAGGCAATGAAAAATAATGACATTTTCCAATGTATGTGTAAAGATACCTCACCCTGGAGCTGTGCTATTGTCAAATATTGATTTTAATGGCAGCAAGAGATGGGAGTCCAGATTGGGTTACTGTGTGACACATCAGTCAGAGGGATTATGAGATCCATTCGATAGCAAGGGGAGACAATGCAATCACATAACAATAAGACAACAGAAGAGATTAAATGGGAACAATGTTGCCCCCTGATGCAATATTCATGACAGGTTTATTGTCACAGGACAAATGAGGGCCATTGCCAAGAAGCGGTAACTGTGCTACTTTTGATTTTGTATTTGGGCCACTCCTTTCTAGACTGTATTGATCTATTGTAGTTCTTGTTTTCATAATGGACATTCTTAGCAGCCTACATTCTGCTCTACAACACATATTTGTAAACTATATATTTTAAATGTTTATACATTCGTTGGTAAGATAAGAAATGCTATACTGATATGAGTGTGAGTCAGTCTGATGACTCGGTGTGGGTGAGACACGTCAAATGTATTATGTAAGAGCTGTGGCTATAGCACCTCAATTGTAGTAGTGAATCCAGTCTTCTATTTCTTGGTTTGCTGCACTGCTATGTCTGCGCTGTCAGACTGAATAAGGTTAGATAAAGTTCTCTTGGTCTGACTATGTTCCTCTCCATGTCTGATCTAATGGAAGTTGAAGGGAACGGACAGCACACACTCGAACTCACTCTTAGCACTCCTTCACACTGGATCCATTACACAGCCAGACGGAGGCCGGAGTGAGCAGATAGTGTTTAGACAAGTGATGCAAAAGCTCCTATAACTGAGGCTTTTTGCCAGCTCTCCAGAATTTCAGGTTTTGTGTCAAATTGGTCTCTTAACATATAAACTTTCACCTGGAAACTGCATAATCTTCACAATAACATGCTTAACTATTGCACTGATTCAATGCCTCTCTATAGATTTATATGGACTGAACAATGTTTTGAAGGTTTTTTTTCAGTCAGATTTTTAATATATAGTTCCTAGCCTGATTTATTGATTTTTGAATAAAAAAAAAAAAGGCAAAATTGTATTTTCTACATACCGCCTTTGCCATGCCCAATCCCGTCAGACCTTGGAAGCTAAGCAGGGAAGGGCCTGGTCAGTACTTGGATGGGAGACCGTTCAGTAACACCAGGAAGCCGAGCGAATGTAGTGAGTGAGTGAGTGGTTGGTGGTGGTGGCTGATGTGCGCAGACTGGTTGCCTCGCTTATCATCACCGAGTATGGAGTGAATGAATAATGCACAAATTGTAAAGCGACTTTGAGCATCTGGAAAAGCGCTATATAAGACTAATGCATTATTATTATTATTATTATTACAAATAAACAGCTCATTTTGAATTTGGTTTATGGCAGAATTTACTACAACGAAGATACAATTAGAAATGATCAGAACTAGCCTGATATAAATAATATCATGCCTCAGTTATGCATGATATTCCTCAGAAAATCTCCAAACGAAAGTCCACTCCCTCCCTTGACAAATTGCCAGTGTTTAATCCTGCAGTGGTCATGTACTGTAGTGTTGATTGTCTCTTCAGGAGGTGACAGGGTTCGGATGTCGCCCACTGGTGTAAACGCTGTTAGCAGCTTAACGCGCTAATCCACCCTTACTGTATTTACACACACACTGCGCTGTCAGGTACTCTCCCGGAGGTCGCAGCCACACACCTACAGCCGAGGTCACCGCTGTGTAACTATTTGCTCTACTGGAGGCCAGAAGCACGTTTCCCAGGGGACTTCAGCGCCGCGTAGACTGAGAGTATCGGTAAATGGGTCACAAGGCCACTCCACAGAACGGCCGTCGCTGATGAAGGGAGCAAATCAATACTAAACATCTCGGCATCATTTTTTTTTTTTACCCTTTTAGCCTGAAGATGCCTCTGGTCTTTCTTTGACATAATGAATATTTATGCTCCCCCGCTGAACAGCTTACACAATAATTTCTAATTTGCCGCGGCTGCATCCTCATTTTATGCCTGATATGCTTCATAATTACCCTTGACTTTGAAGTTTAGGGAAGTTGCATAGAGGCCCTAATGCTGCGTTTTTAAAAGCTTAAAGCATCCTCTTAGAGTTGAGAATGGCTGTGGAACTGGGGGTCATCCACAGTTCACATCTTGTTCAACGTCTGGACCGAAAATTGCTGCCGTCTTTTGTTTCCTCCAAGCTTTGTACGTTAAGAATAAAGTTAGCTTCAGCGTGCATCCGTCTTCACTAATGAGGCGCTTCAAAGACTGTACCCTGACTGTCATACGCTCCCTGTGTGGAAGTGATAAAACAAAACATTGCATTTAGTTGTGGCGCTTCTCTTTTAATGGAAATAGAAATGTTTAAAAACGCTCAGAAGAAGTCATTGTTTTCTGTGTGTCTGCTTCGTTGAATTTGAAGTCACCTTTATGTTTGACATGAGAGATTCAAGCCTTGGCGGATGAAGTTCTGCACGTTTGCCATATGCTAAACTCCATTTCCTCCTCAGCCCCTGACACCCAATTCACCCCAGTCAGTGATACGTCAAAGTAGAAGTAGCCGATCCATGACCGTTGCGTGACCCGTGTCTGTTGGATGTCTGCTCCTCATTTGTGATAAACAGCTCTTAACTCTCCAGTGCATGTCATCCTGTTATTCTCCAAAGCCGTTTAGACGCTCATGTTGTCGTCCCCTGGGGGAATCTGAGGGAGGCTGAGGTCTGTAGAAGCGTGATGGTGTGAGTTGCTGCAGGCCAATCTCTATAAATGGGCTATTGACCCCCATTGGGATGAGGGCAGGAGCGGCTATCCATCATCATGTGTCCTACCTCCTTGAAGACCACACATACAGATTAGACATCACGCTGCCAACAACTCTTCCGCTTTTTTTTTTTTTTTTTTGTTGGACATCCCAGAACCAATCCTTTCGCAGCAGCGTCTTTCCCCTACCCGACCGCTCGCAAAGTGAACTCTGGATGCACCCTTCCTCTAATCCACAGCCAGCCTTATCGCAGCCAAAGGAACAATAGTCACAAAGCCGCTCCGAAGCAGAAAAATAGCTGCTCTCCCACAAGCTCTGGAACCCCCGTGCCATGGAGTTGGCAGCCAAGGATCCCGTCACTGCATTACATTAAGTCCTCCTCTTCTCTCAAGGACTTTTGTGCCCGTTTGACCGTCGTCCAAATGAAATATCTACTTCCCCCAAGAGACTAATATAGTCTGTCGCGCTCATCTTTTTGTTTGTGCATTTCCGAGCGGCTCGACATATAGCTGCAAGGTTAGTTGTGTGATTCATGTAGGTGGACGGAGGCACTTTTCCAGCCCCGCTGTCTCAATCCATCTTCTAATAATGGGCTTTCACCTTAGTCCTGACGAGGTGTAATTGCAAAGGCTCCCCACAGACGATCAATGGCCCTGTCCCCGAGTTGCCCTGCTCTGGATAAGCATTTACATACTGGAGCTGACACGCAGTTACTTAGTGTCCTTACATCATCCAGGTTTTGGCTTACCAAGTTCAGCTCACCACTAATTTAGTCATTTGTGTTTGTTCATGCAATACATTTGTAAACCATCATTTGAGTTGAGGTTTTTTTTTGTCTGCCACCAAGTCCAGTCATTTTTAAACTGCTAAACCATATAATTAGGTGATTAGATGATGCTTTCAGGCGTAATCCCGTTTTATAAAATGCTGTCATTTCTAGAAACAAATCACTTTTACACTTTATTTTTGGGCTTTTTGAAAGAAGTGCCAACAGCTACACTACAGCTACAAAAAAGATTGGTAATTGCTAGGGCACACGTCATCACAGGACCTCATTTTCCAACATCACCAGTTATTTGTCTACAGTACCTGTGGAGATGGGGGAAAAACCGCACACTGTGTTTTATTTTTAGTATTGTCCTTAAATCTCTCATTTAGTCTCTTTTGTTGCTGTGACTAAACTTGTTGCCTGTGACGCCTCTCCTCCCGCTAACAAACCGCTCACTGTCACAATACATCCCCAGCCTCTAATATTAATTTAAATCTGTCTGCGTTGTTTTGTCTGGCTTTGACTTGATTTTGGCACCTCCCTTTTGTCTGTCTCTTTAGAGATTCAGTGTGCTCCAGTTTGGAAATAAGTCTTTATACAAGTTAGATGGTAGCAGCATTTTTCCCCCTTGGGTAAATCAATATTACACACCAAAACTCACTCAGCAGCAGCAGCCCTACTAGCTACACGTGGTAATTAGCAGTATAATAGTTGTAATTATTCAAAGCACTTGACATTGTGAAAGTCAAGAGAAAGATGTAGGAAAAAATGATTGATTCTGTGACTGTAAGAGAATGATGGCGACAGAGCAGAACAATCTCTGCCGAAGCCTCCCCGAACAAAAAAGCATAGATCATGTTGAGAATTGGTGAAAAATAAAATTCTCTCGCATGCTAATCTCTCCTTTGTTTTATGCCGCTTTTGTTCTTGAAAACACTACAGAGACATGCAAATGAAATCAGGGCAAGACGTGAGCGTGAGGCTGACAGAATTGTTTTGTCTTTTTATAATAACCATTGTACTAAAAGTCTGCTGGGAACCGCTGGTGCTTGATGAGTGTCTCGGCTTCATTCACTGCGCAGACCAATCCGGGCACGCTTCAATGTAAACGTTCTGATTTGTCACCGGCTTCTGTGGACTGACACGCGGCACCTCCGGGTGGCCCCTGGCGGCGCTCGAATCCCCTCACTGCTGCAGGTGCTCTCAACCCGTCTGTTCTTCAAAGATCTGTACAATCAAAATGAAAGCAATCCTTCACAAATGCCCTCGTGCAGTCTGCAGTGTAGTGAATTCTGGCTGTTAAACAATGCAGGTGAAGTGCGTGGAATAAAGTGCCGTTTAGTATTCATCTGTGGCATTTCACTCGCAAAAGGAGCTGTTTATTATTTTGTCAGTTCAGCGGCGAGTTTCAGAGATTGAAACACTTTGCCAATTCACCTTGTTAACATTTAAAGTGAAATGTTAATAAGTGTGCGACATCTGGGCGCCGCTAATACCTCAGGTGGGCAGTGCAAATCCTCCATGTGCACGTATCTTCTGCCTATTGTTTTCCTCAGGTCGAAAGTCAATTGCGCTTAATCCTTCACTCGAGCACTACAGATCTTACATCTCCATGTCCCGGGGCTGTTTACCGCATTGGATTGGTCTGGCTCGGGAGTTGTAAGTGGATGGCAGTCAAGCAAAGGGGCACATATAGACACAAATGGATTTTCTTCTTCTTGCAAGCATTGTACTTGAAGCTAAGGCATCGTCTTCGAACACATGCGCGTGTTTGTCTGTAGAAAATGTAGAGGATGTGAAGCGCTGGTTGTTTACGAGCTGCAGGATGTGGCTGCCAGGTTGGATGCAGTTAATGTTTTGTGATTTAATCCAGCGCTCTGGGGCTGCCCATGGATTGTCATGATAATATGCCCTGAGTGAACAGGAACCTCGCTGGATTTATAGCAAGGATTAAGCACTCTACCTGAAATTCTTAATTCTTTTACTTCACAAACCAAGTCAGATGCACGATAACAAGTCTAAGTTTGAAACTATATTCCATTTTTTCATGACTTGGTTTAGGAAGTTAACGCTCTATTAGCTTCTCTGTTATTGTTAATTATGGTTTATTCTGAATTTAAAGTATTTATGTTTGCATCCCACTGTTTCTGAATTTCCAGAATGGTGAGTATTAATTGAGGGACAAGTGATGGAAAGGAAGTGCAGCATCTGGACAGGAAGTTTAACAGCCGCTGTATAGAGGGGGGTGTATGCCGAGGCTGGGTGTGGTGTCAGACCTTTGACCCTCAACCAATGTTGCAGGTCATTGACCGAGGATGGACTGCAACTGCGTTATGAGCATGTGGCCCACTGCTGTGCCAGTTGCTGTAATTTGCCTGCACACATTTGTCCCCTCCCAGTTCCCTGAGCATGCCTCAGCATGAGCCAAGCCGGATACAAGAAAGACTATGCAGAGCAAATGAATGAACACTATTTTGGGCTTGAAGATTACGACAAACATTTCTTATATTTGTTGTCTTTGTTAACAGTTGCATGTTGCCTAGGGATGGGACAATAAACAATAATGTTGTTAATCACAATGAAAAATGTGGCAATTAATCAAGCGCCACATTTTTTTATAATCGTGATTATCGCACTAGAAGATAATCGCTAATTCCACCATATAGTGCTACATAATAAAACCAGTAACAATGACTTTCTCTGGATTATGGCTATGAAAAGATCAGCTGGTTTTCGTTCTATATTTATAATTTAGGTATATCATTTTGGTATTAGGTCTCCCTCAATATAACATTTATGGGAGACAATGAAGAGGAATATTTTGTTACTCAATTCCCATAATTTCTGTAATTTCTGCAGCTTCAGTGAATTTGTTTAAACCATAGGCAAATATCCTGATAATATTGTTAATCACAATTATTTTGGTGAAGATAATCGTGACCCTAAATTTCATTATCATCCCATCCCTAATGTTGCCGTGCTTTTCATTAACATTAAGGTCCAGCTGCACTATAACAGATAATGATATGTCAAGATAAAATCCAAATGTTTGTCTAATGCAGGATCAACCATTGATTCTGTGATATGCAGCTGTGTCACCTCACTCCACCTCAGCCAACACTAGCTCTATTTGGTACTATGCGTTGCTCATTTTTCCGCAAGAGCTCCCCTGGGCTAAGAGGCAATTATGCAGTAGCGTGGCATAATATTTCATTCTCTTCACTTCGCATTAGTCTATGGCAACGCTGGCCGCTAACAGCTTCATGTGGCCCAGGAGGAAAGGTGAAGGCTGTTAACAACTTGATACAAGTGGAGGAAGATTGAGGAAGAGAGGAAGAGGCGGTAGGCTGGAGTAGAGGAGTTCTCAAGGGTGTGATGCTTCATTGAAAGTCAGGCCCTGCATACTTACAGGGAAACAAGAGGAGAGATGCTACTTCTAGCAGTTTTACTGTAGTTGGAAGATTGTTTCGTCATCTGCTCATTTCAACCTAGAATTCTCATACAATGTGACCAATCTTGTTTTACTGATGGTCTTATCATTACTTGATACCAACCCATCTTTTTATCCTTCTTTGTAGAAATTCGGTCGGGAGGGCGAGCGCCTAAAGATGGCCCTGTGAGGCAGCTCCCTCTCTACGACACCCCGTATGAGCCCGCGGAGAACGGAGGCGACTCGGATCCGGAGCGGCTACTCTGCCCTCGGGAGAGCCGCCTGCCCCAGGACGATGAGCGGCCACCCGAGGAGTACGACCAGCCGTGGGAGTGGAAGAAGGAGAGGATTTCCAAAGCCTTTGCAGGTATGTTCTTAGGTTTAGGGAGTTTCTATTAGACTACCTCATTATTTTATTTCTCGGTTGTATGTGTTTATTATATTGAAGAATTTTTAGCTTTAGGCCATTAATATTGTGCCATGTATAATATTAGCCAAACATCTAATTTAAAATAATTACTTGTAAGTCTAGCTGATCTATTGGTTTACTGCAGCTGTGTATGGCGCAGTGGTGTCCGTGGCTGAGACTGTGAATCTCCTAATGTAATCTGGTCTACTTTAGGGATGTCTGCCTCTGAGACAGGGCTGCTCTATTTTGATTTCTTGCTTTAACACAATTAAACCTGATATCTTCGCTCTTCTCCTTAACTAACTCGGTCTGTGTTTTTCCAGCTTTAATAAATGAGATTACGGCTTCTGGCGGGGTTTTGTGCCTGTTTCTTGCCCGACTAACACTCTGCTTCTCTTCCTCTGTTGCGAAACTGGCTACTTTCTTTTGCAGGTGTCCAGTCTGTTCTGATCCAGCTGCTACCTTCAGGGTGCATGGTGGGTTTTGCAGGTGCATGATGCTACATTAGTCCCTAAATATGCAGCCATAACAATCATCAGGGCTGTTCCCAGACAGGTTTTAGTGTAAAAAAAAAAAAAGTGCAAAGCCTTCCACTGAAACGTTGATCAGTCTATTCTATATCGGCCCTCTATCTTTATTGTTGTGTTTTTATTCTTGAACAGCTCTGCTTTGTTATGACTGCATTAGCTACGAGGGCTCAGTTTGTGGCACTGGATCAGGTCCCCACAGAAGAACGGACTGCACCTCAAAAGCCATCTCAGGTACCACCACAGGGCCTCTGCTGTTTTTCAATTTGCTCTTAATCTCACTTTTCGATTGTTCTCCTTTTAAAAAAAATAAATAAAAAATAAAAACTTTAGCAGTTTGATGAAGGCAAACATGTAGTGGTGTTGTTTTTCTCTTTTCTGAAAAATGAATTTGCTTATACGTTTTCTCATCTAATCTGCTGAATGAGGAATAATCCAAATTCAGCATCACAAAAACAAAGCAAGTGTATTCTCCGCTCTGAGTGAGCTGCATACCAAACTACAACCGACTAAGAACAAAGAAATCAAAGCTCATTCCTTAAACTTTAACTTTTACTGAAAAGTAGCAAAACATAATTTGAATTTCTATCCATTTTTCTTGTCCACATCACCAACAGCAATACAATATGTGTTTACCTGCAGTGTTATTTCTTTATTGTAATATTCCCAGCGATGCTTCGTGTTTACGTATGAGCACTAACAAGTCCTCATCAAGTCACATTTTATGCCGGGGCTGGTGCATTCCTAATCACTTTGCGTCTCTTCCTCATTATCTTTTTGTCAAGCGGCTCTCAGAAGTTTGTTCAGAGGTCTGTTGGCCATCTTTTTAATCTGAAGTGCTTCTCAGTAATTGGAACACATTAATATATACAGTGGAGTGCAAAAGTATAGGCACCCTAGATAAAGAATTCTGTTGATGTGAACAATGAAGCAAGGGGAAGATTAATTGCTCTCCAAATGGGATAAACTGACAGATCAGATATTCCCCCTTTGGTCGTTGATTCAGTTAAATTCCAACAAATTATAGAGAGAAATGTATCACCATGAAAAAGCAAATGGATTCTACAAATTGGTAATGATTGTATCCACACATCTAGTCCACGCTGGATGTCATCTGAAGGTTTTGCCATATCTGTCACTGTCTCCTGACCTAAGCATCATTGGAGATCTGTAGATGGACCTCCAAAGAGGAGTGGATGACAGACCGCCCAGAAATCTTAGTTCTGGAAGATTTTTGGAAGAAAGGGCAAATATCCCTCAAACTAGAATGGGAAGACTCTTGACTGCCTAGAAAAGCTTTTAAAGCTGTGATAAAAGATTTAATAATATATATGTATGTAATGGGAACATCTAATGTGTAACTTCATGCCTTCTGGAGATCATTTCATCTTCCCCTTGCTTCATTTTTCACATTAATAGAAATTTTCCGGGGGTGTCTAAACTTTCCCTCTTCATTGTATGTCTTTCAAGAAAGAAGAAAGCTGTGGTTAAAGCTGTGGCTTTGATTCATTGTGTTGTTGTATCAGGATAGGAGGTTGGAAGTAACATGCACCATTCAGAGCTGTACATTAATTCCTCTCACACTTTGTACCAATGAGACACAATATTATGAACACTGAACATTGAAGCGGTCCCACTTTAGCTAACTGGGCCAGGCACTCCTCTTCCTTACACCTGTTATTGGAACGGGCATATTAACCTGGAGAGTTAAACTTGAAATCAAAATTGACGTGGTAAAAACGTGGTGAATGCATGTATTACTGTTTATTGGCTTGCTCAGTCCTCAAAAACTGCAGCTCTTTTGGAGTATTCCTGATCTACATTTGGGAAAGGGAAAAATGAAGACTAATGCAACACTGCTACAATGTGGTCTGATCCAACACACCACTCACCGTGGTGATGTAAGGTTACAACCACTGACATCACACTATAACCGTCAATAACTGATGGTAGCTCCACTTATGAACCACTTTGTCAGGGCTGCAGACAGAAACATATCTGAGTAGATATGTCATACAGTACTTACCGGCTCAACTTTAGCTGGCTTACATCAACATCTGCTTCACTGTATGTTCTGCAGACACACTTGGCTCTGCCACTCTGTAGAATTTAGTTCCTCGTCTAAATCCATTAAACCTACATTCTTTGGTATCGCATGTCCCACACAGGCCGCAGTTGAGAGTTGTTTGAAGGTGATGAAATTTTAAACTGGCATCCAAAGGTTGGGAGTAGCTGTAAGTCAGCACAGGAGACATCTGCAAATGTTTGCTCTTGAGGTGCTGTAATCCAAGCAGCGATGTGTCTGCAATACTTTGTTCATATTGACCTTTCTTTGGTCAATATGAACAAATTGGTTTTGTGATGTATTATTTCTATATTCTTCTTGCATTATGTAGTTAGTGCATTTTTAGTTCAGTGGTGAATGCTGGATTGACACTTAATGCTTGGAAGTGGCATTTACAAAAATCTAGTCTTGAAGGCTAAAGGTGGGAACACATTGACCTATAATTAATTACCACATTATTTTAGCAATTTGTTCTGAATAGAGGTTTACCAATTTATTTTGAAAATATCATCCCAGTTGGAAACAAACAAACTATCAGTTGCTTATGAAAACGTATAGTTGAGCTTTGTAATGTGTAGAGAAAGTGTGGCAAAGCTATGTGATATAAATAGCAAGTGCTGCCTGTGCCCCGGTAATAATGCAATCTGCATAAAAGCCTCTTTGTCTTCATTAACGATAAGGTTAGAGACCAGAGTAATGCTCCATGCTGCTGCACTTTCCTATCAGTGGCTGCATGTTCACCTCTCACATCACTGTTATTATTCACCGCTGGGCTATCTCTGACACGTATGCAATGGAATGTAAATGCCCTTCCTTGTTAGGCTGCTGGGGAGCTGTGTACTTGTGCCTGGGTTAATCAGTCATCCTGAATGCCCCCAGCCATGTCCTCCCCACAGCGACGTAGCTCCTGATAGTTGATTGATGTCCTCAGAGGTGGAGAATGAAGAAGATGCTTTAAGATTTGGTCGACTTATGACGCGAACATGCGCAGGGGAGAAAGACGAGGTTATCCGCTTTGACTGTATGACACACGCTCTGACGGCCATCAGGAGAGTGAGTTTAGTCACAGCAAGAGTGAGATAAGCAAGTCCGTATTACTTAATCCCTGTGTCCTCCAATATGAAAAGTTATTTCAATTTCGATATTTTACAGAACACACTGAGAAAATAAAGTATTGGAATGTGGATAAGGAGCTTTATTGATCTCACAATGGTGAATTGCACATTGTGAAAATGGTTACTTCTGTTTGCTTATAACTCTGCAATATTACATAAAGTTGCAGGATTCAATTCTTAATTGTCAATACAAAATACAGAGATAGCTTTTTTCTTTTTTGCTGTTGCTCCAATCTGTGAGAATGTGGAAAAGTAAGTTGAAGATTTTAAAAGGCTTGTTTAATGTGGCAATTTTATTCAGCTTCAAAGTATCAATATACTGTAACTTTTCTTACATTACATTATTTTAAGATTATTTCCTACGCAGCTGTTTATCCTCAGCCGTGGTTCTGTCACTACTCCTCCGGGCTCCTCCGCTGCCCACAGCTGATAACCTTCTGACAGTGCTTTTTCCATGAGACCCAAATGTGTCCTGCCATCGTCCACCGAGCCCTGCATGTGCCTTATCTGCTCTCACACACATTGGCTGCACAACAGTGCTCCGAGGCTCCCACACAAAGTCCATCCCCAGAGCCCAGCGGCAGCCCCTCTGGAAGCTACCGCTGGCCACCCGTCACTAACCTTCCTTTTGTCATTGAAGGCGTAGCTGTCATCTCATCTGCATACTCTATTTTGTGGGCTTGAAGAGAGCTGGAGCGTATAATGCGACAGCTATGAAATGCATGGAATTATGAAGTGGCATTTTCTATAGACTTACATAATGGCTATCCCTTATAAAAACTCTTCTGTTGGAGTGAATACCCAAGTCTCCAAAAGCAAAAGAGTTTGGTCCAATCGTAGAGACTGAAGCAATTAACTTGAGGCCCAAGAAAATTTCCCAACAGAATTGAAGAAAGCACTTGTCTGTTCTTAGCACCTCTGCCCATAATTTGTGATATAAACACAATCGCAAAGCTGCTTTTGAATATGCATGCAATTAGCAGACCAAATTAAGCTCAACTAAATTAAATGGCCGCTGGTGGAAACTTGCCGAGCATGTGATTTATGACAGGGCTGTGTTGTTTACTGTGATCGAGTGGCATGAGCTAATGAAAAGCCTGGGTAAATAAATACCTGGCTTTAAAAATAGATCCACTCCTAGAAGCATAAAGAAGAGTCAAGCCCAAGATAATTCAGGATAGTTCTTGTATTCAAGTGCCATGTTAACATGGCTGTGAAACGAATCATAAATCTATTACTTTCTTTAAACTTGTACAGTTATAATAACATTACTAAACACCAGATTTACTGATTTCAGTACCTTAAGCATAATAGTTCATCTCTGAAACACTCCAAACCTGTTGAGTGTGGTGAGCTGGGCATGCCACCCACAGAGCTGATAATCAGATGTGATCTGAGTGGTGCTACTGTAACTGCAGGAGCTGTTAAGCCTGTAAAGTGCCACTCTCCCAAGGCACAGTGATGAGTCACAAAATGTCTACGACTGACTGAAGAGCACTGATAAGCTTTCGGGTCTTGTTGTGTAAACCAGTTTTAAGCAAGTGGGTGTAGCTTGTATTTTCAGCAGCATTTGTCATAAAACTAAATTAGATTATGTAACGTGCAGTTAGGAAAGTTGACATCCTTCTGCTGTCCAACGCCTGTGTTTGTCGAATTGGTTAAGGTAATTTTTCTTTGACTACACAACAGTTTCCCTCACATTAGAGAAACTTAGTTCAGCAGCGAAACCAAGTGAATCAGAACCACACTTTCCCATTGTTCTCCTTGTGAAGCTGCAGAGTGCCTGCTGTCTAGCGCTCCCCCAAACAATTACTCGCTAATCTTCAATGTGAAATAAGCATTAGGGTTTTAATCTCAGAGGAAGTGAGGCACATACTTCACCCCTATGTGTCTCTATCCCTAAGTTTTTTATCTGCCATACCTACTTTAAGTTTGCAACGCATTTTCTTTTTCCAAACCTTCTACAGTATGTTACAACTTGACAGTCTCCCACTAGACCATGAATGAACCTCTTCTATTTGATGATGGAATGTGTTCTTCTGGAAAATCTCCACTTTTTCATATTAATACTGTGAAGCTCAATCAAGATGTTCCTCTGTTTCCATCAGGCTTAACACTGATCAAGTTAATGCCACCACCAGTTGTTACTCTTGTGTTTTTTTTTTTACCCACATTTAACATTTCTGTCAACACAGAAAAAAACGACAACTCTACATTACATGTCCCTGTCCTTGGCCAAAGCCGTTCATTCCTCTGTGGTTTCCTTTCTTTACCCAAGTCGGGTACAACAAGCACTTCTGGAAGTGACATCTATTATTTACAGGACAAAGGCTGGGGAGTGTCCGATGGTCCTGATGTATTGTTCCTTTATTCTCTGCATTGCCATTTATCTTAATATCATTTCATGTGGTTCTTTTATACACAGCATTTGCACTGCTCACTACTCAAGTGCTTTTGTAAGTTGTATTTGCCGCATTTATGCTGCTTGAAACAAGTGCTTAAACTGAACAATGTGTTTCTTCTGAAGTCTTGATGCACTCCATCCAAATCCTGCTGCGTATCAGGTTTGAGACTGAGTGTAAGATGTATCACAAAGGGTTGTGGTTTTGGAAATGCAGTTGTAAATCTCCAATAGATCTGAGCCTTGGCCCGTTGGCAGGACAGGGGTTAAATGCATTAATTAAACCACAGCCCTGTAGTCTCTGCAGACCTAACTTTACTTCTATTTCAGTCCTTTCTGGTCCACAGCCACTGATGCTTCGATAACAAAATAAACTTGTTTGTTGAAGCAAATTCTAATGTTTTTCACTTATCTCCGCTCTTTTCTTCATTCTCTTCATTCTCTTTTTCTCATTTTTCTCATATCCCCCCATCACCTACTACTACCCACCTTTTGATTATTTTCGTTGTTGCTCTCCCTTTCATCATGTGTTCGTCTTGTGGCCTGGGCGGCTCTTGCAGTAGAGATTAAAGTGATCAAGGACCTCCCGTGGCCCCCTCCTGTGGGGCAACTCAACACCAGCCCTCCTCCCACAGTGGAGGAGCTGGAGTCTCCATCCCAGCCAGCGCAGGTCTCCCCGGGACAGGCAGCGTGTGACCAGCACCACCATGGTGGGTGTTGGTGTTCACATTATCAACATATTCCCCGCTCATCCTCAATCTTGTCTTGTCATCTACCAATTCACAGAGCGGTTCATACCATTTCATCAGGGCACTTTTTGTTCTTACTGTGTATGTTTTGTGCAAATGTTTTGAAATGTATAAGCCAAACTGTATTTGCAAAACCGTGAAAAATCATACAATTCAGTTAATGGATATATAGACACTGTAGTCCTTTCTATAAAGCACTTGAACGTCAGAAATGAAGTGGATAATTACTGCACATGTCCATCTGGATTACATATGCACCAACAGCACTAACTCCTTCACGGGTCTGGAGTCTGGCTCATTATTTCTAATTGTCCCAAACGGTTCTGTTTGGATAATTGCCACTTAGTCTGACCCCTATGTCTTCTTGTCAACATGGTCATAACTGTCCAACATGGCCAGCTTGCTTTACAAGTTCTTTTTTGTCAGTTGAAAAAACAAATTTGAGCTTGTGGCCCTCTTTGCCGCTCCTCCTCACCTCATGTTCAGCAGGGTTTTTCCAATACAAAGCCAAAGTGATTTACTCATTTTCGACAATGGGGGTATTAGTTTTGTTTTTGGAGTCCTTCCATGACTCCCACTATGTAAGAGAAGTATTTTCCTGGGTAATAGTAGGACGCCTAGCAGAACTACTGCCAGGAATGGGATTTCCCCAGTAGAGTGGGCGGACAGACCAGAGCCATGTAAGGGGACACCAGTATGTGCAGGGCATGATTTATGTTCATAAATCCATGGGAAAGGTCCTGTTCTTTGGTGACGGCAGTGGCTTTAGGATTGGCGTCCAGCTGTAACGTGATCCCCCACAGCCTGAACCAGCCCGGCCCTCCCCACGTCTCAGGGTCAGAGTTCATTCTGGCAGACACACGGGGGCTTACGACCTCGAGACCTTCGTGCATACAGTTACATTGCACTCCAGTGACCTTAGCGCCAGGCAGACTGCTGTCCCACACACACTCTGAGATTAAAGATAAGGTGTCTGCCCTCACACGACCTGACAAATCCACATTTGCCAAGTTTAATTCATCAGTTTGTCTTGACAGCACACACATGGATTAGAAAATGACATTCTGGTGCTTCATATTATTGTTAAATTTCATTTCTCCCTTTATCCTGGAAAAACTGTGCCAAAGGTAAATGTAACTTTGCACATCATCCAGGGGCGAAAACAGTTGATGCACCTCTTTCCTTCGACATGATTTAATTTAATCAATTAGCCAGCTTCATTATACAGATTTATGCACGAGTGTGGGAGTGAGGAGTACTTCATCATTCATACTTCTTCTTTTTTTCTTTTTTTTTTTTTTTTCAAGATTCAAGATTTTTTATTTGTCAAACCATGTATTTCTCTCATCCTTGATTGTGGAGCGGGGGGTGGGAGGGAGGGCAGGGAGTTCAGCTTCCCGATGGCCTTGTGTATGGAACTGTTCTTAAGTCGACTGGGCCTGGCCCGTAGATTCCCTGAATGGCCCGTCTCCTCCCTGAAGGCATTACCTTGAAGAGACTGTGTAATGGGTGCGTAGGGTCCCTGGTGATTCTGACGGCTTTGCGGGTGAGACGGGTGGAGTACATGTCCTTAATGGTGGGGAGAGGGGCTCCGCAGATCTTCTCCGCTGCTCTCACGATGCGCTGGAGGCTCCTTCGGCAGGAGTCAGTGCTGGCGCCGTGCCACACCATGATGGAGCTGGTCAGGATGCTCTCTATAGTCCCTCTGTAGAAGTTGCACATAACAGAGGCTGGGACTCTAGCTCTTCTTAACTTGCGGAGAAAGTAGAGACGCTGATTACTTTTCTTGACCAGTGATGTAGTGTGCATGGTCCAGCAAAGGTTCTCTGTGATGTGCACACCCAGGAACTTAGTGCAGGTCACCCTCTCCACTGCAGCACCGTTGATTGTTAGAGGAGCATGCTGGACCCGCCCTCTTCGAAAGTCCACAACAATCTCTTTTGTCTTCACATTTAGAGAGAGATTGTTCTGTGTGCACCACATGGCCAGACTGCTCACCTCACTCCTGTAGTTTGACCACTGTTGTGTCATCTGCAAACTTGATGAAGAGGTTTGAGTCGTACTTTGGAGCACAGTCATGGGTCAGCAGAGTGAACAGGAGGGGGCTCAGCACACAGCCTTGGGGAGACCCCGTGTTCAGTGTGATGGTTCTGGAGGACTTTCCGCCGACATGTACAGCCTGTGGTCTCCCCGTCAGAAAGTCCAGCAGCCAGTTGCACAGTGATGTGTTGATCCCCAGGTGGAGCAGTTTGTGTAATAGCTGCTGTGGGAAGATGAATGCTGAGCTAAAGTCTAAAAACGGCATTCTAACATAAGAGTCCTTTGTTTCAAGGTGAGTGAGGGCTGAATGAAGCGCAATGGAGATGGCATCTTCAGTTGAGCGAATGGACCGATAAGCAAACTGGTATGGGTGGGAGGGAATACTTGTTTTACATTTTTGCTTTGCTATTGTCCTGTTAAATGTTTTTTTCTATTAGAATTTAAAAAAACACACACACACACATTGCAGCCACTGAAAGCTCGTTTTGGTTTATTGGCTTTATATTGTAGGAATCCGTTGTTGTTGTTGTTTTTGCCTTTCTCCCTCTGTCTGTCCTTTGCATTTCTGTTTGCATGATTTACATACAGCCAAATAACACTTTATCCCCTTCAGAAATATAATCAGCTTCCTGTCACATAAGCCTACTCACCCAACCTGCTTTGTGCTTTTATTTGTCTTGCTGGCTCTCAAGGAAGCCATTTCGTGTCTGTGAGGGCAGGGCCATTAGCCATCAGTCTCCATCTGACTGACAGTTCAATCTGATACACACATTCCATTTGCTGTGCTTTACAAGCAGTGCCACTGATAAGACACACCGCTGACCTGCACATTTCCGCACGTGTGGATGTGTTTGGATGTATCCGCATTACTGGATATCTCAAGATGCCTTTAGGACTTCTGCTTGCCATGTACCATTGTTTTACTTTTCCATCTTATGTTGCCTATGTCCATAATTATTCACATTAATGCATGACAAGATAACAGTAATTGTGTTTCCTTAATCTATTAGCACAATAGCTTTTGCTTTGTAATACTCTGTAAGTCTGCATTCTTCCATGAAAAGCCTGAGACTTGACAGTGGAGGTTGATGGGGTGAACTCCACTGAGAAAAGCTACTGAAGCATTCCTCGATGGCAGCAGGAAAAGGAGTTTAATCAAGGTCAAATAAAGAACCGGTTGTGTTGAATCAGGCAAAAGGGAATTACTACTGGCACCATGTTCATAGTGCAGGTTTGAAGAGGTGGGTCAGACTCCAGAAAATCTGAGTGATTTGAATGAACTGAAAAATGGATAATAAAGTTGCAGCCACATCACTATATATAGTAGGACAGTATTTGTACTCGTGCTCTAGATGTGTTGAAAATGCATGACCATAATTAAGAAATG
The DNA here is from genome assembly GCA_007210695.1 of Neogobius melanostomus. Lineage (NCBI taxonomy): Eukaryota > Metazoa > Chordata > Actinopteri > Gobiiformes > Gobiidae > Neogobius > Neogobius melanostomus. The sequence goes on from VHKM01000131.1 coordinate 5,123,140, forward strand.
GTGAAAGCCCTAAAAGCACTAAAATATTTACACATGTTGAAATGGCAAAAAAATTGTGAATGAGACCAACATTATCTTATACAGAGGAGCAGCCAGGGCACAGGGTGTGGAGAATGGAGGGCCAATTGATTGCATCTTCATGTTGTGATCTGACAGTGTTAGCAGTCCTCTTTTCTGCACAACATGCATCTCCCTGTCCCTCTGGTCAGTTACCATGGAAACACGTTTTACCCCAACATTGTGTGCACTGTGTATTATGAATAGTGAATGTGTATGTTCATCATTGATGTGATTTTAATATCAGGCATGTTCCTTGCTTCCTTGGTTGCTCAGGGGCATTTTCCACTTGGCCAACTCGTGTTGTTGTTCATACTTAGTGACTGTCATGACAGTTGTTTTAAAACTGCTCCATTAGCTTGAAGTAAACATAAAAGCCAAAGGTGACCTCACAACTGTCATCAACTTACTCTCTTTTTATTGAGTTTATGTTTAGAAAATGTGATCTTATGCTCAGGACCAATGAGTTCAATTCATTGAAAGGAGAACCCTCTACTGGTTGGAATGAAATGGCAACAAAATGCCTCACTGTTGGTCCAATGCTTTAACTCGTATCAATATTACACTGACATAAGTACGAGTGAAATCCAAAAACAAAACTTGCGATAAACTCTTCTATTTAGACCTATGTACATGTGTGGTGTCCACAGAGCCGCTGAAATGAGTTGACATGCACAGTGCCCACACTGATGGATTGAGCTTGTCACTCCCTCCACTCAGCGTAATCCAGAAGCCCTCTTAAACTGTACAGAGTAACACTATCCTGTAACAGGAATGCAGAGCAGACAGGCACAAGCCCATCTCCAATGACACGTGTGAAGATCACAGTGTCTGTCAGAGTGATTAGTGTTCTGCTCTGCTAATTAACCACTTAACACAAGACTGACCATTAGTGACAGAGCGCTGCTAAAACACTAGCATCACCACAGAGTTGAGCCCTACACTACATTAACTTCTCCTTTGAGAGCACTGGCTTTGATTTATGGAGCATACTCCTTTATTCAGTCAAACATGTCCCAATAAGCTTTGTCTCCTGTGAAGACACTGTAGCTATTTGTCCGCTCAAAGTCAAGTCTGCCATGACATTAAATACACTGACAGATAATGGGACACACTTAACTCTCTGCTGTCAACTTTGGCTTCCACAAACACAAGTGCAGTTTTATTGGTCTGCATGCATTACCTCCTGACCTTTTATTTTCTCTCATAAAAACTGTAAATATAGTCTCGTGACTCATTGGTTAAAAGGCATCAACTGCATCCTGCCAATTGCAAATCACTCCGGTCACCTCCTGTGTCCACATGCCATCAGTTTTCCGCTTGGTTGCCAAGTCCGTGGTGTACACACACTTTGAGAGTACCATGCGTAGGGTTGCATATTTAAGTTTTGGGATGTTTTGTTTTACATTGCTTGAGGGGGAAAAAAAGTTTAACATTTTATTTTTCTATTTTTTTGTTGTGGAAATATCTATATGATTTGAGTCTGATTTGCATCTGTCCCATAATTTTGCCCTGAGTAACTATTTAGTGTATATTTCAATAAGCACAAATACACGGCTATGATAAATGGTTTGTTTTAATGACCCAAATATTATTACATTACAGTTCAGTTTGATGGGGTGGAGAAGTCACGAATGTCGCCTACTAAAGATGGGAAAGCTCGACCTCTACAGCGACACTCCAGCGGGTGTCTAGTTAACACCAAAATGACCTCATTGGACCACAGCAGCTCTTCTATGGGGGAGCGCGTTGACCCCGCCATGCCCCTGGAAAACCAGTTGTGAGTCGCTGTCACATTATCCTAATCATGTACCTACTCATGTGAAATCGTAATCTATACGTGTGTGAATGGAATACGTTGGATTAAGAATATTATAGGAGTGTTTTTCACTACATTAAATGCACAAATAGAAACATTTCAAGCATTTTGTTTTGCATTATATTACATTAAGGTTAACAATTTGTCTGAATCCAGTGCATGGGATTTAGAATGTAGCATCTAATGGTGTGCTGTAGTCACTAGACTCGACAATATTAACATTTATTGAGGCATGCATTTCATAGTAAACCCTTTTTGTGCATCTTGTCCTTTTTGACTGTAGCTGGTACCATGGAGCCATCAGTAGAACAGATGCAGAGTCTCTACTCCGGCTGTGTAAAGAGGCCAGCTACCTGGTGAGAAACAGCGAGACCAGCAAGAATGATTACTCCCTCTCCCTAAAGTAAGTACTACACTTTCACCTGAATATCACATGTAGATAGATGCACTGCAACATACGTGGACACAGCCATTGTGGTTTCAATCCATCAATGTTAAGCTGCACAAAATGTAAAGTACAATAGAGCTAAGTAGTTGATTTATTGCTGACTGTGCCTCTCTGCTATAATAATGTTGAGCTTTGATCCCTCCTTCCGACTTGCCCTGTCTGTCCACAGCCCCCCACCTGCTCCACTGACCCCTCTGACAACACTGGCACATGAAATGCTACTGTGCCCCACAATCTAGTTATCTGTGCCCTTCATTTGCAACCCAATGCAGCTGAATGATTGGTTTAGTCTCGTTTGACATTTCCTAGAGGTTATTGTCTTTCAGTGAAGCTAGAACATCCACGGTGTACTTTGATTTATTATTATTTTTTGCACCCCCTGGTGTTAGACAGGATGTTGTGGCGAGAAATCTGCAAACATAATCATAAGTGTAAAAGTCAAATAAGAAGTCATGCTGGCATTCGGTGCACTATGATGCTGTATTTACATACGATACGACAGTTATCAGCACCAGACAGACTATGGTGCAACTTAATGACGGTTGAAGGTGGATTTCATTCTGAAATAATTTAATTCCAGAGAGATCCTGATGTCTATCTTATTTTGGTGCATAGTAACCATATCTACCTAGTAACTTTAATCTTTAACTTTAATCCACTGGCTAATGTCCGTAACGTCAGGTGCATGAGATAAAGGTCTTGCAAATGTTTGTTTATTTATTTATTTATTTTTTGGAAAGCGGTGGAGTGTGAGGAGCACCTGCAGAATACAAAGAAAACCCCATTAGCATAGAGAATGTTTTCTGGGTCTGTGTCCTATTTGTTTGTAAAACTCGACTCTCAGATGCCCCTGTCTTTTTTTACCTTTGGGACAGATAAGGTGCAGACTAAGAACAACGTTTAGGTTGATATATGGAAATGACATGTGCCACCCCGCTGGGCAGAGGTAACTCTAAGACCGTTCAATCGCTGATAGAAGCCCCTCCTGGCTCCGAAAATGAGTGAAACCAGAGGTGAAGCTCCTCCATGTCGAGGAGAGCTGAAAAATATATCAGGGCACGAGGTGGCACGTATGTCTCCTGCATTATTGATAAAGACTGATGCAGCTGAGACCCCATCCTCCAGAGGCCACAAAGCGTTTTCTATCAGTTATCTACCCTCCTAACCCTTTTTTCTGGCCACCTGCCTCTTACTTGCCTTTTGCCTTTGAACACGTTAAGCCATTTGTACCATTCTGAACCGTAAGAGCGCTTTAGAAGTACTTCATACAGCTTTTAAAATGGCTTTGCAGATATACTGGAGAGTTTTTGTGTTTTGATGGCTGCACTCAGACAGAAGATGGAAGAATTCATCTGGAGAAGTCAGACATTAAACAGTCCCTTGTGAAAGCATTCTATGTATTTAATTTGAATGCAAAATATTTTACTTATACACTGTGCAAGATGAAGACCTCACCTTTAAAATTACTTACTTGGAAACTTAAAGCGCCTCACCTTAGATTTGCTTTTAAGTTTGTTTACTGTGTATGTCTGGATTCACATTTGGCATCACATTTCCTCTGCTCATTATGGTAATGAGAATTGGAATAATCTTTTGAAGGATGTACTTTTGCCTTCTCTGTTGCCATAGATATCATTGAGCGCGTCATTCATGAAGCAATCCGGTGTGCTCAAGCCTGAGATAAGCTTTGATTGCTGTCAGCCGATTTCTGTGCTCGCGAAAGGGTTCAAGTCAAAGGCATGAAACCTCAATAAACCAGCCCCTGCCTGTGAGATGAGTCCAGATTAGCAGCACCAACAAACACCCTGTTTAAAGGATAGCGCCACAAACAAGCTATCCCGTGATGGTGACGTTAGCCAAAGTGCTCTATTGCTCTGCAGTGCTGTCTCTGTAATGTGATAAGGAGCTGAATGCTTGCTAGAAAACCTGTTGGGAATCTAAAAAGGACACTATTGATGTGTTTGCCTTTTTAAAGTGTGTCTCTGCGTAACCTAATGCCCGTCTCCTCTCGGCAAAGCAGATGAACATTTATCAAAAGCCTGGTTGAATCCTGCATTTCTAAGATGAGCTCTCCTGGCAGCAGTTCAACTCGCACCTAAAGCTGAACAGTCAATGTAATCCCAAACAAGTTATTAATCTTTGGATAGTATCAACACCTACAGCTTGGTATTAGAGGTTTCTTTTTTACTTTCATTTGTAAGTAAAAAAAATCATAAATAAATAACCCTAAAGCTTCTTATTATTCCCATTAAAACTGTAAATCATATATCTATCATATATCTGCTATTAGACATAAAACACTTGTTTGTTCATTCGTACATTAAAGTTTTAAAAGTATTATTTAGTCAAAAATCCCCAGTTTCAACCCAGTGCATTCTTGGCATTTTGCTCATTTCCTTTTATCTATCCTCTTATTTCTCGTGTGGAGCCAAGAAAGAAATCCAGGGCTTTTACACACGCAATTATGAGAGAAGTAGAAAATGAACGTGCCGCCTGTTTTCAGATCTTAAGCACAATTTAATCCGTTGCTCACTGCAGATAGTAGCGGCTACAAAAATGTTAGACATCATACTTGTACATACTGTATACTACATATTGTGAATTTAAGTACACACAAAAAAAGCTTCGTTAATGGTTTATTATGATATTTGGTAAAGAGACTTTGCTGAAATGTCTAACGCTTATGGGGATCTGAATCTTAAAGGGGGGTATTATGTAAAATCGACTTTTCAAGCTTTATATCATGTTATTATGTCATTCCCTCATTAAACACATGCCTGGAGTGTTGCCTTGGCTCATTCACATATTTTTGAGTAATCAGTAAAAACTTAGACGGCAGCCATTTTAGGTGTAGCTATGCCTCAGTCCTCCAAACCCCCCACCTCCTGGAGACGCCTCTGGACCTTTCGTCACTAGCCAAGCCACCAACCACTGCTCCTCAGCTCAGCAGAGCCCCCTCCCCGCACAGTAGTGTTGTTTAGATGCCACAGCAGTGTGCTGAAGGGGCGTGTCGGAAAGCTTCTTAAAGAGACAGAGGCCTATTTCAAGACGTTCAGTACAGCCATTTTGAGAGAGCAATTTTATTCAAGGCAGTTATTTTAATTTACTGCATATACAGACCAACAGAAGGTTACGTCATCATTGTAGTATGCTATAGACTGCTGCTATGTGATTGAAAGAAGCATAATACCCCCTCTTTAATGTAATGCAATGGTGTAACTTATTAAGAAATGAATGTATACTTTCTCAGTAAAGTTGTTTTTTATGCTAAATCTTTTCTTACAACTGCTACTCTTCTTCTGCGGCTATAGTTTGGCTAATTTTCTCCTCTTTGTATGTTAATGTATAGGTGGAAATCCATAGTATCGGCACGTTCTATTTTAAAACCGATTACTGGCAAACTGTAAAAGGTATTGATCAGTGTTCAGGGAGCTTTTAATTTGCTGTACATTTATGGCTGTAGCTTAAGTGATTCATCCAAGGGGTTCATTAGCCTCATGTTGTGCAAGCAGAGTCATCCACCTTAAGCAACCTGCCTTTTAGCGGCTTCTCCAAACGACTACTCTGTGCGATACTGCGTTCAGGAATCACTGTATGGCTATTACGGATTTGTTTTTCTTCTGTTGATTTGAAAGCTAACCGTGTATCTTGTGTTTCCCCAGGAGCAGCCAGGGCTTTATGCACATGAAGCTTTTGCGGACCAAGGAGAACAAGTACATCCTGGGCCAGAACAGCTGTCCCTTTGACAGCGTGCCTGAAATCATCCACTTCTACTCCAGCCGCAAGCTTCCCATTAAGGGGGCCGAGCACATGTCCCTGCTGTACCCCGTGGCCATCAGGACACTATAATGGTTTGGGGGCACCTGCTGGCATATATAACCTCACTGGTGTGGAAAAGTGGGGTTGGCCAAAGTTCAAGTGGAGATCAGTGGAGAATACAAACTGCTGATGATACGGACTCACCTCGTTGGCCATTGGACAGTGTGCAGACCTGAAGGCCAAGTGCATACTAACTAAAAGAGAAAAAAAATGGTTGTTGCAAAAAGTCTTTATGAATTTATTGTATTTTATTTATAAAAAGAACACACTTAAATAAACAGAACTGAGAAACATTATTTCAGTCATTCTGGAATTCCCTTAGCACTTGAGGCTTAAAATAGGTACAGAAGTGGATTTTTCACTGGAATGCAACTTAGCCCTGTACCTTCCTATCAGAGGAATAGTCTGCATAGTCGCTGACGTTCATTTAGGTTCTATTTGAGGAAAAGGAGACTTAAAGATGGAACCAGCCATCACTGGCATTAAAAGAATCCCGATGAGGAATGCTGTTGGCCTCATTCACAGCGTGGAGAATTATATAAGGCAAGTGAGTTTTTGTGACAATATTGTTACTTTCCACATTTTGCAACTCCAAAATGTGGAAAATTGAAAACTTGTAAGAAAAAAGCTTCTTACGTCGAGCTACTGTGTCATAAAGTCCGAATTAATTGAGACAGCTGGATCTTCACCACAACAACAAAAAAAAGGCTTTCATTGAGTTGCATAATAATTTTGCACAACTTTTGTGCGCACAGAAGCTGAAGCATGGCCTTTAGTTCGCATAAAGATTGAGGTGTAAGGTTTTTATTTTGGATTGACCAAGATCACAATTTTAATGCTAAAATAATAGCACTTGCCTAATAATTCTACACGCAGTATACTGGTGGCCTCAGCTACACAGGAAGCAACAGGCCAGAGCTCCATGCACACTGATCTCTCTATCTTGTCATAGCGCATGTTGTGCGCTATCCATCACTGAGTGGTGGTATCATGCCATTGACAGTGTAAGTACCATAGTTGGCGAGACAGCCAGGGGAGTGTGATCGATGGTTCCACCTATCTACCACAGCGCCATTGGCTGAGGCCGCAGAGCAGAGCCTTCTCCAAATGGACCAAATTACCCTCTGTACCCCCTGCTTTCCACTGGCTATGCATTGGAAGAATGAAATATGCCTGCATTGTCTACCTCAGAAAAAAAGAAAAAAGAAAATCAATTTCATTCGCCCATCTGTGGATCAATAGGTACAATGGGATTGCGGACTTCGATCTGCCTTCTTTGTGACATTGCCAGTTCCTTTACAATTACATCCGCTGTTTCAAGAAATGCATTTTGGAAACAGTCAATCAAGATTTTCATTTCCAGCAAAAACGTTCCAGATCCGAAATTGTATGTATACGCCGTACTATATGACAGTGATGTGATGTCAGTAACAAATGTTTTGCCTTATAATGCATGGGTCAGTTCAATCTGCTGAGTTCCAAGTCTGCTTTTAATGATTGTTCTGTGACTGGTATATTTATTCTGGGGTAATTCTTCTTACTGATGTGGTGAGCAGCAGCTGACCCCATGGCTGGCTCTCCTTTCCTGTGCCCATGTGATGGTGTGTTTCCCGAATTCTCTGTTACTGTGGTGCTCTGTTCATATTGTTGCTTCTGCCTAATGCACGTCGGCTCAGTGGCCTGTCCTGACCATTGGGATTGTCAAGCCTCAAACTCCAAGCTACCTTGGCAAACATCTCCACCATGTATCTTTTTATGTGTGATTGGGAATGATTGCTGGTACAAACTTTTTGCAGCCATCGCTTAAGCCTTTGGGTTTCCTCTCATACGTAACCTTCTTGGATTCACTTATTTTGTCATTTACTCCAGGAAAACTCCTAACTAATCATGACAAGGAGTTAAAGCAACTTCTAAAGTGAAGGGCAGTAAGACTGACTGGGAATAATATTTCATGAGTTTAAAAAAATATTTAGTTACAAATCTAGGAAAAGAACTGCCACACCATATGTAATTTTAGTTCAGTTTTTTTTTAAATGAAATCCAGATTCAGTACACACATTGAAATCTGTCAAACATGTACTGTACTGTATTTCAACAGTAATGTAATGATCAATAATGATATACACAATCTTCAAAATGAAAACGTTTGAAGTGTTTGTGTACAAGATTTTCAAATGACATGTTTTCGATCTAATTACTGTCACTTTTATCAAAATAAAGTGTTCGCCATGTAAATTGTAACTATAAAGACATAAAGGGAAGCTATGGTTATAGAGAAGTGCAGTATTTACGTACCTGATGTGTGCTATGCAAACAAACTGCAGTCAGTGGTGACATTTAAAATGTATAATTTATGGTACCAGAAAGAGCCGCTCTGTTGAATATGTGGTAGTTTGATTGTAGATGGCTGTATACAATAAAGCTGATGGGCAGAGGTCAGTTGAGCTTTAGTGAGGGATATCAAGATGACAGTATGGACCTATGTTCAACTCAGTGTGCAGTCTGAATGTCCCCAGAAATGCTAGACGTTTGCTTTCTGCTGCTGCGGAGTCTGTATACAGTGGCTGCACTGCCTGTCGAGAGGCCTTAGCTTTGGGGTTTTAAAGGGAATCCAGGAGACGTAGACGTTGGATTGGGGTGAGACCGAGGGGAGTGTTCTCTGATTGAAGAAGAGACTGTCTGTAATCAGCGGACATGCTTCTGAAAATGTCTATTATTAGAATTTAAACGCGCCCTTTAGCCCTCCCTCTGAAGTGTCTTAAACCATGTATTGTATGTGCAAGTGCATACCCACCAATGTGCATGCAGGAAAACAGTGTTTGTGTGTGTGTATAGCTGAATGAGTGTGATTTGATGTACGCTGTCATCAACTAGCTCAATATGTGTCTTCACTTTACTCCGGTAAAGTGGCCTGGATGGCTATTTTTTGTGTGTGTGTGTGTGTGTGTGTGTATCCATTTTTTGTGCCACCTATGTATGCACTACTAAAACATATCTGTATAGTCCCTCATGGCCAAATGTATATATACTGAATGTACTGAATGGGGACAAAAAGGCAAAGCGGATCAGTCGAAAAAAATAAAATTGGGTTTATTAAGTTAAATGTGTCTACTGGTAATGTGTCAATGTTTCTGCTTTGTTCCCAAACCTTTACAGTTCACCCAACGCAATCAGTTTTACAAATGCTTCCTGGAGCCTTCAGACGGTCTCGTTACCATGGTGAGGCCCCTTCAATAAATGGTGAAGAGTGGCCATTGTTTGAGTCAAGGACAAAGCAGCAAAGCTTTACGGCTGCACTTGTTTCTTATTGATCCACTTTGTGGACTGTGCTCTAATGTATTTCTGCTCAGTCTTCATCCACGATCTGCCTTAATCATACATCACATACTGTTGGCTACACAAACACAACTACAAGAACAGAATGGACCGTATTGGTACACGACTGCCAGTATCAAGAGTGGCATGTAACAAATGTAATAGGCCTATTTGTTTGTTTAAAACTAGGACAATCTTTAGGTAAGATGAAATAAGTTTTATAATACTCACCGGTCAATGGCTAATATATGCCTCCCACTAATTTTAATCCTTTCATTTTAGGTAAAATACTTAATGAGCTGTAAATTGAAACCTCCAAATATCCCTTTACAAAAGCTACAGTTAATCATAAAAACACATGGACACAACACATTTCCCATACCATTTATACCCCATGTAACAACAAACCTATGAGACAACCATAACCATCTGAAAACCTGACACACACTTTAACACACACATTAGGTTTTAGTTCACAAGCTTATTGCCCACTTCAAAACTGTATTCTATGACTTTTTGAGAGATATTAGATTTTTCATAAAAACTAATCACCTACAGACTTTAAAAACAAAATCCTAAAAAAATTTGGTCCGACCCTCAAAGACAAATTGCCTCATTTCAATGTTTTTGCTTATAGTGTAATGTGTTCTGTATTACATTACAGGATATTGTTCGTGAACATCAAGTCACAGCGACTCCCTAGTGTGGCTGTAAAAAGCCTCACTGTTCTACTGCTAAAATGTTTTGTATGACGATCTCTATAGCCTGTCAAGAGTTGGGAGAGCAAAATGTCAGATCGGAACTCAAAGCTTTGATGCTGAGGACAGAACGGCATTCCACCATGTGCGCAGCAGCCTTTACATGTTTATCATCTTGACCATAACTTTTTTTTACTACTTTAGTTTCTATCCTTTGTTTTTGTACAGTCATTTTGTAATAATTGTAAGAGCCTTTTTCAGATGTTTAAGATCCTCAGTTTAGCTCCATTATTATTTTACTTTCATAACTGCAGTTTTATATTTTTTTCAATATGTGTAACAATATAATCGTTTTACTCGCTGTGCTGCTTAAATGATCATTTCTAACATTTATTGTCTGTCATTTCTTCTCATTATTTGCCACTCCTCTCTGTGCGACTGCTTTTTTTTCTGCCCACAGGCTCCATCAAGGGTTCACACCTGAAGAAATGCATCAAAGAGGCTTTTGTGAGAAGAAAGTGTGTTGGAAAAAAAGAAGAAATTGTGCAGCTTTAAAGCAATGAATGAACCACAAGGGGCTAAAATGGCCTCGAGTCCATCGCTGGATCATTTTTTAGAGTCTGCTCAAGTCATTCTGGGACTATAGCATCTCCGGTAACCGCTTTCAGAAAGACAAAGGTTTGAGGGAATTTTCAGGTATGATTGTCTTATATTATGATGCCTGATTAAACAATGTGCCACACAATTATTCTCCCTATCGACCAAATTAGTCATGAAAAACCTCAATGTCAAACCAGGATAATAAACGTATGCTAAGACTGAATGCAATAGGTAATAATTGTGCTTTCTTATACAGTACTCTACTTGATGTGCCCATATTTCAATAGCAGAGTCAGTTTTTTGAAGTACTGCATCGACAGAGTGCGCAAAGCCTAATGAGTGGCTTTAAAAGTATGAAGTAGCTTTGTGGGAGTGAAGAGAGAAGGGAAAATAACATTTCATTATTTCAGCTCCCTCATGATTTAACCCTGCTGCTGCAAATGGTGCCCCCAGTGGGTGTAATTTTGCTCTCATTGAGGCTCTAACTGACCCTTAATTGCTTTTGTCTATTCCAAATTTTGTTTTCTATCACCTTGATATAATATATTCTGTGTTTAAAGCTGATACAATGTGCTGCTAATTGTCATTTCACTGAAGCTTGGTCACTGCAATGTCCTTTCTAATTTTTTAAAGGCAGACACACTTTCATTTACTGATGTCTTGCTGAGACAATTACTGTCCAGTGCATGGCGGCTATGCTTTATTGTGAAAAATACCCTTGGAGGCATTTGGAGGGGGAAATTACCCACAGGTGTGCACACATATAAAATGGTAATGGGGAGAGACAGGCTAACGCTCTGTTTGGGTGCTGTGCTCATGAAAGGGCAATTCACTGATTGAGCTGTCACATCCACAGATGCAGTCATAAAACTAAGCAGGGCAATTACTGTAGATGGAGAACAGTGGGTGTGCAGAGGGGAGGGGTATGCAAAATGCTCACCCCTAAAAAATCCTGATGGGAGACAACAAGACAAAGCAAATGTGGCTGCCTCTAATAAGCCTGGTCTGAGTAGAGCTGGCTAATGGTAACAGTTGTCTGATGACTGCCGTATAATTCCAGTGGCCCTAAAGGCAAAGGCATTGTATTTGTGTTTATTTCTTCTAAATCGCTCAACCAAAAATATATTGAAAGTTTCAGTCAAAACTTTGTGTGGCTCTAAAGTGGAAATTGTTATCAACTAATGCATATATTTTAACAATGTTTTGTCACCATCAAAAGGATATGAGACTCTCCTACAATACATTCAATGTGTAGGATAAGACATGACTGCAGTGCCATCTAGTGGTTGTATTAGTAGGTTACAACTTTGGTAGCTTAAGCCGGGGTTCCCAAACCTTTCCCCAAAGTTCACTCAACCACTTGGGACCCCCTCTGTAAAATTTAATTAGCATATATAATACTGGATACTGTACTTTACTATTTGGGTTAATTTCACTAAAATATACATCAAATTAAATTGATGTACATGTCAGAAATGTAAAAAAAATTGGCTTATGCTTCAGTGTTTGTTTATGCACTGTTCAATCAATCCTCGACACAAGCACCGTTTATGTTTGTTACATATTTATTTGACTAACTAAATACTGCCATGACCTAAGATGGTGAAAGGTAATTTTTTTTGCATGTAAAATCCAACTACTATTCTTAAAAAGTCTTTGGAATTTAATGTATCGTCACCACATTTTGAGAGAGCATTTGCATTCTGCCATTGTAGGGTGTATAGGCTCAAAGTCCTGGGCCTCCAGCAAATATAAGCTCGAGGGCAGCCTGAATATCACCATCTGTGGCCTGCAGCGCCCTCAGCATCAGCTCTTCATCCTGGATCCCCATATCTCTGAGCTGCTGCATCTGGGATTGCCACCGACCCTAGCAGCATAAAACAAACACAGTAAATACAGATCAAAATTTAACATTGCAGTCAGGACAATTTCGTATAAAACCATGTATGGTCACAATCACATGGTCTTACTTGTAAAGATGTCATTGTGGTGGCTTGTAACGCTTGCTGTAGAGCCTGGCTGAACAGATCATTACTGACGGGAGTTCCAGCTGACATCTGAGCAACACCACTAGAAGGATCAGCCTGAATAACAAATTAATATGGTCAAATGTAAAGGCCTTTCTGTAAAATGTATTAGTGCATTGCTAATATATAGGTAAATGGGACCTGGCTTGCTGTGGTAGGGGTGACTGCACTGCTGTCTGGAGTACTAGCCAGAGCCAGGGCAGTGGCCAGTTCACTCTGCGTGATGGGTCGTGGGCCGGTTGCTCCACTGTGGCTCAGAGAGACTGGCCTAATTCCTGACGATGGTCCAGATCTGTTAGATGCTGACGGACTCTGCAGTTAATATTTAAACATGATTAAATTCAAGCACATTTAGCGGGAACAACATTTGCATTCAGAATACCATTGTTTAGGCATATAATACAGTGTTTCTCAAACTGGTGGGACACGGGCCACTCCAGGTGGTACTCCAGTTCCTCTACGGCCTTTGTTTATTAAGAGACCATATATTTTGTACTCTTTTGGTTCAGTCAAGGTTTAAAATGACACTGCCTCCGAACAGTCTGACAAGTGGCAACAATGGCTTCTTCCAAACAAAAAGTACGGGGTTAATTCACAGTTATATGAAGATTTTTAAGCCGTTATTAAATCTATTACTGTGATTTGAAAACAATGCAATTTGCATTTGCTCTAAAAAATAAGTTTTGGTTCCTAAATAGCAGAATGCATATCCTCTATTATACACAATGTTCACATAATATGGCAGTGATGTGTTTCTCCTCTTTCAACACTCTGAGTCCTGCTTAGGCCAGGTTTAGTCCTGGTTAAGACCTGCTTGCTGCCGATCAGGAAACAGCCGCGCTAATATGCACATTACGATCGTGCATGCCTATTTAATTAGGGCATCCTCTGCTTTTGTTTTAAGCGAGCCGTATTTCAGTCATTCTGAAGCCGTTTCTATAAATATAAAAGATGTATCATGGAGCTCAGAGGTAGGACTTTCTCTTTCTGTTCATCTGGGCTGCAGTTTAACACTCTGCATCAGACAGGGAGAGGGAGGGAGAAAGAGTGCACACGCAGCCGCTCGTCAGGGTCAGGTGCAAAGTTTGGATCCAAGCTTCGAGTCCAGATGGGCTGGGACAGGGTTCCGGATCCGGACCGAGGTCCGCCGTTTAGTGACCTCTGCGTTGTTATAATCTGAACATCCTAACCCAGTAGCGAAGACAATGGAGGAAGTTATGGTGCCTCCAGCTGATTCATATAAACTACAACTCCCACACAATGGACCACAATAAGTGCTCCCTATCTTCCTGCAATTAATTCTAAGACACTGCACATCCTGTAAGGCTAACTACTGTTGTATTAAATAAACAACTGTTTCGAAACCCAAAGACTGTTCAATTAGCGACTCTGAAAGTTTCAAACATGAACCACTCCCAACACGACATGTAAACCCCAAGAACAGATAATTATATAACAGTTACAGGCTCACTCTCCACAGCACACAGCCTGCTACAGAAATACTCTGGTCAAATTTTTCACTAAATCCTTTAGTCCAGCTGTCCTGCAGACAGCTGTATTAATGGGACAACGAGGACTGTTCTTTCACTGTATCACCAGAGTGCGAATGCGAATATCCACATTTGAGTTAAGTTTTGTTCTTGTAAAGTGTAAAAAACGAATGTGTAAAGCCGTCTCACATCCAAACATTTGCAACATTAAAAAAAGAGTGGTGCTGCTACAGCCCTAACACTGCTATGACCTGCTTTACACTTTCATGCAGATATGATGATAGTTATATTGAATAAAGTGTCACAGTCCAACTATCAATAATTCCACACTTGTGCAGAGATCGTCAGAGTTTGGATACTTTCGGGTAGACAGTGCAGTGGCAGGTGGGGATCCACCTCGCTTTTATGGCTTGATGAGGAACATACAGACTTCCCTTTGTGTGGCTTATTGAACCTTTTTGGATGCAGCCCTTGTATAGACTTGATTCAGCCCAAGCTTTGATCTGGTATAGTTTTGTTAAAAACAAAGTTTCGATCTGGTGATACTAAAGAGCAAAAAGCTGTCTTTAAGGTATATCAGTGTACTTACAGATTGGAATTCTTCCTCATCGTCAGACATGCCTTCAAACATAAATCCTCCTGTCAAATTCAGAATAACCTGATTTATTAATGTCTTAAAGTAACAGATGTGTAATGGTTTCACTAAGACATTTAAGATGACCATATTTTAACTCTCTGTGCTCACCTGGCATATCACTGTAAGAGCTAGTAGAGACGTTGCGTGATGAGCTGGTACTAGATTGAGCAGGGAGGCTTCCTGCCACAGAGTGAAGGACCAGGATAATAGCATTCACCAAAGCTGGATGGGAACTAATCAGCCTAAAAAAAGGATGGGTCTGTTAAGATATTAGAACTATAAATTAAACTGTATGACCTTGACGTCAACTTACACATCCAACATGTTGGGATCAGTGAATTGCACAAAAAGGTCTTTGTCCTGGAGCACACCTGCAATAAACAGCAATGTGCCATAAAACAGTTATTTTTTAATACTAAAAATCAAACAGACAGAAAGTTTAAACTTACCAAGAGCAATCGGGTCTGACTTTAGGCCTGGTGTGGCCACAATTATTTGATCTAAAGACTCTTTATTTGTCAGCATTTTGTAAACCTAAAGCATCAAATAAGAGCATGACAGCCTAGCATATCAATGCTTTTGAAGACAATTACACACAAAAAAGACATAACATTTAAATCAGTGGTTCTCAACTGGGGTGGTGTCGGGACTCATCATCACCCTGACAAGCAGCGGCCCCAAGAAGAGTATTAATTACAAACATAAAATACTGTTCAGTTTTAATCTGTTAAAAATACTGTAAAATATTGTACTTTCCTAGAAACAATTTAAGTATTGAATAAACCCATGAAGCTGATATCTCAAAACCCTTATTTAACAGACTTTAACAGTGTTTTCAAACTTTTTAGTTGATAAAATATTGGAAAACATTTCAATGGGAAAGCCTCGTGATCCACTGACAATTATTCTGTGACCCACTGATAAACACAACAAAATAATTGCTGTGGGCAAGTAATTAAATTAACAATATGTGGTGTATTCACCCCTATTGTTGGAGACTTGGTACAGTCCATTTGTTATGCATGTGCAATGTCTCGCCGCGTCCATTCAGACAGATTGTTGGCTAAGTAAAGTTCACCACAAAATGTGATCACTGTCAGAGTCTTATTAAATACACTACACAATATTAATGAATTTGTTTAATATAGGATTCTAGATTATCAAAGTGGGTCAACTTTCTAGTTCTTAGTTTAGTTTATTTATTTGTTTGAGCAGTTAACCTGCTCAAAGGGAGTGGGCTGAAGCCAAAGGCTTATAAGCGCCCACCCATATTTAAGTTCTACTAAAATATGTTTATTACAGGCATTCTGTAGAATTCCTTGTCTTTTTAGGCGAAGTATATAATGCTTTGATTATAGAGAAAATTCAGCCGACAGTCAGTGGCTGGATTCTGACTGTAGCTTTTCTGCAGCTCTACCAATGAGCCACATGGCAGAACTTACAGCATCTCTGTAGGATGAGTTGAGAGAGTGAAGAGCAGCATGAAAAACTCTGAACTCTCTGGCGGCTGTGGCTCTATTCACAGGCTCTAAAGGAGGGCAATGCAAAGGTTATGTTAGTTGAAGAATGAATGTCACAATCCCAATAATAAGACAAACCTGGAGCGTTCTCCAGCTCTGGCCAAGACTTTTTGAGGATATGTATGGTGGACCCATTCTGTATGCCATAGGCATCTAGGGTAAGGTCATCCTTCAGTTTTCTGCCACAGTGAACCAGCTCTAATAAAATACAACTCTTTCGGTCAGTTGGACAAGCACTCTAATCTAAGGTAGTGATTTGCAAACCTATGAGTTCTGGATCTGGGATGGAGTCGGGTAGTTGCGCGGCGACCAGTTGTTTTAGGGAAGCTACTCTGTAACCTCCAGGTGGGACATCTCCGGGCATCATCTCCGGGAAGTAGAATTTGGATTTGGGCTGATCGACCAGCTTCAGAGATAGATGCCAGTCCGAGGAGGCCATCATGGTCTGGGTACACGAACAACCGAAACCATCACAATTAAGTTACACCTGATCGCGTTATTTAGTTGCGTGGGGCGTTAAGCTTCCATGCTCAAAAACATAATAAACGACATACAGTACCAACGGACACCCTTTACCTAACTAACGATGTGAGAAAAGATTAGCGTTATAATTTGAAAACATATCTGCACACTCACCATTGTGTTGTTGACGTTCCACTTACTTCCGGGTAAAAGTCACGTGGTATATGTCGCATTTACTTGCAGTGGGCTACAGGAATAAAAGATGATTAAAAAAACTGATGGGAAGAAAAACATGTACTTATATATAATACTGTCAAAACAAGAAATACTGTCAAAACAAGAAATACTGTCAAAACAATAAATTGGTTTCGGGAAAATATTGTCTGTATTGTTTTTCCAGGCGTATAACCCTAGAACGCAATTATATATATATCAAAGAGGTAAGCATGGGCGTCTAAATCCGCTTCTTTCTCTCACTTTCTCTTTCTTAAGATTATTATTGTTGATTTTATTTAAAATGTAATTCATATCCTAACCAGCTGACTTGCAGGATAGCTCTCATAACATAGGCTATGTTAATATCAAGCCAATACAGGAATCATACTATAATAATATCCTAATAAAACGCCAATAGATGCAATAGTAGCCTACATAGAATGACTCCAAAGAGTTAACTCGAGAGGTCGGGTGCGGGGAATTGCCCCTCTCTATGACATCACCGCTGGACAAAGCAGCAAGGAGTGGTTTTGTGAAAAGATCCCGTCCCAAATCAATGGAACATATCCACAGACAGTGGAAAAGCTATCTCACTGTCTAATTTGCCGACAAAGCAGGCGCTTTCTTCCATAGATCGCGTGTCCAGTCACACATGCTTTGGTCCTGGAATGACTTTGGATAAGAGCGTGGCGCGCTGCTTTGGACGGTGTCGCCGTGGCTGGATGCTTGGCTATTTCTAACTTTAGCGGATGGTAAGATGGAAGATATTGTTTATCAGAATTTAAGCATAGCGGTCCTATGGCTCACTTTAAACTAACATACACTGCTTCTTTCTTTGTTACGAAAAGCAACAGTTGTGACGAGTAACCCAACTTCACTTCCCTAAAAAGTATCTTTTTTTTTCTTTTCTAATGCATTTTAAAGATGGGTTGAGTTAGAGGCATGGATCTACGCCCTCGCCTGGCAAAGTGAACATCTGCTCTTAACGGGCGCAGAATTGCTTTGTCAGTGACAGTGTTAAAGTCACATGAAAGTTTTTAATAATTGCATGTAGTCTATTTATTACAATTTAATTAAACAACCATAAGTGTTAAACATTTGTTTGGAATTTATGAGGCCTATTTATTTCATTAATTTACATGTTACATGTGTCCTTATTGCCTTAAAAATTTGATGGCAATAAGGCATGCCAATTGAATTGGCATAGATACAGCAAAATGATCAAGTCAACTGACAGGCTAAATTATACCTCATTTATTAAAGTGGATAGTATTGCCAAATCTGAACTTCTGCAGATTGTGATCTTTAGTTCAAAACCATAAAATGTAAACAATAAAAATGGGTGGAGATAAATAGTTTTATAAGCCTCCATGGGGGCTCTAGACTGTGCTTGAGTCATTAAACCATTGATGTTTTCCTGCTGTACAGACCACAAGCACAGAGTTCAGTTTGGTGTGTTGGCACTTTCCACCTTACGGATCTAAGTCACTTAATCTCTTATACTTGCTTGCCATTTCTATGCAATCTTCTAAATACTGTTATTACCATGTTATTACATGCAAGATTGTCTCCAAAATAATGTTGTAATTTGCCAAAACACAAAGCAGTTGACGACTTCCTGTCTGCACCCACAATGATGTCCTTTTAGGATTTGGTTTCGGAAAAAAAAAAAACATTAATTTCACATACTTTAGAATAATGTAAAAGGTGATTATTATATTGGGTTGATGTAGATACACTTGCAAGTCTTGTTAGGGTCAGCTCTTTAGGCTACTGCATAATAGTAGCCTGCTGTGCAATGTGTTGTTTGTGAGATGGAAAAAAGGCAGAAAGTGTGGTTCAAATTACTTTTACAAAGAATCAGGCTTCAGAAATATAAAATATGATTTAAATGAGTGCTATCACTAAACTAGTGCAAACTTGGACAGAATTATGGCAAAAGTATTTCTGACTGAGCATTTACCTAAAGGAGAATAAAACAATTAAGGCTAATGACTGATGACATGGAAGTAATAATATAGTTGTTGTGTAAGCAGAACCTGCATTTTAGATTCTATGCTCTAAGCTTTTGCCTCTTAACTTCACCTCCCCCTGTTGCCGGCTGTCGAAGCATAACCTTAATTTGAAACATGTTTTATAGTGTGCGCTTTTATCCTTTTTTTCCCTTGTCCTGTAAAACCTTAGAGAATGACTGGGTCTTTTCCTGTCAGTTTTGGAAGTTCCCTGCTGTCATCACCTTCCCACTCCCACAGAACCAGACAAAACCCCAGCTCGGCAGGAAAATAAAAAGTTATTTGTCTTCTTGGAAGTGTACTTGCTTCCTCTTTCATTCTTTATCATAATCACATCCATATCTAATAATGATTAATGCTGCCTTTTCCACTGCCCTCTTTTTTCCCCCTCTTACTCTGTGTAAGTTTTTTTTTTTTTTCATCCAGGTAATGTAAATGCTTTAGAAAAAAATCATTCTTTCAACTGGACTTCCAGTTTTGATTCAATGTTGTATCTATTAAAACGTTTCAACTGGACTACAACATCGAATCAAAACTAGAAGTCCATTTGAAATAATAATTTTTTCTGAAGCACCTTTTTTGTCTTCTTTTACAGAACTTTAGTTGTCTGAATCCATCGCAGAAGACCATGCGGTTCCTCTTGCTGCTTGCCATGATGGCCCTCCACACTCTGGGTTGGTATCTCCGTCACATGTTTAGATCTAGTGTCCACTTTGAATAACCACTTTCTAAGAACATGCCAAGTTGGGTCTATTCGCTTATGCCTTGAGTGGTCTCACTAAAATAAAATAAAAAACACTGCAGCACAGTGACTCAATGGTTGGTTATCTTCCTCATAGAAAGACATTCCTGGTTTTGATCCCCAAACCATGTGTGTCTTTTTGCGTGGAGTTGCATGTTCTGCCTGTGTCTGCTAGGTGCTCCTGACCATGAACCTAGTAGATCTGGAAAAGGGTCCCTAAATGTTGCACTGCAGTCGCCCACTGCTCCTGACAGGTTACTCCAGGAACATTTTGGGATGGATCAAATGCAGAGAACACATTTCCCTGCGGGGGCTATAAAGCATTCCTTACGTTAAATGTATTCACAAAGTAAATTTCAATACAAATTGAAGCCATTATTGTTAAAAATACCAACTCGACATCACATGGCAAATGCTACTGAAACAAAAGCCTCAGCTTCAAGATAAAATAATGTAGTTTCTCAGTCATCCAGGTAGTTGATTAAAACTCAAAAACAGTAAATCAAAACAACTGGACTTACTTTAAAAAAGAGCTGACAGTTTCGCTGCCCATCCAGACAGCATCCTTTGAGCTGTTGTCCATGGCGACCACGCCCACCAGACATAGATGTGGTGGGTGTGGATGGTGATTACCTGGGGGGTATTTGGGGGCCCCAAACACAGCTTGGATCAGCCTCAAGAGTGATTTTGTAACTCTTAGATTCTGCAGTTTTTACATTGTCATAGCTGTATCATGGGGTATGTTTTATTTTTATACATTTTCTTATCACTCAGCTCAAACAGAAACGCTTCGACCTTTTGCAGACAGTAAGCTTGGGGCAAGGGTGTAGAAATCTGCTCAAAGTGCACTTTTTCTGCTGTGAGTCAGAGTCTGTGCTATTTGGAAGTCCGTGAGAGGCTTGTCGCAACTGAGTGACTGTTACTCATGCACTCCTGAGTTTCATTTCTCTGAATGTTCAAATATCGTCATCGTAAAAACAACCAAATAGCCCAAACTTTCCCAACGGTATTAGATACACTTGTGCATAATGTATATTCAAATTTCTTCACTACAGATATAATAAATATTTTTGTGAGTGCCTTGCGTGCACCCTCCATATACTTTTCAAACCTACAAAGTTCCTAAAGAAGTTTTGTTTTCCAACATAGTAATTTTAAAAGTGCGCTTCTCCTTTCTGATTGAGCTAAGACTATCTCCTGTCGGTCGTCAGTGGCGCATTTCAATCCAGCTGAGAGTGTGCGGTGGTTCATAAGAGACTAAGCTGCAATGGGCCTGAGGCCTTCTCATTACTGACTCTGTCTCTGAAGGAGCCAAGAGAAGGAGTGGCACGCTCTGATGGAGCTTCTTAGCTCACGCTAATGTGCTATTAGACCACCACATCACACATTGTGTACGACCTTGCTAGTGCTAAGCCGAGAACTAAGAGACAGTCAAGATGGTTTTGTGTACCGGTACATAAAACAATTACTTGCCATGATGTTGTAGTGATAATTAAAAAGTTGGGGCTATTTGTGTGTTAAAATATGGTTATATGATGATTAAATTAATATTTAAAGAGTACCTAAATAGGCATGCCAAAGCCTTTCCCCACCCACAAACAAAAGTCAAAAATTGCCACAAAGAGGCGGTCTCTGAAGTTTGGGGGTGACATGCGGGGGTGGGTGTGTGGGCCTTTGCATTGGCACAATCACAGCAGACTGATTACGTGGGAGGGACTTGGTTATAAACCACAGGTACAGGGGCAGGTCAATGGGCAGGATAATTGGCAGCACCTGGTGACGATGTGTGGAGCTGGTGCTATTCTGTGGAGGCCGTGGACACGCCTCCAGCCAATCAGGAAATTCTCATTTAGTAGCAGAGTTTACCCTGAAGGGGGCGCAACCCATTCGTTTTCAGCCAAAGTTAGGATTTTACACATGTTTGCGCAATAATGTCAGAATAATGTCAGGGACCAGTAGACAACACTATGAGACACCCATTGAGACAGTTTATCAGAAAAAAAACTTGATTTGGTGTTTAGTTGCTCTTTAAATATATCTTTGCTTTCATTTTAGTACTTTAAGAGCTATTGCAAAAACTGAGTTTGTTTGAGTTTTCTCACATTTGGTACAATTTGTTGTTTTATAATTGTTTGACGAAGAAAGTCTGGAACACAGTCTGACAATAATTTAGAATCCAGTAAACCCACAAAGAACAGAGCTGTGTCACCCGTTGGCGCAGCTAACAGGATGCTGTCGAGCTAATTGCTTGTTGTCAGACTCTGCGCTCCGTTAGCAGCATCATGTGCAGTCCATGCCAAACAATGAGAATCCATCCAAACGCTGGAATGGAAAGTTGACCTGAATTCACTGGCTCACTGATTGGAGCTGTAAGGTAATTTAAATGTATTAACATAATTGGATAGATTGCATCTCATCCAGCAGCAGCAGACAGCAGCTTCACATTATGGCCGGGCCCTAGAGCGTGAAAATGGCCTGCATCTCTGGTGTACTCTTTAAAGGTCTGCTAACTATGAATGCCCTCATCCTGTCCTCCCTCTTGTCTCCACAGCAATTGATTCTGCAAAGAGGGGACACTTTAGCTTGTGCTTGAAATTCAATTTAGGGTTATTACCCCGTATCTGTGATGTTCTTGCTAATTTGATTGTGTCCAGTGAAGTATCCCTTTTAAAAACAACGGAGGACAAGCTCAACTAAGATTGGTTTCAACACAATGCATACCTAATGACAAGGCTCTATTGGATGGGCCGTTTCTCACCAACTCATTGAAACAGAGTACGTTCTAACCCAACAAGCAGCTCTCATGATTATTTCATCAAGGTCCTAAAATGCGGCCTGGGTGGGATTCTTAAAAAATTTATAAGGCTAATATGCAGAGAATGCAGTGCCAGAGCCTCCGAGCCATATGCGAGTGCCGTGCGTCGAGTGGGTTGTAATAAATGGCTAGAACGGATGCTGAGGATGCACGTAAGAAAGCCGTGCTGTTGCCTGCCTTTGGGGTGAAGTTTCATGCAGTGACATGATGCCGGGCGACTGTGAGATTTAAATGATGCGGGTGGCCGGGAAGTGGCCCAGGCCCTTACCTAACCCTTTGTAAATAGTGCGCATCTGAATCAGCTAAAAGTTACCGGCCAAACATTTTCATCCAACACCGGTGATAAGTCAAGTCATTAACTTAAAAATGAGTACGTTGATTTGATTGAAAATCACTTCCGAACTGGTTCTTTCTGCTATTACTTAATGCTCAACCAAGGATAAGGAGGTGTGGGCTACAAAGTTTGAGTTAAGTCTAGTCATCAATAACATCAATAAGGAAAAGCAACAAATGAAATAAGTTCAAGACTTTGGTGAGAATAGTAATTTGCAGCATCTAAAGTCTAGCTTTAAGTAACCAGATATTGAGAGCTGAGCATCATGTACATGTTTGCTTAGATCTTTTGGAGATAGTCCATAGACAAACAGAGAATAATGGAGACAGTTGAGGCTATAGCCAGGAATGAGGCCTCGAGAAAGACCAAAAAGAGGAGATCTTTGGATGTAATGAAAGGGGACAAGAAGTGAGAATGTTGTGAAGGAAGACGATGGAGAGGAAGATTAGATGGTTAAGGATTTGCTGCCAACACAGTACATTTAGAGAGGAAGATTCCCTTGCCTAATAACTATAGCTTTACCTTTCTTATTGCCTTTATCTGCCAAGTGTTCCTCACCTTCCTCTATTATCTGACTGCCATAGCCCATTAGGATGTTACTGACGGGATCTGAGATGACACAGTAGTATATAAAAAACAGCAGGGCGAAGGAAGAAGCCGAGATTAGACGTGGTTTAAAAAAAAAAAAAAAAAAAAAAGGCCAGAAAATAGCACAATGGAGCCCCACTTTGATTTATGACATTGCTGAAAATAAGTAAGGCTGAGTCCTTGTCTCTCCTATCCCTCATCACCTGTGTCTCTCCTTGAGCTAAAGCACTAACGCTCTGCTGATGATGAAGGGAAATGTTTTCCAAGCTCTGTTGTTGTGGGCGTCCCAGATTAAGACTAACCGTTAACTGTTTTGCCTCTATATTCCAAGGTCACCACAACATCCTCTATTTATCATCCTAGACATCATGTATCTGGGTAGCTATCTTTAAAAAAAATACTCTTTTTGACACAATGTCTGCAATAGAGATGAGAATTAATCACATTCACAATCACAAAGTTATCTCAAAGGCTGCTTTAGATGCTGCAATACCCTTTACAACATTCTATCCAAAACAACATAACCTCAGTGGAGTCATGTTAAATCGATAAAGCTGTATGTTAAGACCTTCATCGGAAATGCATGTGATAATTATTGGTTTGCAGTTTATGTTTCAGTCTTCTCTTAAATGTTTCTGCTCTGGGAAATGTGCATTGTAAACTGAATACTGATTATAAAACATATGATATACAATCGAATTCTTGTCAAAGCAGTAGCACAACTATATAGTTTTCCAAATGGATTAACTATAAAGATGCAGACAAATCTTATTAGCTTCAAAAAAGAAAAGAAAAGAAAGCCATTGATGTTCTGAGACTTACGTGTAGTTTGTTTCATGACCATATGGGGGCAGTGTTGTAAAAGCATTAGCGTTAACCTTTCTGCTTTCCCAGCCCAGACTCTGTCATTGCTCTGTGTTGGTTTTGCACCTGTTTACTCGGTTGTGTCAATATTGCCCCTGCCGTTTGTCCTCCAGTGTTGCTTGATTTGCTTGATTTTCTTATGAACTAGGATTCTCTCTCTCTGTTCCCCCTTTTTCTTTCATGTTTCATGTCATTAGATTGCAGCAGCACCTTAGATCTTTCTGTGTGATCTTGGAGGAGGTTTGTCGTTTTTAAAGACACCACATGTTGATAGATGTATTGATCCTGTACCTGTCCAGTTCCAATTATGACATTTATGTGGGACTGTGGGCTGGTTCAATGTTATCGAAGTGTGGCACCTTTCAAATGGTGCAAATGGTGTGCCCGAACCAGATTAGGAAAAATGCTTTGAAGAATTACAAAGCATTGTAATTCTTCAAAGAATTACAATGCTTTGTAATAAATAATAATATTATTTATTATGTTAATAAATAATAATTGTTATTTATTAACAATTATTATTGTTAATAAATAACATTAATAATTGTTATTTATTATTTTTCTTTTTTCTTTCTTTTTCTTTATTATGTATATATATATTTCTGTTTTTCTTTCTTCTTCTTTAGCTCGAAATAAAATATTCAAATCAAAATAGTGACATACAAACTATTTTCTCTCAAAGATTCATGTGCTGTATATTCTTCCTTTGTTGCCCTCTGCCTGAAATAAATAAATGAATGAAAAAAACGAAGGTACAATGTCCAGGCTTTGAGTAATTACGTGATTTAGCTATTTTCCCAACAAGTCACAGATCCAAAATATGTGCTGTTATTTCTAGTTATTTTAATCAAATATCTCCTAGGGTTACAGATTTTCTGTGTACATGGGAAATAAGCTGAACTGGTATATTGGCAAAAAAAGTAATTATTAGTAAGTCCCTCCTAAGACTTATTTGTGCGTACTACTACTGTTTGAGAACCACTTGGGCTTTTAACCTAAACCCCCATTTGATATCAAATGATAGTGCCATGCTACTTGCTGCTGATGTTTTTCAGTTGTTTTTTGTTGCTTCTGAGATTTTTATTGTTTATTTTTGTCTGGTTGAAATGTGTGTGTGAGCTACCTGGACACTTGAATTTTCTATCGATCGATATTGATCGACCGACCGATCTAATCTAATCTATCTGGGTACATATTTGTTTTATTTTTTTCTTAATACCTGGAGAGTCCTGAGACAGTGCTACTGAACGTTAGTTCCAGGACAAATGAATGATAAAAAAGAAGCTTTACAGGTGCTGTATTAATGGAATCGGTGAATATTATTATTCTGTATTGGTTCTATATCCTTCTGTGGACCCACCACCTGCAGGAGGAACCATAGTGGGCTGGTACAATGTGATTTCACGATCCGGCAACGGAAAAGTGGAAGAAAATGGATGGATGGATGGTTCTATATATCATAATTAAGGTATTGAATGGTACCCAGCTCAGGCATTAGGCGCCAAGTAGTACAAACACTTTTATCCTAGCCCCTTGTCTGTGCTTGACTGTAGGTGACGTTTGTCCATCGCTGTTTGTGGCAGTCCAAGGGCTAGGCGCCTGTGTAGCCCTGTGTATAACATGTTTGTGTGCTGATGGAGGCCCCTCTGCTCTGCAGCGTCTCTATTGTAGTGTCAGGGATCTTCGTGTCCAATCCCTCAGACAGTGTGCGGCTATGGAGCTGTCAGGAGACATGCAGGTGTGGAATATCAATGTGCCCACTGGCCTTTGGGTGTCTCTGTCTGCATCAAATTGTCTGGTGTTTGTGTATCTGATGGAAAGAATGCTTTTTGTTTGAAGTCAGTGGATGATACCAAAACAATTATTTACTGAAGAATAGAGGATTTTTAAACTTTGCATAGAAAGTACTACCTAGTTTAAATGGCCGCCTTTAGCTTTCTGGCCATAGTTCGGACACCCCCGAGACACCAGCCACTGTGACTGTTTTGTGAAAGAAAGTCTATGCCATTTGGATCTAAATTCTGTTCTGTATTTTGTGAACCTTCAGTTGTCTATAAAACTTTACTTGCAGTATAAAACATAATTTTGTCCTTTACAGCCAGTATTGGCAACAGAGAGTTGAGTTTCTCATCGTATCTCTTAATTGAATTCACTGAAGTCCAGTGTAACCAATAAAAACTAACAGCCTAAAAATGGAATTTTCGAGCTCATTTTCAGCTCAATTCTCCATCTGTGTGCTCAATATGTTCACATTTTAATGTGTCAAAAAGTCCTCTGTAGTAATGGTCTTCTTTGGGTTTGGCTGAGTTTTCTGTCTATCAACATACTGTATCAAACTTGTTTGTCAGGTTGCCTTGGGGAAATATTTAAAATAATTATCAAATGTAATGATATAATTAGAGCATAGGTACATAGAAAGTAGGCCACCAGAGTGTTATGTTGAAATTTGACTTGACATTCTCTATCACACTTCAAATGGAAAATGTTAAATTAGAAGCTTGTGAAAAAAAAAGATCAAGCAGCTGATTGTGAGGGGAAGACAGAAACTGTCTTTGTCTTGAAGGCGGAGTTTTGGTTTTCACTTGGAAGATCACTTGCGGCCTTGTCTGTAGCCACTGCCCGATGCCTTACTGCTAAGTTAGGCTCATTGCCAAAGCTCGCAAAGGCAGTAATGAGTTTATTTCATGTGGGCTGTGAAATAGGCTGTCTCTGTCTCGCAGGCACTCAAACAGAGCTGAGGCCCATAAAGACAAAGTGCACTGTGTAAATCCCCACGGCCTGGAGTCTCCCTGGCTTCGCTCTTTGGTCCTCAGTATCTCTTCATCAGCGGACAGGGGAAAGACTGGACCCAGGATCAAAAATTCAAACCTGGAGACAATCCATCTTGGGTTACTGGCAGGAACAGGCATCAACAATACCATGCAGGGAAAGTGTGACACTTGCTTAGTAAAATATTTGCTCATTGGGCCATGACACTGGTGGTGGTGAAAAGTATTTAGTATTATTTAGTATTTAGAGGTGGCATTTGTGCTGTTTGGGCAGAAGGTTGAGTCAGGCACATAAGCTGAATCTGCATGAGGTAGTCGAAAGAGTGCGTTTATATGAATGTTTTGTGAGGAAACTGCAGAGGGATGTCATTGGCTAACAGACAGCTGACAGGATGCGGGACTGAGCATGTTATTCAGTCATTTCCTATACCGTCATTGTTCCATTCAGCTATACAGCTTAAAACCATTTTAACTCACCACTTTTCACCATTTCCCCCCTTTTTTCTTTGCTGAGACTAGAGCAGGACAGAGATCAAACACGCAGTTCGCTGTAAACAGCAGTAGATCAAAAATAACCCAGTGTGCTGCAATTTGGCTTCACCTCTGATGAACCTCCTTTTATGTGACGTCAGCTGTATTCCCTCTTTAGCTGTGTTTGTGTGGGCCCATGCCGTGAACCACTCCTCTTTGTTGTGTCTCCAAGTGCAGGTCAGCACCTCTACACAAGGTGCCCGTGCGGTGCCTTGTCCTCAGACGGCCTTCCACTGAGCACTTGGTCAGCGCTTAAGGAGGCAGCGAAAAAGTGCAAATGCTTGATGCGTTTCATGTGGTCCCTAGAAGCTTGTTTTCCCAACTTGTTTATGCCTCTTTTTCTCTTTTCCATGTATGTTGATATCACACTCTGTATTGATCAATGAACCAAACCGGTAAAATTGTCCATATTGAATCAAAGTGAGATTAGACACATGTTTGTTGAATGTTCGTATACGCCTCTGTATCAGCCTTGCGACTAGCTGGTTCAAAAAAAAGTTGGACTCTGGTGTCCTGTTACTTGAATAGGCACTAGGGATGGACAATATATTGCCAGATGATCAGTATTGCAATTCTAACTGAAACAATATCCATATTGCAGGAAGCCACAATATACTGCAAAATCACTGAATGAGATTTACACATGTTTCCTAACGCACGTAAGAACTGATAACATGATACTGGCCAATAACATAATAGCGACAAATAACTTCGTAAATGTGTCCTGTTTCAAAATGTAGTAAGCAGATAACGTAATAACAAGCCAATGCCGTAATAATAACACTGTTGAGTCAATAGGCTAGTGGTGCTCAAAGTGCTGCCCGGGGGCCAAATACGGCCCTCAGACCAATTTTTTGTGGCCTTCAGGCTTCTTGTTAAACCTCAAAAACTACAACATTTTATTGTGAGACGGAGCTGGCTTTAAGGTCCCAAGCCTGAATAATAGGTTTGGGGAACATTTAAACCATTCTTAAATGCACCCAGTTGAACGTTTGACTGCACTGACCACGGATCTGTTGCCCTCCATACCATATACACTTCAATATGCGGCCCGGGGACAAAGGTTTGGACACCTGGGTAATAGGCTCTATGCACGCTGTTCTTCCTGTCTCGCTAGTTTCCCAATAAGGATTTGTGATGTCTTGCACAAATCACAGAATTGTTCAAGAAAACATCATAGACCGTGAGATACTGTAAGTCACTGGCTACGTGTTAAAAACATCACGTCGGATGTAAATACTTGACTGCAGGAAACATTTGTGTTTATCGAGGTAAGACTTTATAGGCTATTTTAATTTTTATTAAGTTTACCCGTTAGCTTCAAGACAAAAACACCTACTGTGATGAACACTGAAGTAAATTCTTTTGCTCCTGACGCAATGTTTTTAACATGATGCTATGTGACTGTCCGTCAGTAACTCGCTGCCTGCCATGTAATCTTGAGCTATTTATTTCTGGGACAGGACACCGCTACAAACTCATAGGGGAATAACGGGACAGGAAGAGCAGCGCCTCCTGAGGGTCCACACAGTGTTCACGTGACGCTCATGTGCATATACCATAGCAGCCCTTAACGTAATAATTCATTACGTTATGGGTTATTACATTATTGGCCTGACAAGATCAAAATTGTACACAAATTCAGCCAATAATGTAATATCAATCTGGCTTTATTTTCAAAAAGAAACACACTATACATCATTTTGTGTAGTTTTCTCAAAAATTTTTAAATGTTGATGTAACTTGTCACAACTGCATTAATCTACGACGGCAGGCAGCTCAGATGGTAAAGTGGTTAGAATCCCTGCTCCCACACTGTCACTGTGTCCTTGGGCGAGGCACTTCACCCACCTTGCCTTTGTCTGAATGTGGTGCATGAGTGAGTGGTTGGTGGTCGGAGAGTTTGGCAGTCTCACTTATGTTGGTCAACCCCAGGGCAGCTTTGGCTACAACAGTAAGGTATAGAATGAATGAGTCATTCAACGTGGGAACATGTGGGAGCAGGGATTCGAACCGCCAACCTTTGTAGGAAAATGCATATAAACAAGTTATCTCAAGTGAAAAAGAAATTGAAGTTGAGATAAAAAACAAACAAACAATATAAATAGTTGTTGAAAAACACAATTGTAGAGAAAACTACACAATAACAATGTTTTAAATGAATAAAGTCAGATTGATGTATAACATTATGTGCCGTTATAACGTTACCGGTTCCTACACAACTTAAAAAGTCATAATTTTCCTGATATCGTTCCATTTTTAGCCTTGTTTTGTGTCTTTTCTTAAAGTCTTGTTTTGCCACAGTGTGATGAAAAGCTTATGATTTGTGTTTAAAGTCAATGCATTGTACTGTGTTGAAATGTTTTAGTAAAATATTAATAACAAAAGGGGAAGTAAATGCATTAAAGAGGGGTATTATGATTTTTTCAATCACATAGCACCAGTCTATAGCATACTACAATGATGACGTAACCTTCTGTTGGCCTGTATATGCAGTAAATTAAAATAACTGCCTTGAATAAAATTGCTCTCTCAAAATGGCTGTACTGAACGTCTTGAAATAGGCCTCTGTCTCTTTAAGAAGCTTTCCGACACGCCCCCTTCAGCACACTGCTGTGGCATCTAAACAACAACACTGTGCGGGAGGGGGCTCTGCTGAGCTGAGGAGCAGTGGTTGGTGGCTTGGCTGGTGATGAAAGGTCCAGAGGCGTCTCCAGGAGGTGGGGGCGTTCCTAGGAGGACTGAGGCATAGCTACACCTAAAATGACTGCCGTAAAAGTTTTTACTGATTACTCAAAAATATGTGAATGAGCCAAGGCAACACTCCAGGCATGTGTTTAATGAGGGAATGACATAATAACATGATATAAAGCTTGAAAAAGTCGATTTTACATAATACCCCCTCTTTAAACTGCCAAATATGCCAAATAAGAGAATTGTTTGACTAGTTTGATTTTGCACGCCTTTTTTAACGCATTAACTGTCTGAAGTGCACATGAATACTGCAAAAGAACAATAGAGGCGAATTGTCCTTTCTGGCACTTGTTTGGTCCTGTTGAGGGATTAGTGTGGGGCTCCTCCATAGTAGCTTCTTTGGCTTGTTTCCAGATTTTATCTATAAGTGTGAGAAAGCTCCTTGCTGCCTCTCTCCTTCCCCCCTAACCCCTTTCCCGTATAACTCAGTGCTGTGAGTCATCCTGGGCTGCTGTGGTTGGGAGATATTTAATTGTTCTTTAACTCTTCTTACTGTGTATACTATGTTTTCAAGTCTGTCTATCACTACCCAAGTTCAGAGCTATCCCTGAAACAATGCCCCATACATTAGTGCAAAAGTCGGGACAAATGCAAAGCCACACCATGTCGATTCTTCACTGTCCTTTTTGAATGAAAAACAGTCAAAAACACGTTGGTAAAAATGTGTAAAATATAAAAGCGTGAATTATTGTTCTCTGCAGAAATCAAAATATACTGTCATTATTGGTTCTTAGTTTAGCAAAGCCCTCAAAGGCATAACTTTAAAGCTCTACAAACTTCATGTGATTCTTATGTTAGTTCTAATGTTCCTAGACATGTTTAATATGTACATTGGGAATCTAATTGATACTGTAGTTTGTTTAAAATAAATCAAATAATTGTATTGTATGCATGGTGTTACGCAGATCTTGAAACAAGAAAGATCCGCACAGCTTGCTTAGCTCCCAAGTTGAGATTTATTAATGATGCTTACACCAAGGTGACGTTTCGGGCGTCTTGGCCCTTCATTAGACGCTTCATCAGACGGCACGCTTTTTATTTATTTTTTACACGTTACGCAGATCTTGACCTGAACACCTTTTGTTGCTGTTATCTAAAATAATCTAAAATGTAATTTATATACAGAATTGGTATAACTAATGGACGACCAGCTATTTTGCCTCTAACCAGCCTATGGGTTCTTATAGCCTTCAATGCATAAAAATACCCATAGAGCTTTATTATCTCAATGTTTCTTGTTGTGCTTTATCTTAATTCTTTGACTTAGTCTTTTAATTTTTGTATTTATTCAATAGAAGTTGCCCCAAGCATTCACGTAACACGTTCAGGGCCATTTCCTGTCAGCCACCTGGCCACATTTCTTTTTTTTTACAATCAATTTCTGAACTACATCAGTAGATGGCACTGTTCCTACAGATGCTTTTGCTGCTGGGGGAGTACAAAAGTGAAGAGGGAACCTTGTTAGCTAGCTCAGTGTGATCGAAAATAGGCCTGCCTTGACTTAGCAATGGCCATCCATATAGCATGTGAACCCTTCAAGATGAAAGACTTGTTTGTTGTTAATAGGGGGGCAATTATTGCACCCCACAGCATTCAAATCTCCTTCATAGCAAAGTCATTCTGCTTTGACAGGGCCTAAGTGATGTGAACGAGGAAGGCTACGCCGGCTCAAATGCCACTATGATTATAACAATTAGAGGAGGTTGAGTATAAAGTGCTGCGTATGGCTACAGGGTCAGACCGTCTTTTTTTCTCCCCCTGTGATGCAGATGAGTGTCTCCGTGTGGGATAAGAGCAGACAGGGATCAATGGAGAATGCTGACTCCCGAGAATAGTCTGCTGTATACTCTGGACTGGGCCCGAGATGGCTACTAATCCACAATGATTATGTAGTGCACTCTTTGCTCTCAGCCCTGTCTAGACGAACAATACACTCTTGTGCATCGATGTTCCCTTTTCAAAAAAAGCTGCGTAACAGGGCTGCACAATTCATTGAGATGGACTCAAAATTGTGTTCTAATTAGACACAATAAGAACATCGCAAAGACTGGCAATGTTAAGGAAGTGTTACATCTTTTCAAACAACAGAACATCCTGTTTCCATGAAGTCTTATGTATAAAACATGCTAACCCTGTTCTTTAGACCTCCCAGGACATGTTCTAGTTCATGTATGGGTTGTTCATGTATCAGAATCAGAATACGTTTATTGCCATTGTCAGTGAAAAGTTGTCATTTTCTTCGGTGCAATGGTGCAGCCTGAAACATAAACTCACAATAAATAATGATAAATAGCTATTTTGTTGTTGTTGTAAATGTTTGGGGGAAAAAATACTTGTTTTGCCTTTTAGATATCATCGTCATCTTTTCATGGGCTGAAAAAACATGAATCCAGTTTTCAGTTATTCCCGCCTGCTTGAGTTTTGCAGATTTACAAACGATTTAACCAAAGCCGTACAGATGTTGTGCTTTCGTGTACTGAGCTTTAACCAGGAGGCAAGGCCTATAGGAATACAAAACAAAAGTCTTTTCCCCTCCTCGCCTTTTCTGCTTTCCTTTTTCTTCGCTTCACAAACAAGGGTTTACAGCAGCTGCGGCACATATTTCAAAAACACTGCATTGATCTGTTTCAAAGACATTCAAATTTACCCGGTGTCAGACTGTCACACCTGAAGTCAGAATAACAAAGTACAGATACTACATGTTTTACCAGACCCAGGGCCAGATAGATGGAGTGTGCTAATATTATTTATTGTCTGTTGTTAGGGAAATAGGTGACACATGGGTGAGGTGTGGCATACACAATGAAGAAAGAACTGAACACAAATACATCACCTCTAGTTTTATGTGATGTCTTTGTTGTTTTTGTTGATATAGTTGTAGTAACTTTCTGTAAATTTGTTTTTCTAGTTCTGGAAGAGTAGTCATATCACATATCAAGGAAGTCCAATTGCTCAATAGTAAAAAAAAAAAAAAAAAGTAATAACCCTTTTGATACAACTAATCTTTAAAACTTAATCCCACTTCTAATGATTTCCCTCAATCCAGAACATGCAGAACACACACAAAAAATAACTTTAACATGGACACTTATTATATATGTAATTTTCCCTCAGTAGAGTGTGTTGCTCTTTAAACATGCAAAAATTAATGTATTCATTAAAGGTGCATTATGGAACTTTTTATGCAGAAAAAAGTTTGTGTATGTGCGTATTTGCCCTTGTAGTGACCCAGCGGCTGTATGAGTGGTCAGTATGACACCTTTACGTCTGATCACGGTGGTCTCTACAACGCTCCAGGATCACTTGTTTTTCTGGTGAGAGGGTCCGTCAGCGGAGAAAACCTTCCCAACAATTGATCCTAGAGTGTCCTAGAGACCAGTGTTGGAAAGTAAAGGCGCCACGTTGACCACTCATACAGCCGCTGGGTCACTACAAGAGCAAATACGCACATATCTAAACTTTTTCCGCATAAAAAGTTGCATAATGCACCTTTAATAAAAATGTTCTATTTCTGGGTACAATGTTGATCTATATGCACAGTCCCCTTCCAAATGACAATAGAAATTATCGTTATGTTTCTTTTAGCTCTGATGGAAGTTCAAGTCCCAGATCAGCCTATGGTGGCCTTGTATGGTATGGACACCATGCTCAACTGCACCTTCAGCGCAGAGGGCCCCTACAACCTGTCTGACGTGAGCGTGTTCTGGCAGCTGACTGACACCAAGCGCAGCGTGCACAGCTTCAGTAATGGCCACGATATGCTGGAGGACCAGGCCCCCAGGTTTGCCAACCGCACCCAGCTGTCCCCCCCACAGCTGCTCCAGAAGAGCGCCTCTCTGATGCTCCAGGACGTGGTGGTGGCCGACGAGGGCAGTTACACCTGCTTTGTCAGGGTGCGGGACTACGGCAGTGCGGCTCTCTTTCTCCAGGTGGCCTGTGAGTGTAAAAGCATGTTCATTATTGTAACTTGTTCTTTTGTTACTCGCACCTCAGAATCCCAATGCTAATGCTAATACAATTTACTATCTTGGTCCATTTCTAAAATAATGCAAAACTTAACCAAAAGTAAATTTTATTTGCTGTTAACACGTTTTTTTATATAATATTCCGTATTTATATAACCATAAAGCAATGTAATACTAAGGATTCCCCATTGTTGTTTTTTTTGTGCTGAATTATTGGGCAAAGGTAATTGTACTATCCAAGCACAGGTCGCTAAAACACTGCTGGTGTACGAGGCAGGGTGAAATTACTTTGAGGGTTATAAAACAAGAATTTATTAGGATCAATTTAGTTTACAGACCCACAATTTATTCTACTGTAAATTAATTGAATCTAATGTGGACACAGCCAATAACAGAATGCAATAAAAGTCTATTATACAGTAGATGGTAATTCAGGGTAATTTCTTCCCACGAGGTATACGCAGGTGCTCATCAGTTTTCCCTGGGCAGCTGCTCTGTGTTTTAGTCAATAAAGGCTGATTGTGGTCTCTGTCATGGTCAGTATCTGCTGACTGTGATTATTAGCTGTTGTGTTACGACCAAATCAGCCTTCACTAACAACCCTTCTACTGCTGTGCTGGACCGAGTGGCCTCCTGCCACTGTCAGAATTTAAGTATTTGCATCTTATTAGGAAATGGGGATACAGACCTGTTTTTAAAGCCGACATGTTGTATATTTTTCATGGTTAGTAAAATAATTACGCAGTGTTAATGATTTTTTCCCTTCTAGCTGGGGAAAGGAAAATTCCAACAATGACAAATTGGCTCCATTTAATGCCGTGGAATTATTTTTGCATTGTTTTAGCCTAAACCTTTTCATCCCATTTGCCGCAATGAGATAAAATAAAATCTCAGACTTGACTGTCCACTTGGGTCAGTCATGTGGACAGTGGAGTAAATCATGGTATGCTATACCTGTACATTGAGCTTTTCAAAAGGCAGCTTTGTCTTATTGTATTTCACCCGCTCGCCCCACCCTATTGTTTACTGCGCAGTGATTGGTTCTGGGAATTCCAGACTGGTCCCTCCTCAGCACCTCTTTACTCTTGTGTTTTAGCTCTGGGGATTGGAGAGGCGCAATTCAAGCCAAGCCTGGTTCACCCCTAACCTCCATCCTGCTATCCTTTTCTCGTCAGCTCCGTCTGTCTCCCCCAGTGTATAGGCGGTTGGTTCTCTGGGCTGCCTACCAAGCTACACTATCTGTTTGTTGGGAGTGGCTTGTTGTATTGGCCCTCCTGAGATTGTGGTGTTAGAGTGTTTGGAACGCAACGTCAGGACATGCCACATATGCCGTCTGCGGCTCAGGGATCTTAAACACTATGTTATGCTAAGCTCTCTAAATATAATTAAGAATTTAATGGGAATCATGTCATGCAGGTCCCAGGGTGACCCTCAGTGCAGAGAATAAATCAGTATGGCTCTTCACTCTCCACTTGACTAAACAAGTGCAAGTGTACAGAGTACAAGAGTTTTGGACAGACATAATAAGACTTATATAATAACCGCTAAATTTAGATTTTGATATGGTATATTTTTCAGCGAAGATTACAATAACTCTAGGTGGTGTACATCTAAATACGTTTTTGTATTCAGTGTTAAAGAATTCTGTAGCATTTTGTATCAACGATAATACATTTACAATCATTGAAAAATCATGAAGTGAATAGAAACAAATACATAAATACATAGACAGATTTCTCCTGGGACAATGAGAAATATACTGAAATGGAAAATTTACATTTATTTATTTGTGCAATAAAACACATTTAGATGAGCGAACACTAACATATTATTTGCATTTATATTTCCCAGCTCCCTACTCCCAGCCAGTGGTGACTTTGGAGCCGGACTCTTCACCACGGCCTGGCGATGAGGTAGCGCTGACCTGTGTGGCCTATGGTGGATATCCCCAGGCTAGTGTTATATGGCGAGACGAGGGCGGCCACAATCTGACTGATAATGTCACAACTTCACATGTGGCCAATGAACAAGGACTATTCAGCCTCACCAGCATTTTAACTGTGGTCCTGGAGCCCAGCAACATCTACAGCTGTCAGATTATCAATCCACTGCTCGGCGAGGAGGGCAAGGCCTTTGTCTCTATCTCAGGTGATTAATCTTCCATACTATAAACAGCTTTCAAGCGCTCAGTCAGGGCCGTGCCTTTCACTCAATGTGAAAATAAACAACTTAATATTCAGTGACTTTGTGTTTGCAGCACAAACTAATCTTGTTCTTGTTCATGCATGACCCGAGCTTCTTATTAAAGTCTTGTATGCATTTGTTTAATCCACCTGCCAGTTGAATTTTCCGCTGTCAAAAATCAAGATTATCTTTGTCCTTGCGTTAGTAGGAACAGTATACTAGCAAAGACATAGGAAATTCCACAATTTGTAGTTATGCATAGACTATTAATTTTATTGCGGATTGTTATTTTACATGGGTGGTATTGTTGGTATTAGAGGGTAAATTATTATTATGTGTAAACATGATTATTATGAATTGTAAAACATAGGGTGCCTCCTGTGGTCAGGGCTGTAAAGAAGATTCTGAATCTTGGTTAACTTACATAAAGGTGAAATAAATACATAAGTTACTATTAGATTTTCTTAACAATTTAAAGAAAACTGGCAAGATTTAATTTAAACATTATTTCCATTGACAGAACTCAAATAAAATATAAAAAATTGCTCTTTTTCTTCCATATGCTTTGTACACTCCTTTATCAACTGTTGTATGATTACTCTGTACTGTAAAGTAAGTTGATCCGCAGTTTCACTAGAGTGTGTTGGGTCTGAAATATTTACTAGGCCGACCCGCTTTAGACATTCCAGAATTCTTTGGTGGAATGTGCCTACTGTAAAAATGCAGCTGTGTGGATCTGGTTTATGTAAATTACCGGATCTGCACATGAAACAAGAGCAAGCAGTTTATTTTACTAAGAAATAAACTGCTTGCGTTTTAAACCCAATTAAAACGCTCCACGGTTTACAATTCAAGATGAGGCATTATTATTAAAAGGCCATTTTAAAATTATTATGCGGTAAAGTAAACTAGAAACTTATTGAAAGACATTCATATTTGAATCGAAAGGTGAAGAATATTTACTCACCAGCTCATAGAAATAGATGACATTGTTGTTAATATTATCTATTATACAGTAGCAGAAAATCCTGTCAAAACCCCTCAAATATAATTACTTTATTTACTTTATCTGGGGAACAAATCTAGCTTCAAAGAATCGAGTTAGAAAAGTGCTTTGCATACAAAAGTGCATTACAATTCTATCAATTACTTTTTTACAATTAAAGTCTACTTCACTAATATGCTTGGGTTTAACAACAGTACTTGGGTGACCAGATGAGTTGCCCTGAAATTCGGGACGGGGGGGTTCATGTTTTTTTTTATTTTATTTTTTTTATCATATGCCACATTCACAATTATGCACATTATGCACAACTGCAAATCTAACTAGGAAATTATTTATAAACGACCGCATTGTCCTATTTATCTTTGGCCTGTCCACACGCCAATAAGCTCATCAATAGATATATAATGGAACTTCTGATTGAAAGTAGCCCCAGAATCAGTGCAGCCTCGTGCTGCTCAATGCATTGCGGGCAGCTCTGTCACCTGCGCCACAGAGCATCTCTCTCCCTTTTGCCTTCCCCCTCAGCTCATCACAACTTTTCCTCACAATCTTTCACGCTTTCACAGGACAGAGCGTTGCATTTGTCCCGCTGTTAAGTGAAAAGTAGAGCGAAAAGCGCTGCGATCAAAGGGCTGCGCTCCATGCTTTTAAAACGTGAGCCATTTACGCGCGTGTTTCTAAGCGCGCTCCTCCCGGTCCCGAGCAGGAAAAAGGTTGGGGACCCCTACTTTAGAACATTCTTCAGAGCGCAGTTTTTGTTGTAGAGCTCGTCCAGATCAAGCCCCTCTTCCCTCTTCGGATTCGGGATTCGGGACGAGAGCCTAGATTTCCCGAATTTTTTGGGACGTATGGTCACCCTAAACAGTACTGATCTTGTGATTGGGAGTCAAGGCATTTAGTATGTGGAATATACTCTCGGGTTTACAGTGTGCACTCAAAATGTTATGTCTTTTTTGTCAGCTCAAATGAGTAGTATCGAAAGGTGGTGGCGTTAATCTTAACTCACAAAGACATTATTGTTTGTTATTGTCATAAGATTAATATGACAAGTTTGTGAACAAAATGCCCACTCCACGTGCCCCTTCTGCTTTATTCCATGTTAAGCTCACAGACAGCACTGTGTAAGGTGGACCAAGGCTGGCTGTCTAATAGGAGCAGCACTGTGTGAAATGGCTCATAAATAAGCAGAGGTGGTCCCAGCCCGCTCTCCACTGGCCGGGTTGGTACCGCATCCAGGGTCCTTGGAGGTGGAGGTCGAGGCAGAGGTCAGAGAGAGCTGCTCCACTGGGCTGGGAAATGACTGTGCTGTCTGGAAATGGGACGCTCGATTGGCAGGGCAGGCTGGCTGACGGTGGCCACTCTAACAGTTTGGGTTTTTCTAAACACTCCTGATAAGCAGTCGGGAGAATGTTCAAGAAGTGGAAATAAACGGAATAGGTGGAGAGTCTGAAATGACAGGAAAAGAGCAGTTTGAAAATAGTCTTCTTAGCGCTCGTGCTTCACAGCAAGAAGGTCCTGAGTTCGATCCCCGCCTGGATGGGCCCTTTCAGTGTGGAGTTTGCATGTTCTCCCCGTGTCTGCGTAGGTTTCCTCTGGGTACTTTGGTTTCCACTAAAAACATGTACATTAGGGATGAATGAGTGTGTTTTGAGAGTGTGGGACAACGGATGCAAATTAGCCGATGGCTGCAATCCGGTCTGGTGTGTTTGTTAATATGCTCTGTCCCAACCAAATAAACTAATATATAAAAAAGAATAGATTGAACGCTTCTGCATTTAATATGCTACTATATAAGGTGGAGCGGCTATGGAGATAATGGCTGTATTACTTTTTGTCACATTTTGTCTTCTTAATATCCCCGTTGCAAATGACATGTCAGACAATCGTTATTTTAAACCAATGCTGATAGAGTCATTTTCAGATGGTAATGGAGATGGAGATGGATTATGATGTACAAGACATGCACGATGATAGTAACAACTTTCCCCTAGTGGAACTTTCTTAAGAGCAAAGACTAAGACTAAAACCATACCATGCAACGAGGTGGTTAAGCATTTTAAAGTTATTAACTGAAAAAGCCGTACGGCTGCATTTTAGACTGAATTTTTTATGATCACCTGGTAAGACCAAAATGTAATGCGCTACAGTAATCCAATGGAGAACATATAAAGGCATATATTACTTTTTCAAGGTCGGAATAAGTAAAAAAAAAAAAAAGAATGTTGGATGAAAACACAACAGACAGTTGTTTTCAAAATAAAAATAGAATGCACAACTAAGATGTACATGATTGTAAGTGAACATACAGAAAGACTGGGGCTACTTTGTACGGCAGTGATATAAGGAGACTGTTTGAAATGAAAATGTTTTTTGTGTTTGTTTACAACAGCTGTGCTTCACAGCTTCTGTAATTAATTTTGACCTAGCAGAACTCCTCTGTTAGAGTGCTGAGCTGCTTGCTGTATACTCTTCTAATCACTCCATGCAATACTTCAGCAGTGAAGAATTTAGCATTAAGGCTAGTGAAACCAGCTCAGAGTTTTAAGAGTGAGGAAAGACACAGGGAAGAGTATGTTCAAATGTGTGAGGGGAGGGAGTAAACGAGAGCTTTCAAATTTGACACCCTTTCAGTCTCTGATTGAAAAATTATAATAGTAATACAAATCTCCCCTGGGCAGAGGCAAAGTTTGACAAGGTTAATTTTGAGAAAATGAACCCTTTACTCACACAGAGCACAGAGCATGGTGAGTTGAAATAAGCTACATTTA
The DNA here is from genome assembly GCA_007210695.1 of Neogobius melanostomus. NCBI lineage: Eukaryota > Metazoa > Chordata > Actinopteri > Gobiiformes > Gobiidae > Neogobius > Neogobius melanostomus. The sequence goes on from VHKM01000131.1 coordinate 5,163,579, forward strand.
GAATAACTACAGAGCAGCCATTTTAATCTGGCGGAAGTCCTTTGTAGTCACCACCTTGAGACTGCCTCCTACGGTGAGAAAGAATTTATGACTGAAGTAGTTGTACGTTTTAGCCAAGTGACCAGGCCTAGGAACAGCTGGTACTAATAAAGACTCTGATGGAGGAAAAAGCGGCTTCAATTATCAAATGAACCGTGGGCATGTTACTGTACCCAGCCGGCCTGTCCAGCCAGACCCTGCTGGTGTACCACTCCTACACCCCTCCACTTTGTTCCCTTTTGAAAGAATAATGTTTTAGACTTTGCAGGATGAAGCCTGTATCCTATCATTCTTTACTGATCCACCGCTGAATGTGCAGCTTTAGCTTTTGTAGCGGAGCAGCGTGATTGCTTCACTGTGTTGGTGATGACTGTGTTTCAATGGCTGTCACCAGCCCCCCTCAGAACCACCACCACTGCCTGCCTTCCTGCCTGCTCTCAGTGAGGACGGTGCCATTTCCCCATGACTCTGCTGGCACTGCACTTCCAGTAAGCACTGTGTGGATGGAGATAGATGGAGTGGGCAAAGACAGAAGATGAGGCTGGCAGATAGAGTCGAAGGCCTTAGGAGGCAGAGGAGCAGATGACAGAGAGCAAGATGAAAAAGCAAGATGGACGTGTTTGCTGAGCTCAAAGATGTTTTATGGTAGATAGACTTAATTATCCTGTTGGGTGTTTACAAGTCAATGCAGTTAGCATATCCAGCAGTTTGTATTTTACTCCACAGTCAAGGGTCTCAATCAGGGTCTATTCTCAGTCTTCAGTCTTGTGACAATGAACTATCAATATGTGCACGAATCAACAAGGTCTCACACCTTCTCACCACACCATGATCACCTACACTGTGCATTGTTACACAAAAATAGCGTTTTATCTTCATTCGTTTGTAATTTCATTTTACGTAAAAAAAATACGGATATTTTATTTGTGCCAGATTATCCTAATAGATATTTTAAGAGTTAAGCGTGAAGGCACACACATCCACCGGTCCTTAACCAGTGTGCTGGATCAAAAAATTATCATGAGAAAACGATGAAAAATCTGCATAACTGTAAGCTCCCCAGCCTTTTTTATTTGTTAGCTCACCGCATGTGACGTTTCAGGCGTGTAGCCTTTCTTCAGTCTTCAGTCTTCTTGTCTCTCATTTTTAAACCACCCAAATCTGTCAATCAGTCACAATTTGATGTTTGGCCTTACTTTTTAAACATAAAAACATTATTATCCTCAGCCATAGGGCTAAACAAAAACTGTTATCTTTATCTCAAAGTTTGAAGCTCTCTCATTATAAACTCTTATACTGTACAAAGTAACTCCTATCAAAATACTCTATCACTCAATTGAGGTTAGATGCTTTCCAAATAACATGCTTGCTGCTGGCGTCAATAATAGGCTGCAGTGCCATTCCTTGTTCTTCACTGAACAAGATCTCGTTTATATGCAATTAAGTTAGCCTTTTGGAGAAGAAGAAAACAGCGGTATAAATGAATGCGTCGTCACTGGAGCGGCAAGCAGGCAACTTCCCCGATGGAGCTTTGTATTAATTAGCGTCCAGTAAAAACGGCCTCTCCTTCTTCTTACTCCTAATGCTGAATGTGTGAATGTCTTATCGGGAAACCAGCCAGGGGAAAACAACCAAACAGACAGATGATGTAATGTGCGCTGTCTCAAATAAATTCAGGTAGGCAGCAATGCCATTATTGTAAGCATATTATTCCCTATCAGGATCACTCACTTCGGCCATTGCTGCTGTCAGGAGAGATTTGAATGTTCTTGAGCCTAAACGTTATGCTCTATTTTGAGAGTGTTGTGCTCTGAATACAGATGTTTTGGCAGGTTAGATGAGGACGAGTCTTCTGTATCTATTATTACGCAGCCATATTGTTTTCTTCTGAGTTGGACATGTGCATTGTTACAGGCAAGTCTGACTAAATCAACCGTCATGCTTCTTGATGCTAAACAATACTTAGACATCTTAATTCCTGTCCACAGCTTGCACAAATCCATCTCAGGCTGTCCTCCTTCGCCTTCCCTTTTTAGGACACTGTATTTATAGCAGCAGTAAAGGCACAAAAGTGCCTCTATTGTAATTGATTGCGTTCATTTTGATTTGGACTCGCAGAAAGTACCATCACCAGCGCTGCTGTGGCCCAACAGTGAACACAGCTAATGCTAAATCCTGTAAGAGCAATTGGTTTGGGGAGCCTGGCGTCAGTCCTGGCTCAGTGATATGAAATCATATTAGTCGCAGCGGTTGTGAGAATAGCCTCTAACAAAGGCCTGGGCACACCTTCAAGTTCGCCCGTTTAATTATTCACACTATTTATTTGTTGTTTAAAGCTTTACACCTGATAACAGCATGAGTTATTGTCCCACAAAAGGGTGTTTGCAACCTCAGTAAATTGCTTTGTTTTGTGCATGCAACAGTTCAAATTGGTAGCTGCTGTAGACAAAAGCATTGTCAGGCAGTATTATGCCTTTTCAATTAGAACTTGTTAAGAGATTGTGCTTTATCTCTAAATAGGAAGCTTTTTTCTTGGAAAGGTCCACAAAGTAATTGATTAACACGTGTGAAATAGCAGTAAAGGACAAAGAGGCTGGTGAGGTCCCTAAAGCTAAGTGTATGACTGGGTCTTTTTCTTGGAAAATGGAATCAACTTATTTTTACTTTCATTGAACCATTAACAATTGTACATACATATTATCATTAGTTCATCTTTTTGTTCTTCTTTTGAAAGCAGTTTGGATCTGCCACTGGAGATAGAAAGTGTTCAGAATTTGTAAGTATTAGAAGTCAAAGTTATAAGAGTTTTTAAACATTTAAAAGACTTTCAAGATGAAATGGAATACCGTACATTGTTTTATAACTGGAGGAATAACATGATTTTTCCCTTTATATGATCAATGATGTTTCTTATCTGTTTATGATTAAGGCATTCCACATTTTCTTGTTATCTCTTCAGTTTGAATGGGTATCATCAGCTGTCTATGACTCATATCTCCTTCAAGCTACATTATTATCTGTAGACATACTCATCCCACCAAGAGCTCCCAGCTTATTATGGACCAACCATGAGAAAACAAACTGACTCCTCTTACCTTATTAATATTGTCAAGTGCTTAATTCCATCAGTAAGTGCGTCTCTCTGTGCTGACAGCTCAGTGACCCACAGTACCACCAGACTCTGTCATATCAGTAATGCTTCTGTCTCCCACCTCTTCAGCCATTTTCCAGACAGATGAAGACTGATGTCATGCACAAAGTCCAGTCGTTTGCCTCATGTTCTTGTTACAGGGCTAATCCAAATAGAACCACAGTGCATCGTAGTACAAAGCTAATCATACCAACCAAGTCTGTCCGCTCGCACTAAAGTCAACTTGGACAAAATCAATTCCCCTGTCTTTCTTGAAAATACCATTTAATTAAATTCTTTACAACCGTAAAGAATTTTATGGTTGTAAAATTCTTTAAGCATCTTTTTTATTAAGTGGATGTTCTAAAAACATTAACTGTTATGTCTGTTACCCTGTCAGGGACGGCAGATGTAAATTAGAATAAGGTTAACTGGTGCAATTCATTCTTTTGTCAATTTTACTGCAAATGAATGTAGAGAATCATTTTTTTCTCTCAATCCGTTGATGCAAGAAGGCAATAGTTAAGAGAGCAATATCAAATGATATTGCATTGTTTGATAGAAATCCACTCAAAGATTATTTTGTTACATGATAACAAATTATTGAGTCAAATATTAATCTTAAATCATAAAAATATAAGGCACATTGACATTTTTTCGAAAAACACTGGCACCTCTGTTTGCTCTCTTCTCTCACAAGATGGCTGCCATAAAGCCACGCAATGTTGGCGCCTCCGAACTGCTAAATGACATGCCTTCTAATTTGCAAAGGCTCATTTGATTAGAAGTTATGCAACTGGTACAGCGGTGAGTCTGGATTTTTCCAGGCAAAGTTTTGCTTCGGCTGTGGGTTAGAGCTGTAACTAGCTGACCTGAGCATAAGCTGATTCGACGAGGAACGTTTTGCCTAGTCTTAAATGTAGAGACTGCGTCTGCTTCTTTAACGTGAGCTGGAAGTCGGTTCCATAAAACCTAACTTATATTATTTATTTTTTAACTTATATTGTCTATAAGCCCCATGTATTGATCCAACTGAGTTCTTAATGGCAATTATAAAGTTGACTTGGTGCTTAAAAGCCTGGAATGTCCATTATTTTGAGCACTTATTGAATATAAGTGAGACTCACTGCTTGCTTTCAGACCGTATGCCTTTATTACACAGCATAAGAGACATTGCAAAGTTTACAAGAGCAAATTCTACACTTTACAGATTGTACTTCCCATTATTAAACACGGAAAACTCAATGTTGTATTTTTTTAAGCGAGATACATAATTGTGTAGTGATTGTTGAGAGCATGCTTTGGACTTCAAATTGGGCTGACCTTCTCCCAAGTTTCCTCACGCAACTTTAGTCCGACTACTTTGAGAATATTCACCCCTCTCACCAGTAACCACCAAAGACTGCAGCAAAGGAAAATGAGAAATGCTGTTTTATAATGAGAGCCCAAGGCAAAGACATACAGAGACATGTCTTTTAAAAAATCTGTCATTATATATTCTCCAAGTAATACTGGAGCAGGAGCAGCATACTAAAGATCTGGGCTTTGAAGGGGTCTGGGCAGCCCTTTAATGATTGGTGGAGGAGTTCCACTGCTTTGTGATAAGTTAAGCATATAAGCATTTTGTTTCCCCTCTTTGGACAGCTTGTCAACACCTGAATATTTCTGTGCTTTGACAACAAAGTGACAAAAATATTGTGTAAATTATTCAACTGCTCTTAGACAGATAAACACAAGTTCCAAACCAGTTAAAAATCTGGGTTTGTTTTTGGCTTAGATACTGAAGTGAGAAGTTTAGAGAGGCCATGGTCATGTTTTTGTGTAATTATTCTCCCCACTTTCTCTCTCCACACTGCAGTGATGCAATATAGAAGTTTCAGTATGCAATATATGTACTTGGAAAAAACTTTCAAAGCACACTTTTTGGCTGAACAAACTAAAACAAAAGAACAAAATCTGAGATTGCCACACCATTTTAGTTCAAACTGTGCTGAACTGATTGTAACACTTAACGGACATACCATTGCAGCAATGCTTTGTTTTCTGTTTTGTTTTTCCCCAATCACATTCTCACACACAACTTCTGTTTCGTCTATAGGGCATCTAATTTATTCAAATAGGGGCTCAATCCTGAAATAGCCTCTTAAAAGCTCAATCAAGTTTAAGCTTTCTTGGCAGAACAAATGCATGCAGTTTGCCCTAAACAGCACCTTAATAGCAGTTTGCCCTTGCCACTCCTGGGTCTTTTACTCGGCATTATCAACCAGACAGATACTCTCTTTCATCTGATAGCTGTCACTAGTCATTTTGTCCTACACATTCTCAGAATCTCACTGGCAGCTCTTGTTTTAAAGCCAATTAAGCCTGTAGACAACACTGCGTAGTAAACTGATTACTCTAATGTAGATCTGCCTGCAGTTGCAATGTGAGAAAAAAACAAAACGCTTTGTTACCCACCTTTGGATAATGAAGATTATAAGGCTATGCATTACATCTGGAGTTATTAGGTGGTAGGCATGGCGGGCCAGTAATTTGTGTTCCCGTCTCAATGAGAACGTCATGGGTTTGAAGTCGGCACGGTGGCGCAGCGGTTAGTGCTCGTGCTTCACAGCTAGACGACGGGCAAGGCTTTTCTTTGTGGAGTTTGCATGTTCTCCTCATGTCTGCGTAGCTTTCCTTCTGGTACTTGGGTTTCCCCTACCACAAAAACATGTACAACAGGTGAATCCACCAGCCAGGTGATACTGACCATCAACCTGGCTCCACATCTGGACATGGGTTCCCGGGCACTGCCCTGCGGTCGCCCACTGCTCCTTACGTGTTGCTCCAGCGGCATCGAAGGATGGGTCAAATGCAGAGGACAAATACAGGGACAATAAAGTACACCTTAGGTCAGGACTCGCTGGCAAAAGAGATTCTTAATCTCAAATTTCCTGGTTAAACAAATAAAGGTAAAATTAGCTCATAAAGGTGCTGTCTAGAATGATTAAAATATCACCACAAGGAATCCTCAACATTTCCTATTAACCGCCTTTGTCAAACTCAACCTGGGCGCCTGAGCAGTATTATAGGGTCCACTGAGATAAATTTGCAGTCAGTCTTTCTGATTGGGAGCACGTCTTTGGCAGTTGTTACAAACTCTGCTCACTTGGTGTGTGGCTGTATTTGTCATCTCGAAGTACTGCTGTGTTGCGGTCTTTTGTGCCCCTTTACTGTCCATTTACACTCCAAGTACCCCTAATTCGAGAGTGCAAACAATTATTTCGAAAGTATGCTACTAAAACTTGTTGGTAAAAAGATCTTGTTTTGCAGTCAAAATACAGCTTAAAATGCAAAAAATCATACTTTACTGCAAAATAAAATGTAAATAGATTTCCTGTGAAATAAAATTCATTCAGTATCCAGTCTCAACCTCTTTTTTAATCTGAAATACAAAGCACCCTCTGCTCAGTGCTCGCGTACCCTTAGGGGTCCCTGTACCTCTGGTTGGGAAATACCGTAACAAAACTCTGGCAGATATTCATATTCCTCTTGTAACCACATAGTTAGTTCATCTCTGTTACTGTTCACTGATGTCCTTCTCAAAATATTCACCTTATGTAGGATAGAAATCACCCCGTTTCACATAGAACTACCCTAAATACACCATAGTGATTCCATAGTGCATCTTGATGGGCCAGCACGGTCAGCCACTGTCTTGAAATGTCCTTGAGAGAAATATGTGTATTGGTGCTTGATATTTTGCCATACCGTCAGACTCCTGGCAAATTTGCCTTCTGGTCATTTTTTGGTCGAGTTGAAAGTTTTTATTTTATTATACTCTCCAAACACTGCATCTTTAGGTGCCATTTGCAATATCGTTGAACAAAATAAACATTAAGAAGACTAGGGCAATTATGCTTGGAGGCTAACATACAGCTGAGTTATACCAACAACCATGCATTATTATATCTTTCCTTTTTTTATCTGCTCACTCACTCACTGTAACTGTGTGAGAGACTCATCATATGGCGTTGCTTCTAGGTGGCTTTCATAGGTCTCCTCTGGGGCTAAAAACGGATCTGTTACAAACTTTATTTCTGTAAATGTGACACCATTTATCAGTTTTTAATGCACATCACTCTCATCTTGCTCTCGTGTTTGCCATTGGCACCAAAGGAAGGACAATAATGGCAAATAAACTAAAGTACATACAGTAAGTACACAGGCTCTGGATTAGGGCTGAAAGATATATCGTTATCGTATCGATATCGAGATATGAACATTCAAGATATCAATATCGCAACAGAAAAATATATCGTTATCATATTTATATAGAGATATGAACATTTAAAATATTAAAATAAAAAAGCAAGATATAAACGATATAGATTTTCATCAATAAAACTGCACTCTTTTGTATTATGATTTTATTTGTCTGAAAAATGCTTAGTTTTCACCTAACCCATAGTTATATCGTATCGATATCGAGATATCTAGCATGAATATCGAGATATGAAATTTTGTCCATATCGTTCAGCCCTACTCTGGATGTAGATGAGCAGATTGTGACCCTGCATGCTGATAGGACTGAGAATGTTGGTGAAATTCAAAAAGAGGAGGCCCAGAACAAAGGTGCTGGCGGGACAAAAATCCATCCATCACAGTTTGCCAAGATTTTTAGTGAGCTTCATGTCCTCTCACAGATAGCAGACATGTGGAGTGCTTTGAGTGCATGTGTGTGGGTCACAGCGCTGAGGCTCAGGGGGATACATTTGGAGGATTTGATGGCCATGATAAAAGCTGGTAATTGAAATTGAAACCAAATCATTGGTTAAATGTAGTTCTAATTCACGCTCAGTTTTTCATTCAGACTTGTCCTCTAATACTGAAACCATTTCTTCCCATTTGCCTCGTTAATGTTTCTGCTCAACTTTTCCACAGTAAGAGGCTGTGTTGCATGGACACATAAAGGAGTTTAAATTGCAGATGTGCCGGCCCTGTATTGGAGCTTGCAGAGGCAGTATGCATCAATCACCGGAGCCCTGTTGGCTGAATGTGATTTAAGTGTGGGCTCCTGTTATGTCTCACTGACTTTTATTCCTGACTTCACTGTTTCAGGGCGGTCTACAGTATTGTCTGACAGGATGGCTTTATAACTGCCATGTGAGCGGGTCAGAGAGCTAACCGGACTGTAGTTCACAGGTAGCTTGAGTTTCTCTGTACAGCCCTATTGCAAGCCTTGGCTCTGCTGCTGCTCAACCCCTGGGCTAGCCGCTAGTCCAGTTCATTCTTGTGTGATCAACTTTATAGCTACATAGGCCTCATTTCCTTGTTTGCACTGGCAAGATGATTTATCCCAACTAAAAAGGAAAACCTAATTGACTTCTTTCCTCAACTCAGCAATGAGGCTTGAGGCTTTCCTTAGCCTGAAGCCATCCTTTTGTCAGAGGACATTATTCTCCTCTAGCCAGAGCTTAAGAGGCTGGGCTTCTTCCAGGCAGGTAAAACTGGCTGACAGGTGGAAGGAAAGCAGCTTTGATCTCCACTGTCTTCACACTGCTCCACCAACATGACAGGCAAGCGTGTCTTTAGAGCACTTTGTTGCTCAAAGGTGCAGGAAAAAAGCCTTTAAATCTTGGCACTTACTATTGTGAAAGCCAAAGAGTTGCTGAGCAGAGCCTGTTATATTGTTTTCTAGGAACACCATTGAGAAATGAGGATGCCTCATTTTTCACTATCCACAAACACCTACACGGGCTTGAAAATATATTTTCCTGATGCGGACAAAATAGCCTGCAATCATCATCAGTCTTAGTTTCTTGGTCGCCATAGTGACTTGTAAAATAGATGTTTGTCACACTAGATAAATTGTGTATGATTTAATTCTTGGTGGGATACAAGGGTTTATGAGCTGAATTGAGCAACTATCCCCGACCTAGAACATCGCTTGCTATTATATCTTTGCCGTTTTGAGATTAGCCTTGGTAAAAGTGTTGTTGTAAATATGTTATACACCACAATGATAAACCAGTGTTAAAACTGCTGAAGTAAGATTTGGCATTTGTTGTCGTGAAGTCAAGTCACACCGCTGCCCACAGTATCCATCCTCGGTGTGCCCAAGAGGGTGGGGGAGGGTAAGATAGGTAAACAGAGCCATTAGAGACAAATCTATTTTTGAGGAAAACAAAATCACATCATCAAACAAGAGAAAGAGAAAAATATGATCCTGCAGCCTGTGGGCCCCAGTGCAGCAATGATAGCCAACTATGGCATTTGTCTTTATCAGTGTGCCTTGAGGCAGGGGGCACATGGAGGAAATGTGAGGATAGTGAGGGGATGAGAAACACAATAAAAGCAGAAAGTATTGTGTCATCTTCACTCATTCCAAAGAGAAAGCATCTATTTGATAGTCTGACCTAGTGATTGTTTCACTGATGTGCCTGTTATGTCTTTCACATGGCCATATAAATAAAGCAGAGCAAAGGGCTTAGTGGACACTGAGCAGCAGAATCATCAGTCATGACTCGCCCGGAGAGACACACATAGTTTCATCAAAATGACAAGATTGACTTTCCAGACTTGATCCTTTCTCTCAGCACCAGCAGGGCTTTGGCCTGGAGATAATAACACTCAGAGCATCTCTATAAATAGATCCAGAGTATTTAGCAAAAACGCTGGACAGTTCTCCCCTGCGGATTTGTACTGCTTCATTAATGGCTTCTTCTTTGTCTTTGTAGTTGTTTCTCTCCAGTAGATGGACGTGTGAGCCATTTTTTTACCCTCCTTCCTCTCCTGCAAGTATTCTTACATTGCCTGATGCCAAGTCCTTACAGATGCTTCATCTTTTCTTTTTTCAAATGCCAGTCATTTATCAGTCTTTTTCATTATTATGTGCCCAGAGCAGGCACTCTCACAAGGAGGCCTGTTTATGTTACTGCCAGTCTCACAGCTCTTTAGTGGTGCGGTTGTTTTCTCTTCTCCTCCCTCTGTTCTTCTTGAATCCCCCAGGGAAATTTGGCACTGTTTCTGAGATCTATTGTCCTGCTGAGCAGTTTTTATTTCAACTCATCTGATTGCTACTTGCCAAAATGCTGTCAGTTTGTGTGATGTCTATTGTCACAGAATGATTGGGAGCTTCCGTCAAGGTGTACAGGAGTGTCAACAAAAATAGCTTAAGTGTGTATATGAAGAAATAAGGTTTGTTCAAAAATCCTTTAATCAATAGTACTTTGGGTCCAATCGATCTTATTGGCTAATATAGGCACTAAGAGAAAAGTTGACTATTGGTAGAAACTTTGCCAACTTGGCTGATATCAAACCTGGACTTTTATACCTTGTTTGAAATTTTGGATTCTTTATAATTCAATATATAAAGTTTTTTTTTTATTTATTAATCATTAAAGTTAGTGTTTTTATTGTCAATTCATCTACATGAAAATATAAGTATATTAAATCATTACTCTCAAACCTTAGGAGCAAACAGTATAATGAACACAATCTCAAAATATGTTAACAATGTATTCCAAAATTGGGTGCTGAGAGGGGCTGGGGGCAGAATCTGGTGAATTACAGTGTTGTTCAGTCTGCTGGACCTGGCCAGTAGGCTCCTCAGGCTCTTCTCTGGAGGCTGCACACTGAAGAGACTGTGTAATGGGTGCATGGGATCACTTATATCCTTTTTAATGGTGCGTTCCAAGCAACTGATAACCCGTAAATTTCCGACCTGCCACTTGGAAAAATGCCTTGGAATGCCACTCAGACTCGTAATTACAACTTTTAAACTCGGAGATGTCCAGAGAGCTCCGAGTTCGAATGTGAGATGAAGACAGTAATGGTGGTTCCCAGTGGAGGAGCGCAGCTAATGATAAAACTTTAACAAAACCGCTGCATCAGTGACGTGAACGTTACTTTTGGTCATAGCCTTCAATATAATGTTATTTAGCATGTTTGGATTATATGTTTGTGGAGAAACATTCATGTAATAAGCATCTTAGCCAACTATGTTAGCCTTTTTGTTTAGATACGAGTTTATTCAGCTGGAACACTCTGAGGTCGTAAGTCGTAATTTTCAAGTGGGAAAAACACAGTTGCCTGTCCAGGTTAAAGACTTATCTCTTCAGACCGGCTTTTAATACACAGAACTCACTGAATTACGGGTGAGGCGGGGGGCATACGTGTCCTTACGGTGGGGAGAGAGGGCACCAATGATCTTCTCAGTTACTCCCAATATGCGGTGGAAGCTCCTAAAGCAGGATGCAATGCTGGCACCGTAAAACACAGTGATGCAGCAGGTCAGAATGCTCTCTATGGTCTCACTGTAGCAGCTGCACTTGATGGGGCTGGGACTCTGGCTTTTCTCAGTTTGTGGGTAAAGAATAGATGTCCTTTCTTGGCCAGTGATGTAGTTCTTTTGTCACCTCACTCGTTTCCATTGCTGACGAGACCCTCCATGGTTGTGCCATCCGGGGGTCATAATGAAGAGGCTTGAGCTGTGCATTGAAGTGAAGTCAGGAGTTAGCAGCATGATCAGGAGGGGGCTCAGCACACACCCTTGGGGCCCTGTGTTCAGTGTGATGGCTCTGGAGGTGTTCCTGCAGTGCCAACACGTACTGCCTGCGGTCTCATGATACTGAATGATAAGAATAATACTAGAGATTTTTCTCACTGCAAAACTGCCATAGTACTTAAAGGGACTAGATGCAAGTTGGACGTTTTTATACTCACTACTGCCACCTCAGGTCTAACGCGTAACTGCAATCTCTATATTAAGCTCGAGCATGAGGGCAATTCAGACCTGAATTAACACCTTTTCGAGTGACAGTGCATGATTATAGAGGCAGTGGTGGTGAATAGGTCTGGGCTCATTCTACACATTCTAGGACATTGCTGGAACATGTAGGGGGAGGAAAATACTTACTTTTTAAATTTTTAAACTCTGTATAGTCCCTTTAATTACATTTACCACACATGCTCATCTTTTATGTAGGATCACTAATCTTTAAAAAAGTACTAATACACCTTGAACTTTTGCACATTTTGTTTACAACCATAAACATAAAGATTTTATTTTGAATGTTTTACTGAAAGTTCACACACAAGTAACAGACAACTGTGAAGTGAAAGCAAAATGATACATGATTCAGTTTTTTTTCTTGTAAAAATAGAAAAGTGAAAAGTGGGGCGTGCACAAGTATTCAAACAGCATGGTCAGGGATAAAGTTGTGGAGAAGTTTAAAGCAGCGTTAAGTTATACAAAGATTTCCCAAGATTTGAACATCTCACGGAGCACTGTTCAATCCATCATTCGGAAATGGAAAGAGTATAGCACCACTGCGAACTTACCAAGACACGGGCGTCCACCTAAACTAACAGACCGAACAAGGAGAGCACTGGTAAGAAATGCAACCAAGTGCCCCAAGATAACTCTGGAGGAGCTGCGACGTACTGCCGCTGAGCTGGGGGTATCTGTACATGGGACAACTATAAGTCGTACTCTACACAAATCTGGCCTTCATGGACGAGTGGCAAGAAGAAAGCCATTATTGAAAGGAGGCCATAAGAAATCCTGTTTGAAGTTTGCTATAAGTCATATGGAGGACACAGCTACCATGTGGAAGAAGGTGCTTTGGTCAGATGAGACAAAAATGTAACTTTTTGGCCCAAATGCAAAACGTTATGTATGGCGCAAACCTAACACTGCTCATCGTCCTGAGTGCACCATCCCCAGTGTCAAATATGGTGGGGGAGCATCATGCTATGGGGCTGCTTTTCCTTAGGGGGGACTGGGAAGATTGTAAGAATAGTTGTGAAGATGGATGGAGCCAAATACAGAGACATTTTGGAGGAAAACCTGCGGGAGTCAGCAAGAGAATTGAGGCTAGGGCGGAGATTCACCTTCCAGCAGGACAATGACCCTAAACACAAAGCTAAATCTACAATGGAATGGTTTAAAAACAAACATATTAATGTGTTAGAATGGCCCAGTCAAAGTCCTGACCTAAATCCTATTGAAAATCTGTGGAAAGACCTGAAAACTGCTACTCACAAACGCTCTCCTTCTAATTTGACAGAGCTTGAGTTGTTTTGTAAAGAGAAAATGTCAGTCTCTAGATGTGCAAATCTTGTAGTCATACCCCAAAAGACTTGCTGCTGTTATTGCAGCAAAAGGGGGTTCCACAAAGTATTAAGTCATGCTGTGTGAATACTTATGCACGCCCCACTTTTCGGTTTTCTATTTTTTGAAAAATAACAGAATCGGGTATCATTTTGCTTTCACTTCATAGTTGTCTGGTACTTGTATGTGAACTTTCAGTAAAACATTCAAAGTAAAATCTTTATGTTTATAGTTGTAAACATGACAAAATGTGCAAAAGGTTAAGGTGTATTAGTACTTTCGAGAGACACTGTAGGCCAGGGGTCACCAACCTTTTTTCAGCCGAGGGCTACTTCAAGAGCATTGAGTTGTTTGAGAGCTACGAGTTAAAAACAAATCCTAAAGACTTAAACGTACACTGTTTACTTATAGGATATTGACCCCATATTATATCAATAGCTTTATTTTAAAGTCGTACTGAGTCACAAGAACAGAAATATTTGTATTTTAAGAATAAGATGCAAGAAAATGAAGTGTTTTACACCTTAGAAAAGTCTCAAGGGCTACTGGGCGTGTCCCAAAGGGCACCTGGGTGCCCGCGGGCGCCACGTTGGTGACCCCTGCTGTAGGCTATAACCTTTTTGGGTTCAAAAGATGCTGCGTACTATAAAGTCAAATCATATCAATCATATGATATTTTATCAACCGATATCATTTATTTTATTTTGTTGTTGCCATTAATGTTGTTATTATGTAAGTATAAGCCCCCAAATAATAAACCGGATAATTGTATTTTTATTAAAGCGTTTCTGACTATGTATGCATGCTAATTTTCAGCAAGAAATAGTTTTAATTCCAGCATCCCTGGAGTAGCTTGCCAATTAACTATGACCCTGTAGTGCAACAGTATCTGCCATCAGGACCTTGTAGAAAGATGTGTGTCTCTTTATTGGACATAATTAACATTCTGCGAGAGTTATTAATTTCAAATATAATATAATAATAACTAAGAAATATACCGGTACTTTAAGAATCAAGTGTTCAGCTGTTTTATGTAACTAATTTAATGATTTAATCTGTAGACCAATGGAGGTAGATACAATGCAAGTATGTAATGAATGATTGTGTGTGTTCAGGTCAGAGCATGGCGTTCCCTCCAGTGGCTCTGTGGGTAACTATTGGGCTGGCTGTGTGTCTACTGGTCCTGCTCATTGCCTTGGCCGCAGTCTGTCGACGAAAGATCAAGGAGAGCTGTGAAGAAGCCAGAAGAGAAGGTGAGCTAAAACACCATTGTATTTTCTGCACAGACATCAGACAGCGTGGCGTGAGTTCAGTCATCGTGGCACGATCAACAAGCAGTTTACTAGACACCGTTACAACCCAAATGAAATAGAATTAAGGTATGTTTTGGAACACACCCAAGCTTGGAAATTTGTTCGAGGTGTGGCAATTCTAAATAATAAAAATAATATTAATTTTAAAATTAAACTAAAAGAACAAACCAACGGATTTTTATTTTTTCATTATTATTGATTACAGAAAAAAATGTTCAGTCTTGCTTGTTTAGGCTTTGAAGACATCTTTTTCATTACCTCCTCCTTATTCCCTATTAACAAAAGAAAGTTTCAACCCATCTCACTCTAAATATTACATTCATCATGATTCATCTTTTTAGGAATGATTTTGAATAACATATAATCGGCTTCTTTAATCACATCTTCTTGCTACATTAATGGTGCAACACTTTTATGTGGCGAGGCCCTTTCAAGTGTACTCTAGCCTTCATCACGATGTAGGAGCACACTTTAAACTTTTACAGTGGGGCTGGAAGACGTAAGTGTAATTGCAATGTGTTGGCCAGATCTTGTAAGGCACAATGAGAACAAGTGATTAGATGTTCACATCGGAGAAACCTTTTTTAAAATCCATAGGGAATTCTGCTTAACACAAGATTTCCAGACCCGGTCTTAGATGGTGGGACCCATATACTCGGCAGTAGGGGAATATCATTACTCCGGCTTCAGTAATTAGCATTGTGAAATGACCAAGGATTGCCGCAAGAGCAAAAATGGCCGAAAGACAGAAGGGGGGAAAGTTTTGAAATGAGATAGATAGTGCAAAGCCACCAGTTCTGCTGTAATGAGATCTGCACAGAGTGGAGAAGACATTTAAAGAAAGGTCAGCCAGTGTCTGCACCAGAGCCCAGAGGTTTAAAAATAAATATGGAAGTGACACAGACTCAGTGAATAGAGTAAATAGCTCCATGGAACATATGAAATCAAATGAAATGGAAAGATAGAAATATAATGCGGCTCCTCCCACGGGCAAAGGGCTCTTAGGGACCTTTTCTCTCAGAAAACTGAACAAGGCGCTGCCATGCAATTTCTTGCGCTCAGCATAGATTGATTATATGGTCATCCACGGCTCCATGCATTGAAATGTTAACAGTAGTGGTGGGCCGAGATACAAATCCCACGAGACGAGACACGAGATTGAGTCCACGAGAACGAGACGAGATTTTTACATAATTTGCAATAATAAATAATATTTTGCAATTATATTTCCTTTGTATGGAGCCATTGTATTGTATTGTTTGTAACAAAATGAACAAACTAATAAGGATGGGAATTGATAAGATTTTACCAATATCATCAGGCTCTATTTGTGTGCATAGAGTTTAATATTAGAACCAGGCTTAAAAGTTGATTTCAGGTGGAGGAGGAGGAGACAGGTTTAGATTTAGCATCTAAACAGTCTGTGCCAGACACTGACGCACAGGAGGTTTTAAACATTAAACAGAAAGTGATTCTACTGTAGTTAGACTGACCTCTTCCTTAAATGGCCCGCTGTAATCATCCCTTCATATTCTGCGCGCTGGCCTTCCCTCTCCCTCGATGTCCGCGCGCGCATGTCACATCCGCGTTGTTTTGCTTTTCCATGTGCGGTAGATGCACGTGTACAATCACAAAATAGACGACTGATCCACCCGTAGCTTCCAACAGCAGAGCCTTTAGTTCGTAAATGAAAGAGAAAGTAACGAGGTGCGAGTGTGGATCTGCAGGCGTGAATCTGCAGTGGCTCCAGTCTGCAGGTTTGAACCGAGGCGGTGGTTCCAAGCAACTGACCTTAAAAACATTAAAGTTTTCTTTCATATTTAAGTGACAATCAATATATAGTACACATTATTAGAGAGCTATTGCCTAAATATTCCCATAAGTCCTATAAGCAGTCTACAGGAAGAAGGTCTATATCTAAATTTCAGCCTATAAAAAAAAGAAATGAAAAAAAATATTACGAGATAATTTTACACTATGACGAGAAATCTCGTGGCAATTTGATCTCGGGAGATCTCGTGCCACGAGATCTCGGCCCATCCCTAGTTAACAGGTATTCTGCTCCCCTTGCACATAATCTTTCCTCTACTGTAGTAGGAGCTCTGGCCAATTCACATAGCAGTGTAGCTCTCTCGCTCATTGATAGAATGATACAGACTGAATACAGATGCGAATGGGCTTGAAATGGTGTCCCGTATGTGCATCATCAAAGCTGCGTTGGGGACACACAAACCAACATTCAAGTAACATCGTAATTGTGGCTGTCTTATCTTTTAATAGCGTTTGCAAGTATGGTCAGATCTTCCCTGCGTTTGGGTTGTGGGGGTGAAAGGGTCAGGAGTGGAAAGTGGAAAAGTGAGTCATTTTTCTTCCCTGTCATAATGTATGTGTAATAAGGCATTGAGTTGTGGTGACGCAGATGTGGTTGCAAAGCTTATTTCACACTGAGGTATAGCGTGTTAAAACTGGCAAAGTCTTCTCCCTGTGGTACTACCTTGCATAATCTTGGTGACAATGCAGTTAATATCCTATCTAGTGCTCGTTTCCCCTTCAGACAATCATCTGTTTTAATCAGACCAGCTATTGAAGATCTAACAGTGAATCATGGGACAGTGCTCCCCTGGGTGAGCGAAAAAGTCATGAGCGAAGCAGTATCTGAGGTAGGAATTCCCTAAAGGAGATCTATTACTTTGCTGCAAGTATTTAACCTACATGGGTTCCCCTTATTAAACACTGCCACTGTCTAGCTTAGTCAATGGGATTCATAGTAAAAGCCATACAACAATCAAATCAAGCTTTATGATGACAAAAAATGTCGAGTCAACCAAATTTCACGGATCTCTGCATTTGCACTCCACTTCATGATTCCACCTGGCCAATGCATGGATGTGTAAGAGTGATTGTGTGACATTTAGCAAAGCACTACGCATTCAGTATTTATTACATTCTTGCATCTTAGTTTTCATTTAGTTTAGTAAGCTACAGTACGATTTAAAACTCAAAAAGCCAGAAAACTAATGAAGAGGTCAAATTTGAGTTGCTGCGTTTATGTTTTTGGCTTTCATGCGTTCATATCAGCTCCTGCGTGCCAGTACGCTGCGATACACTTTTACACTCCCCCAGCTGCAGTTAACACATCCCACCGTTCCTTTGCTCCTTGGTCTTTTATGTTCTGGTTCACCCTTAACCCGCCTCCGCCTCCCTCACCCCTACACCACTGGGAAGCCGCCAGTGGGGATAAAGAATTGTAACACTCTTAATGTACAAGGGAAGCAGTTCTGGCTTACTGTACTGTGGATGCCCTCTTTCTCACCCTGACTTAAAGGTGCTTTCACATAAGCTATACTTTCCCTCCAAAGGAATTTAGTGCAACCCCACAGATGGGATTGTGAGAGCCTCTAATAGTTTAGCATTTGTAATTAAAAAATGATATATATTTTTCTTTTTACTGTATAAGCAAGCATTTCACCATAGGATTTTCAACACACAACAAAACAACAACATCATTTCTTCCTTGATACATTATATACTTTTGAATACACATTTCTAGGCACTAACAAACCAGAAATGAATAGGGTATATTTCCCCACAAATCTCGCCAGCTGGAATCTGGAAAACCTGGCACGTCCTTCCGCTGTAATAATACGGATTTCTCGTTAATTTCCCCAGAGTATCATTTTCTTTCTGTCAGTGTCATAAGAAAAAAAAAAAGATCTTGCAAACACCGGATTGTACATAAATGAAATGTTTTGACGTTAGGTTTTCCTCTGTTATCCGTTCAAATCTGAGCCACTGCTTCTTCCTAACTAGATGGCATCAAACTCGAGTGTGCTGGGGGAAAAAAAGGGAAATGAAATGAAGAATTAATACGGGCTTCTCAGACACTCTAGCCCTGAGCTATTTTTAGCCTTGGTGTGCAGGCATAAGTGTGACAGCCATCAGTGCAGTGCCTCTCGAACTCTTTTGACAGTGGGTTTTCAGAAAGGCCCCAGCTAAAGCCTAATATGATTACTGTCTTTGTGAGAATAGAGGCTGGATATGTCACTGTATGTGCGTGTGCATTATCGTCCCTGCTTGGGTCGTAATACATCTTGTCTTGCGAGCTGTGAAGGACCAGCTCTCCAAAGGCTGGCGATGAAGTGGCAATATTGTCTGCCATCATTTGTACCATAGCATTGCTGATAACATTTCTGTTTTCTTGGCAGCAGAAGAGGCCAAGGAGCTGGAAGAAGACGAGTCAAAGACAGGTCAGTGGACAGGTCAAAAAGCTCTGTCATAGAAGACCACTGCAGTTTATTCACACTCATCTTTCAGAGTCCAATCTTTTTTCTTTTTTTTTTCATCTTTGCATTAAAAACAAACATGTATCCACCTTATTCCTGGGGTCGTTTAGGAACATGTTTCGCTGTTTGCGGTTGAATCAAAAGAGACAGAGAAAGTGACATTTGTGGCTCTGGAACATGGAGTGTTTGGAACATGCTTGTGGACTAAAGCTGGGCTTACACGGTGACATTTTTGGGGTGATTTTGAACATGCCATCGCTGACTGACTCTCATACGAAGAAAGCCCGAGCCCACTGAGGTGTTTTACACTGTAAAGAGCGATAACACACACGGCTGACCTGCTCACACTGTACGAGTGACATGACCTGAGCCCTGTGAGGCGATACAAGCTGAGCTGGGTCTCTCATACAGTGCATTTTACATGTCTTACAGTGGCCTGAAAAAGGATCTGAAGCTTTTGGAATTTCTCACATTTCTGCCTAAATTGGTCACTAAATGTGGTCTGATCTTCATCAAAATCACAGGAATGATTAAACAGTGTCTGCCTGAACTACTGTAATACCACCCAAACATTTACAATTTTATCATGTTTGTATTGGCAATAACATGTAAACATTCACAGGAGAGCGTTGAAAAAGTAAGTGAACCCAGAAATCTTCAGCAGTTTTGAAAAGAGGAATGGTCCAAGATTCATCCTGATCGTTGTGAGCGTCTAATCTGCAACAACAGAAAAGCGGTTACTGCTGCAAAAGAAGAGCCAGCCAGCTGTTTAATACAGGAGTTCACTTATTTATTCCGTGCATGTTGTGGATGTCTCAGGTTTTTCTGCAAAATATCTTGATAAACTTGTGAATTATTTTTTCTATTGATGATAGCACGTTGTCCAAGCCCTGAGGCAACAAAACAGCCCCACACCATGATTTTCCCTGCTCTATACTTCAAAATGAACATAGGGTTTTGATGTTGATGTGCTGTTCCATTTGTCCTCCACACATGATGTTTTGTGTTCCTCCCAAACTGTTCAACTTTGGGTCCAACAGTCCACAGCATATTTATCCAGTAGTACAGTGGAGCATCCAAGAGCTCTTTCGCAAACCAAAGTTGAATAGTTTCACAACGCTCTCCTGTGAATGTTTACATGTTATTGCCAATAAAAACATGATAACAGGTAAATGTTTGGGTGGTATTAGTTCAGGCAGACACTGTTTAATCATTCCTGTGATTTTGATGAAGATCAGACCACATTTAGTGACCAATATAGGCAGAAATGTGAGAAATTCCAAAAGCTTCAGATACTTTTTCAGGCCACTGTGGTTATGGAAAGAGCGTTCCAACTATTTCCTGATCGTTTTTGAGTAAAACCTCTGACCTAATTAAACTACTGACATGCCATGTTCCTGCGTAAATGCAGCAAAGGTAATGAGGTTTCGTAAACAGACTGTAGCTCGGTTCTAATCCATCTACACCTAAAGTACCCACATCTGATCCAAGTCTTTGTGAAAGATCGCAGAACTAGAAGATATCCACAGAGGTTAAGTGAAGACAACTTGGCCAACACGCCCATGGGTCAGAAAACTGTTTGACGGTGGGATTTTCAGTCATAAGTTTATTATGTGGTAGCAGTTTAGTTTCAGCCGTGACCGCTCGTGTTCCCACATAGTTTACGTTTCTAAAGCGGATAAAAAGTGGATTGAACGGTCTACATGCAAACAAACAGCGGTCCCGGTAGAAATAAGGTGGATAGATTTGTATGCACATATTCACTGTAATGTCTGTAAATATTTACAAACTAGGGCAGGGCGATATGGCCTAAAATCTATATCACGATATAAAAAAGAAATATCACAATAACGATATATTTGACGATATAACTGACAATGGACAAATTACTTCAAAATCCCAGCCTTACGTCTATTGGGAAGATTAATTCAGTGATATTTTATTCTTTCTTTTTTTTTTAACAGTATACTAATTCTCGCAAATATGATCTACTCAAGCAGTTTACATCCTTCATTTCATTTCACTGTTTAAGCACCTGCTTCCGTGTTCTACAGTCAGTGTTTATGCTGCTCTGATGGAGCTGAGCGTAACATAAATTATATCGTGTCCACAACGATATCAATAATGACAACGATATCAAAAACGCATATCACGATAACGATATGCGATACGATATGGCCCACCCCTATTACAAACAGTCAAACAATAATACACAAAAATACATTAACAAAACTAATAACAAAACAATGCACAATAATTAATCACCCCCAAATCAATCTGTTTTCTGAGCTTCATTTTGTAACATTTTGTAAATATATTAGTGTTTTCTGTTTTTCTTTTCCCATAGCAATAATCAAGCAACATGTTTTCAAATCATCAGAAATGTTACATAATGTGCCCGTAAACATCTCTGTCGAGGTTAATGAGTAGTTCAGAAAGAGAATTAGCTTCACAATAAACAACTAAAGTGTAGTAATATCACTGTTTTTCTTCTTTAAAGAATATCATCTATTACCGTCTATGTTGTTTTTTATTCTTCACCTGCAGTTTCTGGCTTTTTTATTGGTTTGTTGTTGTTCACGATGCAGTTAAATTTTTTCTTGAATGTTCTATTGTCCAGCTCAACTTAATGTTTCATGCAGGTGTGTTAATGTAGTGAGTTTGTGTATATCCCACATAGCACCACATCTTTGTTCCAAGACATGCAAACTAAAATAATGCCTGGAGTTTCTTTCTAAGAATTCCAGGTGGCACTATGGGAATGTGTGTGACTGAGCACTGATAGAGCATATGCGCACTGCAGAAATTAGACCACCTTCGGGCACGGGAGCCATTCAGTGCAACAAAACGACGGTATAACTCTTCTCTGCGTGTGCGATAGTTTGAGGCAAAGCGAGAGAAGCAGACAGACACTAATTTAGTGTTGCCAACAAGCTGTTTTACATTATGCACTGCCCCCAAAGCTACAGCAATAACAGTGAGATCTATCTTGTCTATAAATTTAAGTGGAACAAGTTTTACAAAATCTGAACATTAGTCCTGCTACGCCCTGCGCTTAAATACTCTTGCTTACCAGAATGTATTGATTTTGTATTACTTCCTTGGTTAAAGTTTTAAGATGAGTATTAGAAGTTGCAGTAAATAATCAGAAATCCAGAATATGTTGTCTTCTAAGCAATGACCTCAAGCAAAGGTTACTTTTGTATTCTTTATTGTATTATGAGCAATAAACAGCCAAGGGCAGTGGGAAAATCCTTGCTCTAGTTTATCTTTCAGCCTAAACAATCTAACACTGGACGACCATTTAGTTGGTATATCTTCATGCCTTCATGTCCCTGTCTCTCGTCAGCCTGTCTCCGATCATTGTCCATGCACCTGCATGATCCAGGTGGACGTAGTGGGAGGTGGGCTGTTGAAGTCAGCCTAATAGTTGCGCCTTCTGAGATCTCTCTGTAGGCACTCCAGACAGGGCAGCTTTGTTTTGCCATCTGGCTCCAATTGCGTTGACAAAGGCAGAGGTTCCTGCATGAGACAATGGAGCCGAAATGAGCCCCAGTTTAATAAACACGGGATGATGGCAAGGCAAGCCACGTTTGTGTGTTATCTTAATGAGCTGTCCAAAGGAGAGTGCGCCTCCCTTTTCAAAGCACGGCCTGATTGGAACAATAACCAGTGATAACTAGAAACCTGGGCTCATGCATTTCCACAGGGGAAGGAGCCCTTTGTTGCCTTTACAGCAGCAGCAAATAATGTTTAACAAACAGTCAAGCTCCAATTCAGGGTGTATTTGGAGGTGGCACAGCCAAGAGAGGCCCTTAACATGCACTCAGAGTCAGTAAGTACACACGGGAAAGCAGCACACACTCTTGGCTGCAGGTACAAACACATTCTTTAACCCTTCCATAGATTTACAGAATGAAAATATGCTAATATTAATTACACTAAATATACTAATTAAAAGAAAATATCCATATATAGTAAATTACTGTATATTTGTTGTAGTTGTTGTTGTTGTTGTTAGTTTTTGTGTGTGTTCGTCATATTATAATGCAGTGGGAAGCCTGCATTTGATTAGTATTTAGTGCTACACATGTTTAGAAATTAAGAGGAATATTGCTCTTATTGTCTGCATTGCTCTAACAAATGCAGGCAACAACAGAAAATATTTAGTAGAACTCGCTGCTTTCAAAACTCGTGACCATTGCAGGTCACTATTAGCCATTCGGCACAGCTACAGTTTGATTTGAGAGACTCTTGAAAAACAGCCCCAGGCACCTTCTCCTCACACTGGCACCACTTCCTCAGCTACAAGGCCCTCCCAATGGTCACACATTACTGAGTAAGGATATGTAAATAGAACACTCATGTTGCCTTCATTACCCGATGTGGGTCACTGGATAACTTCAAGAGCGCTAATTAAGAGTGCTCCCCACACACCATTGCTCCGTAGTCATGCACACATTATTCAAGTGACGTGCTCTTGCACTGTTTTGCCTTAGTTCCAGTCCATACGCATCACATTAACTGTTATGGAGGTCATACTTTACATTTGTAATCATGTATGGGTAATCATTTATGTTTTCTTACTGATTCATCTATGCGATATCAAACAGTGCACTATGATAACTGCTAGGTGGAAAATGTTTCACCTGCAAACAGGTCTTCTGTGTGTGGTGAAGTACTACTCTATGGTGGATTAGTTAGGGGAAAGAAATAGGATTGAATGAGTTTGACTTGAAGTAAATTGTATGCCAGAATAAACAATAAATTGTTTGGAACTGGTGACACATAACATTACGTCAGTGTTTCAACAATACTTGGTTGGTTTATTATGTAGCAACAATTTGCAAGCTTACAGCATCTATTTTGCCATACAGATTTAACTTAATCATTGTGGTTGATAAAACGTGTTGCACAACTCAGAAGCACTGACAACTGCAGCCTTGTCTTTCTCTTTTATCACTCATCGAGGTTGTGCAGCACATGGCTTACCTCGAGGTTATCTGCTGCTAGTCTGTAAGGGAAAGTCCACCTGATCATTGTCAGAAGCCATTGCACTCCCTTAAATAATTTGGAATAATGGCGGTTCTCAGGGCTAATAATTGCAGGCAAACTGTGAAAGTACACTGTGCATCATAACACCGCACTGGCACACTGGCAGTTTAGACACAAGTTAGTGAGCTTTTGTGGAAAGGCAGGGCTATTTGGGATGAATCCTCCTGTATGGATGCCATTTACATCTACCGTCCACCCCCTGTGCCCCCTCCCTGTCATGTAATCTAGGCGCCTCTGACAGCGTGGCCAAGACCCGGTGGGAGAGTGTCTATCCATCTCGCCAGCCCAATCTGCCTCAACCGTTTGGTTCCACATGAGCACTCAGCTGCTGTGCCTAATTAAATAAAGCACTGTGCCCTCTGCTTCCTGTTAGCCATGGCAAGCTTCTGACACAGAGATGAGGCAGGAAAGAAGGGGAGGGGGTGAGGAAGGAGGGAAGATCAGATAAAAAACTACAAGCACTCTAAGAAAACAGGTGATGCAGATGTTACTGTGGTTTCCAGGTGGACTAAATCAGAAATATATATATATATATACATTTGTGTATAAACAACACAAATATGGATTACAAAGGGCAAAAATGAAAGCATTTACACTTATGGATTTGTATAGATCTTTGAATCTTTCTTTTTTTTTCAGCTATGACCCTACTGAAAAGCTAAACTGAACTCCAAGAAAGGTGAGTACAATTTAAACCATTCAGCTGTCAAGAATTGTGTCTACACGCAGGCCTGATGTCAGACTTTTAAACCTGTTATTTCAATTGCCTGCTGTTCTCAGCAGTTATGCTCTAGAGAAGCTGCTCTCTCTGGAGGCTGCGGGTAAGCACGGCTGTAATGAGGCCGGGCTGCATTAATTCTGTAGACAGTCAGGAAAATTAGAAGTCTTGACATTTTGATTTCAGGAATCACACGGTCACTGACTGATGTGACAGATCTATTTCCTCACATACCATATGAACTCTAAAGTACTTGTATTCTAAGTGTATGTTCTAATTGTTTGTTTGTTTTGTGAGTGCTTATATTTGAGCTTGTAATTAACCCATACCAAAGCAATATGTACTTAGCACACCTTGCAACCTATGGACAAAAAGTAGAAACTTAGCAGATATACAATATTTCTGTCTTATAACTACAAATTATGACTATCAAATGAAATGGTAAAAAAAAACATATCTAATTTGGCTTCATTTGACTAAATAAGTCATATCCATTATATGGCTTCTCACTAAACACCAAGCACACAGATTTAGACGGCTGATTCATTTCCATAATTGTCACATATGTTCCTTATTGGCTTAGGTAAACTAATATTGACACTTACGCTGTAGTGCCTAAGTGCCGGTCCCAAAGGTGGTTTTATTTTATGCTGACTCGCAGCTACCATCACAACCCCCACTATATAGTCTGGCAGCTTTAGAGGGAAGGAGATAAACTGCTGTAGTCAGTGTGTGGAACTTTTTTTTGCTATGCAGCAGATGAAACAATAGTCAAAAGATACTTGACTCAAGTGTTTATGGAGAAAGTTGTCTTCAGGACCATGGACAGTTCCAATGGTCCGTCTTCTTCAGCTTCTTGAAGTCTAATGCTGTGTTCTATTTGTCCTCGAAGGTCAGAACTCGTAGCTGGGAAAGACGTTTTTTCCGAGGTTCAGTGTTCAAGTTGGAAATTTTAAAGACAGTGAAACAAATTCAAATAATTCAAGCAAAAAGCTGGTAAAAAGCAGACAAAATATGGCCATAATTAAAGAATTTTAAAAACCCAAACTGTGTGGTTAGATTTATAATTTACTAAATAATCATTTAGTAGTAAGCGCTTGTTGTCATAAGCCTGTGGTGGGCTCAACTCCAGTGCAGGATTTGAGTGACAGACAGCAAGCGGGCAGTTGAGAACACTAGAAATGTAATAATACTGTAATTGAGCATTATTATTTACTGCTAGCACTGTGCGTCACTATGTTGTTTTCCTTACCTCGGGGCTTGTGACTTTAAAAGCTGACATCGGTGCGTGTTCCAGTTAAAATTTCTCTATGGGAGGACGGAAATTCCGACTTCCGAGTACAAATGGAACACACCATAAGATGCCTGGGCCACTCCGCACCAGCCCCTTATGGCTCCTGCTGCAGGTGGTGGGTCCATGGGAGGATGGCCCTAAGTCGCTTCTTTAGGCTGAGCTCAGTGGTCACCAGGCCCTGCCAATCTAGATAACGCAACCTGCCTCAGTTTGCTGTTTATTAGAGTGAACCCACCTGTTTACCATGAGAGCAACCCAACTATTTACCATGAGAGAGAACACACCTATTTACCATGAGAACCCACCTATTTATCATGTGAGACAACCCAACTATTTACCATGAGAGAGAACCCACCTGTTTACCATGATAGAGAACCACCTATTTGCCATGAGAGAGAACATACTTATTTACCATGAGAGAGAACACACCTATTTGCCAGGAGAGAGAACCCACCTGTTTACCATGAGAGAGAACCCACCTATTTGCCAGGAGAGAGAACCCACCTGTTTACCATGAGAGAGAACCACTATTTGCAGAGAAGAAATGTTACCATGAGAGAGAACCCACCTATTTGCCAGGAGAGAGAACCCACCTGTTTACCATGAGAGAGAACCCACCTATTTGCCATGAGAGAGAACCCACCTGTTTACCATGAGAGAGAACATACTTACTGTATTTACCATGAGAGAGAACCCACCTATTTGCCATGAGAGAGAACCCACCTGTTCACCATGAGAGAGAACATACTTACTGTATTTACCATGAGAGAGAACCCACCTATTTGCCATGAGAGAGAACCCACCTGTTCACCATGAGAGAGAACACGCTTATTTACCATGAGAGAGAACCCACCTGTTTACCATGAGAGAAACATTGCCCCTAGGACAAAGCTCTAAGACCTCTCCACTGGCCTAAATAAACTTGCATTGTACACTGATTTTTCTTTTTCTGTTTACTGATCCAAAATTATCATCCAAGAACTTGTATGAATCAAAACAGAGGAAAAATACTTCAAGCTTGATAATATAAATTAATTGTAGGAGCACTATTATGGCTAACCAAGCAATTGAATTGTAAAGACATTTGATGTATTTTTGTTGAGAGATACTGTAAATTATCATATTTCTGAAACTGGGAAAAAAGTTTTCCCCAGAATAATGGGTAGGACTCTGTCAGTCCAATCCACTTACTGTGTTAACCTGGAGGAAGACATCGTAATATATTTGTGATGACTTTCTTAGCCAGCTGACCTGGGTCAGGCTGGATGCAGTAATAGTTGCTGTATGGTCTTCTTTGCTGATGGAACCAGGGCAGTGACACTATTGAACCCCAGGGAGAGCAATAGCCTCTCTCAAATAAACCCCAATCATCACTCGGCCATTTCCACCCTGTTTTTTGCTCCCTAGATGCTGCCCATGGTCCAGTATAGCCAAACTAGTGCCAGCGCAGTACAACGGCTTGGAGCTATTTTTAGAAAAGTAAAGTAATATAAGCATCAAAGAACACAGGCAGTGAGGGCAGAAGGCTGTTGGTGTTTTGGGGAGGGCAGCATTCTCCTCGTTTCTCCTGAAACACAGACATTTGTATTTGTTTTCATATGCAGGGCTGACATTTAGAAGCACTCCATCAATTTTCATTTGACAGATATTGAAATTCCTTTGTCACAGCAGTGCTAGAGTGATAACAGCTCAGTGGAGTTGGCATGCCTTTTGTCAGAGAATGAGACACAATTTGATTAATTTATCCTCACGACTATGAATGTATCTGTTTTGCACTGGACCGTCACATTTATGATTATAATAAGGGAATCCTATCTTTTTAAAGCTCTACACTGAGACCTTTTAACGGAGTGATGGTTTATATTGAAGGCTTTTAACGTTCTCATTAGCATAAGGTGTGCCCCTAAGATGGTGCATGTTTTATTCCGTTCTGATTTGTTGCCTCAAAGTTGCATCATACTGAAAGGCAAGGAGATAATAGAAGGTGTTTTCAGTCATTTTCTGTAGCTAGGCAAAATAAAGTGCAGCCAAGTCAAAGAGGGGGCATTTGTTACTCCGGTAGTACTTACTGACCTTCAATGGAGCAGTTATTGCTCGGCAATACCCGCCGAGACCTCTCCTCTGCTGAATCATGCCAGATCAATTATTCTAATATTTGTGTGGCTGTTATGCTATTGATTAATACATTTATGCACAGTGCAGCATATCTTATTTAATAAAGCCAGGCTGTGCATTACTTTAGGTTCCCTTGGAGTGAGCTGCCCTCTGCTTATCATTATGTGTTCATTCGAGACTTACAGTATGTCCCTCCACTCCTATTCTATCTTTTATCATAGTAATACAATACGAGTTGGGCCCATGAGCAGCATACACAAACAATCACCTACTCAATAAAGTGTTTTGTGTATTTTCACACAAACATACACACATAATATTAACAGTATCAACAAATATACATTAAAATTGAAAAATGAGTAAGAACCTAAACAACAACACATTAACCTGTTACTTGCCATCCTCCCTGATTGGGGGACTAGGGTAAGGGTTAGGTTTAGGGTCAGCGATTAGGGGTTATGATTAGGGTTAGGAATGGCAAATGTGATGTAAGTTGTGTTTCACTCACACAGATCTCACACCTGACACATATTTTTAGAAACTAAGTCTTGGCTTTAAAATGAAGTATCACACTGGAGGCTGTTAGCTCTCCAGTCAACACGCGTTGAGATTTGGATATGCATAATTGCTAACCCTAACCCTTAAAAAAATAAGGTTTAGGTTAAGGTGTGCTTTATTGTCCGAGTAGATTTTCCTGCAGTATCAGTGTTCATTTTGACAACAACTTTACGTCTAGTTTTAGTCAGTCTTTTGACCAAAACAGTGTACAGTGTGTACAGTGGGAAGGAAAAGTAAGTACACTGTTTGGAATTTCTCACATTTCTGCCTAAATTGGTCATAAAACGCGGCCTGATCTTTATTAAAATCTCAAGAATGATTAAACAATGTCTGCCATTCAACTTTGGGTTAGTCAGTCCACAGTATATTTATCCAGTAGTGCTGTGGAGCATCCCAAGTGCTCTTTCGCAAACCAAAGTTGAATGGTTTGAGGAACACACAACATCATGTGTGGAGGAAAAATGGAACAGCACACTAACATCAAAACCCTATCCTCACTGTGAAGTATGGTGCAGAGAAAATCATGGTGTGGGGCTGTTTTGTTGCCTCAGAGCCTGGACAACATGCTATCATCAATGGAAAAATGTATTCAGAAGTTTATTAAGATATTTTGCAGAAAGACTTGAAACATTCACAACATCGTGGAATAAGTAAGTGAACCCTTGTATTAAATAGCTGGCTGACCCTTCTTTTGCAGCAATAACTGCTTTTCTGTAGTTGCAGATTAGACGCTCACAACGAGCAGGATGAATCTTAGACCATTCCTCTTTACAAAGCTGCTGCAGTTCAGTGAGATTCAGGCGGTGTACTTACTTCCACGCTCTCCTGGGAATGTTTACATGTTGTTGCCAATAAATATGATAAAATGTAAATGTTTGGGTGGTATTAGTTTAAGCAGACACTGTTTACTCATTCTTATGATTTTGATAAAGATCAGACCACATTTTATAACCAATTTAGACAGAAATGTGAGAAATTCCAAACTGTGTACTCACTCTTTCTTCCCACTGTATATGTGTATCAGTCAAGTCAGGGTCATTCAAGTTTCAATTGACAAAATGCCATGCAAATTTGGCTACCAGATCCACAACCCACTTAGTAAACCAAGAATGTATCTTATATTTGTATAGTTCTGGACTATTTGATTGACAAGTCAAAAGTATAATTGTTCAAAAAATTCACTTAAATGTAACTCGTTGCATGTGGTGTATGAATCATGTTTATTATTAATCCCTTCTATCATCATCTATTTTTATCATATACGAAACATACGGTTTTATTTTCTTTACTGATTGTTCAGATTTTAAGATGTAATTTTCAACTATTGTGTTATTAATTCACACTTATATTTGAGAGTAGGAGGCTATGGTTGAGACCAGTCTGAACTACAAATGAGGGAAGATGAATATTCAAAGACCGACATGAAGAGAATGAAAAAAAACAAAGTGGAATGAAGAATAACCGTAGCCATCTAACCCAAGACGTTCGATGAATCACAATGAGATAGCAGGTTACATTTTTAAAGGTTGGTCTTATAGGTGCAATTAGCATGACATAAAAGCCCCTTCACAAGGTCCTTCAGCTGTGTTGTAAAATATTGATTAAATTCAGCCCTATATATTCACTTAAGCTCCACGCTGTCATGGTCAGAATACATTGTATCTTAAACTTATCCATTTAGTTCGAGCTAATGAGACCCTTTGCCACCAGTTTTTGTAAGTGCACATGGTCAATGTGAAAAAGCACTGAGGGGAATTGACGGCAGATTACAATGGGCAAAGTAAAGTGTGTAGAGTTGAAATGGTGTGTTTTATGCCCCGATGTGCCTCTAGGTTGCCTGTCGTAAGAGAGTGCAGAGAAGGTCAGGCAAGGCCACTTACACGCGCGCTCCTGAAGAATGCGTTGGGCATCTGTAAATTCAGCCAAACTTTTGGATTATTCTTTGTTCTAATTTAGATGGTTGGACATCCTGTGACATACTCAAGTTGTATCACTATACTGTACAATCACTAACACTACAAGACAATTCATGGGCTGTTTCATCTGTACTAAATTAAATAATGTTTTGCTGAACCTGGGATTGTCTACTTAGGCCCTTGTGGGATTTATTAAGATATCTGCTTCTGAATTTGAACGGGTGAAACAGTTGGATTAAACTAATTATGAAAAAGATCTGTTTTCTTTTTATACCAAATTATCAAATAACTGTCGGGGTCTTCAAACCCATACTAACAAAAAAACAATAACTTTTTGACCAAGTGCAAGCCAATCAAACAACAATCCCACAGAGGAGCACGTGCAATGGAATATCCCGCTCCCTCATATTGACATAGGTTAGAGAGGAAAGGTGCTGCCTGGCCAAAAACATTGTTATTCTTACTCATCAGAATGTTGGACTTAAAACTGAACTCTAATAAAGGAAAACGCTGTGCTGGCTTTCCTCTTCTACCTGGATATTAATTTCAGGAACATGGGACTGGGAGCTGTGGTGGAAACGGGTCTGCAACCGAATCACTGATCAGTCAATGACAGCTAATGAACATGGCGGGAGTTCTGTCTCTCGACGCGGGGCTGCCTTTTCCACAGAGAGCTTTTTTCCTGTGTTTTTTATTTTTAAGCCGGAAATCACTGAATCATTGGTACAGATTGGCAGCCGTGCGTTTTGAGAAGTTTGTCAAGCTTTTAAAATGATTTAAAGTGTTTTAATTTTGAAGACACAAAAACTGCTGTTGTTTGTTCATCCTTTAGTTTGTCTGCCATTGTATGCAATCTGTGCAAACTGACTGGCGGACCTTTTAAGAGTAAAGCTTTTCTTGCGTCACTATGCCCAAGACAAAGCGGGGTCATTAGGTTAGGATCTCATTCACAATCCTTTACTCCCATGAATAGAGTGTCTTCACAATGAGCAGCTATTTTCCAAGCATAAACGTACCTTGACAACTGTGACCCTGGTGTTAAAGCATAAGACATACTTTTTGCATCGCTGTTGATGGCAATCAGGAGCAACATGGTTTGTTTTATGTGTAGTCAGACACCAGCCCATAGCCTCTGTCACACCTCATTAGCATCTCCCAAAACCTTCAACTGTGGGGAGAAATATGCTTTTTTTTCCTTACGTTGGAGTAAAGGAAAATCAATGGTATGAAGGACGCACTCTCATTGCTCAAACCACTGTACAACAACATCTAAACCTATGTTGCCTGAAACATCACATTGAGGACAATTTGAGGCCTCCAGAACTCAGTCACTTGAGTTTTAGTAGAATTAAGGCCTGCACTAATTTGGTGTGAATTTGGATGTGAGTTATCCATAGAGTCTACTTTGTAATTGCATGATCAATTCCAGAACCAAAACATAATAGAATGTAAACATAACTTCAACATTATGTGAAATGTTTAATAAATTAAAAAAACATGTTATGAGTAAAATATTAATATTTCATCTACATAATTTACTTCATATCTACAGAAAGGCAATGTTTTATTTAGTTCATTATTTGTGCCACAATTTCTATCAACATGTCACTCTTTTACTTTCAGACAAATTGTCAATGATTGTTCAGTCACCCTGTTTTTTTCCTGTCTAACATCATCAATTTCCATGAAGCAATTTCAAAGCCAATGTTCACATCAGTCACATCAAACCGCTTTCACAGAGAGGGAAAGTTTTATCCTTTTCAGTAATACAGTTTGGTGTTTGTCTAACTGAGCATTGGCTTTTTGTTTACAAAGAGTGCCTATCAAAGTGAATCTGCTCTGCACCAGAGACTTTACAGATGGCACAATCCTGACGCTTGTGCAGGGCGCCCACTGAGAAAGGAACAGTCAGAACATGCTGCCTATTGGACACAGCAGTTGTTTAGGGCTTTGTGAAGTGTGCACAATTATCACAAAGCACATGCAGACTTGAATGTGTGTATGTTGGAACAAAACTATTTCTTGCAGACATTGTGCAGGATGAATGTGTTTATAATGAGTCTGGTACAAATATTGCATTAAAAAAGTTACACATTAATTACTAATAAGGTACATCATGAACATTTCAGTAATTATAATATAATTTCTGGATACATCAGTAGTTTGTTTATAACCAAATACCTTAGGCTCAAAAAAAGAAAGAAAAAAAGAATAATTACTTTTTTAATTTCTTGAAACTAGTCAATAACTGTTTGCAAAAAAAAAAGGCTCAGTTAGACACAGGTGCAGGAATAGGATAATAAAAAAAATGAAATAGGATTGAGGAAAAGGTTAATTGGATGTTTTGAATGTTGTTTTATTTGAGCGCCATCACACCAAATTAGATTTGGGAACACTCCTGTATAAATCTGTCTGTAAAGATCTACTGCATGTTTATCCTCTTTGGGTGTTTTTATCGCTACCAGCTGCTTGCAATGATGTTTTTAAGCAATTACTTTACCTGATAGTCTGTGTCATTGCTATCCCACCATTTCACAGTCAATGACATTGGCAGCAACACACAGCTAGGTGTTAGTGATGCATCAGGCAACACTGACTCACTGCTATGAAACGGTGACCGGATTATTTTTACACATCAGCCAATTTTATATCTCTACACAGTGAATAAAAACAAAGGCATTATGGTCGCTGCTGAAATGGCAAATGCGCGTGTGCGTTTGCGCCTTGTGCCCTTGTTGCAAAGTGACGCACTGACCTCGGTCTACGTCTATAGGCGGATTAGGTGGGCAACGAGATGGCTCTGAATGCAAACTCGTGTGTGTAAACATGTCAGAGTCCTTCAGCTCCGTCGGTTGGACTTATAAGGTGACAGTCACCTTCATGCCATGTGTGTGGAAACAAATAAATCACGCAGGTGGAAGATAGTCATTGGCATGTCATCCCATGTGACACCAATATTAAATCAGATTACCATACTGTGAATATATAATGCCATAAGGGGGATTTACTTGTTAGAGGAGGCAGCCAGGCAGGAATCCCACTGCACAACACCATCTCCATCACTCTGCCTTCATCCTGAGTCACCTCGCTTCAGGGTGTACCACAGGAAGCTCTTCAAACCATCCCTTTAGACTTAACTGAGGAATCAAGATTAATGCATTTCCACATCCCGTCCGGGCTGCAGGAGAAGAAAGTCTTATAATTAACACCAGGGGGCTGTTTTTGGAGAGGGCTGCTGGTCGGGGAGCCTCGACCACGGAAGGAGTTGATAAAAGTATTTATTTTTTATTTTTTATTTTTTTGGGTGTGATGTATGCTGCTGTGAGCGGAAACAGAATGACCTGTCAGACACCTCACTCTAGCTTATTGTTATTGGGAAAAAGTGGAGAGTCCCACAGCAAGAAGTGATGCTTTACTGTATCATTTATAGTATTCAGTGGGAGATGCTCAGGCCCATCTCAAATACTGTATCACTGAGGGAGACAACTGAAATAATTATTTTCTCATAAATGAGAGAAGAAGAAAAAAGGATAACACCGGTATATTACAGTTGCAATGGAAATCAGTGTGACTACTTGTGAGGTATTGCCCCATCCATATTGGTGTATTATTTGTACAAAGTGTCATTCAGCTTTTTTACGATGCACAAAACTAGTTCAATCTGAATCGCTTATATGTGGCTGTTTTAATTACAGCATGCTCGCTGAGCAAAATTATAAAATGGTTTTGAACAACTAGGGAAGTCACATACAGTACTTTGCCTTTTTAGGAAAGGCTTTCTGCCCACTCTTGGATTCATACAAAGCCATTGTGGTCACTTGAGCTGTTTTTGATCAATATTTGATCTGTACACTGCTTTCATTAAGACCAATTTAATAGTCTTTACATACATTCAGCCTCTTGCCATTAAAGAGCAACTCCCATTCTTCAAAGCCAATTTACTGTATGCATTGTGGGCCGACGCGCTTGTGACCAGACTTGTGCCATTTATCTTACTGTAATCATGTTAGTGGTGTCACACAGTGTAGTAATAAAACCACAAAATGCTGCAATTTAAGCAAATACAAAGTATGAATAAATAATTAAATATATTGTGAAAGTGACCGTCTCCTGTGGTTTACAATTGCCATTATGGCTTTGAACCTCTACCAAACTCAAGGTAAAGTAACTTGCAGTTTCTTTGTGCAAATTATGTTTTTATATATATATATCAATAACAGGAAAGGCTGATTGAATTATTGCTCTTTGGTTATTTCATCTAACGGGTGCATCCTTTCACTGGTGAGACCACAATAAGTATTCTCCTTTGCATATAATCAAACAATCTCTGTATAGCTTTTCTGAATTCATCTTTCAAACTTGAGCTCTGTACCTTTACTTTCAGCACTATCTTGCCTAATGTGTTCAGTGTCTTAGTATTCAACATAAGTTTCATATTGACTGGTTTACCTCCATTTCAAATAGTTTGGCCAAATGTGTTTGTCACATTCTGCATCTTCCTATTCTTATCTTTTATTTATTTTACCTTTATTTAACCAGGAAAGTCCCACTGAGATTGAGAAGCTCATCTCCAGGGGAGTCCTGAACCTATTGTACATATTTTTAGTTGTATTCTAATCAGTCTATCCTGCTTCCATTTAATAGTGTGAGAGCTATGCTGCAATTTCATGAATGCCTAAAAGTAGATCCTCCTTGTATACATTATGCCCTGTAATTATCCATTCTCTCGCTACTCAGTGTTTGATCATCCGGTATAATATTTAGTATCACCAAGGTTTTAGTGGCATGCTCATTATCGAGCAACTTCTCCAAGGTGATCTCTAAACATTCATCTTCTATATACAGCCCAGTTTTACCGTAATTACTTCTATAGCAAGACTGGGGTTTTTGTTTTTTTCATGTTTGTATAATTTGAATGGCTGTGTAACCAATGATGAAAATTAATTATGGTGCACTCGCATCTTGTAAATGGATTAAAATAGGCAGAGGATGGATTTGCAGTTGTTCATTAGCAGCCCACTGTGCTGCATCCTGTATCTCTCACATGAACTATCTTGTGTAACTGATCTAAATTACTGTGCAATCTTGTGTTCTTGCTGTAAATGAAACTGTCTATCAAGTCTTGTCTCATTGGCATGAGGGAATAGGTCTGCTGCTGTTTGTTTGCAAGACAGAGACAGACAGCGTTTTTAACCTGACTTTTGATTACTTTTTTATTTCTATATTCATATACAAAGGAATAAAACATTCTGATGTCATATACAAAGGAATACATTTTGGCTATTGTTGTTCATTCAAGTTATTCTAATCCCCTCATAGCTGTGCCTGCTATTCTTATTGCAAAGACTGCAGTAGTAGAATACTACTTCAGAAGAAAGTCACTTGGGACAGCAATCGAGTGTCAGTTTTGTAAAGTTCATTTGTAGTGCTTGGAAAGTAGCCCAGTTGTTCAAGTAATTAAAAATGCTATGAAGTAGGTTTCTTTATATATAAGTATTTTTAAAAACATCTTGCCATGTTCTGCACATG
Source organism: Neogobius melanostomus (assembly GCA_007210695.1). Lineage (NCBI taxonomy): Eukaryota > Metazoa > Chordata > Actinopteri > Gobiiformes > Gobiidae > Neogobius > Neogobius melanostomus. The sequence continues at coordinate 5,199,625 of VHKM01000131.1, forward strand.
GCTCTTACGGGTCCACATTGGGTTGAACCTGTCCCAGCAACTTTAGTTTAGTATAGTTTATTTGAACTGTTTACACTAATTTAGTTGCAGAAGTAAGTAAATGAACTGACATAACTGACCGTCTTGAGAGTCAGTATTTTAATTACTTGTCCATGTTACAACAGTGGTGTGTGGACAGCTTTTTAGCTCATTGTGCGTAATGACAATGAGGCACTGACTCCTGTACAGATTCATGGTCAAAAGGTCGAAATCGTTGACAGCGCCAAATATCTCAGCACACACATAGATGGAGCCCTCGCTTTTCTTGAGAACGCTGACTTTATTTTTAAGAAGTGCTCACAACGTTTGTATCTGCTTCGCAAACTGAATCATTTTGGAGTGAGCCAGTCCATTCTTGAAATGGTGTATAAGAGCCTTGTGGAGAGTATCCTCACTTTTACATGCTGATGGTAACCTTAGCGTGAAGAATAAGAATAAACTCCAGAGGATCATTGAGAAGCCACAGAGATCTTTAGAGAGCCTACATAAGGAGCGCTTGGGTCAGAAGGCAGTACGCATCATAAATGACTCTTCCCACCCGCAAAACAAAGATTTTGAATTACTGCCATCAGGACGGAGATATAGTCATCCTCGCAAAGAAAAACATTTATAAGAACTCCTTTGTGCCGAGAGCAGTAAGAGCTGAAAAGTCTTTAAAGTCGTAAGAGAAGCTGTTCTTGCCTTATGAGGCACTAGTCTGCATTGTTTGCCTTTTTCAATGTTTTTTAAGACTTTACTGCAAGTTGTACAATGTGGTGCCACATGATGATGCTCTGGATGTTGATATGTTTTTATGTGTCTTAAAGGTGAAACCAAAGACACATTTCCACCTTGGTGGACAATAAAGTTTTCATATTATTATTATTATTATTATAGTAATTATTAGTTAACCATATGTTTATTAAAATGTTTAATCTATTACGTAATAGATTCAATAGTATCATCATTATTAACATTATTATGTTAGTCTTTGGTCTTCACATTGTATAAATTGCACCAATGATATTTAGAAAACATTATTAGAACACATTTTCACATTATTCACTCCATTACCACTAAAAACATGTACAATAGGCCAGGATGAATGAGAGTGTGTTTGAGAGTGCGCATGGGGGACGACGGATGGAAATTAGCCCAAGGCTACAATCCGGTGTGGCTTGTTCATTAACTTGCACTGTCCCTACCAAATAACCAATAAACCAATAAATTAGAATGCTGCAGTGTAAACCACTCTGCCACTATGTGCATACTTATGGCTTACTTAACTTACTTACTTAAGCATTTCAGAACATTACTCAGGGGCAAATCCTTTTCCTTACTTCTCACTCTACATCTTTACAGACTGAGTTAAGTGGCTTGATAAATGTACCTCGACACAACCCCATGCACAAAACCAACTATATTTCTTTTAAACCTTGCAAGAAGGAGAGCTTCATGTGTGACATATAATTAAATTCCACCCGCTAATTCAAACTGTTTAATGATGCAGGGAGAACAATTTATTTGAGCGTGCTCTGCAGCAGGGTGGTCCATAGGGGCCAGCAGTGAGGAGAAGGATTATTAGAAAGTGTTTCAGAGTGCCAGTGTCACTAAGGGTGACTGAAGAGCAAATGGCTGTACTGCAGTGAGACACAAGTGCATTTATTGATCAATTAATGAGTGGGATCACTGTTTCCATACTGTGAAATATTACCTGAACACAAAATGAATCTTCTAACACGTAACTTGCGAGTGTGATATACAGGTTTTCCCTGGATACACAACCAACGTTCCATCCAAAGTGTTAAATAGTCAGTTGTTCAGTGTGGAGGAATGTTGCATCCACGTCTGCTGCAATTGTGAATAAGGGGATGTTAGTGTCCCTTTATGTCTGTGGTATTTCATATAGTATTGCACCATTCCTGGCTCAATTTTCTTTTTTTAAATTTATTTATTTGGTAGGGACAGTGCAAGTTAATGAACAAGCCACACCGGATTAGCCTTGGGCTAATTTCCATCCGTCGTCCCCCATGCGCACTCACATTCATCCTGGCCTATTGTACATGTTTTTAGTGGTAGGGGAAACCAGAGTACCCAGAGGAAACCTACACAGGCACAGGGAGAACATGCAAACTCCACACAGAAAGGCCCCGTCCCTGGTGGGAATCGAACCCAGACCTTCTAGCTGTGAAGCACGAGCGCTAACTGCTGTACTACCGTGCCGCCCCACGGCGGCTACGTAGGTTCCTAATTAAGGAACCTACAATCGCTGAATACATTTCAACCTAGCAAAATACATCTTCTGTTTGGTACTACCTGCTAAACTTGAACAATGAAATCTAATAAATGTTTTGGATTATCAAAAAGTCTCATCAGAATTGCTTCACTTTGGTAAGCTGTAGATCATTGCAAATAGTCACCCAGTGGCCTCTCCTGTTTTTAAGGGTAATAGCTTCTCCCACAGCGAACAACCTGACATTCTGTTTTGTATTTCTGTGTCTTTTTTGCAGACGCTGGCACCAGGCAGTGGCTAGCAGATGAGTCTGGCGGGTAATCCCAAACCACCTATCTATCAACCTGGAGACTATTTCCAGCATCCCCTACAGAATGTCAAAGCCTCACTAAGTCCATCTTTTCTCTCAAAGACTTTCCCTCGAGTTTCCATCAAAACACATAAACTCATCACATGCCATTATTTTTCTATTATCCTTGCTCCTGTCACTGGCGAGCCAGCGGCGTGTGAGCGTGGACTTCTATTGTATGCAGGATGCAAAGGAGATCTACACAATGTGACAGAGTACTTTCGCTCTGAATAGCCTGTGATGGGGCTGATGCCAGAGATCTTGGCTCTAATGGGAAGGGAGACACTTAAAAAGAGATGACCCTGCCTTTGTTGCCATCACTGTCTCTTTGCCAGAGAGGGAGTCCAGCTCTTCCATTACTCCTGCACTTGTTAATTAGCGTCTGTCACTGGACTTACTTGTACCTGTCAGTTTCCGCCGCTCTCCTATATTCACTAACTTGAGGCAATTGAAATTGAATGCCAGCTAGGCTCCAACAAACTGCAAATGGTGCATGGCATACACCACGTTTCCCACACTGACCCGACAGCCTCGTATGTTAGAAATGGTTTTGACAAACACAGAACTACTTTCTGTTGCGGGAGTACAATTTTTGATATGGTTCAGGGCGGCTGTGATTGTTTTATTGTGGATTTTTTGGTACTTCAGCTGCCTGTGTCTTCTATCCATGTATGATTGCCAAAGCCATTTGTGTCAAATAAAATTGTGCCTATTTACATTAAAGAGACAGAGTGAAAGTGCCTGGCCATTGGTAATTATTGGTCTTATTCCCAGGGCCACTTTGTGCTCACTGAGCTAGAACAAGGTCCAGTTTATTACAGGCATTTCTGCACCCACAGGATTAACCAGGCTGCTCAAATTCATCTCTGCACTTTCCATTAAGAAGATTTTTCCACTGACTACTAAACGATTCAACATAATAAGCCAAACATGAATTATGGTCTGAGTAATACAAACATTTAATTTGCATGTAGATCAACACTGACATGTTGACGCAATCCTAGTTAGACACAGTCCTTTTTTTAGGCTAATCCTGCTTTTGTTTGCACATGCTCAGTCATCCCAAACATTTGACTTGTTTTAATAATGGCTTCTCCCTGGGATTGTTTGTCGCTGTCAGATTTGAAATGGATCTCTTCCCACAGACTGACACAGGAATCCCGGCATGTGTGTGAGAGAAGGATGCACTCACCGTGTCATGTGGCTTAGCTGGATGAGCCACTGACAAACTGCTCAGATCTCTGTACAGTAGCCCCTTGACCTTGCTGAGAGTCCTCGTGGCCTAGACACCAGCCTGAAATCAAATTACAGATTAGTGGCTCCAAGCCTGAAGAAGGGCTTATTTGGAGAAGCAGCCATTCATAATGCACAGAAAACATCTTGGAACCTCAGAGAGAATGCCATTCCTCCAGTTATTTTTGTTATGTTTTAGCAAAATATGCATAACGGAAGTGCATGTAAGAGAAAAAATAGTTGACACAATACAATTTGATGAACCCGCTGTCTTGACTCGCAGCCTCACAGCGCCTCTATTCCTGTTTCCAAACTGAATGCACAATTAAAGAATAATTGTCAGACCAAAGGAGCAAACCCTCATTAATTCAGAAGTCTGTCAAGCCTCCCACAATAGCCTAATTCCAAATTAAATCCACCGCAGACTAAATTGAAATACAAATGACCATCAATCTGCATTAAAAAGAAAAACTTCAATTTTAAGTATGCAAAGTGCACAACAACAGAGCTCAAAACGTATATATGTTCCCTTCTCCAAGGTCCGAGCTTCATTCAGTCTTAGCAATCAGTCTTTAATTTATGAGAATATCTCAGTTGCATTGACTTTGTGTCATCATTTTAAGAAATTTTGAAACTTGAAAATGAAAAATGCAATGTTCTCGGTGTATAATTCTGAATTAATTACGAAGCTGAACAGTCTAACAAGATCCTGCTGTTAGATTTCAACTGGTCCTCTCAAAAATGGGACCACATCAGTGTAATTACCTCTCCATACACTATCTGCTTGTTCCAGAGCGGTTTACTTGTTGCACTGTATTTGTGAGCATCACTTGAGTAAAAGCAGTCTCTCCAAAAGCCAGCTGCGCTTTTAAAAGAACAGCTCCCCTGAGATGGAGTCGGATGAACTTGCGTTGTTATCATGTTGCCTCATTATTCTGCTTGTTTATTAGTGAGCGCATATGTTTTAGATCATATTAGTGTGAGACAGGGCATCTTGAGTCTGTGGCGGTAAAAATGTAAACTGTACATAGTGTTATTTGCTGTTGTAAAAACAGAGCGGAAATTTCTGGTTCGCCAAATGGGATAAAATAGTTAAATAATCTGATAAGTTGATGAAGCATATACTGTACTAACAGAAGGTGTGTCAAAACCACAAACACTAACATTTTAAACCTCTTCTGTATGTCGAAAACCACTTGGCTTCAGTTATTAATCACAGATGATACAATAAGTTTTGCATTCATAAGTTCAAATCACTTTTACCAGGACAAAATCAACATGAACCAGAACAAACCAAAAAAACAGCGGTAGATATTAAGTCAGGGCTTAACTTTACAAGGAGGACTCTTTTGAATTTGAACTCATGTGCCTGTTGTACCGCTGTTTGAGGATCATGTCTCTAAATTGAACTCGGAATAATTGTTGTTTCCTTAAAATGTGCCTCGCTGCAGTCTGCGGTTATCCGGATGTAAATGGGTCAAAGGCAACAGTGAGTTATTCCGAAAGCTCAGTAAACACTTTGACCAATTCAGCATGCTATCAGCCATGGAGCATTACTTTTTATGACGGCCTGGGTTTGTTCATCGCTTAAGCAGGAAACACTGCCAGCATTTTACACCATGTTTTATTTCTCCTGGGGATTTTTGATTATGCATTTAGTAAACACAGGGTAAAGCAAAACATAAAAGAGGCAAAGCAGATGCTAGAATGGGGATACATTTCTGTTTTAAAGCCGATGCTCCATCCATCCATCCATTTTCTTCTGCTTTATCCGGGGCCGGGTCGCGGGGGCACCTCGTCCAGCCATTTTTGGGGGCGACACCAGACCAGCTCGGAGACATAGTCCCACCAGCGTGTCCTGGGCCTTCCACGAGGCCTCCTCCCAATAGGACATGCCTGGAGCACCTCCCGAGGGAAGCGACCAGGAGGCATCCGGAATAGATGCCCTAGCCACCTCAGCTGGCACGTTTCGACGTGAAGGAGCAGCGACTCTACTCCGAGCTCCTTCCGGGTAACTGAGCTCCTCACCCGATCTCGAAGGGTGCGCCCAGCCACCTTGCGAAGAAAGGTAATTTCGGCCGATGCTAACTATTCCAAACTAGCGGCTATGTATTTACACACACATACACATGTACGTACAAAGATAATATTTTATCAATTAAACTGAAACAGCAACATAACATGACATAATGGTCATGGTCCGGTCGAGTCCATGTCCGTTCAAAGGACACTTTTTCACTTTATTTTCTCCTAATTTAGTTCAATATATAGAATACACAGTTTCTTCCAGCTCATAAACATTCCCTGGTTTAGAGTTTTATTTCAGTCCGCAAGTTACTTAATCCTGAATCAACATCCACGGTTACTCCACACACTTCAGAAGTTATTGTAATGACCTAGGTCCAGTAGGATTTATCCACAACATATGTACAAGGTTTTCAACGTGTTTGACACTGATCTGATCTGAAATACCTTTTCCTAATTTTCTTAATAAAAGATAAAGATATTTTAATATCAATTTACAGAGAGAGTGCAGGGAAGGAAGAGAGTTCAGCTTCCTATGTGTAATGTAGTAATCACCTACAGAAAAAATGGTTTGTTTAACAAGGAAAGAACCACACATTTGGGATTATCATAGCATACTGATATCCCAGAGATTTGGTAGATTTTTTTCACCAGATGCCCTGTCAACCCCATGTGTGAAAGAAAAGTGCATGAAGTATCAAGTGTTTGAATCGACTCCTCTTTCGTCATATTAGAATTCTTAATTTTATTTTTTATTATATTTTTTTATTTCAATCATGACATATAACAATCACAATAAAACCGTCAAGCCAATTACAATATGAATGAAACAGAGCAGAGGACATGATCAAGTCTTATAATAATATTTTTGTCTTTGTTTGTATTCAGTTTACAATATTTAAAATACAAAACCATCATATTCATGCGTGTTCAAATCAAATATCCCACATTATTCATGTCCAAGTCTAATTTTCATTTTCCCATCCCACTTCCTATCGGAATGAGGCCCATGAGCCGATTTAGTCTAGGAATTCCTGGGTCTGAGGAGAGCACATCTGCTCTACAACAACTAACAGATGTGTGAAAAATCGCTGAATCGCCTGGAATCAGCAGCATTCCCTGCCATGTTTGTAGGTACAAGATGGAACAACCTGCTCATTTTATCACATGTGGGTTTGCATAATAAAGGGCGTGAAGGTCCTCATGACTTTGTCCTCTATGATGCTCATATCGCTAAGACCTTGGCCACTAAAATTAGCATTGGTGTTATCTGTGAGTGCTGCCAATTAAAATATACAGCAACCATATACTGTAGCGCACTGATTTGCCAATTATTTCCATGTACAAGCGAAGGTGGACAGTCCAGAATAATGAAAATTAGCTTCCTCTGCAAGTCGCCTATGGATGAAGCTTAGTCAAGAGCACTTTGGGTGTAGGGTATAGTGCAACCCTTAAAAGTTGTATGCAATGTTATCCAGTTGAAATATTAATTTCAAGACAGGAGTATACTTTGTCCATTTATTGGACACAGTATAAGTCCAAAACAGTTACCACCTGGATTTAACTAACTGTTATGATCTGGGGTTGCTGTGGTCGCACACACTCTCATCATCGATACAAGATCTCGTGGAAAATTATATGCTAAATATGCATAGCCTGGACAGTCATACAGTATCTCATGCTTGTCCCATTCACTACTCTTAGATACTGTATGTAGTCTGGGACACCGTATTTTCTCCGAGAATTCTGATGAGCGTGACTGACAGGCAGATTGACCAATCAGAGAAACCCACGGTCTGCCCAACATGATGGCTTATCTGAGGACAAAAAACATGCAAATTAACAAATAAATATCATGACGAAGACTGAGAGACAGGTAAGAGAAGTCATAAAGTGTGTTCTGAATAATACAAGATTTGAGAGATTCTTTCACGTTTGAGAGATGAAATTACCCTACTTTTCACAGAGGCCGGGTAATAACTCCAGTGACAGAATATAAACTAAAGCAGAACCCTACTTTGAAACACAATACAACAAGATGCCATTTACAATGAAGTATGTGAAATGAGCGTGCAGTGTTTTATATCGGCATATTCACAGAGGGATTTGGGGCTCTTCAAACCAGCCATGACTCCAGGAGTGTATTCTGGAAAGTGCAGGAAAAGCAAGCAAAGGTCAGCTGGTTGCAGTTCATTATTAAAAATAAACATCAAAGACACTAGGGTGCAGCCATGAAGGATAAAAGCACGGGTTTCTCTCCTGGTTTACGACACACTTTTAAGGGAATTCCACCACAAAGGGCACCTAGCCTTTTGTGGTGGAATTCCCTTGAAACTCGGGTTAACATCAAAATAAATGTCTTCCAATACTGTCAAAGGCTATAATGCATGTTAGAGAATAATTAATCAGACTTCTTGACCAAAGCAAAAAAAAATCAAATTAAGATTCTACAAGTGCACATTTTTGGTTTGTCTTTCATTTAAATATAATACATTTATGGGGATTCGAGTGTTAAAATGTTTGATTTCCAAGCTTTTTCTTGTAAAATGAATCCATTTAATTCTGCCTCTATGTTAATAGGTATATATATATATATATATATATATATATATATATATATATATATATATATATATATATATATATATATATAATATATATATATATATATATATATATATATATATATATATATATATGTATATACATATATGCATATATATATATATATATATATATATATGTATATACATATATGCATGTTTTTTTATACCGCCCATTTCGTGCACAAGGCATCTCATTGCGCCTTACAAAACAAGATATGCGAAATCACAATGAGGTTAAGTTAAGGCAAAGCACATACATAAAAACATTAAGACATGGGAAATAAATATATACAGTATATATATCTTTTCAAAAACATCAGCCAGCTCAGTCCATTAAAGATGAATATACTTTTTACGTTTCAGTTCTGGTTAATATGTTATAAAAGCACTACCTTGCCCACCTTCAAAGCTTTTATTTATCTCAGCATCAGCAGCTTTTTTTATTTTTATGAATACTGATCAAAGTAAATCACAGAAAGACCAATAAATCCAATAAAAATGTTTTATTTGTTTTGTGGCTTTCATTTAACTCTTGAATTCAATTTTAGTATCCTAGCTTCTGGGGCGCAATAATCAGTGTGTTTCCTTTGAAAGCAGAATGTGAGTTCTCAATAATGATTTAAAGGTATGATAATCAGTGCAACATAATGTTGTTGAGTGATTTTTAATTTCTAAGTATTTCTTACAATTTATTTTGCAAATACGGTAAAATAACCCCAAAACAATAAGAGCACACAATTGAATTAAATGTACAGTATCTCTTGCTTTGTAGAACTATACAGCACAGTACACACAAAGTCCAAAGCAATACAAAAACTAAAACTAAACTTGTGTCTTTGACCAGAAAGTTATTATATCTCAAGAAACAATCATGTTTTGTCAAACTTACAGCAAGGCTGTCCCTAATTTGAGTGTTCCCATTTCTATGAGCCTGGAGGCACTCTTACACTGTCCATCCATCACATCTACTGTAATTACATTTGTTTACAGTGGAAGAAACCACAGCTATTTGAGTACTGGTTATTGAGAAGATAACTCATTGCTAATTTAACCTCCGTACTTAGCAATGAATCATTTCCAGTGTCAGAGCCAGAATGCAACACTGGCCTTATCCACACAGATAACATGGTCACAAATTACGCTATAGCCATCTGAATACATTTTGTGATGTTGTTATAGTTTTACCACAACATTCCACAAAAATCGTCAGCACTAAATATTAGCGTAAAGACTTGAAAATGACTGGCTTTGTCCTTCAGAGCTTGTTGGTTTCACTCAATTAACAAATGAACTGTAGGAATATAGGGCCAGCTAATGTTACTTTGACAGTGATTTAATTTGACATGTTAATCAATCATCAACGTGAGCGTGCACTAATGTGGAAACAAGGAGTATAAATAGCACTTGTATGCAGAGTGGCTTTACGTACAGAGAACACTGTGGGGAATTATTTTATTTTTTCACAGAATTGTTTGGCTTTTGACTTAATTGGAGGACAGCACAGAATGAAAGGGGACGAAGAGCAGGGAGAGACATTCAGCAAGTGGGACACCCGGCGCTAAGGACAAAACAACATTGGCCACATGGGCAGCAGCCCACTAGTCTACCCGCTAGTCTACCAACTGCACATACTGAGTAGAATTTTAATGCATATCAATTGTGTATATTGATTTGTGCTACACATTTGTCAGGTTGATGACAAATGATGATTATATTTAATGTAATTATATTTAATATATTATTATTTTTATTTTTGGGGCGACAGTGGCGCAGATGGTAGAGCGGGTCGTCTCATGATCGGAAGGTCGTGGGTTCGAATCCCGCCTCCTGAAGGTGCACATTGTCGTTGTGTCCTTGGGCAAGGCACTTCACCCACATTGCCTCCAGTGTCTGCCTACACTGGTAGCCCCCTAGGAGAGACCAACAGGCCCGGTTTGAACCGTGAGGCCGTCCTTCCGTGGACCCACCACCTGCAGAAGGAGCCATGGGGGCTGGTGCTATGTGACCTGGGCAGCTCCGGCGGCTGCCCCCACGACCCGGCAACGGACAAGTGGAAGAAAATGGATGGATGGATGGATTATTTTTTATCCCAGTATCCAAATGTGTGGAATTCACTGAAGTTTCACTAGTAGTCATGGAGTTGCTTTAAGAAGCAGTAGTAATAATATTAGAATAAGCATAAGCATGTGATAAAAAAGTAGTAAAACCCAGCCTTGTGAACGAATGAATGGATCAAAATAGTAACAGCAGTAACAGTACTAGAAGAAATGCAATACTTACTTTTACTTGAATATCAAAATTAATCACCCCTCCCACAGTGAGTTTACATGACACCTTCATAAAATCTTTTAATATTTCCTATTTTATAGTTTCAGTCAACTTGCTGTTTGCTCAGCATATCTTCTCCCCAGCCAAACTTTGAGATTAATTACCCGGCTTTAATGGGCTCACTACTGGGTACTAGTAATTAAAAGATAATGATTGGTCCCTTTGAATGTTACAAATAAAGATGCACGAACCCATTTGTGTTATTCAGGTTGTTCAATAAAAGATTAGGCTGTGTGTTTGTAGGGATTTGGTAGGATTGGGGTGAAGTGTGCCTTCAGTATGTCTGTATAGATTATCTATGGTTTGCAACAAAGTGAGTGCCAGTGCTTTTGCATTGCAAATCTGATATGGCCCCAATGATCAGATAAGCTTAATGAATAAACACATTGTTCTCTGCCATCCATTTTAGATAGGCTGGCCCTCTTTCATAAGTCAGGCCATTCAACTTAAAAATATATATATATTAATGACATGTTAACCTTATTTATTTATCTAAAAACTGCCAAATTGAGTGTGTGCGCGCGCGTGTGTGAAAGCAGAGTTTACACAATTGAGCTGCATGTCTGTGGCATAACACTGGAGTTGATTCCGCTGGGAATATGGGGAATCTCTGACATTCAGAAAGAGGCTCCAGTTTGTAGTCCCCTCACCTTGTCTGCATTACTCTAGGGACCTCTGCTTTCCTTTTACAGCAGGTGAATCGCACTTTCAACAGCTGTTCAGTATTACAGGCAAGTCAAGGAGAAAGAGAGAGATAAAAAACAACAACTTTGAAACGATGCAACTTTGTGTCGTTGATTGTATGTTTTATTACTGTGGTTTAGCCAGGTTAACTTACTGCAAACAAGGCAGGGAAAAACAGTCTAATGTCAGAATGGAAAACCGATTTTGATGACACGTGACCAGTGGCTACTGTTGGAGGCTGCCATGTCAGTGACCTGTCCATGTCAACAGCTCCGTTGATTTCTGTGTAAGTTCTCAGTCGTACAGGAGTTGTCTATCTTCAATGAAGGCACTTCAGTCATCTTCTGTACTCGGTAGTTGAAGTCTCCAAACGTTTCGCCTCTCATCCAAAAGGCTTCGTCAAATCCCGCTCAGCACGCAGCGTAGATAAAGACTATGGGGAGGAGTTGGGGTTGGCCCGGCTCCTCCCCTCTAACTGTGGGTAGACAACCTTTGAAGTAGAGCGTCTCTAACGACCTGCTAAACCGCAGTATCGGTCGGTTATGTCCTATTCATAGATGATCACTGCCCATTATCTGTCCTATTCATGGCTGATCACTGCTGATCACCTGCCTATTGTTCTTTTATTAGCTTTCGGTTTTCCCCGAAGGAGATTGGAGTATGGTGACGAGCTCAGTTGATTATTAGCATGCACTTTACCTGCATTACACTGGTCATATTTTGGCAGCACGGAGTCAAATCAAACTACAATTAAAGTCACAGAAATAAACACTGAATCTGAGTAATTTCATTAATTGTATTTTGTTGTATCTATTCATTTTCACACACAAGGACCACAACCTCAAATTTTAAGTGAAATAACTTTATTGAGCAAGCAAGACAGACTTTTTAATATAAACTAGTGACTTCTTGTGATGTTAACAATTTTTGGAACTGGTAACATGCTGACAGAAATTTCTTAATTGCCTTTTGTTACTTGCTTTGTACAAGACATTGTACATGAAACGAGAGTGTTGTTTTAGTTGTGTTCATTTCTATTTTGTTTCTGTTGTATATGAACATTTCAAACAGTGCTTTTCAAGTTTGGTCTGTGTTAAAAAAGCCGCTTTTGAAGTGTAGCAGCTTCTTTCTTGCCAATGAGGCAGGTAAAGGTGTGATGCTGCTGATTGTATGATTGATATTGTAATTACATTTCTGCCATGATCGGATGCTGCAGGTGTATATAATCCATTTCTTTTGCTGTTGTTCTTTATTGTTGTTTTGTACATGTTATTACTGTAATGACTGTATTGTATTTTTATTGTATATGTTTTATTGTATTGATTTCGGGGCTATGCGCTCATAAGCTTTTGCTTCAGCCCACTCCTTTTGAGCAGACTATTAACTGCTCAAATAAACACAAAGCAAAAAAATGAAAACTGTTTGTGGTCAGTGGCAAAGATAAGAGTCCTACCCATTTTAGAACATAATCAGAAAAGTAGAAATGATCAAGTTTGGAAGGTAAGATTCTATGATTAGCAGTAAAGGCTTTAAGCTCTAAGCTCTAAGAATATGGCACCAAAAGCATTGTTGTTGTCGAGTAATGATTTAATGATTTAAATGAAAAAGTAGTTTTTACTACTACTTCTACTACTACTTCTACTACTGGGTAGAATGATTTGGCCTAAATCCTTGGACAGACATTACCTGCAAAAATACTATTGACTGTAATTGAAAATGATTTGTCGGTCTCCAGATTTAAACATTTTGGAAACAATGGCTGACTCCCATCATGCACTTGAAACTTCCCCTTCAGAGATAGACTGTTTTATAGCCACACTTTTGCGATGGGGATGGGGTCGACCCATTAGTCCAACAACAACAACAAATAAAATTAGGTTCAGGCAAAAGTCCACTGACCTTAAGGTTAGGGCCAATGGTTGTATATGGCTCTCTAATCCACAACACAACTGGGTTAGACTAATGGCACCTCTGCTCAATCGGAATAATGCGACGTCGGACTAATGGGTTGTCGGTGCATGGCACCCCAACGCAGTTGTGCCATAATCCCGCCCCCTATATTGTCCTTACCTTAACATAACCCTGTCCCTAACCTTAACCCCTTACTCTAACCATTTTTAAAACTAAAATGTTAACTTAATAAAGCCAATTATAAAATAATAGCTCAAAATAGGAAACGTGGGTGCTTCTGAGGGTCCGTGTAGTTGTAGAACACTAACAAACAGGTGCTCTTCCAAGACTGGGCCAGCGTTGAAAGAGGTTGCAAGGATTTGACTTGATTAAGGCTGTACAGTAGCCTGGCTAACGCCAGACTGCTGTGTGCGCTCGAATCCTTTCGAACTTCACAACAGTCTGGGGACCATGGCCGACATTTTTCCATGGATTTGGGCACCAATTACAGAACGAGGAGGGACGGTAAGACGATGACGCGCTATTTGACATACGGAAGCTTGTAGTTTCTTTAGGGATAAAAAAAATATTTACGGATCTAACATGACAGCAGCAGACGCGATGCCATCTTTCGATCAAGCTTTAGAATGTGTTCTAAATAGTTTAGCTCAAAAGTTTACAGCAGGTACGTCATAGTCATCTGATACCATGATACGATTGGCTATGGCTACGTGCAGACGCATGAGAGACATTCGTAGCGCCCAATAAACGGCTATGGACAATCATAAACCACACCTCTCCTACGAGAAAATGAATTGGTGGTCCCCAGACTAAATATCACTTGTGATTTAGTCTGGCGTTAGCCAGGCTAGCTGTACAGAGCAAGTGCAGGAGGTGGAGTAATCAAAAGTCAAAGAAGTCCGAGGCACTCTGTTACTGAAAAATGAATGTCCTCTAATGGAAAATTGGACAGCCTGCCCTACGCATTTCGACGACACAACGTGTCTTCGTCATAGCATCAGCCCTGATCTTACAAAATAATAGTTGTCCAATGAGAATTCGCACGGGCCCACAGCGCCAAGGAACTCCTTGTTCTGCATTTCCTCTAGTACCGCAATAGCCTGGCCTTAGCCATCCGTAAACTCCGGTCAATTATAATTTCCCTACATGTACGTCTGGGCTTGAGCTCAGTGGCTGCGTTTCATCGGTTGAATTTCAACCTATTCAGCGAGCGGGGGAGGCGGGTGTTGTAGGTGACGTCAAGCATTTGCGCTGCATATTCTGTAGTTCGGTAATGGCGGCGGATACGAACGTAAAGGAAGCTCTTCAATCTGTTCTGGCTTGGCTCCCAAATATCCAGAAATTTAAACTGAAGCCTTGGAATGTGCAAGTAATGCTCCCCGCTGTTTTGATAGCTTGCTTCACTCAACACAGGCGCATTACATACAGTCCCCCAGTCTTAAGGGGGCATATGAAATCCACGAGGGGGCACAATTACTATACATACACTCTACTGTTTTTGGACCATGTTTTGAATAAACAGCAGAGCGCGTGGCTCGGTCAGTGCTGTGGGCGTGTCCACTTTTCAGTCTTTTTCAAGCCTTCAGCAGTAAAACGCACACTTCAAACAAATACGCAGGGTCTTTTCCGCGGCCTTCAGCGCTTTGTAGTAAAATACAGATTGCTTGTTACCAGCCCGCACCTGTCACTGCCTTTGCCTAAAGATGCTCACGAGCCGCTGCAGAGGGACGGAGAAAGGGACGGACTCTCAGAGCGGGGGATGAACAGGGAAAGTGTCTATGACAGGGAGACGCTGAGCTGAGCATGAGACATACTGTTAATAAGCCTCTATCGTTATTAGCTATTCTCCGGTCGGGTTTTATTTTGTGAGCAGACAACACGGGAGACGCGTGCGCAATTACGCACAAGCGTACAAGAGAGGGAACTGTTTCTGTAGAGACAGAGAAAGAGACAGAGAGAGAGAGAGGGATGAAATGTCCCCTCTCGGTTTCAGGGGAGGAAATAGCTACTTGTTGTGGAGATTGGGCTTGTCTCTAATCAGGTAGAAAGCGCAAAAATAACACTGCGCAATTTAGTGATATGTATCTTTGCCCAATTTGTGGTTATACGGTAATTCTGCAGGCCTTCTAGCGTTATACAGCATATACCTGCGTATCACATAGACTACACCACTGTCTGGGGGGGGTATGATTACATACGTCACGCTATTTTTTAATTTTTTAATTTATTTTTTCCCGTAAGCTAGTTGCCCGGAGAAAACCAAAGTAAAGGGTTCTGTTTAAAGGATCTGTATCATGCTATTTTAGCCATTCCAAAGTAAATATAGGCATTTATATGATATATTGTACCTCTATCACTATAGAGTACTAATTTTTGAGAGAAATATAAGTATTTTCTGTTTGTTTTTTCCAAACCCGGAAGACAAGACACTTCGATTCAGTTAACTCTCCGCTCATTCCACATTTGCAGTATTATAAATATAAATATCGCTGCAAAAAGTGAAGTTACTTCACATAATGCAGTTATAAGGAGTTGACATGTGCAACACAGTTTCATAAATGGCTAACACACACGCTAACACGCGTTTTGATTGACTCACCGCTCAGCCTGGCCTCCCCATCAGGTTATGGGATCGCGTTGGTTATAAAAGTTAATCCACTTTGATTCTGGCCAAGGTTCATCAAGCATCCATCAGGTTGGTTGATATAGTCGCTGAATCCCAGAAAGAAATTCCAACTTCTGGCGAGTGCACTCTTCTTTAGGAAGGTTGAATAGTCCTGTTCCTCTCGTAGCCAAACGCACATCCGTGACATTATCGTTGGGTAAGAAAAAAGAACAGGCGGTGTCCAGAGTAGGTTAGAAAGAGCTCTGTTTGCACAAACATGACTTCTGTTTGCTGTTCGGATCCTCCGGCCGGGGGTGCGTTTGTTACTCTCCCGGGACAGCACAGACGCGTCGGAGAGTTCCTTTTTTTCCTTTTTTTTTCTCTCTTACAACAAATATAATGAAAAAGCTGTTTTATAAATTAAAATTAGGGCGTAAGGCATTACATTACAAACGTAGAGCACTTCCTTTCCTTTGTGACGACACAACTGAACAGCTCAGTCGTTTACAAGGAGAGGGCAGAGCAGCTGCTCAGAGAGCAGGATTCAGGTAGCCTGGTAGGACCAGAATGATTCCCCTCTGCATTTTTGTATACAGCGGGGATCAGACTGGTCACCCCGCCCCGCTGGATGTATCCGCAAAATCAAACCGTTCCCGTGCAATCGGATTCGTTTATTTGCTGTGACGTGTTGTTAGCGAGCAACATCACTCACGGGACGCGGAAGTCCCCTCAATAACAATCTACGAACGACACACGAAAGAGAAAGAGTGTGTCTCCAATCGGCGGTAAATGACCAAAAACACATCCTACATATGTGAGTTTCGTGATTCATAATCCTGCGCAAAACCGCTAATAACACCGCATCAACGGCGGACGCCCGCCTTCACCGATTGGTTTACTCCGCTTCCTGTTTCCTTGCGTATCTACCGCTGTGGGAAATGGATTTGACGCAGCGGTGACCAGACTCACTCGCTGGTACAGCCAAAATGAATGAAGCCAAAAACCGCTCTGGGGTGTTTTTGATACGGAAATAGCACAACAACATGGTTACAAACTCCAGAAAGTCGATTTTGCATGATATAGCTCCTTTAAGAAACTTCGAGAATAGATGGGGAAAATAGTTAACTGTTGTTGCCTTAAGTTTCAACATGAGAGCTCTCAGAGATATTTTCTTGTGCTATAAGTTCTTTAGGTCCTGAGTGGCCTGAAGCTCAAACGTGTGTAGCGTAGCTATGTAATCTGACAGAAATAGAAAATAAAAAATGTTTTCTGGCTGTGTATGCAGTTTAACCCATCACCTAATGCTTGTACCTAGCAAGTCCTAGTCTTTCAATGAGCACTGCTAAATAAAGAGAGAGCAGTCGCGTGAGGTAAGTATAGCTTGGTAATTACCTAGCTGGCTAGGTACGGTAAATGATAACAGGCTACATTATAATTGGTTGGCCAAACCAGTAAACTATTGCAATGACTGTCTTTAGACTGCCTGTGTTTTGAAGTCCACATCTGTATTGTTGCCAGTTTGTCCAACTAACTTGGTCTACAGAAGGGACACATCTCAGCTGAACTTCTGTCTGTCTGGACTGCTTTGGTTCATATAGACACCATTGGGACCAGTGATCAATACACTCTACTTGGACATCATTATCAAGACTTATGTCCCTTCAACATAGGGCCCATTAAGTCAGAAGAGCACATTCTTCCTGCCTGGGGCCTCAGCAAGAGTGGCGAGTCAATTTAAAGTCTGATTTATGCACCTTTAATAACAGCAGACTCTTAATTAGCTGATGGTGCAAAAACACAGTCACCATATTACAGTGACCCTATTTGCTTTGGGCCATTCATACTCATTCACATCAAGGAACGCTTACATGGCACACTTGAAGATGGAGAAGCACACAGTCATGAATCATTTAGTAGTTTTTAGGTTCCTCACATCAGATAAATGCTAATAAGATGTTCTTGTCAGTGCCGTTCATTCTGACAGTTCAAAACTGTGTTAGGAAAAAATATCTGGTTAGAATAATAGGTGACTTTTAGAATAACAAGTTGTTCCAACAAGAGTTGCCTGAAGTGATTTAAGATGTATTGCGGCAGCTGTAGTGACTGCTCATTAGCTCCTTGCAGTGTTATTACAGTTGGGCTCATAAGAAACCTGCATAATAGCTATCCATGGCTCTAAAAGACAGACGGTTAATAAATTGCATAATAACCAGATTAGCAGTATGTCACACTAAGCCCCTGGCAAACAGCAAGGGAATTGGGAAGATTTTACCAACCCCGTGAGATGGGAAAGATATAAATAGAAACCTTGAAGCCCAATTTGTCAAGTTACACAAGCCTAAATGTGTTTCCCTCTCTACCCTTGAAATGAAGGGGTCCCTTCGAAGCAGATTTAATCAAGTCATTATGAAAATGTGGATGCATTTGTATTAGCAATGACAAATATCTAGTTTAAAGGTCAGATTCATTATAAATTCTTTCCTAACAACTGTGGACATGCTGCAAAGCCTAACAACCGGCTTGTAGAGAGTTCTGAGGAATGTGCATTATGTTGTTGGCCTATGTGCAGTACTTAACGACACTTGCGATATGAACATGTTAAGCCAAGAATTAGAAATCCCTTAAAGGCGATAAGTGAGCTGTTTGAAAGTAATTACATCAAAGGCTGAGGGAATATTTGCCACACAAAAATGGCCCCGCTAGGCTGTAATTAGAGACTCCTGCCTTATGGCCACTGAATTGTACCACCACTGGATAATTGTTTCTCGAGTTACCTGGAGCTTATGCCATTCTTGTTTTTTGGTTGTTTTGTCCTTTATCTAGTTTGAATTAACACATTTTCACCCAAACTGAATTTTATTTAAAATTGCGGACTGCAGGTTTTATTTTTTTATTTTTTTAGGGTTTTCTGTGTTTGAAGGCTGAATGCTAAATGCTAAATGTCCACTTTACTTATGTGTAGTATTGGGGAATGAAGTGTGAAATGTTGCTTGCCATCAAATCAGCTGCTTAATGCTGGAATGCCCATGACCTTTTCCTCTACTTGCCCCGACTGCGTTGAGCATGTTAACACCGTGTCTATCTATGTGCCTTCTCTTGTATAGTGCACTGTTGTCTCTCTTTACCTGAGCAGCCTGCAAGATAGAGGCTGTCAGTTACCAGCAGCACTTTTTTTGTTGTGAAGTCAGCGATGCTTTGCATAGCTCAATGGCAAGAAATAGATGCTTATCCAGTCTGACAGGAGGAGAGTTTTTTTGGGGGGGGAGGGGGAGATGGAACTGGGTATAAACATTCTTCCACACAACTCTTAATATCGCATTATATTCCTTGACAATACTTTCTGTGTCTTACCATCAGCTGGTAAAATCTGAATGATGAATAAAAAATATTTTACTATTATTGCAATGCAGTTCAATCCACCACTAACATTTGGAGTAAAACTTAATCTTCTGCCATTATTATTATATCACATTTTAAACCAAAAAACAGTTTAATGATTCTGATTCCTCATTGAAATAGTTTTATTATGTTTTTATTCTGTTCTGGTTTATGATAAAAACAAAAGTAAATGTTTAGTATTTAATTCCTTATAAAACTTTAAAACTAATATAATTTTTGTTCGAGCAATTATGTTATGTAAATTAGATTATATATTACAACAGAGAATTAATTTACAGTTATTGAGTATAATTAGCTGCTTATTCTTCACATGAAACACAATGTTCCAAGGATTTCCAAGACATTTCCGCATTTGCCACTTCAGCTCTATAAATAGGTCTTATTACCTGCACGCATTTTTTATTCCCTCTGGCAAATTTAGTATTCTTCCTCTTCAGATGTTGATAAGCCTATGCACTAGTAACTTAGCATGACCGTTGTCAATGAGTCCTTGTATGACACTTCAATCTGTGCTGCTTTCCTCGTGTTTTTGAGTTGTAATGCGCCTGAATGCTGGGGCTGTGTGGGAGTGGAATTGGGCTGGGTGTACATAAGCAGATGTTTTCTCAGGGGGTGTGCGAGGCGCTCTTCAGTGTTTGGAAAAGGAAGCCCGCTGAGCTCTCTGTAATTGGTGCATGTGTTCAAGCCAGCGTACGTAGAGGTCCCGTGTGCAGTTTGTTCTGCTCCAGCCCTGTGTTCTCTCCCAGCGGAGGGGAATCCAGGTCATTGCGCAGCAGACAGTGAGACTTGCCCACAGTGACAGAAGGAGTCACAGGATGAGAGGTGAGGATCAGACGCCCGTACTTTGAAAGCAGTTGCTCCTTTTAAGCTCTCCTGTGTGTGTCATCTAATCACAATGCTCTTTCATTTTCCTTTCCACAAAATATTTTATTCTGGCTTTCTGATAAAACATGCACAGACTAAACTGGAATGTTTTTTTCTGAATGATACGATCTCCAGTAAGGCTCCCTTACTTGTATTTTGTACCACCAGTGCATTGTTGTATATGTATAGACTATCATTACCTTTTCAAATTACTTCAAGCTGTTGTAATCTATTGTTTTATAGATTTAGATGTTATGTGCAAATTTTATATAGGTTACTTGATTTTTGTTTTTGGTAACACTTTAGAATACGGCCCAGTAACTCCTAGGTAGTTACTATGGTACATCCCTGGTACTTACAGAGGTAATTACCAGGTACTTGCAGTGGTATGGCCTGGTAACTCTGGTGCCATGCCATTGGTCCGACAACCCATTAGTCCGACGTCTCATTATTACAAAAATATAACCCTAACCCTAACCCTAATGGCACCCCTACTCAATGGGTGATTTTCAGAATAATGAGACGTCGGACTAATGGGCCGACCTCGTAACTCCTAGGTACGACCTCGTAACTCCTTACTACCTAAACGTACCACTGTAAGTACTTGGTAATTATCTCTGTAAGTACCAGGGATGTACTACAGTAACTACCTAGGAGTTACCGGGCCGTATTTTCTAGTCAGAGGGATTTTTTTCAGCACCATGGACAGTGCCATATCATTTCCTCTCTTGCCAGCGTGTGACACAAGTGTGATCATTATATTTTGACTGAGGGGATAATTGACAACCATGACAAATATTTCTCAAAATGTACTATAGTATGACTTCAGTAATTGGTTGGATCAATAAGAAGAGAAAGACTAGTACAGTAATCAAAAGTAACAATAACTGTCTGAACAGACAAGCTACACAATTGTACTGTATAAACAATTCATTCATTCTTCACAGTGTGTCAGCAACAATGATCAGTTGACCTTCCGGTAGTGTTGCTGTCAAAATAATAAACATACACATGTGCTAATGTGCAATAAAAGCATGCAGTTGCCTATAAGTGCTGGGAAAATAAAAGTGTGATGGGTTTGTTGTGACCGTAAAGATGAACAAAAAAGGCATAACGAATCATGTATCATTAGCCAATCTAAGAGTAGCATTTACTCCCATGTTTAGCATCATCTCCAGGGAGGAGGAAACATCTGGGCAGCTGTGAACTGCTCTCGAAAAACGAATGTGGCGTACCCTCTCTGAGAGAACAGCAGAAATGATTTTATATATGTGAGTTTTATTCCTCAGGAGATTTATTGCGTTGTCGTAGTCCTTGTGTTTTTCATTGAGGCTGTGGCAGCTGGCTGGTCATGACGCTCCCTCTGCGCTTGTCAGATTAGACCCTCAAACCCGGCAACTATTTTAGACGGCTAATAAGAATTCATTTATGGAGCTACCTTCGGTGGAAACAATAAGCTTGGCGAACAAGACTGTCACGCTGGAAAAAATGAGCAAAAAAGTTAGACATTTGATTAATTACTTGTAAACCAAGATAACTTTTTTCCACATGCCTAACACTAGGGTGACCATACGCCCCCGACCCGAATTTCAGGCCATGTCATGTGGTAGGAGTGGAACAGAAGGTAATATGTTAGAAGCTAAATGAGCCGCAATGGATATCGAGCTGTGTTTAAAATGTGCACTGAGTCTTGGAAAAAGCTTATCAAAAGCATGATGGAAAATTGCTGTCAAACTCAAACTCGATCAATGTACTGTACCTAGTATAGTGCTTGTATACTGCAGAAGAAAGGAGTATGTTCTTTTTTTCCGTTTGCTCTTAACCAAGTGTTTATACATTTATGACATGCTGTGTTTTCAATCACTCCACAGTGGAACTACAGTGAGAGCAAGTGTCTATTGTATCAGATAAATATTTAAAGCCTTAACATAGTGAGCCCCCTGCTCTTCCCTTCCAGTCAGCACTTTGATGCCGGATTCGCCTTTGCTGTGAGATGCGATGATCTGTCTGCAACCCAAAAGCACCAAGCAGATGCGCCGCAGTTTCACACTTTGTGGCCAGATGTAATATAAAATTCAATAAAGTACATCTGAACCATGCAATATTTATGGTAATATCCTTGTTTACCAAGAATGACACAAACTGCACGACGGCTGTTCATGACAGACAATGGAGGTCTTCATTCAAATGATTCAGCAACACATCATATTTACTCAAGATTGTATAATAGTGAATATATTGAGGGACTGCACAATTCTGGCAAAAAAAGAGAGAAAAGTCTTATTGTAATTTTATTGCAGTTGGAATTTATGTTTTTATGATTAAAGCTAAGACATGTTCAGGACCATTAACATGTGAGAGAAGACTGACACATGAATCCCATGCATATCACAACATGTTTGAGGCGGTGTAAGCTACAGTGTTAGCACTTATTTATAAAAGCTCTCCCTTGTTTCTTTTAGAATGTTTTTTGCAAAAATAGTGTACTGTAATTGCATTCTATGCAATTTGCTTTAGATTGAATTGTGATTAATTGCATGTCAGAATAAAAGTATTTGTCTGTGTTATGACAGAAGTGAAAGGAGTGTTGGGTTAGGGCTGCAAGAGTGATCACAATCAATTTGGAATTGCTATTCTTTTGAGATCGTATCACATGTCAATACGCAATTTAGTAATGTGATGTAATATAATGTTCTCAGCAAACTACGAAAGGCATCCCTCATGGGGTTTATACTGTATTTAACCTTTTTAATGTAGTAAACTATTACATGAGGGAGCCAAACTAGTCCCTAGTTTGGGTCTCTACAACATACTCTGAAATGTAATTCTTGCATGAGTTTAGCAGCTCATATTTTAGTTTTTCCTCAGACCACCAAACTGGTTCTGATGCCGGTTCTACTGTTTTCCACAGAATATATGGCAACCTGGTTCTGAGACTGGTGGATTCACCTTGGTGGAGAAGCGATACAAGAAACCAATACTCCGGGAAATGTAAAGATACACTAGAGCTGACTAATAATTTCACAACAAAATCACAAATGTAATTGCAATAAGCATCAAATTACAATGAGATAATATTACTTATTGCTCATTGTTTGCAATACAGCTTTTTGTATTTTTTTTATAAGCTGCTTGTTGTTTCGTCGATGCGCTGAAATGAAGATTTCAGCGCATCTCAAGTATCTCTTGTTTTTAAAGTCTCAAACTTTCTTGCTAAATAAGCATCATCTTCCACTCCACCCGGCTGCATTGTGAAGACGACATTGTAATGCTGCTTCATTTCACTGCTGAGTCTACAGACTTCATGAGCCATGTCTAACTACTGTCTCCCGGGAGTTTTAAAAATTCCAATTGATAATTAATCAAATGGCATAAATGTGTACTGTGCTGCTGTATTCATAATTAACGTCTATCTAAAAGCCTAACAGCCTCGGCTTCCGTATGTGACATGCAATGTAAAGAGGTCTGTGACAACAATCTCACTACCTGCCTTGGGACAACAGATGGAAAGTGGCATTTTCTGCTATAAACTGGAATCAATTTACCATTACTTAGTGAACAGTCAACAAAGCTGTCACAAATATCAAGATGAACAGTTTGTCCAGTGCCCCTCTGTTTAATACCTTTATACTTGGCCTAGGCCTATAAAATCTGATTAATTATTGGGCATTTCAACACCTTCTTAAAAGTATTACTGTAACCCCGCCCTCCTCTCAGTTATTATTGTGCTGTAATCCTACCTTCTTTGACACATTATGGATTGCTAGCTGTCACGCTTTGATCCAGGCTTCACAAAATGTAGGTAGAGGGAGGGAAAAAAAAGAAAAAAACTACGAGAGGTTGTGAGCAGCGCAGGGTTGCCATGGCGATGCTGTGACAGATGGGCTAGGAGAGCTGGATGTTGGTTTCTATGGGCCGTGGGATTTAAGATGTGCTGTGGATTAGGCAATGCTGGATTGAGGAGTATGTGAGGCAGCTGACAGGCCGTGATGGTTGAATTATTAAGCTTTGTCACTTTAGCACACGTCCACGCATGGGCTGGTACGTGCGTCCGCCGGCTGCTCCTCACATGCAAATGAGAGATTTTGTAATTGTTGCCGGGTCCTCTTCCCGATGTATCATGCTAAAAGCGAAAGGCATCTAAAGATGTGTTTTCAAATGAAATATTCAGGACTGCTAATGAAATATTCTGTCAGTTTAGAGTTTCTACTGGTGACGGTGCCAGTGGAAGTGCTTTTTAAGAGCTGAGCGGGCTGCTTTAATTAGCCTCTGGGCTGCCCCGCTTTAGCCCTCTACACTCGCCATGTGTTTAGTGTCCTTTATTCTGTCCATTTGACTCCTGAGGCAGCGCAAAAGGCTAGACAGGGGTAATGACAAGTAACACCTTTTGTTACAATGTTGTTGGTGACCGTGTGAAATGTCAGGAACTATTTTTGTTTAATGTAACATGCTTCACTCCACTCCACCAAAGTCATGTCCAGCACATTAATTAATCAAATGAATCAACAAGGGATGGAAGGGCTTGGCAGAGGCTACACGAAACAGGATATAGCCTATAATAATATTCAAGTCATAAAACATTTATAGAAAACAAAGAATTTCTTGAAGATATGATACAGTTTTATTTATTTATTCAAATGGTTGTGAATTGAGACTTTCTCTCATTAGTTTTCTTTGCTTAAGGACGAGCAGTGAAGCGTTTGCAATCAAAGCTAGAGCCAAGTGTTGTTATGTTTGTCAGAAAAAAAAAGTTTCCTTCTTAGGAGAATGACAAAATGTGTCATGTACACCACAGCAAACCATATTGGTTAAGTTGATCTTTAGAATTTCCCAATACCTTTTTATTGAGTAAAAGTGGTGAAGGATGATTAATTCTTTTTCCACTTTTTCTGGAGTTTTGGCAGGCACTTAGACAAAAACATCACTTTGCGACCTTATTCTTCTTTTGCTTCATGTCGCTGAGGCACACTTAAGTGAACTCAGCATCTCTGCAGAGCTGATATAGCGAAGCTGCATGGAAACGAAGACTTCTATTTGACATTGATGCACCTTTGTGGTATTATATGGAAATGAACTGGGTTGAAGGCGGAAGCTGTTTGATGTGCAAATTATGATTTTGGGGCACTGCAAACGTGCACACCAATGCTTTTCTGTTAATTACCTTCCCTGTGGAGTCAAGAAACTTTATTAGAGGAAAGATGAATGTGGGCAGAAGAAAACAGGGTCAGTTTTATAGGTTGGTGCAGCAGAGGACACACCAGACTATTCAACTATCAGAAAACCATGACGAGAGTGTGTTATACCAGTGGTTCTCAAACTATGGTACATGCGCCACTGGTGGTTCTTGGGCTTCTTCAGGTGATACTCAGTCACTTATTCATTATAATGGCAGGTTATTTCATTTTTCATGTAACACATTAGCAGAGCATTAGATGTTTTACTGGTTTAGACATAATTTACATACGTTGGCCTTTTTAGACCCGGTATCATCTTCATTTGATTTTGATCTAAGCGAGGTAGTATTTGGAAAGTCAAACATTGTATGAAGTGGCAATTGGTTAAAGTTTGAGAACTACTGTATGGCAAAGTTTTCTCTCAATAGGTTTTAGCAACAGTGTAAACTGTACTAGGATACACTAAAAGGCATTTAACATTTTGCATCTAAAACACTGATATCGACATATTTTGTCAGTAAGACATTGTAGCGACATCATGCTGGTGAACATTAAGAGCCAAGCAGCCAAGAATAATATCTTTCCTCCCTAATCTGACAATATTTTTAGTTACAATGTGTTCACTTTAATTTGCCCTAGATTATGTCTTGGTTGAATATTATTTTCCATGTCTATTGTTGTGTGTCCTTGGGTAGGACAATTCATATCTGGCCAATATGTGTGTGTGTGTGTGTGTGTGTGTGTGTGTGTGTGAGTGAGTGGTTGGTGGTGGTCAAAGGGTCTGATGGCACAGAGTGGCAGTCTTGCCTCAGTCTACCCCGGGGTAGCTGTAACTACAATGTAGCTTAATGAATAATGGTGACAGTGGAGCTCTTTCAAAAATTTTACCAACTCAAGCCTGTAAAGTGCAATTCAAATGTAAGCCTTTACTATTATACTTTGTTTCACACCATTGTTTGGTTCTTTGCATTCATGAAACAGTCCCAATTTGTATCCTTTGTCTGGAGAGAACAAGCAACGCAACCTACTGATAAAGTTAGAGCTCTCTTTGAGCATGCTAACAGCAGGCGACAGATAAGTCTGTCTTCTGTTTTGAGCAAATATTTGACTCAACTCTTGTCCACCTCTAGTCTCTAGAGGATGGTAGTTTCTCGTCTTTGCATGATTGTACAGTTACTAGAAGTGCAGAACAAAAATACAGCCAAGGTTGTCTCAGAATTGGTAAGGGCTATACATTTGTTCTAATTAAGCAAACTGTCCCTGCCTCTCAAGCTGTTGTTTCGTCTGAAATATGAAAATCTTTTAGGAATATATAGAAAGAGCTAAAAAATAGCTGAGTGTATGGAAAATATGCAAAAAAAGTTATGGACTGTGGTAACAGTTTTTAGTGTTAATTAACTAAAACTAGTCGCAGCAAATACACAAACGAACCTATTGTCTGGTGGCCTGCTGGGCCTTTAATCAATGCCCAGTAGACCAGCCTCCTCCTTCTCCCTCGCTTGGCTCCTCTCGTCTGAAGACATGCTGAGTTTCTACTAAAGTGCCGGCGCCCTGCATCCCTGACGGGATCCTCTTTTCACACTTAAGACAATAGGCCAAAGACCTGTCCTTGAAACAAAGGGCTTCCTGTGTCTTGCTCTAAAACCATCTGAACTGTACCACCACTCCCATGCCCATGATGTGCTTCCTTTTCATGTACTTGTCTATATAACTGTGATACGGGAGCCTGGCCAGCAGAACTTATCATGAACTCACTCTGTGTGTAACCTCTCCGCATGCGTAATAAATCTCACACTTGATAAGACAATACTTCTGCAGTTTTTACTTTAGATTGGTAAGAAAATCCACAACAGGACCAACTGGTTTCAGGCCCAAAAGTAGCTAGGTGATGCTGGTCAGGTTGGCCCACAATGGCTGCTCGCTCAGTCACAGCGCTCAGGACTAACACCTGAACGCAATTTCGTTGTACAATTGTACAATGACAAATAAAGAACTTACTTACTTAATTAATTTCAGATTATATGATGTCTTTAATTATATTGTAATTATTTGTGATGTATAATTAGCGTTATCTATTTTTTAAAGAAAGTCTATCACAAAGTTACTCTAATTTAGAGACCAGTGGTCGATTCTACAACATGCTGCTACTTGTTGCAACGTAAACAACAGTAATGTAAAACTGAAAATGAATCAACACATTTCAACTAATATCTGAATTCTGTAACTGTATGTCCAATTTTCATACTTTAGTGAGCTGTTCTTCAGCCCAACTCAATGCGACCCTCCTGTTGGCTAACAAATGACAGTGCAAGCTGTGTTTGTGTGTAGGCGCCTGGTATGTGTGGGTGCATGTCCACGGACAACACACCGCTCCCATAAAGAAACATAGCAGAGGCCAGGCCCTGCTGCGTGGTGGGCTCCATGATTAATAGAGGGCAGTGCGGGATGCCTGCTGAATGATTAATTGTGCTCAGGACCTCATCTGGAATGTTTTGATGAAAATGAAGAAAGGAAGAGGGGATGAGCTGCACTGGTAATGGTGATTGTGTACATGTAGTGTGAGCCGGAAGGTAGCTGTGTTAATGAATCTACAAGACAAACGACCGCCCCAGCCTGACTGCAGATGTTTACTGTAGCAACACTGTCTACTTTATGTTTGCAACGGTAGCATATATTTGGTCAAAGTTTGGGAATAGCAAAAACATTAAGTTTTAAAAGTACTTTTAAGTGAAGCAGCCATTTAGTTGAATACTATTTGTTACAGGACAGTGCAGTGCTTAAATAAATAAATGTATGTTGTAAAACGTATTGTGGTATCATGGTAAAAAGATGTTGCCAATTGTAGGCCCTATTACTCTCAAATGTAAATGACTAGAGGACTAAGGGCATTTTGTACTCTGGTCATCTTATGGTCTCAATATCTCACCAGTTACGCCCAGAGAAAGAGTTGGTGGGGCAGATTTAGAAACACACCTTGAAAAGAGCATGAAAACATTCTTTCTAGATGAGCTGCAATTATCTCTCAGCATGGGAAGGACTGAATTGTACTCAAGAGGAAAGGCACTCTGGTAGTCTGATTGAAAATCAGTTCTCATAAACACTGCAATCACCTTTATAGTCTCCCTCCAGTCTCTGTGCTCCTTGGGGCCTGTAGCACACACTCAGGGGAAAACAGCCTCGTGTGAAGTTCATGTTCTGTGATAGATGGAAATTGATCATGTAGTTACTTCAGCTGGCTGAAAATGGTTTAAGGATTTTATTGCTCTCTCTGAGACACAAATAACACAAGCAACGGTAGCAGCAGTTTTGTATTTTGAAGATTTTATCACATTTCTTGGTAACCCATGCATGTATAATGTGCCTTCATCAAAAATATACCTGGAGTAGTAGTTCACTACATTCTTGCAGTTTTGAGTAATCCTTGGGTAATCCTGTTTATTTTAGCCGTTTATTCTTCTATGGTGTCAATGCTTCATTCTATTCTTCCTGGATACAGTTACGTCATTGTTAAAACCAAAACTGTGCTCTACATTATTATAGCCCATAATGTAACATTATACTGGTCTGAGCATGCTCGAAGTGTTTGTTACGTCATGCTGAGGCTGTAAACCATGCCGTAAATCGAAACTGAAAGTCAATCTTTTAATAAGTTATTCCAACGTCTGCCAGCAGGAGGAGCCTTCACCAGCAACTGCTTAATGTGGAAATAACTGTGGAAGCCAAAAATATTGATATTACAGATACCAATTAACAGTCTGATCGTTACTTATCCAGGATCCTGGTCTTATCATAGCTTCATCATCTCTCCATCTCTGCTCCCATTTAAGTATATATTGGTGTAGAGTCATGTTCTTAATGACATGATGGATGTCTTATATCACTGTATTGATTATCAGTCAATAAAGAGCAGTGCACTGGCTGATGAAGCTGATCATTATACTATCAGAACCTTTATTTTAGTCTCAATCTGTGATTCTATTGGTGTTCTCCTCCATGACAAAATACAAATTGGTGTAGCTTTAGAGTGGCATAGTGCATGTGCTCAGACCCAATCAATGTGACAGAAAATGGCATCTTCTGTTTTGTTTCTCTTCTCGCACGAATACAGAAGAGATGTATGGTGACAAGCACATGCATTCTCTTCCTCGGCCTGCGATGACTGCATATCTCCAAAAGTGGGCTTTAACCCCATCCCTCCCAAAAAAGGATCCAATTACAAAGGGAGTTTATGGTGACGCATGTAGGACAGTTTGTAATTGTGTAACCCTCACTTTGTCTGGCACGGAGGCTCTGACACTGGCCTGTCATCGTTCTTAAGCCTCTTCTCTCATGGACGATGCTGAAATGAGATCTAGCCTGAGCTGCTGAAATGCTGAAAGTAATATAATGGACACAGAAGGAAGAAAATCACCCGTCTTTACAAAGAATCCTTTAGGAGAAAAAAGCTTTACAATCCTTATATGTCTTTTAGCTGATGTGTTGATGCAGTGAGGATTGCTATAGATTCCTGTGGCACATGCTAGAAGCCATTATCCCCCATGCTTTTAGGCACTCATTCACACATACGAACATGCTGACCTTTGTATGTTTAGAATCAGTTGTTTGACCTCATGCTCACCTTTTTTCTTCCACTCTCGGCTTCTACAGAAGCATTCCCTTGGTGTGGCACAATAATGGCTTGTAAATGTTTTATAGTCGTGCATGATAGTGCAATGACATCTGGCTATTCTATGGTTACCCAGAGGATAACCAATTTTCATAACGGCTCAAACTGTGATAAAAGGTGCTGGACATATTAATAACACCGACTTCTGAAAGCATCAAAATTGATTGCCATGCTGGTCTTTAAAACCACAATATGCAAATCCAATTGCCGGCCCGGCACTGTTGTATTCGTACATTGCATCGCTAGATACACCACCATCGAAACTGCAAAAGCAGAGAGGAGTTCCACACATTCCTCGCCTCGCTGCAAATGTTTGTAGCAGAAGCAGCAACAGTCAGCCAGGATTTAGCATGATGAATGAAGTTTACAAAAGATAGTGAACTGATATCCTGATGAAGTGTCCATGTCCATTCAATAGTCCAATAGCTCCAGGGAACTGTCTGGTCAATGTTGTATATGTTTACAGGCTACAGCTGCTAAAACATAGCACACCATTGAAGGCTTATGAGGCGTTGAAGAGGTGTGGAATATGAAATGTTAGTAGTTCTAAATGGAACAATTATGTTCTAAAAGCCAAAAAACTCTATTGATTTTAGTTATAGTCATAATTAATGATCTACTGATCTACTTGTGTTACAATTTCAATCATTGCATACTATTGTGCAGACTTGTTATTAGATGAGAGTGCTGTGTAGCATGTGCTATGTATATAAGAGGCTACGAAATTACAGCAGATAGAAGCAAATCTCCTGCCTTTGATCTTTGGAGCCATCAAAGGGATGCATGCTCCCAATGCCAGACAGCCAGCTCCATGGTGGCTCTCCATAGTGTGCTCACTACTTACAGAGAATGTCAAGCATCTCCATTTCTCATAAACGTTTTGGCTAATCTCCTGACTCCAATAGTGTAGGATCACAGCCATGAGCGTTAAGCTCACACAAGAACAGATATAAGCTAAGCATTGCCTCCAGTCGTCATTTCATGATATCAAAAATCTAAATATCCAGTGAATGATGTTTTCATGATCTATGTATGGGTCCTGGAATAATTTGTATCTTGTTATAGCTACAACTGCATCTAGAAATATTACAAATTGTGGGTTCCACGATGGCGGGGTGACATGATTCAAGGGAGAGTCCCATAATGGACATGGAAGGTGCAAGCACCGTGTGAACAGTATAAGACAAATACAAGTGCTGGAACCGGGAGACTATTGAAATCATGAAGGCATGAAAAACAAAAACAATCAACAGAGAGGAGGTGCCTGTACCCTGGCGCACACATAGGACTCACTTCTCGAGGGACACTCACACGGCGGCCCGTCGCACACATCAGGTGACACCTCTGGTGAAGACAGCACCACCACGTAAAGTTACAGATAACGACAAAAAGGTAAATGTTGTGTACCCTTTTACCATTTCCCATAACTGAAACACTTTGGATTTTGTAGGTTTTGCATATTTCCTCCAGATGGACGTTTGAGGTCATGTTTACCGGAGTGTCTGGAAAGCGCTGTTAATCTGCCACACTGCTTTTCGCAGCTGAAATGGCTCCCTCATGTAATTGGCCCAGGAAATTAAGCTTATTTTTGCCGTTTCCTTTTCAGTGATTTACTCTGTGAGCGTGTCAACTTTGCAAAAACCCCAAATGAGAATGACATTATATATTTGTGGGCAAACATTTCTTTATTAGGCTGATTGAAATTTGCATAATTTAATGCTTAGCTCTCGAGAGTGCAAGACGAAATTTTTTTTTCTAATATATAATATTGTCACACACATACTGTTGCTATTTATTAACAGTCAACTTCATTCTATTGGGTATTGACTGAGTAGCTATATAAATCTTGATGAGAGATTTTATTATTCATGTTATTTTGTAAACTTCATCAGATACTCAAGCTCCACTTATTAGTGCACAGCGCGGCTGCAGACAGTGATTGCTTGTTTGGTTCCCCTTGTACTGGAGTAGATGACTTAGCGAGACATTTAAAATTGATCTGTTTACTGAGAAATGGAAATACAATCTACTGTAGTATTCAATTAGCAATGATGGCTAAACCTACACTTGAGGCAGCACTTGCAAGTTTTAAATTATCCTCCACATAAAAGTTCAACTTTCCCATTATTAACGCTGTTCAAGGTGCTGAAACATCTTTGTTAGTCTTTCATTTGTAATGTTTTCAAAACATTCTTGCAATTTTTTTCCACCTCTAATGATTCCTCTTATAATACTCAACTATAGTTTATGGGTTTTTTGTAATTACCCAGATTGTTTTTTCACAAAGTTTGCTCACACTGGCTCTGTTATTTTAATCCATGTATTTGGAAGTAAGAAGTTACCTATCGCGTTTTGCACATCAAACTTTTATATCCTAATGCCTTTGCTGGTGGCGAGACTGTTTTGTTGCCACATCCAAAATCCCATCAAAGCCTTTGACATGGCTCAGCAGGTGCTCTGCCTTCCCCTGGCCTGCGGTTGTTACTGAATGACTCCTGTCTCATCCACGCTTCCATGGCTTTTTCCACATAATGTTTTATATACAACAGCTCCCTGTGTGGTAAGTGTAAAAACAGAAAGTTTAGTTGTTAGCTCTACACATAGAAGTTTGTTGTTCACTACAGTATATCCCCTTAAAGCTGGTGTTCTCCGGACCCTCCTAAAGTTCCTCCTGAAGTTTTACTGCTTTTGAACTAATTTATAAATCCACGACGCTATTAACCTCTTTATCGGCAGGGCATCTGGTGTAGAATGTATACTATAGACCAAATGAAAATGCAAATTACCGCATACTAGAGCGCAGATGTTTATCTATGACAGAGACTGGGGAGAAAGGCTTGAGTTCATTTTAATAGCTTTGCATGTGATGCTTGTGATGTGATGTTTAATCACAAACTACATGTTCATAATCTACAAGCCCACTTTATGAGTTCACAGGAGCAGTTTGTGTCGTCCATGCACGTTTAGTGTCAGTAATAGATCATGTGAGAAGGGATGGACAGACGTACACGCAAAGCTACTGATTTTGATTGTGCTGATGTTGTCTGCCCATAAACTCTTGATTAGAGCAGTAGTTACTTGGAGGCAGATGATTGGTTTTAGCACTGAGGTTATAGAAAAGGGATGTAAATGGTCTCATTTTGTACCATTGGTGGCTCCTGGACCTGATATTGGCCCTTCACCATAAGGCTTTAGCTTTACATTAGCAGTGTTTGCCAGCTGAATAAATGCATGTGTATTTAATTCCCTTTTGTTTTTTCACTAGCATTTCTGTAACGCTGCGACTTACGGTCAGAAGACATTGATTAATTATGCCACACACAATTAGCTCATCAAATGGACTGTGTCCTCCTCTCCTGTAGAAAGGTGATGTCAGACTTTTATGGGGCATTAGGCAGTAGTGCTCTCCTTTATTTCCTCTCCGATGGGTGGAGAGTACCAAGGGAGAAGCACATTTGCAGCTGTTATTGTATGGATGAGGGATAGTGGGCCCTGTGGGCTAAAGGCTGCGCTAACTGATCCTTTTAGACTGATGTCAATACTGATAGGCGTCAGTGTTTGCACTGGCAGCAGGGTCCACAGCCTGTCTGAAACGTCTACGGAATCCCAGTGATTGAGAGAAGAAATGACAGCGAGACAAATGAAGAGAGCGGAACGACCCTATAGCTCCTCATTTCAGAATGCAAATTGTCACCTAAAACCTCACATAGTTTTATCACACACACACAGTGAATGACAGCCCTAACCAAAACACATATTGTTTTTCCCACTAGCCGTGTGAAAACAGTCCTTCCTTAATTTGTTTTTATAAATCAATTCTCTGCAAAAAATAAGTTGACAGTCAAAGAATGCATCCTTTGACTGTCAACTTATTTTTCGCACTTTGCCTACCGTGCATTAATACAAATCTGAACTATCCCAGATTTCTCTTCAATTTATTTGACCAAAGAGATCAAGCCTGTACTTACTGATTATGCCTAACGCCACTAGGGCTGGGCGATGTCCCCTTAATTGGCAGTTGACGATGTTTACAGTGAACACGGGGGCTCCCCAAGGCTGTGTGCTGAGCCCCCTCCTGTTCACTCTGCTGACCCATGACTGCGCTCGAAAGTACGACTCAAACCTCTTCATCAAGTTTGCAGACGACACAACAGTGGTGGGTCTCATCAATAAAGGTGCGTTCAGACCGAAGGTGCGTCCACGCTCCGTCAGCCTCTAGTTGGACGCCAAACATTGCCGCTTCACACTCGCGAGAAACGCCTGTCTGCTGGCGCGTGAAGTTTTGCAAGCGTCATAATTTGGAGGCGTGGCATACAACTCAGGCTGAGCACAAACCGCGATGATCAACTTCTCCTCCATGCTGCAGGTCAGGGCGCAACTACCCCCCCTTCACCAGTGCAATCCCTGCAAAGTTTGTAGGTTTACAAGGCCCACAGAAGATCACCGTGTGTTTCTGAGGGGGCGTGGCATCACAATGGCGGCTCTCCATCGTGATGTTGCTCATCCATCACTATGGAAGATGATATCGTCCATAGTCCATATCGTCCAAGCTGTCAGAATCGATTTAACTTTGAGAAATTAGGTTCTTATAGTGCCAAATGTGTTATAGTTATTTAAATAAGGCTGGAAAAAAAGTTTAAAGCTTAGTTGAGTTGCAAGCCATCACTTCACTAAGTCATTCAAAAGGCCAAGAGCACCATAGAGTTTTGAATTGTACCCGTTTTCACACAGCCAGCACAGGGGGAAAGGAGGTGAAGAGCGGGGAGAGACATTCAGCAAGTTGTCAAAGCCGCAGCTCGACCTCACGATGCTGCGGTCAGAACATGGCATTACATTAATGTTGAAATATTTAGCAATATATTATTTGTTGCTGAAAATATTGATTGCAATGAGGAAATTAAGTCATAACTGAATTATATTGGAATGTTAATTTGGACGGCCACATGCTTAACAGAATAGCGTAATAAATAAAAAATACTGTTTTTTATACATCCACAACAGCATTCACACAAAACCTCATGTTTCTCATTATAATCGACATGAACAAACTACCGGCCGATGCCCATACTTCAAGGCCAATAGCCGATAAAAGAACAGATATTAGGCTGATCTACGGTAAAGTTTACGGGAAAAGCCACTTGAGCTCAGTTTCAAAGGCGCAAACCAGAGTCCTCCTGTACCAGTAGAACTGTATTGATTTTCTCTTTAATATGAACCTTTGTCTGCTTCAAGGATAATGTCTTGATGAAGTGTACATAATATTTGCAGTGTGTCCTTTTAGAGAGGCCTGGTAAATACAGTTTGTGTGAGGTGAAGGTTTTATGGTCACTCTGTGGAAGCTGCAGCCTCGACTGCAGATGGCTTGAGGGGGATATACTTCTCCTCCAGTGTGAAGGCACGACTTACTTTATGTGTTAAATGTTACTGAGGGGAAATATGTATAATAATGCTGCTTATTCTCACTGTGAAGAACTTGGAAAATGGAAATGTTTTCTGATATCAATGCTCAGTAGTTTTTTTATAGCCCAATTGTCACCTACGTCTTCCTTATGGATCAGTAAATACGCATCTCTTAAAGGAATAGGCCACTGTTTTTAAATATTGAGATATGTTTTACCTTAGCTTAGACGAGTTGATGCGTACCTGTCTGGTCTTTACGCATGCCCTCAGTCACGTAAAAAGAGCACAGACAGCGTTAGCATATAGCCTCTCCTCCTCTCCTCTATGGATCCAAACCGGAGTGAAGTTAGAAGCAACCAAGCTTGTCCACGTTTTCCCTATTTAAGGTTACATGAGCCTTTACACGATCCAAGTAGAGTCACACAAAATTAAACATGTCGATTTTTGACTTCCGGGATGAAGTCATGCTCTCTTTATAGAACCTCTTGCTCAAGCTATCAGAGAACATAAAACATCTCAGGTATTATCATAGGAGACTCGGAACACAATGCATGTTTGTATGCTGATGAACCCTAAAGTGAGCTTACCCAACCTCTTGTTCCTACTTAAAGAATTTGGTACCTATTCAGGGTACAAATAAATTTACAGAAAACCCAGATTATCTCATTTAATTATCACCCATCCATAGATATTAAAAAATTGTCAAAATTGAACTGGAAAAATAACAAAATAAAATATTTAGGAATCCAAATTCCAAAAGATCTTTCTAGATAGTTTGAGGAAAATTATGCTATATTGACCTCAAATATTAAAGCTGATATACAGCGGTGGTCTCTGTTGCCAATGA
The DNA here is from genome assembly GCA_007210695.1 of Neogobius melanostomus. NCBI lineage: Eukaryota > Metazoa > Chordata > Actinopteri > Gobiiformes > Gobiidae > Neogobius > Neogobius melanostomus. The sequence continues at coordinate 5,235,967 of VHKM01000131.1, forward strand.
ATAATTATAATAGGATTGACATTATCAAAATGAGTGTATTACCAAGGATTCTCTATTTGTTCCAGGCACTGCCAATTCAGGTGCCCCACAAAAAGTGTAATGATTGGAATAGAATGATCTCACATTTTATTTGGGCAAAACAAAAACCAAGAATAAAGTTCCAAACATTGCAGTTGCAAAAGGAGGAAGGCGGATTGGCTTTGCCATGTTTGGAAGATTATTACAAAGCAGCACAGCTGCGAGTACTGATAGGCTGGAGTGACCCAACATGCGAGGCTAAATGGAAAGAAATGGATCAGTCATATTTTGACACTCCTCTACTGTCCATGCTCGGTGACAAACCTCTTCTTGTCACGGTTTGCAGTTGGACCCAAAAGCAGAGCACAGCCGGTAAATGGTTACAAGGTTTTATTTTACAGGAAAGTATGGAATTGTAGACCAGAGAATCAGTTGGACAAGGTAAGTAGCAGGCAGGTGAGTATTAAGGTGCGTACAGACCAAACGCGACCACACCACCAACTTCCATGTTAACCCTATGTAGATGTGCTTCGACGCGCTTCGAAATGTAAGCAAAGCCGTCCGCGCGTATGAAGTGTAGCAAATGCGAGCGGATGAGGACAAACGTGCGTCAAAGCCAGGGAGAACAGCGCGGTACACGAGCAGGGATGCCGCGCCCACTGCTTCATGCACTCAAGTAATCCAATCTACACGTGCGCCTTGTTAACCCATCAGAGATTGGACAGGAGCCCCGTCACTCACATCTTCCACCTGTTCGCTCAGCTCCACTCCGCTCTTGGCCGCCTCCGAACGGCAGCAACATCACCGCACACTGCCTCCTTCTCAGTCCGCCACGGTCATCTCCACCCCCACGAGGAGCTCAAAGTGAGCATAAGGCAACACGTTTGAAAAATAAAAGTCCTAATGAAATAATAAACACGGTTACACAGGAGATCGCGTTGAAGCAAAACATCTCTTTCACTTGCGTTTTTTTCTCCCCTCTTGCACGAGGGAGAGAGAGGGCAGAGGAAAAGTTACGTGAATGAGAGCAACAGAAGCTTAATCGGGCCGTGTGATTGTTTTTTTGTGATAACAAACTCCACAGAGTGAAATATCGTTGTTATTTTGTGTAAAATAGTGACATTTTCGTTCAAATAACGTCAATTCAGAGGGTATTTACTTTACTTAAAAAAAAAAAAAGCATCAAAAAGCCATAAGTCCCATCACCTGCAGCATGGAGGACAAGTTGATCATCGCGGTTTGCGCTCGGCCTGAGTTGTATGACACGCCTCCTAATTATGACACTTGCAAAACTTCACGCACCAGCAAACAGGCGTTTCTTGCGAGTGTGAAGCGGCAATGTTTGGCTTCCAACTAGAGGCAGATGGGGCGTGGACGCACGTTTGGTCTGAACGCACCTTTAGTTGGTTGGTAGGTAGGCTAGCAGGCAGACAGGCCGGCGGGCAGGCAGGCAGGAGACAAAAAAAAAAAGAAACTTAGTCGAAAATCTAAACGGTTACAAGATTGATCCAAAAGCGTCTAGCAGTGCAAAGAAACTGGCCAGGAATGGTGGAGAAACTGTTCTTTTTGAAGAGCAGGTAACAGGCTGTGGATTGGATGCAGGTGTAAGATCTGATGGCTCCGCCCAGTTGAGGAGACACACAAACACAAAAACAAGAAGGAGGGGTGGCCACTCAGGACCATGACACTTCTCAAGAAACATTTAAATTCGCAATTGCTACCTTCCTGGATAACAGTACCAATAGAAATTTTGTATAAAATACTAAAAAACAGAAATACTGAGAGGAGTGCCAGATTTTTGAGATGGCCAGCCTATGATTCTGGGTTTTTACCTTCAAAGACAGATTGTGGTTTTGTGCATTGGTCTCAAAAGGCATCACAGGTGTTGGCGTATTCGTTAATCGATGGAAAAGAAGACGGAAGCTCGATCGATTAAAACCAATCATAGTTTTATTCCATGAACAATACAACTCTAAACACAAGTTATCTGAGTGCTAAATGTATCCCTAGCAACGTACAACATAGGTGGCCCACGCGAGGCTCCGTCCGGAAGCGTAGAAATCCCTGCGCTCGAACAATATATAGGAACAGTAATAAGTATGCATGACAGTGACGTAGAACCAATCAGCGCTTCTGGAATGTCCTTGTCGTCACTTCCTCTTCTCAATATGACTCCATATATGGTATGGTATTGTCCTTCAGGCGGCCTCTCAAGACCCCCGGTCAGCACCCTGCCCCCAGTAACTTTCCACAGTAGAACAATAGAACAATAGGGCAAAGAATGATCGCGTCAACGTGTGAAGTACCAAGTCCTTAACCACTCAGTTTCATCTGACACTCAAGGCACATGATTACATCAACACAGTAATGTATGAGATCAATAAAACCTAGAATGATAAAAATAGGTATGCAAATATTTCCACACAGGATATTGGGCTTTTTCAGATAAAAAGATTCTTAAAAGTTACTCACATCTTTCAGAGACATACAATTTACATGATTTGTTTTCCGATATTTTCAGCTGAGGCACTATTATGACAAGAATATAAATTTTATGGCATAGTAACATTACTATGCCTTGCAATATAGTTCCCCTTTTTATCTGCTTAGAAAATCGACATGTTTAATTTTGTGTGACTATACTTGGATCATGTAAAGGCTCATGTCTAAGGGAAAACGTGGAAGAGCTTGGTTGGAGGAGAGACTATGCTAACGCCGTCTGTGCTCTGTTTACGTGACTGAGGGCACGCGTAAAGACGATTTATGATCAAAAGTGGGTCGTTCAACGATATGGTACAACTTGTACATGAAGCCATAAGCTGTAGAAAAGCCTTCAAAGACACAAAGCCTCTATACATAATCTAAGCCATCGGATCAGTTAAAATAATTCAATAAAGAAAAATTCTGCAAATTTGAGTGTCATGTCATTTCTGAATATTATCAATGGTGTCAATTATTAGCATTAGAGAAAACACCTATACTTACAGTCTCAACCTCCAGTATGAACGCTTGTATAACACAGAACCTCAGCTGCAGCTTTTGTTTGATTACAATCTCCTGCCGTTTGATTACCGACTCCTGTTGTTTGCCAGTTTGCATGGTAAAATAATCAGATGGGACACGCTAGAAATATAACACTTCTCACATTGATCCCACAAATTAGTATTTTATGCCCTCTGCCTGGGAGCCTGTCCCTGTGCCATGGTTCCATTGGCCCGCGTGCCTGAGAGAAAGTGGCGCAAGGTCTGACCATGCGGGTCATGACAGGAGCACCCCCTGGATCAGGCTGAAATAGCAACACATATGGCCAACATGGCTCTCGCTGCAGTGGCTCGTCTGGCTTGGGCACAGTCTTGTCGCTACAAACCCCTCGAATGTATTTCTTTCATTTCCCGCCTGTGAGTTGGCTCCATCTGTTCTCACTCAGCAAGGGCTCGAGAAATTGGACACCCAAGGTGGAGAATGCATGGCAGGAAGGTAAAGTTCTGAAAACTATCCTTCTTTTAGTGTGGAAGGCCCCAGTTGGTAGCTGGTTAGTGTTTGTCATCTTTTTTTCTTTTTTCCCCCAAAGCAGAAGAAATAAAGTTAAACATGTTATTCAGTCCCTTAAGTTATTGCCCTTTTTCTCAGGCCCAATCAATTTACAATTTATATCTAAGCCTTAACAAGCATTCATTCCTCTGCACACATCAATTGCACTGGAATCCCTTGAAAAGTTGAAGGCCTTTAGTCACTTGGTAAACTATGACAAACAAAAGCTGCTTTTCTTATCCTTGTTGGTGAGCAAGCAATTATAGTCTGGTCTACAGGTAAAATGTTCCACTTATTGGGCTCCTACTACAGGTAAAATGTTCCACTTATTGGGCTCCTAGCTTCCAAGCGGTGTCCAATCAGACGGCGTAATGACTGAGCTACATGATTCCAATGGGACCCGCTGCGCTCCTGAGAAGCTGCTGCTCCTGTGTGTATTTGAAACGTGGACTTTATTGCAGTTTTGGGCTTTGAAACATTGTCACTCAGCAATTAACAACAACAGGGCAGTTATGGCACATATCACTTGAGTGTGCTATTTAGTCATTGCAGTCATTGGATATGTAAAAGTGCTGGACCTTTCCGTGCATGTTAGTTTGTGTGGGTTTCCTCCTGGTGCTCCATTTCACCCATCAACCTAAAACCACTGTGTGCTATCGCTAATAAGATACGTCCTGCTCTAATTAGAGTAATGCATAGGCAACTAATGCACATTTATAGCAACGATTCCTGTATAATTTAAGATAACAGCTTTTAATAAAATACCTCCCTCATGCTTCATTTCTACTCTGCTGCTGGGGCAGTTGAAAATGTAAGGGAATTAATTAAGCTTCAGAAATACAATGTGAATACAGCCAGACCTTGCTGCCCCAGTATCAGTAACACAGATCAAACCAGGCAAAGATGTGCCTAGCTAGACTTTGAGATGTGAGCTCTATCATGCACTGAAATGGAAAGGTCTGAAGTGGCTTATCTATTTGATCTCTGAATCCTCTGGTTCCACTCCACAGAATGGAGCTGTTATGTCTCTGCTCGTCCATATTATATTGCAGATTCCAGTGCTACCCTCTAAGGTATGCAGTACTTCCCCCCATATCCTCCCTTTGGACCACTCCCTTCACCTTTTCCAGCATGTAATACAATAGCTTTTATCGATGTCCATGGAGACGGCGCGCAACCGTGAATCGACTGTGTTGCTTTGGCTAAAACGAGGCTAATTTCACAGAATGATGCATAAGTAAATGTTAAATGAATCTGCTGAAACCTTGCGGCTTGAGGATATTGTTGCCCTCACTTCACGACTCCATATGTTGTACCCGCCGCACGAGCTCCGGTTTTGTGTACACAAATGAGCGTCTGCTGGGGGATGTTCTGTGCTCGACCCAAGAGGGGCTACCGGCACAGAAGAGGGGCTACCGGCACAGATCTGTGTTCAAATATAAATGAAAGCCATAGTGCATCCTGCAATAGTATGGAAATCTATGCTCCCTCTTTCAGTCTGTGATACTCAGGTAGCCTGCAAAAATCACTGGGTGAAACTGAAAGGCAGCACTCTGAGGAGCTGTGGATCTGATGTAATAAATTTCAATTTATTTTGGTGAAATGTAAGCTGACAGATTTCTGATTAAATCAACTTTATTTTAATCTTTTTGTGTAGCAGTTACTTGAAAGGCAGATAATGAGAGAATTGTACTTACTGTCAGATCAGCAACTCTTCGCACGGCTCTGCTGACTCGCACTGTTCTAACACTCATCTACAGACTTCTTCTATCTTCAGGCAACTCCAAAGCCCAGGAGCAGACGTGTGTCCATATGTTTCCGTGTCTCATTACTTAAACAAGTAAGTGTTAAAGAATGTTGATAGGTCAGCAAAATCACCTGTGTGTCTCATTATCAGTGTTTGGGAAAGTAACCAGATTACCCCAGGACAAGGAAAACAACAAAAATATCTCTCAGCTGGTCATTTTTGGTGATAAAAAGACTCTGTTACCACCAGAGGGTGTCGTGACGCAGTTTAAATTAGGCTGAAAAATGTGTGTGCTGCATAATGGAAACACAGACAAACAAATGAATAAGATTTACGCAGTGATTTTATTTTTATTCTTTTGTAATGGAGTAATGGAGTGTATGTCGAGTTCCGTTCTTTCTGACACACTTGCACTTTTGATTAATTGATATAACTCGCCCCCTGCGTCTGTAGGAGGTTAACAGCTATTAACATGCGAAGATAAGTCTATATTAGCACGCTGAGGTTGCACTGTATGTACTCCGCCGTGTTCTGAATGCTAAATGTCAATGAGGTCCGCGCAGCTGTGGCCCTCGCCTTATAAACGATTCGTAGCCTCCAACTGTTTGAGCCAAGGTGACAAACACTGGATTCAACTTTAGATTTGGCCTCCCATAGCAATTGGCAAACCATCATTGATTATTCCTGGACTGGACTCCCTCACTCCTTTTCTTCTCTTGCATTTGAGGAAATAGATTGTGCTTCCTATTATAGTGGCTGCTGCACTCCCTACTCAATAAAGCAATGAGAAAAGTAAATGGTTTGGTTTAGAGGAAGGGTTATGGCCACCACAGTGTTTTTATTTGCTTGTTTGGTCGGGGCAGTGCATGTTAGCGAGTATGCATGAGACCACGCCATGCCAGACTGTCCACCGTGGGCTAATTTCCATCTGCTGTATTGCATTATGGTGCAATCCTGACCTGGAGTACAGAACGGAAAGTGGCGCATAGCAAGTCCGAGCCCATCCTCGAGGGAACACATCCCACTCTGGACATATCCATAAAACGTATGAAAAATGATTAGGCTGTGACTAATTACCCATTTAGTGTTGCCGAAAGTTGTTAAACAGACCATTGGCTTTTAATACCTAAAGTCAGAAACGGGATTAATTATGCAGAAATGTATTCTTCTCCTCTGCCAAGTCCCATTCCTAGAGTATGTAAAAACACTGTGAGATGGGGTCTGCACCCAAGGGAGCTCTCTGCTAATGGTCTGAGAAGCACAGGGGCCTTTATTCATCTCACTGATTCGTTAGATTGGGACATAAGGTAGGGAAAAGGTTAAAAAAGACCATTTAAAGCTCTCATTACAGGTCTGTTCCTGTGATTAACATTAGGCTTTTAGTACAAATTTGAGGTAAGACAGTGGCTCAGTGGTTAGAGGAACGCCGTATAAAGGGACAGAGAATTAGCTAAAGGGTATTTTGAGGATCAAAGCATGTAGAGTATATAAAATACTTTGCTAAGGTTAAGGAATACCCCTCCTGGAACCGCCACCTTAATGTGGTGGAGGGGTTTGAGCGCCCGAATGATCCTGGAGCTCTGTTGCGGGGGCTTCGTGCCCCTGGTAGGATCTCCCATGGCAAACAGGTCCTACAGTAGGTGACGGGTCAGACAAAGAGCGGTTCAGAAGCCCCTTATGAGAGACCAACAGGCCCGGTTAGAACCATGAGGCCGTCCTTCTGTGGACCCACCACCTGCAGGAGGAGCCATAGGGGCTGGTGCAATGTGATTTGGGCAGCTCCAATGGCTACCCCCACGACCTGGCAACGGACAAGTGGAAGAAAATGGATGGATGGATGGATGGTTAAGGAATATCAATATCTAATTCCTAGATTGAATTATTGAGTTTTGAACCTTAAAAACAAGGGAACATTTTTCAATTCATTCAGATTACAATCAGCAGTTAATTTATTCAAAAGTGAAACAAGAGCCCCTCCAAAAAATATATTTTTGTCTAATAAACAAACAATAAATTTAAACCTTGCTCCATCCATTATTCAAATTTTACCTCAGAAAATATAGGCATTTTGGGCCATTTTGCTGTGCATTAACGACCTTCTTTCTATAAGAAAATAAATGTTTTTTCTTCATTTTTATGTCAGTAATCTGCAATATCAGTAATATCCAAATTGATATCTCCAAATGTATTTGTTTGGGGAAAATAAATAGGTAACACCTTATTTGGAACTTTATTTTACATTACCCTTGATACTAGGGATGTAACGATTCACTGAAGCCTTGATTCGATTGATTTCCAATTTTAAGTTCCCAATTTCGATTTTTTCCGATTTTTTTAACCTTTTTTTTTAAGAATATGGCTCATTCATACAGTACCAATGTTTCTTTTGTTTAACATCTGTCTTTTTGTCCTTGTAACAAACTGCAACTGTAATCATTTTGACATGAGTGTACATTTACATGTTTTCAGGATTTCAGCATAAATAAGATGTGTAGCAAAGCAAACATTTTGAGATTATATTTATTTTTCCAAACCTGTTTTTTTTTTTTTGCAGTTTGAACATAATACTACCATTTAGAACTAATTTTACAGTGCAGTTATTTTTCGAACGCCTCACTGCCACCCGTGCAGCCTTTGTAAACATAAGGAGGAAAAAGACATGACAGCTCCCTGTAGGTATTGGATTATTTGACAAGCGGACATTTGATGAGGATTTCAGCAGAATCAGAGCAGGTTGGTCAGATCTTTGTCAGTTTATGATCTTTGGTAAACTTCTTTCAAAATGCTAAACTCTGCGTTAGCCGCTATCGCTAATCTCATAGCCGCTAACTTTAGCTGCGTCTGCTGCTTTAATGCCTACACGTGTGTTTACATGGTGTGGCGTGTGTTGGGGGTGAGGTGGGGGGAGGTGTGGAGCTTGTCTTGAGAAAAAGTAGCTGAGGGTGGCTTTATAATCGATTCTCTTATTTTTTACATCATTCACATTTTACGCATATTAAATCGATTTTAAATCGTTTTTCGATTAATTGTTACATCCCTACTTGAGACATTGTACTTGCCAAATTTAGTACAATGTAATTCGCTTTGTGTAATAACTTGTACCTTAGGGTTGGATACACAATGGATTAATGTGTATTAGTACTTTGCAGGTACATAATGTAAGAAGACATAAGACCCTAACTCTAACCCTAACATTAAGTCCTAACCCTAAAGGTCATATGTCTTATTACATTATGTACCTGCAAAGTACTAATACACATTATTCCATTGTGTACCAAATAGATACATGTTATTACAGATTGTTACAAAGCAGATTACATTGTACTAAATGTTGTTAGGTACAATGTATCAAAGTAGTGTAAAATAAAGTGTTACCAAATAAGGACATTTGGAGATATCAATTTGGATCCTTCCTCATCTGCCAACATAGATTTACACTTGACTTGTTATTAGGCCGTGGATGGACACTTAAAGGTGCAAAAACCCTTCTCAAACCGGGTGTTTCAGGGTCTCTCTCCTCTTTACGACATTTGCTGATGCAGGAGGCATTGATTAACCACTGGACAAGGCCAGAATGCTATAACTTAAAGCTGCACCCTTTGCTCTTATGATTTCAACTTGCTTTTTCTGACATCTGTCCAAAAAAAAAAAAATCTTGCAAACAGGTAATACATTTGAGCTTGTTTCCCATTTTTCTCTTTTGCGCTTCTGACTTAATGAACCCCACTGTCATCAATCTCCTGACATACATCTGAGTTACTTTGTCAGCAAATACCCAAAAGAATGCCTGACATTTTACTAATTGTTGTCATTTAAGACTGATGGCTGCAGGAGCGTTTGGGAATGCACAGCAACAGGATTGTAGAGCTCGCTCTCTCGTGACCCACTTTACTTCCTGCTGGACCGAGGGAGTAGCCGAACCCCAGAAAACACGACAGTAAATGACGCAAAGTAGTAGTAATTATGACAACCTATTTCATTCTCACTCGGTGGTTGACTAAAAAAATCAATTTTGATTGACTTGGAGTGTGTCTTAATGTTCTGCAGTTGTAGAAAGGATGACTCTTACCTGTCCTTGGCACTGGGTAAAATGCAATATTACCACTTCCGCTGCAGCCTTGTGAGCCAGGATGCAGGGCTCATTACACCAGAGCATTGTGGGGGGAAAACGCTAGTAAATGCATGCCGCTCGAGGTGTGTGTGAGTGGAATTAAGCATAAAAAAGCAGTAAATTTGATTGATGGGTAAAGCCCCTTTGTTATAGGTGAAATAAGGAGCACCCTCATACACTTTACTCGCCTTTTTTTTAATGTTTGTTTGTCGTACGATCCTGTCAGCAGTTCTGTGCCATTTTGGCCTTTACCTGTAAAATACCATAGAGCTGAAAGGCTGCCAAAACTGGGGGCTAACTGGGAAAGACTGCCGTTTCGGAGAGTCCTTTACTGAGTGAAGTGTTCACAGAAGGGGGTACTTTTCAATTTAAAAGATCATATTCTCTCTGTTGAGCTCCATTCATTAACTGACTCTCTGCTCCTGCTGCTCAGTGTTAAATTCCCATTGTAAAGTATAAGGTGTGATTGGACTCCCCAGTTACAAGCCCCCTCAGTGATGTTTTCCGTAATTGTGTATTTTCCAGGCCCAATTCAATTGTCTCCTGATGTATTCCTCGCTCAGCTGAGCATGTCATTACACAGAACATTTTTATGCAATTTAATGCACTATGCAGCAAGGTTACAGTTGTATGGGAGTTCAATTTGAAAAGTCAGAGCATTTTAGCTGCATTCATTTTTTCCCCTGTGTCTATTTTTCACTTTCAGAAATTGCTTCAGCAATGGCGCTGCTCTTTTACACAATCATGCTGCAAGTTTACACTGTAATATATTGTAATTATCCTGATGCAAACCTATTTTACTTTACGAAAGAGCATGATTGAAACTGATGCTGCAACATGAAATCATAGTTATGTGATTTTTAATGCATTCTCTGCTGACTTTTACTCAAATTTGCAGTGAAAATGATACACCTTGTTGTTTTCCAGTCCAAATGAATTAAAAGTATTTGTCCCAGCATTTTCATTGCACCGCTGATTCCACAATAAGCACAATGGTAAGATGCTCAGCCAGTATGCTCCTGCTGCTGCTTCTTATTCCCTAGCGATTTACTACCTTTTATAATATATATTTATTGAAACTGTTTATTTTATCCTCCATATCCTACAGCAATATGTTTGTTATGTTGTAATGTCTCTCACTGAAATGATTATTAGCCTCCCATTTAATCTGATCAAGGCCTTTTTATCACCTTCACTTTGACCTAATCACAAAATAATGACTCCCTGCTCTTTTCCTCTACCTTTCGTTGGTGTCGCCCCAGTGGAAGTGACAGGGTTTTCATTAACATTAATTATAATATGCCAACACTTGTGAAGGTAGTGTTTTGTAGAACCCCCCACACCCCCCACACTGTCCTACACAAGCTCTGTCCTTTAGCGCCTTTAAAGGTCTAATCCTTTCTTTGGCTTTTGCATGTCTCGCTATTAATCACTTTCCACCATCCAATCACATTTGGGGTGACTGCTTGGTCATCTCACCTTGTTCATGTGTGCCTTCAACAGTAAACGCCAACATTGATTTAGATGGGAACAAACATTATTTGAATGGATTGTTCAGACTTTTTTTTTTTATCTTGCTGAAAACACGTTTTAGTTACAGTCGAATAAAGCATATCAAGATCTTTAAATGAATTTCATGAACAGTCTCATGCTTTTCGGTGCAGTGTGTGCTTATTGTGAAGTGGATTGGGCATCAACTAATTATCTTGGATTGCAGTGAATGCAGTGCGGCAGGGGGAGACCGAAGAAACACAGTGAGGATTGAGCTGGAAGAGTTTGTTCCTGTCGTAAAATGTTATGAATGACACAGAGATGATACAAATCAAGGCCCCGGTAGCCCCGGTCATGAGCCAATCCATAGTCATCATTGAGCCCGAATTGAGCTCTCCGCTTCACGAACCCTTAACAGTCAGCAGAGACAACACCAATTTGTTGTGTGTTTTCCGGTGCTCGCTGATACAGTACAGGCCGGTGGGCAGAGCGAGCCAAGTGTAGTAATTATATTTAAGAAGCGGGAAAGCAAAGGGCCGGGGCGTGTGTTTGGGTCTTTAGGTGACATAATCACCTTTTTTTTTTAGAAGTACTTAGCTTTCTGCTGTCACTCAACGTTGTGCACCCTGCTGCTTGTGATTGCAGGATTGATTAGCACAGGAGACTTGCGCAAACCAGCTGCTTGTGTCAAAACACAGATCAACATGACTCATTATGATCTATAATCGATGAGACCTTTTTGTTAAATATTATTGTAATGAAGGGGGTGTGTATCCTTAATTGCTGTATTTGTGCTTATACTAGGCCATAGGACAGTTCTGATAGAAGGATACAGCCAAATGCCTTGATGCACTTAAGAGGTATGTAATGTGTCAAGACAACAGTTTAATGGTTGTTTTGAATATATACAAAATGAGAATATTAAAGGAACAGGCCACCGTTTTTAAATATTGAGATATGTTCTTACCTGAGCTTAGATGAGTTGATGCGTAACTTTCTGGTCTTTGTGCGTGCGCTCAGTCACGCAAAAAGACCAAATATGTTGTTTGCATTTAGCCTCTCCTCCTCTCCTCTATGGGGCCAAACAGGGGTCTCATCGATTATAGTTCATAATGAGTCATGTTGAAACCAATAGAAAGCTACACAAACTGCAAGCCAATTATTACAATGTAGTCTTTCAAATATAAAGTATTGCTGAATATAAAGTGATTTGAATTTGATCTTCAGTGAAGTTCTTGAGTCATCTTCTGTACTCTGTAGTTGAAGTCTCGAACGTTTCGTCTCACATCCAAGAGTTTGAGACTTCACCTACACAGTACAGAGGATGACTCAAGAACCTTCACTGAAGATGGACAACTCCTGGACGACTGAGAGCCTGCACAGACATTTAAATTGGACTTTTCTCGTGTATAGTGTATTGTAGTGATCATCCCCAAACCATTTTGGTTGTCCGCGTGCTAATTAATGGCTTAAATACACCTTGTAAATTGTGTGGATGCATTTCTCTCCATAATTAACGCCGTGACACACACAACCACAGAAGCAGCTGTTTAGTGCTCTGTTGCAACATAATGGCACTCCTGGTTGGCAGCTAATTTGGTGTCAGTATGCTTAGGTTTTCATAACCTTTGAACGCCTCCCATCCTTGTCCTACGGCGAACGGAGGACAATGATCTGCCCTATTAGAGATGAATAATGAGGCTGTTGGCAAAAGAGACGCGGCTAATGTTTTGTCCAAACGTCTCAAATCTGCCCCAATGATAATGAATTCTACTCGAGTGCCAAACAGCTCGCCGTCTGAAGAGGTGATTTCATTGCAGATATGACGCAGGGTTTCCTCGGAGGAAAAAGTGCTTGATGTACAGTGCGGCGTCTCACAGTTGTATAGGATTAACAATAAGAGCTTTGTTGTGTTTTGATGCAATGCCTGTGGCGCGGCATGGCTTTGTTTGCTTATGCTAATGAAAGTGATGACCTGTTGGGCCCCAATCTAGCGGGGGAAAATGGCAGTCGGTGCTGTGGGGACCAAGGCACTGATCCGTCTAAAGTGCCTATTTTTGTGTTTTTTCAAGGATTTCAGATTTTAAGATGAACTGAGCAATTTAAAGACAGAGTGACATTTTTCAACATCATTTGGAGACATTAGATTCAGTGCAGCACACCAACCTTTAGCTAACGGCTTTTATTATTCTACCCGAGTAATAGTGCTCAATGTGTTTATATTGAGCTCCTGGGGCTTACCGCTGCCTAAACAGCTCCACTGTTATTCCCCTAAGCTGTGCACTATGCAATAACTACTAGAAGTGAAGGCATAAACAAAAACAAAGTTGTGGATTGTTACTGATGCGCTGATGACCGAACACTCTTGAGCCTAGTTTGTGAATAAAAGAGTATTTCTTGGGCATCTCCAGGTTCCTCACAACTATCATTTAATTCCGTTGCTGTGTGATAGCAGAATTAACTGTAAAAAGAGAAGCAGAGATTAAATATAGGGGACAATTACTATTAACAATTCACATACACGTTCTACTGATTTAGATTTAAGATATAGGTTATTGTTGTTCCTGTTTTTAAACTATTAATAGCTGAATTTGTAAAATATATTTAATCTATGAAGAAATGTCTCGAGTGACACATTCATTGTTTTTGTGTGTGCGCTGCCTGAAAAGATGAATTGGTTTGTTTAATATGTTAATTACCACAAACTGTGGCACATATTCATGATATTTTTTAGATCTTGCATTTGTGGTTATTGGTGTTATTTCAAAAATAATATTGAAAACAGTGTTTGGCTGACTGCAATGCTCAAAACCAAGTCCTTGCTCCACACACAACATACTTAATGACTGATGTAGTGTGTTTGCTGTGTAATGTGTCGTCGTGACCAGACATGCAAAGGTCAAGCTCATAGGAGAAAGTTAAGACCGACACTCTTCAACCACTTGCATGTAGTGGTTTTCTTTTCAAACTAGAAAACAGGACCCAACATTCAAAAAAACCATAATGGAGTTAGCGGACAAGGCATCACAAAGCCAGTCCCCAGGGTGGATTATTGCTCGGTAAAGAAAATCTTTGAACACGGACATTCTGTGGTGCCACCATCAGCTCTTGCTCTCGGGACACTTTTTTTTCTAAATGTCATTTCTTTTCAGCCACAGTTCTAATTTTTGCTCTGCACAGTGTAAGTAAATAGGTCTGACTGTGAGTTTTTGTTCGCCGATCCCTGGAGAATGGTATGCACGCTCAGCAAAGAGACCTCTCACTGCAACCTCCCTCTAACATATTGATCAGGAATGGCTATTGGCGTTAGCCCTGTGAATAAAATGCTACTCAGCTGACTTCAATTCCCCTACTGGGAAAGTGAATAGAGGGACAAAACCCTTAGCACTTTAGGGGCTGCTATTTATGTCCATTCTTTTTTCTCATAACCTGCCAGTATAGAAAAAAAGCAATAGAAATTTGAAATGCCATTCAGTTTGACTGTAGCTGTGCTCCCCATGTTATGGCCTCTCAAACGGATCAAGAAGTATAAACTAAAAATCATGATTATTTATACCATACAGGCAAGTAGATTGTGTTTGCTTCCGCCTCTATCCTCAAAGTTTGTCGACATCAAAGAGGGAAGAGGCTGACGTGTGCATCTCGACACATTTCCCCTCAGAAAGCAATAATCCCCTGACATTTGAAATAGCGCGAACATGAAACAACATTTATGGAGAATCAGAGAACAGCGTGTGCTCCGTTTTGTATTCACATTATGGATCAAGCTTTTTCTCTTTTTCTCTGACTTGTTCGATTGAGATGGCAGGGATAGTATCTCTATTGTTCTTTTTTCTAGCAATTTCCATGTTGTTAAAAAAATAAAAATAAAAATTTAATAATGACTGTGTAGTCATCTGTTTTTGCCGCGTAAACCCTTAGCCTCTGAATGAATTTAGGTCATCAAATAATTTACCATATCATTTATTTATTTAGTAATTCATTTATTTGTGTATTAATCTATGAGCTATGTATTTAATATTAAATAATGCACAGTCCTCATAATGAAATTTACGATTCATAAGTTCTTGCTCTCTCAGTGGTCCTTTGCTTTCTGTTTGGCTGGAATATACGGCAGTACAGTTTGGGTGCTCTTGTCAGAGACAGTCTGTGTGCTGCTGTTTCGTAATAGTTTTTTGCGGCAGCTGGGGTTTTGGAAACCTTTCCTGGGTAGTGTGTGAGGACCTGTTAATCCTTTGATCGGAGAGGACACGTAGGAAGGTTCTAGACAGTTATGTAGGAGCGAGTGCTCAGAGGAAGAACGTTTGGGGGTGAGCGGGGCGGTTAGGACACTGGGCCTAATGCGCTGTCCGGAGTGGCACAGCCGCTATTGTCCTCCTGTAAGTCCTCCTGCTCCTCCTCATCGTCATCGTCGCAGCACAGCGCATGGTAGAGGATCTTGTCGCTAAAGCGAACTCTCTCTCTGGTGCCCGAGGTGCGTGACGTCTTGTGGCTGTGCGTAGAGCTGCTGGCCTCCTCGCTGGATGAGTCGGGAGTGATGATCCGGGGTCCGTTGGGGATGGGCAGCCCTCCGTTCATCTGGGAGTACACTGAGGCAGTGGGGGGTGGGGTAGTGGTCTGCGTGGGGATGGTCCCGCGGCCCAGCTCCGATTGTGCGTCCCCTATATCCTCTCCTCCGAGGCTAGCAGCTCGACGAGTGGCCACTCCTGCTGCCTCCAGGTAGCTGCAGAACTCCCAGCTGTCCGACAGTACATCTGCATTGAGGAAGTCCAGCCTAAAGGCCTCGCCAAGGCCTCGCTCACTGCTGGACGTGCTGCTGGCTGTGGCCACTGTCCAGTCATCTGGATCCAGGTCAAAGTCAAAGTCCGATGTTAGTTTGTCTATCTGGCCCACCACCTGCAAGAACAAGACCAGAGATGAGGCTGTTAACTCTACACCATAGTCTGTACATGAAAACAAATGAAGCGGGTCGTTTCAAGACTGGAAAGTTAGTGGTTTAAATCACAGCCTGTCATTGGGTCCTTGGGCAAGCCACTTGCTTGTGTGAATGTAGTGTGCCGTTAGAGAAGCAGGCTCGCTTCCATCAGTTTAGCGAGCAAACATTCAATACACAAAAAAGCAAGCCTTGTACTTGAGTTTAAAACCAGTTATGACAATTCTATTTATATTCTGAACTCAATGAAACATAATGATGATAAAAACTGTGTATCCTTGTAGCTGTGCATACAGTTCTTAAGTCCCACTTAAATACCACCTAGAACTTGTCCAACAAAAGCAGTATGTTTTCACTGTTAGAGAAATAACAATGGTGTTCGAGAGGATGATGCAGAATAGGCAGCAGTCAGGATGTCTTATGCAGGAGAAGTTTATTCACCATCGTTACGGGACCCGGAGACATGAACTTGAGACATTGCGCTAGTCCTACCATTCAAGTCTGTCTATGCTTCCACAGAAGAGGGATAAATACCGTCTAAGAGCGTCATACTGATATGCAAGCAAAACACTCAGTGGCTGAGAGTGGGCGCCTGAGCACCACAGTCAAGGCTATGACAGAGATAGTACGACTGTACAGCTTGACCCAGTATGATAAATAGCGATTTAATGTTAATCTTTAACATTCACTGCTGTCTTTCTTTGCTTTTGCAGTATGAAATACATGCCTGTTAATCTGTAAATGCTTTATTATTGTGTTGTTGTCCAAATTTATCTTCAGGCAGCTGTGGACAGGTGTTGGAGTTGTGATGTGTTACATCAAGTCTTAGTTAAGTATCCAGTGAAGAGCGGCTGTGCTCTAGGACAAGTCACGGCTCATCAAAGAGCCTTGTGCAGCTCTAAGGGGAAGGAGTGAAGAGAAAACAGCCTTTACAAGTTTCCAGTCAGCCCAGTCTGTCGCGTTTTCCAGTCTACTGATGTTCATTTAGTTTCAGGTTTTCAGCCTTCTGAAAAAATACACTGATGATACAGGAAGCCTCTTAAATTCAGGCTACTTTCAATTATCTATCCACCCACACTCACACGTACATATAGTTTTGTTTTTTTGAAACAATAATTTCACAGCAGAACTGCACTCCACTGCCTTATGTTGAGAATTAATAATAATTATTATATATTTTATATATTTATACCCGACTTTAAATTTCAAGTAAAATCTCAAAGTTAAGTTAAAGTTAAAAACAAAACTGAGGTGGAGGTGTTGCCTGCTTATTTCAGAACTAACTTATTTCTAATGAAACAATCAAAAGAGAAAAACAAAAACTGTAAACCAAAGCTAAGCTGACTGCCCTGACTCCAGTGAGTCAAAACATGCTTATTCTCTCCTTCTTAGTGTAGCAGTGATGTGTGGCAGCCTGTGCTGCTGGTTAGCCTGACCCTGCCTGCAGTAGAGTATGTAGGCTAATTTAGCCTGATAAGTGCTCTGTCTCTTTCTAGGTCACAATGCAGCACATGTTCACTGCACCAATACTGAGCACTTGGCTGCTGTTTCTTCCACTCACATTGTGTGATGAAGGAGTTGTGAGTTGAGCAGATTGCTGTAGCACCATGAAGGATGAATGAAACCATCGGGATGAATTTATTTTGAAATCACGCTGGTTGTTAGGCATTGTGTAAGATTAGTATCACATTTTTATTCTTAATAAACAAACACATAGCCCTCCATTAGAGGGACAGACAACAGCAGATCTTCCTGGCAAAAATTATTGAAAGCTTGCAGTACCCTATAAGCAAAAGAAGTCATGAGGGCAGGATTTATCAAACACTGCATGCGTAAACGGAATCTACTTGCATTCCCTATGCACTACCCGCTCACGTTTACTGTGCCAGCACCTAATAGCCCTGTACAGAGAAGTCTTGATGATACAAACTAAGGCAACAGACCATTTTGGAAGTGGGGGGACTTCTGTATGTCACCAGTCAACTATGGCCATGCACCTGATCAGGGCAGAATCATTTCGAGCTGTTGTAGGTACTTTTCAAGCAGAAGCATCAGGCAACAACAGTTTATTGCTGCACCTCAACACCTGTCTGAGAGGATTGGCCTGGTTAATGGAGGGTCAGACTGAATGAGGTCTCTGTCAGACTTATCTGCCTTTAGAGAAAGTTCCAGTTCTGTGATATTAAAGACAGTAAAGGTTAAAGCAAGTGCAAATTGTGGTCTGTTCCACTGGCTCTATGCTCATGGAGCCAAACATGAGGTTGGTGACTCACTGCTGTGTCCCATATGACCGGATGGGTTGGTCATCTTTGGGATTTCAAAGATTGAAACATTGGAACCTTTTGTTTTGTAAATTAATTCTTGGACTTGTCCATCCATATCAGCTGCAGCTCATTGAGCTGAGGAGCAACAGCAGCTACAGCAAATGTTTCAGGACGTTCTCCTGCTCTCTGTGCCCAGAGTGTGCACTGAGATGAGCATCGCACTCTTGGAATGAACTCCAATATGAATTTCAATTGGTGTTTGATTTAAAGCATCAAATGACAACTTGATGCTTTAAATCTCTTCTGACAGATTTTGGTATAAAGTCTTTAACCATTATGTTTAACATTAGGGTACTATCTTGATTCAATGTGAGATTTTATATATATGTACAGTAGCAGTTTCTGCATTTGCTAAATGCCAGAAGAAGGAGATATATTATTTTTTTGAATTTTGTTTTGTTACTTTCTACAAAGTCAGAAGTTTACATACACTAAGATTACTATACCTATAAACAATTTGAGAAAGCTCAGATGATCATGAAGCATGCACAAGTCTGGTTCATCCTTGGGTGCAATTTCAAGACGCCTGAGGTGCCATGTTCATTAGTTAAAACAATTATACACAAGTATAAAAAAGATAGAAATATCCAGCCATCAGATCAGAAAGAAGGCAGGTACTGTGAAGATGAACGTGCTGTGGTCTGCAATGTGAATATCAACCCAAGAACAAATGCAAAAGACCTGGTGAAGATGCTGGCTGAACCTGGTAAGAGTTTGCCATTATCCACAGTGAAGTATGGGCCGACATGGGCTGAGAGGGTACTCTGCCAGGAAGAAGTCCTTACTCCAAAAGAAACATAAACAAGCCAGATGGAGTTTGCAAATGCACAAGAGGATAAAGACTTGGAGACATATCCTGTGGTCTGACAGAAAACAATTTAATTGTTTGGCTATAATGACCATCGCCACGTTTGGAGGAAAAAGGAGGAATTTTGCGAGCCAGAGAACACCATCCCAACTTTGAAATACGGGGTGGCAGCATCATGCTGTGGGGTTGTTTTGCTGCGGAGAGTCTGGTGCACTTCACAAAATAGATGACA
Organism: Neogobius melanostomus; assembly: GCA_007210695.1. NCBI lineage: Eukaryota > Metazoa > Chordata > Actinopteri > Gobiiformes > Gobiidae > Neogobius > Neogobius melanostomus. The sequence continues at coordinate 5,255,162 of VHKM01000131.1, forward strand.
TCATGAAGAAAGAACACTATGTGGAAATACTGGAGCAACGTCTCAAGACATCAGCCAGGAAGTTAAAGCTGAGTGCAGATGGATCTTCCAAACAATGACCCAAAGCATATGGCCAAACTGGTTACAAAGTGGCTTAAGAATAACAAAGTCAATGTTTTGAACTGGTCATCACAAAGTCCTGATCTCAATCCAGGTAAAAATGTATGGGCAGAGCTAAAATGGCATGTGCACCTAAGGTGGCCTACAAATGTGTCTCAGTTACGCCAGTTTTGTTTGGAGGAATGGACCAAAATCCCTGCCAACTATTGTGAGAAGCTTGTGGAAGGATACCCAAAAACGTTTGACCCAAGTTATACAGTTTAAAGGCAATGCTACCAAATATGAAGCAGAATTCACCAAGCGTTGGATTGTTCACCCACTAATAGGGAACGTGTGCTGGGATTAGACTGTCGTGAGACAGGTTAGTTTTACCCTACTGATGATGTGTTGTTGCAATAGTAATCCTTAATGAAATGTATGAACTTTGGTTTAATAAAAAGTAATACAAAACCGTGTAGAAATGTCTATGTCTCATTCTTCTGGCATTTAGCAAATAGAAATTATTTTGAAAATTCTAATTGACCTAAAACAGCAAAAGTTAATTCTGGTTTCATGTCAGACAGACAAAAATGAGAAAAAAATGCAAATGTGTCTTTTTATATAGTGTAAAGGTGCATTACCAGATGTATGTTGACATCTTGTTCCCACTGTAGTATACGACATTTGAGTGATTATTTCACATGCTGAGTTTCTGTACACAACCTGTAAACATACATCTTTACAGGTTGTATACAGAAAACTCTCCAATAAGTGTCAGATCCACAGACTTATTTGAAACATTGCTGATTGTGCAATGCATTGCCTCATTACGCCATATTCAAGTGGCCTCTCTCCATCTGTTGTGGTGCCACCCATTCTTCCTGGAGTCATTTTCAGATGCGACTCAGAGAATTTTGCATTACATGTTTGTTAATTATGCAGCATCCAGCTTCAGGCACAGAGTAGGTTTTTAATGATGTAATCTGAAACGTCTTCACATGTATTCATCAGAGCCAATGGAGCGCTTCTTGAATGTTATTTCTCTCTCTCAACATGTCACAGAGTTCCCGCATGCACCAGTGCAGCTCTTTGGGGCCTGGAAGCACTCAGTGCCAGACAGGAGGTCTCAGCAATTATCTGAATTACGTTACATGCTGGTAACAAAGTAGAATAGTAGCAATATTGTTTAAATCTATCTAGCTCCTGCAGCTCTTACCAAATTGCTCCCTATTAACATTTTATCAATTAGCTTTCTGTCCTTCAAGGTAAACCACATTATCCATAATGTAAAGCTATAGCTGTCATACATTATTGCGGTGAACATTTACAAACAAGAAGCTGCCAGGCCTTCTCCAAACAGAAAACACTGATTTTACAACATAACGTTCACTTCAATTCATTATATTCAACATATTTTATTGAACAAACTAAGAGTATGATTTTCTAGTTGGCAATCGATGTCCTTGCAGTGGATTACTCATGTTTCTGCAACCGCAACACAAGTGTTCACATGTGCAACTGTAACATGCTGAAATCCTAAGGATTGGAGATGATCCAGAACAGGCCATCGGGATTGGTCAGATATTCTATGTCGTGTTGGAAGAGGGGATGAAGTGTCCTTTGAAGTGCGTGCTGGAAGCAGTTGGCATAATTATCCTGTCATGAGGGAGCTATAAGCCTTGAAACTTCATTAGCTCCTAATAAAAAAATATACACCATACACTTTGTCTAAAATTCACTGTTGCAAACCTCTCATATCATAGCGGAACAATCTGACTCCCTCTGTCCACAATCCACATCTACAGTGCCTCTCGAAAGTACTAATATACCTTGAACTTTTGCACATTTTGTCATATTTACAACCATAAACATAAAGATTTTATTTTGAATTTTTTACTGAAAGTAACAGACAACTGTGAAGTGAAAGCAAAATGATACATGATTCTGTTATTGTTCAAAAAATAGAAAAGTGAAAAGTGGGGCGTGCACAAGTATTCATACAGCATGAATTAATACTTTGTGGAACCCCCTTTTGCTGCAATAACAGCAGCAAGTCTTTTGGGTATGACTCTACAAGATTTGCACATCTAGAGACTGACATTTTAGCCCAGGAGAGCATTTGTGAACAGCAGTTTTCAGGTCTTTCCACAGATGTTCAATAGGATTTAGGTCAGGACTTTGACTGGGCCATTCTAACAGGTTAATATGTTTTTTTTAACCATTCCATTGTAGATTTAGCTTTGTGTTTAGGGTCATTGTCCTGTTGGAAGGCGAATCTCCGCCCCAGCCTCAATTCTCTTCCTGACTGCAGCATGTTTTCCTCCATAATGTCCCTGTATTTGGCTCCATCCATTTTCCCAACTATTCTTACAATCTTCCCAGTCCCCGCTGAGGAAAAGCAGCCCCATAGCATGATGCTCCCCCCACCATATTTGACACTGGGGATGGTGCACTCAGGACGATGAGCAGTGTTAGGTTTGCGACACACATGAGTTTTGCATTTGGGCCACATAGTTCAGTTTTTGTCTCATCTGACCAAAGCACCTTCTTCCACATGGTAGCTGTGTCCTCCATATGACTTCTAGCAAACTTCAAACGGGATTTTTTATGGCCTCCTTTCAATAATGGCTTTCTTCTTGCCACTCGTCCATGAAGGCCAGATTTGTGTAGAGTACGACTTATAGTTGTCCCATGTACAGATTCCCCCAGCTCAGTGGCAGTACGTCGCAGCTCCTCCAGAGTTATCTTGGGGCACTTGGTTGCATTTCTTACCAGTGCTCTACTTGTTCGGTCTGTTAGTTTAGGTGGACGCCTGTGTCTTGGTAAGTTCGCAGTGGTGCTATACTCTTTCCATTTCCAAATGATTGATTGAACAGTGCTCCGTGAGATGTTCAAATCTTGGGAAATCTTTGTATAACTTAACGCTGCTTTAAACTTCTCCACAGCTTTATCCCTGACCTCTCTGGTGTGCTCCTTGGCCTTCATGATGTTGTTTAGTGCCCAATACACTCCGACCATAGCTCTGAGGCCCTCACAGAACAGCTGGAATTATACTGAGAGTAGATTACACACAGGTAGACTGTATTTAATGGTTAGGGCAAGGTGTGAACATTCTGCAGTCATTAGGAATGTTATAAAGGCAATTTAATGCACTCAGAAAAATGCTGTATGAATACTTATGCACGCCCCACTCTTCACTTTTCTATTTTTTGAAAATAACAGAATCATGTATCATTTTGCTTTCACTTCACAGTTACTTGTGTGTGAACTTTCAGTAAAAAATTCCAAATAAAATCTTTGTTTATGGTTGTAAACATGACAAAATGTGCAAAAGTTCAAGGTGTATTAGTATTTTCGAGAGGCACTGTAAATGATGTCCAGTGGCTTGTAACACCGGCAGAGAAACAAAATGGAGTCTTTGTTCAACACCAGATGCAGCATGTGCAACTGTGGCAGAACACACTGATCATTTATTGAGGTTCTCCTTCATTGCCTCAGCCTGTGCTAACGCTGGTAATGACCAGGAAAAGATGGTAGTGCCACGCTACAAGGATCTTCAGTCTGTTTCCTAGCGATAGTACTCGGATTTGACGCGACGACTGTCAAATAATGTGAGCCACAACATGTAAAGAGCAGCCACACTGACCTATTTTAATGATTGAGCTGTTTCTGATTAGGTCAGGAAAGAATCTGCCACAGGAAGATGCTTAAACTAAAGTGTTTCAGATTAATGTGTGTGGTTATACTGTATGTGTGGAACCTACCATAAAACAAGGTGGTACCTTGCCATTTACCGTTAAACTGAATAAATTAATACGTCGACACGTCCGTGTCAGCTCTCAGTCATCCAGGTCCTTCCTTAGTAGCAAAGTTGTTGTTTTTTTTCTTCAAATCTGACATGGGAAATAGGTTTCTGATCTGTAAAACGATAAATACTTCTCAAAGGGAAAGAGTCAGATTGGTACTAACATCTAATTTAAATCATCTACTCTTGTCATGTGCTAGGGAGTCATGTAATCTGGGAGCAATACCCAAAAGATGTACTATGTGATAGAAGGTACAATTAGTATGCAGCAAATGTCTGCTTTATTTGACTTAATTCTTGTCTGTATTGCCCCATGACGTTTAACCATACAGTATGATATATCATATTATGAATAACAGATATTATTGTAGCACATCCTTCCTGCTGCTAGTTGTATGGCTGCGGTCAGAAGTCTGTGCTGATGGGACACTAGCTAACCTTACTTTTCATACAGACTACACAATCAATATGCCAGTGGCATTTCTAGGTTCCCTTGGCCTGAAGCGCTTATCTTAATGGAATGTGCTCCCATTTTCTGATATTTTGCATGGCCATAATATATCATTACCCACCCAATATCAGGTGATCTACCATGCGCAAGTGAAAACACAGGGTGAAAAGAAATTATTTACTTTTTTTCCCTCTTGCTGCTGCCATTATCTCTGGCATATAGTAGGCTAAAATGCTGTACATAGTGATTAACACAAAAACGTTCAGCGTAAGTATCATTGTGGAACTGTAATTTCATGACTGTTCAACTATTAAAGATACATCCATCCATTTTCTTCCACTTTTCTGTTGCCGGGTCGTGGGGGCTGTTGGAGCTGCCCCACATTGCACCAGCCCCTATGGCTTATCCTGCAGGTGGTGGGTTCACGGAAGGACGGCCTCACAATTCTAACCGGGCCTGTTGTTCTCTCATAAGGGACTTCTGAACTACTCTTTGTCTGACCCGTCACCTAGGACCTGTTTGCCATGGGAGACCCTACCAGGGGCACAAAGCCCCCAACAACAGAGCTCCCAGGATCATTCGGGCGCTCAAACCCCTTCACCACGTTATGGTGAAATAAATAAAAAAGATCTACATTTACACAAGGAATGCAATAATATCTGAAATAATATCTATTTATTTAGCGTACACATATGTTCTATATTTAACTACTTAGTACAGAACAGGTGACTTCATCTCTCGTTCCTGTGAAACTGTGAGTCAGTGTCTGGGGGTGTTTGCAGTTCAAAATTAGCTTTAAAACCGAACTGACTGTGAGCGTCACAGCAGTCCATGTAGCACCAGATAATGTAATAACAGAGGGGAAGAGGCATGTCTAACCCCTCCCCTTTGAAGAGTTACATAGTATTCCAGTTTTCTGATCAGTAGTGGCAAAGCTTTTTGGATAAGAGGCAAAACATATTAGCTTAACAACAACAAATCATTACCCCAATAGCTACTTTTTGAAGACTATGGTTATGTAATACTAATAATATAACTTGCACATCAAAAAACACCAAAGATGCTCGGTGACTCTTTACTTGTAATTAGTTTCATTATATCATGTTGTTTTGAATTTTACTGGCAAGCAATTTGATCAAGATTGATTGATCGATTTATCCATATTACCTTTCACATAATGGTAGAAGCCTGTTGGTATAATGGGTAATAATTCAATTTTATCTATTGGGTAAAATTATATGCGGTGTGGCTTTAAGGAATGACATAAAGAAATTTAAAACATTTCAGAAGTTAAATGTGTCTTTCCCTCGTGCTTATATAGACGCCGTAAAGGGGTTACTATTAAGCATTTGTGTTGCAATCAACAGATCTACCTTTGAAACTTAATTTGAGGAAATCATTAATCCTTATTAAAACATGTGGGCCCTGTAGCTGACCTAATTGAAATGATCTTTGTTTCAACAGTGTAAGCAGAGTGCTTTGTATCTATCTGCATATTCTGAGCCCTCAGTGGACTTTTCCTTGCCTCTATTCTATGTTCACTTGGTTTCACAGATCAGGGAGCTGCTGCTGTCTGTGCCCTCTCTGCTCTAACCTTGAGTTGCAGCTATGTTGGTCTAAATTAAGAGAAGCTCAGACACCGATAAAATTACAACACAACGGTGTCACAAAGTGTAACAATAATTTAAACCAAACTATAAGACACAAACTTATTACGTGACAAGGCTGCACTGTTAAACTTTGCAAAAGTGGTTAGTGGTAAGTTAGGTTAATCGGAGGCTTTATCAAATAAATAAAACGAAACAATGAAACCCATGAACAGACCAGTGCTGAAACCAAACAAAATACTGTAAATCCGTTCTAAACCAAGTCACGAAAGGGGAAGTACATTTTAATGCAATCCCTATACAGAGAGGACTAAACGGGAAAAACTTCAAATCAATTTTAAATCAAAGTGTATTATCAGGATTGGACTGCATACATAACTGTACATCTAGTAAAAATCAGTTTGATTTGTCATATACAAAAGAGAACAAGACAAAAGGGTATCTAAGGTAAGAGTACTTCAGATACAGTTGTCCAGCTAATCGGTTTCCTGCACATGAAGACTTTATTTTAAATAGCACTATCAAGATGTTTACTGTAAGCTCTCAGTCGTATGCTATCAAGCTTATGTAAGGCAGAAATCAATAATAAATTACTGTGGTCATGAATATTCCTCATCTACAACAGACCAATTTGCTCTGTTTTTCCCTTGTTGAGGTCAAGACACCTACGCTGGAGGAAGGGAAGTGAAATAAACAATCTTGAGTGATGGCACACCCACGATCCCTCCCCACCTTTCCGAAGTAGGCCACGGATATTGACTTGATCTCCAACTTTTCCCACAAAACAATTTGTCATTGCTTCCAGGACTCTCCTCCATGTCTATCGGTGACAATCTTCAGGGCGGCCGCCTCAGAGAGTGACAAAACCTGTCAGGGCGCGTCACATTCACTCTCTCCCCGGCGAGCTGCGGGACGTCTTTGAGTCCGCAACACCTTTATCAGTTATGGCACTACCTAAAGCTCTCCCGCCTTCAACAACAAGCAACTCCGAGGGAAAGAAGGCCGAGCTGACTTTACAGAGACCTATTTGCAAACAAAATCACCAGGAGGCATTCCCCACAAGGCACCATCTGGCTGCCACACGTACCTGTTCTCATCACTTTCACAATCACACCATCCGTTATTTATAGTGGCGCTGTCCATCTGCCCACGCACTGTATAAAGAACAACCTTAAACTAGTAAAGTAAAAAGTGCCTTAAAGTTAACTTGCAACAAAATACGTAGGTTACACGCATTGAGGCGCATTGAGTTGCCTTGTGTACGAAATGTGCGGTATAAATAAAGTTGCCTTGCCTTGCCTTACACATTTAGGGCACTATCAAAATTTGGAAATACAATACTCCACATAGAGCTGGCTTTATTACAGACAACATTCCATAAATCTGAGTCTGTGCTGAATGTAACCAGTGCTAAGTTGTACCACAACACTAATGTTGCTAACTAGCGGCTAATGGGTTTAGCAATTCTTGAGCCGCTTCATGCTCAGGGACTGCTGTATCCGCATCTGTAAAACAAAGCCAGCAACTAAAATGCAATCAGAATGAGCTTTGTAAAGATGTACAGCATGTCCGGTCAAGCAATAATTAGCTGCAGCAAAAATGATCTGTAACAAAGTGAGACCGAAGAAACAAATCACAACATGAAGCCTTGGAAAACCATGATAGTGAAATTATTTTCAATAAAAATAGAAAATAATATTGAATAAATAATAAATATAAATTCTGATATAACTTCTCTTTTAAAGTGTACTTTATTGGAAAGTTTACTCAAGTAAATGTAAATGAGCAAAGTACTAATTACTAACCCATCTGCTATGAACAAGTAATGTAATAAAACATATCGGTATACTCGTGTTGGATTTAGAAATAATGTTTGAGATGATATGATTTATTTGTGAATGCTAATTTGTGTTATCAATAAATTATGTGAATTAACCTGCGTAAGAGCGGTCTGAATGATAATAATTTTCTGTATGAATGTGACAGAGGACTATGTTTGTCTACTATACTGCTTGAATGTCTTCACAGAGTGATGATAGGCCCAACTATGAACATAGGAACAGTATAAGTTATCTCTATTCCTAAACAGAGCTTCTAAACTAATTAAACTGGTTTCTATTTAATGATAGAATTTAATTTTATTGTACAGTTCTAAATTGTACAATAAAAATAGTCATCCATGTTAATTTAGTCATCAGAACACAGATGTGCAGCAAAGCTGTTTTCACTGCAAGGGTGGATCAACTCATTTAACTACATATTGAAATATTGACTCAAAAATATATCACTGGCAGCTTTGCATACAAAAAATAATATATATGCCCACCACCCCCTCTCGTTTATTTTCTTCTGTAAACAATTGGGTTGATTTGCATTTTTCAGGCTGTGGGTGAGGGTGAGTGTGTGCTCAGATAATTATAGTGCGCCGAGTTGGCAGAGAGACAGTGGTGGTTGTAGAGGTGCTACCTCACTCTTCTGAGAACTTCCTGCCAGAAGTGCCTGGTAAACAAACTTAAGAGAAGAAGCCTATTTATATGGAGAATTATTTATGTATAAATCCACTTTTAGCTTTTGGCAACTCAATTTAATTACTATTTCATTGTGCCTATGGTTGAAAGCACAAAATCTGCATTCCATACCAGTCCCCTGATAAAAAGATAATCATAATTGGAAGGAACCGAATACTTTGATACAGATTTCATTTTTTAACATGGGTAGAGGAAACCTTCAAAGTCTGCCTTAAGACAATGTCAAGGCTTTATGATTCCAGCCCGGATATTATAGTATATTATAATTATACTATTGACTATACATCTTCTTCAGGCCCATTATCTTGTTTGGAAAAGATGCCAGCCTGCTGCAATATTAAAGGGAGCAATTGACAAATAAGCTCTATGCATTAAGGTGAAGGACAAGGGAGGCAATTTCTCCATCCTTTCCTGCTCACAATTCTTGTCTTGCGCCTGTGCCATACATTACCAATTCATAAATATTGGGCCGATTGCGCTGCACTGTTGACACAAATTGGAAAAAGTGAGGAATGGAGATGCAAAGCCCCTTATAAAGCACATTTGTCTTCTCTGTAAAGATGACAACAGCTAAAGTATGAAGAGATGGAGCAGATGCAATTAGCAGGTATCGAGATGTGTTGTGGATGCTTAGGCAGCCAGATGTGTGGACTGTTAATGTGAGTTTTTGTTGCCACTGAGGTCCCTCTTGCCTTTTCCCTTGTGACCCTTTTCTGCAACCAGACCGGCGGCAAATGAGCCACGACTTCTTTGTTTGCCTGATGCAATAACTGCACTTTGTCAGGCACCTTTTTGATGCAAGCTTCTCGCTTTTCACACACCATTTTGTATGCTTCCCGAAAAAAAGTGAGGAACTTGCCACATTAATAATCCATAGAAGCTGTAGCCACGGGTAATGCGGCGCTAGTGGGAGAGTCCTTACTTAGCCACTCTTTTGACAGCTTTATTGCAGGGAATTTTTATTACTGAAAAGGAGACCTTGACTGAAAACAGCAAAAAGCAGTGGTTAACAAAATGATGAGCCAATTTCTAGCTTAGTGACTGCAGATGAGTAAAATAAGTAGCAGATAAAGGGAAATATGCTTCTGCAGGCCTTCGAAGAAGTACGTTTCAAGGGGAAAATTAGGTTTTATGTGTGGCTAGCACAATGAGCTCTATCACCTCTGGCTAATATGTTAAAGGCAAACACAGTTGGGCTAACTATGTTTTATTTGAGAAGGGCAAGAGATCAAACATTTCAAAAAAGCACTTTTCCAGTTTGCTGGCATCCTTCTGTCTAATCAATCTGAGGCAGGAGGCATCGCTCACACTTGTCTGCACATCCCCATGACATGAACACCCAAGAATGCACACTCTGCCAACCCTCAAACACACACGTGTAAAATTCTATATCTTCTGGCAGCTTGGCAAACACCCACTCGAGACCCCATACATCAATCACTAACTCTTATTTTCTTCACAAACACAGCCTCATGCCAGCCGCACACGGTAGACACATCCACCTGAGTCAAATGTGTCTGACTGTCAGGAAAGGCTCATGTGACTTTATCCTGATGGAAAACTGTAATTATTCTAATGGCACCCACTGGATCTAATCTTGGGCTTATATGGTTTATTTATAGGCCAACAATAACTATTAAAATGCACATCAACGGACTGTCTGTTGCCGTGACATCACCAGGCAAAATCTGTGTGGTGTGACCTTGACACGTTGGCGTGTGACGTGTGATCAGGTTTGAGCTGTGTGCCCTCCCCATTTTGTACAAACATCATTTAATGCCTTTTTGTCTCAAGGTGATAGCCATGATGATGTCACCATGTGTTGCAGCTTTACTGTGGACACTGGCACTGGGGCTTTGGCATGCTCTCCCTCTTTAAATAGCCCCAGATCTAATCTGCAGACAGCAGCAGAGTTCTGACAGTTCCAGCCCCGGTCCCTCCTCCTCCCACTAGGTGACACATTCTTTATTTATTTTTCCTCTCCTCCACTCTGGTATTCACTCCATAGAGCTCAGACCCCTCAAGCTATTGTCAGTTCTGTTCTCCTTCTCTGTCGGAAGAACCCAAATGGATTTACAGAGTTTACTGTCAACCACTCAATTTCCCCAGTCAAATGGATATGGCCCCATCATGTTTCACTTTAGTTCCTCAACAGTCAGGCTTAATGATGATGTTGGTATCCTGATCACTGCTGTTTGTGGCATTGTCTTCTCACTGCATGTGCTTTTTCTAACACAAACTAATTTATCTGGGAATGAAGAACTAGTTTCATGTCTTTACTAAATGTACATAAACTACAGTTTGGAATCTACACTCACTACATTACTTGACAGGACCAAATAATACATTGCATTATCGGTTGTGTTTGATATTCTGGTGGGTTCAGACACTGCTTGGATAACAGAGAAATGGCAATATACTTTTGCTTCAACAATTATGTACAACACGCTGAAATCCATTTCTGCAAGATATTCTCTCTCGACCCTCCCCACTCCATGCACAATTAATTTGATACAAGCTGGAAGCATAAATCCTCCATGATTGTGCGGTGCTCAGGACAATGTTGATGAATATTTTCATCTCTGGACTCCAGAACAGCAGGAGACGACAAAATGAGTTTTGTTGCATCATGCAGATGTGGATAATACCACTGCCTGGTTGAGGGCTTTAAGGATGTAAAATTATATTTTCTTTTACCTAGATATCATTAGTTCATGTTGAGAGCACACTTGAGGTCCTTTATCTAGGCACTGTTCATCTCTAAAGATCATTGGACTTAAGCGGGCCCAGATGTTCTGCTTTCGCCTGGTTTTACCATACCCTCGTACTCGTTTCGCACAGAGGGTTTGGACTTCCTCAATTGAGCTCCTTTAACAGGTGGGAGGGGTGAACTCCTTTGAAACGATTGGATCTGATTTTCGCTAGCGTTTGGTCGTGACGTATGTAACGCGCCCGTGTTGAGTGAAGCAGCTATCATAACTCTTGGGAGCATTCCTTACGCATTCTAAGACTTCAGTTATCATTTCTGGATATTTGGGAGCCGAGCCAGAACGGACTGAAGAGCTTCCTTTACGTTCGTATCCGCCGCCATTGCCGAACTACAACCAGCAAATGCGGCGCAAATGCTTGACGTCACCGACAGCACCCGCCTCCCCCGCTCGCCTAGTGGTAGGTTGAAATTCAACCGATGAAACGCAGCCACTGAGATCAAGCCCAGACGTACATGCAGGGAAAATATAATTGACCGGAGTTTACGGATGGCTAAGGCCAGGCTAGTTCCGCTTTGAAGTTGTCATGTCTCTTCAGCACTGAAGCATGACTGACTCTCCTGGTAATGATCAGAATACTGAATGTAAATGTGATTGTAACCCTCTCCTCAGTCCAGGCTCCAAGTGCAGCTTTGGGGCCTGGACCATCGCCAGCTGTTATAGGTTAATATATGGACTTTGGCTAGACGTCTGCGAGGTGACCGCTCGCTGGCAGCCTGCTGTAAAGGCTTGCACACTGTACTGTAAGTGGACATGTTCGTACTCTGCTTCCCTCTATGCACTTGTCACTGGATATGATGAAGCACCCCATATCTGGCTCCTTCTCTGTCTTTAGCTCACTCATCTCAACCTTTTTTTAACCTTTGTAACATGTATCTCTCTCAACACAGCTAGCATTCATTTGTGGCCACTATCTCGCAGCCCCCTTGACACTAGACCTCGGCGTTAGTGTCTCTGGACTCAGGGGAGTTCAAGGGCTAAAAGAGAGGAATAAAAACTGATCCTTCACGATCTTCTGACTTTGGGTTTAAGCAGGAGGTGTCAGAAAGTACCACAGGATAACTGGCTGTGGGCCAAGCGTTCATAGCGACGTCGGATTTGATCCTTCGATGTCGCTCTTCTATCATTGTGAAGCAGAATCACCAAGCGTTGGATTGTTCACCACTAATAGGGAACGTGAGCTGGGTTAGACCGTCGTGAGACAGGTTAGGTTACCCTACTGATGATGTTGTTGCTGCAGGGGTGCAGCAGGAGCCCCTTTGTACAGTGGCAACAGTTACTCCCAGCTGCACCGGACAGCGCAGAGCTAAATTTGACCTAGAACAACTTGAAATGTCATTTAATTTGGCATCTCCTGTCACTGCAGGCGTGCGAGATAAGCTTGATTTGCCAATGTTAGCTTTGTTGTCATCTTTACAGCCATCTCATGTAATGGTTGTCCAAGTGAAAAGATTTCCAAAAGCTTTTCAGAAAATGCAATAAGGGGAGGAATGAATTATGAATGCAATGCAGCAGCGCACACACAGCAACAGCCTGTTTCTTTAAGGCTCCTTTGACCTCACAATTTAAAATTTGCCTTAAAGATAGTTTGTGGGTGGTTACACAATCTCTTCAGAATAAAGCAAGTCAAAGTATTTATTTAGGAAGGCTACCTTTATTATGTCATTTTCTTGTCTATTTCTTCTGGTAATTTTGTGGCACCATAAATCTTTGTTTTAAAGCACAACGATTCATAATTTTCAGTCATTTAGCAGCATTTTAAAAAGAAATGACTGTAAAGGATATGTACTGGTCTCTAGAGCCAGGACTTTCCTGAGAATGAGTATTGAGACTGACTGACTGGTGTAGCATTGATTAATTGACAGGTAATTTATTTTTAATAAATGCTCTCCACAAAGTATCACCCCTGCAGCATATACTGTATATATTGGGATGTTGGATCGATTGAGTAACGCAAAATGCTGCTTTTTTTTTAAATCTGCAACACAGCCAATTTTAATTATGTATGAGAATACTGTATCTAATCAATAATTTATATTGCTAACCAAATGAGTGATTGAGCCTCTACAGCCTCTACACATTCACTGCATTATGGCTAAAGGAAGAAAATGTGAAGGCCAATAAACAACTGTTATTCTTTACAAACAGCCCAATGGTCTTTATCAAAATATGAAATATTAATTGAATGGGTCACATTTTATTCAGTTGACCAGTGTTGAAAATTGGCATGTCATCAAGGTATTTCAGCATGTCACTAAAATGCCTTTGGTACTTGAAACACTGCAACTAATTTTATATCTCCAGGCTACTGTTAACTCCTCTCAAGGGAGCCATCAGAAGTGTGGCGTACAGAAAGCCTTAGAGCTTTATTGCTGCAGCAAAAGAAGAAGCATTAGCTTCTTGCAGCTCTTTTTGGTTTCCCACTGGCCTGATTAATATTTATTCTGCAACGTAGGAGAGCAGTCCAACTTTAAATATAAAAATAAGGAAATACAGACTCTAACGGCGAGCAGAGCTGACCAGCCCTGCACTGAACAGATCTTATGGAGGATTGACTGTGTTGGTGCCTGGGGCCACAGTTCTGCCTCTTGAGCAGCAGCCCTGTGTCTGGGCCTGATTGGGTGCTTCTAATGACATGCCTCAGAGCTGCTGGCAGGGTGCTTTAGGCTCACACTTACACCAACACTGGCCTTCAACTGTAATACTCCTATATCTATGTGGTAACATGTTGGTAATCCAACTCAGTATTGGCCAGCTGCATGATGCCAAGCATGAATAATGCAAAACATTCTCCGAAAAGTTTATTTTATTTTTCATTTTTCAATACCACAAATCCCAAGATGCACTTGTTCCAGCCCAAAATAAAATAGCTTCTACATCTGTATGTTATCCAAACAAAGATATCTATTGCTTTACTCACACAGTTGTGGATTATTAATTGAACATTTTATTCAACATTCTGGAAAACTCACATTCCTATGTTTGGATTTACTCATATCTGTCATAGCTTGGTCATATATCGGTGAAATGTAGTTAAACTTGTTAATGACCTTCAACACAGCAAAAAATAATCCTGAAATAAGTAAAATTGGTCTTGAACTAAGTATTTGTCCTTGATTTGAGTAACTTATTTCAAGAAATCAGTCCATGGGGCAAGTGTTTTTTACACTTAAATTAAGAATAAACAACAATCAACAACAATCATATTTCAAGTAAATTTAGTCCAATTATATTTTTTGAGACTTGAAATTAGATACTCAAATCAAGGACAAATGTACTTATCATATATTTTTTTTAAACTTATTTCATTTCAAGACTCCCTTGGTGGCCTGTGCTACTCATGGCCCTATGCCCCTCGGCTGAAGAGTTATGTCTCAAAGTAGCTGATAAGCTGTTAATTGTTTGCCCAAATCCTTGAAGTCTTCTAAATCTGACCTTGATTAACTCGGGTTATTTCAAGACCTTGTTCTTCAGAAGGAATCCCATCTATACAAAAATACTTGTAATCATTTTAGCTGTGGTGAAGCTACTCATACCGTCCTTGTGTTAATTAATGACGTAAAACCTATGGGTCCTGTATGTGTGTTCTGTCCAGTGATCCATTCTTCTTCCTCATTGTCACTCCAGACGTGTCACTGAGCGCCCCCCGATTGAAATGGCACATGTTCTTGCAATCACTGCAGTCTGTGCAATTCATTAGGCTCCAGATACCGGCACTGAGCTCCAAAACTCACCGTTCTGCTTCGTTTAATGGAAGTGGCAATAAATGGATAGCTTTGTAGGGAGAGAGTGAATGGGGGAAGAGAAGAGAGGATGCATTCATCAATTAAATGACAGGGGCAGAGTGTGTGTGCAGTGAATTAAGAGAATCCAATGGCCTATTTTTTCTCTCATTGGAAATCATCAACACTAAATACAGCGCTAGCAGATAAAGGAGCAGAAGCCAATAAAGTAGAAAAATGGTGGAAAAGTGTGAGTATGGGCTGTCACAAAAGTTTACATAAAGGCTGTCATCAGGGTAATTCGGCCAAATGGATGTTTCTTGTCCAAAGTGTGGTCCGAGCGAGTTACTAAAAGCTGTCATCAGATGAGTAATATGCCTAAATTGAGATCGCTTAGAGGATCGATATTGTGGGCACTGCTTTTTCCTGGCTTAATTTTTGTTGTTGCTACGTTTTGGACATTAAGCTGACAAAAGTGTTTAGTGTAGCTTATGTAACAAATGTTAGATTCAAGAGTTCAGGGCTAAATTGGTTGGAGATTCCTTCAAAATGTGGAACAAACGGAATGGGGAAAAAAAATCATATACAAGATTAAAGTTGTGTGGTTGCGTTTGGAAGGACACCTGGGATTGTTAAGGAATTTTCCATGATGCCTCTAGTTTCACCAACAACATAACCAAAAACAAAGGGACAATCTGAAGGATGGAATACATGTGTGGCCCAACATTGCACTTTACTGAATGAAAAAGGGACATCCACATTCTTGAATTAGGGTTTTTCATACCGAGACTCTAAACAACACTAACACTGAAATGTTGTCAGTTGAAGAAAAAAAAAAGGGCCACACACACAGAGTGATGTATAGATAATAGAATAGAGTTCATGAATCTTCATGGTTGGCTGGAGTGTCAGGGTGCCTTTCTACCCTGCATGCCAATAAGTTTGCATTACTGGCCCAGGGCACGCTGACTTTCAATAGACTTTGTGTACATTGAAAAGGCATTCGAGTATGTTATTGTAACTTGATACTGCTGGTTTGTTGCTCTTGTTTGTTTTTTCCAAGTACATTTTGTGAAATGGTCTCAAGACAGAGGCGTGCTGGCCATAGGGAGAGGGACGTTTCCCGGTGGGCCGCTCGGTTCCGGTGCTTCTGGGCCGGGCCATCAATAAAATAATGAAATAATAACAGACTCACAGTTGTGCTATTCCAGGCCTAAAGGCTTTAACTGGGCTGCAGCAGGAGCATGAGCTGCTGTTCCAGATATAAATGAAGTAACACAAGCGTAATTGTCATGGAAATCTATCAAAAATAATGACTGATGAATGAAAATCTGAAAAATATTCATTCTTGTGGCAGGGAGATACCATTTGATATTGAACTAACTCAGAGGGGTGTTTAAGTGGAACACCCCTCCGCTTTAGTTCAAGTTGGTGCAGTCCAATCCAGCGGAGACAAGTGTCTGCGCCAATGGGTGCTGGCTGCTCTGCTTTGCGACGACGACACTGGAGGCCGCCATTGCTCCGCCATTGCTGTAGTACCGCCATATAGCCGCTAGGCCCCCATTGGATTGCATTGCACTTTAGACACGTTAAAAACAACTTTAATGCCTAATTGTTTGGAACTGTCTAGAGCTAGATATTCCTCCTGTGATTACACTGGGTTAGACACAACTAGAGGCACCGGGCTGGTTATGGTAGGATAAATTTTAGAAATCTCCTACTTAACAGGGGTTTGACTGTTAGCATTGGAGCTGCGCGAGCTACACGTCACGCAAGGGGCTAGTCTACAGTGAAGATCCCGCCCTTATGCCCTTATTAGGAACATGCTTCGTCAGAGCTGGGGAGGAGGAGTCTGTAAATCCGCCATGATTTCCCCCTCGGACGTGGTCATTATGGTAAACGGGGAGGAGTGAGTATTGACGGTCTATTAATAATATGTCTATGGTCTGCGCATAATGTCTATGGTCTGCGCGAGTAAGAAGAGAAAAAGGCAGTGAAAGGTAAAAAAGTGGATAAATAAATGTTTTTATCTACATAACTTGTACTGATTGTGGGTTTGTATCAGGTTCAGACTGTGTGTACAGCGGTCCATGTGAAAAGAGAAATTGTTAGAAAATTGTCAATGTGGTATTTGATCCAGCGACCTCATGCACTTGAGACCAGCGCACTATTACGGAGCTATAATTCCGGGCCGGTCATCTCCAAATTCCCGGCTGAAATTAGGTGCCAGCACGCCCCTGTCTCAAGATGTATTTTTAGTGTGTGTATGCAACATGCAATATGTGGTTTTTCTTGGGGCAGATCTAATTTCAACTGTGCCTCAGTCCAAATATATGTTTTTATGATGCCTTTGTGCTGTGAATCTTGTGAAAATATGCACAGCATTTTATAGTTCGTCTTTCAACCCATTATACAGTAATACTGAGAACAGATGCTGAACATCGACTTGCAAAATTATGGGAAAAGCCTTGCTAAACATCCTCTGCATTGCTGTCAACTTTTACTCTTCTATTTTCATTTGGCACAACCATATTTATTCATGTATCAGCCACAGATGCAGTAGAAATCTGCTAAGTAACATTCAACACAATTTGATGTAATTTTCAATGAGGAATCAGTGTGACTTGTTAGGACGCCAAGAGTATCTTTCCTCTTACTACCCATAGGGGGTCATTTAAAGCAGTACTAAGTAACGTGTTTACCTTAATAAATCTTTTTTGTAGTTCCTCTGGGGGTAATACGAGTGTTAATGGGATGATTGGAGGGTCTTTCATCTCCCCCTGGTGTCTCTGGCCAGAAAACCATGCTTGCAACTTGACTGCCACCGGGGCGGAGCAAGCAATACACACTAATAGAATCACGGAGAAGAAGCTAACAGGCTAACAGGCAAAGCTAACTGCGGGCTAGCGCCACTTTAAACAGTATTTACAGCCAAGTTTGAGTGAAAAAAAATATTCCCATTGTATAACTGGATGTACAACACCCCTCTCTCCTTCACCGTTTCTGTCAGCGTAGTATTTACTCTCCAAGACATTTAATAAGTTAAAAAATTGTAACTTGCTAAGACACCTGCAGTGGCGCTTATGGCCTCTAGGGGCAAGCGTTACTTAGTACTGCTTTAACAAGGCAGGTGCTAAATAGTGAGCGGAAGCTGGAAAATAGCATGCGCTCTTTTGCACCTAATTTTCCATTTGACATGGCATGCATTATTGTCAGCTATACTGTAAATCTGATATGTAAATCAGAGATGCACATGCGTTTTGCTCCACTTTTGCATGTGCTCCTTGTTTTGCACTTGAACAAACGCTTGATAAATGACCTCATACTGTAGCGTATTAGTTTTTCCTGCTTTTCTCTTCTGTATCACTAGAACAAATCAGATGTTGAATTACATGCGTGTTCTAGCACAGATGTAGTATCTGCTTACAGCCCATTTAATAGCACCTCTATTTTGTGTTGTTGTAAACCTTATGAAAATGTGCACAATTATTATTCATCACTTTTTAATAGCTTATTATATTACTTTTGAACAATGTGAGACTAACATCAAACGATATCAGAAAAAAAGTGCACAGATTTATCAATAGTTAATTTCAATTTGAGTTCTTCTTGTACCTGAACTGACATTTGTTTTCCAGGATCTGCCTGTTATAAGGGTTCTGCATCTTTTAGTTTTTTAACCAGCGTGTCTTCACAATAATAACTATTTGGGAGACTGTAAAGAAAGTGAGAAAAACATTTCAAAAAACCTCCCCGAGCTTAGCTGTTATACATATGTATGCTGTTCCGGCAGGCCACAGCGAGCAGGGAACAGCGTGGGGCTCTGTTTTGCTCTGTGTACATCTAATTGCCTGGCCACCAACCGTTATTGTGAAGATTTAAATCCAATTTAATCTTTTCACAAATATTCTCTACTTCACAAACCACAAAGTATCCACCCTGGAGCCTGGCGCAGTTTGGAGCCAAAGTCCCTTCTACCTGCAGCGTGGATTGGCTGCAGTCAACCTTTATCAATCTGTCAGTCAGGCAGGAGCTGTCAGAGTGAATTTGAGAACATCCACCCCTGCTACCTCTCCTGCAACATTTGGCTCTCCCCAGTCCCCTACCTGCCAATGTAATGTCTATGCAATTAGGCTGCGTGTGAAGTAATGGTGTCACCCCTGTTCCAGAGTGTACGCAGAGCTTCATGTGGTCAAGAGAGACGAGAACGTGTTTGACAAATCCTCACACACAGGTCTCCACGCACGGACATGTCAAAGCAACACTTGTGATCTTTTGGCTGTGGGCCTCAATTAGTTTGAGCAGCACAAGATTTACATTAACGCCATGTTATGCGTAAAGGTCATGCTGTCTAGTGTGTGTGTCAAGTTAATGCGCAAGAGCAAGCTTTTAACTGGAATCCTTAACACGCCCGCCTAATTTTATACTCTCTAGACACAGTTTTATGATAGCACAAAATGTCAAAGGAAAGGTTTATCTTTAGTCCTCTTTCCCCTGAACCAACACTTTGAACTTCTAAAGCAATCAGCTGGAACAATATTAGCTGGAAAATGAGTGGTTTGGAGCATCAACGGGTCTTTGAAAGCTTAAAAGAGGGTTTTACTGTGGTTATGGAAACATAGCAAAATGCAACTTACGAGAAAATATTTTGGTTTACTTCATAACATATTATGCAGTGTATAGTAATGTTTGTTTATGCTATAGGTAAACTATATAAATATATACATATATAATATATATTTAACAAACACAGACAAGATTGACCTATTAGACTATCTGAGATTCTACAGAAAGTATTTCCACTCTAGGATTATTAAAATGATTAAAAATTATAAAAAAATAAATGTAACTAAATTACATTTTATATTCACAGAAGTTGGAAGTAAACCTAACGAAGCTCTGGGATAAAAGTTGCAATTGGGCGGCACGGTGGTGCTGCGGTTAACGCTTAACCATATTGAGATTTCCATTTTGATTATATTTTGATTTGAAAAGCTCAAACTCTGTGAATTTAAGAACTTTTAACCGGACCATTATTTCCTACCACTGTATGAAACAAAAGGGATTGTGACGAAATGAGTTTTACATTCCACTTGTCCATTAGTTTTTCACACGCACAGCTGCAATAGTCTAATAAGCTGCTCATGCATATACTGGGTTTGTTTGTGTTTGTCTTATTAGTTCATCATTTCTTATAATTTACAAAAATACCTCTTGTACAGCAAAAACACAAAGGCATCTCTAATTTACTTGTGTATTGTTTTGGTTCATTGGCTAAGGTTATTATTTACTTGAATTGTTTTGTGATAGTTACTGTATCTTTTCCTTTGTTTCCACTTGGGAAGTGTTTAGGGAGGGGCCGACCAAACCTTTCCTCCACTTATACTTCTCTGTGGTGATATTGCAGATGATGTCATCAACTCTCAGCCCACCATTTTGAAAGAACTGTTTGTTTAAAGAAGTATTATGATATACCCGGTTATTGTTTGTGAATTTGTTACATTTGTTCCTATTACTCGGCCAGAAGATATGGTCATATTTTATTGCATTTGTCCAGTTATGTGGAATAGGCCAACTAATTGGCCAATGTTTTAGGCAGGTGTGTTCTGTTTTTGGGGAATTAGACAAACCCAGACATTATAGGTGTGACTGTAAAATGGTCGGTGGCACTTTAAATAAACTTAATTTTTTGCTTCTGAGCTTTTCCTTCTGAAGCCATTTTTTGCCACTCACCGCTACACGACCTCATAAGGATAATTTCATAATTAGTATTACGCTATTAAAACCAAATTCTTTTATTTTTTTCTATGCATAAGGTTTCATGCGTCTACACTCTTACCCTTACAACTACCCTGCTTCTCTCACTCTCACATTGGAAGGACACTAATACATTTTCATAAACAACTGAAGTACTAGCAAAGTACCAATTATAAAGAATGCCAAGAATAAAGAGATGCTGAACGTCAACCTGCAAAACTATGAGTAAACTATTACTTTTAACGGACCAGCCACATTTGGTGGAGTCACATATAACACAAACAGAAGTAATTGTTAAATATAGCCGATACATGTGCACGTGCACGGAACATGCATGACGAGAGGAGTGCGTTAGTGCATGTTTGAGAGAAGGCGAGCGCTTCACGCTCGTTTTGTGCGCTCCACGCACTTTGGGGGAGTGCGCTCCGCTTTGCTCCACGCACTCTATATGATTTCAAGAGCACCTTCGCCAGCCCTGATGGCGCTCGGGCCTAATGACTAAAGATGTGTAAAGTGACTTGTAACCAGCAATTTCCCTCCCTGCTTTCTCTTCTGTATCACCGGAACACAATCATATTGTGGATTGCATATAGCCCTTTAAGTATTCTACCATAAATTTAGCTCCTCTCAGCCCATTTAATATCGCCTCCATTTAGGTCATCGCAGATGTCATTGAGTAAATGTAGTCCAAAGCTATTTTTGGTTATTACAAATTACTCAACGCAGTGACGCAAGAAATGGAGATCTGATGCTTTCTGGGCCAAAGGATATTTCCACAAATGTCACTCTGAAAAATGTGTGCCATCTAAAATAGCGAGGGGAAAAAAAGCAAGAAAAGTGTGTCTTGGGTATACTATGGACCAGTGTGAATATGCTTACAGGCGCTGTGGTCTGCTCCCAGCACAGATGCTGAAATGACAGGTGTTAAATAGCCTGACCTGTTTTCTCCGTCTTTTTCATTGTCATGTATCTCAGAATGACTTGCAGCCATGGGATTATGAAATGAACTGCTGACCCTCCTGGCGTCACACTTCCCTCCAGCACTTTTCACACTGTTCTCCAGCTCTGAAAATGGAACTGTTGTCTGCAGGCCTTCAGATAAGACTTCTCTCACTTTTCCCTTTTCCATGCCTCCATCTATAGCTTTGATGGTAATCAACACATGCAAACCCAAACAATGGATGACCTCTGTGTCTCTTTTCGCCTTCCAACTGGGAAAGTCCTTACAGTGGGCAAGCCACTCCATCACGCTGTCATGTTTACCATCGCAAACCGCTGATTCCAATAATTATAATCCCAGCTATGACCTTTATGCCCCTATAAGTCACCACAGTTGTGCCGCGCATCTGCCCTTAGCCTGAAATCTGTTACAGCAGCACTAACACAAAATCTACACCAGCTCCGAGCATTTTTGTGTGTTTTGTTGCTTTGCAGACAAGATTCAAGCTCTTTCTTGACAATCGTGACCGTACAGTTGTAAAAATATACCCACCCAATATACTTTGTACCTTGCCTGTTATTTAGAGATTATTTTAAAAGTATAAAAATAATGTATTATGGATGCAAATATGATTTTACTGCATGTACAGTATACGTAAGAACCTAAACTATCACCGAATCAAACAAAGTCTGTATTTTTCTAGAAAAAACCCCATTGATGGTAGCATCATTGTTGACTGCATCAAGACTATGCAACTTCAGTAATGGCTGTGTAGACTCTGCACCTAAAATCTCGAATAATCATAGGTTTTCTCACAAGCGCCTTACTGTTATGCCTATTTTTACCTAGTTAAAGCTGGCTACAATTTAAACATTTAGTAAAACACTTCAAAGGCACAATCAAAATCAATCTGCCGATCAGTCAACCTCTAATCGAGTTACCCCGATAATATATAGTCGTTGATTGTGTGCTTTCGTGGCCATTTGCATTCAAGAAACTGTATTGTGGAATACATCCATGTACTTTTTGACAGTAAGTCTACCATAGTATTTTATTTGCTCTATGTTGTTACTAAACAATCTTTGCTGCCTCTTGTGTGCCTTAAAAGGATGAATCATAGTTGAATCAAGGACACAGGCGCTGTTTTAGCTGTCAGATATTTCTGCTGTTTCATACCATTACTACAACTATGGAACAAGTTCTGCGTGTTTGGGCATAGTGTGCAGCACTATAATTGGTTTGTACAATTATACATTTTGGTTAATTAAGCCACATGTCTGAACCATGTGAGTGGGGGTCATCCTCAAAATAACTGCATGACAATAAGCAGACATACCAGTAGAGAGCAAAACGAATCCACCTGGAACTGAAACTCAGTTCTCAATTCATTCAAGTGTTTGAATAATAATTAATAGCAATGACCAGATAATCAGAACCCATAGCAAACTTCCAACACGCTGTCTCATCTTATAATAACCTTGAAAGCACAGCACAACAAAAAATGTTTTCTCACCTTTGTAAGCCTTTCTATATCGTCTATTTTGCATAAAAGTCTGGATCTTTTCTTGGCCAAACTGCACAGGTGACTACGCACATGACAAAAGTATTAATCACCCAAACAGTTTGTTGACATGCGGTGTCCCCAGCTGCTCTTAACTGTGTGCCTGAATAATTATCTTGTCCCCTCTGCCAGTCCTCTTTCATCTCTGCCTGCATTAGACGCTGTGTTGTCATGCTATTGACAATGACAGTGGTGCCACTGGCAGAGTGTGGGCTGCCAGGAGCAACCAGACGAGGAGAGGGGAGATCCCTGATACTGTGGAGACTCTCAGCACTGCCTAATCAAGTAGTTTAACATCAAAGGCAGAAGATGTTAAGGTAGTCGTACAATGGCACGGCTACATTCATCACTGAACGTTTCATTATGAAAGGGAACAATTAGAAGCAATTACGAGCAAAAGCCATTCTTCTCTCACATGCAGCCCCTATTTTGCTGTGGAAGTGTAGCTCATTACTGCGGCTGTTGAAACACCTGGTCTAACAACAGGGATTGGCCCAAACTCGACTCTGTGCTGGAAATATGTCTTCCCCTTGGATACAAATTTAACTAAAGTATGAGTCAGGTGGGCCAGGAAACTGCTACAAAAACACAAAATATCCTAAAAACTATTTGTTATTGCAACCAAACCAGGAGTTGTCAAAAGTAGAGAGTGCTGAAAAAGCAAAGGTCTATTTGTGTCTGTGTTTTTTTCTTTTCCCTAGTGTTTCCATGAGAGAATATTTGAGAAGCATCTCAAATATACTGTAGTTATTTTTTCCTTTGGTACATTTGTCCATCGATGTGAGATAACTTCTTATCTGTGCAGATGAATGTGTTCTCTGTTTATTCATTATGCTCCAAAATGAAACTTTTCTTCTCAGAGTGGAGTCCAGCTGAGGGCTAGAACTGAGATTAATATGATACCCTAGGCCGCTGACTGCTTGCTAATGTATTCAGACTGACAGGCTCAATATAAAGGGAGGCAATTAATGATATTTGAATGCTGAATGGATCTCTGTCTAGTTAGCATTAATTTTGTGGATTAGCACAAATCCCAGTAAAAAAAACAACACTTTTCTCTTGACATTTCTGAACTCCTACGCTCTTCTCACATAACAAGGTGAACTACTGCAATTATTTAGATGTACATGATCCTGCATTAGAAGTGTTAATGCTAATGGCTTAACACTTGCTTGTATTTTTTCCTAGTGTTTGTTGCACTGTTGTGTGACATGGATAGGTCTCACATCTCGAAATGACAAAAATGTGTACATTCAACATTTACCAATAAATGCGTCCAGCAACAAGAACATATGCAGCATTAGTACACGTAAAACTTAAACTACAAAACTTACATACATGCAACATATCTATGAGGTTTCCATTGGAAAAAGTCAAATAATCAAGTTATTTATTTGTGTAAGCTCTCAGTTACGCAGGAGATTCCAATAAAAGAAAACTGAATATTTTATTTTCAATTTAAAAAAAAAAGCAATCCAGTGCAGACCATTTCTACAATTGACCATTTCAGTTTCCCGCCATTAATTGGGAGTTAAAGCAATCGGATCTTGCATTGTTTCAAGCTTGTTCATTACACTTCATGATATTGCTAAGCAAAAATAAATTAATAATAATAATAATAATAATAATAATAATAATAATAACAAAGGTGGCTGAATACACCGAGCTGCTGAGACTACTGTCCGATACTGGCCTAATTATTGAAAGGGGACACAGCTCTTCATAGTCTGATTGTATTATTATTTTTAAATGTATTTCTTTTTGCTTCCTGTGATTCAATGGCGATGAAGAGCTAATGAAATGCCGGCTGTCACCCTCGCTGACTACAGTATGCTTTGACACAATGAAATGATGTAGCTATTCTTGGACGCTTGCTTGTGCACTTCGATGGATCACATTTTTCACACCATTAACTACAGCCTACTGGTTTTATTCACAGCGCAGAGATAGGCCTAAACAATCCCATACACACCCACGAACCAACACAATTGCGACAATTGATCCCGGCTGTTCCACCCAGTCTGTCGCAATCCTGTGCAGGGACAAAACTATCTTCATTCTCAAGTATTCATTTAGACTCACATCATTTAAGCTTAGCACAATTTAGTTTATTATTATTTTACAAAATGTGCACTGTAAATGATGACAATATTGCTTCAAGTGCAGCACACAAAGAAACTGAATAAAAATGTATCTAAATCAGAATGGACCAATTAAGTGTCATTAATTGTGAAAAAAATTGCTTCTTTTTTTTCAATCAATTTAGTTTGGTTTAGCTCAGTTTAGTTATGCATTAGCCTTAGCCTATATGATTATATATACAGTAACTGTCTAAAAAGCTGCTTATTCATATCTTTACAAGCATACTATTTATGGCCTATTAATACCTTATTAGTACTTATTGAGGACCTCTTAATATAAAGCGTTACTACGTTCTCTGTTTCTGACTTTATTAAATGCTTTAAATACTTAAAGCAGTACTAAGTAAAGCACGCACCCTAGAGGCCATAAGCGCCACTGCAGGTGTTGTAGCATGTTGCGTTTTTTTACTTACTAATTGTCTGTGAGAGTAAATACTACACTGACAGAGAAGACAAAGGGAGAGAGGGATATTGTAAATCCAATTACACAATGGAGATATTTTTTTCACTCAAACTTGGCTGTAAATACTGTTTAAGTGGCACTAGCCCGCAGTTAGCTTTGCCCATTAGCCTGTTAGCTTCTTCTTCGTAATTCTATTAGTGTGTATTGGTGCTCTGACCCAGTGGCAGGCAAGTTGCAATTGTGGTTTTCTGGCCAGAGACACCAGGGGGAGATGAAAAACCCCCAATCATTCCATTAACACTTGTATTACCCCCAGAGGGACTACGGAAAGGATTTATTATGGTAAACAAGTTACTTAGTACTGCTTTAATTTTGCCTTTTGAAAATGAAATTAATTAATTGCAGTTAAACATTCAGTATAGCATATTCTGCCAAGGCACATAAGAAAGAAAGATCAGCTGTGTCTTGACTAACTCTATATTGACAGGAAGATATTAATTTTTGGATGCATGACTTTGTTAGTATGATAAAATCCAATTCAATCAGCAAGGCTCGAGTTGCAATATAATTTGGATATTTACCTCCGCAGCCTTAACTTTGCTAAAGACTTGTCAAAGTGCAGAATTCGCAAAGGGATGTACAGCAAAGGTCCACTAATCCAGTGGTTCTTACTGGCATGATGGGCTAGTCAATATGCGTCTCCTGCATACTAAACAAGCTGAATCTCCACAGCAGTGTTAGGTAAAAGAGACTCAAGGGATCGCTTGCCTGGTGCAGTTCTATTCTCTTCACAGCTCTCAAGGTTAGATGATGCTGAAGTCTTAACCCTTTGTTTACTTTACTATAGCCCACTTCTTTTTCGTACATTAATCAGATTTCAATATCTTATTGCATATCATGTTGGCATTCAAAGCTACAAATGTGCATATAAGTTTCTTTCCTCTGTTTGCCCAGCTTGTAACAAGGCATAAGCAGCACAAGAATGCTAGGATTCAAGACATTCCAATACAAAAGTTGTGAAATCTGCATAGGTAATTCCACATCTCAGTGCATTTGAGAGTTATCCAACACAGACCAGTGGCTAATCCACACAGGTCTTCTGTCCCTACTGTAGAGGCCAGTGTACACTTCGGGGCGACAGTGGTGCAGAGAGTAGAGCGGGTCGTCTTGTGACCAGAGGGTCGGCGGTTCGAATCCCGCAGGTGCCCACTGTCGTTGTGTCCTTGGGCAAGACACTTCACCCACCTTGCCTCCAGTGTCTGCGTACACTGGTGTATGAATGAGCGTGTGAATGGGTGACTGGTTCCTTGATGTAAAGCGCTTTGAGTGCCTAAAGCAGGTAGAAAGGCGCTATATAAAATGTGACCATTTATCTTTAGATCAGACCCAAGGCTGTAGCTTTATTGTTTATACTGTTTTTTTTCTGCAATAGGAGAACTCAGCAGGCGGCACATCACCGAGTTTAATTTAGGAGTTTAATTTCCACACACAAAGGAGGTCAGGCAAGGAAGAGAAAATTGACAGGCATGGCGGGCGGGTGCTTGTCATTTCCTCCAAATGTTGTTTAATGAGGAGAGGGCTTTTGGCCCAGGTACGTCTGGTTGAAGAGGACTTCACTGAGTGAGCTCTCAGCATTGCTCAGGGTTACAGGCTGCTAGCGCTTTAAACATGAAGTTTTAAGTCCCTGCTCATCAATTATGATCAGCTGTTTGATTATGACAATCATGAATTCTGTTCTTGGTGGAAAATATTAGCATTTCCTAAAAGTAAAACAGTGAATGCAAGTTTTAGTTTTTCAATTAAACCAGATAGTATAATGCTTATGTACATTTATCACTACTAATTAATGACTAACACAATTAAGATCCAAAAATTGCTCTCTCTAATCTGACTGTTGTGTTGCCAATAGTGTTTCCCCCTTTGTTAGTGATTAGAGCAATGCCCTCCTGGTTAGATATTGAACTGTTCTTACGAGGCACTTTTCTGCTCCTTGACCAGCTCAGCAGCAGGCTCAGCAGGGGAAATTCACAGAATGATAGTATACTACTTCTGTGGGACAAAAGTGTCTCTTTGATTTTGGTTTTTAGTCTCACATGAGCTAACTCGTGTTTGGTTCTAGTCTGATTAGTCTGAAAGCTATGCTCAGTGGAAGAACAGGTCTGTGATTTCCCAACATGACGGTGTCATACCTGGTTTGCGTCTCATAGTGAGGAGGCTACAGTGACCATCTGACAGACTGACTGATCCAAGTCCAGCTGTTTGTGTTTGGAATACCTAACCTCCATGCATAGTGGAAAAAAATAGTACACCATTTAAGCACAACTCAAACATGAAAGAGGCCCACCCTTTTGTTCATTTGCGCTGCACTCCATTTTCGCAAAAAGTATATTGATTTGACAGCCACCGATGGGAATGTGAGGCCGCTATTAGGTGATAAAAGGGAATGGAATTGACCAGTCCATTTGTGCCAGGATGTCTGCACCGAAGGAGACCATGAGGGAGGTTTTGCATATTTATTGAGACATTGCGTTTATCGAGCACAAAGCAGCCCCAAATGTGGGAGACAGCGAGGATGATTTAGTTCAGGTTTAGTCCCAGTTCAGTCACATGCTGTCACTGATTGCTCCCTTGATTTGGTACATTGTTTTTGTCCTTTAAAGCAGTGATGTATGTATATTCTAAATCATACATACTGTTGCTTTAAAAATGTAAAGAACAAATATTTTCTTGAAACATTATCTCCAGTCTAGAGATGGCTACATTTGCCACTGCTCACACACAGGCAAGCATTCCTACTTAGGTGCATGTTTTTCCCACTGCTTGGTCCCTGCCTCTAGGTGAGTACAAGTGATAAGCCAGTCTCCAGTACATGATAAGTACGTGCCGGCAGTGAGCAGCGGGCCCTCTGCGTCTGACTGATAGATGCCAGTGTGCTGGACGTGCTGTACTCGGCTGCTGATAATAGCTCTTTGTCCGGCCGATACACGCTCCTCTTTTCATTTGGAGCTTTAATTCGACGAGTCCTGATTGCCTTCCTGTGTTTGCTTGTCTTGAGCAGTGGCATAGGCGTGCAGCATTGTCTACTCAGGGGAGGCTTCTGCATAATAACCACATCCACATAATAACAGTCCATTACTCTTGTTACTGTAGTGCGCCGCTGATCAGTGCCATCTACATTTTGCTGCAATTTTGCGTCAACCCATTTCTGAAATGTTTTTTCCATTTCACTTTGTGCACATCTTGTTCCTCATTGTAGACATACAGTGTACCGTTGCATTACAATCCTATTAGAAATGAACAAACAATATTTAATTTCTTGGATCTGCATGATTGGATACAAAATAAACTAAACTGTGAAAGCTGTCAGTCGTACAGGGGCTTCCTCTTGTATTCAAAAGGTCTTAAGCCATCATCTAAACAGGATGGATTTTTGTCAGATGTTCATCATTGCATTACTGGGCGTGTACAATGGGCGAGGATGAAGCAGAGTGTGTGTGAGCTCATGAGCGAGGCAACGGATGGAAATGTGTTTACATGCATGGGTCTCATCTGTGTTCATGCACGGTTCCGGCCAAATAAAGAAATAACTAGAAAAAATGTGCGGGTGTTGGCAATGGTGACACTCTTCAGACTAGTCACAAAACAAATGAACCCAAAAGCGAATGTGGCGGTCTCTTTCACGCATTGTGTGCTATATCCATTTTCCATAAACATTTTCTAGCGGTCAGATGATGGGTGAACAGTCTTACTGTAAATACCATACACTGCGTCTTACAGATAATCTTCATCTTGCAAGTGAATGATTGGCTAAAAGGCAAAACTGGTCTATAAATAGACTTGCCCATGATTACCATCCCATGTGTTGCTGTCATTGTGTTATTCATTTCCTGCATGACACGCCATTGGGCAGTAATATGCTGTGGGCAGGACTGGAGATATTTTAAATACTGTACATGCTGCACACTGTATGTGTCAAGGGTCACGGCATGTTGTGGGATAAACACAAAATGTGAGCTGCTTTCAAAACATCTTGAAATCAAATCACCCTTATCGTGCAATGTCTTGGGGCGATACACTGTAGTCCGACCTCATTGATATTCATGTTGGCAGATTCTCTTACATTGCACCTGCATTTGTGTGGCATGCATTCTTTCCTATTTAATTTCATCATTCTTTTATCCATTATTAATTTCGACACATTTACTGATTGCAATGGCCAAGAGACTTTATGGAACATTAGGTTTTCCAGCATTTGATTCCCTTCTCTCGTTGCCCTTTGCTGCAGCGTGCCATCTCACAGGTCACTTAATTGCACGATATGGATACGCCATTATGCCTGTCATGAGAGCTCAAATAATTCTCAGCCAATTCAATACATGCTCTCCTTGAAAAAAAAAAAAAAAAAAAAAAGACATTGGTGCCACTGTGCATAGACCTCTGTAATGGGGTCCGGGATAAGGATGGTAATATGTGTTTGCTCTGGCAGAGGCGCTGGCCGTGTTTTTGTTTATAAATAGCTCCAGCCAGCTTTATTCCACTTGCGCTTGTCCCATAATCATCAATCATTCGTGCGCATGGGCCCCGGCTCCTCGTGCTCACCGGAGAGGAGCTGCTTTCTATGGTGCCTTGCCCTTGCACCTCCAACAGTGCCAGTACATAAAGCAGGGAACAGTGAGGAGCAGGACAGCCATGACAGAAAGGGGAGGGATTGTGGTGGTGATGGAGTGCGTTATGGCACTTTCAGCGTCTCTGCTCGAAAGCCTAAGCTTGAGGTCATTTTTATGCACCATCATCTGGTGCTCAACTCTCAGAAGACGCCTTTGCTCTACACATGCCAAGATCCAAAGCCCAATGGGGTCTGTCTTATAGGACACCGCAGCACACACACTATTTCTTTAACACAATGATCATTTTTGCTTCATCACACAGGTGCAGATCTTTTTGTCATTCGTCACACATTATTGAAGGCATCCTCTCATGAAAGTCAGTGCCATATGTGCTCCCATTTGTGGAGCGCAGCTGAACGCACACTCCGGCCTGCTGGTGTTACTATGGCTGTGGCAAAAAATGTCGAAATTCAGCTGATCCTTAACAAAATGATTATGTAACAATTGCACTACAAAGTCTTATCTTATCTCGGCCTGCCGCTTTTCAACAGCCCTTCACATCAACAGCACCTCCCCCAAGACACCACTGAATACATGAAGGACGTTCATACAGTAAGGACAATAAGAAAGCGACTGGGGGATTGGAATGGAAGCAGACTATCACACTACAAAAATCAAAGCATTAGAATTTAAGTTCCTCCACTTTCAGTACTTTACACGCTACATCCCCCACGTAGATTTCTATTTTCCAAGTCCCCAAAGCCTAGTATACATGCAGCAGAAATAAGGGCTCACCTCCCGGAGTTCTTTGGCCACATCCTTAAGCTCTTTGAGAATGCCTTCCAGCTGATCGATCACCATCTTCATGTGGCTGCGAATGCGTTCTCTCGGGCTGGGGGTCTCAGAGGTGTCCCGGGCCGTAGCTCTGCTGAGGGACATCCTTCACAGGGTGACGTGGGGCCAGTGGCCGAGAGGTTGAGGGTGTGGGGGAGCCGAGTCGGGGTCCATGTCTTTGGCTACAGGGAGCCTCAGTGCTACTGATCCGAACAGGGGCCCCGGCCATGCAGGGAGAACTCAACATCTTAGAAGCACCTGGGCAGCCCAAACGCCTGGCCTGGCCTGCACACTCGGCACCGGGTCACACTCTGACATCCACGCCTTTGGAGAGGTTCTCCCGGAAATAAGGAATGAACTCGCATAGGGAAAATGGAATACAGTAAATCCATGGAAAACAAGGAAGCAAAGCACATGGGCTCAAAGTAATATGGGGCTCTTACATAATCTTGTTCAGCCAACTCATCTCCTGTGTCAGTGTTTGAAACTGTTCCCAAGCAGATTCTATTTTAAAAGGGCTCTGTCGAATGAGGGAAAGACCTCTATTTGTCTGTCATGTAGGATTTATTTTACCTGTTACACACAGTGACATATTGGCCTGCTACGATACAAAATCAGGGTCATATTTGGCCTTTGTTAAATTAGGCTATCCTACATTTACATAGAAAAATAGAATCACTGCAATGGCTCAATCTTTAAAATAGTTAGAATTGTTTTGTTGTCGATGGAAGAGGCTTGAGTTCCTCACATGTGACTATAGGAAAGGTTAAATCCGTGAAAAACAGATATTCCTCTTTGAGGACTCCTTTTCAAAAGTGCACCGTTGAAAAACTTCAGAAAAGATATGAACTCTGCTTTTCAATCGTTTCTTTGCAGCTGATGACTTAATCATGTCCTTCACTTCATGTTCATGAAAGAAAAATAAAATACGTAGGTTGACGGTTCCCACAATCTTCCCACACTGTGGGGCTAATTCCAGGTGACATGGATTTGAGATGAATAGAAAGCAGCACAATGTGACGAGTAAAAGGAATTTGCAGAGGAATAATGCAAAAATGATGGAGTTACGCCAGACACCACTGTGGGACTGGGACTAGCGCCTTCATGTAGAAACTGGGTGGACTTGTGTAGCACTGTTCTTAAAGTCCTGTCAAAA
Source organism: Neogobius melanostomus (assembly GCA_007210695.1). Taxonomy (NCBI): domain Eukaryota; kingdom Metazoa; phylum Chordata; class Actinopteri; order Gobiiformes; family Gobiidae; genus Neogobius; species Neogobius melanostomus. The sequence goes on from VHKM01000131.1 coordinate 5,287,520, forward strand.
ATGCTGATCCGTGGCAGTCTACTGGGGTGTGCCCCCAAAAGAAAAAAGAAAACAAGGAAAATGAGAGAACAGAAAAGGATTCTCTTCTTTCCTTCAGTTGTTGCTAAGGGAACCCGGTCCGCCTCCTTGTGCTGTGATTGGATAATTATTTTACTTCTTTTCCATGTGGTAATGTATATCTCTATTTCAGAGTGGCTGTAAGCTGCTTGCCATCCAGTAGCATGAAATAAATCCCATGAAATTTTCCCAGAGGAGTCCTAGAGAACGAGCTGGGGAGAGAGACGCTTCTCGTCGAATCCAGGGCGATGCCACTGCCTCTGGGTCTGCTGGCCAATCACACATGGTACCTGGACCAACAAAACCACACACACACACAAAAAAACATTACTTATTCTATCACGTGTCCTTCATTTCTCTAAACACCCTTCATTCTTTTTCCCTGGGCTGAGCGGACGCAGCAAGTCATGAGAGAGACAGGAAGTAATTGCGTTGATGATTTTAAGCCTCCTCTAAACTCAGCATCACTTGTCTCCCACACTCTGACTTACCTTTTCTTGGCATCACTTTGCTGCTGATATGCTTATATCTCACAGAGAGGATCAGTAGTGACCGGTATATCATGCTGCTTCTTTTGCAGTCCCTTGTTCACACACACACACACACACACACACACACACACCAACATCTTCTGTCCGCTTCATTCGCTCTTCCTCTTGTCTCACACACTGTCTTGCTCTCACACTGAGTTTCATTCCCTCCTACCTCTCCTCCTTTCCTCCCCTACTTACTGTCTTGACAGAAGCCTCTATCAGTCGGCTTCTTTCACTCTGTGGCTCAACATCGGAGGTGCACTTGTGGAAGATGAGGAGAAAATGAAAACAGTCTTGATAGTCGAAATGTTGAGAGGAAGAAGCTGGAGGTGATCAAGAGATTGCCTTGTTTCAGAAGATTTTTTTTTTTGGAGATGCTACATCCGTTACTCTCACTCAGTGAAAGTGTTCGTCTGAAACTGAGCCTGCTGTCATCCCCCGTCAGAAAGCGGCGTCAGATGGAGAAGTGCGACGGCGGTGAGGAAGGGAAAGTCGAATGATTCATTGTACTGGATGACAGCCTCCCCTCCTGCTCTATCTGCCCTGTCACCCCCTCTGTCCCGCTCGGTGGGTCTTTCCCTCTGTCCCCACGCGTTCCCCTGCGCGCACTGTGCCTCCTCGCTGACTGGCGGATGAAGGGAAGCTGATGCCAGAGTTTATTGTGGAGCTCGGGCTACTGCCAGCTCCACTCGGCTGTGCTACTGGGCTGTGCGGAGGAGGGGCCCGCTGCGTTAAAGGAACAGTGTAGTGCTGAGCAGTCCCTCCCATCGTCTCATTCCTCCCTGTGCTGTCGTCTCTGCTCTGGTGTCCATACACAACCACCTCACTATTCGCTGTCACAGTTCTATTGAGGATGCTTGCTTAAATCAAGATGAAGTTCTGTGTTGCTGCGAGCTGAGCATGGGGACAGTGTCTCCAAAACTCCCTCACTGTTACATCTGTACAAATTAAGCAGACTGGTGTCTGGTGTTTTGATGACCTCATAAAAAGACAAAAATAGGCAGGGAGGGACAGAACACTTATTCTTGTTCTTCCTAGTGTATGTTAGGTATGCACAATGCACATAACATTTTCATACACAACATCACCGCGGGCAACTGCCCAAATCTGTGGCAACACCTATAAAAAAAATCAACTGTAATAGCCTATTTAATGACCATGAATGCATGTTTCCATGGACTACCACTGCTAAGCCAGAGATTCAGTGCATTTCATAGCATATTTGTTCTGTGAAATGAAGAGTAGATTTGCTTTCTAAGTTATGTGGATCTTCTGCCTCAATACATTTGTTCTGGGCTTTTAGAATGCACATTTAACTTGAACGATTTTGCACTGATATGACATCATTAATCAATATACAAAAAATGTAGCATCATACAGATGAATATCCCTATAATCCCATTGTGCTTTTGTCTGGTGTTCATCACATGTTAAGCATGCTGTCTTCTGTTGTGTGCAGTGTGGAGACTGCAGATGGGATGCTGTGCCACATGGCTTGTGCAGCAGTGCAGAGCCAGGAAGCTCCTCGGTAAATACACTTTGCAAGAAACAGGTGTCCTTGAACACATTCCTCTGCAGCTTTCTCTCTTTTTCCATAAAGCATGGCAACATTTAGCAGCATATTTAAATCATTATTTATTTTTTGACACCGCAAAAAGCCTTTTGGGGACGATCATGATTTATTTAATAGATCTGTCTCATGGGAATTGAGATTGTGCATTAAATGACCTGTGGCTGAAGAGACCCAGGTGCAAAGCACAGATAGCAATGTGTCAGTGATGCCTTCACTGGAAACGACTTGGATTATAGCCCTGTAAAATATTTTTTTAATGCTAAAGCCATCCAGACTTGGGATTTATACATGGATCTGGGGGTATTCAGAGATTATTTTTCCTGTTACACAATTTTCTTTAGAGCACAGGCCGTGCAGATGCATGCATGCCACTTCTGCACACACGGGTCTTCTCAGAGAGAGTTGAGATGTACTCAAACAGTGTGACGTGATCATTTTTAACAAATCACTATAAATCCATGACTGTTTTTTTCTCTCAATAAACTCTGCTACTGCTTTTCTAATCATGCACAGTAATCTGTGTGCTATGGCTGTTTGTAGAACTAAATCCGCCTATGATACTGTACACTGAAAGCAACCTAGAATTTGATATTAAAAAGGGTATGTTTTCTTATGTTGAGAAATGAGAAATTAGTGCATATTGTGTAAAAAAAAAAGCATATCTGTTGTTACTGTGTTTAGAGAAATTACTTATCCTTCTCTTTTTCTCCTTAACCGAACAGAGACTATTTATTTTGTCCTGTTGGTATTTGACATATTGCAAGAGATGTTCTACGTCAGCCCGAAAAGATTATAATTAGTGTATCACAGCCTCAAAATGTCACTTACAGTTAATGCGAATATGAGCAAATACTTCTTACACAATACATCATCCTAACTTCTGCATTAATTAGCTCCCATTCAGTCAGTCTTCAATACCCCTAATTCTCATTTTTGCTTAAAAATATCAGTGGATCTCCCACATGATCCACTGATATTGCAGTATTTTACATGCAAATTCTCACTTTAAAACCATGTTCCCCTCTCATAGACTCTTGTTTTAATCTTCTATCTAACCTGCCTTAATTCCAGCAATCTTCCTCAAAAAGGCAAGTTCATCTCAAATGGCCATTATAAGTTACATTCCCTTTTCAGTGTGTGGATATTTTCAATCAGTTGTCATCCGATTCTACTTTGTCTCGTGTCTTATCAGGAGTTACTGTAATCCATGCTGCTACTCTTCTCCTGGCCATTATGTGGCACTGTCATGCAATTCTAACATACAATACCAAACAAAAAAAGATTATCCATGGAATTGCAATGAGGAGCCAGTGTGAAAGTGTGACACAGACCTTTATCACTGACTTCATTTAGACATGATTTATTTTAAACTCTCTATACTGTACTCTAGGGCTGCACGATTTTGACAAAGAACCTAATTGTGATTTTTCATACAATTTTTTTTATTTTTTATATTTGATAAATGCATAAACTGCTAAAATTACAAGTGGAGGAAGTCATTTTACTTTTAGAGTTTAGTCAAACAGCATATTCTTTCTCAAATGTCCCCACATTAGAACAATACACAATAATCTACTTTCAAAAATATATGGTTTTATGTGGACAGTGCCCTCTTCTGGAGGAGTTTGGCTTCCACGTTTCCCGGACATTCAGAGTACCTCTGGGGAACAGCCACGTGACTAAAATAAGTCCGGGATGGAATGAGATAGCGTCTCTCTAAACATTTTAGCATCTGCTTCATGGAAACTCAAACTTTTATCTGTTGCAGCTGAACCTGACTTTGCAAGGCTCGATAATTCTGATTGGTGAACATCTATCACTGAAATGCCAGAGACGAAGAAAAGAACAAAAACCTCAGCCTCTTGAGGTTAGGTTATTGTAGTTGTATAATCCTTGATCGTGATTCGATATCGATAAACCTTGCAGCCCTATTGTACTCTGATTATTTCCTTTGATTACATTACTTATTTTACATAAGCCAGCGGCACTGATAATGCCACAACAGAATTTTGCCTTTCATTGAAATGGATTGAACCAGTTCAGTCTAGGGTTGTGCCGATGGACGATATCATCGTCTATTGTGATGGATGAGCAACATCCCGATGGAGAGCCACCATCGTGATGCCATGCCCCCTCCTGTCAGAAACACGCGCTGATCTTCTGTGGGCCTTGTAAACCTACAAACTTTGCAGGGATTGCACTGTAAATTAAATCTCGAATATAGCTAATATGCACGCTAGTTTCTACCAGAAGCCCGAAGATGATGAGGTGGTAGCCGTAATGATTAAAATAAAGACGCAGCGCTCTCTCTCTAAAAGCTCAGCTACCGTTTAACACCGCGTGGTTTCGCTTTGCTTTTCATACTGAAAGTAAACCGTTTTAAAATGCCGCGATGGATCTCACATCGGAGCTGAGAGCGCATGGGTTTGGATGTTCTCACGAAGGGTAGAAAGAGGAGACAGAAGACAGAAAGAGGCGCGGAGGTACGAGGCTACGAGCGCACGAACTGGGCGGCGCGTGGAGCAACTTCAAAAACGTAGGCTCCGATGCAAACTTCTAAATATTGCCCCGTTCACTCACTGTTTCTTAAACATTACGTTAAAATTGAGCAAATGCCAATAATAAGCTCCGATTTACATTTGTATTAGTGTGATAAGAGCCTTGTTATTGAGGAGCAGATGACGCTCTGAATAAGTCATTCTCCTCTGAGACTTTACGCACGAGTTTTAACACATTTCTATTGCAAAATTTGTGTTCCATGACTCTGTTCAGATCATGTTTAGTTTAGATACATTTATCCTGCAATGTCATTTTCCTAACATAAATAAAATGCAGCCTATATATAGGCTATGTAAATGTCTTTAAATAATGCTTATAATGAGAGTTGGACGATATCGTCCATCGCGATCACTGTAAACATCGTCAACTACCAATTAAGGGGACATCGCCCAACCCTAGTTCAGTCGGCATCTGGCATATTTAGTATTGATGACCAAGTGTGGAAATGTTGGCCTGTTTTTCATGGTGCCCTTCTTTTGCACACAGACAAGCATCAGCAGATGCTCAGCGTCCAGCCTTGAAACCAACGTCACTACTCTGTCCTCTGCATTGACCCTTTGATATTTCCTCTACACTGGCCGTGTGTTTACATGTTGGAATTTCTCTCTGTTAGCAGTCATGTAAGCATGCAGAACAGCAGGGGTGTCTCGAACCATAGCACCCCATGACGGATCACTGCTTTTACACAATGAAATGAAGCTTAAGTGTTTGATTGATTTCTCATTTACTTTCTTTAGCAAACATGGGAGTACAGTGGGAGCAGCAGGTCTCATGACCACACAGGTTAGCGTTCATTTGAAAGAGTGGCTCTTTGTCATATTCAGTACATAGTTTGAGCTGGAATGACTCAGTGGTCCTCTGCCAATTTATTATAGAGCTATGTAAACCGCCATCATTTAAGGAATAACATGGAGGGAGAAAGAATGAATGTGCAAAGGAAGCTGTGATTCATATGCTCTCTGCTTTAAGGAAAATTAATAGGAACAACAGATTTTCTTAGGTGGCATATATTTGTCTTCCTTTATTCTTGAGAGTTGAGGGTGACTGTAGTTTTGTCCTTGTGGCCCTAAACAGAGTCCACTGTAAAAGTGGAGTGAATGAAGAATAATTCATAGCACATTCATTCGCCGTGGGCCTTTTGGATTTGCCTTCATTCAGACATAGGTGTCTGCATGATCTCATTCATAAGAAAAACAGTTTGGTAAAAAAAATATGAGTGATAATAAATTATTGTAAAGTACTTTTATATTTAATTCATTTTTGTCGTGAATATAAATGAAAGTAGGCATTGAAAGCAACTGACTGTGGTTATAGAAGCATTATAGAATAATGCCTGTGCAGTATTTATTTGCCACAGAGGAGAATATATCCCACTGCACAAGGTAATTGAGCATTAGATAAGAGCTGTGCATATGAAATCTGATGAAGCATGCAGTGATGAGGTTGTATGTATGTTAGCCAGAGGGAAATCACACTGACTGGAAGTCATTACTATGCAATAAATGACCATAATACAATAATCAAGCCAGTGGACAGCCACATATAAGGTTATAGTTAATTCGTTAGACTGTGAAGGTAAAAAAGAACCACTTAATACAATAGGTGTAAAATGTATGCCTGTATGCGATAGCAGAAAGAGAGTGATATTTATAGGTCTACGTTTAAAGGGAACCCACGGGGTATTATAAGTATATATATATATATATATATATATATATAGTGCTGTCAATTGATTAAAATATTTCATCGCGATTAATCTCATGAATATCATAGTTAACTCACAATTAATTGCAAGTTAAAATCACAAATGTTTTTATTCTAAGTCAGAAAGCACACCTTTTTTTCCCTTACATTATTGGGTTACAACATGAAGTATATTCTTATCCATAAATGCTACACAAAGTAGGCTATGCTTTGTTGAATGTCCAGTTTTATGGGGTAAACGTGTCAGCATGAGTCCACTAGAACGAGACGAGATTTTGACATAATTTGCAATAATACATAATATTTTGCAATTATGTTTCCCTTGTATGGAGCCATTGTATTGTATTGTTTGTAACACAATGAACAAACTAATAAGGAATTGATAAGATTTTACCAATATCATCAGGCTCTATTTGTGTGCATACAGTTTAATATTAGAACAAGGCTAATACATTTGGCTCTTTTGACAAGTGTATTCTGATTAAATTTCCAAATTATAAATAATAATTAGATATAATTTGAAGCTTAAAAGTTGATTTCAGGTGGAGGAGGAGGAGACAGGTTTAGATTTAGTATCTAAACAGACTGACGCACAGGAGGCTTTAAACAATAAACAGAAAGTGATTCTACTGTAGTTAGACTGACCTCTTTCTTCCTTAAATGGCCCGCTGTAATGAGCCCTTCATATTCTGCGCGCTGGCCTTCCCTCTCCCTCGTTGTCCGTGCCCACATGTCACATCCGCGTTGTTTTGCTTTTCCGTGAGCGGTAGATGTGATACGTATATATATATATATATATATATATTATTATATATATATTCCTTTTTCCTGATGTTGAGATCACATGGTATTGCTATGTTAACCACAACGACTTTCCTCTGCTCTTTGTCCACCACCACAATGTCCGGTTGGTTCACCATTACCATTCTGTCCATCTGTATCTGTAAGTCCCACAGGCTCTTGCCTTGGTCATTCTCTTCCACCTTGGGGTTTCCAGCCCATACTCTGCACAGATGTTCCTGGACACTATGCCAGCCACTTGGTTATGGTGTGCCACGTGAGCTTTTCCAGCAGCATTTTACACCCTGCAGTTATGTGTTGGACTGTCTCAGGAGCCTCTTTGCACAGTCTACACCTACATTTATTGTCTGGTGTGATAGATCTGGGCCTCTATTGCTGTGGTGCTCAAGGCCTGCTCACATTTTGACAAGCCCCTACATCCTGTGTATGGGCTTCTCCTCCCATGACGGGACCTCCAGCGCCTCATCTTCTGTTCCCCATTGTCTGAGACATTCACTGAGCACGTCATCTGTTGGAGCTTTGTCCTTGATGTACTTATGGATCTTGGATGTTTCATCCTGGATAGTGGCTCTCACGCTCACTAGTCCTGGCTAGCGTACAGTCTCAAGGTGCTGGATTTGGGTGGAACTCTCCGTGCATGGTTTCGTGTTTTAACATCTGTAGTGTGTATCTCTTCTTTTGGCCAGCATATTATTCCTGCAGGGTATCTGATTACTGGCAGGGCGTAGCTGTTTAATGCCCGGGATTTGTTCTTGCCATTGAGCTGACTTCTTAGGACCTGCCTTACTCATTGGAGGTATTTGGCCGTAGCTGCTTTCCTTGTCCCCTCTTTGAGCTTGCCATTTGCTTGTGGGATACTGAGGTACTTGTAATTGTCCTCAATGTCTGTTATTGTTCCTTCTGGGAGTAAGGGTTTTTCTTTACATCACGAACAATTTACCTGGCAGTCGTTGCTGAAATGTTTGTTGGTCGACCTGACTGTGGTTTGGTTTCAACAGAAATATATATATATATATATATATATATATACACACACACACACACACACACACACACACACACACACACACACACACACACACACACACACACACAGCGGGAACCATGTGTGTACATACACTTCAAAAAAGACACATTTGCATTTTTTTCTCACTGTCTGACTTGAAACCGGAATTAACTTTTAGTAATTTTTTTTAGGTAAATTTGAATTTTAAAAACATATTTAATATTTGTCAAATGCCCAGAAGAATAAGAGATAGAGGATGCAAAGGAGAAATTCCCTGACCTAGAATATGGTTAGTCTGGTGTTATAAGTGATTTACCTCAGGTGCACTGTGGAGTGGGTCAGACTGTTTTTAATGCAGGCTAACTGATACCATAGAAATGCTTTAGTCTTGCCCTAGCCTAGCCCCACTAGACTCTTCAAATATAAGAACTGCATGAATTTAAGAAAAAAATATCTCCAGACATCAACAACACTCTGGATAACTAGGAAATGAGGCCCTATGTCAAAAATCCTGAAATATCCCTTTAACCTGATTGTAATTTCGCATATCTTCTTTTGTAAGGCGCATTGAGTTGCCTTGTGTACGTAATGCGTGGTATAAATAAAGTTGCCTTGCCTTGCCTAATGGGCAGTGATCATCTATGAATAGGACAGGACTGACCAATACTGGGGTTGAGCAGGTCGTTAGAGACGCTCTACTTCAAAGGTTGTTTTACAGTTGAGAGTAGCTGTGATTAGAGGGGAGGAGCTGGGCCAACCCCAACTCCTCCTGAGCTGAGCGGGACTTTAGTCCGCTGACGAAGCCTTTTGGATGAGAGGCGAAACGTTCGAAGACTACTGAGTACAGAAGATGACTCAAGTACTTTCATTGAAGATATACATACACTAAGATTACTGTACTTTTAAACAATTTGGGATCATGTCATGTCCTTGGAAGCATGCACAAGTCTGGTTCATCCTTTGGTGCAATTTCAAGACACTTGTAGGTGCCAGGTTCATTGGTTAAAACAATGATGGAAATGTCAAGTCATCATACAGATCAGAAAGAAGGCGGGTTCTGTGTCCCAGAGATGAACGTGCTGTGGTCTGAAATGTGAATTTCAACCCAAGAACAAATGCAAAAGACCTGGTGAACATGCTGGCTGAACCTGGTAAGAGTGTGCCATTATCCACAGTGAAACAAGTAAAGTACCAACATGGGCTGAGAGGGTACTCTGCCAGCAAGGAGCTCTTACTCCATGCAGAAACATGCAGAAACAGAAAAAAGCCAGTTTGGAGTTTGCAAATAAAAAAAAAGGATAAAGACTTTAATTTTTGGAGACATATGCTGTGGTCTGAGGGAAAAAATAAATACAATTGTTTGGCCATAATGGCTATGGTCACGTTTGGAGGAAAAAAGGGGAATCTTGCAAGCCTGAGAACACCATCCCAAAATATACAGTTTAAAGACAATTTTACCAAATATTAATGAAATGTATGTAAACCTTTGGTTTTGTTAAAAGTAATACAAAATTGTGTAGAAAATTATATCTCTCATTCTTCTGGAATTTGACGAATAGAATTTTTTTTTTTTAATCCTAATTAACCTAAAAAAGTAAAAGTTAATTCTGGTTTCATGTCAGACAGTGAGAAAAAAATGCAAATGTGTCATTTTATAAAGTGTATGTAAACATATGGTTCCCGCTGTATATATTTGAGTTAGTAACTAATAGATTGGTATTTGTAATCTGTTGTTCCCAGAGCGGACCTTTTGCACCATTATCATTTTCTCCCCCCCCCCCTTCTTTCTTCTTGTCATATAATATATGGATTGAATAATAATAGCATAAAATCACATTTACAAACCAACTGTTTCTTTGCCTTGGATGATAATGATGGCATGATGATATACAGCATCGAAAAGGCTTACATTTGGTACTGGTGACTTGAATCAGATATTTATGCATCCCGTAGAAAGAAATGGAGAGGAGGAGAAGAAGAGAGGACCGTAAACAACAGTTACTTACAAGTTAAAATATGAATATGAAAATGTTCTATGATCAAGGGTCTGAATTATTTAGCATGACCCTGATGCATACTGTCACTCTTGTCTCTTAGCCTGGGCTGGCCAAGTCCCCTGCTCAGTGCTGCACAGTCACATATGTGGAACAAGACACAGCAAGAAAAAAATCTATTTTGGTAGCATCTTCTTCAAATTATAGTGTGAGTATGCACAACATAAAAAATTGCATTTTATAACTACAATTCAACACACCTACTACCTTTTGTCGTTATTGTTCTAGTGTAGTATTACTTCAATTTGTATAGTGCTTTTCAAGACTTCACAATACACACCACACTGGACACATACATACGTACTCTCGTCTATATTAATGAGCAATTTACCTTGAAAATATCCATGTGTACAATCATTTATTTTAGATATTACCCTAACACAGATGTAGGCTTTTCTCTATTCTGTACCAAAGACCTAAGATCATACTCAAAACTTTTTAACTACTACTTTTTAACATAAATTCACAGCTAGTCTCTCCTTAAACATTTACTAATGTAAAGCATTCTCACTTGTTTTTTTTTTTAGTAATTCTCTAACTTGCAATTTTGACCGTCTCGTAAAGGGAAGGTTAATTTTGTATCTAATTCAAAGCTCAACGTCGTCACTAATGACTAAATCAGAGTGAAGAGGGACCTTCTTTCTAGGATAGGATGTAACATTAAAATTAGAATAAGAACAAGACCATATTAAAAAAAAGCTAAATTCTCTTTCTTCTGTTCTTCTGAGAGCAACGCGATCTCGCTCAATAACAGATATTCTTCTATATAAAAGACAACAGTTTTATATAAGAAGCATGCAGGCATGAACGTATTTGATTGATTGATTGGATTTATTTGAGCGATTATTTACAACATTATTGCAGTGCAGAAAACAAACAAAGCAACAAAAAACTCAAAAGGAGTAGGCCGAAGCTAGAAAGCTTATAAGTGCCTACCCCTATATTCAAATTAATTTACATTCCGGATACAGTAATACAACATCTCATGTTTACATACAATATAACACTTTACATTCCAAATTCCTGAATTACACAATTTGTGCAAATTAAAAGTTAAAATGCAGTTCTTAAAAACCTGTGAAGTTATATATATTGTATTTGTGTTTTGATTGATTGATTGATTGATTGAAAATGAGATGGTTAATCTCAAGGGGTTATTCCTTTTTATTATCGGTAAATTAATGTCAATAATGCAGCATAAGCATTGCTTAAAGCATGCTTTGCGTCATAAACTTACCCCAGTTTTGACTCAGGCTATCTTGGTATGTGACCTTGTAAAACAGTTTTCTGCTCAGATGACCCTTTCTTAACTCTATGTCTACTGGCATGGCTGCTGACACGATCTTGTGATTTCTTCATCTTTCCAGTACAGTGCTCCTGTGATGGGAGCACTGGACAGAGCACTGGAGCACTGTCCTCCATCTGTGTTTTTTATGTGGTCATTGGATGATTGTGTCCACATGTTGTCATGTTAAAATGCAATAATCTGAATTCTCCATACAGACACAGAGGAAGGTAAACATACGCATGTGTATGTTACTTTAAATATAGGTGAAAGTATATTATTTTGGCTCAATTAAAGACTGTGTTTATGTTCATGTTTTACTTATGCATACATATTGCATCATTTCATTTCCACTCCGAATGTTTAGAACAAGCATCACATTATCTTATCTGTTATTTTTTTCCTGTTGTTTATTCCCTACGTGCCATATTCTTCCCATAAGTTATTCACCACACATCTTAGTGCAGTCTTTGTGTTGCACTGTTCAAGCCGCATCGTTCTCCGCTCTCATCAACACATCACACAGACAGAGTAGTTACCCCCTACCCCATTCGTGCCCCCTCCCTCTAGTCGTCACTGACTCATCACAGCCTCTCAACATGTGTCAGGCCAGCCAGCAACCTCCATCTGTCTCCCTGAGCGCCAGCCAGCCATGTCCGGTCCCACACAGGCAGAGAAAAAGTCATTCCCAAGACAAAGTGTGTTATGCCATGTAACCCCCCCCCCCTCCCCCCGCCCCCTCTTCCTTGGAAATGAGGACTCCATTTGGGGACCAGTGGTAGTTTTGCAAAACTTCACTCAATTTTTGGGTGAATGAATAATACATTACTAATCTGCTTGAGATTTTTCTTTGGGTTGCATAGACGCAGAGTGTTGCAACTTGCTTCAAACTGGCAGTTGCCCATGGTGCGCTCGACCTAATGTGTCATAGTTGTAGGGATAGAAGCACAAGATAAATAGCATTTAGGGGTAAGTGAATCTAAAGTAGGATACAATTAGCTGTTTTGTTGTCTTTTGACTTGGTGTCAGACAGTGTGCCAGACCAGAGCTGATCAGTGCTCATTTTGGATTGGTCCCCCCTGGGCCAAAGCGAGCTGTGGTAATGCTAATGTGATGTGAACAGACTGTTGGCCTCTGATTTGCCAACGTTAAGAGAACAGTCCTCTGAAACAGACACGTCAAGCATTATTTAACTAATCACAATATCATGAGGTGTTAGAGGTGAATTTGCTCATGAACAACATTAACTACTGCAGCTTTTTTCTGTCTTGTTTATGGCATGGCACATTTCATAAACTCCATCAAAATGGGTTTCATCCAGCGCCCCACAGATTGTCCTGGCTTTATTGTTATTGTTATTAGGCGGCACGGTAGTACAGTGGTTAGCGCTCGTGCTTCACAGCTAGAAGGTCCAGGTTTGATTCCCACCAAGGCCGGGGCCTTTCTGTGTGGAGTTTGCATGTTCTCCCCGTGTCTGCGTAGGTTTCCTCCGGGTACTCCGGTTTCCCCTACCACTAAAAACATGTACAATAGGCCAGGATGAATGTGAGTGTGTTTGAGAGTGCGCATGGGGGATGACGGATGGAAATTAGCCCAAGGCTACAATCCGGTGTGGCTTGTTCATTAACTTGCACTGTCCCTACCAAAATAAACCAATAAAAAATTGTAGCCGCCTTCATTATTTGTATGTGTTGCATGTATTGTGTTTCCTCCGTAGAACTACCTACAACTGCAGAGTAGTACTGTAATGGAAAGAGTACAGTAGACAGAGTGAAGCTGCTGCTTTCAAAGCTGGTGTGCTGCCATAGATCTACATTAAACACAGCATTTGTGACAGAAAAACAGACAACATTCACTGTTGCACATTTTTACTGATCGCTTAAGAAGTTTAAGTCTAAATCAGTGCAGTGTTTTCTTGGGTGGTCTGCCCAGTTCCTTCTCAATACAGTCTCACTCTTAAATCCTGGTTGAACCTACATAAATACATGGGTCCCATTGGTCTTCACAAACATGGTATTACCAACATCTCAGCCAAAACTAATTGCATTTTAAATTAGTACAAATGTACTTCTGTGTGATACTGTTCAATGCCATCTAGGTGACTATCTGTATTATATAAAGCAACCACATCTGTCTCTGTCAGTCTCTGTGAAAGATCACACAAGGAGGAAATCTCCACGACACCCAACGGTCCCCACGCAAACCTATACGCCTATACTGGACCCATTTGGAGTCACTTGCTGTTAATCAAGTTTCTTTGAATGTTGAGGGACACTTTTATAGCAGAGTGAAATGTGAAAGGATTTGAGTGCATGGCCTGCTAATGGGACTATTTCATTCTGTTTAAAAGGGCTATATTCAACCCAGCTGTTTAAATAAGCATTGCTAATGTTCCTCACGGGCTCTGAGATGGGCTTTATCTATCAAGCAGGGCTCCATTTGGCAATGCCGCACTGACTTTTATACTTTCTCCCTGCTGTTCCCACTCAGGTTAGTTTTATAGCAGATGCACTTACTACTCCATGGTTTGTTTCAAGCTCTTAGTGCTCTTAATCTGAAATGTGATCTACCATTAAAAGGCATGTTTATTCTTTTTGAAGATTTTTTTATTTTTAATTTTTTTTTAACAAAAACTAAACCCATGCACATCAGTAAACGTCTATTTTGTATTCTTTTAAAAATTCAAATTTTTTTGCACCTGAGATTTTGGGTGCCAGCTGTGGGAACTTGAAAGGCAGTGCATTCCCCTGAGCCAGGTATTTAAATGAGGCTGCTGCCACATCTGTGTTTGCTCAACTCATGGAGAGATCACTCCACAGGCCATGGAGCTGGAAGCTGGGATTATGTACTTGTGTTGTTGGACTATCAAGGCGTTTTTATCATTGCTGATTACCGATTCAACCAAATGGCTCGTTGCTCGACGTGGCTACGCTAGTTCTGCTGACCTGAAGTTGTGATTACCAGTACTTCCTGTTCATTTCCTATCTTTGTCCCGTTCGAATAAGCATATTTTTAAAGATTCTTTGGTGAACAGCGAGTTGCTGGTGCAGGATGTAAAATACTTCAGTGGAGGAGACGTCTATGTTTGTAAAGGTCAGCAAGTTTGTCATGAAGCTAAAGGCTCACGTCAATCTGATGAATGATAACATTTTAAACAGTGATGCAAATATGAAAAGATCTGTGTAAAAGCAATCATCTTGTCGAAAGTTTTCATTCTATCAAGAAATTTGATTTTATGTGATTTACTATTGCATATTAACCTTTAGCTTCAAGACCAATTGAAATTCAGATCTTTTTAAACACAGACATCTCTTCCACTGAAGTATTTACATCCTACATCACATTGTTAACTTGCATAAAGTGACGAAATGATTCTCTACAACAGTAGTTCCCAACCTGAGGCGCCTGGGATTGCAGGGGGGGGGGGCTTTGCCTGGTCTGAAGGTCAAAATAAATGGTCTAAAATCATTAAATATGACTCAGTAAGAACTACAGGTGCATTCGGGTGTGGAGTTCAGCGGATTTGTTACTGCCAAAGCTCTTTGCTAGCAATGAACAGAGGATATGTTTTAAAAGTAAACACACAGTTAGCATCCGAGATAAAGGCTTTTAAGCAGCATTTGAGACCTAAAAAAATCCAGAGATATCATCTTCTGAAGCACTGACAGGTCACCGAGGGCCCCCCGCACCTGCAGCGCAGTGGAGGCGTCACAAGAGGCGCTACAGGAAACAAAAAAGGGGCAAACGAGGAGGTATCGGAGCAAGACTCACAGCTAAACCACACAGGCCTTCTATCCCTATACTATTGTTCTGGCTAATGTACGTTCACTGGACAATAAACTGGATTATATTCGTCTGCTACGCTCCTCTCGGAAGATGGTGAAAGACAGTTGTGTTTTTATATTCACTGAGACTTGGCTCAATGGTAATATACCGGACAGTGGAATCCAGCTTGAGGGGCTTTCCTGCTACAGAGCGGACAGAGTGATCTCCGAGGGAGGTATGATGCGCGGAGGTGGTCTCTGTGTCTACACCAATGACGCTGGGTGCCGTGACGTTGCCGTGGTCTGCAGACACCGCTAACCCCCCGTGGAGTTTATGAACATTAAGTGTTGACCTTTCTACCTGCCCAGGGAATTTACTGTAGGACTGCTTGTGGCTGTCTACATACCGCCCACCTCCAACATCAAAAACAGGAAAGAGGCACTGAATGAACTGTTCCAGAGTGTCAGTGACCAACAGACAGCCCACCCAGATGCCTTTCTCATCTTAGCTGGGGATTTTAACCACGCAGACCCAAAGAGTGTTTTCCCCAAAGTCTATTAACACATTGACTTTCCAACAAGGGGAAACAACATCCTGGATCTGGTTTACACCACCAAAAAAGGAGCGTACAAGGCCCAACCCCTCCCCCATCTTGGTGCCTCAGACCACATAACTATCCTGTTACTGCCAGAATATAGGCCACTGGTTAGAGTCACTAAACCGGTTCGGAAACAGATTCAAGTGTGGAGTAAAGACTCTTTAGAGAAACTCAAGGACTGCTTTCACACAACAGATTGGAATATGTTCAAGCAGGCTGCCATTCACAACAATATCACTGATCTCCAGGAGTATACAGAGACTGCCACAGCCTACATCACCAACCTTGGATTACAAGTGACGTCCTCAGGCTCATGAGGGTCCGGAATGCTGCCTTTAAATCTGGTGACAAGGAGAAACTGCGGACAGCTAGGGCCAACCTGTCCCGCGGCATTAAAAAAGCCAAGAAGCAGTACTCCAAAAAGATAACTGATCACTTCAGAGACAACAGAGACACTCGGAGTCTGTGGGAGGGGATTAAGACCATCACAGACTATAAACTTCCTCGACAAACCTGTGACAGTGACACCTCTCTGTTGAACGCTCTAAATTAATTCTTTGCTCGCTACGAGGCACTCAACAGAACCCCGGCACAAAAGTCAACACCCCCTCCTGAAGACCAAGTGCTGAAGCTATCTCCAGAGAGTGTGAGAAGATCTCTGAGCAGGATCAACGTACGCAACGCACCGGGTCCAGACAACATACCAGGTCGTATACTGAAAGGTTGCGCTGATGAACTCACTGAAGTCTTCAAAGACATTTTTAATACATCTCTGCAGCAGGCTGTGGTCCCAACATGCTTCAAAGCGACCACCATCATTCCAGTGCCAAAGAAGTCACCACCATCCTGCTTTAATGACTACTTCCCAGTAGCACTCACTCCAATTCTTATGAAGTGCTTCGAGCGGTTCATCATGGAACACATCAAGTCTGTCCCCCTCCTGTTCACTCTGCTGACCCATGACTGCGCTCCAAAGTACGACTCAAACCTCTTCATCAAGTTTGCAGACGACACAACAGTGGTGGGTCTCATCAACAACAGAGACGAGTCAAACTACAGGAGTGAGGTGAGCAGTCTGGCCATGTGGTGCACACAGAACAATCTCTCTCTAAATGTGAAGAAGACAAAAGAGATTGTTGTGGACTTTCGAAGAGGGCGGGTCCAGCATGCTCCGCTAACAATCAACGGTGCTGCAGTGGAGAGGGTGACCAGCACTAAGTTCCTGGGTGTGCACATCACAGAGAACCTTTCCTGGACCATGCACACTACATCACTGGTCAAGAAAAGCAATCAGCGTCTCTACTTTCTCCGCAAGTTAAGAAGAGCTAGAGTCCCAGCCTCTGTTATGTGCAACTTCTACTCAGGGACTATAGAGAGCATCCTGGCCAGCTCCATCACTGTGTGGCACGGCGCCAGCACTGACTCCTGCCGAAGGAGCCTCCAGCGCATCGTGAGAGCAGCGAAGATCTGCGGAGCCCCTCTCCCCACCATTAAGGACATGTACTCCAACCGTCTCACCCGCAAAGCCGTCAGAATCACCAGGGACCTACGCACCCATCACACAGTCTCTTCAAGGTAATGCCTTCAGGGAGGAGACTGCGGAATCTACGGTCCAGTCGACTTAACCCTTTCTACTCTAAAGAGCCACATATGGCTCCAGTTATGGTCCCGGTATTTGGACACAAATGGTCACAAGGGGGCGCCCTTCCAACCTTCTCAGTGTAAATGTGAATTGACTTTCTTCAGAGTTAGACTTTAGGTCAGACACCATGAGTGACAGTAACATGACGCTAAATACAGTGAGCTCTTTGTTTCCAGTAAAAAGGCTGAGGCCTCATTGCTCTTCAGTCAGACTGAGAAGTGATGAAGGAAGTCATGGAGATTCTGCCTTAGACAGAGCTTCAGACTTCTGCTGTAAGAGGACGATTCTGAAACTAAAGTATGTAGAAGACGTAAAAATGAAATGAAAATTCTAAATAAACTTTTTTTTCAATCTTTTTTTTTAATCACACAATTGATGCTTATAAAGGTTGAAAAAATATTGATATATATTATCTGATGTGGAGTCATGTGTGTCCTAGTCCTAGTCGTGGTGGACCATGACAGATGTGGACAGGACTGTGGTAGATCTACTTTTACTGTGGAGAAAATAGTTACTATAGTAACTGTGTTGAAAAAATGAACCTCATGAGCTTCTTCTGTAACATCTGTCCACATCAGTCCTGCTGCACCACGACTCAGAGAAACTGGGACAAACATGGCTCTACAGCAGATACAAATGACAAGGGTTTGTTTTTGTAGAATGAGAGTAATTAATAATTAACTGACATTTTAATCACGGCGCGGCCCGACTACAGCATGCACAGGGGGGCGTCAAGCAAAAAAGGTTGGGAACCACTGCTCTACAAGGAACTCAATGTCCAGTACGTAATCTTTAGAAATGTGCTTATTCTAACTGATCTAAGCTAATCTCCATCAGAAATGTATGAGACATGAAATAATTTCGCTCACAACTTTTAGATAAGAGGAAGTAGCACAGAGAATTAAAGTAAAAGAGTAAAAAAAAAAGTTTTCCAACACGGCCAGCGATCAGGGTAAATGTAAAACGTAAAAATAAGTAAAATAAGTTCATATGCCCCGACAGAAAGGTAGCTGCCTGGATCCAGTGCTCACAGCGGAGAGTGAAAGAAGAGAGGAAGGAAGGCGCAGAGAGAGACAGGGGAAAAACGTCTGAGCTGGACCACGACCCGGCTCCAGGGACAGAGCAGAGAAACTCAGGTTCTGGGGGGCAACAATTACACCATTTCATCCAACTCAATTAAGGTATTAATCATCATCTAATTTGTATTGTTAATTTTGGTGTAGCTCAGAGAGTGTGTTTAATAGGCTATACCCCCCTTTGCCCTCAGCTGAGATGCCAAACATCTCCGCTATGCTGTGCAGCGAGCCAATTTTATTTGTAACACGCACACATGCACACACAAACACACGCACGCACACACACAGTATGGAATTATTCGCTGATTAAAGTGTCTCACAAACTTACCCATAATAAATATTCTTCCCCAAACTTTGTCGTCAACAGTATTAGTATTCCTGAACAGGTGTAAAACTGTGGGCAAAAGACTCTAGCCAATGCTCTAATTGGCATTCAGTATTATGTTAACTCATGTTCCCTGGTCCAGTCTACACAGAAAGATAGACACTGTGCTTAACCCCTATAGAACAGATTTGACCCAGTCCGTACACTTAGTGTCAATAACGCTACTCCTTCGTTTTTCATGACAAAGAGCTTGTGTAAGGGGGCAGCAGTGGCGTCAGCAAACCTAATTGGACATGATACGCTATTAGCCTAGTAGTACTGAAGTTCAACTTGATTGGGGCCTGTCATTACACATTATTATCTTCTGATTGGTGGGAGCTGATCACAGATTATTCATGCTTCTTCCTGACAGATGAAAAGAAGCAACTTGGCTCTATTCCGAGACACATTTTGAGGACAAGGTGTTGCGCAGACACTAATATACCCTTGGCGTCTGTTAGAACTTCATGGTCATCAAGCAAAGCAGTGAGAAGCATGTGCTGTGGAAATGAGCTGACTCCTTGTGCGGTCATTAGCTTAGGTTCACCACTACAGATGGTTTAAAGGCCAGCTCCACTCAGCTGAACACAACACACCACACAGCTGTCTCCTGGTGCCACTGATTGCTTCAGCACCAATGAGCATCACTGAGACGGAACAACTGGAGGTTCAGCCTTGTGCTATTGTTTCATACTTTCCATATATACAAAGCAATGCAGGTCTAGTAACAATGTATCATACATTTTGCACGCTTTCAAGAGTCTCTGGTATCAATAATCTTAATTCACTGGATTGCCACTTTCCACTGTTACGGAAAAGTTGCTTGTGTGATTTGAACCCACATTGAATATCTATTAATAACAATTTCCATCAGCCATTTGGATTATCTTGGTAACCCAATTCATTACCTCTCTGACTGACAGGTGACGTGATCTCTTTTGTAGAAAGGGCACTCCAAAGTTAAAGTGTTGATGATCAAAAGCACTTTTTGGAAGAGTGTGGCAGTGTGTGTGAGCTTGCTTTTTAATGTGTGGGCTCAAATACTTTTGTCTGTGCTAAAGCTCCACTTGGGCCCCTGAAAGTGATGAGCCGTACAATGTAGTAGACGTGTAATCAGCGGACCTGTTCATCTCTGCATTTGGGTGAGTGAAATCCTAAAGGACGCCGCTTGAGTGTGGATACCCTCCTGATGGTGTGGAGTACTGCAGTGTTGCGCGCACGCCTCACCCCCGAGAGGGGCTAATGTGAAAAGAAAGGACCCCACAGGATAGATTTTCTCTCATATCACTCCATGTCTTACTGCATCTGCTGTGCATTGCAAACAGTCTTGTGCAGTCTCTTTCGCTTTGGCCCGTGGCCTCACTGCATACTCCTAATCTTTTTCTTGTTACATTTGACTTGCATACGTAGCCCCTCCTCAGCTCCTTCCTCCTTTCATTAAAGCTGTTCAATATACGGCAACCAAATGTGCCAAAGAAGTTAGTCGGCTATAATATGAAAATCTGACCTCATCTTACCGAGGTCGTGGGCAATAAACACCTGACAAGTGAGTGCGCAGACAGAGATTTGGATTCTAATCTTCAGTTAGCGCCCCGCTGGTTCAGGGTGTTACTGGGGTCAGCTCGTATCCCCTCCCAGTGGTCAGTTCCTGCACAGTGTGAGCGTGATGTGTTTTATTTCCAATGCTCTGGCCTCTCCCCATCCCTAGCATCTGATTTATTGATATTGACCTTTTGCTGAAATTAAGCGTGTAGATCCCTTAGCAGTGAGAGCAAAGTTTAAACCAATTAAAGAGCACTTCACCAATCAACAAGGCAAGGCTAGAGCTGTCTCACAGGCTAGACCACTGAAATTATAATCATTTGCACTGTATCAAAACCTGTTTGCAAGGCAAACGATGCCTAAGTAATTTGATTAGGCCAGCCAGCTAAAAAAGTGCAAAGGATCACCTTGGGTCTCTGAACATTATACGAGTGATGACAATAATGAATGTGTGTGTGTGTGTGTGTGTGTGTGTGTGTGTGCACGTGTGTAGGTGTGTGTGTGTGTGTGTGTCTCCCAGGGGCCTAGAGCTACATTAGCATACACACTGAATATAGAACAAATAAACTCACTTTGACAAAGCTTGAAGAGTAATCTTGTATAAACATATTTGGATGGAATTATGGATTGTCAGGCAGTTTTTGATATTTCAAAATTACATCACTTCTGCTGATTTTATTCTGTTAACACCATATCGCATCACGTTGCAGCTGCATGATAAAGTTGATTGACTTTGAACAAAACCATTTTGGCTTGCACAACTAGGCCAGATTGTTACAGGTTTAGTATATAGCCCGTTGAATTCACAGGATATTGACAATATTGCTAGGATTAGTGAATATGGCAGTGGTCCTATTGGTCTGTGTTTATAGGGTTGTTCTCAATGTGCTCTGCCTGCCAAGTGAACAAAATTCAACTTAATAAAACTTCAAATAGGGAAACAAATCTAATAAAGACTGAACAGGCCCATACATCAAGAGTGTTGGTACGGTGAAATGAGGAAAAGTGATTTAACGACAAAGCCAACCCGAAGTCCTTTAGAGCGAATTTTTGTGGGGGCCATCAGACACGGAACGCCAGCTTAATGCTTTTGCTGTGTCACCCAATGACAAATTAAATTCTGATTTGACTCATTTGTATGAACCTAAAATAAACAAAAGCCTCTTTGTTTTTTTGCCCTCTAAACACGACGTCTCTTCCCTCAGGTGACACTGTCTACGCGACTGCCATTGAGCAGGATCCAGTCTAATGTTATAGTGGTGTTGTGAGCCTACCCTTCACCTTCTCACTCTGCGTAGGGCACGCTGGCGGAGAGCCTAGCAGCCACTTTCCAAAATAATTCTGTTAGCTCCTCTTTTCACTGCTGGAACAGGCCTTGTTCTTTCAAGGGAAGGCTAGGCACCTGTGCCTGTCACGCGTCTATTCAATCCTTTCTGCTTGATGTTGTTACATGTGGCTTTCTTTGTTTTTCATTTTGCAATAGAATTCGGATAATATTCAAATGCAAAGTGAATCTAGACAAATGGATTATAAGTTCTAAACAATCTATTGTGTCTGGTAATATATTTTGATAGATGTTTTTCCAAGTCCATATCGCCTTCAGAAAAATGGCCCCCACTGGTACCTGGGCCGACGTCTGAGAATTGCTGAACTGCATATCTCTAACTGTACTCTTTCATGTTTCTATACAGCCCTATAGAGGAGGGAGTTTGAACTTTCCTATTGTGTACGTGGCCCAGCTGCTCCCCAGGTGATGGTTGTGTGTGTTCTGCATACAAACAAAGCTGTCAGTCACAGAGACATGCTGTACTGTTCAGCTAAGAGTCCTGCTGCTGTCAGAATACCAAAGTGCAACACGAAACAGTGACTTAAGCGGATTGTGAATTCCGTCAGGGTCATGAGATTGTAGTTGAGGTGTTTGGGGTACAACATTGGTGCCCCGGCCCTAAAACCTTACTGGTGCCCGCCTGATATATATGTGCATATTTATGTCTGCAGCATTTATTCATGTCTGTTTGTTCAGTCTCTCGTGAAGATAACCTACCGTTCTACAGCGTACAAGATGCTCCTGGGAGCACTTAGCCTGAATAATAACTAGTTATGTTGGATCATCTTGGATGGGAAGATGTATGATGGAAGAAATTGACATTCTGAACGAGTAGGTCACAAAGTATCAATGTTTTGTATAAAATTAGTGATTTGATAATATATTCCCTTTATAAGTGTTTCAAGTTACTATTAAAATAGCCCCACTGCCTGTGCTGGAGAGTTTGCCTGGCTCTGCCATACTATTTCCCTGTCCATTCCACGCAGGGAAGTTAGTCTGGTAACGGAGTAATTGGAGCAGTTTGAACGGGCGGGCCTAACACGCACAGATTGTCAGTGAAATAAACCAATTAGCGGACGTGACGACAGCTGTAGTCCAACTCACAAAATATGAACTGAATATAAACTCACAAGCACGCGGAGGCAAAATCCTCGACTACTTCATCCATGATTAGTTTTGGCTAATGTTAATGTTATTAATTGAACTAACAACATAGCAGCGCAGCGAGTGACATAACCTTGTCAATTCTCTGTGACGGTCGTGATGGTTCGGCTAGGCCTTAGCCGCCAATCAGCAACTTGTTTACCGTGTGTGTCCAGACCCACCTTCTTTCACGCAGAAAAGAAGTGGGTGTGGTTTATCAGGCTACCGGAGAGTCAGAGCTCCCCTGATGTGTTTTTGTTCAGATACTGTTATCCCATTTCATTTGTTTTGCTTGCTTTCACAATTTCCACACATCTTTTCTATCTCCTCAGATTCAGAGCGCACAAAGAACAGTTGAACGCTTTGCATTCTGGTGGTCCTCTCCCGACAAGTTAAGAACCAGTGATAAGTATTTTATATACAGTAAATTTGCACATTTTGCTCCATTTAAAATGATTACATCGGTTAAAGAGGGCAATGTCATGACAGCAGTTTGAGTTGTAAAGGGGGTGGCATAACTTGCCTTGAAGGTAGGCACTGAATGTGTGCACACATTTACTTAATGAAATGATTGGCATCTGAACTAACTCATGGATTACACAAGCCATTTTGACTTTGGCTGCTGAATAAGAAGGTTAACTATCAGACTGATGACACGTCTTAGCTTTGGGCTGCACCATTAATCGCAATCAAATGGAAATCCCAATGTTAATGGTTGCAATCAACAAATCAAGTTTATTAGATAATGTTATGTCCTCTTTAAGTGATAAATACATGTGATTCTTGTATTAGTTTACGAGTTTGTATTTTTGTCTTTAAATGTGTAAAGCTCCTGACATGATTAAAATATACACTGTGATGTTAATCCTTATTTTAAAGCATAATAGCAAGAACGTGCATCCCCATCCTGTTGCAAAACCTATACAACCAGGCCTCGATTTGGTTTAAACTAAAACCTTTTTTTTTTCTTTTTTTTTTTTACAGTTGCCAACCTAATACTGTGGATATTGTAACTTTTTATTCAGGAGACCAATGCGTAGTGTTTTTGATGCCAGCGGAGACAGGCTGGAATCCATTCTCTGTGCGCCACACATCAAACAAAACAGATCAACTTGAATGTTAACAGTGGAATCTCTGATGTTCGCGCTGCCTGTGTGTATTGGCATCTTTGGCTTCCTTTGAATTTGCAGGGCCAGACTTTCCCTTTTGCTTCTTTTGTTGTTCTTGTGAAAACAGACAGACACACACACATGCACACACAAAAAATATCACAAAGTTTCTGTTTTTACTTGAGGTTGTTTTGCTTGAGGACACACATAAAAGTCATCCTATCCATTAGTTATTTTTGATCAAACTGCTTGTGTCAGATTTGGAATTCAATTTGGCCCGTGCTTGCCTTTCATCCTAAACTGCGGGGCTTAGTGTTTCTTGCAATTTGATGCAAAGCTTTGGGGCCATTCACAACCTTCTCATATAGCATTGATCGTGGCTGCATGGTTGAGCAGGAGGCTTAGTGCATGGTTGGTATGCTCAGTGGTGGAGGGCTAACTGACCTTCTATTGACAGTTCTGATGCGAGGTGTCACCTTGTAGATCAATCACACGCACCATCTGCTGTATACGCTGCATGCCAAAATTCCATAACGTTTTGATAGGATTGTAATCGTTCCCCCAATACTTGGACTAAGTCTGCCCTCAAAGCATTATCCCAATCAAAAAGCATAATCTCCCAAATGTTTTTGTTCATCAACCCTGTCACCCCGGCTAATCCGTGTCTTTGCTTACTTCACAGTGCGCCCCGGCCCCTAAATGGCGTTTTCCACACAAAGTCATAAATATTTAGCATCCCGCTGACTCAGAGGAGAGCAAATTCCATGCCAGCACCTAACAACAGATTTCCATTTTTTTAACACGTAAATATGGCAGAGACAATTACAAAGCAACAACAAGCTGCTTTTATTCCATCACTGATTCGCAAGACTAATCCCACCTCTCAGGCGCTTTGTCCTCCCACTGGTAGAGATTGAAAATGTGACGTGTCTCAAGCTCATAGTCCAAACCGCCTGTAGCCTATTCCCAACACCATTTGTTTATGATTCGGGCCGACCTTTATTTTCCATTGGCACTATAACAAATTGCCTTTAATATAAAACCTCTTTGACTGATACATTGCCTATGTGTCTTGAATTTACAAGACCAAGCCTGCATATATGCTGTTTTTATACAAGGATGTGCTGAATTGAAATGAATTGAAATATGTTGATGTAATATGGGTGCCGTTGGACAAAGGTAGGACATGGGTTTGTCCAAGAATAGTGTTTTTAGTCATCTTCAGAATGTCTGAAAACAATTCAATTAGTTATTTTTTTATTTATATATTTTCTATGTCTTACCAAACCTCTCAGACTCTGGGGGAATGCTGGTAGACGAGTTCCGTGACCGCCATACACGGCGCCGCCATTGGCCTCCATTGTTGTAATACCTTCATCTAGCGGTTGCCGCTAAAGCTACAGTAGTTTTCCATTAGAAAGCATTGCGTTTACACACGTTTAAACCACTGTAAAGCCTTGTTTCTCTTTTTTTTTTTAAACTTTCTACAGCTAGATATTCCTTCTGTAATACCGCTGGGTTAGGCACAATTAAAAGAAACCAGGCGGGTTTTCGTAAGGTACATTTTCAGAAATCTCGTATATTAATGTGGGCCTGACTTTGATTGACAGTCCGTTAGCATTAGAGCTAAAGACGCGACCGAACTACACGCCCTGCAAGGGCCGAGTCTGCAGTGAAGATCCGCCCTTTTGCACTTTTTAGGAACATGCTTGATCGGACCTGGGTAGGAGGAGTCTGTAAATCCAACATGGATTCTTTTGAACTTCGTTATTAATGCAAACGAGGAGGAGTGAGCAGACGCTGTTCATTTTTACAGTCTACGCTCTCTCTGTAAAATCTCTCTGTATTTACATCAGATAGTTTTGTTACATTTGAACGTCAGACTCATTGACTGTTGTTTACAAAATATCATAGCTGAAATGTGAATTAATTTAGAAAATTGTACAGATGCGAGCCTATTTTCACTCTTTCCTGCCGTACACTGTTCAAAATTTTGATCACAAAACCATAGAGAAATGCCTCTTTCTTCTTAAACAAAAGCGAGTGTGTGCTTATAACCTAGCCAGACTTGTGACAATGTGCTTGGGCGGATAGATCAGTCAATTGCATGCTGGAGATCAGAACTCCCCAAATGTTCTGCATTTCACCCTCAATGGCACCAAGTCGACTACTTGTGTGCCCACCGCTCTTTCTATGTGTCCAGAGACTCAATAAGTTATCTTTTGTGGATCAACTGCAGCAATACTTTATGCTGGCCTTCCTATGCTCTATAGTGATCTATACTACTTTCTCAAGTTCTTGGCTTTTGTTTCCAGATGTATTCATATGTCTTTTTTCATCAGTCATAAACCCAAACTTTTTGTTTCAGAAAGTTCACTTTTTCAAGCTACTCTTACAACAGTCAAGCTACACAATGTTTACTTTAGCAATGAATCAAACACTACCCATCAATTCTAAACTAATAATAATATTAATGTCTGGACAACTTTAGATGCAAGCTTTTCTGATATGCAAGTTCACAGGAAGGGCCTTTTGGGGTTCAAGGTCAAAGAATGATGACATTCTCATAACCAGACCAGTGTTTTTTGTCATGCCTGTACACGTTTGTACAGTCTGGGGAGCATGTTTCCGGATCTCGACAGTGGTACTTGTTGCTCTTTGTGCTGATGACATGGACATTGTCCCACTCTATGATGTGATTGTGCCTCTTCTAGTGATCTGAAAGCAGACTTTAGCTGTTCTTGTTATGCTTGTCGTCTAGTGGCTCGTATGCATGTTTTAGATGTTTCCGTTTGATATTCTGTTTGGTTGTCTTTCTTTCTGATGTTAAAAGCTCTGCCTGTTCCCCACATAGGATTTGTTGCATGACAAACTCAGAAGGCACTGAGGAAGGCAACAGAATGCAGCCGAAACAGGTATGTAACAAAACAAACAGGTCTGGCTTTAAGAATGTCCTCATTATTACTATCAGAAGATCTAATGAACCTAATCGGCCTGTTTAAGGTCAAAAGTCAAGGACAGGATGGATCGTTGGTAGCCTGGTGAGACCAGAATGATTACCTTCTATATTTTTTTATACAGAGGGGGGATCAGTTTGGACCCCCCCGCTGGAGGCATCTGCAAAACTCCAGCAAGCCCGTGCAGTCAGATTGTTTATTTGCCGTCACGTGTTGTTCGCGGGCAGCGTCACTCACGGATTGTGGAAGTTCCCTCAATACCAATCTACGAACGGCGCACGAGAGAGAGCGTTTCTCCAATCAGCGGTAAAGTACCAAAAACACATCGACAGGGGGTCAGTTTCGAGATTCATAATCCTGAGCGAATAATATTAACGCAGAACCGCTAATAACACCGCATCAACAGCAGACGCCTACCCTTCGCTGATTGGTTACTCCAATTCCTGTTTGCTTGCGTATGTACCACTGTGAGATATGGAATTAATCCTGCTGTCACCAGTCTGGTCTCCAGGCTAGATTGTTGGGTCATAACCTGTTGTTCATCTCCTCACATTAAAATAGCATTGTGGAGTTCAGCGACTGTGGTGAGGCAGGAGCACTGATCGATCAGTTGAGGAAGCTTCAAATCCGCAAATGTGTTGAGCATTTCATGTGAGATGAGAGACGTTAATGTGAGGATTTAGGAGATGAAGGATAATTAAACACCAGGCTGAAATAAATCTTTGTTGTATTAAAGGTGAAAGACAGTGTAGACGGGCAGGCAGCTTGTGTAAGAGGTAATTTGATCTGTCGGAATTATACCCCTTGGCTTTGGTTTCACTTAATTGGCTTTGTTTTAATTAAAGATTTGCTGCAATCTGAGCAACAGCAACACTAAAACAATTCATCGCAGGCTTGCACGCTTCATTTATCTGTGAAACAAAGAATATGAAAAATCTGTATTTATAATGAGCAGATTGATTTACTTTGACACATATTGACTTGTGTTGCAGTTTTACTGTGGTAAATTCCTCTGGGAGTGAGATGTGAAGCGGGGAGGAAGCGATGCCCTGAGATATTGTTCCTCTCCAGCTGTTTAGGAAGATGATTTTCCATGCTTTAGCACATGCAATACAATTAATAATTAATTATGCCGTTCATCTTTCCACACTGATTAAATTATAAGTAATGAAATGAAAATTTGCAGCTGTGATGTTACTGCTAAGGGCAAAATGAAAAAAAAGCACCTCGAGGATATACTTTTATGATGGCTGTTCACACAGGCTCAAGTTTAGTTGCAGACTTGGATCATAAAAAATGTAGGTTTTATTGGAAGAGTTCTTCGATGTGTTTTGAGCATTTGGAGCTATCAGTGTGCGTTAGTTAGATGAGCTTGCAGGTCTGTCCATGATGCAATGACCGAATTGGGAGTATATATATATATATACACACGTGTCTGTGCGTGCGTGCGTGTGCGTGCGTGTGTGCGTGTGTGTGTGTGTGTGTGCGTGCGTGTGTGTGTGTGTGTGTGTGTGCGCGTGTGTGTGTGTGCGTGTATAATGAACCTTGTGAGACTGTAAACCTCTTTGCATCAATCTATCATAAGGACACGGCCATTACAGATATATCAGCCGAAGGTGAGAGGGAAGTGACTGAGATTGAGCATGAATCAATACAGGGAACATTTCTTTGCATGGAGCACAAAATAGATGAGTTACTCCTGGGAATGACGTATTTCCATGTTCTCTCAACTGCAATCGTGAGAAGAAATATAGAAAATGATGTGGGCTATTTCTTGATCTACTTTAAAGTGAAAATCTAATCACTGTCGAAAAATCGGGTGGGGAGGAAAAAACATTTGAATTAGATATGGATGTACAGTGGGAACCAGATGTTTACATACAATATATAAAAAGATAACATTTTTCTCACTGTCTGACATGAAACCAGTATTAACATTTACTTTTTTCAATTAGAATTTTAAATAATATGTCTATTTGCTAAATGCCAAAAGAATGAGAGATATTCTACACGGTTTTATTTTACTTGTTACAAAGCCAAAAGTTTACATACATTTCATTAATATTTGGTAGCATTGCCTTTAAACTGTTTAACTTGAGTCAAACGTTTTGGACTTCCTTCCACAAGCTTCTCACAATAGTTGGCAGGAGTTTTGTCCATTCCTTCTCACTTCTGGTGAATTTGTAGGCCATCTTGTGTGCACATGTCTTTTCAGCTCTGCCCATACATTTTCAACTGGATTGAGATCATGACTTTGTGATGACCATTTCAAAACATTGACTTTGTTTTCTTAAGCCACTTTGGAACCAGTTTGGCAGTGGGTCATCATTGTCCATTCGAAAGACCCATCGGCACCCAAGCTTTAACTTCCTGATGTCTTGAGATGTTGCTCCAATATTTCTACATTGTGTTCTTTCTTCATGATGCCATCTATTTTGTGAAGGGTCAGTTTGTGTTTCCTCCAAACGTGACAATGGTAATTATGACTAAACTTTCCCAAATTGTTTAAAGGTATAGTAGTCTTGTATCTGTTCCAGATGATTCCACTGCCCCTTCCTAAATAATTTTTTAAGAAAGTTGATGAAGTTGTGTCTTTGTTTATTTGGGATAAGAAAGTGCCAAGAATTTGCAAATCTTTGTTACAGTGTTCTAAACAGGAAGGTGGCTGGGCCTTACCAAACTTCATGTATTATTACTGGTCTGCTAATATTGTGAAACTATCTATTTGGATTCGCACATTTAAAGAAGGCACTGGACCCCACTATAGAACTGGACTCTAATTCCCCTGCTTCTCCTGTTGCGATGATGTGTTCTTCATTACCTGCTGATCGTAATGTTAGGTTTAAAAATCCGGTGGTCAAGAATTCTTTGAACATTTGGTTCCAATGTAGGTGTCATTTTGGCTTTAAACACCTGCTTACTTGTTCCCTATTACATCAAATCCTCTTCTTCTGCCAGCTTTGAGTGACCTGAGTTTCAAAATTTGGTTTAGTAGAGGAATAATTTATCTTTCTGACCTTTTTTCTAAAGGGTCATTTTTGTCATTTGAAACTCTGACTAAGGATTTTGATATCCCTAAGACTCCTACTTTTTTAGGTACTTACAGGTGCGTAGCTTTGTAGTTAAGCACTTTACCACTTATCCAAATTTACCAACCGCTTGTCCTCTGGAGAAGTGTTTGCACTTCCGACCCATGGCCAGAGGGCAAATATCTAAAATATATAATTTACTCCATCATATAAGACCTGAGTCTCTGGCCAAAGTTAAAAATGCTTGGGAATCAGATTTGAACCAACAGATCTCGGATGATATTTGGGACCTTAGCATCAGCCGGGTTCACTCATCTTCTATTTGCATACGGCACCGTTTGATACAGATTAAGGTCTTTCACCGGGCTTATTTGACAAAAGCAAAGGTGGCCAAAATATATAACATTACTGACGATGGGTGCCCGAGGTGTTGTCTCATGATCGGAAGGTCGGGGGTTCGAATCCCACCTCCTGAAGGTGCACACTGTCGTCGTGTCCTTGGGCAAGACACTTCACCCAGCTTGCCTCCAGTGTCTGCGTCAGAGTCCTGCACGGGTCCATTTTTGGAGACCCGTACCCACCCGCACCCATCCGCTACAGCACCTACCCGCCCGTAAGCCCGTGATTATATCAAGAGTTAAATCCGTACCCGCCCGGACCCGTTAACATTCTACCCGTTACCCACCCGTGCCCGTGATACATCACACAAATTAAAAGCATTATATTGAATCACTTTATTTTTTTCGATGCACATCTGAACGAAGCAACGTGGCGCTATTGAGGGTTGAATGCAAACTGGTAATACATCGGTGCGGTTGATTCCTGTGTATTTTCAATGTAAGTGCGCGCACATGTGCACATGTGACAGGTGCCTTGGAGCTGTGGGAATCAGCAGCAATGCGCCCCCGCTGTTCAGAGCAGCGTGAGGAGGCCGGAGGAGTAAAAACACAGATTCGCGAAAAATGTATTGAATTTGGAACATCATAACCACCCCACTACATCATATAGACACAAGTGAAACAGACACTGTCTGGAAAGAGGGAATCTTCATGTCAAGCAGCAGCGGTTTGAAATGCCTTTCCCGAGCCCAGGCATTCGGATCAGAGGAATCATATGGAAACACGGGCGCGATCAAAATAAAGGACGCACTGGATTACAAACATGTTTTTAAGTGGATTTTATCATGACATGATCGCTGGACAGACAGGTAGGCTACTACACACTCCAAACCCACATTGAAATAATATCCAGGAGAGGGAGAGAGGAAAGAGGCGAGATTTGCCTCAAGTGTCAGAGAAATGTACGCTCGTAAAACTATACTGTTACCAAAGAAGCAACAGCACGAGCTGTCGTTAGGTCTGTAGACACCATAATGATATCAATTAAATATTGTGCGGGTAGCAGCTACCCGCCGACCCGTCCGTGTGTTATCACTACCCACCCGCATATCCGCGGGTAAAATTCCAGGACGTAAAACCCGCCCGTTTCAGCAACTTTTGCGGGTACCCATCGATACCCGCGGGTACCCGACCCGGTGCAGGACTCTGGTCTGCGTACATTGGTGTATGAATGAGAGTGTGAATGGGTGAGTGTATCCGTGCTGTAAAGCGCTTTGAGTGCCTAACGTAGGTGGAAAAGCGCTATTGAGAATGAGGAGTCACGTGCCGAGTTGGGGTGATTTGGGGGGGCTCTGAGCCTGTCGGACATATTGGCTGCGGATTGGGGGCACGCTCCCAGAATTTCACGCATTCCTCATATTCCAGAGCACTTTAAATTTTGCGCATTTACGTTTTCGGCGAGACAGAGACGGGTCTACGAATACGACAACGAAAATGAGGAAAGTAAAGCAATGCAAAGAGATAAGGCGAAAGAAAAGGGACCTTATAGGAACAAGCTCATACCAAGCGCAAAACAGCGGTATTGGAGAATCTTGCGGACATTCAAAACATCAACACACGAGCTCCCTGCAGCGGAGACCTGGACCATTTACCTCCGTGCACATACATGGACATAGTAAACTACCTTGTATTTGATGTAAGTTACTACACGATGCTGGAGTTTAAAAGCCACAAGTCTTTGGAAAGTTACGAGACTTTCTGCTGTGGCTGGGTGCAGGACATGGCTCTACAAGCCTGCAGCTGGTGAGAACAGCGTTGTACTGGCATAAGTAACTTTTTTCACATGCGTTTTAGTGTGTTGTCATTACATTGCATTTAGCGGACACTTCTTGACCAAAATGACAAAGTAATAAAGTGCGTGTTTCGTAAACACTACATTGTTACGGGATGTTCAATGTACACAAACGTTTCCAACATGTTTTGACAGGTCAGACTTGCACTCTTTGATGCTGTGTCCATTTCTGTAGCCTAAAAAACTGCATCCCATTGTTCCTACGTTTTCCATGTCTATCGTGTGAGGTATTGGAGCAGTTTTTAACACAGCAGTGACTTCCAGGCATTGTAAACAGTGCGGAATAGCAAGAACTCTGCTACTACGGCGTTAACAACACACGTAAACAATGTGTATTGCCGCCGGAGCGCAGCCAATATGTCGCGAGGGGGGATGGGGAGGGGGGCTCTGTGCCGTGACGTCAACTCCTTATTCTCATATAAGTTGAGACCATTACCATTTACCATTGCTTACAAATAGAGCATTTAAGATATAGTTTACAAGGGTCTCAATGTAAATATTTTATTTTATTTTATATATATATTTTTTGTTTTGTTGTATTTATATACATAATTGGATCCGTTTATGTGCCACTGGCTGGCACGACATGTATGTGTATTAAACCGAAAATGTTTACATACAATTTTCAAAGGTATAGTAGTCTTAGTGTATGTAAACTACTGACTTGGTAGAAAGTAACAACAAATGGTCTAAAAAAATGTCAGACACTGAGAAAAAATGCATATGTGTCTTTTGATATAGTGTATGTAAACATCTGGTTCCGTATGTATGTACTGTATCTAAACTGTTAACTCAAGTTAGGTTCTGTTATTTTCGTCCTAGGTTCTCTATCTTCTATTTCCATTCCAGACGTGCCATGCGGCTCTCCCCATTAACCCCGTCTTTTCTCTTCAGCCTGACTTTATCCCCTTGAACATAGCACAAGTGGTACACAGGCTTGTCCTCTTGAAGGGGACATTTGCTCATTCATTAAGACTAAGAGTGGGAGATTTTTTCCGACCAGCATGATTGACAGCGGCGCTTACTCTGAGTTTCCCTTGATTCCACCCTCTGACATCACAGCTGCTCTCTGTGGATCAAAGGATTAAGCCTGGAAGGACAGCCTTTCCTCTGCTACACCTGGAAATAAGATGGAGGAAATACCAGTGCGTAAATTTCACTAGTAATGCTCATAAATATGCAAAGTGCAGTTTTTCTTCTTCTCCTTTTTCCTGCTATGCTTAAAACCATAAGCAATGCTTTTAAAAGACATGGATGTACAGTATGTAGATGCAAAGAGATCAGAGGCACATCAATGTACTGAACAACAATCCGGTATGAAACAAGCAAATGTCAACATAGCAGGGCATATACTTTACATTGCTACAAACGGCTAGTTCTGCTTTAACTACTATACATTACTCAATTAATTTTATTGGTCTGTGTCCAGATGGGGGGGTGCGGATCTTCAATTATAATCCACAGATGATCATATTATTTTTCCCTGTTGTCTGTCTGCTTTATCCTTAAACAACCAATGTTTTTATTCCAGTTGAGCAGCGTGAATAAATTTGAAAAGGCTCACATGAGAAGATAGTGTTTGCAGTGCATATGACTGAACATCAAATTCTGTAAATCCACAGCTCTTCATCTTGTAGATCTGTGTTAGCTGCAAATTTCAACAGAATCTGGGATCAGTATAAAAGTCCTCGAAGCATGTGTATATCATGTTCTCAATAAAGCAAAACATTTTCCTTTCTTCAACTCAAGTCACAGAGAAGCCAGTATCTCTCCGCTGTCCCTGTCACAGTAGAGCCTCTGCTTGATGCTACTAAATAGATAAGCATAGTTTTTCACAGTGTACTTACTGTTATTGGCATTCATCTGACAGATTTAAATTGTTTGATAAGATGATTGAAATTTAAATATTAAATGAAATAATAAAAAGATAATAATTCTATAGTCATTCTCTCCATACTTGGCAGTTGTAAGCTACTATTATAGACACTAGGGCCCGACCAATATGGATTTTTGGGGTCCGATACTGATATGAAGGGGGTTGGCATGGGCAAAAGCTGATAGTATGGGCCGATACGAAGTCATTTAATTTGACTTTTTTTAATATCTCAAATAGCCTAAAATTTATTATTATAGAAAGGTTTCAATCATAGAAATGTATCTAAGTATAGGTCGACCGAAGTACCACTGATATTTTGGCCACATTTTTATAAGTGTCTCATAATTCTGTGTATGATGCTTCTCAACGTGTCAGTGTTAAACTGTGACAGCAGGATGCACTGTATAAGGGGCTGATTTAGTCAGGACATTCATGTTAGGTACTTCAGAGGGAGCCTGTTTAAAAGACAAAAATCAGTAGATTCCAAAACAAAAAGGGGTAAGTCTCTATCGCTTATGGTTCTGAAATTAAATAAAAGTCTACAACATACAGTAAAATACATAAAATAGGTGTATAAACTTGTGACCGATTTTCGCTGCAATGTTTCTTTTGGAAGTTGTAGGAGAACTAATTTTAAAACTCTGGCTGAGCTCTTTCCAGTGCAAAAAGTCTCTATCACTTTCGGTTCCGGAGATATTGGCCTTTTTATTTGTCCGATATTGAAAATACCCAAATATTGGCCCGATATATCGGCCAGTTGATATATCAGTCGGGCCCTAATAGCCACAGCTGCCCTGGTGACAGAAGGGAGACTGCCAATCTGTGCCATAGGCCTCCCAACCACTCACTCACAAGTGGGTGGAGTATCTTGCTCAAGGACACACACTCAGAGCTGGGATTCAAACCTCAAATCTGATTTAATTGATTGAGACAGTGTACATTAATGAAACAAAATTGTTATAGCAAAGATTATAGCAAAACTAATTTAAATCTGTAGTCCTGAGGCAAGTCTCACAAGCAATACAATGTATAGAGCAGGGGTCTCCAACAGGCGACCCGCTGGCCAATTCCGGCCCGTGAGATTATTCAATCCGGCCCTTAACTGGTAGAGCACAAATTCCTGAGTATGTCAAAAAAAAAGTATGTCTCTAGCCCATGTGCTGAGTTATGAATTATTAAATAAATAACCAGAATGCTCACTTCAGCTCACCATTTCAGTGTTCTGTTATTGGACTTCTGTGCTAGTTACAGTTTGTCCATAATGAACACCATGTTCGAACACAAGCCGGAGGTCGATGATCGACTTTGTAGTCGGACCTGGTAGGCCCAAACGTGTTGTGAGGGTCTGTTGGGAACGTCTGGTGGATCCCTCTGTCAGTAAGGTCTTTAACTCCCACCTCCGAAAGAGCTTCACCCAGATTCCAAGGGAGGTTGGAGACATGGAGTCCGAGTGGACCATGTTCTCCTCCTCCATTGTCGATGCGGCTGCTCGTAGTTGTGGCCGTAAGGTCTGGTGCCTGTCGCGGTGGCAATCCTCGAACCCGGTGGTGGCGCCCGGAAGTAAGGGATGCCGTCAAGCTGAAGAAGGAGTCCCACCTGGCCTTGTTGACTTGTGGGACTCTGGAGGCAGCTGAGAGGTACCAGCAGGCCAAACGTGCTGCAGCTTGTGCGGTTGCAGAGGCAAAAACTCAGGTCTGGGAGGAGTTCGGAGAAGCCATGGAGCAGGACTATCGGTCTGCCTCGAAGAGATTCTGGCAAACCATCCGGCGCCTCTGGAGGGGAAGCAGTGCTTCACCAACACTGTTTACAGTGCGGGTGGGGAGCTGCTGACCTCGATTGGGGATGTTGTCGGGCGGTGGAAGGAGTACTTCGAGGATCTCCTCTCCCACCGTCACGTCTTCCGATGAGGAAGCAGAGGCTGGGGACTCGGAGGGGGGCTCGCCCATCACACAAGCTGAAGTCACCAAGGTGGTTAGAAAGCTCCTCAGTGGCAAGGCCCCGGGTGGATGAGATTCGCCCGGAGTACCTTAAGTCTCTGGATGTTGTAGGGCTGTCTTGGCTGACACGTCTCTGCAACATTGCGTGGCGGTCGGGGACAGTGCCCCTGGATTGGCAGACCTTCGAGCTGGCCTGGTGTCGCCTCGGGGTCCCCGCAGAACAGCTGGAGGAGGTGTGCATGGATCGGGAAGTCTGGGCATCTTTGCTGAGACTGCTGCATCCGCGACCCGGCCCCGGATAAAGTGGAAGAAAATGGATGGATGGATGGATGGATGGATGGATGGCTCACTTCAGCTACAGCTTAAAAAAATAAAATGAAGAATTCCACAGGTGTCCAGCAGAGGGCACTGACATATTTAGAGACTAGGATATAAACAACACATTATAGCCACTTGGTAAATGGCCAATCTGGCCCAGAGCGGTTGTGGCTATATTAGTGGCTTACCACCACCGAGTGTGGAGTGAATAAATATTGACTCCAATGTAGCAGTAACTTGTGACACAGGCTTGATAAGTGCAATGCACTCCCGATATATTTTGGCCCCCAGGGAAATTTACGTGGAGACCCCTGCTCTATACAAAACACATAGAGGAATGTGTTTTGTATAGAGGAATACAAAACCCACAGGAGTTCCCCTGTTTTGGGCCCGTTTTTGTTTTTACTCTGTGTCCTACCATTAGGAAAAAATATCCAGAACTTTGATGATGTTTCCTATCATTTGCTTGCTGATGATATTCAGCTTTACTGCTCTTTTATGACCCTTGAGACCCAAAAGCTCTCTGCTGAAATGTCTTGCGCAAGTTAAACAATGGCTTGGCACAAATTCCCTGCAACTAAACTCAGAGGTGCTGGTGATTGCCCTTGATGACAACATTCCAGGGATTCACCAGTATTTGGGCGAAAGAAGCCTTAGAAATCTAGGCGTTATCTTAGACGAAGCAATGTCCTTAGAGCATCACTCAAAACTGCTGACAAGGAATTGTTTTTACCAACTGAGGAAAATCTATAAACTTAGAAAAAATGTGTCGAGATATGATCTTGAAATGATTATCCACCCCTTTGTGTCTTCTCATTGAGACTACTGTAACAGTTTATTTTCCTGTCTAAACAAAAAGGAGCTGTCTCATCTTCAGCAGGTACAAAACTCTGCAGTGAGGTTAGTGACTCGCACCAAGAGAAGGGCTCATATTACTCCCATTCTAAAAGCCCTTCATTGGCTCCCAGTCACTTTTCATTTCAATTTTAAAATGCTTGTGCTGACCTTCAGAGCCTTGCATGGTCAGGCTCCCTCCTACATTAGAGACATCCCCCTCTCGGAGGCTGAGGTCTCTGGATCAGAACCTTCTCATGGTCCCTTGTACTCATTTCAGGACCAGAGGTTGTCATCATGGTGGTGCTCAATGCGTCTGGTGAGCGGGTAACTAATTACTGTAACAATTGTCCAGAAATAAAATATACAAGAATTGGTATTGATTAAAGCCTTCCTCTTAATGCTGATGTTTTGGGGGAAATACGTCATGGAAAATGCTAGCAGCG
Organism: Neogobius melanostomus; assembly: GCA_007210695.1. Lineage (NCBI taxonomy): Eukaryota > Metazoa > Chordata > Actinopteri > Gobiiformes > Gobiidae > Neogobius > Neogobius melanostomus. Next base: position 5,325,245 of record VHKM01000131.1, read on the forward strand.
GTCGCATTAGATCGGGAATGTGGGTCCCCGATGGTCCTGTCTGTGCATAGCATCGGTCCCTTCCAGCAGTGGTAGGCTGTAACTTACGTTGAGCGATCATTGTAACAGTTTTTGCATCGGCTAATCAACAATGTACTTTAGGTCACTATCCCTGCCTGAGCCTGCAGTTCCACCAGCGCAGGACGCCATTGCTGCCTTGTTTTTTATTTTAGTTTCCCCTCCTGTACTTGCATGTATTCCGGTTTTATTGGAAACATGAACTGTGAAACAGAGCTAATAATGACAAACTTTGTCCTGATACAAATGTGACTTCTGAATGGAGACTTGTGGCAACAACAAAGTAATTACACCAAGCAAACGTATGACAAATAAATTTACTATTTATGGAACTATTGCCCTATTATTTTGCAATGAACTTACCTGTGAATTAACTGTGGTTCCCACAATTAAGATACAGCTAAACCTTGCCCTGGTTACAATGTTTTTAAAAGCAAACTGAAAACCTACTTGCTTCAGAAAGCGTTTTAATTCCTGTCGATTAAGGGTTGTTTTATGACCATCATGTTTTGTAACTGTGCTTTGTTTGTATTTCCATTGTAATTTTGTGAAGCACTTTGTGACTTCTCTGTCTGTGAAATGTCCATCCATCCATCCATTTTCTTCCGCTTTATCCGGGGCCGGGTCGCGGAGGCAGCAGTCTCAGCAGAGATGCCCAGACTTTCCGATCCACGCACACCTCCTCCAGCTGTTCTCGGGGGACCCCGAGGCGACACCAGGCCAGCTCGGAGACATAGTGCCACCAGCGTGTCCTGGGCCTTCCACGAGGCGTCCTCCCAATAGGACATGCCTGGAGCACCTCAGGAGGCATCCGAAACAGATGCCCTAGCCACCTCAGCTGGCTCCTTTTGATGTGAAGGAGCAGCGACTCTACTCCGAGCTCCTCCCGGGTAACTGAGCTCCTCACCCGATCTCGGAGGGTGCGCCCAGCCACCCTGTGAATGAAGCTCATGTCGGCCGCTTGTATCCGCGATCTTGTCCTTTCGGTCATTACCCAAATATCATGACGATAGGTGAGGGTGGGAACGTAGATCGATCGGTAAATTGAGAGCTTTGCCACCGACTCAGTTCCTTCTTCACCACAACAGTCCGATACAGCGACCGCATCACTGCTGACGCCACACCGATTCGTCTATCGATCTCACGCTCCATCCGTCCCTCACTCGTGAACAAGACCCCGAGATACTTGAACTCCTCCACTTGAGGTAAGGACTCTCCACCGACCTGAAGAGGGGAGGCCACCTTTTTCCTTTTTTTCTGTGAAATATGCTATATAAATACACGTTTACTTACTTACTTACTTGCTTGCTTGCTTACTTACTTACTTACTTTCCAAAACTCACCTCCTCTTCTGGACAGCACAGTTTGTTCAAATGTTGTTCTTCTTTGTGAGATCTCAGCATCTCCTCTGGTGCTGAGACCCCTTACCGGTTTAGGTTTAATGTAGTTAAGAGAGTGAGGGCGGGGCAAGACCATGAAGTGCTTTGTATACAAGGCAACAGTTTTAAAATGTATACAATTTTGAAAATTTAGCATTTTGTATTTTTCAAGGATATTACAGTGATGATAATGTAATGGTGCGTTCCACTTGTCAGAAGTCCGAAAATCCGACTAGTTGACCGGGTCGGAAAAATCGGATATAGACGCGTCCGCAAAAGTTACAACTTTGTTGCTCATGTTCGAGCATCATAATCAGTTTACGGAGACACTTCATTGTAATATTATACAATAGTATAATGTGTTAATTATAACTGTAAATACAGTTTAGTACTAGTAATTTCATATTTTCTTTTTAACCATTAATTAAGACCCTATAGCAACAAAGCAGTAATGCTTATCCGTTTCGCGTTGACATCTAACAAGTTTATCTGGGAAACATCAGCCAAATAACGCAGATTATTGAAGGTTTACATTTATTACATGTCACGTAGGCCGCAGCCATCTTTAAATGCTCCTTCTTAGGTTTGGTGATTCTGTCCCGAGTTTCCGAGTTGGAATTACGGAGTTTGTGCGCATTCCAACCTCCGAGATCGAGTGGAACCAAGGCTTTTGATCCAGAATATGTATGGAACTTACACAGATAATATGTATGGACTTTTTGAAAATGGTTTCGGGATTTATATTTGTTCCTCCAGTGAGTGATCAGGCTGCAATGCAGTTGTCTGTGAGTCAAAATATCATTGAATGTAGAACAGCTTAATTTACTGTCATAAGTGGCCTGGTTTGAAATTCTGTAAATTGAGCTTCATTGTATTAGCAGCGAGTTTAATGTGTTTTTTTAAAGGACAGTGTTAAATCCAGAGTAACCTCAAGATACTTGAACTCTTCAACAAACTCCTCCAAAGAACACGTTGGAATGATCCAATTTATTTATTTATATTTTAACATAACATAACATCATTGCCACAATTTAGTTGAATAATAAGGAAGAGTTGGTGAGCCACTGTTGTATGTCGACCAGGGCTGCTGTGAGGATAGATGATACCTCCTCAGTTATTTTAGCAGGAGAAAAATTACAATGTCATCTGCAGTCATTTGAAACTTGGACATTTTGACACATTTTATCCTTTACAATCTTAGTAATCTAATTAGACCCTCTGACCAGTCCAAGCTCAAAGTCCCACAGACCATTCTCAGTCTCGGTCATTTTGGTTGGCAATCAGCTGATTGGAACTCGGCCCACCACTACAGAGTTTTTATAATTTGATTTTTCCATTCATTTGAGGTTCCATTTTAATTTATATTTAAACAGCTGGTTGCCAACCAAAAGTCACATGACTGAGAAAGGTCTATGCTGGAAGATTCCCTATGTGTTTGTAGAGTACATGCAATTATTGGCATACATTCATTGGTAATGTCTCTTTTTGATCCATCTTATTCCCTGTGTGTCCAGCACTTTCAAGTAATGTTGTCCTCAGCTCAGACCGTGCATGCTCATTTCATTACCGACAAAAGGCAGTTTTGTCAAAGTCAGCATTTTGTACTTTGAGTCAGTAACACTGTTCCATTATGTCCACATTTGTGTGCTGTGATGAGATTCTGAGAATAGTGAGTGTTCAGCAGTGGTTCTGATGGACGTGGCAAAGGTACATTCACAATGACAGAGTACAGGGGTTGAATGGAAAGCGCAGACTTCTTGCTGGATTGCAAAAGCTTTAAATAGTGTCTGATATTTAACTGAGTCTTTTCATGCTGGACTAAGGAATCCTACAGTACATCATTTGGAGGTACACGATGGAAAGTTGGGGCTGGTGACGGTGCAGGTATGGCCCATTAACAGGCACTCAAACAAAAAATGTTGAAACAATTTGACATTGTAAAATACACAAGCTTTAAGCAGTATTAAGTAATTTGTTTACCTTACAAAATCTTTTTTGTAGTCCCTCTGGGGGTAATACAAGTGTTAATGGGATGGTAGGAGCCACCAATACACACTAATGGCATCACGAAGAAGAAGCTAACAGGCTAAATGGCAAAGCTAACTGCGGGCAAGCCCTACTCAAACAGTATTTACAGCCAAGTTTGAGTGAAAAAAAATTATCTCCATTGTGTAATTGGATGTACAATATCCCTCTCTCCCTTTGTCTTTTCTGTCAGCATAGTATTTACTCTCACGGAGTAAAAGAAACGCAAAATGCTACGATACCTGCAGTGCCACTTATGGCCTCTAGGGGCATGAGTTACTTAGTGCTGCTTTAACAAAAAGCTCGCCTTATGCTGTTTTTGAACTGGATATAAGTGTTTTATTTTTTTTTCTATATGTTGTTAATTATCAAGTAGTTCAACTATTACTTTGTATTTTTGCTTGTCTCATACATACAGTTTAAGCATTAACATAACATCATGCACTGCATCTTGCCACAACACATGATGGTCCTCCCTTAACGCCACTATTTTAAGATTTATTTTTCCAACATCGAGCATATTATTATAAAGATATTTCTAATGCAAACCACAAGAGGTCAGCAGGTGCTGAGTTTAAGATCACATTGTGAAATACAATTTGCAGTGTGACTTTGCTGATTCAGAAGACTGAAGCAAGGTCAGAATATTGAACTTTATGGAGGAAAGAGAAAATCATGCACTCAGCCTGAGGTTCAAATGTATGGTGCACATTTGCATTCTCCTCCATACCCTGCCTGACAGTGCAGAAACACGTAACAGGTGTATGATAATATTACTGATTAAACACTGACTAAATGAATTATTATTATTTGTTTATTTGATATGGACATTAACAACTGCATTGGACAAACCAGATACATTGTTTTTAGTGTTATAGCAATTTGCAACACTTGTCCACAGGAGGCTACACATTTCACAAAACACAATGCAATACAGTACACCTTACAATATTTAAAAAGGTAAACAATACACATCATAAATATTGGACCGTTCTCCATTCCTGGATCCATTAAAAGAGAAACTGGACTGTCCACAAGATTTTGTAAATTTTGGGAGAACACAGTCCCCACTGACTGAGGCTCTGGTGGAGGGTCTGCGGGAGTCCTGACAACAATGAGAGCGGAAAACAGCAGCGACACATGACGGTTCAAACATTTAAAGAATGTTGCTCTTGTAAAGATTCCCATTTGCCTTTACACTGTTTCTTGTAGAGAGTTTTGACTGTAGTTCTTTTATCAGCAGAATATAAGCTGACATCATGAGACTTGAGATCTAATCTGTCCTGTGTATTATAAGACCCCTGATATGTGGAGATAACAAACAGTGCATCAGCTTCTTGTGTAATTGGTTTTTCAGCAGCGATTATTCTGCATATTTAATCTCTCTGACCCACTTCTGCAGGAAATTTCACCACATAAATATTCACTGGCATGGCTTGAGCAGCCGTAACCTGAGCTCCGTCTTTAGGAGTCTATTTGAGTGATCTTTAGTCCCCTCTCTCTTAACGCCATGTCGAGTAATGCTGATTATTCAAAGGCACTTTGGATGCAAAACACAGCCAGCATGCTCCACAGCATTAAAGAAAAAGGAGATCGCAATAGTGTCTGTATCCCGTTTCCCATGGATTTTGTGGACACAAAATCCATGTGCATGCACCTATGGGGAGTTCCTTTAGATAAAAGTGTGGAGAATGGCATCATCTTCACTCTGGACCAGATTGATTCTGCAATATGGCATCAAGATGAACGTCTTGTTATAGTTTACATTGAAAATAAGGTGAAAAGTAATGCAATACATTTGTATGGTGCACATACATTTACTCATTGTACATTGTGTTTTTTTTTTTTCAGTTTACCTGAAAATCAAGTTTCAACATAAAAACACCAAGGATATATGGAGAATATTTAGCCTAGAGGCATCTGTGTTTGGTCGGGAGTAAGCAGAAGCTAAACCTTATTATGCCTATGTATGTATGTAGTGAAAAGTGCTACAAGGTTACATAACACACACAGAATTGACCCAATTTAGTAGCAACAATGCCACCCTGGAATTAAAGGTCCAGGGAGCTTGGAATAGAATTAGAATTTTATCCCGCACACAGGTTTGTAATCTGGGAGAAATGACAGACAAAATAAAATACTTTGAATTACATTTATTTATAATTTGAAAATCCTAAATTTAAGAAAGTAGTTAATGACTTTACCATTTTAAATATTGGAATACAGATTAACCAAAGCAATAACTAAAACTTGCGCAGTACACAGCCTTTAACTTCGGTTATGCTGTTTGCACTCCTAACAGCTGTTAAACGGAGACGCAAGGCATAAGCCGTCATACTCAGGCCGAATAGCTAAGATTGAATGAATGAAAGATGACCGCTTACCCGGAGACTGAACTGGCACAAGCACAGGACATTTTGCACGCACAAATGGAGCAGAGCAGACGGATGGGAGCCATCGAAATTCCTGTTTGGAAGATATGCAAATTTACAATATCGAGTATATCCCCAATGTCAAGAAACAAACAAAAAAGATGTAAATAACAATAGCATTTACTTAAATACACTTGATGTATAGTCTCTCAAAAATGAGAATTAGGTTGTTTTTTTCCCTGCACTTTTGTAGTTTGGTCAAGCAATATACCTTTTCTAAATGTAGGTGTTTACCAGCACACTTTTGTCTATTTCTGATGTTCCCCACAAATACTGAGGTATTCATTTTGGTCAATATCTCACCCCTTACTGGAACCTTTCACAGATATTGTGGGCTAACGAATGATTAATGATCATAATACAAAGTTTAAAGATTTCATTTTATGCTCACACCATGTCTGTTCAAGTTGTACAAAGTATTTTAAGGAGAGTTTGTCCTTGCTGCAACCACTGGGTGCAGAGTATGCACACTAATCCCAGACAGGCGCTCTACACGTGGGGAATCAAACCCAAAACCTTCTTTCTATAAGGCTTTTATCTGTTCAGAAAATTATGATTCACTGTTTTCGTTTTCCACCCAAAGCCTGCCAATGTCCTATATACGTTTCTGTCCAATTTTCCTTAGACAATATATTAGCACCAGAGACTCTAGTAGTTAGAAAAGCAATTTGGTCTGCTGTCCAAAAAGACTAAAAAAAACGTAATTAGCCAGATACCTCTTGCCACTACTCATAATCAGTTTTCCAAAAGCAAGTGGGGACTTAATTAGGGAAGTGTCTATATTGTTAAGAATTTCTAACCTTAAGCTGTCAGGCCCATAAGTGATGATGCAGTCCAGTGGGCTCTCCATCCCTTCCCCTCCGGGCTTGAGCCGCCATCTTGTCTTTCTAGGCCTAATGAAATACCTCTTAAAATCCATCACTGTACCCTCTGCTGCTCAAGTAAACCTCTCCACCAATACTGTCGAGTCCTAGGGATTTCAGCTTTTACAGCAAAGCTTTGCCTGTCTCAGAGGTCCAAAGTATCCAGCTAAGATTAGATCAGAGAACTATTCCGCCAATGCAGACATCCTCTCCATAAAATGAAAATTTAAATATACACTTAAAATGTTAAATCCTTACTTAACAATCCATAGGCTCACATTGGTGTATTTTGGTCTTTTACACAAGCAAATATGGCAAATACAGGAAACAAATTCATAAAACATGTTACGACTATGCTGCCTAAAGAAAAATGTATTTATAACAGGGGTTACCAACCGTTTTTAAAGAACAATACCAGTTCAGTGAAATATCTGAAAAGACTGAAAGTTACATGATTTAACTGCTGGGCAATAATAATATCCTGTCACAAATGTATACTTTTAAGCAAATAGTGAGACAAGAGAAGAGAAACAATTCAGAAATCTGATTGGAAAAAATGTAGTTAGTGTTTTCTGTTTCAAACTACAAAAGCTACATGGTATTTTTATGTTTATATGGACCTTTCATCCTCGATTATCTTGATTATCCTTGATTATCTTGAAGTGACAATTGTGCTCTTGTTTAGAGTGAGCTGTTAAGACTGTATTCTTTATATACTCATGACCAAGCTGCATACTTTACATATACATAACAAGGAAAATCAAAGATCTGGTCCTTCCGTTTCCGTTCTGCAGTGTGTATCTTTCGCCACTCTCCCTGTGTGCCTTTCATCCCTGGCTCTTAGAGAGGGACAGTGGATCTTCTTTCTTCTGTTCTTCCCTCTGCTGCTGTTTGATCTCCGTAATACAGCTAATGAGACGGGGCCTGTGGCGGCAGCTGGCTCATGGGCTGAAAGCTGCAGCAGCGGCAGCGGTAGACATAGCCCTGCCTGCATCTTCACTTACTGCTACAGAGCGCCCCACCATCTGACTCAGCAGACGGCCCAGGCCCCTGTTGAAACAAGGTGGAAGAATCACACTTAATTACAAAGAGCAAGAGAATCAGCAGAATGTAAAAATGAATCTAGGTCAGCTTTATCTGAGGAGCGCATGAGTACAAGCCAGAGAGCTGTGAGGTGAACTTGTCAAGGGAGGACAGCACATTTATTTTATTTTTTTTGCACCTATCGAGCATGCCGTGATTAATCTTGTTTTGGTGTAGAAACGGGGCAATTTGTTTCGCATGGTGACTGCTGAAACATTCACCTGAAAAATGTCATTCTTATTGCATCGACATGTTTAATTCCGTTGATCATTATCTGAAGCCTACCGCATGTTATCAAACTAGATGGTGCGCTTGTTTTAAGTTTAAGTTTTGCCCATGGCAGCTATAGCCACCATTCTCTTAAAAAAACAAAAACGTCCAAGTTATTTGTACTTTGGGATGTGAAAGGCAGCAGACAGATTTGCCTCTGGAGTGCTTGGGAACATCTGAGTCAGCGGTCTCAGAGGCAAATGCAAAGCTCTCAAAAATGCTAATCTTTGATTTCATTCAGATTAGTGCGGCTCAAGCTGAGCACGAGATGCAGGAACACAAGTAGCTGGAGGCCATTCTGCTGCTGTTTCCTAAGCATTTGATTAAAAGGAAAGTTAATGCTGGATCTCATTTGAAGCTCTGTTCAAAGGACCACTCCCTTAATACTTAGACCTCATATGATGTTTAGTCGCTTAAAGGAGCCGTATCATGCTATTTTAGCCATTCCAAAGTATAAGTATAAGTATAGGCATTTATATGATAGATTGTACCTCTACCACTATGGAGCACTATTTTTTGTGATAAATAAGCATTTTCTGGAGGTATTTTTCCAACGCGGAAGACAAAACGCTTAGATTCAGTTAACTCCGCCCCCTCTCTCCGCTCATACAACTTTAGCACTAGTAGAAATATATATATCACAGCAATAAGTGAAGTTACTTCATGATGCAGTTATAAGGAGTTGACATGTGCAACACAGCTTCATAAATGGCTAACACACACGCTAACACGCATTTTGATTGACTCACCACTTCCATTATGGGACTCGCGTTGGTTATAAAAGTTCACCAAGCATCCATCAGTGAGAGTCACAGACAAACACTATTTTGGCTGATAGTCGCTGAATCCCACAGAGAAATTCCAACTTCTGGCGAGTGGCCTCTTCTTTAGGAAGGTTGAATAAAGCCATGTCCTCGCAGCCAAATGCGCTTTTCTCCATGACATTATCGTGAGGTAAGAAAAAAGAAAAGGTGTCCAGACTCCAGAGTAGGTTAGAAAAACCTCCTTCTTCACAACTTTCAGTGAAAACATGACAAGACATCTGTTCAGACGCTCAGGGGGTGCGTTTGTTTCCCTGTAGGGGCAGCGCGGACGTGTCAGGCACTAACAATTACGTTTTGGCTAATTACGTTTTTTTTTAATTATTATTTCTTTCCTACGACAGAAATAATAAAAAAGCTGTTTTACAAATTAAAATCAGGCCGTAAGGCATTACATTACAGACGTCGAGCACTTCCGTTCCGCTCTGACGACACAACAGAACAACTCAGTCGTTTTCCGGGAGAGGGCGGAGCAGCTGCTCAGAGAGCAGGATTCAGGAGGATTTCTGAGAACTGCGTGAATGAAGCCAAAACCACTCTGGGTGTTTTTGATAAGGAAATAGCATAACAACATGGCTCCACAAAGTCGATTTTGCATGATATAGGACCTTTAAGCATACAGTAAAATGTTAAATGTCGACCTAAAGAGGCATTGGATAAGCTACCACCTGCATAAGTGTAATACATTATTACATAAACTTGAATGCCGTAATATCTTAGTGTCTGCAAGCAAACTCCAAACCAATTCTAGGTATTAATAAAGTTCCCTGAATCTGAGAAAAGATGGGTAATAAATGCTTAAAGGGACTATACATACGTTTAACCACAAATAAATGTATACAAATTTAAAATTTCTTTCTCATACATGCTCCAGCAATGCCCTGGTGAGTAGAATGAGCCCCGGCCTTTTTACCGCAATTGCCTCTATATGCCTGTAAAGTCACTTAAATTGTTTATGCTCGGGTCGAACAAGCAAACAGCGTAATGCGTAATGCGTAATGCGCGTTCACGCTCAGCTGTAGCGTTAGCTGTATTTCCTCTATACTGACGCTGCAGCGCGAGTGGTAACTTCGGAGGGATGGATTTAGCGGAGAATAAGAGGAGACAGGCTTCAAGCACCATCGAAACTCCAGCCCAGACCCCAAATAACGAAAAGAAACGAAGAGTTTATTCGAGTGTGACAAAAGAGGCGAAAGTCGAGTCTGATCGGCGTAGGCAAAGAACCAGAGTAAACATCGGAAAATGTTGAGAGAATCTCTCAAAAGACCCGCAGCTTATTTTTGCTTGAAAGGTAAGAAATTATTACTAAATACGTGGGGGAAAAGTGTTGTTGATGCTTTCAAAACAACGGTGTCCGACTGTCCGTGCATGTTGTACAAATTTCACTGAAACAAACCATAAAATAATCATATTTGGAAGTTACCAAAATAGTTGATCTAATAGTTTTATACCTACAGAGAAGTTGTGTAGTATTAGTAGCAGACTAGTAGTGTCAGTAATAACAGTAATTGTGCTGTACCTACAAAACATTTGAGTAGTAACAGTGGTAATGGTGCTGTATTTACAATGTCAACAATAATGTTGCTAATGTTAGCTTTTCTTGGCCGCAAAATAAGCATGACTGTTCACGGATTTATAAGCAGTGAAATGACTAGAAAAAGTGGCCAGGTGCCGTTTACAATATAGTTCACGAGTTAGCTACGCTAATTTTGGGCCCAGGGAATTGAAGAGACGATTTTGGCTTTTCCTAGTAGCATTTCTACCAGTGGAATTATTTTATTATTTCAATTAGGCCTGCGTTTATGCATACAAGTATTTTTTTCCTGTACTTGGCTTCTTCACTCGTTTCACTTTGCTGCATTTGCTCAAGTATTTTATCTTGGAATAAATACCGGTGAATGTCTTGGAAAACATTCAACGGATTTGGTCTAAATATCTTACAAAACAGTAACGTTTCTTACGTCAGTTTAAGTCACGCCTGCAAATCTGTAAATTGACCAGGACGGGACTGTTATTTCTGGTGCTCATAAAGCCTGAGCGCCTCATGCACGAGCTTATCATCGAGGCTGCAGTTACACATTTGGCCTGAGGGGGCAATTGCGAGTACAAAACTGCTAAACTCCACACAGCCCCTTTAAGTTGATACATGCATTGAAAAAGCTATTCAAAAACACCTTAAAGTAGGTCTGAACTGCTGTACCTGAGCCAGATAACTTGAACACAAACCATCTTTTTTTTTCTTTTTTACCATGCTGTTTTTCTATTGCACATACCCATTTACTTAACTCTAGATAGGAATCATGTGGTGCCGTGACATGACAGATAAAAATAAAGTTACCCCAGCACTGGGAGCATCATGACGTGCTCATTGTTGGCTTATTGATGCAGTTTCTTTTAGTCTGGGCAGCCATCTGACCGGAGGTTGCTTTGCTCAAAGTGGGAGCTTCAGTTCTGCTTTGGAAAGAGGCCTGAGGAGGTACGGCTGCTCTGTGCCCTGTGTGAATGCCATGTCCTGGAGCAGTGCACAGATGGCATGAAAGAAAGGCTGAACTGTAGAGAAAAACCCAAGGCTTCCACCTGGGGGCTCACGCAGTGCCATCATGGTGGAACAAACTCAATGTTCACACCACCAGCTCTGCCACAGCTCAGGGCTTTTTGATTTCTGTTTTGTACTGCTTTGTGAGTGCTTTGTAGCTTCTTTGAAAAGACTGCAAACATTCACAGCTTGCTGTGCTGTGAACAGAAGGGAAACAGGGAACAATATGCAAAAATACATACATTTGTCTCAAGGTTAGAATCTAAATGGTGTACGTAATAATATAGGCAAATTAAGAAACAGACCGAACTAGTCTGAAGCGTCAAAAGCTTCCAGTTGGACGCATGTGCATTTTGATTCAGACTCTTGATTTTCTGACGCTTCCGATGCGTTTGGTGTGAATGTACCATAAGAGGGTGTCGCTCTGTAATCAGTTGGTGCCTTAGTGCCATTTCTTCAGTGGTTATTGAGAAGTTCCAGCTCATTATTTTTATATGGCCACACACAAAATAAGATGTAATTCAGATGTAATTACTGCTCTCATATTTTAAAAATCTGCACACATATGACAGGACATCACAAAGTGTACTGCAAACAGATGGAGAACCCCACTCAAGTCCAATATTTACAAATTTTGCAATTGCTAATGTGGCAGTGTGGAGTGCGCCTGCCCTCCCCTACCTGTTTCTTGGAGCGCACCTGGCTTGGCACTGATGGTGGGGTGGGACTGCTAGGTTTTAAGCTCAGGTTTGTTGCGGTTTCCACTCTTGTTGGTCTTCCCTGTGTGGATCTCTCGCTTCCTGGGGTCCGTAGGAGTTGTGCCCATGGCAGCGTCTGGGATGGCGCAAGGCGCTGTGGTCATCTTGCGTAATCACCATCCCCTTTTCTATGGTGCCCTGCTGGCGCGAGTTGACGCCTGGTCGGTTGTTTAACTGCAGCCGTAGTTCTTGGAAACACCGTGCTGCTGCTCGTGGGTGAGTCTACATATTGACTTTTTCTATGCCACGGCATTGTGCGTGCTTGGTATTCATTCGTGCTTTTGGTTCTAGTTTCACCGTAGCTCCTACAGGCCGCCAGCAGCTGGGTGTTTGGGTCATTAGTGTTTTGATGACAAGGGTAAGCAGCATTCTTCTTTTGACCCAACTGGGCTGTACCTCATCACCCTAATGTTGCTTCCTTGTACAGTGTGGTTCTACTATTGGTGCTCTAGTGCGCGTTCTGTGCGGAGGCTGGGAGCGCGCCTCCGGTGGGGTCTAGAGACCGGTGCTTCTCCTGATTGGTAAGCTGCTTGTTTCTGCCTGACTCCTTTCCAGATTCTAATCTTTCGGTCTCCTAACTTGGTGCGTTCCCACCACAGCGGGACCAACTGCACCTCCCGCGTCTGCTGGGGATACCGTCTTGGCCCACACCATTCACAGCTCTGCTACTGGGGGTGCAACTCCTCCCCCGCTGCTGTAACTCCAAGAGTAACATCCTGGACTTCTCCCCATTCTGAATGTACTTTTGCCCAGATGCTAGTCTGGGTTATATCCACGGACCTCTAATGCTCAACAAGGGTATTGGTGAGCAAATCCAATGATATAAATGTGGAACATTTAAACTCTAAATATACCTGGTGTTTTGGTTTAAGTTGGTTGTGAAGTTTTGTTTCCTTTTATTTCTTGCATGTTGTGTTTGTTGGAACTTAAATTGTGTTTATTAACTTCCTTGGTTTAAAAGAAAAGCAACCGATTTTAAGGAAATATACTAAATAAATGTCCTGTCTCTTAAATTAAAAGGTAAACAAACCTGTGTCTGCCTCGTGCAGGGTCCTAGGCTTATCCTAGGTGGTGTTGTTGACAATCTTTAGCTATTTATTTACCTGCATTTCTCATCATGCTAAGATAGTTTATGAGTTAATTTTGATTAACTGATTACAGAAAATGTTAATTGAGAACACAGATGGGCCTTGCTGATACAGCGGTGCAGGTATAACATCTGAATATCACTGCCTTTGACCATTGCTTTTCTGTTAAGTGAATTCATTGCTTCTTTGGGCCAAACTAGTCCATGCACTTAAGACAGAAACAGGAACTTAGGTGTGATTAAATGTTATTAATTGTAATTTATTAGTTACAAAGGCCATAATTGACTACACATTTTAATCAAGTCTCCCCATTTGAATCAGCTGATTCAAAATCTCAGACGACTGGTCAGCATTCTTGGTGCATATCGATTCACAAACTCAGAGCAACAAACCTTGAACCCTTTGTGAAGCAATGTGAAGCAGAACTGCAAAATCCAAAGGGTTATTCAAAAACACAAATTATGCATAGTATTGGCCAGCCCCAGCAAAATTAAAACCTGAAAGTCCTATCTGTGTCCCATTCTGAAGAAATAAAGAGTAGATCTGAAGATATTACTGTATTAAAAACACAGGCCAAAAAGTTTGATAAAAGAACAAGAAGTTCTCCAGAGTTGGTGAAAAGAGATCTCAAAAACTTCATGGACTGTATGTAACCGATAGGAGGTAGAGTTTTAAAGTTTTCAACTTTCACTCTTCACTTGTTGCATGTGAAGAGACTACTTGATGAAGTCATACTGTAAAATCATTAACAACTTTGAAGACAAATCATTGTCACTTTATTTGATCTATAACCCAGTTCATGTCTACATGGTTTCGGTTCCAATTTCTACTGACTGCAAATCATATTTGAGTGGTCAGATGAAAAGATGATTAAAATATTGCTATGAATATCTGAATATAAATAATGTTATTGCTCATATTTTCTAACACACCTATTTCTATTGGAATTGAAGTGCCATGTTCACTTGAACTGTTCAAAATACATACGTTGATTAGGAATTGTATTTTTTAAGTGTCTTATTTTGAAAAGCACAGCTACTTTACCTGTAACGTATTTTCCGGACTATAAGTCGCACTTTTTTTCATACTTTGGCGGGGGGTGTGTCTTATACTCCAGAGCGACTAATATGTTATTTTAAAAAATATATATATATACTTTCACATGCCGCTAGAGGGCACTGCAGGCTAATCGAGCAGCAGAAAGAAAGTTTGGAGTGAGCAAGAGAGCAGAGGTTACTTCAATGAAGTAAACATAACAAGCTAACCACGGGCTAAAAGCTAAATGGCCACAGCTAGAGGAACGAGTTCGCAGATAAGAGCTTGAAAACATGCTGCTGGGAGAGGCTTGTCAACGGTGTAGTCACATCTCCGTGCCCAGGTAGTTGCCAAGGCGATTGATTTGGAGAGGTTGGTATGTTCTTTATGCTATAGTTATCTGAACTGTTTATGTGACGTTAACATACCAAGCACCTATTTATTAGTTCATTGTTTATGCTTCATGTAACCATCAATGTGTTACGTTAGCATACCGTACGCCTATTCAGCTTGTTTTTTCTTTAGGCAATGTTTGACTAGTGCGTCTTATACTCCGGAGCGACATATCTATGTTTTTTTCTTCTTCATTACGCATTTTTTGGAGTGACGTATAGTCCGGAAAATACGGTATAATACCGTAGTTAGTTTTTATTGCAATGAGCCGTTAAATATTAGAAGCTAGGGCAGGGCGATATGGCCTAAAATCTATATCACAATATGAAAAGAAATATCACAATAACAATATATTTGACGATATAATTGACAATGGACAAATGACTTCAAAATCCAAGCCTTACAACTATTGGGAAGATTAATTCAGTGATATTTTATTGTTTTGTTTTTTTACGTCATACTAATTTCCTCGCAAATATGATCTACTCAAGCAGTTTACATCCTTCATTTCATTTTACTTTTGAAGCCCCTATCCCGTGTTCTACAGTCAGTGTTTATGCTGCTCTGATGGAGATGAGCGTAACGTAAATTATATCGTGTCCACAACGATATCAAAAATTACAACGATATCAAAAAATTATATTGCGATAACGATATGTGATACGTTATGGCCCACCCCTAGTAGAAGCTGTTAAATTTCTTAATAACAGTAGATACCTGTAAAAATAAAACTATGGTAAAGTACTGTAACATTTATACTCGACTGGTGTTTTAACTATTTTAGAAACACAAATTACAGTAAAGGGCAGGCAGATCTTTTTTTTCCCTGCTCTTTTTCTTACAATGTAGTGACTGCTGTCCTTGTTCCCTCACCATCAACCCTCAGGCGAGATGATGGCTTCTGTATTCCTCTACATTTATCATGCTTAGCAGTGACAGTCTCTTTAATGCAAATTTTGAAGATTAATTAAATTGAACTGATTGCGTTGGGTTTAGCAGCAGGAGCAGCAGTGACCGTGGCTATGTAGGCGTGAAAGCCCTGCCATACACGGGCCCACTTTAATGAGTTGGATCAGGTCATCACTGGGTGTTGTAAAAGTGCTGAGCGGGAGAAGTGAAGGTGAGCCCCACAGGACTCATTTGAGGGGAACGTGGTGCTGAGAGCGGCTTAGAAGCCACACTAAAAAATCCCAATTACACATAATTACAGCGTGAAACTGGGGGCAAAGGCCCTCTTCATCTGTCTATATTGGCTTGGCACTCCGCTGTGCCTCTAATTGCTACATTCTGTTGTTGTTCAGGCCAAGAAGAGCATCAACGTGTTGTCGTAAAAAGTGAGTGACCAAAAAAAAAAAAAAAAAAAAACTCATTATTTTTAGTGTATGAACTTAACTAGTTGTCATTTAAATCAAGAGACTGGGGAATGGGCAGGCGGAAACTGCTTGAAATCAGCACAACAGTTCAGTGCTGTAAGATTCCCCATATGTAAGAGGCAGCAGGCCACATGTTGGACAATGGCCCTCCCAGGTTCATTAAAAAATAACTGCTCAAGTAACAATTAGTCTAAGGGTTCTCATGAAACTGAGCCACCTTTGCTATTACAGCCACCTTTGCTATTACATCGCTTACACTTATATTAAACTTGTTACCAAGTTTCTCAAAGCGCCACACTATAGTCATTATTCATTCACATCATACTCAGTGATAGTCAACTTAACTACTAGCCAGAGCTGTCCTGGGGTAGACTGACGGAAGTGTGGCATCGGCTATGAAACATGAGCACTAACCGCTGCTGCGCCACCATATATATTGCACAAACTTACTTGACACAAAATGTAGGTCCAAGGTTTGATTGTGCACATAATAGTGTAAAGTGGTTATAGAAGCAGGACATGGACATCTCATATTTATGTTGGCACTTTTTCAAGAAGTTCTTCACAGGGTGGGAGCTTTAGTATGTGTTTACACTTGTTGTGTTTGGCCTACTTGAGGCGAACCCTGCTGTATTTTCTGTTAAAGTGTGTTGAATTTAAATTGTTGACTGGACTGAGTTGACGACGTTTCACAAGCCCCTCTAAGGAGGTCCAGTCGACAATTTAAAGCTTTACGTTTATGGTTCACTAACTGAAGTCCTGCAAACTATAAAACTTTATTTATAAAGCGCTTTTCGTACACAAGTGCATCACAAAGTGCTTTACATTTAACCTGTTGCCTGCGGTCCCCCCTGATTGGGGGCTAGGGTTAGGGTTAGGGTTAGTTAACCCTAATCAGGATATGGGTTAAGAACGGCAAATGTAATGTAAGGTGTGTTTCACTCACACAGATCTCACACATATTTTTAGAAACTAGAATATCTTGGCTTGTAAATGAGGTTTCACACTGGTATATAGGCTGTAAGCTCTCCAGTCAATACACTTTGTTATTTGGAAATGCACAATTGGAGAAAATAACTCTAACCCGAAATATATATATATATAAATGATTGTTACCCTATCCTAACCCGAACCCTAACCCTAAGGTGGCAGTTAACAGGTTAAAAAGACATTAAAAACATTCTTGCCTGTCCAACCCTCCCGCCTTCCCAATATATTATACAGTTATATCAAAACACACACCTACACCCCTACCCTTTCCTCTACCCTCACACATACATACGCACGCACGCAGGCACGCACACATGCGTAACAGAATCAAAATGGGTGGCACGGTAGCGCAGTGGTTAGCGCTCGTGCTTCACAGCTAAAAGGTCCAAGGTTCATTTCCCACCTGGACGGGGCCTTTCTGTGTGGAGTTTGCATGTTCTCCCCGTGTCTGCGTAGGTTTCCTCTGGGTACTCTGGTTTACCCTATCCCTAAAAACATGTACAATATGTCAGGATGTGTGAGAGTGTGTTTGAGAGTGTGCATGGGGGACGAGACATGGAAATTAGCCCAAGGCTACAATCTGGTGTGGCGTGTTTACATGCATGAGATCCATGTATATGTTCATTAACATGCACTGTTCCGACCAAATAAACCAATAAATAAATAAAATCAAGTACATAAGGCTGGGGTACAGATGATAGGCTCCTAGGCAGACACTCAGCTTGTCGCCATGATGGGCAGCATCGTGGATAGGCTGAGCATGGCACCACACAGCTTGGGTGGTGTTGTGAGCAATTATGAGTTGTCTTCTCCGTAAATAATGTTCAGGGTCACCACGATCCCTTATTACACCTCTAAAATTGACACAAATTGACCACAAAAAAAAATCATTCTAACTGAATGGATTTGAAAATTCAGAAAGAAACTTGCACAAACTTCCACAATGCTCAATTTGCTTTCAACTATTCATATCTGCTCTGTGTGCGCTCCACAGTGTGCTCTGTTCCGGTGCACACTGGACAAACGTGTGCTCCCCTCACTATTGATGTACTTCTTAAACTTACCCCATAGATATGTGACTTTTTGCTTTATTCATTTACCCGGCAGGGTTCCCTTTGGTCACACTCTGTCATTGTTTTTCCCTGTATCTAATACCAGCCTGCCCCATTTGCTCCTGTCAAAGCAAATCCCAATATTTGCTCATGTGCTCACTGCATCAGCCTCTGTAAATATGTTTTCAAAATCCCATTGATGTTCTATTCCCTTTCTGTGCAAATTGAACGCTTGTAATTAGATTCATTACTTTAATGCATCAATGCAAAATTAAAGCCTCTTGCTAAAACTGAGCATTTATATTCCTTTCGCTGTGCGTGGCTGCAGACAGTATATTCCAACCAAATAGAAACTTAACATTATGCATACAGCAGCGTTGAATGAATAATGTGCATGCCTTTGGTCTTCGCTGCTCTTCTGATCTTAGGCGTTAGTGACATAAATCCATCTGTCGCTTGATGGGAGAAAATGTAAATCTCTGAGGCTTTTGCATATCGAGTCTAATTGGCCTCGGTCTTCAAACACTTTTGCCTCTCACATGAATGCTATTAAAGTGTCCTCTCTCTCAGTAACCCTCTGCCAGATTTGGAATGGATTGCAACATTTGGGAAAGCATTGGATTATCATGGAAACAACAGTCTATTTTTATTTATTTTGATTGGCCTTTTTTCCCTTGTTTTGTTATTTTCTTTTATATTTGACTATACATGATTATTTGATTAATATGTTAAGTGCCAATATTGGGATCTTACTCATTTAATGGTTTGATATGCATGTAATTTTTCCAGTTATCAAAATTATACTAGTCATGATGTGAAAAAGAAAATGTATTTGGTGCCAAGTATTCCAATCTCATCTTATTGATATACATACGTGTGTGGTTTTAATTTGTGCATATAATGGATGATTATTACAGGTTAAGATTTTGACTTAAGATTTAACCCAATAACCTTATGTATTTCATAAAACTGTTCACTGCTCACTTCAACATTGTATAGACCCGCTGTATGTCTCCATAATGTGATTCAACCATATTATAGGCTTGTTGGTCGTCATGCCTTGCAAGGCACATATTGTGCTTGGTCCTGGCTTTCCTGAAGGGAGATCCCCTCTCCCTGTCCGAATCCCTTTCATAGTGCTCAGGAAATCTAATATTCCACTTCATGGTTATGAAGCAGACTAGGCCACAGCTCATGGTTTAGCGAACTCTAATTGCATCAGGGAAAAGCGTGCAATGTACATTTTGCTCCCTAACTTCAACTCATGGAGCATAATGTATACATTAGTGTAGGCAGGTGGGGAGTTAGTGCGGCTACAGCTGTCAGCCTAACTGCTCGAGATGAGGAATGGTTCCATCGCCTCACAGGTGCACACTCCTACAAGGTTGCTGCTGCTTTTTGCTACTCACAAGATAGTCTTCTGAAAGTTAACATTCTTAGAGTCATATGAGCCAATAGTTTGAATTATCTGGCTAAACTCGTCAGCTTAAGCTAAAAGGGAATAACAAAAGTACATGCTTTTGTTATTCCCTTTTAGCTTTAGCCATTATTTCACCATTAAACCATGCTCCTGGGGACGGCAGACATTTCTTATTGGGAGGAACACACATTTATCTGTGTCTCATTGACAAAAAATTGTGGAAAGAAATGCTTGTCTTACATACACATTATTTCATTTAATTTGTGAGGTGTGTTACACACACACACACCTGTCCTGTCTACATTGTAATTCAGATAGCTTAAAGTTTTGCTATGCAAAATGGATGAAGTAGATGATACATTTGCCTGTTTGACAGGTTTATTATATAAGGCTGAATCTGGCAAGTCTGGCTGAAATAGAATGCTGAAAATGGCTGTCACCTTACTTACAAATGAAGCAACTTTGGAGGAAAACAGTTTTAGACTTCATGTGGCCAAAAGTAGACCCTGACAGCTGTGGGCATATAGATGTAGCTGACAGTATAAAAGTGATGCAGGTCGCTGAATAAAAATAGTAAGCACACTCAGCAGAAAGTGGGTGAATACTGGCTGTTAAATCAGCCTCTAGCACAAGAGCTGCTTCAGCCAGAGGGTTCCTGCTTGTGGGTCCTATTTCCAACAAAATCATATTTGTAGGTTAACTCAAGACAAAGTATCTGGATTTCAACAAACAACATATCTTTGATTACTCAATAGAAAAGTTTCAATTCTCCATGATCCAAATGCATTTTTGCACAGTCAAAAGTTCTGCTTATCCTGGCAAATGGGGATTTTAAGTACCTATTTTGTATGGCACTTCCCCAGTGATAATTGTAAGAAGTGGGTGCTCCTCTTGAGTAATCAGCAGTTTGAAAGAGCAACACATTTGGATAGACCCTGTAGCTCGGCGACAATCCCATTAAGAAAACAGAGTGTACTGTTAGTGTGACGCAAATTGGCTACAAGTAGTCTGGCTTCTCTCCAGGCATGACTCAAGGTGACGGCAGAAACGCAAAGGCACAAAGTTACTGGCTGTCCAGGGCAAACAGCTATTTGTTAAATGTGCTGCTTAGTAATAAAACAAAATGGACCTTTGTTATGGGAGAGAAACCAAAGCTAGTCCCCAGAATGTATAATACAGTTGATCAACCAAGTCACAAGTCACAAGATCTAGATGGAGATTGAGTTTTGTTTAGTTTTTTGGGTGGTAGGATTCTTCACGCATGTCTCGCATTGCATTTGTTCAATGATTGTGTCAAAAACGCACAGCTATACAGTATATCTGCAAAACAGTTGTGCTCTGTTGTTTGTATGCTATTCTTGTTCACTTATCTTTTATCTTTTAATGCAACCATTCGTCTCATTGTCTGACACTGTGGGAGAGACGAGGCGGCGAGCCATTTCCGTGAAATAGTGCATTAATCAAGATTACTCTGTCATGGCCTCTTTCAATCATTTTGTTTCTGTAATAAAATATCTCATGTTGATTTCCTACTATATAAAATACTTCCAACGTATTTAGGTTTTACTATGACAGCATTTAATTATTGGTGATTATAGTAGCTCTTTCTATTTTAATAAAGCGTAATGGACGTAATTAATAGCTGTGGTGACGCCATGGCCGGTCCATGTGGCTTTAAGCTAATTTTCTATTGAGATTTACATATAATCACTTAATACAGTTTTGGGTGTTTCGGCAAACCAGACACATGTTACCATTCCCATATTTTTCTATCATTTGATGACACCCAATATACAGAAACTCTGGGTTGGGTGGCACCTGAGGAAGCCAATCAGATTCCTTGGGGGGACCTGTGCTATCCCTGTCCTCCCCTAGACACACCCCTGGCCATGAACTAGAAAATCGACTTCCGGTCAAGGAACTATAATTCTAAATTGAAGTTTTATAATGCTGATGTAATATTTATGGAGTTTGGTCATTCTGGCTATTTCTGAAACGTGCAATTTGTGTTACAATAATTTTTGTCAAGACGTTATATTTAACCACAACTTCATTTGTTTTATTGGAATAGAATAATGGGAGTCAGTGGATTGGAAGAAGTCCATGATTAATTCCCTGACACTTTTTTGCCAATTCAGGGAGACGGCGAAATCTGTCACGTGGAAACCATCTCATACGGAGAACTAATTGATCAAAACAATGTCATAATTACAATCATTGCTGTGATTGAGGCTCATTACCCCTTGTGGTTGCAGGAATTTGTCCAATTGACTTGGTGCTGACAGAGCCAAACGCCTGCCTCTCCAGACTTCTCATTTCTCCATGCCATTTGTCTTCAACCAAAATCTATTCTGAATGGGAGGCTTTCATTAAGTCATCCAATAATGTGCCTGTTTGTCAAGTACAAATGCCAGGGTGCTCAGGGTAGTGATTTGAGGGCAAATTTTCAATGCACTGTCAGTATGCAGCTCTATTCACCAAATACTTTCAACAGCACAAGTCCAATATTGCCTCGGGGAAATGGCTCTGATGTGCATGTTATGAGGTTTCATTACAAACGAAATACTGTAATTTGGCTTCTTTTTCGCTGAAACTGTTTGGTTAATAATGTATTGTAATGTGTTTTAGCCTCATTTGATAAGCAGATCTCAACAGATGTCACATACCGGTCTGAAGGTCGTCTGTTAGTTGCGATCCTTTAATATATTTTTAATTGAACATTTGCCTGATTTGTTAGAATAAACGTGCAGCTCCTATTCTTTCTTGTACCACGGTGTTTTTTTGTTGTAAGCTGAAATTAATCAATCAATTGTGTTTGGGTTCTCGGTTTGATAGAGTTGAAGGTTTCAAACACTCACCTGTGGAGAACTGTACTGCCTCATACTATCTACTTTGGACTGTGAGCGCTCACTTCACATTCAGCACCCCTGATGTATCTCCGAACTTTCCTCTACTAATGCTGCTATTCCTTATGTAGGCAGGACAAAGAGTGATTTTGCTGTTTCCCCACCTTCAACCTAAATACACCCCTGGGCAGGTGTAAGGCTGACATATTACATGGACTCTGAGAAACAGCCTTCACTGCATCATATAGGCCATAGTAATGCATTGTTCTCCGAAGCTGAGGCAGGAGGAGTGGGTGCCCGCTGCTGACGTGGTGCGCATGCAGGTGAGGTCTGCTACAGCGGGGCTCCTGAATAATTTAAGACCAAACAAAGTCTGAGTGTGCGCTGAGGATAACTGCTCATTTAAGTAATGCAGCGAGAGTGCACTGTCAAAATATGTGGCCAGATAATTTCAAACACTATACTCATCAGTTATTGTTACTGGTGGGTGGGGGGATGTTTGTCAATAACATTTCAAATATTCTAGGGATTTTTAGGAAATACAAATACATCTCTGTCTCTGTATCACAAATAGGTCACTGTTGAAATTGAGTTTTTTTTTGCCAAGTCTTGTGGTGTTTGGTAATGGCTGATTTGTGACCATGCACATTGCAACCCTCTTTGTTGATTTGTTCTGGTGTCTCCTAGTCTAAAGGGTTTGTTTGGCTTTGTCTTAATTAACTTCCTTTCCTGTTACGGAAACCTAAGCCTTTCTTAAGACATAGTTTCTTTCTTTTTTCAGTTGAGAAAATGGGACCTCCGTCATGTGTGTTCCTGGGTGGAAAAGCTATTTAGTACCGTCCGTTGGCATACATGTGCAGCAGGGCAGTCCTAACTGAAATAAATGATGTTTTGTGTCGCTGGTCGGGCTTGCTCAGCTAGCCATGCTGTGTACCATAAACAAGCCACCAGGCGCAATAAATCCAAGACTAAGATGCATTTCCTGCACAGACAGCACAATCCTAATCTATCCTAATACACAATCACAAGTTATCAGCTTGGTGCTTCTTTGTGGAGAGAAGTTAAAAGTAAACAGTGGAATGACTTGTTTGATTTGTGCTTTTTGTACAAGAACCTGGCTGTATAATATAGCATACCCTTAAACCACCTTGTTATTCATTTAGTAATTCATCAAATCTATTCTAACACACTATCACATAGAAACTAGTGCTTTTCTACAAAGTATCCTGGTTGAACCTTTGATGTTTTTTTTAACTTGTGAAATAGGTCTAGATTTATTTTACTTTATTATATTTATTTTTTTACCTAATACATATGAGATATTTAATTGTTTTACAGTTTATTTGACTCATGGCATTTGAAACTTGTTTGATGCCACTCGTTTGTCCTTTTGGTATGAATTAGTAGCAAGAGTTTAAGAAATGTCATGCCAAATTATAAGGCAAAACACTTTACAATGTGATTTTTTGGAAATAAGCACTCGAATGATCCTAGGAGCTAACCAGGGGCCTCGTGCCCCTGGTAGGGTCTCCCATGGCAAACAGGTCCTAGGTGACGGGTCAGACAAAGAGCGGCTCAGAAGCCCCTTATGAGAGACCGACAGGCCCGGTTAGAACCATGAGGCCGTCCTTCTGTGGACCCACCACCTGCAGGAGGAGCCATAGGGGCTGGTGCAATGTGATTTGGGCAGCTCCAACAGCTGCCCCACGACCCGGCAACGGACAAGTGGAAGAAGATGGATGGATGGATGGCAATAAGCATGATTGTCATTACTATCTCACTATTGTTGTGTATATCTAAAGCTGTATAAATCATTTGGGGCTTTTTCCCCTCTTTTCTTAGTGCAATTTTTCCAAGAAAAGCGTATTGTCTCACTTCAAAGCGCTCCACTCAAGTCACATTTTCCGGATGTCATTAAAAGAATTCTACTCATTAGACACATGAACCTTATCAGTTGTTTATGAGATCACACGAAAGGAAACTTTATTGGCGGGTGACTCCCCGAGGCACTCCCTGACTTTTATCGAAGGCTGTATCTCTGTATCTTGTGTTAAGCTTACTGTCATCAAGGAGCCCTTTCTCATCTCAATCCGCAGTAGTTATCACTGTCCCTATTAGCACCCAGCACCAATAAAAAAGCCTCGCTGCTGCCTCCATCCGATCTTATCAAGGTCACCCCCTGGATAGCTCTGTGGAAAATAAAACAGATAAGGGATCTTCCATAACTTAATTAGCTTTTTATCACACAATGCAATTACAAAATTGTCAGGCTGCTAGTGTAAGAGGCCACGAACACTTTGAAGGAGCTAACAATAACAAAGTGTCCAATGCCACTCGGAGAGTGATCGCCCCTTTTGGTCTTTTCTGTAAGGAGCAGTAAGTCAGAAGTGTGGCTAAATCAGAAAGGAGCAACGGCTAGGTTTACTTAGCATCCACTGAGTAATGGTAGCTCAATACTGAACATAGCATTCTGGGGCCGGAGCACCCACTGAGATGCTGATAAGAAAGATTAATGGTGTTGTCTGAGTGGCTGGCATGCGATCAGTGCTTGAGCAACCCAAATGTGTCTGCTATCTAAAGCATCTGTATCCCTGTGAAGCACTGAGCTGGATGAGGAGAAAGGACAAGATGTCATATGAATAAATAAGGGGACAAGAACAGGAGGGTAAAACAGCCCTGCATCCACGCATTCTGGTCAATGCACCAAATCTGCATCAACACCCGCCAACAAATAAAAAACAGAGGCGAAGGAACAGGGCGAGAGGGGCAGGATGGTGTAAAAGTATAAATAAATCAAAAGGTTAAGCAGGGAAAACAAAGTTTGAGTCACCATCACACTGAATATAGGGGTGTTTTTGTGAGTACACTTAGGATTTGCATGTAAATTGCATTTTTGTCCCCTTGCTTCAGTGTTATGTTTGTCTATTATCACCACTGGGATCACACCAGTGCACAGAATCGGGAGCAGGGTTTTGTTTTAGAGTTGCAGCTATCAATTTGCTTACATTTTCTTACTATGGGCAACAGTTATGTGAGGTTTAAAGTAATTGTAATGTGTCAATTCCTTAAATTTATTTGTAACATCATGACCTTCCTGCCCGAGTACTTACAGTATGTCATTATGTCCCAGAACTCAAATGAGTGCAGTCTTGCTAACTTACCTGTACTTAAAAGCAAATCAAATTATACTTTGATCATTCAACTCAGATTGCCCAACAACTGTCTGGGAGTTATTATAAAATAGTTGGGAAGAACTTTGGAAAAGGCATAGCTCTCCAAGGGTTTATTCCTTTCAATTTTTCTTGTGTATATTGATTAAGCTTTCTTTGTTTATAGGACTTTTAAACAATATTGCCAGTGATATTTGAAAAGAGGAAAACCTAAGCTAAGTCACCCTTACAGCAGTTGAAAGAAATCTATGTAATGAATGTTGGGACTGCAGCGCTAGGCCATACATCATCTTGTTTCTTGTCGCACTCTCTGAATTCAAAACACTGTTACTCGTCACTATTATTTGTTAACACAAAGAGGAACCTGCCCAGCCGTTTCCATGTGAGCTGAAAGATTTAGTCAAACACCATTAGTCCTCAAACTCTACTTGCAACATATTTTTTCCCTCGGGGCTGAGAGCTGGTGTTCTTTCATCTGGGAGGAGTTGCCATCTAAACAACATCTGGGCGCACTGGAAAGCCACGTTCATCCTACTGCCTCCCTCAAACAGTTTGTAAACACTAGGCATGTTCCATTTGAGTTACAAGGCCCTGTATAGTAGTGCTAGCCCTCTTTCTTTTGTTATTTTCCTTTCCTTTCTAATTTCCCCATGTCCACACACTACACAAGTTACCTGCTAATCAGCAACGTGGTGTCAGCTGAACACACTCTACTTTACCCGTGTGAGTTATGTCTGTAGCCATGGAGACAGACTGTCATTACATGTAAACTAGATGTTGGAGGAGAGTTCAATGTACCCCCAATGCTGACAAGTGATAGAGTTCAAAAAGTGATGGTTGCATTTTGATGAATGTTCCACAAAAGGTAATTTTCCAATCACATTCCCTAAATCTAGGGCCTAGATCACATCTAAGGCAAGAACAAAACAGTGTCCTATTTGATGATATGGGTACTACGGAAACCCTCGGATAATATGTACTGTAGCCTAATTATTACTCTGATGCTACAGAAGATTTAACAACTGTATGAATAGCAATAAAGCGCAGAATTTTCTCTCCTAGGACATGACTGTAACTTTACCGGGAGTGGGTACGTCTCCAGCTCGTCTCCATGGAGATGTCGACCAGTAGAATTTGAGCTTTTAATAGATCAGGTTCTCATCCAATCCCATTCTTTGATTACCCACTGCAGTAATAGCATTGTCAGTGTCAAGCTGGTCATTAGGATCATGTTTTGTATTGATGGCAACAGTATAGTCCAAAATGTTACACAGTGTGCCTTTAAATTGCGCGCACACAAACACACTGGCTACTGTGAACACCCCTCCCCTCACGCAGCCTTGGTTGTGTTGGTTACCAGAGAGTTCTGTATCTATAGCCTAAGTACCCCCCCTCTTTGCTCCCTGGTTCCATTTAGATGCTGATTACCCGGCTGCATTATTCATTGTCAGTGGGACTTGGTTGACTGTTTGAAAATACAGGGTGTCATTTAAAAGGCGGGGAATGAAGGTCTGGTCTGTCTTAGAGGGCAGCCTAAAGAGCATGTTGAAATGAGCCCAGGCTTTTTGTGAACCACCCGGTATTTATCAGCAAGAATGCTCTAATGGGGATGTGATGGGAAGAGGAGAGTCACATTTCACAGGGCTTTGCAAGTGGAATTTATGATAGAGATAGAGAGCAATGCAATGATTAGTATCTGTCTCTAAATAAGGCTTCTATAGCCTGTTAGAAAAAAGGATATGGTGTTTGTTGATCTGTGGCCTAGTTATCTTGTTACATTAATGGTGGTGCCCTGGTTATGGGTAGGTGTCGGTCGCGCAGAAATCATAGATGTAGTATGTGTGTACACTTGGGCTGCTGTAGTTTCAGTTATTTACGTCATCAAATGTTCCATCCAGAATGTACCCATGTGCAAATGAAAGGTGAAACCTAACCCTATGATTTAAATAAACATGGAATTGCATAACAACCGACCCAGGCAGCATAGAGATAAGAAAGAAAATGTGGGTACGGACGGCTAAGGTTAACAGATATTAGAAAAATACATTGAACAAATTACAGGATTTGTATGATTGAATTCAATACCTTTCTATATATTTCTGTGGTTGGCCAGGCTAATACAGGATCATTCAGATGGACATCCACTGAGCTAGTGTGAGCCAACTTCTGCTAGGTCATCGCCATGACAAATTGATTTTTGTTTCGGATATGACGACAACATGTGCGCTATCTGTGAATACGTGAAGAGTGCTTCTTATCTCAGTCACTGGTTTTTATTACTGGCGCAAAAACAATTCATTTCTAAATTACAGGAAACATTAACTTAAATAAATCAGCCCAACAGCTAAAACATGTAAGGTAATAAGCTAACATTCTTCATATACCTAACGTCTTTCTAAAAGTACCAAAAAATATAAAAAATCAATACTCTGCAACTGCAAAATACTGCGGGGGCTTCTGTTGTTAGATGCCTTTTGCTGATGTTTTTACTGTAGGCTTCAGAAGCCAAGCTCACTTAATTACTGGAGACAGGACTCACCTCACATTCAGTGTGAAAACTCCTCTAGGCAAGAGAACATTTGCTGTAGCTCTCTGAAATAATTGTTGTGTTCGAAACAGGAGCGAACATGGAGCCGTGTGCTGCGCAGACACTCCTAGACCTGAGCAAACACAAGTGGACATGTCCCTCAGGCCAGAGTGATCATGCAACACACGTGCAGCATGCTATGGCAACATTTCACAGCATTTAAACTGCTCTCAGGGGGAAAAGGCCATTGTCGTATATGCCAAAAAATCGTGTATATTATTAGACTGGTTTGAATATCAGAAGAAAAAGTATGAAAGCACCTTCAAGAGAAACTACTCCTTAAGGTAAGATGTATTGAAGTGGAATAGTCTTCCTCCACTCTGTCTCTTCTATATTGTCAATTACAGTTTTTATTTCAAGCACTTGACCTAATTTGATGTTGTCCTGATGTGGAATTTGTCTCACTGCGTGGTTTGACTAATCAAGCTGATATGTGTGAGAGTGTGTAACAGACCACAGCTGTCCTGCCGGTGAACTCCGGGCCCCATCTGTTCCATTCACCTCTTCATCCTCCTCTGCCTCGGCCGCGTTTCTGTGGCGCATTGCCCGCGGCGTGGTGGTCATCACAGTGCCCTTTTCAATGATCACAAAGCATCACTAGCACCCATCTATTTTTTCTGCTATCTTATCCCTACCCAAAGTATTTTAACAGAGCTGCACACACACACACACACAGAAAAATGTCTAATCTTGTCTTGCAATTGGATTTGCAATTTAGGTTTAAAAAATTATGATTCCCTTTACAGTGAGCAGATTAGACACAATTAGAAACATTAAAGAGGGGGTATTATGCTTTTTTCAATCACATAGCACCAGTCTATAGCATACTACAATGATGACGTAACCTTCTGTTGGTCTGTATATGCAGTAAATTAAAATAACTGCCTTGAATAAAATTGCTCTCTCAAAATGGCTGTCTGGCTCTGTCTCTTTAAGAAGCTTTCCGACACGCCCCCTTCAGCACACTGCTGTCGCATCTAAACAACAACACTGTGCGGGGAGGGGGCTCTGCTGAGCTGAGGAGCAGTGGTTGGTGGCTTGGCTGGTAACGAAAGGTCCAGAGGTGTCTCCAGGAGGTGGGGGCGTTCCTAGGAGGACTGAGGCATAGCTACACCTAAAATGGCTGCCGTCTAAGTTTTTACTGATTACTCAAAAATATGTGAATGAGTCAAGGCAACACTCCAGGCATGTGTTTAATGAGGGAATGACATAATAACATGATATAAAGCTTGAAAAAGTTGATTTTACATAATACCCCCCTTTAATATTTGATACAAGAATACCATGCATTTCAGAACAGGTTTTTATCAGGTTAACTAAAAACAGGTAACAGTAGCTTGTTTATTTTATAATCTTTGAAATCATGGAACAAATCGATCACCCAAACCTTCACCTCAAGAAAGCAATGTTTTTTTTTATTCCATCATTCGTTTCCTTCTTTATAATTAAAACCAAGCACTTGATATAATAAAGTAGTCGTATCAGCACTGTAGCTTGGTACAGTGATCCGAGCCTCTGCCTATCAAAAACCAATAGCTGTTTGCTCAATCATCTGTTGAGGAAACCATAGTGCCAGAAAGCCCATGTTAATGCGGCTCATATTTAACCACCTCAGGAACAGATGCTGGCCTCTTTTTAATTAAGCAACCTCTGAGCTTTGTTACTTCTCATTGAGCGTTAGTGCCGCCTGCTCCACAAACCTGTAACTAGAAACGCCGAACATCCCATTTTCCACGTTGCTGAGCTGGTTCTAATGATCATTTGATAATGGGCTATAACCAAGTTCCGAGGCAAGAGAGCAAGCAGTTAACAGGTGTAGTCTTATAAGAAACTTTACTCTGCAAAAGTTTTTATTGCAAGATGCAATGAAATAAGGGCAGTCGATAAGTGGATTTTTTTTTTTTACAGTGGGTAAACACGAGTATGATTAAGTGTGTCAAGCGGTCAGTAGAAAAATATCGAAATTCTGCCTCAAGTGAACCAAATAACTAGGTATTGCTTGTTCATTATAATGGTGTTTTTCTGCCATTTTGTGTCTCGGAAAGTGGAGAGACTTCGTGGGGTTTAATTAAGTTGTGGTGTGAATGAACAAACTTTAAAATGGCCCTGGCTTTGTTTTTAGCAATCACTTCGGTGGAAAGATGGTCAGTGAGAGTTTGCTTTGTGTTTACAAGACTGGAGAAATTTGCCGTACCTGTTTTTAAATGTTTGATTTAGAAAATTAGTGTGCAAGCTTAATTTAAATACACATTGGACCAGCCATACAAAACATAAAACTGCCTTCTTGACCATTTAAGTAATGACACATTCAGACTCGAACAAAATCTATAGCAGTACCTTTTTGCTGTTGTTCATAAATCACATTACAAGCCCTGTAACCTATGTCCAACGTAATTGCAGATAAAGAAATTATGCATCTTTGTTTCTATGCAATGTCAGCTTGGTTATATGACATGTTTCATTTTAATGGAAAGAATGTCATGAAGTGGTGGAGTGATGAAAATAAACCCAAAATGCAGGACTGCAACAAAACTGGTGATGTTTAAAAAATGACGAAAACCAAAATAACAAAATCCAGAGATAACAAACCGGGTCTGATATAGACAATGACATGACAAAGGACAAGGGAAACACAGGGGTGTAAATACATGAGGAAACGGGGCATGGGTGAAACACATCAGGGCGGGGCAGGCAAGTAATGAGGGAAGTCAAACAGAAAATCACAAAGACCAAAAAGACATGTCAAAATAAAACACCAAGCAAACCAAAACAAAACTCCCGCCCAGAGGCGGGAACAGAGTCCGAACCAGGGGAGCAACAAGAGGGACATGAGGCAGACCAGGAGGAACTGGGGGGGTCAGGAGAATGATGACGCTGAAGGTGGAATGCCAAGAGGGTCCACAAAGAGCAGTGGCAAGTCAGGCCCCAGAGGCAATGAAGGCGGGTCTGGGGGACTAGCGGAGGCTGTGCAGTGCTCCGGTTAGGAACAGGGACGGACGGTGGTTAAGATGACCTTAGATCAGGGGTCTCAAACTCATTTGGACTTGGGGCCAAAAATGCAAACCCAGTGTTGGTCAGGGGCCGCAACAGACGAAGCCTTTTTTATTAAGTCAATTATGATATAGCAACTTTTTATTGTTTGCTGTAATATACCTTAAAATAGACTGTACATGACCCATCTGCACATTTTTAAGCTTCCAGAGGTTTCCAATCGGCCAAACATTTGCTGAGCTTCTAAATTAGAAATTACAGACAATTAGTATTTTTGTGATTAATCTCATATTGGTTCAGGGCATCAGTGAATGATCTTTCAGGAGTCAGGTCCAGTTTCTGTCTGTTTGCCTATTTAGAAAGAAATGCAAAATGTACAACAAATGTCATTTTAATTGAGTGTAGAAAGGCCCAACCAGGGACTGGAGCTGATAATGAGCACCAGCTACTAACTTGTTTTGTACTGTGTTAATTTTCAATTACCCTGTAATATAAATACATCAATGAATGTGTAGACTTGGCAACTCTCCAAATGCCATTTACAGACTCTGGTGTGTCTGAGATCAGCTCAGTGAGATTCACCTCATGTAAATAATGTGGAGTCAGTGGCCTCTTGCCTTTTTGTGCCCTACAGTTAGAGAATTGATGGGGCTTTTATTTTTTACTGTCAATATTGCTGTAATTATTTGCAGTATTTTTATACATTTCCATATTCTCTATTTTTAATGTAACTATGGATCATGTGGTCATACATGTGTCCTTAATAAAAGATTAAATTTATTGACATGATGTGCTTCTTGTGTGAGCACACAATGTTGCTCTGAGAAAGAGATGGAGAGAAAAGGCTCCTCACTTTACTGTTGTGATAGCCTGGTTTTTACCAAACCCTCGTACTCATTTTGTTTCATACATGTAGGGAAATTATAATTTACCGAAGTTACGGATGGCTAAGGCCGGGCTAATGTTGTGACGCTTTTAAAACACTAATTACGATATGCTCACTTTGCAAAGTCATAAAGGTGTTTCTTGTCATGCTGCCGTGCTGTAACTTTTCCAGCACATGTTTAGCTGAACAACTAAAGTTTCTCCCTCACGTTCTGACAGTCCACCACCTGTTTCAGAAGCTCCTCTCACAGTCTGCTGCTGTTAGTCCGTTTCTTTGTTGAAAAAAGTTAAGTCATCTGCAGAAGCGCCGCATCTCTCTTCCCCTGTCTCATGTTGTCATTCTCGCGTCCGCAGCAACATTAGCGCTACCTCATGGTAAATGTAGTTCTAACGTCTTTAATGCAATTTATCGGCGGGCCACATTTGGCCCCCGGGCCGCGTATCTGAGATGCCTGCCTTAGATGAAAAGCAGGCACTGGAGGCAGCTGAGACAACCCTGGGTGATGAGGAGGGATCGGAGCAGGAAGGGCCTACCCAGGACGGAGAATAATGTCCCGCAGTGGCCCAGGGGCACGAACAGGAGGAGCCCACCCCAGACGGAGAATAGTGTTGAGCAGTGGCTCCAGAACAGAAGGGGCCCACCTTGAACGGAGGTCGGGGTCTGGCAGTGGCTCAGGGCGAGAAGGAACAGGGGTTAGGGTCCTCAGCTAAGGAAGGGCAGTCCGCTGGATCTTGAAGTGGTCGTGTCATTCTGTCATGGTGAAGTGGTGAAAATAAACCCAAAATGCAGGACTGCAACAAAACTGGTGATGTTTTAAAAAAAAAATGACGAAAACTTAAATAACAAAACTCAAACAAACCGGTGCTGACGTAGACAATGACACAACAAGGGAAACACAGGGGTGTAAATACATGAGGAAACAGGGCACTGGTGAAACACATCAGGGCGGGGCAGGCACGTAACGGGGGAACTTAAACAGAAAATCCCAAAGACCAAAAAGACACGTCAAAATAAAACACCAAGGACAGATACAAACACAAAGCAAACCAAAACAGGGTAACAAAAGGCCAAATCGTGACAAAGAAGCTGTACCCTTTTTGATTTATGTTGAATTGACTACCCTGTTATACTGAGCCAAGCGGTTCTTTAACTGCTGCCGTTTTTATTCATTCTCTTGTCTTTGCCCTTTAGTGACTTCCTCTTGAGCTTTCATAGAAATGTGTCACCTTTGTATGCAAATGTGTCCAGGTAATGCTATTAATAGCTGCCCTTCCTGGTGAGACACAAAGGGTTTTGTGCAACAGTGGTAACCCTGGAAACGCTTTGGGTCAAGCTGGCTATAAGATTAACATCCGGAGGTGTGAAGGGTTAAAGGCAATTCTGTGCAGTGTGTAATGAACTCGGAATCATGGGTGTACCAGTTACAGTTGTGCCCACAGTGCTGGTAAATCAGAAGCTCGTTTGGCTTTATTTGCTGTACGAGTCTTCTAATCTAAGAGGTCTTTTGTGGAGAAGGGGGACACAAGGAAAAGATGGCATTTGTGATCTGTATTTGTTCATACCCCATGCTGCAAGATGGACTCAGAAATCTTTTGTATTATTTTTCCCCTGCCTTACAAGAAGAGACCAATCCTTTATAAAATAAGATAAATAAATAAAGCATTTTCTTGGACTCTCACTTAATATTTTAAGTAGAATAAAAGATGAAACATTTATGTGGACATTTGTAATGTGTCCCTTCATGACTGCCCTACTTGACACACAGTGCCTGTTCATACTGTGGAGCTGCCCACTATGATCACAGTCTGCAGCTGAAGATCTCTAAATAGCTTCTCTTAAGCTGTTGGGGTAAGAGAGAGGATTATTCATTCACTTCCACTGGCTACATTTCCCTGTGGGTGCACTTTTTACACCTCTGCGTTGGTGACACTGTGGGCTGTTCTGGAGGGTCATTGAGCCATATTTTTTTCTCTTAGAAACACATTTTGAAAATGCTATCTTTGCTGTCAAACGTGCAAGTAGACTCCGATGTTTTTTTTTCTTTGTTAGTTTCTTTAAATAAAACATTTAAATACAGTGACTCTCGAAAGTACACCTTGAACTTTTGCACATTTTGTCATGTTTACAACCCTAAGCATAAAGATCACTGTGAAGTGAAAGCAAAATGATACATGATTCTGCTTCTTTCTTTTTTTCCACACAGTACACAAGTATTCATACAGCATTTTTCTGAGTGCATTAAATTGCCATTATAACATTCCTAATGACTGCAGAATGTTCACACCTTGCCCTAACCATTAAATAGAGGCCACAAATGCATAATCTACTCTCAGTATAATTACAGCTGTTCTGTGAGGGCCTCAGAGCTATGGTCGGAGTGTATTGGTCACTAAACAACATCATGAAGTCCAAGGAGCACACCAGAGAGGTCAGGGATAAAGTTGTGGGGAAGTTTAAAGCAGCGTTAAGTTATACAAAGATTTCCCAAGATTTGAACATCTCACGGAGCACTGTTCAATCCATCATTCGGAAATAGAAAGAGTATAGCACCACTGCGAACTTACCAAGACACGAGCGTCCACCTAAACTAACAGACCAAACAAGGAGAGCACTGGTAACAAATGCAACCAAGTGCCCCAAGATAACTCTGGAGGAGCTGCGTACTGCTGCTGAGCTGGGGGAATCTGTACATGGGACAACTATAAGTCGTACTCTACACAAATCTGGCCTTCATGGACGAGTGGCAAGAAGAAATCCTGTTTGAAGTTTGCTAGAAGTCATATGGAGGACACAGCTACCATGTGGAAGAAGGTGCTTTGGTCAGATGAGACAAAAATTTAACTTTTTGGCCCAAATGCAAAATGTCATGTGTGGCGCAAACCTAACACTGCTCATCGTCCTGAGTGCACCATCCCCAGTGTCAAATATGGTGGGGGGAGCATCATGCTATGGGGCTGCTTTTCCTCAGCGGGAACAGGGAAGTTTGTAAGAATAGTTGGGAAGATGGATGGAGCCAAATACAGGGACATTATGGAGGAAAACCTGCTGGAGTCAGAATTGAGGCTGGGGCGGAGATTCACCTTCCAGCAGGACAATGGCCCTAAACACAAAGCTAAATCTACAGTGAAATGGTTTAAAAAAAACAAAAACATATTAATGTGTTAGAATGGCCCAGTCAAAGTCCTGACCTAAATCCTATTGAAAATCTGTGGAAAGACCTGAAAACTGCTGTTCACAAACGCTCTCCTTCTAATTTGACAGAGCTTGAGTTGTTTTGTAAAGAGGAATGGGCTAAAATGTCAGTCTCTAGATGTGCAAACCTTGTAGTCATTCCCAAAAGACTTGCTGCTGTTATTGTAGCAAAAGGGGGTTCCACAAAGTATTAAGTCATGCTGTATGAATACTTGTGCACACCCGACTTTTCGGTTTTCTATTATTTTTTAAATAACAGAATCCTGTATCATTTTGCTTTCACTTCACAGTTGTCTGTTACTTGTGTGTGAACTTTCAGTAAAAAAGTTAATAAAATCGTTATGTTTATGGTTATAAACATGACAAAATGTGCAAAAGTACTTTCGAGAGGCACTGTATCTGGGTATTTGAGGCAAGAATTATCCTCAGTCCTCACATACAAAATATCAAGTAAATTTGTATTTGTCCCAATCTTTGAATTAACACACTGCTACAGGAAAAAGAATATATCTTATTAATTAAGGCAGTAGCTACACTACACTATGAAAATGGGTAATATGAAAGTTTTGTGTTTGTGCCATTTTTTTGCAGAGAAGGAAAAGGTATAACATTTTTATTTTTAACACATAAGTTTAATATAACTTTGGCAGGACATTTCTTCCTAACTGATTTTTCATCTAAAGGCAAACACATGTTGCTTATTTTCCGGGCAGCACGGTAGCGCAGCGGTTAGCGCTCTCGCTTCACAGCTAGAAGGTCCAGGGTTTGATTCCCACCTGGACGGGGCCTTTCTGTGTGGAGTTTGCATGTTCTCCCCGTGTCTGCGTAGGTTTCCTCCGGGTACTCCGGTTTCCCCTACCACCAAAAACATGTACAATATGTACAATAGGCATTATGAATGATGTGTGTGAGTGAATGTATGGTGGTGGTCAGAAGGACCGTTGGCGCAGATGTGTGCAGTCGCGACAACGCTTCTGTCAGTCTCCCCAGGGGAAACTGAAGCTACTAACATAGCTTACCACCACCGAGTGTGGAGTGAATGTACAATTGTCCCATGTAAAGCTAGCCTGGCTAACGCCAGACTGCTGTGTGCGCTCGAATCTTTTCGAACTTCACAACAGCCTGGGGACCATGGCTGAAATGTTCGCAGGGATTTGGGGACCAATCACAGAACGAGGAGGGACGGTAAGACGATGACGCGCTATTCGACATACGGAAGCTTGTAGTTTGTTTAGGGATAACATTTTTTTTTTTAAATATTTACGGATCCAACATGACAGCAGCAGACGCGACGCCATCTTTCGATCAAGCTTTAGACCGTGTTCTAAATAGTTTAGCTCAAAAGTTTACAGTGGGTACGTCATACGTCATCTGATACGATGATACGATTGGCTATGGCTACGTGCAGACGCATGAGAGACATTTGTAGCGCCTAATAAACAGCTATGGACAATCGTGAACCACACCTCTCCTACGAGAAAATGAATTGGTGATCCTCAGACTAAATATCACTTGTGATTTTAGTCTGGCATTATGTAAAGCACTTTGTGACCATGTCTGTGAAAGGCGCTATATAAATAAAGATCGTCTTCTTCTTATTATTATTTTGCTCCACAAAGTAACAAAGAGTGTGACCGAGGATTAATGCAAAGTTCTTTGGAAATATACTTTGATCGTATTATTGTTTTGTTTTTTCTACGAGTGAATAAAATAGAATTTAAATGCAATGTGTCTTTCTTTTCTTTGTGGTGTTGACATTTTCCGAGCTAATAAGTAAGTAAGTGCTTTATATGATTATTGTACAACGAAATTGCGTTCAGGTGTTGGGTTAGTCCTAAGCCGCTGCAACTGAGCCGTGTTGCCATTGTGGGTCATCTGATCATTTTGGAGGTAGGGGAAACCGGAGAACCTGGAGAGAACCTGGCTGGTGCTCCTCTGAAATGGTGCGCTGCCTCCTGGGTTTGTCCCTGTTTCAGAGCATGGTGTCCCGCACTGGTCAGCTCCTCCACCTCCTCCTTCCTCTTTCTCCTGCGCAGCTCCCTCCGCTCCACAACAGTCTTTCACCATCTTCTGGGAAGAGTGTAGCAGACGAATATAATCCGTCTTATTCTCCAATGAACAAACATTAGTTAGAACAATTGTAGGGATAGAAAATGTGTGTGGCTTAACTGCGAGTCTTGCCTGGGTACCTCCACGTTTGTCCCTTTTGTGTCTCCTGTAGCACCTCTTGTGACGCTGCTGTGCTGCAGGTGTGGGGGCTATGAAACCCTTCACTGTGGGTTTCTCTTCAGTGTTTCAGTAGAAGAAATGTGTAGGTCTCACATGTCTACAGCTCATAAACTAGCTGTTTGTTTACTTTTAAAAACCTGGGCTAGTACGGACTCTCTGCAGCAAAAAATCCACTGAACCTCACAAAACCACAGCAAAGATGTTTAAAAGTATCCAGTAAAAAAACTACAAATGCAATTTGCAGGAAAAGGCAAAAATGTTGCTGCAGAGAGGGAGGTTGCTGCTTTTTTAATATAGTATTTACATTCATCATCTACTTCATTAACTAGGCTAGTGATCAGTGTTGGCTACTCTCAAAAATGAAGGCAGCATTATGGTAGCAATATACAAATAACAGGCTAGCAATTTTCGGTTGATGTTCGGGAACATAATTTCTTATGTAGAGCATTGAAGGATACTGCTCTCTTATGTAACTCTGCAACATCATTATGGAGACAGTGAGGGAAAGACAATGTAAATGTTTTTAGCCAACTGCAGAGGAGCTTGTCCACGCCATCTACTGGTGGACTGAGGAACAGAAGTTAACAACCACTAATGACCACTCAGGGGACTAGACAAGGGCCAGAGGAAACTAACTGTCCTTTTTCAGGCCATGGAATTGTAGCATTTGAATGCTACTGACATATGATCCACCATTGGTCAGTGCCATTTGTCATTTGAGACAAATCCATGCTCCTGAGCCCACTGTGCTTCTCTGTGCTCTGCTTTTGTCTGTGGTGATGTGTAATTTGTCTACCTTCTCCATTCATCTGACCTTCCACTTGACAGGGCTTCATCTCAAAGACAGGTTTGTGTGTGCCTGGCTCTTGCTGACACACACAATGGAAAAACCATCTTTCTCTGGTGTTGCCAACATTCAAGCAGCATCTCTCTAGTTGTTGTTTTTTCTAGGACTATCCCTGCAAGGAAATAACTATGATAATGTCAGATGTCAAAAGAAGGACTTTAAAACAATACAAGGTACTTCTTACAGCCTCAAATTCACCATAAATGTCATATGCTTTCAAGTCTGTTTTGCATAATTATTAATGCACTGTACGCAAAACAAAATAAAGCCGCTGCACTCAATTTCTCCTATTCTCAGATAGTGACAAAAGGAGGGAGTAGAATGTAAGCTATTAGCTATGGCCCCAACTCATTTCTAGCTCTCAAATACCCTACTGCACTATCCAATTATTTTTGTACATTTGTGATAAATTTGATTTTACTGCCACAACAACACCAACAAATCCTTCAGCCTCACAATCTGACAACAATGGTGCCCCTTTATGCTGTGGACTAATGAGAAGAGTTTTCCATAGACAACACCATTGCCCAGTTAAATCTTTTGTAATTGCATGCAAAGAGCTTATGATAAATTAATAACGTTACAATGTACTTTGAGAGTAACAATAATTCTACTTTACTAATGTTTAAGACATATTTGAAACATGGTCACAGTGTTAAAATATTTACAGAGAAACTATATTACACTTTACACTCAAGCACAGGCTACGACCTATACTACCTAAATAGCATAAAACTCCTCCATAAGCTCAATTAGATTTACAATTAGACTTTAGAAATCAAATGTAATGTGTCCTACAGTACATGCATGTATATAATTACAACACTTTCCAAATTGTATTATTTCTGGCTCCTCTACACACGTAAACACGTACAAACTGCTGACCCATCAGTTTCATATGTGTGAAGAAAAATAATGAATTATGAAATATATACGCACAATTGAGGGCGGCGGGATCCATTGGTTAGGCATGAGCGGCTTGAGAAATGACTGTTGCCTTGCTTTAATTGCACATATTGAAGTTTTTGCGCCTCACTAGCTTAAGTGTCCTGTTATTGGAGTTCATTTACTTGGTGCACCCTGTTTAAAATAACACTAAAAATAGAAATCGGGTTGACTTAAAGAATCTTTGTAGGCATATATAAAGTCAGCTGTACCTGCAATAAAACAATGGCCGCTTATGATTACTGACTATTTAAACATTTGTGCACAGCTTCGTGTTTCAATATGAGATTTCTTTCACTGCATAGTTGTGTAGTATATCAACTGTGTGATAATTAGTTGGGTTGGTAGGTAGATTAGATCATTCTTCAATCAGATTTGAATTTTAATCCCTAAAACCAAACAGAATAAGCAAAATATCTGAAGGATGGTGAATTCTTGACCTTTAACACTGGCTTGTGTGATACAAAGAAACACTTTTCCAAATCAAACTGTAGTGAGCCTTGAGCCAACCCTACATATAAGTATAAGCTTATGGACTTGCCAGGTTGAGTGGTTCTTTAGCCGATGTGGGTCCAGATGTGACAAACTGGCAATGTCTCGTCTAGTTCTGGTCCGAGGTTCTGGTTGTTGCTTTAAAATGTAACACATTTATTGCAAAGAAATAACATCACTAACTCCCACTTGAAACATTTACAAGTATATATTGTCTTAGACCGAGCTGTTTCTTCGTGCAATTCTTGTGGAGGTGACACATCTGGACTATCTCAGGCTTCTACTCCACCATTCCCAGAGGTATAGTTCATCAGTTTTGTTGTCTTTAACTACGTGCTGGTGATAGCATGACCAAAGATTCCCCTTTATTCTGAATTAAATCGGTTCCGAGGATTTAACTTTGATTGACAATACAATTGTTTTTACAGAGTCTCTCATCCAAAATTGTGTGAAAGACTTTATAACCCCACTAATTAAAAGTAGGTCCCGGTACATTTGTGGAAGTTTGTTTCATGTCATACATTCCCTATCATCTCTCCATAGAAGGCAGGAACGAAACAGACCTGGATTATGACACTACATCACCTTAGTTATAGTTCAGTAGAGACACGCAAACAAACTCTCTGTATGCTTGGATTTTCATGTATATTACCACTTTATTTTTTTGTTTGTCCATATTGCTTTCGCTGGGCTGCATCATGGCATTGCAAGACAATATGGCCTCTCACATTTACAAAGTCTTTCCACTCTCTCAAAGTGTTGCCTTTATGTCAGTAATAATCCCTATCTCTCAAGTGAACCGCTGAACTCAAAAGGATCTCGCTACATCCTTTTCTTTGTGCCCCCTTTTGCTGCCAATAAACCATCGGAAACCACAGCTTTATTAACAATGCAGGTTTTGTGTACGGTGTCCTGGTTTCTACATCCCAGAGACTCTGCTGTTGTAGTTTCTCTTAGCACCACTTGATTGTCAGGTGACCTCAGATTTAAAGACATCATTTTTGATGTCATAAAAGTACCTGATTAAAGCGGTTTTGTTTTGTTTTGTTTTGATTTGACAAGTGCTTTTATCTTTTGTTCTTGTTATCTCCTTAAAGAAAGTTTGAAGTTCAGTAGCTAATTTCTCACAGACACAAAAGCACTCCGCTGTTTTGTTCAGTCTGGAGATATTGCACAGTCCGGTTATGCTGTTCTCTCTGATAGCTACTGTAGATTAGATTATAAAGGAACATTTAAAATGTACTGATTTGCACAAAAGCCCTATAACCTATAAGCTATTTCTAATTATTCTGTGACAGTTGGTTGCACAAATAGCCATGACTGTTATGATTTCAGTGAAAGTGATTTGTTCATATTTTCCATCCATCCATCCATCCATCCATCCATCCATCCATCCATCCATCCATCCATCCATCCATCCATCCATCCATCCATCCATCCATCCATCCATCCATCCATCCATCCATCCATCCATCCATCCATCCATCCATCCATCCATCCATCATCCATCCATCATCCATCCATCCATCATCCATCCATCCATCCATCCATCCATCCATCCATCCATCCATCCATCCGCTTATGTGTGGCTCCTGGTGGGCAACAGGAGGACTGCCCCACAATGCTCCTTCAGGCTCAGCACCAGGGGTTGCCAATCTGGGCGACGTGACATTGTTGGTCTCTCATCATATTGGGCTTCAATTGCATTAAAGCGGAAATTGGAGTCATTTAATTGCATAATACTGAATTTGATTTCTTACTAAAGAGGTATATTTGCTACATTTGGCCTATAAATACGATATTTAATAACAAGACAACTGGATAACATTTTTGATAGATGTCACTGTTTCACTCTCCATTCAGAAAGCTTCTTCATGCATTGTTTTGGTGACCATCACGCTCCCAAAGCTCACAACACGTTGTGTGTCGGGCATCAAGGGCTCAGAGGGGCACCACACTGAGGCCAATGTGATCAAAAGGCATTGCACACATATTTTTGTGCCTTTGTTTTATTAACGTCGCTGACAAAAGAACGGTCTGCATTCAATGAGAACAATGAGAAAGAAGAGCTATAGAAATGTGTGCCAATGTGACCGATGATACACCGCAGGAATCTCTGTACCGAGCGAGGAGACTTCACACACAGCCCGTTCATACAAACATTGTAAATTTGCTGCAAACTACAAGATAAGATAAGATAATCCTTTATTGATCTCACAACGGAGAAATTCACTTGTTACATTTGGCATTCAGTAAGATCACTCAGGGTGTGCAAAATAGACAGGAAATGTGCAGACAGTTAAATAGTAAAAAAGAGGCATCTTATGTACAATAAGATACCTAAGTAAGATAAGTAAAAACAAAAATCTTAAGGGGTGGAATTATAACAATAATTGTAAAAATAAGCATAAATAAAAATAGAATAAAAGTTAGAACAGACTATAAAAAACTAGAATATCTAGGTGCAAAGTTTACAGTCCTAGTGCAGGTACAGGGAATAAAGTGGCGCTGATATAGAGATTATTGCACGTAGTTTTGCAAGGTGGGTTATTGCATATGTTACTTTAGAGTCTTGTTGTACAGTCTGACAGCAGTAGGGATGAAGGCCTTGCGGTAGCGCTCCTCAGCCTGCCTCAGTGGCAGGCTGAGGGTGCCTCACAGCTGCGCAGCCGCACATACTGTGGTCGGTCCGTGAGGATGGTCCATGCAGTGAGATGTTCATCCACTCCCGCGTCCTCCAGCTTCCCCCGCAGCAGCGCCGGTCTGATGGTGTTGAAAGCGCTGGAGAAGTCAAATGTTAGGCCTGTAGGCAAACTGCAGAGGGTCCAGGGTGGAGCTCACCTCAGAGCGGAGGTGGGTGAGGATGAGCCGCTCCATGGTCTTCATCAGATGGGAGGTCAGGGCGACTGGTCTGTAGTGGGCCGGTTCCCTGGTGTGCGCTGTTTTAGGAACCGGGATTACACAGGAGGTTTTCCACAGGATGGGGACCTTCTCCAGGCTGAGGCTCAGGTTGTAGATTTGGCTGAGGACCTCGGAGAGCTGGTCCCCAGCAGCCTGGAACTGATGCCGTCTGGTCCTGCAGCTTTCCTCTGCTTCAGTCGCCTCAGCTCTCTCCTCACCTGGTGTTGTGTGATGGAGAGGGGGGAGTGAAGGGGGGACTGGGGCAGGGAAGAGGGAAAGGCACAGAGAGGGAAGAAACGTCTGAGCTGAAGTGCAGCAGGACTGCAGGGGTGGAGCAGAGAAACTCAGGTTCTTGGGGGCACCAACTATCTAAACTAAATTAAGTAACTTAACTCTATACATCTTTTTGGTGTAGTTTTGAGAGTGTGTATGTTAATGAGCGACCCCTCTTCCCACTGTACCAGCGATGTGTCTGAATCGGCATCAACAACATTTGTAGAGTAGAACAAACGCAAGTGTAACCAAGCGGAAAGTCCTGTGCAGTTTGCATGTTTTCCCTGTGTCTGGGTAGGTTTCCACTAAAAACATGTACAATAGGCCAGGATGAATGAGAGTGTGTTTAAGAGTGCGCATGGGGGACGATGGGTGGAATTTAGCCCAAGGCTACAATCCGGTGTGGCTTGTTTACATGCATGAGACCCATGTATGTTCATTAACATGCACTGTCCTGACCAAATAAACCAATACAAATATTTGTTTCAATATTTATTTATTTTTTCCTATTTCTTGAACATCACCTCATATTGTACAAAGGAAGAAATATATAGCACATGGAATAAAGGTTTGTTTGGAGCAATGCTCTGGACCAGAGAAGTCAATACAAACACGGTTGACAACGTGCACATCACTATAATAAGTAAACACATTGCTACCCTATGTGATTTATTGCAGGGCTGTGATGACATTTTGTGCTGTGGGACAAAGAGGACAAGCCACAGAAGACAAACCGTGCATTCTCATTCTTGTGTTTTGCACTGAAGAAAGGCCGGCATGCTTATCTCAGTTGAGAAGGAGAATCCAGCCCCTTTGCTTTGGCTGCGAGGGTTTGAAAGGTATGCTAGTGGATAATAGGGATGGGAGGTTGCAGTGTGATAAAGACCCAAGAAGCGCACTATGACAAGAATAATAAGTCGTCCTTATCATTGAAGCGCCTACATTTATTTTTGGTAAAGGATTTCCACCTCAAGTAAAGGACACAAAAGAATAAAAAACTTGCAAAGTATTGTTTGCATGTAGTTGTATTTTTGCATCAGATCAATTTGTCTACTTCTAAATTTAAACATTGTAGTGGCTCCCAAGTGAGCATTTTAGAGCTATTATTAATGGTGGTAGGAAAAAGACCACCCCTTGATCATACTGAAGTATATTTACTGTAATAAAGTGGAAGATACATAGTTTTTGCCACAAGGTTTATTGTTGGCTCTTAAAGGCAGAATTTAGACAAACATGAAAGAAACAAGAAACAAGTTTCTTCTCCCATTCGGCGCAGTTAGAAATAAATTATTTTGTCTGATAGAATGTGCATGCACTGGTGTTTTGATACATAGAAACCCTC
This sequence comes from Neogobius melanostomus, assembly GCA_007210695.1. Taxonomy (NCBI): domain Eukaryota; kingdom Metazoa; phylum Chordata; class Actinopteri; order Gobiiformes; family Gobiidae; genus Neogobius; species Neogobius melanostomus. The sequence continues at coordinate 5,369,521 of VHKM01000131.1, forward strand.
AAAGGAGCAGTCATTTAGTTTTGCACAGAGCTATGAGAAGAGCTCCTTAATGGTGAAGTGGGTATGGGTTGTTCCATGTCCTCTATTCAGCTTCTTTAGAATAATTGTTTCAAATATTATTTCTAATACTTTATTGTTTTGAACTAACAATACTTTTACTTGAGACTAATGTGTTCCACTTGTGTGTGGCAGCGAATCCTAACCTGCCTACAATAAAATCATGAGGAAATGCCTTGCAAGTGTTGTGACCTGCCCGTCATAATCCAAAACACCAGAACAGTAAATCGCACGGCCCACAGCAAATATCCCTGTTGTTTTTTTTGGCTTGGTCCGTACCAGTGGGTTTGCTCTCCTTCCTTCTCTCAAACACTTGGCATTGACCCCACATAGCAGTGCACATTACAGGACTACAGCACCATTCCGATGGGCCCAGGCAGCATGTGTTTGTGAAATATTTATTACACATTCCACAATGAGGAACATTTCCTGAGCGGCAGCAGTGCTTTTGAGCAATGCGGTGTTGCTCCCAGATGTTTTGATAAAGGAATGTTTAGCAGTTGTAACATTGTTTCTGTAAAGGCGCATTTTGACTATAGTCATCAGCAACAAACAAGAGCTCAACATTGTGTATTTTTGCAATGGCCTAACAATTCAGTGACAGTAAGCATTAGCTGGCTTTTCATCTGAAAAATTAAGAGAACACTTCACAAGCACACCAGAGAACAGTGCCATGTTCTATACTCATGCAATATCTAATGTCCTGGAATAAAAGGCTGGTTCATTTTTAGGTAATTAATGCATGTCATTTTGCAAGTCTTTGGTAGTACTCATTCTGTTTCTCCAGCACCGTGTAACCCGTTTATAGCTTGTTCTCAAAGGCACTGGTCCCAATTTGGGAAAAAACATCTTTAAAGAAGAGCTAAGAAGAACTAAGTAACTTGTTTACCCTAATAAACAAATACACACTAATAGAATCACGAAGAAGAAGCTACAGTAACAGGCTAACGGGCTAAGCTAACTGTGGGCTAGCGCCACTTAAACAGTATTTACAGCCAAGTTTGAGTGAAAAAAAGGATCTCCATTGTGTAATTGGATGTACAATATCCCTCTCTCCCTTTGTCCTTTCTGTCAGCCTAGTATTTACTCTCAGAGACAATTTATGAGTAAAAAACCGCAACATGCTATGACACCTGCAGTGGCACTTATGGCCTCTAGGGGCATGAATTACTTAGTTCTGTTTTAAATTTGTAAAATCAAACTAAAGCACCTTAACCCTTGTGCCCTGTTAACCTTATGCCACCACTGGGAGTGCTTCGTACATTCTGTGTATGTCGATGCTTTACACGGCCATAAAATCAGTTTTTTTTTTATTATTTCGTGAAGGGGTTCCCTTGAAAATGACATAGTGCTTTCATATATTACCATAAATCATTAACCCTTTAGATGCCAATGTTTACCATGAACAAACAACATTTTTTTTTAAATGCAATAATTCTTAAATAACATTTTTTTTAATGACTATTGTCCGGCCTGTCAGTGCAGATATTCAGTAGGAAGATTGAAATTGGTGCATTTTTTGTTTTTGTGTAAAGTCAATTTGAAAAAATGTCTCCTTTGGGAGTGTTTTGTACATTCCGTGTATTTCGATGCTTTACACGGCTATAAAATCTTCAAATATTGATGGATTTGAAAACTTTTTCATGCATTTTTTTCGTAAAGGGGTTCCCTTGAAAATGACATGACACTTTCATACATAACTATAAATCATTAACCCTTTAGATCCCAATGTTTACCATCAACAAACAACAGCAATTTTACATAACATGCAATGATTATAAAGTAACTTATTATTTTACTTATGGCTTTACTTATTGTCTGTGTGACCGGCCTGTCAGTGTGGATTAGACTAAAGATTAAATGTGGCTATTTTGTTTTTGTTTTTGAGTAAAGTAAAAAAGGGAAATTGCATGAAAAATAAGTTTCACCTTGATTTAGAGATGGGAGGTTAAAAAAAGAGAGTTTATAATGGAAGTCTATGGGTACGCAGATTTCCAAACACTCCCAGAGGGTACAAAACCTCTCACGCCGTCAAAACCGATCAGAACCGAATGAAACTCAGAGATGTTTAAAAACATGTAAAAACACACCTAGGTGCCAATTTTCATGGGAATTGAAAAACCACAGCAAAAGTTATCGCAACAAGTATACCCTCCGATACGCAGATTTCCCTTAACAGGGCACAAAAGTTAAGCTCATCTACAATATACAGTTCTGTTAAATGTCCCACATTGCATTGCATTATTTAGTGAGAAATGAACTATAAAATGTATAATGTATATAATGAACTGTAAAACTTTGGCAGTTATGTTTTATGACTTTGATATGAACTGTTGTAGACAGTGGCTTGTGCAGAATTTTTAAATTCATCAACTCATAGTTTATCGAAGACATAGCTGCAAATAAATGAGGATTTCTTTTAAAAAAAAATGGCATTGCGTTTGGGCAACACCATTTATTACACTCATGCCATTAGCAACTCATGTTCACAACACTTCCATCAACCTCTAGGTAGTTGCATGGTGTGGAATTTTCGAGCCGTTAACTAGTAATCAGCAGGGAAAGCTTGAGCTCAAAATGAATAATGATATCTGGTGGAGGAGGCTGGTTCTCATTTTAGAAACACAGCCACTCGGACGAGATAAGAGGGAAGAAAATAGTTGTTTCGCTTTACTCTTATCAGTGAGAACTGCATAATGTAATCTGACTCAACAGCATATCAGATCAATCACTGTCGGCAGGGAGGAGGAGGAAAGCATGGGAACGGGAGAGGAGAAAGTTGGCTAATTAAAAAAAATCTACAAACAAAAGCGATCACTTTTACACATCTTATGAAGTGCATGCCAAAAAAGTTCTGAAAATAAAGTTGTGCCGGCCATTGGATGATTATTTTAAAATTGTGCTGAAATGTAATATATTTTAATTGTGCATTGGTTAAAACAAGAGGAAAAGCATAAACATATAGCATTAATATTTTGTTACTCTTTAAATTTGATAGTGTTATTAACCAATAATATCTAATAATTCCAATGTAGTGCGTTTGATCAACTGTTTAATTGTGGTTAGTTGTGCTTTTTTCTCCATTTGACCTTTTTTCAGTTGTAGCAAAACAACTACCAGGTATTATGGAAATGCATTTCTAGCTTAACCATATAAAAATAGGTATTGCAAGGTTTCAAGATTTAGCGTGCACACTAAGGTTGTTAGAGGTTGTTGTTCACAACAAACCTCTTTCTGTGATAATCCTGCAGAATCACATAATCACTAAATGAATTCCGTTTATAGACTTAAAAAGTTCACTTTTGTGTCGTCTGTTGTCAGCTTGAGTTAGATGATCATTTACAAAGCGTTTGCACACGTTCAAAAGCGATAGTGGTACTGAAGTGGAGCAAAAAGCAGGTGCAGGGAGTTGTGTACACCAATGGTGCGTTAACACGGTTACACATGTTTTATTTGTCTCATTTATAAAGGTAGAAGGTAAAAAATAAGTGTGTGTAGTTTTGACAGTGTACAGAGTTATAAAGAAAGTACCTATGTATGTTCCTTATGTATTCCATTTAACTGGAGTAGCTGTCCATGAAACAGTTTACGAGCTGCCCCACGTCCTTTAAAAGTCCTTATGAAGGTTTGTGCATGGCATATGATGAGGAGGCACTGTTCACCGCTGTTCACCTGTTCTTTTCACCTCGTGAGCATTCACTGTTCCTACTGTCCCGTTGTCCTGTTTCAAACTCTGCTTCTGCTTTCGAAAACCATTTAATCTTCGGTCCCACATTCAGCAGCACTGGTTGGCTTTTGCTGCAAGTTTTTCAGCGCATCCCTATGGCCATGGCTTCGGTGTTTCAGTGTGTGTAGTCCCTGAGAAATGCTCCTTGAACCAGCGCAGATCGAATGAAGGGCATGAAGGTCTGCCCCCCTCCCCCCATAATGTATTCTGGAGGTTCTAACATGACGTGTTGAACCACCACACTAATGTAATCAGAACATCAGCTCACCTTACAGGGCATAATTTGCACCACATAGCTTTGTAAATCCATCCACCACTTTCACTGCATTATTCTTAGCATTTGTTATTCTGAACTGAGAGGCTTTATGTCCCTGTTTACCCAGACAGGACTTTTTCTCCTTGTACAATCTACAAGAAGACATGAGACAGCGAAACAGCATGGTGTGGTGGATGGTCCACACATGCATTATTGGTGTTATGAGGAATATCTCTATTCACTTGTTCAGTTTAAAAGTGAAAAATAATGCACTGTTTAAATGTTTCTGCATAAAAATGTTAGTAGGTGTTTTATGTTGCGATGGAGCAATGCACACAGGTTAAGATTCCCTTTCACGATTGCATTACAATTTTATTGATATACGTATTTTTTTATAGCTGTTTTTGTTTTTTACAAAGACATGCCCAGTTGTGAAAATCACGGGACATAATTGTGTCCAAATAAATCTGGAAGTTTATCTTTCGGTTTAAAATAAATGATAATGTGGCAATAGATTCACCTCATTGTCTATCACCAATGTATTACAGCCATCTTTATTGGGTTTACTCTTCCCTCTCTGTTGTGGATACATGAGCTTTTTATGCCCACAGACATGCAGCAGGTGTTTACTATGCCAGTCACTTCCCTCCATATTCACATCCCTCAGAGACCTCATTGATATTCCAAAAGAGAGTCAAATCTGCGTCTCAGGCTCACCTAAGTCATTAGTGAGCCCCACAGGGCTGTTTGCATTATAATCTCTTATTTAAATTGTATGTTGCCCTAGTGTCCTTCCCTCGAGGTTGGGCTTGCATGCACAAAAGGCCATGATCCAAAGACATCTGAGCTGATATTAGCCCCCACCTCTGCAGTTTGAATGTGCGATGAGGGTGATGGGTCATGCATCCAGGCTGATCAGATGGAAAGATTAATGCTCCCAAGCGTTCTCTCAGTGTTTGTGAAGACTGAATGCTAAAGACTATAGGTCCTATCGGACATTTGTATGGTATCTTTGGAAGGGAAAATACCTAGAAATAATCTAATTGCGATTTTTTTCTTCAATATTGCGATTGCAATTAAATATGCAATTATTGTTGCAAGTCCTCTTCACATGTATTTTTCACCTAACACAAGCAATAAATCAGTCTGTTTCATAGTAAACAATATTAGATTAATTTGAAGTGAAAATTGCAACAATAAAACTAAATTGTTGCCTGACCTATTCAAAATTTGTGAACATGTGAACTGCACTTCTTAAAAACTGTCTGAACTTAACAGCACAGCTATAAATAAATGAAAAGATACATTTATATATATATATAGATAGATATAGATAGATATAGATATAGATAGATAGATAGATAGATAGATAGATAGATAGTAGATGCTAACGGAGAAGAAAGCAATAGTCCTTTGCGGTGGCTGCATGATAAACGCTGATATTTTCACTGTACATCCACAATCTACCGCGCACCTTAACTAGACTAAAACGTAAACAAAAGCACGCGGCGGAGTGGACTTTGCTGCCATATCTTGCAGCTCCATTCATTCACTCCATTCACTTCCACATTTTTTTATAAAGCCGTCAGATTAATTTCTCTCCCATTTCATAAGGTAACCTGAGCCGGTCATCAATCACAAGACTCCCCTTTTGTCACAGAGAAGCAGGGAGGGTCTGCTTTGTCAGAAATATCTTGTAGTGCAATTATGTACCCTCCTCCTACAATCTATACTACAGGCTTTCCAGTCCATTTGGTCAATGGCATCCTCCCACTGAACACCTCATTCTATTGCATGGTGGATAGTGGGTTTCGAAGTCCTGCTCATTATACAATTGGATTGGCTTCTCTACAAATGGCTCAGGAAAATACATTACACTGGAAGAAATACATATAAAAAGAAGACAGTAACACTCTCTACATGGACATTGTTTTGGAGCCAAGGCCTAATAGATGCATGTGCTTTCAGTTAGTGGACTGTTTTTGTATATTTGAACACACAAGGCAACATCCTATTGCTTTTAATGATAAACTACAACTATGGCCCATATAAAGTTATGAAATGTCAGAAAAAAACTTGTAGACTATGCAATCTGTGAAAGTTTTTGCTTTGGAATATAAATGAAATTGTCTCGCTATCGAGTAGGGGTGATGTGCTCTTCTGGCATTATTTGCCTCATATTTCAAGATGAAATGTGCTTGGGGTTATCTGTCTGAAATGTGCAGAAATACACATCTTATCTGACTTAACCACAATTTACAGTTGAGGTTTGGCTACTCTATAATAATACCACTTGTAAAAGTTGTTAATATGGTATAATTTGCATGAAAATCACAGATTGCATGGAGAAAAAAAACACAACTAGTGGTAATGTAAGGTGTTGTAATTCTGCAAATTCAGTGGTTATTTTGGTTTTGTTGCTAAAATGTAATGGTAAAGCTGAACATTCAGTTGTTGGCTTTTGTTTAAGAATTATCACTGCATGGTTAGTACATACTGCAGCGCTTCTGCTCACTGGTACCAAAAAGTTCGAACACATAACCCCTGTGTTGGCCACGTTACATTGGCTCCCTGTAAAACACAGAATTCATTTTTTTAAACGTTGTTGTTTAAAGGTTTGAATGGGACGGCTTCTCCGTATCTTTCTGAGCTTTTGTCTGTTCATGCTCCGAGCACAACAATGAGGTCAGCTAACAAATTTCTTTTAGACGTACTGAGGTCACGGCTGTCGACCAGAGGAGACCGGGCTTTTGCCGTCGCGGCTCCTACGCTTTGGAATAGACTTTCCTTAAATATTAGGGCAGCCCAGTCTTTAGACATTTTTAAGTCTCTTTGAAGACCCACTTGTTTGCGAAGGCTTTTAACCAAAACTGAGCAGGACATTGTTGTTGGTATTTGTTTTTGCATCTTTATTTTTATTGCCTTTTATTTTTGTGTGCAGCACTTTGGGCAGCAATGTTATTTTAAATGTGCTCTATTAATAAACTTGACCTTGACCTACTGTGTCATCATTATTACATCATATAGTATAATGTACAGTTGCATTGTAATAGTATGTTCAAAGCAACACTAACAAATCACTTCTTTTTGTTTGGTTGGGACATTGCATGTTAACGAACACACATGACGCTCATGCATGCAAACAGGCTGTGCCGGATTGTGGCCTTGTTAATACTAATATCCATCTATCGTCATTCATCTTGCCTCAAAACACTTTTAGTGGTTGATAAAGCCGAGCATGCTAACAGGACTTTCTGACAGGCGAACTTCAGCACCATTATGTCACACACTTCTTAAACGTCTTTGTTTTGTAATTCTTGATATACTGTTCAACCTCTTTATCAATGCAAGATGGGATCAATGCATGTGTTTTCCAATACAATTGACTAATAACTCCTGGATGTACTGACTTCCCAAAAGAGACTTGTACAGCAATTCTTAAAATCGTATCTCTACACATGCAGCTCTATTGAAGAGAGACAGCATGTAAGAACAAATGCGGCGCGTGTATTGATAAATATTGACAGTGAAGATGAAAGAAGCACTAAGTGTATGAACAGCCGTATCTTTGATTCAGCGCGGTTAAAGGTTGCTCTCAGCAGGACGCCCTCTCTCTCTGGGCTTTTCTCCCATGACGCACAGTCACATCAATGCGTCCTTTCACCAAACTTAACAGAGTACACACTGTTTCTTTGCAGACAGAAGACATATACAGCTGCCACACAAAAACAACAACCCACCTCATACTTAACACTGAACCATAGTAGAATGCTTCATTGACCAGGCTTTATGGGCCACTTTCTGGTCTGCCACCTTCAAGGCAGCCCTTTTTGTCCAGAGGTTTCCCTTCAGACAAAAAGATGGCGATCAATTACCACCATCTTTGTCTGTACCACTTTGAGATATACATTATTATACTGTATAATTGGCTATTTGTATACATTTGGAATGACAATAATGCAAAACTGATGTCAACAAGAAAGAAACATAATATATGAACCTTGCTTTGTAATCCTTATACATCATACAGCCAACAGTTTTCCCAGAGGACCCTGAGCTCCATTTCTTTCAGTAAGTACTATCATGACGTGTTACATGGGCAGAAGAGACATGTTGGTAGTGTCACTATATTCCTACAGTGCAAATCATAACTACCGTACAAAATGCTTGAGTACCAAAATCACATTCATTTCTGCCATTAAAGGTGCTCCATAGTGACAACCGCTACTTACAAAGATTCCTCTCTAATAATTTTGCTTTTACCAATGTTTTTCTTGCAATACCTTCACTACTATGGCAGCTATAACCAACATTGCTGTACCACTTTAGAAGCCTTAAAGGAACAGGCCACCATTTTTACATGCTGACATATGTTCTTACCTTAGCTTAGACGAGTTGATGCGTACCTCTCTGGTCTTTGTGCATGCGCTCAGTCATGCATAAAGACCAACGATGTTGTTAGCATTTATCCTCTCCTCCTCAATCAATCAATCAATCAATCAATGGTTTTGTATAGCCCAATATCACAACAGAGTTGGCTCATAGGGGCCAAACGGGGGTGAAAGTTAGAAGCAACGTTTTCCCTATTTAAATACGGTTACATGAGTAGTTACATGATCCAAGTATAATTATATAGATATAGAAAATCAACATGTTTAATTTTGTGTAACTATACTTGGATCGTATTTAAATAGGGAAAACGTGAAAGAGCTTGGTCGTTTCTAACTTCACCCTGTTTGGCCCCATAGAGGAGAGCAGGAGAGGCTAAATGCTAACAACATCTTCGGCCTTTTTGCCTGAAGGTGCGCACACACAAAGACCAGACAGGTATGCATCAACTCGTCTAAGCTATGGTAAGAACATATCTCAGTATGCAAAAACGGTGGCCTATTCCTTTAACTACACCACACTCTCTATACTGTCTTGTGCTATACACTGCAGGCCACCATTGATTGCCAATCCCCACTGTTCTTTGCTCAAATGGGCTACTAAATAAAGACTGCACAACCAATATTATTCTTAAGCAGATTACTGTACCCAGTTACATACTGTTTTTGTGTCTACTATATCCTTGTTTAAGAACGCTGAAAGCACTTTATCTTTCTTCCTGCTTTTGTGTATTCAAGCAACAAGGGGAATAGTGGGTGGAGAAGACAGATGTGTGCGTGATAGATGGGGTGGGAGTGTGGCTTGAAGCATGTGCCTAATTGACCTCAGTTTGATATTTTAGGGTGGAGTATGCAACCCACAATTTCCCCCAAACAGCAACCATAAACAAAAGATTCCGCCAGTGTTATACAATGAAGTAATGTTGCACGTTGCATATCCAAATTACTTCATTTCATTGTCTTCCCGATGCCGCTGGCAGCCATTATTCAGATGGTGTTGCTCATCTGCACATCATTATTGTGAGCTTTTATAAGTTTAAGGGAAACTCGCAACATACCTCTGTGTAATTACAAAAAGTTTGCTGATTGTGAAATGTGTATCACCAGATTAAGTCGCTGATCGTGAGTGCGTATTACCATATACTGTAACTTGATGCTGTTCCCAGAGAATGCATGAGAATCTTGGCTCCTGCTGTTTCTGATCCAGGAAACATTGCTAGCACTAGGGCCATGTGGGACCTTCCCTTCTTAAAAGTTTCAGATTTTTTCACAGCCCATTGTAAGTAATCAGGCAAATAGACTCTAGCAGTCATGCAGTAGACAGGCACTTCTTTCTAGGGAAGCTATGCACAGCCACTCATAAGCATTCCAGCAAAGGGACAAGAAATCGAGGAGTATCCTTTTGGCTCAGGCAGACAACAGCAGAACTTTTGAAGCTTTGGGATACACATTGGATCAGCTTTGCTTCTGCAGATGCTCCCAAGAAGAAGCCTGTTTTGTCACCCTTTTTTCTATATCAAAGCTGACCGCGCTGGTGGAGGACACACACACGTCTTGCAGACAGTTCAACAGGCGGTCTGAGTTTGCTATTGAACCAGGAGGATCTGTAACCACAAGTTGGATTGTATTTAAAGTTTAAAAAAAAAATGTTGCTTTTTATTTTTACATGTTTGTTGTCCCTCCTGCTTATTGGAGGGCATGCTCAGGTTGCTCCACAGTTGCCGCAAGGTCAGGGCCAAGGGCAGGAGAGCGCTGCAGCTGCACCTTGGAGCCAGGTCATTCAATGGGAGAACAATGGTCAGGTTTTTAGCCTGCTCAACAGTGGAGCGGAGTATGTTCCGGCTGGGGCTAGCTCTCAGGACAGGGGACCCCGTGTGGTAGTGGCGGACTCCAGAACTCGGTCCTCACGTCGGCAAGGGGGAAATATGCGACGACAAGCTCCTTCAAGAGGATCCTCCGATACTATTCGTGGGCAAGCCAGGCATCCTTTTGGCTTTGGGCAAGTGCCTGATAACTGGAGGCAGACCGCAGGTGGCACTGGCGGCGGTGGTGGTGGTACTTTCCAGAGATCTACAAGTTCTCGGTTTGGGTCATCTACTGGGTCATCATCATCATCATCATCATCATCATCATCATCCTACAATGTCCAATCATACCCGCAGTATCCCTATCCACCACAACCGCCTTTCCAGCCATTGCCTTATGATCCTAGTTATGGCGAGGTTCCGGTAAGGAGTTATGAACCCCCTTTTCAACCTGTTGTTCCTGGTGGAGGCTACGGAACAGGGGGCATATATGGAGCAAACTTACCCCCAATCCTTCCAGGTTCGCCATCTGATTTCACTGATGATGGCGTCATGTACTACCCACCATACGGATCTGGACCCTATCCCGCACCAGCAGCTCCTCGACCACAACCACCACAACCACCACAACCACCACAACCACCCCACCCACCATTCTCAGATGGGTTAGACCACAGATACACACACAGTCTCTATAATGGGAACTCGGGCCCTGCGGTGGCCAACCCGGCTGTCTCTCGCGCAGGCCAGGCTTCTGAAAGTGGACCAGCTGGGCAACCACCAATCAGAAGCCCCCAGTATGAGCAGTTTCCACCGTTTGGAAGACCCCAGCCACCATTCCTTCAGCCCATTTCTCCTGGAAGAAACTCTCCCAACTCTGCGCCTGAAAGCCCATATGGGAATGTTTATCGGCCAGAACAGAGAGGTAATGTGAAGCTTGTTTTGTCTTGTTTTTTTTTTTATTTCAATCTATCTAATTTCAATCTATTGAGTCAATTCAATCTATTGACTGCAAGTGACATATCAATGATTTATCAATAAAAGTAGCAGTCTCACATGCATGGCAACAGCGTATGTTTGGGCTGTTGTTGAATATGAAAAATGCTTCCAATCCCTCAGGGAGCTAATGTTCCATTCTAATGTAATACTTTAGATTTCTTTCTTTTTTTTAACTGTTTTGTAACACTCAAAGTCTCTGCATTCAACGTTCTGTTTATAAAGCAAGCAAAGTGAACAAAGTCTAAATCTTTCCACTTGCAGCATTATTGAAACCAGGTGTTGAGCAAGCCTGGTCAGAGCATGCAGGGCACAGTGAACCTCTGTTTTTCTACGTGCTACCAGACTGTAGCGTGCAGTTGAGTGAAAGTAGTGGTGACCTCATACAGGGACTTGAGACTGGGACAAGGGGTGGAGGTGGTTGTGGGGGTCGGGGCCACTTACAGGCTCAAGGGAGACGGAGTGAGAGTTGGAAGTACAGTGGTTCGTGGGGGAGGGCTAAACGTGGAAAGTCCCTTCAACACATGGGGTGCATTTATTATAGGAAGTTGCAGATGGATTTAGTCAGTTGTCGAAAATACTCTGTAGGCTTTTAATCCAACCTAATCCAATGCACTTTATTTCTTTAGCACATTTTATAAACAAGCGTTTCCAAAGTGCACCAAACCAAACCAGCAATCAGCTAAAAACATTCAATAAAAAAACACATAAGTAATTAAAAAACATAATTAAGATACAATAAAAAATGTTTAAGGTGTCAAAAAATGTAAAACAATTCCCTACAAACAACCAACCCAGAAAACAACCCAAATATGTTGTGGTAGTTCCACCATTCCCTTTCTGAGTGTGGCATCCTCACACACTAGAAACAGAAATGTCCTAAAACTGTCTCTGACCACTACTGCGTGTTTTTTAAAATCACCACTTCCATCCAGCGTGAGACCTCCTTGAGAACTGTAGAGAAGCGCTATCTAACCCCTGAAGTGGCTGCAAGTTTTATTGATGTTTTAGACAAACACCCTCCCTTGGTTTTACCTGCACACTGTGATTTTATTGTTGATGATTTTAACAGTAGGCTTCAGTCTGCCCTTGACCTGGTTGCACCTCTAAAACTAAAACATATATAAGTTAAACCCACGCCTCCGTGGAGAAATGATGACCTCAAAAACAAAAAAGAAATGTAACCTGCAAGGTGCTAGAAAGAAAATGGAAAGAAAAAAATTACAATCAATTACCAAATTTACACCAAACAGTTGAAAACATACAATAAAGCAGTTAGAAACTCAAGAAATTCATACTTCACCAAATCATATCAGACAATAAAAATAATACAAAGTTATTTTTTCAACCATTGACAACCTTCTTCACCATGATCCTAAAGCATTCCATGAAACTCCCTCAGATTCCCTTTGCAAGGAGTTTGCAGACCACTTCAGGGGGAAGATAGACACTATCAGATGTAATATTTTATCTACCGGGTTTTAAATACATCTGATTGTCTATTTGTTCCAGAGGAAACACTGCACAGTTTTGTCCTGGTTAAGCTAAGATGCTTGATAAAGTTTTCTCCTCAGTGAGGCCCACCACATGTCTTTTAGACCCGGTCCCAACCCCGTTTTTTAAGTCATTTTATGGATCTTTTAGAGACGAGCTTCTAAACATGATGAATTGCTCTCTTCAGACAGGGGTCTTCCTTGCTGCCTTTAAAGGGCGGTGGTGAGGCCCCTGCTTAAGAAGAGCAATTTAGATTTGAATGATTTTAACAATTTTAGACCGGTATCTAACTTACCATTTTTAAGAAAAAAAATAGAAAAACTTGTTTTTATCCAACTTAGTGATTTTATTACTGTACATAATGTTCTTGAAAATTCCAGTCTGGCTTTAGGGTAAACACCAGGCCAATGGACGCACTTTTTAACTGCATTTTAGATATCAAATCCTGGATGGCAGAAAACTTTCTCCAGCTTGACCGGGACCTGAGGTATAGAGAGAGAAACTTTTACCCAAACTACAGTCATTATCTTTTAATCCTTCCCCACAGGTGAAGAACCTGGGTGTGTTCTTTGACTCTGAGCTGACATTTATTCCACACATTAAGAATATCACAAAGACAGGTTTTTACCATCTAAAGAACATAGCCAGAGCCCGCCCCATTCTCTCTCGGGCCAACACGGAGATGCTAATGCATGCTTTTATCACCAGTCGTATCGACTACAGTAATGCCCTGCTTTCTGGTCTTTCCAAAAAGAGTATCTCAGGTTTACAACTTTTACAAAATTCAGCAGCTTGTGTCCTGACGAAGACCAGGAGGCAGAACCACATTACACCGGTTTTAGAGTCGCTGCATTGGCTCCCCGTGTGTTTCAGGATCGATTTTAAAGTTATTTTAATGGTTTTTAAATGTCTTAATGGTCTTGGTCCTTCTTATCTTTCAGAACTGCTTTTGCCTTATGAACCTTTACGCCTCCTTCGCTCCTCCGGCAGGCGTCTCTTAGTTATTCCTAAAGTCAACAAAAAAGACTCACGGCGAGGCGTCGTTCCAGTATTACGGCCCTCGCCTGTGGAACGACCTGCCGGAGGAGCTCAGGGCTGCAGAGAATGTTCATGTTTTTAAGGCTCAAGACTCACCTTTTTAGTTAAAAGCTACCTTTTAACTGATATTTTTCTTGCTAGGCCTATTTATTTATCTCAGCACCTTATAATTAAAGGAGCTATATGCAAAATCGACTTTTTGGAGCTTTTAACCATGTTGTTATGCTATTTCCTTAAACACCTCCAGAGCGGTTTTTGGCTTCATTCACGCAGTTCTAAGTAATCCTCCTGAATCCTGCTCTCTGAGCAGCTGCTCCACCCTCTCCTGGTAAACGACTGAGCTGTTCAGTTGTGTCGTCACAAAGGAACGGAAGTGCTCTACGTCTGTAATGTAATGCCTTACGGCCTGGTTTTAATTTATAAAACAGCTTTTTCATTTTTTTTGAGAGAAATAAAGAAAAGAAAAAAAAGAAGAAAAAAAAGAACTCTCCGACGCGTCTGTGCTGTCCCACGAGGCTATCAACGGCCGGAGGATCCATGGATCCGAGCAGAAGTGTTGTTTTGAAGACTTAGCTCTTTCTAACATACTCTGGACACCGCCTGTTCTTTTTTCTTACCAATAATGTCACGGATGCGCGTTTGGCTACGAGAGGAACAGGACTATTCGACCTTCCTAAAGAAGAGTGCACTCGCCAGAAGTTGGAATTTCTTTCCGGGATTCAGCGACTATATCAACCAACCTGATGGATGCTTGGTGAACCTAGGCCAGAATCAAAGTGGATTAACTTTTATAACCAACGTGATCCCATAACCCGATGGGGAGGCCAGGCTGAGCGGTGAGTCAATCAAAACGCGTGTTAGCGTGTGTGTTAGAGTGTGTGTTAGCCATTTATGAAACTGTGTTGCACATGTCAACTCCTTATAACTGCATTATGTGAAGTAACTTCACTTTTTGCAGCGATATTTATATTTATAATACTGCAAATGTGGAATGAGCGGAGAGAGGAATCGAAGCGTCTTGTCTTCCGGGTAGGGAAAATACCCCCCAAAAATACTTATATTTCTCTCAAAAATGAGTACTCCATAGTGATAGAGGTACAATATATCATATATATGCCTATACTTTACTTTGGAATGGCTAAAATAGCATGATACAGATCCTTTAAGTTAATTAATGTTTAATTGTTATTAATATTTATTTTGTATTTATGTATTTTACCTCTTGGTCTTATTTTAGTGATCATATTATTCGATTTTACTTTTATTTATTTTAACAATTTTTATGCTCTCAGGGTTTCCGCTGGAGGAGCCCTCTGCCTCGGGAGCGGGGATTGGCTGTGGTGGTGGATGGAGGTGTGGTGTTTCTACCGCGCCTTCTCCGGGCACCCTGTGTTGGTGCCCTGTGGCTGCAGCCGAGGTGCCGCTCCCGATGCAGACGGCTCCTTGGATTGTGTTTCCTTACCTGGTTTATCTGTACCCAGCCTTACCTCAGCCTTATCTCAGCCTTATGTCCATTGCGTCCATTGTTTTACCTTGAGTGTGTGTGGTGTGTCTCTGGGAAGGTGGGTAGTGAGAGTGTGAATACGACAATGTGTTTGTATTTGTGGGAGGAGGTGGGTGTGAGAGAATATTTTTAAATCTGCAAAGCACTTTGTGTTACATGAAATGTATGAAAAGCACAATATAAATAAAGATTGATTGATACCGAGCATCTCAAGTGATGAAGAAGGGTCGGTAACTCTAAACAAAGTAGGGTCATATTGTCAAAAATCCTCACAATCGTGTTCATAATATGAAATTTGACTGAAACTCATGAATAGTGGGGTCGATTTCTGGAATAACTGCACAAATTAAGGAGCTCAAATTATGTCCCTCTCTCTTCTACCTAAAGAGAATGTATAAAAGTATTACACTAAAATACTCTGAGTACTAGTAGTTTGCTTAAGACTGTATTAACCTACTTGAAAAAAAATCCTTTTGATTGTTTGATGTAACGTCACCAAGACAAAAACACAGTTGTATAAGTTATGTTGAAGAAGTATACTTAACTGACTGTAAATAATTTGTGCATACTTTTGACTGAATACTAACTAACAAACTAACAAAAAGTTGAATAGGTGTGAGACAAATCAATGAAAGCAGGCCTTTAAAATGATCCTGAATGAAAACCTTTGCGTGTGTGTTTTGGGCCTTTGTGTAAATCAGTCACTGACATTTATTTAGCTGAAACTATTTTTTTTCCTCAACACATTCTGTAAACATTCATAATTAACAGCTCATAATGAGCACAAATGATTATTAGCACAGCATTTGGCATTGACGCATCATTATGTTGCTATACAATACATTAATACGAACGAAGGTCGTTATTAGAATAGTTTGAGAGAGGCTATGTAAGGAAAGCCTTCCTCTGGTTCTTCCATTGCTTCCTATACTATAGATGGTGTGAAAATCCTGCTGAGATTCTGTATCTTTTCTTCGTGGCCCACTTAGAGTGTAATGTGTGGCTTTGTCACATGCTGTCGGAAGCTGATCAGCTTTGGCTTCTCAATACACTTTATCCCTTGGAAAGAGACCCAATTTCACATTTCAAAAGATTAGGGCACTGAGAACAAAGCCTATCTGGAGAGGGAGCAAAAAAAATTGAGTTGAGAGCAGAGAAAACCTCAGCTCCTCACACACTAGTATGCTGTGTTGACACGGTTTGTCCTGTCCTTCCCTGTGTCCTGTGTGTCATCTGGGAGAGCTATGAGCATGTTTGCACAATCATTGGAAAGGTAAAGCCCCTGTTTAAACTGGGCAGCAGTGTTTCACCCGGATGCTAAATCATGAGTAAATATTAATTGGAAAGTCAAAGTAGATTCCTAGGTTTTTGCGCATTTTAACCATTTTCTTTTCTTTGACTTTTCTCTCTCAGGGGTCGCCTGAGAGCACAGTAAAAACACTTTATTGCACATTAGTGGCGTTGTTGAGCCTGGATGGCCTGACCCAAAAACGAAAGTCAGACATAATTTTACTAGGAAGCATCACTTGAAACCAGTCACGCATACCCCGGGTGTCAGGAGTCCATTCATCTATCAGTTTTTTCATCTGCTTTATCCGGGGCCGGGTTGCGGAGGCAACAGTCTGAGCAGAGATGCCCAGACTTCTCATCCAGACACACTTCCTCACATTTTGATCATGAGATCAGTGTAGTGTTATGTATTTGAATGTAGCTCTATGATGCACATAAACAAGCCCTGAATGACCCATTGGCTCTTTCACCCGAACTTGCTCTGACTCCACGACCCACTGTGCAAAAGTGCCTCATTAAAAGCTGTGATAATAATCTGGAATGCACAATACAGTAATTAGCAGCCATTAGCTTCTCCTCTGTGACCCAGTCTGGAACAGTGGACCTGTTTCTGCTCTTAGGCCAAATTAAAGCTTCCATCAGCACTGCTATAAATATCAGGTAATAAAACATGAAGACTAAAATGCTCTGGAAGTTTTGTTTGCCAGGCTTTTATTGAACATTTTAATACACTGGCTGCACTAAGATACGAGACAATAACAAATATTTGAGGGCTCTTTATTTACAAATACAAGTACATTTACCAATAAAATACGCAGGCTAATTTAAAATGTTGGTAACACTTTATAATAATGGTACATGAGTTCATGCATGATTTTCATGAACTTATGCATGAATAAATGCATGATTTCATGAAACATTCATGCATTACTAAATCATGGCTTCTCAGGAACAAACATGATTACATGTTGGTTCATGGATGAATTCATTGCTGAATTAAATGTCTAACTACTGTAATGAATGTACATGAAAATCTTAATGATTCATCATAATCATGAGGATCACATAAGAATACCATGAGTTCACTGAATCAGCAATGAAATGACAATAAAATGATCAACCAATCATGATCATGAGGATCATGCATGAACATCATGACTCATATGGCGGAAACCTACTTGCAAACAAGAACATAAAGTATAACTTTATAGGCTCAAATTTACGGTAATCATGAACGTATCATTTGCTAATCCTTAATTTCATTATGATTGTTCCCCCTCAACTAAAATGGTGCATTATCCTAAACTTTTTAACCTGTTAAAAAACAGCTCTGGAGATCTTATTTAGTTATGCTGTACTTTATAATTTGTAATAAAGGTTTTTTTCAACACAAAAATTTCAATTGAGGAAACAATCCAGAATCATTGCTTCTTCTTCATCACTAAGGTGGTCTATAACAGGTTAAAAAGTTTAGGGTAATGCACCACTTTAGTTGAGGGGACATCATTTGCAAGTAGGTTTCTGACATATGAGTCATGATGTTCATGCATGATCCTCATGATCATGATTGGTTGATCATTTTATTGTAATTTCATTGCTGTTTAGTGAATTCATGGTATTCTTATGTGATCCTCATGATCATGATGAATCATTAAGATGTTCATGTACATTCATTACAGTAGTTAGATGTTTAATTAATTGATGAATTCATCCATGAACCAACATGTAATCATGTTTGTTCCTGAGAAGTCATGATTTAGTAATGCATGAATGTGTCATGAAATCATGCATTAATTCATGCATAAGTTCATGAAAATCATGCATGAACTCATGTACCATTATTATAAAGTGTTACCAAAATGTTATGACTGCAACATCAGGTCTTACAAAAAGCTGTAAGTAATACTAATAAGGGAATCCTACCTTTTATGGAACTGTGATGTACAAACAATATAGAATTGATTAAAAAAACAAAACTTGTCCAATTTTCTGTAACGGCATCCAAAGACATCTGTATGTTTTCTGATGGTTTTGTAGGTTTGCCCGACCTGGTCCCTGATCCAAACTATGTTCAAGCCTCCACCTACATCCAAAGAGCCCACATGTATTCTCTTCGATGTGCTGCTGAAGAAAAATGTCTTTCCAGGTAAGACAATTAATGTCATTAGTCCCACAGCAAATATCTCTGTTACATTTGAATACTAAAATAAATACATTTTGTCATACATTATTTATTTATTTCGTTGTTTTCTTTTTTTTCATTTATTTGACAGGGACACTGTACATTATTATACATTTCTGTGAATGCACCGTCATCTGTAGTCCAGGGACAAATAGTCTCCCCAACAATAAAATAAAACATACAAGGTCAGAGCAATAGAATACAAGGTAAGGCACAATCAATACAACAAGGCAGATAAATACTAATCTACAATCAGTGCGAACAGTAAAAGAATCATGTATTACAGCATTATTCAGACATAATAATGATTATAGTAAGGACAAAAGGTAATAATTTTTCATTGTCCTTCGAGCTAACCCTAACCCGCTATTACATTTTCGCTTAACTAGCCAGACAAGACTAACGCTGTTCCCAGGCTACTGTTCCCGAGTACTGCAGACATTGCATAGTGTGTTGCTGCTGGTAATTTTTATGTTATTTTAGTTTGGGTATGATCTTTATCACCCATAATACGGCCTTTTAATACCAGAAAATACCAGGAGATCAATAAGGGTGTGAGATTACACCGGGATTATTACACTTTCTAAGCTAATATGATGCGATTTTGGGAATGGAATAAGCAATAAGAGACCTAAATTAACTCCTGTTTAAAACAAACATGACACCTATAAACTTTATAAATGATTATGACTCAATATAGCCTCTAGCCTTGGATACTTCTCTTCTGTTTTACTGGCTGACGATGCACCTTAGGCCCTCTCTCTCTTTCTCTGAGGACACTACTGAATTGATGGAGGCGCGGTGTCCCCACAGCTCCTGTTTGCCCTCCTCCTATCCCGAGCACAGCCATCGCTCAAAGCCTTTCATATCCTGTCTAAGTTTGCAGCAATCACCAACAGATGGCTTGGTGTAATTCGCCATATACTCCAATGTCAACACCAGCTATAGTAGTCGTTCTGTGAACCCCAAAGTAAATTGTACAACACCTCTGTTCACTCCCTTCACTCCTGTGTGTTTGGAGACGTCCACCTGTGTGGGATGAAATATTAAAAACACATGCTGCTTGACTTTCGTTTGTCAAGGCGCTGACCAAAGTGTGACCTAATTGAATTGTGTAGTGCATGTAAATCAGGTCTCTCCTATTTGTAACCTACTGATACATTTAGGCATTAAATTATTATATCAAATGCCTCAAAAATGTATAGAGAAACATTGGTGTTTTTTTTCATAGAACAAACAAAAATTAGCAGATTGTACATCTAAAAACCTGTTTTGTCCTTTGTTAACTATTAGGCTCCAGGAATCTTCAGGAACATATTCTCTATCCAGAGTCACAGAATCTGCAAAGCACGTTTGCAAAACAAATTACTTTTTAGAGTTTTGGTTGCCTTTTACTTTACAACACAGTAGTAACATGGTAACGAGGGGTAATTTTTCAGCACTGCTTTCATACTCATTAGCAAACAAATATGATCTGGTATTCTTTGTTCTAGAGTTTGGGTAATGATGATAATAAATCATATATGTTACCATAAAATACATTTGTTGTATTTAATGTACATACCACAATAAACAACCATGTTATTTCTGTTACCACGCTATTGTGCTTGAGGTGAAGTGCTTCTGAGCCTTTACTACTGACTACATACTATATATTGATTCAGGGATAAATTATATAATGGGTCACAACGCCATTATATCTCCCAACTGTAAACATGCTTCAGTCGTTGCCTTTTCCTTGGTGTCCTGTGTAGTTGTCTCATTATGTTTGATCCTTTATCCTTTTATCCTCTGCTTGTGTTCTTCTATTTAGCTCCGCCTACAGCACTGAGACCACTGATTATGACGTAAGGGTGCTCCTGCGTTTCCCCCAGAGGGTGAAGAACCGGGGCACCGCTGACTTCATGCCGAACAGACCACGACATACCTGGGAGTGGCACAGCTGTCATCAGTAAGTCTGTAATAAGGAGCAGATCCTGGCCCTAATCAGCTCGACCTGCTTTATTGGCTGCCCTATCAGCTGTAACCATGGAGCCATTTTCGAGGCATTTACAGCCTGTGTCTAGCCTGATGTTATCTTACAGGAATGCATTATATATCTGGACACAGTGGTTCTATTTGTATTTTAGCTTGCTTGTGCACTTCAGTGGGTTAGTGGATTTGGTTGTGTGGCTTTAAATAATCGCAGCTCTGTACTTTGCTAAGTCCTATTAAAAGCAATGCAATGCACTACCAATCCAATCCAGTTTATTTATAAAGCACTACTAAAAACAACAAAGTTGACCAAAGTGCTGGGCAAAAATGACAATATAAAAATACAATTATGAATACACAGGTACAGTGGCACAAAAAGACAATCAGTCTTAATCAGCAAACGTCAACTAACAAACTAGTTAAATGCCAAGGAGAACTATGTGTCTTAAAGGAACAGGCCACCGTTTTTCCATACTGAGATATGTTCTTACCTGAACTTAGACGAGCTGAAACCTTCTAACTTCACCCCGTTTGGAGCTATAGGAATATTCTGGGAGAGGCCAAATGCTAACAACATCTTTGGTCTTGTTGCATGACTGAGGCCAAGCACAAAGACCAGACAGGTATGTATCAACTTATCTAAGCTCAGGTATCTCGATATGTAAAAACGGTGACCTGTTCTTTTAAGGTGTGATTTAAAAACAGGAAGGTGGCCAGCCTGTCTACAGTACAGGTACAGAAGAAGCTCATTCCACAGTTTGGACAACAGAAAACACACCTCCAAGTATGACACTAGCAGTGTGGACACACAACACAGGGCAAGGGCATTGAGGCATTTACAAACAAATAAAATAATTTTCAAATTAATTCTGTATCAGACTAAGAGCCAGTGAAGGGAAGACAGAATACGGGAAAAATGATCATGCATTCGTGAGCTAGTTAAAAGATGCACTGCAGCATTCTGCAGCGGAACCAGCAGAAGCTGTGCGAGCGAGGACTGGCTGATGACGGCGTACAATGCATTACAATAGTCCAGCTGTGTCATGACAAAAGCATCGATCAATATTTCAAAATTATGCCTTGAAAGTGAGGACTTTATCTTTGCTAGTTGCCTCAAATGGGGAATAAAAGCTAGCTTGATCCATTTTCACACCAAGGTTTGAAACTGTGGGCTAGACAAACTGTGTTAAGGATCTCAAGTTTACAGAGTCAGCACAACCAACATTGCTCGGCCCAGCTAGAAGAACTTCAGACTCACTGAAGTGAAAAAAGTTAGCAGACATCCAGGATTGATTTTGTCAATGCAAGGCTCTGAACGCACACTCACACTTAACCTTTTACACCTCGCCATAACTGAACACATTTACTCCAGTTCAACTTTAATAGCAACAAAAACGAGATGTAAATGAAGCTGAAAATGCAGCAAGAAAAAGCATTAAAAGAGCGATGATAAAAGTGACAACAGAAAAGAATAAATGATTACCGGTATCAGATTTATTGTTTTAAATGCCATTATTTAAACACAACCAATAAAACAGGCCAAAAAGCAACAACACAAGTGTTGAGAAACACCAAAAATATGATGAAAAAGCAACAAAACAAGTAATGAGAAAAGTGCAACAAAAACGGTTTCCCAAAAGGGTGACACTTTATTTTAAACTACCTTGATACATTGGCACAGGGAGGGCAGGGAAGGGAGGGAGTTCAGCTTCCTGATAGCCTGGTGGATAAAACTGTTCTTCAGTCGACTGGACCTGGCCCGTGTATTCCGCAGTCTCCTCCCTGAAGGCATTACCTTGAAGAGACTGTGTGATTGGTGCATAGGGTGCGGGTGAGACGGGTGGAGTACATGTTCTTAATGGAGGGGAGAGGAGCTCCGCAGATCCTCTCCGCTGCTCTCACAATGCTCACACAATGATGGAGCTGGTCAGGATGCTTCTTATATTCCCTCTGTAGAAGTTGCACATAACGGAGGCTGGGCTCTGGCTCTTAATGGAGGCTCTCGCTCTTCTCAAATTCAGACAACTTAGTTCAATTTGTGTCTATTTTAGATTTTTTAAGTCTAAACAAAGATAAGACAGAAATTTTAATATTTGGAAATTCTGATTAAAATGTTCTCATCGGCCCTCTAGCCTCTTTCTGTCACCCTTTTGCAAGGAATCTTGGTGTGTTTGTAGACAATGAATTTAAATATGAGAAACATATAAATCATGTTGTCAAATCAAGCTTTTTCCACCTTAAAACTCTAAGCAAGGTAAAAAATGATCTACCTGCCTGTGACTTTGAGAAAGCCATTCATGCTTTTATAACTTCGCGACTTGATTATTGTAATTCTGTGTACATTGGTCTTGGTCAGCGTTCAATTCGTCGCCTCCAGAGGGTACAAAACACAAAACGCAGCTGCCCGTCTCCTTACAGGGACCAAAAAGCAACAGCATATCACCCCTGTGTTAGCTGCTCTACATTGGCTTCCTGTGTATTACAGGATAAGGTTTAAGCTTCTACTTGTTGTTTTCAAATGTCTCCATGGCACTGCTCCTCTGTATTTGTCTGAGCTACTTGTACGCCACGCCCCTGCTAGGGCTCTGAGATCTGCTGATCAGCTGCTGCTGGAGGTTCCTCGCTCCAAGCGTGTGAGCAAAGGGTCAGGGCTTTCTCTGTTGCAACTCCCAAACTGTGGAATGAACTGCCACATCAGAGCTGCACAGACACTTGACCATTTTAAATTGTTGCTTAAGACACATTTCTATGCAAAAGCTTTTAACACTGTCTAGCACATCAAATCAAATCAAACTTTATTTATAAAGCGCTTTTCATACAAAATGTAACACAAAGTGCTTTACATCATGGCCAAAATCGGAGCTGTTAGTGCTTTGCTGCTTGTATATAGTGTTTTGTTTATTATTATTATTTTATTATTATTTTTTGTGCTGTAGACCTATTTGTGAAGCACTTTGGTCAACAACAGTTGTTTTAAATGTGCTATATAAATACATTTGATTTGATTTGATTTAAGACCGTTTTATAACCCGGTTTAGTCTTGATTTGATCTTGATCTAGGCCTGATGGTTCTTGGAAGGTCAGATGTTATGAGGTAGTACTTGGTGTGGTTTGAGAACAACTGGTTTTTGCTACTTGAGTTTTCTTTGATGTTTGTTTCAGCATTACGTACATGGTGACTCATACTACAGTGTCCCTAATGCAGATTTTGTGTTTTTGATATTCATCATGTATCCACTCCAGATGTCACTTTAGTGTTATTTCAGTTGAGCCAATGCAAGCATCGGGTCGTGTTGCTCTATACTCATCTTAGAGGAATGTGCGCTGGCTGTTAGGAGATTGGCAGTGTTGTAGCTGTTTGACATCACGTTTTACATTTACACTGTGGTTCCCATGAGGCACCAGGCCAAGGCAATCATTCCACTGGCTCTGTGATCACAATGACAAATCAATCTGTTTTTTACTCTGTCAATCGCAGTGCACAACCTCCAAAGTATGATGCTTTGGTTCATGGGAACACAGCTCTGAGTGTCCAAGACACCTCAGGGGAAATAACTGCTCAGTGGTTCTCAAACCGTGGTACATGTACCACTGGTGGTACGCGGTCTTCTTCAGGTGAAACTTAAGTCTGTTTGTTGTTGTTTTAGACCTGATCTTTCATTTTGATCTAGATACTGAAAAGTTTGATGTGAAAAGTTTGATAACCACTGACCTAGATATTGTGTTCTACATTCTGTGATCTATGATAGAGTGTTTCTTTTGTCGCATTCACACAAGTTTTTATTTTATTTTATTTTTTTATCGTAAATGTGAAACATACATTTCTAAAACCAAACTCCAAATTGGACACTCAAAGTGGTCATTGACTGAGCTGTAGCTGGAGTTTATTGTTTAAAAAAGTACTTTATAGAGAAAGCATTTCTCCACATTCCTGCTGGTATCAACTCCATCATTCACATGTCTACTTTCCCGTCTTCATTCTAAACGTTTTAAAACAGATTTTCTGTACTGTCTTTATCCAGAACTTCTTTGGCAGTGATAAGTGAACAGTCAATGGACAGAAGTGTGTCATGAGAATAAAATATAAATCCTTATACTGTATTGTAAATAATCTGAATAATTGATAATTAATTAAATTTTACAAATAATTGCATTTCAATTATCAGTTGTTGTTGTTGTTGTTGTTGTTGTTGTTGTTTTGTTTTGTTTTTACCTCATTACACCTGTTTTACCTTAGTGGTCTATTTTTTATGCAACTTTCCTTATTCTGTGTAACCCTGGCCTCACTATATTCTGATGCATGTAGCCATGAGAAGTTGGGTTACAACATCTTTTTAAATGATTATTAACAGCGACACAAATAGATGCCAGTGCTCTCCCCTTTCTGACTCTTCACACGACACACAGTGTCCCACCATGTTCTTATTTATATTTTATTATTATTATTTTTCCAACCAATCAAAACAAATGACACTGAGGTGGTCCATGGAAACTACCTCATTCCTTTTCATTGAAAGTCATTACTTTCAATGTTTTTCCTTGCATAGTTGTGTTGCCATTTTGGGTTATGTGACTTTTGAGCTTCATTCATAAACATTTTTACCGTGTTACAGTGGGGGAAAACGTATTTAGTCAGCCAACAATTGTACAAGTTCTCCCACTTAAAAAGATGAGAGAGGCCTGTAATTTTCATCATAGGTAAACCTCAACTATGAGAGACAAAATGAGGGGGGAAAATCCAGAAAATCACATTGTCTGATTTTTTATGAATTTATTTGCAAATTATGGTGGGAAATAAGTATTTGGTCAATAACAAACAAACAAGATTTCTGGCTCTCACAGTCCTGTAACTTCCTCTTTAAGAGGCTCCTCTGTCCTCCACTCGTTACCTGTATTAATGGCCCCTGTTTGAACTTGTTATCAGTATAAAAGACACCTGTCCACAACCTCAAACAGTCACACTCCAAACTCCACTATGGTCAAGACCAAAGAGCTGTCCAAAGACACCAGAAACAAAATTGTAGACCTGCACCAGGCTGGGAGGACTGAATCTGCAATTGGTAAGCAGCTTGGTGTAAAGAAATCAACTGTGGAAGCAATTATTAGAAAATGGAAGACATACAAGACCACTGATAATCTCCCTCGATCTGGGGCTCCACGCAAGATCTCACCCCGTGGGGTCAAAATGATCACAAGAACGGTGAGCAAAAATCCCAGAACCACGGGGGGACCTAGTGAATGACCTGCAGAGAGCTGGGACCAAAGTAACAAAGGCTACCGTCAGTAACAGACTACGCCGCCAGGGACTCAATTCCTGCAGTGCCAGACGTGTCCCCCTGCTTAAGCCAGGACATGTCCGGGCCCGTCTGAAGTTTGCTAGAGAGCATCTGGATGATCCAGAAGAGGACTGGGAGAATGTCATATGGTCAGATCAAACCAAATGGAACTTTTTGGTAAAAACTCAACTCGTCGTGTTTGGAGGAGAAATAATCCTGAGTTGCATCCAAAGAACACCATACCTACTGTGAAGCATGGGGGTGGAAACATCATGCTTTGGGGCTGTTTTTCTGCAAAGGGACCAGGACGACTGATCCGTGTAAAGGAAAGAATGAATGGGGCCATGTATCGTGAGATTTTGAGTGAAACCTCCTTCCGTCAGCAAGGGCATTGAAAATTAAACGTGGCTGGGTCTTTCAGAAGGACAATGATCCCAAACACACCGCCCGGGCAACGAAGGAGTGGCTTCGTAAGAAGCATTTCAAGGTCCTGAAGTGGCCTAGCCAGTCTCTAGATCTCAAGCCCATAGAAAATCTTTGGAGGGAGTTGAAAGTCCGTGTTGCCCAGCGCCTGCAACAAAACATCACTGCTCTAGAGGAGATCTGCATGGAGGAATGGGCCATAATACCAGCAACAGTGTGTGAAAACCTTGTGAAGACTTACAGAAAACGTTTGACCTCTGTCATTGCCAACAAAGGGTATATAACAAAGTATTGAGATGAACTTTTGTTATTGACCAAATACTTATTTTCTACCATAATTTGCAAATAAATTCATTAAAAATCAGACCGTGTGATTTTCTGGATTTTTTTTTTCTCATTTTGTCTCTCATAGTTGAGGTTTACCTATGATGAAAATTATAGGCCTCTCTCATCTTTTTAAGTGGGAGAACTTGCACAATTGTTGGTTGACTAAATACTTTTTTTCCCCACTGTACATGGACACTTGGAATAAAGGGTTAATATTACAAATGTGGCCGTATACTACAAATTGTACTATAAAGAAAATAAAACAATGTATTTGTCATATTGTTGTTGTAATGTACATCTGAAATACACAGCTCAAAATTCAACTTCCACCTGCTCAAAGAAAGGTTCATGTTGCACACCTCTGCTGATGGGGGTAATTAACAGCATTCATACATCATTAAGGTGATGATTTCTTGCTTCAGTGATATTTTATTGTTGTTATTAATTAGCTTTCATTGCCCCTTTAACCTTTATAATGTGTTCAGTTTGGTGCCACACCATCACATCCATTACCACGTGTTAACAAATGAGGTCAGACAGCTGAGTACAATTCATTGCTCTGACATTGTCATTGCCTTAATTTTGAACCCACAGAAAACACTGTAACCAAACCAAAGCTTGGCCTGTCTAAGTTGAGCGCTTGTGTTCTTTCAGACACTATCACAGCATGGATGAATTCAGTCACTATGATTTACTGGAAGCCAGCACTGGGCGCAAGTGGCGGAGGGACACAAGGCCAGCTTCTGTCTGGAGGACACTACGTGTGACTTTGGACATCTGAAACGCTATGCGTGCACGGCTCACACTCAGGTGGGACAGCAGAGAGCTATAACTTCTAACGTATTGCTGTGTTTGTCTCACATCATCATCGTATCATTTGCTGTGTATATGTGTATGTCATTGTTCATTTGTTTTCATCCAGGGCCTGAGTCCAGGTTGTTACGATACATACAACGCTGATATTGACTGTCAGTGGATCGATATAACAGATGTTCAGCCTGGAAACTACATACTAAAGGTAGATGCCAAATTGATGTTTGGAGTAACTTTGTAGACAGCAACGTGGAGTCATTAAATCAAATTGATCGGGCCTCTGCAATAATGATGAGGTTACTAAAGTTTTAAAATGTGTGGATCTCCTGAGATTTTCTTCTTGCACCAGTCCGTGACTTAGCCTCTGCTTTCTCATCCATCCCATTGAACACTGCATATTTCATTCAGTCAATACAACTGTGAGCTGCACATAAATCACATTATACGTGACTGTGTTGCACTATGACTTTTATGCTTAGAATGAGTATCACACATCTAACAGTACATTCAAATTATTTCTGTCTTGTCCTATGCAGCTTCAGGTCAATCCCAAGTTCTTGGTGCGGGAATCTGACTACACCAACAATGCGGTCCGGTGTAACATTCACTACACGGGACGTTTTGTTAGGACAACCAACTGCAAACTGTCCCAGTAAGTTTTTCTTTTGAGTTCTCGTTGTTGTATTTTTTAATACTTAAATTCTTTTTCTCTTGTAAAACGTGCAGCTTCACCATTAAACCGCAAAACAGTGATTTAGCTAAATGCACTTTTATGAAGAGCCTCACAGTGTTGTGATATATGCCGTGGATGTAATGGGATCTGAGATGAAACAAAATGATCTAATGAGCAATGGGCTCATTTTCACTTAAGATTAATAGTCACTAAGACTTTCACATTTCCCCCTCAAAGAAAGACATAAGGGGTTCAGATTTTAAAATTGCACTATTAGGAGGCATATCAATCGCACTCAGAGCTTCTTTATGGTCTCTTGAAGAGGAGCTCTTCTTGGGAAAAGCATCATTAAGTTCAAATGCCCAGACGCAGTATACTGTAGTGTGCAGAAGAGACAAACATGGTGAATGTCCCGTTATTGAACTATACAAAATAATGTGTCCGTGCTTGTTTATGCAATGAAGTGGTTATCACCATTTGGGTTTAGTTTCATGTGGGGGCAGTAAGATGATAACAATGTATATGTCTGTGCTCATTTCTTTCTTTCTTTTCTTTATTATACCTTTATTATAGTCTTTTTTCATGTCTTAACAGATGGGATTTTACTCACAATGGAGAAATACACTTGTCAGTCATAGCATCTCTTGGAGTAAAGTGCAGAAAGCAAAGCCGTGTGAAAGCATTGTTTGACCTGTGATGTGTGCTTGTGTGTTACAGGTCTTGATCAGGCACTGGAAGTCTTTCATACGCCGTCATTATTAGTCCACTGAAATGTAAATGGAGTCCATTAGTCACGATTTTGGGTGATGTTCTTCTTCACTCTTTTTTTGTACTGTTTTGCATCCATAGCAATGAGCAATGGCTCCAGTCGCACTGATAATCATGTGTGCGTGTTTGGCCACCAAACGCACTCACACATGAATTTATACTGCATAATGGAAAATACATAGAAATATTCCAGTAACGACTCACAGTTCACATCCCCGCCAGGTATTTTGTAATATTGTCCCCATAGAGCCACTCAGTTACATTTGTGCAGAAACATCAATGACTTTTAAAAGAGGTGTTTACCATGGCAGCACACGGCAGCAAACATTTATGCATCCCCCACTGTGCAGCTCTGTGTAAATTATAAATAAAGCGTGAAATGGTGGTAGTGCTAAAATTGAGTGGCTTTAGACAAGTCAGGGTTCAGCTGCGGTCCAACAAATAAACTAAATTAGACGCCTGAGCCTTTCCAATGCATTCATGTGTGCAAACCAACAACACCCACAGACTCAAAAGAACAAAACAATTCCCCTAAATGTCTTCTCAGTGGTTCAGTCTGAGATATTGCTGTTTGAGTGAACAGACTTGGGAGGACCACTTGCATCGGCCAGTCTTTTTTTTTTTTTATCTAATATTATAAAGTCCACACGAAGATTTGTGAAAATATGTGTCCAACGACGGTTCTCAGTTTACAGTTTAAAAGAAAATCTAAAGTGCCAAACAAGTAGACCCTAACAAAGAAATAGAAAAGCATTTATTACATAGATTCAATACAATACTGTAGATTTTATGCAATTATTTATTAACACTTTTTATGTTTATAACTTGAAGTTAGAAAAACAAATGCATTATGCAAATTCTTGAAATTGTTTACTGTTGCCGGTCTGATTGAAAGAGTTTAAGAGGTAACACTTTATTTTACAATGTAATGTGCTCTGTAACAATGTGTAATAACTTGTACCTATGGGTTAGATACACAATGGAATTATATGTATTTGTATTTGTAGTTACATAATGTAATAAGACATTACTCTAAGCCTAACCTTAAGCCTAAACCTATGGGTCTCACGTCCTATTACATTATGTACCTACAAACCCATAGGTACAAGTTATTACACATCGTTACAGAGCACATTACATTGTACTAAATTTAGTTAGGTACAATGTATCAAGGTACTGTAAAATAAAGTAATGCCAAAACATATAATAGGGGCCCACCGATATGGTGTGGGCCTAGAATTTCTGCTCCTGGTTTTACTCTGTACTGATGCTATGGTTAAAGGTACAGCAGGCTTGACCCTTTTAGTTTAGAAAATTACACAAAACAGAACAGGGTGCCCATGTCTGATTTGCGTTATGCAAGGTACAGTCCAAAATAAAAATGTAACATCCAAAATAAAAATTTTAATATCATTAGCAAGTCAAAATAATACATTACTGTGGTGCAATATTTGATATGAACATCTTTAGTTCCTATCTTGATACATAGATATGAACTATGAAATACAGTGTAGAGTACATTCCAGCTTTGTGGTTGTGGTTCTGTGATATCTTTACTACCTCTATCTCTTTACAATTCCTATTAGTCTTTTTCTTCACTGGCTCAGTCCCCTTTATCCAAATATATTATTATCAGCTAATGTTTTTATGTAAAATGTTTTTGTAAGATAAAGTAGAGATGGGTGAAAGTACAAAAAAAAATCCCAATTTATTTACTTAGTAGCTTTGAGTCACCCTAACAAAGAGATTAAAAAAGCACTTTCTTCTATGTGGGGGCTGAGTGACTAGCGCTCAACACTCTTGCCTCACAACAAGAATGTCCTGGATTTGTTGAGGCCTTTATGTGTGTTTGCATGTCTCCCCCTTGTGTTGTTTGGGCAGAACATGAACCTCTCTAGGAGGGAAACTGAGCTCAACATCTGGAGATGGGTCCAGTAGTCAACTGCTCCTGTGTTCTGTGTGGGGCTGTATAAAAAGAGAAAAGCAGTGGAACATGATAAAACAATCTCTCACCACAGGATCATGTCACAATTGGATAATACTGTTATGTCACCCAAAGTGAAAAGAAAGTTTAATGAAATTCAACACAATTAATTTTATTAATGTATGTTGGTTGATTAACATAATAATCAAACCCACCGATTACGCATTTTTAATTTTGTTGGTATATTCAGCACATGTGACGCGACGCGTAGAAGAAAACACAAAATAAATATAGTTGCAGTTGTGAGGCACTGACATGTCGTGGTAGAAACTGGGTTTTTCCAACCGCAAACAGCAGTCAGAAATACATTTACAATTTGCTGTGAATAGAAATTGAGTAGTCTGCGACCTCATTACCACTGCCAGCCTGTGTGTGAAGGCTTTAGACCTATGCCTGGACTTAAAACAAATGATATATGACACATTGACAGCTTCATGAAACCTCGCACCTCACAAAACATTAGTGATACAGAATGTTTAATGCAGAAAGGCATTTCCAGATGAGTGGTTCAGGCACAGATGCAAATGTGACCTTTGAAAATACACTATGTAAACACTGTATACTGTATGTGGAGTGGTGCCGACTAACTGCTGTTGGCAATTGGAATATTGGAATTTGGGATGTATACAAAGTATACAAGTAACAGTAAACATTTTTAATTTATTCAAACTAGTCCATAATTTATGCTTTTGGGTGCACTTTCAACTTTATTAATATTATATTATTATTGTTGTTGTTGTTGAGTAAGATTTAGAAGTGGGTGTGTCTGTGTCAACCAACCTATATTATATACAAGGTTATATTCCAAACACATTTTGAGACTATCCAAAAGGATTCAACAAAACATTAAAATCATTGTTATGAAAATGAAATGTGGCTGTGAACTATTTTCCTTCCTGTGCATAGATTCAGTGCTCTAATTGTTATGTTTAAACTTTAACTGGACTATAAACTACAGTAGATTTTTATTTCAGAGCATTTATTTATTATGTGACATGCATACTATCTTTCCTTGATGTGTTCATCCCTGACCTCAGCTGGGGAACTTCCTCTGCAATGACCTGTTGTTCAGGCGCTCCACCACATCCACTCAATCCTGTTTCTGTTCGACATTCTTCTGTTTACTCAGTACTGGCAGCAGGAACTCCCAATTGTGTATGTTTTCTTTTCTGAGTTATTAACATGAAAAGAAGCACCTAATAATTGAATATCCTTTGAGAACATCTATGGTTCGAGATACTGTAGGAGCAGGATGGGGACAAAATTAGTACGACTAGCAGCATGGTGCAAGCGCAATGCATTAGACAGTACAAGTCTAAGTACTCTGATCACTTTGGATTTGATTGGAATTGCAAATGTTAAAGCTGTGACGACACTAAATGATTTAAACAGCGTAGCAGTGTGTTGTGGGAAAAAGCCCTCATCCACGTACATGCGTGACAAGTAAAGTTAAACTGCTTGTTAAAATGCTTCTTTTCTACTGCTTTACAAATATATCTTTTTTTTTTTTTAGATTAGATGCCACTTAATTTTCTTTACACACATCAAGTACAGGACCATAGCATGCTGTTACACATCTTGAGTAGAAATGTAATGAAAGTTGAGAAAGCAAGTCTATATACAGTATATACACTTAAATTAGATACAATGAGCCCACACGAGCACCATCTTCTCTTGATCTGATGCTAGATACAACATGCAGTCTGCTTATCTGCCTAACATGTTTTGGTACACGTGAAGCAACAGGCTGTAGCTTGTATTAATCTCCCGTAACCACTCAGAAAACGCTGGCACGTGATCAAAAGTGTATGTGAAAGTTCACACACAGTGCAGTGCAGTATTGTGAGAAAATCATCCAGACTGAACGCTGCTCAGGTTTAGACATGATAAGAGCCAATCCATTACACATGTAAATACTCGGCTTTAGGCACCAACTGTTACGCGTGATGCTGGATAAGCAGCAGATCTGTAGCGGGAACTATAAAACCCTGAGACTGATATTTCTCTTTTCAACAAGCCCTGTTTCGTCTATCAAAAAGCCTGTGTACAGATACAAGCTTCGTACAGCTGCAAGCGCACTACCTAATTGAGGAAACAGATCAAGTGAAGTGAAGCAGGACTGATTAGATCTTGCAGCTTTCACAGTGGCGACATCACGTCATTGAAAATACAAAGTCTGGCTGAAGTGCAAGTCACGGCATGGTGGCGGTTTTTGGTTGGGGCCTTTCCGTGTGGAATTGGCATGTTCTCTGTGTATGTTTTCCTCTGGGTGCTACTAAAAACTCATACAATTGGGTCTGCAGCTGGAATGAATGATTATTGAGTTTGGAACAACAGATAGAAATTAGTCCACAGTTACAATTCACCATGATGTGTTAGCTTGCATAATCGTATGTGTGTTCATTAACATGCACTGTCCCAATCAAAAATAAATACACCTTTCCATATGACTTTTAAGATGAACAAGTTGTACTTAAGTGGCATACTACTGTACATTTTCCATCACCCACATGATCACTTACATTAGTGCTGAAGGACCACGTTTGATCTCACCATTCTACTCTTACTTTAGCTGGTTATGAAGACATCATTTGAAGTCAGAGCAAAGAGCGAAGACTCTGGTTTGGCAAAGGTGGAAGCCCACCACCAGATCTGAGGTGTAATTTCTGCACAGTCTACAGTGGCACACTATCAAGGCCACAGGTAATCTTGTGGCTCCAGCATAACTTGTGACCTAATTAAATGAATAAAGATGTGAAGAAATCTTCATTTCCGAAGGGATAAACACACAGCTGCAGCGGAAAGGTAAGAGGGAAGGCTTCTCTTTGTACAGGGAAGAATAGTGGCGGATGAAAAGCCACTGGCAGGGGAAAGGCGAAGAACTGAGGACATTTAAATGGTGCTTTGATTTACATGCAGCTGCAGTGGCTGCCTCATTTGTTTTGATAATAGCTCATCGTGCACACACTTTATGTGAATCTTCTCCACTGCATGTATATCTGAGGGAGTTAACAAACATCTCTCTTCTTTCGTACTCTTGATGACTGCTTGTCTCTCACATCTGGCTTTCCTGCCGAGCTCACAACTCGTTTTCTGGTTTCTCTTGAGTCATCAGTTGAGGAGAGGATATGCAGATTGTTCTTGTGTCCCAGGAGTCCATGTGGTCAACGCACCAGTAAATAAATTCTCATTAAGCCTTTCCTCTCCTGAAATTGAACGTGGGGTATGTCATTTGTAGTTGCAAGCAATTGGAACAAATGAGAAGACTTTTTGCTTTAATCAGGTCTTCACTTGCCCCTGTCCTCTATCGCACTACCCCCACCCCCACTTACCTCCTCCTCCAGGCTTGTGGAGAGTATTGATGATGAAGTCAGCTGCAGGAGAAGACCCTCCTCTCTTTCTCTGACAGAGCCATATTCACCACACTCAGGCTGCACAGTTTGGGACCAGTGACATCATCAGTGCAGTAATTTCACAGGCTGCTAAGTAACCCTGCTATAGCATAACCACTAGTCAGGCTGCATGTTTCTTCAACACAAATGCTCAGCCCTTCTGGAGAATAAACTATAGAGTCAAGTCAATAACTGAGTCCAAGGCAGTGTTACAGTGTGTGCTTCTCCTTGCCCATGTGGTTGTGTTTACTGAGCAAAGTATCAGATGATTAAGGATTCTCTTCTACAATCACCTGAAATAAATCGTTGTTTCCAAAGATCAAACATATGTCCAAATGTATTAGTATCACTTACTCGTGTGTTTTTTTGTTTTGTTTTTTAGATCGCTTGAAGGATGTAATTGCTCATGTGTACTGTGGGCTTTTGCGCAAGTCTGCACCGCTAAACACCCTTCATTATACCATGTAGTGTTAAACTTTCATGAATGCAGTGGTGCTCCTGAGCGGCTGGTTGCCTGAAAACACAGGCGTTAACTGTCCTATAACCATTTCCCCATGTGCCCTGCAAATAATCCCTCTGTTGGTTCTCCTCTCAGCCTCAATAACAATTTCCCTTTTCCTTTCAATGTCCTATTCAGTGACATTTCTACTCCATGTATATACAATTCTGTTTGCATGTTGACTCATTGATTATATTTTTGCACTTTCCATGTTATCATTTAAACTTGAATAACAAAATGGAAACGGCAGATTTAAAGGTAACAGCGCCCCCAGTGGCTATTAGTAAATACTCGAGAAAGTCAAGAGCGCCATCTGAAGGCAAGTGATCAATCGGCTACCTCAAAGTTGATTAAAAGAAAATGTACATTGACTATATCATATTATTAATTGTTTAACAAGACCATTTTTCTTTTCGGTTTAACTTAAAAAAACAAAAAAACAGAGATGAAGCAATTTACTAGTTTCCGAGAGCGTATCTTCTCTACTGTTGACAGGGCCGCCTGCCTGGTCCGAGGCAATAGCACACAATAGACTAATGTGTAACGTTGAGTGTCGAGCTGGAGCTCTCAGACCTGGGATTGCTGTGGCTCAAGTGGGTGTGTAGTGATTTCACTTATCTGAGGAAATTGAAGGAAGGCGCGTCACATTGAGAAGAAGACAGGCAAAAGGGAGTGAAGGCAAATAAAAGCGAAAGAAAGAAAGAAACACGGGCTGCGAAACTGCGTTCCCTGGACGTTATGGGGGGAAAGCTCAGTACTCCAGCACCTCCAAGTGGCGAACTACCCACATAACGACCTGTGATTCATAAACATTTCCTGTTTTTGCAGTAAAAGTGATTGCAAATTGTCTTGCGCTCCATCAAAAAGCATCAAAGGCGATTGCAGTTGTTTTTGTTTTCACTTCGTCATCAACTTAAAATATCAAAGAGGAGACAGCAACGTCTGTGCTAATTTATTCCAAATGAGGACTTGCAATCAGTCTGATGCTTTCTGTACAAATGTCTCTTTTGTATTTTGTCTTATCTAATTTTAAAGAACAATCACAGATAAACAGTGTACAAAAATATTAAATTCATACTGTTACATCAGGTAAGAATGAACCTGGATGTATTTTAACTAATAACAAAAAACAAAAAAACATTTAAGGTTGCATTAGGTACTCTAGTTTGTTACAGTCTTATTGTGGAGAAATTTGACAAAACACGTTATAAACACTACAAAAACAACAACACAATCAGCCCTCATGAATTTGACGAATGACACAACTTAGCTGTAGAACATCTCCTGGTATCACTGATATTTTGTGCCAAACAGTTGCAATTCAGTACTGTTGTTATAACCCGCATACTTTGGCATAATCTTTTACACTTAGGACATCTATTTTCCTGCAGCTACATCTGGTTCTGGTTGTACTGTGGGGGGCTGGAGTACTGCTGGTCCTGCATAGCCCCTGCTGCTGCACCCATGGCTGCCTGCTGCGCTGCGGCTTGCACATGAGGGTTCTTCCACGCCCCTGTGGTCCACTCTTCCTGGGCTTTGGTCATGCTTCCACCACTGCCCCGGTAGAAGTTGTGGATCTGCACATAAAGTAGGTATCAAATGTCTAAGTACAGTAAAGTAAGGAACAAGGGTCTACACACACAAACACACTTTGATATGAATCCACAGAGAGGAATGAAATGGAAACATTGAAATATCTGATTAGAGTAGTAAACCTTGTATTGCTTTTTGTAAAAAAACAATAAATAATAATAATTACCTGATAAAAGATATAATTAAATTAATTCGTGAACAATGTCATTAGCTTGCATGCTAAACGGAAAGAAGATGGTTTTGATTAACTTTGACTATACTGTATAATGGTCTATGACATACAGCAGGGTTTTCATTAACTGACATGAAAAATAGATTAAAATATTTCATTAGTTTTCAACTTGAATTGAAATTCTGAAATGAATGATTTTCCATAAGGCTCGCATTGTTTCAGGTACTCCATTACAGAAAATACATAAAATGTAAATGTTATTTTCGGTTCTTACCTTGGTCAGGGCAATGAAGGACAGAGAGGCAACTGCTGTGAACATGATTGTTGGAACAAGCATGATCAATGCAACGATAATGTTATAGCTGAAGTAGGAGATGGTAGCCAGCCAACCACTGCAAAGGACAAACACATCTTTATAAGCATTTTACACAAAGTCCGACAAAGACCATGCAATTGAATGAGGTGAAACAGCAGTGATTGTATGGTTGCATATTAAAGTTTTAACGATTTTCCAGCTCATTGCTCATACATGAAGATAGCCCACATGGAAAAACATGGCATTTATCAACTTATGAAGGCTGACAAAGATTAATATCACATCATTATAGCGAGTCAGGTGACATTTGAAGATGTCTTTAACTGCCTCTCAAAATCTAATAAAAGCATTAAAAAGTTATGTGAGGGCCATTTCTGATGGCCCATCACTGTCAGTTTAATGAGACTACTGAGTAAAGGATACCCCTTTTATAGCCCTCTCACTTTCACTCAACAGCCACAAAGCCACTTTTCAATTAAATCTTCAAAATGTTATCTCTTCATAGTTTGGTTCGGCATCTGGACTTGTAAACCATGAGTTGTGAGGCATTATAATAATCCACTTACCAAACACCCCATCCAGGGATGCCAATGCTCTGAATGATGCTGATTCCAACTTGGGCCATGAACACAAAGAAGAATGCCATAAAGTTGAAAGAACTGTCATTCCTAAAAAATAAATAAAATAAATAAAAAAATGTTATATTTACCTCTATGAAATCAACTAAATGAATTAAACATGCTATCTGTGCTCAACAATCAAATTGCAAAATACTGGTTTTCAAAAACGGTCTTTAAAAGACAGATATGCATTGTTTGGAATGTGGACGTATAAAGGCTCTTCCATAGATATTTATGTGTTGCCTGTTAGGCACACACTGATAATTAACATGCCAAAGTATTAGTTCTTGTATTCCTCTATCCCATAAAGAACAGCAACTGATATCACATATAATCGCTAGTTTTGCTAAGATTCTCACTCCGTCTTCTAAACTGATGTAATGGCTGGTCTGTGACTGACTGTACGCTTCAGAAGATTGTCTATACTCGCGTAAGTAGGTGAACAACACTCTTTGGGTACTGCTAGTAATAGTAAGATGTGTTTTCTGCGATAATATTCATCAAATACATATGACATACTTGAATGCTTTATAGAGCGGCCTGAACCAACACACATAGGAGCAAGGCGTGAACATGATGAGCCAAATAATGGACAGCCCGAAGTTTGTGACTCCGCCTCCCGCGAACATCCAGGCAAAGCAACCAATGAGGTTCACAGCAAGGGTTGCACCGTTCACTGTGAAAACACAACCGACAATGTAACAGAATAAAACTTCAATACTCTGCTCTAATTTACTAAAAATAAAAATGAAACACAAAGGTTGCATGTTCTAATGTGATATGCAAATAACACACACATTACACACATGAAGACTAATATTAAATAATAATAATAATACTCATTATTATTATTATTATTATCATCGTCATCATCGTCGTCATCAACAACACAATCATCACCATCATCACCACCACCATCACGCAATTGCTTCTCATGCAAAGTAGCTCTTCATTTTAACTGATGGCACCCTGGATGGACATACTTAAGAGGCACAGTTGGATCATGCAATGTGTTAATCAAACAGATAAACATAAAAGTAGATGTGCGTGTGTATGGAGAATTTGCTTTAAATGACTT
Organism: Neogobius melanostomus; assembly: GCA_007210695.1. Classification (NCBI taxonomy): domain Eukaryota; kingdom Metazoa; phylum Chordata; class Actinopteri; order Gobiiformes; family Gobiidae; genus Neogobius; species Neogobius melanostomus. The sequence continues at coordinate 5,408,166 of VHKM01000131.1, forward strand.
CACAGAGATACACGGAAAGTGCAATGGCAACATATATGACACAAGACAGATGGCAAGCTGAAAAACATATAACAAAAAAGCGAGGACAAATTTGCATGCCACCCAGAAGTTATGTAAATACTAAATACCTTATGTAGTCTATAATTAAAGGAGAACCCTGTGGAGAGAGAACAACTTGCTATAAAACATTTGTGTGTGTTTTTTTTTTTATTCATTTTTTTTATGTATGCTTAAACTGAGACTGAAAAAACAAAATCTAATAAGACTTTGATATGATTCTATTTTGCTTCATGTGTAGTAGGCTGGTTGTCTCATGGATTGGTGGCATTGCCAATTACAGCCACATTATTCACGATTGTGAATAGATTGTGTTTTTGTTTTAAAAGACTGTAGGTGATTAGAAAAGTCTAATTAGCAAAAAGCTAAAGATGATAGCTTTGAAATAAGCCATCTTAGAGCTTGCGAGCTAAAGCTACTTGTGACCAAGCTCAAACGTTTTGTCAGGTTTTTATGTGGGGATGGTTGAGTCAGGGATTGATTTACACATGGGGGGGGAGAGCTAATACAGTTGACTACAGAGAACTAAAAACAAATAAAAAGTGGGGCCATCATCCCCGGGTTCCCCTAACTTAAGCCATCTGGTCAGTAATAATGACATAGTAAAGGCAATTCACAGCTATACCAATCAAACACGCACAGTAGGGTAACCGTGCTCTTGTGAACAATTGCTTTCATTTTACTCATTAGTGAAACTGAAGATATGTAACTTTACCATTAAAATTACATTGCACAGTCCCCAAACGCCCCTGAATGAAAGTGTAATAACTCACACATCCACAGGTGGTACATCTTCTTGCACATGCTGCGATGCTGTTCGGGGATCTCATCAAAATCCTGGTAGAAGCAGGGTTTGACTGGGAGGAACCCAGGAAGAGGGGGAAGTTTGGTTCTGTAACATTTAAGCACAGTTACGTGAGCTACTGTAATTTTAAATGTTACCAACTGTTCTACTTACCAGCCATTTAGATTTTTAAAACGTGTTGGCGTGCCTTCTTTTTCAGTCTGTAAAAAGAGATCACATTTGACAAACAGCTATAGCCAAGAAACGATTTTGCGTTTGACGGATAGCATAGTTCTCGCCAAAAGTAGTGACCTCACTGAGGTTATTGCATATATCGTATTGTAGGCCTATAGCCTACAATTAGCCTACATTTAACATCGGTGTCGTCATCTCGTGTAAAACTCAAGCTAGCACACATTGGTTATTAACGGCGTTTACCGCAAACGTAAGCTCCTTACCTCGAAACTGCCGCTTGACTTTTATAATTTACTGTTGAGGACTACTGTAGAGGTAGCCTGATATGAACTACTGCAATAGGATGTGATCGCTGTTACGGAAATATATTCAACGCCCATACATCTAACACAACATTACTTTGGGCACAGTATAGAACTCCGTAAAGCCTGACTTCTACCAATCAGCGCGCTTGCCTCGCTGATCCAGACCAATAGACAGATTACTGTAATCCTGGATCGGCGCATGGTCCAATCACTGATCAGCTCTCTGTCCAAGGTGCTGAAATATGCTCAGGCGCAATCCAATCAGTTGGAACTTGTTTAACAAAATAAATATAACAATTTAATGTTTGCAGACGTAATATAGGAGCACAGCATGTGTTCCAAGAGGAAAAGATGTACCATTTAAAGATGTGAGCTTAACAATATGCTTAATAATATAGGCTACATTATTACCGTAAACAGATGCATGTGTCTAATATGTTTATACTATATATATGATAATGTAGCCTTAGCAGTGTAATTAAAGAAATAAATGTACAGGAATATTGCCCTGAAGCCATTTGGACACTAGACGTCGCTGTTTTACTTGCCTTGTCAGTGAGTAAGAGAATGCATACATGGTGAAGCCAGCTCTCAGGTCTATCCTTACCTTATTGCTCCTATTCAATTCATCACTGAGTGATATACTTTAGCTCTATAAGACATGAACATTTTCTCCAAGCCTTTATAGAAAACCTAATTTGGACCATTTATTGGCAATAAACTGGCATTGACAAACACTACCTTTATCTAAGGTTAGTCTGCTGAACCATGCAGTGCAGCTTTTGTGAGTGTAGCTGTCAACACCTACTTGATGCAAGGTCCGTGACACGGACGGGCACTCTGTCTAAAGGCTATGGACAAAAGAATGAGGTGTTGCTGTGAAGCATCTCTGTCAGTCAGTGAATGTGTCTGTGAAAAAGGTAAGGATCTACAAAGTTTTTTTTTTGACCCAGTGGTCATTCCGACAGATCATACTGTGTTTCTTAAGACCACTTATCATTTAACAATAACATAATTTTTATTATACATAGATTGGCCCTTGAAATACTGTAATGATGATTCCTTTTAATGGATTTTTTTTACATCTCCGCAGAAAAGCGCACACATTAGGGGAGGCCGGATATGGTTGTAACACTTTTTGCTTCAGCACTTGTAACTCACTGAATTTTTGAGCGAGAGTTCTCAAACTTGTATACAAAGTACCCCCAGTTGTTTACTACAGATGGTACCAATTCAAACCTCTGCAAGAATATCACAGACCTTGTGAGTTGATGTTAAATACATGGTTTTTCTTTGTTACAACCTACCCCACTACCGGGGTAGGTTGTAACACATGCTGGGGTAAGTTGTATCAGTTAGACAAAAGAAACAAAAACAGAGGCCACGACATGTGATATGCTTCAAAAAGGGGTTTATTTAAATAAAGAACAATCCAGAACAATGTCTCTCTCTCTCTAAGCTGTCATATGCTTAACCTCAGGTGGAGTCGGTCCATAATACAGGTCTACTGTCTGAGTCAAATAGTCAGCCAACACTTCCTCCTGCACCTCAGAGAAAACTCTGTTGATGCTTCAGTAACCTGCACTGGGATGATCACTGGACCCTGGTCTCTCAGCTTATGCTGTGTTTTGCAGCATGTGCTCAGTGTTACAGTGATCCCATGTGCTTTCGCAACTGATCTGACTGTTTTTAAACATTTGCAGGCACACCTCTGTCAGGCTTTCTTTTCCACTGCGTTGTGTAAAAGTATTAAAATCAAGAAAGTGTCATTAGTGTATACAAGGGGATGATTGTGTTACGATCCACCCCATCTCTGTCAGCCATTGTTTAGCGAGCTGTATCAGCATAATGGTTTGGAATTAGCGGGAGAAATGTGCATCACATTTTGCCTAATAAACTACAATTTAATCTAATGTAAGTCATATGTTTTTTATGTGCAATAGTATAAGCACAAAACAAATTATAGTCTTGGTCAAAAAAAATACTTTCTTACCTCAACATCATTTTTTTCTTTATATAATCTGAATGAACCTGTTTACAACCTCGACAATCTCCATGTGGAATCAGGAAGGAAGTGGGTAAACACTGATATGATCATTTGACTCATTTGACTACCTTATCGGTGGAATTGGTGTGTTACAACTCTCCCCACATTACAACCAAACCCGGTCTAACCTACTCTATTACATGGATTACAATTTTTTTTTCTGTTACTGAATTTAAAAATCACTTGAGGTCATTCTGGTGCTTCCTTGAACTATAACACATTTCTTTATGTATGAATATACTGCCATGTGATTTTTACAGACAATTCCTTGGCCTATTCACGTTTTTGGTCTTATAATGCCTGAAAGTAGTCATTAGAAAGGATATTTAGACAAATCAATTGGTGAGACAATATCTATTTTGATATTCTAAATGTTGTCTTTGCCATAGAGTATGCGCATTAATGCAACAGAAAAGTGAAGGTATAACCGCCTTTGCTCTGCCCAATCCAGTCAGACCGAGGAAGCTAAGCAGGAAGGGCCTGGTCGGTACGTGGATGCAAGACCGTTTGGGAACACCAGGAAGCCTAGCGAATGTAGTGAGTGAGTGAGTGGGGGCCGATGGCGCAGACTGGTTGCCTCGCTTCCGTCAGTCTACCCAAGGGCAGCTGTGGCTAAAATAGTAGCTTACCACCACCAAGTATGGAGTGAATGAATAACGCAATGTAAAGCGTCTTTGAGTGTCCAGAAAAGTGCTATATAAAACCGATGCATTATTATTATTATTATTAAATAACATGAGTGACACACAGCATTATATCCAAATCAACATCTTTGTCTTGATCAATCTCCAAATGAAAAGATGTCCCATTATCAATTATCTTATAGTTCCTAATACGCTATAACTATCCCATTTCAGCTTAAATGAGCTAGAAATAAGTGTGTGTGGAGTTAGACTCTCGATATCTCTGCATGATGCTGTAAATGTTGGCTTGGTGCCAGCATGTCTCTGTCCTTATATGCTATTGTCCTGCCTAAAGAACACCATTTGCCCAGTCACCCTCTATAAGCTCATGTGCCACCGTTGTCTTAGTTTCTATGGTGACGCTTTCCTCTAGCCCAAGTATGTGGATGGCACGCCTCCAGCTAAGAGAGGTGGAATAACATTGTGTCAAAGGCGGTCATACACCAGACTCATTTGCATATTAAAACATGGACTATGGACCAAACCGTACTGTGTTTGTTCACCAAACATAGTGCTGATTGTGACCGAAGCAGTCATTGATAATATGTGGGCTGCCTCGTCTTTTAAAATGCAGCGACAAAGCCGTTTCAATGCAAAAAACAACAACCAAAAACCCACATATAATGGGGACCATGGAAAACTCTGAACAGTCTGATCATTGGGCATCCTTTGTATGGACGTAATCAAAAAAGCGTGTCTGGAGAAAATGTGGTCACGCGCCGGTTCGTCCAGCAGAGGTCGCTGTTCTACCTCTTTGTCCTCGCTAATTCGGGAGGAATTGTGCTGTCAGGTAGAGTTGTGCATCTCTGACCTTGAGGGAGTTCTAAACACAGCATTAGAATACACAAAACACATTCATGTAAATAAACAGAACAAGAACCCTTGAGGCAAGGGCAAAAACAAAAAGAGGAAATAAACGAGGGTGTGTGCTTTTAATGACAATGAGTTTTCCCTTATTTGTGGCAAGAAAAGTGTTTGGCCTTGTTTAACGGGACTTTTGGTCTTCAGCTTATTAGTAACCAATTTGCAAATAGGAACTCTAACAACCTGTTCATTGGTTTGCATTAAATAGGAAACATTTGAATACCTTCTTTTTCCCAATTTTCACATTTTTCTTTAAGTTTGCCTGCTTAATATTTACCAGATATTTCCAAATTGTTTGTTTGTTTATTTGTTTATTTGTTTATTTATTTGTTTATTTGAGCAGCAACACAACGAGTGGGCCGAAGCAAGAGCTTATAAGCGCCCACCCCCAAAATCAATACAATTAAAATCATTATTTCACAAGAACATAGTGGAACAACAAGGAACAAAATGGCAACAAGAAAATAGACCATACACACCCGCAGCATCCAACCATGGCCAAGATAGTACATTATGGCTTTACATGACTGAAACTTATGCACTGTATACATTCCCCAACGGAGCAATACCGATTACATAACAAATAATTACGAAACAACTATGATAATGCTACATACTTACAACTATTTACAAAGAACTATAACTTACAAAACACTGTTTGAAGTGTTCGTACATCAACAGAAAAGAAGCACCATTACAACAACGGTCTTGTTTCATGTACGAAGTCAAAGCAAGTAACAAAAGGCGACCATTACATTTCTTTCAGATGGTTACAGATGGTTATCAATGCCAAACACAGTTAACATACCCGAAAGTCACTAGTTGTGTGTTAAAAAGAACATTAAATACATATTATCCGTGATCTTGCTACATCCCAGTTGTCATTTCCATCTTTGATACAAGTTGAGAACATGCAATTCCTTATTTCAAAGCTAAGGTACGCCACAGTTCAGCCACTGAGCTTTTAACTGGAGGCCTGCAGTAGCATAAGGATTGGGGACAGATGCTAGAAATAAGAAAGTCCCATTCATTTCCAAACTGGTTTTAGGCATAGGAATTGGCCAGAGGAGGAGAGCAGCCAAACTATTTATTCAATTAAGAGTAATATTGAAATAATTTTTACTCAAGTATAAAGTGAAAAGTAATTAATGGTTGTCTGACTACTGTGAGTATTGAGTGACTGTTTAAGTGTTAAAGTTTGATTTTTTGTTTCAGTAGTGACATAAACTATGAGAAACGTGAAAAATGTGGAAAATTTTAATTTTCCAATGAAAATACACTGGAAAAATACATAGGAAAACATTATTAAGAACAATTGAATTATAAATGTTTTTTATTCTCAAGTAAGAGTACACATACTTCTATTACTCAAGTAGAAGTAAAACGTACCATAATGATAAAACTACTCCAAGTACAGGTACTAAAAAAGAAAAAAAAAAAAGACTCAAGCGCATAGTTGATAAAATGTAACTAGTGCAGTTAGCTTTCCAGAGTGATAACATAATCTGACACTCATCATCTTAAAAATTATTCTGTATCAAACTAAAATGAACACAGCAAATGAGCAGCACAGTATGGCACTGGCCCTTGCATTCTCAATTACTTCAGAACATTTATTTATTTTATTTTATTTTACTGGCGCAAGATTCCATCTAGGCTTCCTTCTTTGTGTCTACTGGTCAATTAGAGCTCAATAATGTGTTGAAGCAGCAGTAGTATTTCGCATGCTGCAGCCTATAGTGAAGTGCTTTCCTGCACTCTCCCTCCTCTGCCTCATGTGGTGTGAATGAGCATGGTGCTGCTGCTGGTGCGAGTGATGCTGCGAGCGCTGCACCAGGCGAGTCTTTGTCTGCGGAGAAGGCTGGGCTCCAGCTGGCTCCCGCTGTGTGTTTGCATGCACAAGTCAGTGGGTCCCTCAGCACTCGGTGCAGGAGGCGAGCTGTGTGATTGATTGGGATGCACACCACCAACGCCCCCGTTACCACCCTCTCCTCCTCCTCCCGCTCCTTCCTCTGCTCCTGCTTCAGGAGCACATGTGTCTTTTCGGTTCTCCATTTTAAATGCAGACAGACTCTTGAGAATGCATGCAACAATTATTTGCAATTTGATGCAAGAATGCGACCATTGGGTATCATTTAGTTAAATTGATCTCTTATTTATTAGATTTTGATATAGCCATTCCTTCCATTCTTGTTGATATCCACTATATTAAGCAGTTGAGTTGCCCACGAAGTTCTTTTCACTGGGAAATATTTATTCACACTTTACTGACAAAGGATTAAACAACATCCAAACAGACAGGAAGAGGGCACCTAAGGTAACGCATGTTTAGAGTGACTAATTTGAAGTCCAAGTCTATCTTCATGCTACGAACAATTAGGACAGACCCTCAGTGCGTCTTCAAATGGAGGGGAACATTTACTAACGCAGAAAGCAATCGAGGGGTGTGTTAAAAGCACTGACTGCTTTTCAGGACCCCAGCGACGACCAGCCAGCCAGTGTCTGGTGAATGTGCGTGCATGTGCGCGTGTGCGCATGGAGCAGCAGCAGCCAGCACACACACACTTTACATTCGTTCACAACATGGCGTTGAAGTGCCGAGAGACACGACGGCTTTCCCCCGACTAAAACAAGTGCTTTGACAAGAAAAGCTTGTGGACTGCCCAGGGAAGGAAGCCGTTCCTCCATTAAACACGCTTGCTTTATGCGCCGGCGGGGACAATAGTGGATTCCAAAGTATGCAGATCGCTATAACGGTATAGCTGGTGGTATAGACTCGGCACGCTGTTACCCACTGGTGGAAATCAAAGGCTGTACATGGCGGTGGAGAGTACTATTTATCTGCTCTGTCTGCTTTCACTCTTTTGTGGCCCGTCCAGGCAAGGTAAGGAAAAAGGCTTACTGTGTTTACGGGTCTGCACGCGGAATCATTAAATGACAAATTTTGTCTGAAGTGTAGTGCCCCACATGAAGTGGGACCGATACACATCTGTAGTAGCGGTTGAGTTTGCACCTTGCACGGTCCATGCGGTATGTGGATGTGTTTCTTCTTTACCTCATGTGGCCTCACTTTTGTTCACAAGGCATGGCCGAATTCTTCACGGCTCGCTTTGTCAGGGCACACCACGGGCTTTGGTGCTACAAGTTTACAGGGGTCGGACCTGCATGTCACTTACTCTGAGAACACAGTTTCAATGCTTGGGGACAAGTGAATAGTTTATAGAGATAGACTATTAATGACGGGATAGACGTCTATGCATACATAAGCCTTACTATAAGTGTTTTGAGTGCGAGTGCAGGTTTAATTAAAATTCCACAGGAAAAAAGTATTGTTTAACATAGGCCTACCCCCCATGCTTTATAAAGTTACACGTGAAGAGCAGCAAACAATGAATAGCCTAAAACATTCCGATATTATAAGTAGTAGTAGTAGGAGTAGTAGTAGTAGTAGTAGTAGTAGTAGTAGTAGTAGTAGTAGTAGTAGTGCTTAAAAGAGAGGTGAAATGTCCATACAGGCCACAGAATTACCATGACAATGACCTGCTGTGCACAATATAAAAGGCTGAAAATGCAAAGCCTCTTTATAAATAGAAGTGAAATAAAGTGAAGAGACATTATTTGACTTGTGGTGCGGAATGGTCCAGAACACTTTGCAGATCTCAGACAAGTTGCAGCAAAAGTTCCTACTGTAAAATTGTGTATGTGTATGCTGGTCAATAACAATACGTTTTGTTTATTTTATCTTATTATGCTTGAAGATGTATCCTGTACTTGTGCAAAAGATTAACTCATCATTTAGAAAATGATTCATTATCAGAAATATTTGATCAAATCAAGTACGGTGTCTGACTATTTCCATTTTAGTGCAGCTATAGACATATGTCTTATTTGATATTTTTTCAATCATCCAGGAAAGATTGATGAAAATACACAATTTTTTTTTTAGGTATGTAATAACAAAGCTATCCTTGTAATTAAGACAGCACAATATTACTTTAAATGGTCCGCAAAAAGTTTTTTGAGCAAAACGCTTCTGAATTCAGTGGCTATATTCAATGTTTTGAAATTATGGGTGTAAGTCTGTCATACACAAACTGAGTGCTTGGCTGCTCCAGTGTTGTCCTATGGTGTTAATTTTGTTTTGTTTTATTCACAATGGGGCTTTAAAGCATTGTAGCTGGGAAGGTTCTAGGATGGGGATGAACTGGGGGATTACTGCTGGGGCAAATATGAGGCCAAGGGGCATTCTTACAATTACTAACAGTGAGCTTGTTTTGTGCATTCTTATGAAAGATCAAACTGGACTGTCCGCTTAACTTTACTGTAGGCGCGTTGAGTTGCCTTGTGTACGAAATGTGCAGTATAAATAAAGTTGCCTTGCCTTTACACAGCATTCCAAATACAAAAAGCTGAACGAACTCATTCACAAAAGTAGAGAAAGACCAAAGACTGTATCAATTAATTATTAATTAAATTAATTAAAACCCGAGTACTTTAGTTGGCGTAACACCTGTTGTTATTCCTCCTGCCTTTGCTGAATTTCTTTTCTCAGGTTGTACCTCCTATCTACAACTTGCACTAATTAATGTCTATTATTACTTTATGTGAATATCACAGCCTCATTAGCTCTGCTTCAGTGTGTTACTTTGTTCAGGATTAGACCGTGCGCTTTGTTTAGACCTTTGCTTTGTACTCTCTAAACAACACTGTGGATTTATCATTGTTGTTTTGTTATTGGGGACATTATTAAAAAAACAACAACTTCCCAGATATGAATTTGATCGATACGGTGTTTGTGGCTAAACATAAGTTCAGTCAACATTTTGGGCTTAATAAATGTATTTGCAGCATAGTAATAGTTCCGAAAAGAAGATCAGCATTCAGTAGTGAGGAGGTTGAGGGTTTGATCCTTGAAGCTATCTATTGCTGAAGTTGTCTCTCTCCATCTCTGTATTTTGTGTTAGTGATCATTATTTTTTATGCACAGCCTCAAAATACCTATGATCTTTTGACAGTTTCAATGACCAAAGCTCTGATTGAAGGGGCATTATATTGCTCTAATGAGGCTATACTTTCCAACCTCTCAACCGGCTGTTCACAGACCTAAATATTTGATGATAGCTTGAGCTCAAGTGTCACGGCCATCAAACGGACACCTAACTTCCTCACTCAATCTGAGCACACCGATTCTTCACTTGTACAGCCTGATTTGGCAGTGTCAAGGAATTGATGAACTAAATTAGCTTTGTGTGAGTTTTGAGATTGGGTGAAGTTTGTGCTGCTGTGTTGTCCTCTTGTAAAGGCTTGAACGCTTACGTGTGGCAGCCACTGCAGGTGTCCGCTCTTCTCCTGCGCCACTTTATGAACCTCACTGTCATTTTTAATGTTTTAAAGTGCTCAGCCCGGGGTGTCGCATATGTACTATGGAGGACCAGCTGTTCTGCTTCCAATATAATAACAGGTACAGAATATTAATGTCTGTTTGCCTGGATTCTGTCTGCTTCATATTAACCTCATTCCAAACACATATGAATCTCACAGCAGTATTTCCACACTATCTTGACGTTGTATTGTTTTCCATAATGAGAAATGAAATGATTGCATGCTCTTAGCCAAAGCAATTGCATCCTTAATTACCTCCTCGATTGTTTTATTTACATGGTTGACACTTTTAATGACAAGATTGTGCCAGTTAGTATGCTTTGTGGGATAAACGTCCATATTTGTGCTGTCGTCTGGTGAGACAGCTCATCTCTGGAGACCATAAACTGGGATCTTGTCGGACAGCAGTGCCTGTAGTGAATAGTTTATTGCGCATTAGCGGTAAATTAAGTATCTGTGTGTGTACGTGTGCCAAGGTGGAATAGAACGCTCGAAGTTGATGTGTGTGTGTGTGTGTGTCTTTGGAAAAGTGGGTGTGTCAGCAGTGATTTGTGAGGGCATCTTGATCCCCTCCCTTGACGGTCCATGCTAATTTAGGATGCATATTATTTAACGATGCCCTGGGCTGAGTTCCCGCAGTGGATAACTGTAGTGAATATGTTGATTTGAATAGTGCTCCCTCAGCCTGTCTATACAGTGCATGTAGTTAAAATAGAAACCTTGAACAAGTGACGTGCGTAATATATTTGCATTTAGTTGATTGGCAGAGTCCATGCATGAATCAATGAAGGCAAACAACATTGGTATATATATATGGTTATCGTGATGTTGAGCGTTTAATAGCATCTACATGTGAAGTACAATGGACTACTGCCCTCATAAACAAGTGCCTGGCAGAGCTCTTACAAATGCTATAAAACAATACATTAGATTATATTATAAATGCAGATTGAATTAAATGAATGAGTCATATAAGCGACATATTGTCTGCCAAGGATCTGATGTTTCTCATAATAAAGCTGTTTTTTCACACAAGGAGATTTCTGGTGGCTTGTGTCAATTCCTGCACAGTATGTATGTGTGTGTGTGTCCTTAGGTTAAGGTCTGGCTCTATTCTTTGACAGGTAACTTTTCTGTTAACGCACACAAAAAGGTTTATAGCACTCTCAAGCAGGTATAAAAGGAAACCCTTCAAAAGCACTTTCTATGAATTCAAGCGCTCTCCGCTCCTGTGATGTACAAAGGTTTTGTTGATTCTTTTTGTTTGTCTTTCTTCCTCTTTGTGATTGCTGCCTTAGAGAAATGCCACTAAATGAAACATACAGTGCCTCGCGAAAGTACTAATACACCTTGAAATTTTGCACATTTTGTCATGTTTACAACCCTAAACGTAAAGATTTTATTTTGAATTTTTTACTGAAAGTTCACACACAAGTAACAGATGACTCTAAAGTGAAGCAAAATGATACATGATTCTGTTATTTTTCAAAAAATAGAAAAGTGAAAAGTGGGGCGTGCATAAGTATTCATACAGCATTTTCTGAGTGCATTAAATTGCTTTATAACATTCCTAATGACTGCAGAAAGTTCACACCTTGCCCTAACCATTAAATAGAGGCCACCTGTGTGTAATCTACTCTCAGTATAATTCCAGCTGTTCTGTGAGGGCCTCAGAGCTATGGTCAGAGAGTATTGGTCACTAAGCAACATCATGAAGGCCAAGGAGCACACCAGAGAGGTCTGGGATAAAGCTGTGGAGAAGTTTAAAGCAGCGTTACGTTATACAAAGCTTTCCCAAGATTTGAACATCTCACGGAGCACTGTTCAATCCATCATTCGGAAATGGAAAGAGTATAGCACCACTGCGAACTTACCAAGACACAGCCGTTCACCTAAACTAACAGACCGAACAAGGAGAGCACTGGTCAGAAATGCAACCAAGTGCCCCAAGATAACTCTGGAGGAGCTGCGACGTACTGCCGCTGAGCTGGGGGAATCTGTACATGGGACAACTAGAGTCGTACTCTACACAAATCTGGCCTTCATGGACGAGTGGCAAGAAGAAAGCCATTATTGAAAGGAGGCCATAAGAAATCTTGTTTGAAGTTTGCTAGAAGTCATATGGAGGACACAGCTACCATGTGGAAGAAGGTGCTTTGGTCAGATGAGACAAAAATTGAACTTTTTGGCCCAAATGCAAAACTTATGTATGGCGCAAACCTAACACTGCTCATCGTCCTGAGTGCACCATCCCAGTGTCAAATATGGTGGGGGAAGCATCATGCTATGGGGCTGCTTTTCCTCAGCGGGGACTGGGAAGATTGTAAGAATAGTTGGGAAGATGGATGGAGCCAAATACAGAGACATTTTGGAGTAAAACCTGCTGGAGTCAGCAAGAGAATTGAGGCTGGGGCGGAGATTCACCTTCCAGCCGAACAATGACCCTAAACACAAAGCTAAATCTACAATGGAATGGTTTAAAAACAAACATATTAATGTGTTAGAATGGCCCAGTCAAAGTCCTGACCTAAATCCTATTGAAAATCTGTGGAAAGACCTGAAAACTGCTGTTCACAAACGCTCTCCTTCTAATTTGACAGAGCTTGAGTTGTTTTGTAAAGAGGAATGGGCTAAAATGTCAGTCTCTATATGTGCAAACCTTGTAGAGTCATACCCCAGAAGACTTGCTGCTGTTATTGCAGCAAAAGGGGCTTCCACAAAGTATTAAGTCATGCTGTATGAATACTTATGCACGCCCCACTTTTAATGTTTCTATTATTTTTTTTAATAATAACAGAATCATGTATCATTTTGCTTTCACTTCACAGTTGTCTGTTACTTGTGTGTGAACTTTCAGTAAAAAATTCAAAATAAAATATTTACGTTTAGGGTTGTAAACATGACAAAATGTGCAAAAGTTCAAGGTGTATTAGTACTTTCGCAAGGCACTGTATGGATGGACATAGGTGAGCACATGCCACGTTGTCACATAGTAATTTTAATTTGATCTGCTAAATAAAATGGAAAGTAACAGCAATTTTGAAAGAGTAATAGCTAAGATGTATAGGCCTGCAATGTTTGAAAGTTCTCAACCACATGACAATTTTTCTAACTATTGTTCAAAAGCTTTGGCAATAGAGCACATTTTTGGCCAGATTTAATATACATTTTATCTATATTTTTTCAGAAGCCTCTAAAATCTTCACAGAAGATCTCACACTCCCTCCCCAATGGAAATATAAACACACTACATCAATTAAACAGTTAATAACTGACTATTACAGTAAATGTAGAATCTAACTTAAGACATAGAAATAAATGTTTTTGCTCAACATACTTATTCAAGGCCTTCATTATTATATTATTGAAGGATCTGACAGATAGTGCTTTTTCTGAGCAGCTACACCGTATAACTATATGCAAATAAAACCTTATATTTCTGGCTTTCTGTAGCACAAGAACTAGGGCTGAAACAACTAATCGATTAATCGAGGACTAATTGATTATTGATTGATTATGAAATAGTCGACAACTATTTTAGTAATCGATTAATCGTTTTCTGGTTCACACAGGCTCAAATAGAGCAAAAATGACATGAAAATGTAGTATTTTTGATGAAAACCTACGTTGGTTTTATAGTTAGTGTCTGTAGTGTTTTGTACATTGTAAATTTCATGAATATCCGTCTGTGTCTCATCCAGTCAGAGCAGAATTAGCGCTAAGAGTCTCCAACAAACATTTACTGTAAGTTTACTCCATCAACACGTCCTCAAGCGGCACCACGTTACCTTTATGTGATAATTTTTTTTTGGAAAAAATAAAATTTTCCTACACCATTCACAGCTAAACGATTAATCAATTAATCGTAAAAATAATCGATAGATTAATCGATTACAAAATAATCGTTAGTTGCAGCCCTAACAAGAACCCCACACTGTTACATAACAATCTCATTTATCATACTGCCCTTGTATGACATGTCCGACCCTAATCCCTGAGCATGTGTAGCGTTGAGGAATGGACCGTCAGTGTTGTTTGAAGCAACAGTTTGACACATTCATTTATATTCTGTTTACCATCACGTTGGAAACATTTTAACAGTATTCTGTTTCTGATTAAGTTCGACCCTGCTCCAGTTTTTAGTAAGCTTTACTAAAGTTTTGTTAGCTCATGTAAGCGGTTCACCTGGCTATTTGGCCATGTGAAGGCCCCATGCTGTGGACTCTGAATACACTGTACTGTGATTGGTTGAAACAGGCCTGGGATGAATGAGCACTGTACATAGAGCATGAGGCATGTGGGACTGCACTGGTATGCTCCCACTGGCCTGCACTTTGTGGTCTGCATTTACTCACTCCAGTAAACTTTGAGTGAGGCTCCGGGACAAGGCTGTTTACAGTGACCTTAACTGCATCAGTGAAGTCACTCTAGAGCTAAAGTAAACTACAGGCATTTTTGCATTATGTCAAATTCAGACAAACATTGTATATAAAAATAGTATACTGTTTATTTGGTGGTGTTAATGAACACACTTGGGCATCAAGCATGTTAACGCTCCAAGCCGAATAGTAGCCTACTGAGAATGAGGCGTCACGTGCCCCACCCTGAATTTCACGCATTCCTCATATTCCAGAGCACTTTCAATTTTGCGCATTTACGTTTTCAGCGAGACAGAGACGGATCTATGAATACAACAACGAAAAGGAAGAAAGTAAAGCAATGCAAAGTGATAAGGCGAAAGAAAAGGGACCTTACAGGAACAAGCTCATACCAAGCGCAAAACAGCGGTATTTGAAGAAGCTTGCGGACATCCAAACATCGACCCATACGAGCTCCCTGCAATGGACACCTGGACCATGTACCTCCGTGCACAACATGGACATAGTAAACTACTGTACCTTGTATTTGGTGTAAGTTACTACATGATGCAGGAGGTTAAAAGCCACAAGTCTTTGGAAAGTTACGAGACTTTCTGCTGTGGCTGGATCCAGGACTTGGCTCTACAAGCCTCCAGCTGGTGAAAACAGCGTTGTACTGGCAAAAGTAACTTTCTTCACATGCGTTTTAGTGTGTTGTCATGACATTGCATTTAACGGACACTTCTTGACCAAAATGACAAAGTAATAAAGTGCGTGTTTCGTAAACACTACATTGTTTCGAGATGTTCAATGTACACAAACGTTTCCAACATGTTTTGACAGGTCAGAGTGAGACTTGCGCCCTCGATACTGTGTCCATTTCTATAACCTAAAAAACTGTATCCCATCGTTCCTGCGTTTTCCATGTCTATCGTGTGAGTTATTGGAGCAGTTTTTAACGCAGCAGTGGCTTCCAGGCATTGTAAAACAGTGCGGAATAGCAAGAACCTCCGCTACTACCGCGTTAACAACACACGTAAACAATGTGTATTGCCGCCGGACTGCTTCCATCATGGCGGCGAGGGGGGGGATCGAGGGGGGAGCTCTGTGCCGTGACGACAACTCCTCATTCTCAATTGGCCTATTTTACATGTTTTTAGTGGTAGGGGACACAGAAAGGCCCCACCTGGCCTGGGTTTCAAACCTGCGACCTTATGCTGCGTAGCAATACATGTGCATTGTGACCCTGTTTCGGCCATTAGAGCATACAACACTTCTGCTTATAAACCATGTGATCTGTTCCGACCAATCCCCACATCAGCTTGGCTAGCATAGGTCAAGAGTGGGGCGAGCGGCTATTTTTCAAAGGTATATTTTAGGGAAAAATTAATATAATATTTTGCCCAAACAGCTAACCTTTTTGAAAGCTCTTTCAGCTGAACACGAGCAGTTTGTGTGATTCCTGCATCACAGAAACCTTTCGCAGTTCTTGGTGCTGTTTCATACCAGCCCTCTTTTGATCTCTTTTGGACCAGAGAGAACTGGGCTGTTTTTAGAGGGACTGTTTCGGCCCTATGCATAATTTTGTATATACATCCATGGTTTTGCTCTAAAGTAGTTTAATTTGCCCTTTTGCTGCGCGCGAGGAATACAGTATAACTTCAGAAAAGGGACCATTGGCTAACAGTTGGTAGTGAGACTAAACCAGTCTTTCCTAGCATGAATAATGGAATAATAATCGTCTGATGTATCCTCAAAACGGATGTATCCTCAAAACATTTAAAAAAAACGTATTTTTTATCAAAATCAGTTTACAGGTTTTTAAGTATTTTGTATTTTAAGTTTTTGTCTTGTCTTTCTTTCTAGTGGAGTGGAACAGAGTACTATAGGTTCCTGTCCTGTTGGTCAGTCTGTCTGTAAGTAAGCGAGGGTATTTGTGAAGAACTCTGTGCAGTGCAGTGTCCTGGGAGAGGCACAGCTGGAGCGCTCACACCTGACACAGCAGCTGTTCATGTTGTGACTCATAGACTTCCACTGTGAGCCCAGTGAGATGTGGAGCCCCGAGCAAAGCCTAAAACAAGTAAACATTGCTCTATACGCCTGAAGTGGACAAGACTGATGCAATAAGATTCAGCCTGCACCTTATCAACCTCTTTACTTCAAATATTATGTGGGTTTGTTTGGGGGCTGTTTCTCAAGACAGTGATTGGAAACAACTAACTTGGAAACACAGTAAGTGTGATCTGAAATAACTTGAAATTCACAAGCTTGCATTGGCTGACTATAAATGAGTTAGCGGATGTCATTTAGTCACACTAACTTTTTATGTTGGAAAAATCTAAGCGACAGAACACATGGCTTTATACACTTGATATTTTGTCCACAGGGCAAGTTATTTACTTTTAAATAAAAAATAAATAAATAAAAAAAAACGACAACAATCATTAAAAAAAAGTAAATTAAGATTTTTATCTATTTTTCTTTTCTTCCTTTTTTCAAGATTACTTTTTGCAGAGTATGGCTTCTATTTTTTCCCCTTCACTTAAGTTAAGTATTTTCCTCTCTTACGCACTTTATTAGGTGTGCAGAGCTTCCACTTTTTCAAGTATTCACTTGTCACTCAGGCATCTAAACTACTCATGTGGCTATTACATTTACTGTGCGTTGCCATCATTATGATATCCATTGATATTCATGGCGAAAACTGTGTAAATTCTCAGTCATCGAGATGGTCCATCAATATTGTAAGTTCAATACGACACGACTGGACTTACATTTTTTGACATATTTGCCACAGTTTCACTGTACATTCAGAGGGCCTCCTCATGGCAGTGGGTGACTGCACGCCCACCAAGATGTCAGATGGCATCACTGGAAGATGCCCCGGACATGGCCTACACATTTAGATTAATTTCTTTTAGCACAAAACACTTGGCCACTGCTGTCAAGTTCAAGGTCAAGGTGAAGTTTATGTATATAGCACATTTAAAAACAGAGTACTGTCCCAAAGTGCTTTCCATATTCAGTGCAATAATAGAAACCAACAACAGACACAAAATAAAAC
Organism: Neogobius melanostomus; assembly: GCA_007210695.1. NCBI lineage: Eukaryota > Metazoa > Chordata > Actinopteri > Gobiiformes > Gobiidae > Neogobius > Neogobius melanostomus. Next base: position 5,425,905 of record VHKM01000131.1, read on the forward strand.
ATACTAATTGGAATAATAAAGCAGAAATATAACAAAATATTATAACAGCAGCATAATAAAAATTTCTAGCTCAGCTTGAATGGCAAAGGCTCGATCTCCTCTGGTTTTTCAAGTGGACCAGAGCCTAAAAAACAACTGTTTAGAGGGCCTCAATGTTCTGCCCGCAGTGTGCAAAGTCAACAATTCACTTAAATAAGAAGGTGCCAGATTGTTAAGAGATTTAAAAACAAGCAGTAAAATTTCAAACTGAATTCTAAAAGTCACAGGAAGCCAGTGGAGAGAGGACAGCGAAGGAGTAATGTGCTCCTGTCCAGACGAGCTGCCACATTCTGGATTAACTGTAGTCGAGGATGGACGACTGGTCAAGGCCATAATATAATGAATTATAGTAGTCCAGACGTTACTAGTGCATGGACCACTTTTTAGGGTTTGACCTTCCCTGAAAGTATCAGCTGGAAAAGATTTTGACAACTGAATTTTATTTTATTTTTTTAAAGCACCATCAATATAAACCTTTAATGGACACCAGTAACAGTAAGATGATAGGTGGCTACAATGCACTAGTGAAAACAGGGAGCTCCGATTTACCAAATACTAAAATTTCCGTTTTCTTGTTGGTTAGATTTAAAAAGTTGCTGTCAGATCTAAGAGCACTAGCAAAGATGTGTTTCTTTGTGATCTTTTAATTAGAGATTAAGAGATTTTTCTTTTTTTAGGAGTGCGGTTTCTGTGCTATGCCAGACTGGAATTGTTCAAAAATGCAATTTAAGGAAAATACTAGCATCAGTCTTTGCACAACTGGTTCTTCACCTTATCGCTGGCTGCCTTGCCACTAGTGTTATCACAACTGGCTTGTGATTATTGATTTGTGCCCATGATTGTGCAGCTTGAGGCCACAGAACACAAAGGCTGTAGTGCAGGATCTTATCTTGTTGATATTGATATGGAGCAGGTAATTGACACATCAAACAAAGCTGGCAAGCTGATCTGGCTCTGAGGTTTGTGGCCTGGCCCCACTCAGATACCCATGTTGTTACAGAGAACTCTTCAGTGCTGTCAGTCACCCCACCAACCTTTTAGAAGACCTTTCTCCTATAATACCAGTCTCTCTTGCTGCAATATACACCAATGAAGTGCTCTCCAAAAGTGCAAGCTGTACAATTACTGTTGCTCTTAACAAAAGTACCACAAAGCACATTTCAATTCTTCACAAGGCTATACTAATGTCATGCACCCATGCTGCAATAATTTATTCCTGCTCGCTTCCCTAGTCCTGCAGTCTGTGTATCCACTTCACATTCTTTATGTCGGTTGTATATAAATAGAGAGGGGCGAAGGCAGCCCATTGGATTTCACCTGAATATGTTATGTTTTACACCATGCACCATGGTTAAAGAGTCAGTAGAACGACAATATTGAGTGATCTGATTGATCTCATTGCCTGGTCAAAATGTCCCACATTAGCTTTGATTAAGACACATTTGAAATTATTTTTCTTATCACAATGTCACATCATTTATTTCTGTTCAGAGTAGCTGACTTTTGTTCTGGATTTGATTATTGCAGCAACACCCTGGAAGTTTACTTAACACTAAACTAGCATGAACATTTTAATCAATGTGGTCACTGGTCATTAAATAAGATAATATTAAGTACTTGAAATTATTCAAGTAGTTAGTAGTAGTACAGCGGTTAGAGCTTGTGCTTCACAGCTAGAAGGTCTGGGGTTCGATTCCCACCTGGACGGGCCTTTCTGTGTGGAGTTTGCATGTTCTCCCTGTTCTGCATAGGTTTCCTCCAGGTACTCCGGTTTCCCCTACCACTAAAACATGTACAATAGGCCAGGATGAATGAGAGTGTGTTTGAGAGTGGGGGACAACGGACGCAAATTAGCCCAAGGCTACAATCCGGTGTGGCTTGTTTACATGCATGAGACCCATGTATGTTCATTAACATGCACTGTCCTGACTAAATAAACCAATAAATAAAACTTTTTTTTAATTCATGCTTAATTAACAAGTTGGATAAAAGCAAAATCCTCCCTGCCGCCGGTTACGTGCTCATTTCAGTCTCTTAGTTGTGATATGTCCTTGTATCAGTTGTCTGAAAGGAAATCTGAGCTGTGGCCACAGGGTCATATGGTGTCCAGTCTCTGTTGACCTCCAGTTGAGCTACTTTAAAATCTGTGCTGCGCTGAGTCACTCAGCTTTTTCTGCAACTCATCTTTCACTCAGATGTTTTTTAATAGGTGACCCATTAACAGAGAATGCTTCCAAAGTGCTGCTCTTCTCTCTCGTAGAGCGAAGCCTGTATGAGGTCAGCTGCTCCTCTGGGTCAGTCAGCCTGCAAATAGAAATGCTTTGTATGTCTATCAGGCACAAATTGTATTGCAATATTGGTGATGTAATATCTATATTGGAAGAAGCCAAATCAAAATTCACTGAAGTATTTTCTTGGTAACTTATCTTAAAACGTATAAACTCATGGAACATATAAATGTGCAAAACCAATTTTTTTGCTTTTTCTAATTTATTTCCATTTTGCCTTGTTTTGGTGCTGATCTACTGTTTTTTTTTTTTCACAGAGCATTGTACAAAGTAGATAGATCTCATTACTCGGAGAATATGTTGTCTTTAAAGTTCATGTTGCAGATTTTCATCCATCATCTGCAGAATTCCAAGATGCTTTGGCCTGTTTGGAAACCAGGAAACATGAGCACTAAAGACCTGTCTTGACCCCTCTCCATTGACTTCCTGTCAGCTACAATTCATTTTAACATTTTATCAATGTTTCTTTATTATCTAAATGGGTAGGCGCCCCCTACCTCTCACCGCTTCTGTTGGTCCAATCAGAACAATGAGCTTAGCAAACCAAGTAATTTTAGATGTATACAGTCTGAGAGTCAGAGTAGATCGGCTATATGCTATTTACTGATTTATACTTTTTTTTTTAGATAATATTTTATGGTCTTCTCCTAAATAAAAAGCATATTTGACGAAGTAGCAGAGCTGCTCGAGTTTGGAAAAAGTTTGAATTACATTTGCCATGAAATATGCAGTTTACCGTCAAGGTTTACAAACAGTTCAACTGGACCTTTTTGGGCAGATGCCAATGTTTCGCGCTCCATCCCTCATGGCAGTTTTTTGTCATGATGAAGCCCACTATTCTTTTGAGTTTGCACTGTATTATACACAATTAATGTTTTAGAATGCAGATTGATGAGGTCACTCACTGTGCACATTTTAAATGAAAAAGGGCATTTCTCCCCTGGGATCAATACACTTCTTTTGTGTTTGATTAAACATGTCCAGAAGCTATAATATTTCAGAGTGACTGAAACTGCTAAATTAATGCAAGAATCACATGCACTTCAAACACAGGCTACTACTGAATTTAAACACAATAATAGATTAGAATAATTGAAAAAAAAAAAAAACACTAGACCAGGTGAATTGACACGTACAAGGTGTGAACAAGTTTTAACTGTTTGATAACAAGTTTAATAACTGGGGTGTAGTAAAATCTATTGGAGCACACGACTGCCCTGCCTATCTGTTTAATAATTACAATGCTTTACATTTGTATTGCACTGACTTCACAAGCCTGAGTTGACAAGCTTCTCAAAGCACCACACTTAGGTCATTATTAATTAGTCAGAGCAGGGATTCGAACCGCTAATCTTTGGATAGCTGAACTAATGCTCTTACTGACAGAGCCGGTGTCTGTGGATGAGCTATTGTGGCGCAAAGTAAAAATCCATCTATCCAAAAGGAGGCCATTTAAAAAAGGCCAATCTAAACTGCTCTTTATACTGTGAAAACCCCAAGAGGGTTACCAGTGCTGTGTGTCTCCTTTTCCTCTCATTTCCCCCCACAATGTAAACCTTTCTCATCTTTGTACTTAGAGCCTAGCACGAACCTCTTGGAACCGTGCCGAGCCAATTCATTCTGCACCGGGTCCTCTCCAGCAGCTCCCTGTTGTACAGTAAAACGGCAAAATAGCCACTTCACTGTTACCCTCGCCCTCCTCCTGTGCGGTGTCCTGACAAGACTCTCACCAATACTCTGCAGGCCTGTGTGTCTTGTGGAAATAGATGTATGATAAAACATGAGAAAAATGCCAAACAAATGTATATTTTTGTTATTCTTCTGGAAGTGAAACTGTTTGCTCAAATACAGTAAATTGATGAGATTAAGAAAAACAATTTAAAATGTTGTTTTTGTCATAATAAACAAGTGAAAAACTCCAAACCGTTTCAGATAGTGGGACACTCTTAACACTTGAAAAGAAAAAGACACATGATGTTGATAAGTAATGAAAGACAGGGCAGTGCAAAAGCATAAAATAGGCTATCAGCGGGACAAGAACAGACTGAACAAGCTGGTCAGGAGGACCAGCTCTGTCCTGGGCTGCCCCTTGGACTCTGTGGAGGAGGTGAGCGACAGGAGGGTATTAGCCAAGCTCACCTCCATCATGGACAACACCTCCCACCCACTGCGCGGGACTGTAGAGGAGCTGAGCAGCTCTTTCAGTGGAAGACTGAGACACCCTCAGTGCAAGAAGGAGCGCTCCTTCTTATAGTCTGTTCTAATTTTACTATTTGTTTTTATTATTTACATATTTATATCTTTTCACCCCTTAAAGCTTTTTTTATCCATGGCATATATATAAGATACCTTCACTCTTACTATTTAATTCTTTGCACATTTCCTGTCTATTTTGCACCCCTGAGTATTTCTTAAGGGCTGATGTAACAAGTGAATTTCCATTGTGAGATCAATAAAGGCTTATCTTATCAGTAATTTCCAAGTGCTTCAACACTTACATTTTTGGTTTAACAACATTTAAAATTATACAAAAAATATTATTATATGTTGTCCAGAGTAAACAACTCTCTGAACCAAGTGAATCTGTTGGCAGAGAGCTGGGGAAAGGCTGCTTACATTTTAATGACTTAATGACACATAATTAGTGGGAGTGAGAATCGGGTGCAGAGCTGTGTGGTGGAAACTCACCTGCTGCATTGACATTCTCAACCCGCTGCAGGGCCTCAGGTATAGATTTGTTTGTGTTTTGGGTGTACATTGTTTTCACTCTTCTCCACAGCAGGCTGACTTTACACCGAGAATTGTTTATGGTGTTAACCTTTAATTTGGGAATAAATAATATTCAACTAAATGTGTCCAGTGCATCAAAGAATCACTAAATAATTATTGCGGAAGATTCCGCAGTCAATCAATAATAATAATGTCTGTGTTTGTTGGTCGCTACGTTTCCCAAATTACTGTTGAGCTGGAGACCATGATGAAACTGTGCACTGCAAAGTACATTTGATATAACAAAGAATATATATTTTTGATACTGCATGTAATACATGCAGTGCCTTATAAGCACTTATAAGCTTTCTTGCTTCAGCCTACTCCTTTTAAGTTTTATTACAGTGTAATGATGTAACGATGCAAACTATGTTTGTAAATTGCTCAAATAAACTAAACTAACTAAACTACATATATTTTCTGCAGTTTACAGGAAACTGTCTATATATGACAGTTTCCTGGGGGGGCGACGGTGGTGCAGAGAGTAGAGCGGGTCGTCTTGTGACCAAAGGGTCGGCGGTTTGAATCTCGTAGGTGCCCACTGTCGTTGTGTCCTTGGGCAAGACACTTCACCCACCTTGCCTCCAGTTCTGCGTACACTGGTGTGTGAATGAGAGTGTGAATGGGTGAGAGGTTCCTTGATGTAAAGCGCTTTGAGTGCCTAAAGCAGGTAGAAAGGCGCTATATAAAATGTGACCATTTATTTATATGTAGCCTGTGTAGTGTGTACTGAGGAATTGGAAAGTTGGGACTCTTTTTATTATTTCTATTTTACTTTGCAGACTTCGGCAACTCATTTTATTTGTTTAAATAATAACATTACATTTTAGTTTCTGTGTAATTGAGTAACATGTATGTTTTTCAGCAATAAGTTTAGTTTCATGAGTAAAATGAGAGATGGCATTGAACAGTAGTCATGCACTGTAAATGCATTTGTCCCAATATTAAATGCTGTTTTAGCTAACTTACCATTAAGCTTCAGACAAGCTCGACATTGGGAGTTTCTGTTGAATTTGATATTAATGACCTTGGAAAAGATTAATTAAAGTTACTTTCTTTATTATGAATGCAATCTGTTGTTGTAGCAGTCTGATATAAAAGGCCGCACACAACTGCTGCAGACCCATTCCAATGCTCTCCATCATACCCCAGGCTTTTCTTTTTTTAATTTTTACTCTATTACTAGTACTGTATTACTTCACTTGGATTTGTATATACATAATTGTACCAAGCATATAATTGTGAATAATGGAGCCACACGCCACTGTTGTTTTTTCTTTCTATTCTGTTAATCACAGTAATGCTGTGATATTAAGTTGTGTTGGGCAGCTCAAAGTCTCTGGCGAAGTGGGCAGATGCAGCAGCTCATCTCCCACTCGACACTTGAGGGCCTCTTTCATTCCTGGACAGTAATGCCTGCTGCTGCTGACACACAGGTCCCTGCAAACTACTACACCCAATTCATTTGTAAAGCTCCTCTTTCCCCACTGGACCCTTTGTCTGCCTCAGCTATCAATCCTACGGGCTCTCTATTACATCTATTGAGCCTATAAATAAGATAAAGAGGGCAGAGTGAGACAAAGATGACAAACGATACAGTTGTAATAAGGTATCAGTGAATTTGATTTGGTCCAGTAGATGCTGAGAATATGTCGGTAATTGTCTTCTGACAGGCAGAGCATGATTATCCCTAAAGCTTGTTGGTTAGAGTTCCTTATCTGTCATTCTGCTGCTGTGTCGTTGGACAAAACATATAAACCAGCTTGCCAAAGTTTTGTGCAATTACTAATGCAGGTGAGATGCAAAAATATTCATATCATAATATTCTTATAGCTTTAAAACCCTTTAATGTTCACTCCAAGAAAGAAACAATGTAAAAATTATTTTTCTGCATTTTTCAAGTTAGTGGGGCACTAATAACACAATTAATAAGAAAAATAATATAGACCCCCCAGTTTTTTAAATAAAGACCTCTACCAAATGGTTGAGATGCGGCTTGATGGTATAAGTACCTAATACATAATTATACATGTATAATAGCATTAAATTATAATTTAAACCTACAGAGACAAAAACAAAGTTGAAAATGTAAAAATTCCAGGAAACAACTCATGTCAAGTACATTTTATTTCAACAAAAGACCTGCGGGAACCTCGGCCACGTTATTTTCGATGGTATACTGCAAAGCATTCCTTCTCTCCGATCAAGCACAGGAAAACATTGCACTTTCCACATTTCTATCTTGACATACCCTTTGGGCAGAGGCTGCACCGCCCCTGGTTGTCAGTATGAAGTGGCAAATGTCCATAGTTGTTGTAGCAAACTTCTGGTTGCTTCTTCTCACAGGACATTTGTGGTGGAGAGGTAGATGATGCTATCTCTGGGTGCTGGCTTGTTGACTTGTTTCAAACTGTGGACCTCAGCCAGGCAATACCTTTTGAGAGGCATTGTTTTTTTCTTCGTAGGCCAGTTTGTTGACCAGCCAGGTATTGTAGATGCACAGGACAAGGGCGTATTCAAATGGGGGAAGAACCAGCGTCATGACTTGGAGAGGTCTTGTACTGGTGGACCAGCATGTCAGAAAGATCAATGCCACCCATATGCTGATTGTAGGCAGCAATGGATGGTGCGACTGAGTGCGCCACCACTAACCTGACCAGCATGTTTTAGGGGTAGAGGAAACCAACTGAAACAGTGTGGCGCCTCATGGGTTTGTCCCTGTTTCAGAGCGTGGTGTCCTGCACTGGTCAGCTCCTCTTCCTTCCTCTTCCTCCTGTGCATCTCCCTCCGCTCCACAGCAGTCTTTCACCATATTCTGAAGAACTTAGCAGTTAAGCTGTTTTCATTCTCCGGTGAACGTCCAATAGCCAGAACAATAGAAGGCATGTGTGGCTTAGCTGTGAGTCTTGCCCGGATACCTCTTCGTTTGTCCCTTCCTTGTTTCCTGTAGCTCCTGGGGGCTCTTGGTGCCTCTTCAGTGTTTCAGGAGATGAAATTTGTAGTTCTCAAATGTCTTTAGCTCATAAGCTTCTTCTATAAGGTGAGCTCCACTGATGTGGTTTGATCGGGCTGTGCCGATGCACTTGATGCCAACATTTTCATGCATATTAAACCATTTAAGTATAATAACACTATTATTGTAACATATTGATAACAATGCAACTACAGCAGTGTTTTTATTCCATGGAAAATAGTGAAATTGAATAAAATTAGCATAACTTCACCAAACTGTTACCATACGGTTGAGCTGTCAATCCATGCCAAGGTTTACCATGGAGTGCCAACTCAACTGTATGGTCACGCATGTTTAAAAAAATTATTTGACCACTATAACATGTTTCTGTTTATAATCAAGTTACATAATTCTGTTAAGTAACGTGTTAGATGATATAAAATGTTGACAAAACCAACTCACCTTTGAAAATGCAGCCAAAAATAGTCCACATGTCAGAGGGGATTTTTCAGTTTTTAACTTGCTAGCACCAAGATGAATGAAAAGTGCTACTGTCAAAAAACAAAGTGACCTCTAGTGGATGTTTTAAGCATAGCATACTTCAACCAAGTGGTAGAGATGACCCAACCAGTTTGAGTTCAGTTCCACACATTTTTCAATAAGATATAGTGACTCAGTGACCAAATGGTCGAGCAGAACATTAAAGGGTTAAATAAAGTCATGCTGCTTCTTGAAGTCATGTCACTCACTTGAATGTCACAGTGACTGACCAATACGGTCAGTGGTGCAGTTGGTAGAGCGGGTCGTCTCATGATCAGAAGGTCGGGAGTTTGTTTCTGTTTCTGTTCATTTCTGTTCATATGAACATTTCAAACAGTGCTTTGTAACTGTGGTTCGTGTTAAAATAGCCGCTTTGAAGTGTAACAGGTTCTCTTTTGCCAAAGAGGCAAATCAAAATATGATGTTGCTAAATGTATGAGTGATAATGTGTAAAGTTAAATCACAAACGGGTACGTTGTGTGTACGTGTGCATGCTGTGTTCCTATGCTCTTGTACTTTGTACTTTATAATATGTTCTTTTGTACTATTGTGATATGTTATTTTTTATTGTACTGATTTCGGGGGTGGGCACTCATAAGATTTTGCTTTGGCCCACTCCTTTTGAGCAGAATTTCAACTGCTCAAAAAACAAATGAACTAAACTAAACTAAAACTAAACAATCCAGGCTCACAGGTGCACACTGTCGTTGTGTCCTTGGCAAGACACGTCACCCTCCTTACCTCCAGTGTCTGGGTATATTGGTGTATGACTGAGAGTGTGAAGGGGTGACTGGTTTCTTGCTGTAAAGCGCTTTGGGCATAATGAAGGTAGAAAAGTGCTATATAAGTTGAGACCATTTACCAATAGCAGTGAGGGAAATGTTTGAGCATTGAGTTGGATTAAACAGAGAAACACTGAATCGCAATTTGATAATCTCTCTCAATTTGCAAATCATCATAGGGAGGAACAGATATTATTGATTTGTATTGTCCTAGTACAACCTTCAGTCAGTGCCATATGACAGCCAGTATGTCCCAGTACAAACCTGAGGTGGTGAAGTCAGAGCAGGCAAAATGGCTATTGTTGTTGTAACATGCTGATTTGTGACGTGATTTGAAGAACATTGATATAGAGCTGCAACTAACGATAATTTTGGTAATCGATTAATCTACTGATTGTTTTTACGATTAATCAATTAATCGCTTGGCTGTGAGTGGTGTATGAAAATTGTACTTTTTGATGTTTTGTAATCACATTAAGCTTAAGCTTTAGGACGTGTCGATGGAGTAAACTTAAAGTGAGTGTTTTTGGAGGCTCTTAGTGCCAATTCTGCGGTTTGATTGGATGAGACACAGACAGATATTTATGAAATGTTCAACACTACATACCCTAACTTGAAAAATAAAGTAGGTGTCCAGTCAAAAATAAAATAAAATCTTGTCATTTTTAAACTTTAAACTTTGCTTTAATACTGTAATAAATGCAATTGAAAATAGTAAATTAGACATTTTTTTAAATGACGTGTCCAGTCCACAAATGGCTTTATGCTCTTTTCCAGCTTGCACTCGTTGTTTAGCTCCTGTCTTAATAAATTAGTGTGCGTAAGGAAGGAAATTGTGACATGACCATTTTTCCATACTATTTACCTACCCTACATTTGTGAATAGAAATGGTCATACGGTAGTGTACACTGTTATCACTGTACACTCTAATCTGTTGTTGTCATTTTGTTTCTTGCAGATAAACCCATTTCGTTGGAGCTGAGCTGTGGAGCTGGTCCTAGCCATGTAGTGCTGGAGCCAGGTGTGCCTGTGCTGCTGGACTGTAGCCTGGGCTTTAGTGACAGTCCTGTGAACGTCACGTGGCTGCAGGACGACCAGGCTCTGCCTCTGGAGGGAACCGACTTCCTCCAGGTTCTGCCCAATGGCTCTCTGCTGGTGCTGCCCGGGGCCACGGCCGATGTGCAGGCGGCCTACAGCTGTGTGACTGCCAATGCCCATGGAGCCCTGATCAGCCGCACTGTTAGAGTGCTCAGCGCAAGTACGTTTCCATTCACAATTTCAGGGTTGTTTTAATGGATAAAGTTAAGGTAGTACTTGAAAATGACTTTGAAAGCTGGCACTGAAACAAGTTTGAATGACTGGTGGGCACTGAGGCAGCACTATATAATGCTACTGATATAGATGGGAGCAACGTCTACGTCACATCAGTGGCGCCAAAAGGTTAACGCCCCTTTTCGGGGCAAACAGACATTGGAATGAATGAGGAAAGATCGTCTGAAAACTTTAATTTACACATGAAAAAACATTTTCTTTGTTTTATCATTTATTATTTAATTATCGAATGTGAAAAGGAAGCCATGGAAGTGACCTGTTGTTTCAGATAATTCACAGAGAAGACGGTTAACTTTTTTTAAACTGAGCTGCTAAACCCACTGTGATCATGACTTGTCTGTGACATTTGCCTGTGGAACTTTTTCGCTGGATGCTTTATAATGTCACTACAACAGCTTCAGCTTTTAGTCTGTTGCTTTTATCATTAAATTAAAATCATACAGCCTACGATGTAGTTTTATAGCTTATGAGAGCAAATGGTATGATTAATTCAGCAGCTAACCTACTAACTGCTAATGCTAACGTTAATGTGCGTTTTAAAACCGAGAGAATCATTAATTAGGCCTAATGCTGAACATGTTTGATGAGTTTGAATAATTGCCTATTAAAGACGTTACACAAAGTGCATAATACACAGTCACAATGTGGAGCTGTTTCCTCAGTAATGAGCTCTGACATGGCCATAACAGATGCTAGTGATCGATAAACTCGCTCATATAAAGTGTCCACAAAAAATAAAAAATCTTCCAATCGTTTTCTGACAGTGACTTGATGTGTTTGTAATCAAGAACGGACATTGTCCTGTAGTTCTGATCACTGGTTTGGAATATTTTATCCTCCGAATGAGAAATAGTCCCTTTTTTACATACACACTAATGCAATTTTTACTCTCGATTCCCCCAAAACGGGGTGTTGCCCAGTAAAAGTTCCCGGATGTTGCTCCCATCTATAGGAGTAAAAAGACAGGTACTCAGCCCTAATGAAAAGTAAAAGCTAACATTGGCTTTTTTTAAGTTTCAATTTTAAGTTAGTTGAACTTTGGTAATATTTCTTGACTTATTGGGAAATTCCAGATGCGTTCCTTTTAACCATGTGGTGGTGAACGGATAGATTGGTAAAACAAATAGACATTGCACAACGCACATTCACACTGTGGATACTAAGGACACTTCAGTGTTTGGTGTCTACACTATCATGTTTTAATTCAACTACTTTCAGAGAAACTATTGTTGGACTAGATGCTTGCGGCTCTTCGTTGCTTTACCTGCTCACAAAATCATTTAAATAATGCAAAACCCCTTCATATTTAGTTTTGATTTGTGTAGATCAAACGAATGATGCATGTGTTTTTCTAATGGTGCACTGCACATAGTGAAGGACAGGCAGAAAGTGAACATGAACAGTCCATTGAAAACCACCTGAAGAGGTTTTAACAGTTTGAAAGGAGAGACCTTTTCTTCCGCTTTATTTAGTGATTAGCTTTGTGTTGGATGAGACCGGGACCAGGCTAAATGTCCCTTCTTTTGTCAGCCGCGGCATGCCTATTTATGAGCGCCTCTTGTTTGGTAGACAAAAAGCAGTGGACGGGCAGAGTGGATAAATGGTGGGAAAGCAAAAAAAAAAAAAGAGGTGAAGAGACTTTGTGGTGATGGCGAAAGAAAGGGCTGGAGATATCATTAAGAATGACCTTCAGAGCTCCCACATATAGAGCTACTGTAGTGTGTGTGCTGCCGAATTGAATCTGCTGCATTAGGCTGTGAGATGGATGTGACTGAGGCGCAGGAGGTCAGAACCAAACTGCTTCAACACTGACATTGAGCGGACATTCTCATTTCCTACTGCATCTTTGCAAGAACAAGACCATAGGAATCGCCGCAGTAATAACACTGTACGGAAGCCTTTTGCATTTGCTTTTCCGCTCCTAATGTCATATTTGCTGTGGGCTTGTCAAAACACAGCAACTTGGAGATAAAGTCTCAATATCCACTGAACATAGGGAAATCGTTGTGGAATCTTTTTTTTCCAAACAAATGTTATTAAAGAAAATTAAAAGATCTTATCAAAATGTTTAGTTTAGTAAAAGAGGAAATGTCTTGTTTCTGGTCGCATCAGTACCAGGTAGTTATTTTAGACATTACGTCATCACTTTGAGACTGTGTATGTTCTATTTGGGTTCTTGATTTGGCTTTTATATCATTACGACCCTTCGTATGAAAAGAGAAATAATGTTTGGGCAGTTTTTAAATCAGCCATGTATTCTGTGCTTTATGCCACAAAAGGAGAAGCATATGGCATCTGACTGTCTTGCTTTGGCCGAATGCTGGGTTGTAGAGAGGTCACGGGTGGAATTATCTGCTTGCAGAAGGGGAGGAGAAAACGTTGCAATCTGATAGCTGTGGGGCCAAAGAGTGGGGCATAGATAGAGCGACAAAGACAGAGAAACAGTCAGGGTGAAGTCAAGGGCAGCAGAGAGACACTAATGACAGGAGCGCAGGATACAGATCTTTACTCGAGTCTAGTGCATAAAAGAGCAACTACTCACCTAAGATATAGCTCCTTTTTGCTAAGCAACTTTTAAACTTCATATCTGCCTCTCTTACTTGCAGTATGACGACACATGGCAGTGTCAACATTGCAACAAATGAGTGTTTGCTCTCTCTAGATCCCTTAGTTTTACACAGAACCAAGTCATGGGAAAAGAGTCAAGAGTCTGTGGCCTGACACTGCGGAGGTGTCCACATTGTTCCTGCACAGTAGGAGCAAAATGTCATAACATGCAGTCCCCAATTCCCCCCACCATTCAAGTGTATTTAAGTCTACTCTATGTGAGAAGCCTGACTTTAGGGCCATCAGGCAGAGTGCTAGGTGTTAGGTGCTGTGTTTACATGCTCCTCTCTGCTGTGTAATGGCCAAAAGCCATCATCCCAGTACTGACAACACAGTGTATTTTTGAATTGCTTTGTCCAAATATGATCAAGTATTTGTCCACCTCCTTGTTCTTGCTGAGAAACTTTGTTCCTCCAACGCAGTAGGAAAACACAGATGTTCATGTTGTTGCCATCACAGCTGGTGAAGGTGAATCACAGAATGTCTTCCCTTTTCCTTGGGTTTAAACTTGTTCAAGCATTCAATGCTTGCCAATGACTGGTATGTTGGGGTTATTAACCCTGATTTGGCATGATTTTTGGGTCATGGAAAACAAACTTCAGTATAACGTAATATACTGTATACAGAACATGCGGTATGCTGCGTAACATTATTAACTACATAAAATCAAATGAATACATGTAATCGCAGTATTAATATATCCACTGATAGTTACATGCAGAATTCCTGAACTAATTAAATCTATGGAATTTAGTTGTTGTTGTTGTTGTTGTTTGTTCATAATAATAATAATACTAATAATAATAATGTTATGATTATTACGATTATTACTATTATTATTATTATTATTACTATTATTATTATTATTATCGTTTTTTGTTTCTGAGAAATGAGAAAACATCCCTTAAAATGTTAAATAGGTTTTCTTACGTGAAGAAAACCTCCTCCTCCTTCCCATTGGTGCATTATGTTTTGGGAGAGTGGAGTGACCGGTCTGCTCTCTTCACCTCATGTTTTGATCCATCTCCTGTTGGGCCTCCTCACTCAGAGCTGCAGGCAAAGTGGATCCACAGCCCAACACCTTTGTTCTCTCTCCAGCATCCTGCACGGGACAGAGGTCAGGGCCCTCAGTGACTGCTCACTGCTGCCCCCTGGAGCTCACTAATGTTTATAAGAAAAGTAAGCTGGAGCTGTGCCAATGTATTGTAGAAAGAGGCTCATGCTGAGTTTTGGAGAGAGAGTCTCACTCAACAAAAAAAGGTGCACATCTTTTGAAAATGAGTAGATAATTTGCAATTTCCATCATTCCTTTATTCTTCAGGTCTGTCCCACTTCCGTCAAGAGCCAACTCCACAGACTGTTCCCACTGGAGGAGTGGCTCGATTTGAATGCCGCATTGAGGGAATCCCCACTCCACTCATCACCTGGGAGAAAAACAGTGGACCTGTCCCACAAGACCCAAGGTGCCTTACATACACATGTCAGAATAAAAATGTACTGAGAGGAGGTTGGATAGACTTTAGCTAACAGAAAAGTCTGGAGGAAACTTATGTGTATCTGTTGTGCGACATCATTATATACAATTACAATGTATGGGTCATCAAAATTACAGAGATCTTCAAAGCATTTGCATTTACTTGGCTGTAATAATGTGCCTTCAATGTAATAATCATACATGTTTTATACTCATGAAAAATTTATTGAACATTCACTTTTAGCCACTCATCCAATTAGTTAAATCTTAAACACTTGATGATTTGCATATTTCTAACGACCCTCTGACAATAAAGCTGTAGGATTTCAAGCTTCTATTACAGTTACTTTTTCTTATGCTGCTCTGGCCTATACCATATCCCCTATGATTTGGAGACCTCACAAATTATCTTTACTATCATAATTGTCCTGGCCCGCTGGGCCGCTTGCCTCTTATGTGTTCGGGTGTAAGTGCTAATGGCTGCTGTGGCCCGGTGTGACCCACAAGCAGCTTGCTGTTTATGAGCTCCTATTTGTGGAATGTGTATCGGCCCTCTGCTCCAGCGCCGTTAATAGCCTTTCTCACAGATGTGCCAAAGCGAGGCTGATGTATCACTGGATTCTCCTCACTGTATTTTGTCTCACTCTGTTTGGCCGTCCTCAATCAGCCCTCTGTCAGCTTTTTACTATTTCTCCCAGTGATTATTGCTGCTATTATTGTGACAGTGTTCAACACAGCTGCTATTATGATCTGTGGTCATCATTTTTTGTTCTTTATTTTTTCCTCTAATTTCAACAAAAGCCTTTTGTTTGTCACAGTCTGAATTTCAAGGCCAACAAAAAAAATCTGCAAGCATGACATTTATACTATAAGAAAATAGTTATTTTTGTTGTAAACGCTTTCTGAAATTTTCAGAGTGATTTCTCTTCCTAATGGAGTGCTTCAAATCCTGGAGGTGAATGTGAAGGATGAAGGCTCTTATCGCTGCATTGTGTCCAACTCTGCCAGGACAGAAGTCAGCCAAGAGGCCAAGCTAACTGTCTCCACAGATGAAGGTAATAGCCTTTAAATAATATAAGCAAACGCTTAAAATAGCCAAATAACAGAAATTATTATTCTTTTTATTGAATCGCCCCCGGAAATGTAATACATTCTATAATTTTGTCAGTGAAGTTGCTCACTCAGTTTCATCAACATCAAGCCCTATAAACATATTAAAAACTTAATCCATGCCTTGCTTACTACTTGCAATAATAATAATATATAGCATGTTGAAGTTCATGGATTATATTACCTTGAACACTGTGACAAAGACAAGATGTTATCTGTACTTACATACGTTTTTTGAAAGGAGGTCCTATAGAAACTCCACAGGTAAATGCATTAAGATTGTATAATTGAGCACTTCTGGTGCTGATGCAATTATAGGCAATTAAGTCATTTTGTGGCATTTTATTTCTGCTTGTCGCTGCTGTGCTGAAACCTTGGAGGAAACCACTTAAGACTCTTTTGTGTGCAATTAGATGTAGCAGATGTCAGACTAAATCCCATCACATCCATCAGTTTCACATCCAAGCTCTATAAATAGAAAACTTAACACTTCCAAAGCTCCTTGTTGTGGGTATTCTTAGTGCGGATCAAAATGTCTATTGTACTTGGTATTTACAACCAACTTGCAATAAATGCTCGTGTCATTTCACCTTTAGTTTTCAAAGGCATAAAGCATAATGGAAAGAAAACTTTGGGGTAATGACCAATGGCCGCTGGCTGCTCCGCTTTCTGACCGCAAACACTGGAGGCCGCCATTGCTCTTCCATTGCTGTAGTACCTCCATTTGGCCGCTAGGCCCCCATTGAAAAGCATTGGACTTTAGACACGTTAAAAACAACTTTAATGCCTGGTTTCAATTTTTTCAACACTTAATATGGCTACATATTCCTCCTGAGATAACGCTGGGTTAGTCAAAAAAATTGAAACCAGGCTGGTTTTCGAAATATATTTTTTTTAATCTCCTACTTAACGGAGGTCGGACTGTTGGCATTGGAGCTGCGCGAGCTACACGTCACGCAAGGGCCGAGTTTACAGTGAGATCCCGCCCTTTTGCCCTTATTAGGAACATGCTTCGTCAGAGCTGGGAGGAGGAGTCTGTAAATCCGCCATGATTTCCCCCTCGAAAGTGGTCATTATGGTAAACGGGGAGGAGTGAGGAGGAGCTGTCTATTCTTTTTAACAGTCTATGGTAATGACTGTAAAAAGATTGGCTTCTAAATCAAACCTGAGTCCGCCTACCAAGGCTGCTTGTTTGTGGAAAAAGGAATAACCACAATGATTTTAGCCATTATTCAAATCACAATTATTGAAACAACATTGACAAAATGTTTTATTTTTGTTTGTACACCTAGTTTATAAATTTTATGTTGTAGACTTTTGCGTATAATTTCAAGACCATAAGAGACAGAGATTACCCCTTTTTGTTTTGGAATCTACTAAGTTTTATCTTTCAATCAGGCTTCCTCTGAAATACCTACTAAAGTGAATGTCCTGAATAAATCAGCCCGATGCGCCTCAGTGCCCCTGCTGTCACAGTTCAACACTGACATGTTTAAAAGCATCATACACAAAATTCTAGACAAGATTTTTTTTTTAAATGTCAGCGGTGCATATCAAAATCGGCATCAGCCTTGACCTCTATTAGATATATTTCTATGATTGAAACCTTTACTATAATAATGAATGTTTGACTATAGGCTATTTAAGAGATTAGAGAGAAAAAAAAGAAATCATTAAATTCAATTAGTTGGGCCCTAATAAGAACAAATGTATCGAGTGCATAATGAACAGAGCAAACCACAGAAATAATAGAATATTTGATGAGATGATTAAAAAAAAGTTTTTATTTTACTCACACCAAGTAACGCAAGGCAAGGCATGTTTATTTATTTCGTAAACAGGGCAACTCTATGCGTAAAGTTTCGGATGGCCGCCCTTTACCAACATTTTTTTTGCTGTTTTTGATCCAGCACACTTTTTTAGACAGGGATTCACATGTTTTTAGTCGTGTAACAATGTTCTAAAGCAAACATATACTTGAAGTCTGTTGAAGAAATTATTAGAAATGTATTCTGGAGTATTAGTTGTAGTAGTCCCTTTCTCCCTGTGACTCTCAGCTGGCTTTGGAACGTTTCGGGATCCCCTTAGAAGAACTGAAGGAAGTGTGCCTAGATAGGGAAGTCTGGGCATTTCTTCTCAGACTGCTGCCTCTGTGACTCAGCCTCAGATAAAGTGGAAGAAAATGGATACATGAATAGTTGAAGTAGTAGCTTCATAAAGTTTCAATACTGTGTGTAAATAATGAAACACAGTTTTAAGTCCAATCACAGTCTAACTCTGCATGACAGGCAATCCCACCTAAATGGTCTTGCTCACATTGTGTTAAAACATTTGCCTGTCAGAAGAGTTATCTGCTACCTGGTTCAGTTGGTACATGTGCTTTGTTGTTGCAGGCTCTGATGAAGCCTTGAACAGAGTGGTAATTGTAGCGCCACCTCAGAATGCAACAGTAGTCCTTGGTCACACAGCAGTGATGGAGTGTATGGCACAAGGCCAACCCAAGCCCCTGGTGTCCTGGAGCAGGCAAGGTAAAGTCGCAGTGAATAGGGAACCACATTTTTCACATATTTGCAGTGTGTTATTGCTAATGTTACTGGTCATCAGCTTGCTTACATACCGGTCATAATTAATTATTTCTCTATCTGTATTCATAAGTTAATATATAATTCTGCTTGCTGAAGAGTGGGCTGCAGTAAAAAATCAGAATCAAAATGTTCCCATGAATGAAGCCACCAGTCTAACACTGCAGAGCCATCTGTTGGTGGCTTGTGAGATTACAGCTTACTCACTGTCATCTCTCCTTTTCATGCTGTTTGTGTGGAAGCTGAAAGCCAGACTCTTTTTTTCCATCATTATTGTATCACCCCAGACTGTCTCCTGTTTACTCTTTGATCAGACGGAAAGCCTATTTCCACTGATGTGGTTGTCCTAGCAACAAACTTGGTGATCAGGGACACAAGGCATCATCATGCCGGGGTATACGTCTGCAGAGCCAACAAGCCCAAGACCAGAGAGTTTGTGATTGCTGCGGCCGAGTTGTATGTTCATGGTATGAGTTATGTTTATGTTAACTTAATGTTTAATGACAATTAAAGGTGCATTTTGTATGTTATTGCATTACATATACTGTATATTTTAATGTAACTATCATGGATCATGTGTCCGCACTTGTGTCCGTAATATTGAATGAATGAATGAATTTTGTTTTATGCGGGACAAAACTTTGATATTTGTGCATATTTGACATTTTAGTGACCCACTGGCTGTTTGGGTGGTTAGCATGATGCCTTAACTCTCCATCCCGGTGGCCTCTATGGTGCTCCAAGATCAATTGTTTTTAGCATTTCTGGTAGATTTTCTCTGCTGATGGAATCATCTCCATGGTTACGCTTACATTCAGCAGAGAACACCCACCCGAAACCCTAAAAACAATTGAAACTGGGATGGAAACCAGAGGCGCCATGCTAACCACCCATACAGCTGCTGGGTCACTGAAAGTTCACTAACACACAAATATCAACTTTTTTCTTGAATAAAAAAATCACACAATGGACCTTTAAGATATGAGACTTATCATGTAAGTAGGGTTTTCTAGTAAGATTTCTTTTCCATCAGCTCCTCCAGTGATCCTGCAGCCTCCAGCGTCAGTGTCCCTGTCCCGAGGTAACACAGCCAGGTTTGTGTGCAACAGTTCCGGAGAACCAGCGCCAGTGTTACGCTGGCTGAAGAATGGCCAGCCTCTGCAGCCTTTCAGACGCATGAAGATCCAAAGCCCTGGAGTGATGCTCATTAACCAGCTGGCACTGGCGGATGCCGGCTACTACCAGTGTATCGCAGACAATGGCCTGGGTACAGCCTGTGCCACTGCCAAACTCACTGTTATTGTGCGAGAGGGTCTGCCCAGCCCCCCACACCACCTATTTGTCACACCTTACTCCAGCACCACTGCCCTTCTCACCTGGGAGAAACCCGAGTACAACTCCGACCAAATCATCGGGTACTCTGTGCACTGCCAGCGGGCTGCAGGTCTGTTTAAACTTTTCCTATTACAGTCGTCAGTCAGCCCATTTATGCACTTTGACACACATCTTTGTGACGTAGAAAAAGACTTGTGTGCAATGAGTGATAGCTTTTCTCATCAACATAGTGTGATAGTGTTAAATTGTAATGGCTCTGGCAAAAATATTAGTCGCATCTGATATTTACTAGTTAACTTGAACTTAAACCTACTTTCAGCGAAAATTATAGAAAGCACATTTAGTAAATTTTACAATCAAAAATAGGACTTTCAATTTATCGATTTTGCACTGACTGCTAACATAAAGGGTTTTAATTTCCAAAATGCCTTAGATCTGGTTGTCAGTGGTAATAACATACAGTACATGTTTTTGTTTGTTTCTTTATAATGTTATATAATTTTATGTGAAAATAGTAACAAGATATTAACAAACGCATTATTTTTTGCAGGCTCTGATAATGTGGAGTACCAGTTTGCCATGAACAATGACACTACTGAGTATTACTTCAAAGAGCTCCTTCCCCACACTGCCTATACATTCTTTGTGGTGGCTTACTCACCCATGGGTGCCAGTCCACCTTCTCTGCCTGTTACTGTGGAGATGCTGGAGGACGGTGAGCAATCCAACCCTTCACTTATCTGCTAAAGCTCTGTAAAATAATTGATTCACTGAGGCAAATGTTATGGCTGGCTTTGGGCTTTCTCATAATAAGAGTAATTTGTAGTTAGAGCAATTTTACTGGGTTCACTGTTTTGTAGAACATTTACTGATAGGTGTTTAACTCGATAATTAATTAAACTGCCCTTGGTTGAAGTTTTCCTTTCCTTTCCAATTTTTTTGCACATTATTTTCTTTTTAGCATGCTTTTGAGCCTCGATCCGTCAGAACTAGTCTTTTCTTCCTTTCAATTATTCTACAGTGCCAAGTACTTCACCGCAGCTGTCAATAGCCAGCACCGCACCAACAGACATTCGACTGATGTGGCAGCCATTGTCCTCACAATATAGCAGAGGAGCCGTGACCCGCTACCGCATTGAGTACAGCACATTGGACCAAAGTGAGCAAAATCTCATCAATACTCTGAACAACACTTCCTATACATCACAGAGCTTACATGTTCTATAAAACTAAAGATGCGCAACTCTGAATCAGCAAATACCGTATTTATTTATAGAGCGGTACTGAAAGTGCATGGTGTGCATTACTATATATTTTTTCCGCAGTGGACAATGTCTTCTCAGTCGAAGTGGGAGGTAATGAGACCCAATTTACCCTGAGAGAGCTGCAGCCCAACCAGACATACAAGATGAGGATAGCAGCAGGAACAGGCATTGGTTTTGGAGTGCCATCTGAATGGTCTCAGCATCAAACTCTGGCAAACTACAACCAAAGTGAGAAGAGCATGGGTAAGGGAGAGAATGTCTTATGTCTGTTTCTCTGTCCATTAGTACATTTACAAATTATAATAACACACCCAGAGATGATCATTTAAATGTATACATATGTGATTCTTTCTCCTTGATACAGTGTCTGATTTTGCATGCTTTCTGTTCTAGTCATATTTGCGCCAACTGAACTGAAAGTCAGGGCCAAAGCCGGTTCACTCAACGTCACATGGCACCCCTCGCCCAATCACACAGTGGTCTCAGGCTACAAGTTGTCCTGTCAGGAAGTGGAGTCTGATGATGTTCCTCCTGGCCATAGACCACTGCAAGTGCACACCATCAGGCTGCGCAAGAGGGCCAGATACCACCTTCTCACTGGCCTGGGTATGTCAGGGGGAAAAGGTTGGGTTTTCTTTTGTAAACGTCCATGTGTTGTCATTTGTAACATTAAAATTATAAAACTGAAATTGTCGTCATCTAGGCCAGTGGTCCTCAACCATTTTAGAATTTTTAGAATCATGAAAATAAATGCAATTAAATCTTACTCCTGACTGCCAAGTAAAGCCAAAATGGAAACAAGAGTGTAATTTAGAAATAAAACTTGATTGATTGATTGATTGATTTACCAAATATGAATTAATATAATGGTCTTAGCTTGTCCAGTATCCATTCTTCCACCTGCTAATTGATCAGTATACAGTCGACTGGTCATGTAGCACTGCAAAGCTGTTGGTGGCAATTACGTGCTGCATTAGTCATGTGTTGATTAATTTTAGTAACTATAATGTGTGGATCTGATTGGAAGATTCTACATGGCAAATTCAATCAGGACATTAGAACTGGTTTCCTAAATTAAAACAAGGAGCTCTAGCATTGACATCAGCAAAAAAAAAAAAATCATCAAATCATCATAATCTATGCTCTATTTATATTTTTTGCATTTTTTGTCACTTTTCATTTATATATTTATATACAAAAAACTCTTCCTCACCCTCCGTGGGTGGCCTCTTTTCCTTCAAGCTCGGGTCCTCTACCAGAGGCCTGGGAGCTTCCGGTTTCTGCGCAGTATCTTTGCTGTTCCTACAACTGCACTTTTCTGGATTGAGATGTCTGATGTATTTCCTGGGATCTGCTGGAGCCACTCCTCCAGTTTGGGGGTCACTGCCCCGAGTGACCCAACGACCACGGGCACCACTGATGCCTTCACTCTCCAGGCCTTCTCTAGCTCTTCTCTGAGCCCCTGGTATTTCTCTAGTTTCTCGTGTTCCTTTTCCCTGATGTTGCAGTCACTTGGTATTGCTATGTCAACTACAACGGAGTTGACCTTGGAGTTTCCAGCCCATACTCTGCACAGATGTTCCTGTACACTATGCCAGCCACTTGGTTATGGCATGCCATGTGAGCTTTTCCATCAGCTTCTTACACCCTGCAGTTATGTGCTTGATTGTCTCAGGTACCCCTTTGCACAGTCTGGTCTTGTCTGGTGTGATAGATCTGGGCCGCAAGGCCTGCTCCTGTGCTGCCATGGTAAATGGTAGCCATTGGTAGGATTTCTTGATATCCATATTCAGTTATGTTTCAGTGGTACATCCCATGTAGGGCTTGTCCTGCCATGACGGGACCTCCAGCACCTCATCTTCTGCTCCCCATTGTCTGAGACATTCACTGAGCACGTCATCTGTTGGAGCCTTGTCCTTGATGTACTTATGGATCTTGAATGTTTTATCCTGGATAGTGGCTCTCACGCTCACTAGTCCTCGGCCTCCTTCCATACGACTGGCATTTAGTCTCAGGGTGCTGGATTTGGGGTGGAACCCTCCTTACATGGTTAGGAGCTTTCGTGTCTTAACTTCTGTGGTCTGTATCTCATCCTTTGGCCAGCTTATTATTCCTGGAGGGTATCTGATTACTGGCAGGGCGTAGCTGTTTATTGCCTGGAACTTGTTCTTGCCATTGAGCTGACTTCTTAGAACCTGCCTTACTCGTTGGAGGTATTTGGCCGTAGCCGCTTTCCTTGTCACCTCTTCGAGGTTTCCATTTGCTTGTGGAAATCCAAGGTACTTGTAACTGTTCTCAATGTCTGTTATTATTCATTCTGGGAGTGAGACCCCCTCTGTGTGGACCACCTTTGCTCGCTTAGTCACCATCTGACCACACTTCTCTAGTCCGAATGACATCCCAATATCAGTACTGTATATCCTGGTGGTGTGTCGCTCAGTCTTAGCGTTCAGCTTGATGTCATCCATGTAGAGGAGGTGACTGATGGTGGCCCCGTTCCAGAATTGGTATCCATTATTGATATTGAGTATTGTTGATTATTTGACTGAGGGGTTTCAGACCTATGCAGAACAGCAGTTTTAATCAATTTTGGAATGAGACTGTAACATAACAAAATAGGGCTTAATCGACGACTAATCGATTATTGAAATAATCGACAATTATTTTAGTAATCGATTAATCGTTTTCTGGTTCACACAGACTCAAATAGAGCAAAAATGACATGAAAATGTAGTATTTTTGATGAAAATCTACTTTGTTTTTATAGTTAGGGTCTGTAGTGTTTTGTACATTGTAAATTTCATGAATATCTGTCTCTGTCTCATCCGATCAGAAAGCAGAATCAGCACCAAGAGCCTCCAACAAACATTTACTTTAAGTTTACGCCATCAATACGTCCTCAAGTGGTGCCACTTTAGCTTTTGTGATAAAAAAAAAGAAAAAAATTGTTTCTACACAATTCACAGCCAAGCGATTACTCGATTAATCGTAAAAAATAATCGATAGATTAATCGATTACAAAATAATCGTTAGTTGCAGCCCTATAACAAAATAGGGGAAAAGTGTTGTGGTGTGAATACTTTCCAGATGCACAGTATATATAGTGCCTCAATGTATTTCCTGCAACATCATTGTATTCCCTGTAACAACAAAAAGAGATATGTAATGTGTCTACCATGTGTGTTTTTGCTCAGTGCCTGACCGCCAGTATGAGGTGAGAGTATGGGCATTTACCAAGCAGACGGAGGGAGCTGCAGCCGCGTGGAAGGGACGCACAGAGAAAGCTCACAACAGGAGTAAGTTCGGTCTTGTCTTCTCTTGACTTATGTGGCTCTTGCAATAAAATCCTTACATTCATTTTATTGACTTCACCGTGTGTCAAAGCACCCTGGCCTCCTTTGCGTCTCCCTGCTCGTCCACCTCCCCTACCCCGAGTATCATCCAGGCCGAGGCTAACAGCTCCACCTCCATCTGGCTACGCTGGGAGAAACCTCGCTTCAGCAATGTCCGCATCATCAACTACACAGTGAGGTGCAGCCCAGCCGGCACCACCAACGCATCACTGGTCTCCTATCACACTAGGTCGGTTCAAGTCACTGAATCTTTTTTCTGTACATCTGTTCTTTTTCTCTGTAGGCTCACTAATTGATAAATCACAGAAAGCAACTTCAATATATTATATAGTGATACTAAGAAAGAAATCATAACTATAAAGAAATAAATACTGATACATCTATAAATACACATAATATAGATACACTGACTTTTGAGTTGAGTAGTGTGTACAGTGATTTCAGTGATACCAGTAGTTCTTCAGCCCGTTCTATAGTCCTTTCTAATCTGCATACACTTGATTATTCAAGATTTAGAAACATTTTCTTATTGTTCTGAACTTGCTGAACACTAGCTGCAAACATTTTGGTAAATAGTACAATATAAAGTATATTGCAAACTCAAGTAGGTTTCTTTAATTATGTTGAAATCTCATCTTGGATACAAACTCTAGAAGGTAAACTAGCCCAAAGGTTGCAAAGTGTCATAGTGTCTGACTTTAAAGCATTCTCATAATAAGAACATAACGTGTGAAATTTACAACATTTTATTTCCTCATTTTTCATCTCTAATGATGTTATATTTTGGCATCTTTAACTAAAGTGTTTGCTATTGATTAAGTTCTGTGCAGGAGATTCTGCTGGGTGACCTAAAGCCTTTTACACGATATGAGCTGGCAGTGCAGTCCAATGGAGTAGATGTGGCCGGACCCTTCAGTAGCACTGTGGAGGAGACCACCCTGTCCGATAGTAAGCATACCTTCATTACAAATTAAGAAGAAGTAGCAGTTCATTCACTATACAACACTTCAGAATTATTATTTTGTTTCCTGTAATACTGTTTGAGTGGAGCATAAAAGATCCTACGTAACAATCTGCATAAAGCCTTTTCTCCATTGGTGTCCTTCAGAAACCAACCTCGAGGGAAATTATTCTTTACTCTTTCGCATACATTTCCACTCCAGTACAATACAGTGTTCTGCTATTTATCTTAGAGGCTATAGGCGACAGAAAGTAGATGATCCAACAATGTGTCTTGCCATCTTGAGATACTGTATAGTGCTCTAGCTTCCTATCTATCTAACCATCTATGTTATCAACAGCTACAGCTAACGTTTCTAACTTTCTATCTGATCTATCTACGTGTATATTGATGATCAGGCCTGAGACTCACTGAGATGGAGCTGTTGTGATTTCTATGACTACATTTGATGGTCTGTATTTGCTTTGTGTCTGCCTGCTGATTATTTGGGTACTCACTAATTTCTACTGTGATGCAATGAATAATGTAATCATTGAATCAATTGCACAACATAATAAACAGAATTGGAAAAGAAAAACAAAATAATGCATCCATCATTAGCTGTTCATGTCATTTGAAGCTTTGAGCATTTGCGGATCATGATATTTATTATTATTATTAATAATAATAATAATAATAATAATACATTTTATTTGTATTGCACTTTCCATTTCAAGGAAACCTTCAAGTGCTACAACAGGTGAATAAAATCAGATAAAAACAAATTAACATTTCTATAATAAAACAAAACAAGCAAGTAGAAAACAATTTTTAACAATAATATATTTTATGTTGTTAATTTGACGTTTCTGTGTGTTTCTTGCCTTGCCTTTTTAAATCTTTGTCACTGCTATCAGTGCTTGACACCCTTTGCTGGTAAGTGGCATCACAGAAAGACTCAGGTGTAGTAGACACTACTCAAGGCTTGTGGCTCTGTGTCTGGGTCGAATCCAGGTGGTCCACTTAAATGGCATTATTTGCTGTTGCACCAGTCGTTCTATGCTCCTCGGCTGCATGTCATCACCTGAGCCCCTGGCCATTCCTCAACTGCCCCTCCCGCCTCCACCAGCACCTCCACTGGCCACAGATGGCAGGGACAGCAGCACAGATGGCTGTCACACACGCTTCTCATTGAAACACATTGTACTCAGGACAGCTGTGTGGGCTCATTTGGGGTCTCCAATTACTGACCCACTCCTCTTTCCTTTAGGGCCTTCCTCTGCTCCAGAGGAGCTGCAGCTGAATGCTCTCGACTCGTCCTCTGTGCTGGTGAGCTGGCGCCCCCCACTGCAACCAAATGGAATTATCATCAGCTACACAATATTGTACACCATCAACATGAGCCAGTCAGAGCACTTGTGGAGCAATCTTTCTCAGGATGGTGAGCAACAATATGTATTTACTTAATCACTGTAGATAGTACATATATTTGTTTCCCTTTCATAAATGACTTTCAGTTTTCAAGTTTTTAGTCTGTTTGCTCTCATATCATAAATTGTAACATGTCTGTGTTGGCTCTCAGTTGTACAGGAGCTGTCCATCTCCAATTAAGGTTCTTGAGTCATCTTTTGTACTCTGTAGTTGAAGTGTAGAATGTTTTGTCTCTCTTCAAAAAGGCTTTGTCAGCGAACTGAAGTTTAAGCTCAGCCCGCAGACTAGATAGACCACTGGGAGGAGTTTAGCTTACCCACAGGTGAAAGCTCTCTTTTAATGGCTACTCTCACCTGTGGGTAAAGATCTTTGTAGTTCTAAGTCTTTGTTGTTCTAAGTCCTAATGACCTAACTCACACCTGAGTTTCAGTTTGAGCGGCCCTAGTCTCAGCTGATCACTGCTAATTACCTGCCTATTGAACTGTCCTGGGGTGAGTTTCAGCCTCATTAGCATGACAGAACTCTCCAGGCCTGGGGCGCAGAAGGTGGAATCGAAGTCCTCCATTCCTGTACATAAAGGAATTTTGTTTCTTCACAAAAATTGCTTCCTTGACTCCTCTTTCAAGCATTTTTCTAAATTCTAACCTTAAACCAAATAAACATTTTGCTAAATCTACTTTTCTCCATAGATTTAAATGGCCACTTCTTAATTCAGAAGTAGTTTCCAATCCTCAAAATGATTTATTTTTATTTTATTTGTTTTTAGTAATATTTGTTATCCCATTTCTAGCTTGGATTTTTACAGACATTTTCTGTGACATATTCAACTGAACACTAAATTAAACATGCCCTCAAGAAGAAACTTTGTAAACTTGTAGGCTAAATAAATTGAATTTACTCTATCCGTAATTCTGATTTGTTCCTAAAATTATATGCATTTTTTGCTGTCCTGTTTTAAACATAAAAAGCCTTATATATGAAAATAAATGAAACAACATTTGGGTAGTGCTTTACATTGTAAACTTTACTGCATAGTAATAGCATGATAATAGCATGTTACCGTATTTTAACATTAATATATGGAAACAGAACTATTTGATTCCATCGTCATTTAATATATTGTGACCCTAGTCCTTTCCATATTTCAGTATGAAGACTATCAATTACTAGGAACTATGGTTAGTATTTTCATGTAATAATACGGAAACAGGGCTGCAAAATGTGTTATCATATTCCTATTTACTATGCTATTCCCATGTTATTATTGTGATGTCTAGTGAAGTTCAACGAAAAGCTTGCGATACATTTTTGCCATAATCTACAAAGGTTTCAAATCATACTGTATCTAAAATATATATTTTTCCTATTCACTTGCGGCTTGAAAATATTATGAAAAACATTATGTAGTGGTGTAGTGCTGGCAAACCAGAAGTGACAGGAGTTTTCTTCATGCACTGTGTGCTCTACCTCATGAGCACGGTATGGTAATTATATGATTCGAAGTTGGATAATAGTGCTATCGTGTGGCTCATTGGGCTGTTTTGAATATAGTCTCAAAGTATTCTTATACATGATGGACATTATTAATTGATTTTTTAATTGAACGTGTATTATTAATTACAGGTACCATTGCCAGTGTCGAGATAAGAGGCTTGTCTAGTGGGATCCAATACTTTTTTAAATTGGGGGCATCAACTGAGATGGGACCTGGACCTTATTCTCAAGTCAAGGTTGTGCACATTCCATATAGTAAGTAGTCATTTGCATTATAACATATATAAAGCGTCTGGTGTGACTAAGGAATTACACGCATTACTAATTTGTAATCAAGTCAGTTACTTATGTCTTATTGGGAGTAAAACTATGTACTATGCAAAACTCTATTCCAACATCGTATTTCTATTGTCAAATAAGAAAGTGCAGCTCCTTGTGGGACCATTATTTCTATGTTCAGTTCCATTTCAAGTGTACAGTAATTTGTTGTGCAAATATC
The DNA here is from genome assembly GCA_007210695.1 of Neogobius melanostomus. Lineage (NCBI taxonomy): Eukaryota > Metazoa > Chordata > Actinopteri > Gobiiformes > Gobiidae > Neogobius > Neogobius melanostomus. Next base: position 5,454,699 of record VHKM01000131.1, read on the forward strand.
AAAGGACCACACACCAAGGGAGGTCTCTGATAGCCTGCAGTTTGTAGCTTGCAGAAGCACTGGGTAAAGCATTTTCTCTACTTGCAAGACTCTTCATGCGAAATGTTCATGACTAAATTCCATTTGTCACCATGTAAGATTGCATCTGTCTTTTCACACACAGGTAACATATAATTTAAGTAGAACCATTACCTGCTTTGGACATGGTTTACACAGTAAACACATTTAGGTTCTTGGTGGTATTGGAAGGTCAAATATTTCATAAAGTGATAGTTCGAACAAGGATATCCCACTTAATTAGTACACCCAACATAAACCTGCATGGTGAATATGGAACAGTATACCTTTCATTTTTATTATTTGTTTGTTTTTGGTTGGAACACTGCATGTTAATGAATGTTAATAGTACGCCACGCCGGATTGTAGCCATGGGCTAATTTCCATCGTGTCCCCAACTCTCACTCGCAAACACAGTTTAATTCATCCTGGCCTATTGTACATGTTTTTGTGATAGGGGAAACCAGAGTACCCGCAGACACTGGGATAACATACAAACTCCACACACAAAGCCACTGTCCTGCCTGGGATCGAACCTGGGACCTTCTCGCTGTGAAGCACGAGCGCTAACTGCTGCACCACCATGCGTCTTGCTCTTAAATGATTATACACTGTATACTTAGGTATTCTGCCAGAGCTGGACATCCCTACAGTGACCGGCATCATTGTTGGCGTGTGTCTGGGCCTCATCTGTATACTCCTCTGCATGTGCTTCAGCTTCCGCAACATCAAGTCCAGGTACTGTCACTGACTAGTGCTTCTGCTACATTAGACTCCAAGAGATGAAACCATTTGAATTAATATTCTGCCAAGCTGACCTGTTCTGTCTTTCAACCATGTTATACTGTCTTTTCGTCATTTACTTCATTCATGAATTGAGCATTGAGCAATTCTGCATATTCACCTCAAATAATTTCTTGCTAAGAGTTGGCAAATATTTTTTGAGTCTTGATATTTTGTAAAACATCAATATCACATTGCTTTGGTGTTGAAATGTTTGAATAGCCAGATTGAAGCGCTATAAAGACCCTAAGGCGCATTGAGTTGCCTTGTGTATGAAATGCGCGGTATAAATAAAATTGACTTGCCTTGCCTTGCCTAATAATAACACCTTGTATGTATTTACATTCAGGGAGTTATCTGGGGGCCTGGACTCCACAGCTGTTATCCCTCAGTTCAGGAGAGGAGCTAGCTGCCATCTTCCATCTAATGTGCCAGAGTGCAGCTACAGCCATGAACTAGAGACACTGATGCCCCCGGGCAGCCAGGAGTGTGGTCATCCACTGGCAGAGGCCCCAGAGGAGCAGAGCCTGATGTCTAGTGCTCACTCAGAGGGAGGGGAGGGCAGCCCTTCATCTGAGAACAAGGTCAGAACCTGCTATTGCCACCAAAATGCTTTGACACATGAGTTTTATTTATACTGTCGCTCTTGGGAAATAATAGAAAGTTTACTTCTGTCACCTTATTGCTCCGTGTTTGACACCCCCCCCCCCCCCCCATCCCCCTTTCAGACAGTTTTATTTAGACTCATTTGCTCTCCACTACTTTTACTCATTGACAATTAAACAGTGTTGCTGTTTAAAAAGTTTCCAACATGTATGTTTTTTTTCCAGACTGCTTGGAATGGGTCTATCAGTCATAACTGGGCCAACAGAATCACCAGATACAGAGACACCATCACAGAGGGTGGTCCGACTTTAGTAAATGGAGTCCCTAACATTGTAATTAATAATAATGGCACGGTAAATGAATACATATCTATGACGGTGTTAGACATCTGTGATAAGACTGTTAAATTCAAGTGACTGGTTCTTCAGATAATTACATGGCACATAAATCCACATAAAATGTCATTAATCATTTCTCACTGTTGCATTAATGCTTAATACATTATGCATGATAACTAGTTCTTAAAGCTGTCAAGTGTATTTAATAACATTTACAGTTTTATTAACAAACTGATTAGCACTTTTCTTTGCCCAATTATTCAGTATCAGCTTAGAATGTAATATTGCTGTGTTGCTTATTTCTCCAGTTTGGTTTCTGATTTAGAACAATTTTGATGTGCTGAATCCAAAGATCACATTGATTTTGCTCAATCAGGTTAATTTTTACCCCTCGACCAAATTTTGCCGAAGATATTGTCTTTAATGTCTTCCATCCTGGTGCCTGTCTGTCCTCAATGAGGGGACACTGAGGTTGGTTGTAACATCATTTGCATTTGTGCATATATTTTGGTACCCAAAGCAGCTATGCTTACAAATGAGCATGTGTTGGTGACCATTTGTGAAAGCTATATACAGGCACTTTAATTATTTGATTTAGTTGAAACCGTCACCTTGGGTGGGGCTGGTCATGGAATACAGAGATTAGAAAAACCTTGGCCTGATGCAGAAAAATGTATGTAATTTTCAGATTCGACGCTGCAAAAATGTTCTAAATCAGTTTAAAAACAAAATAGACATCCAGTGTTAACTCAGTGTTATTGTTGTTGTTATTGCAGGATATAGGAGATCATCTGTGTGAATCAGTGTGCAATAACCAGGTGGAGGCAGAGGTCATAGTCCACTCAGAGCTGTTGGACCCTGAACGAGCAAACCAGGAGGAGGACAGGAGGAGAGAGGAGTCCAGCAGCAGCTGCAGCAGGGGATGTCATTATCAGAGGAACAGGAACTACCAGTGGTCAAGACCCCTCAAGTCTTCCTTCAATAAAGTCCCTGTGCAATCACAACGGGGAGCTGCTGGCCACAGGAGGTGGGCAGGAGACAGGCTCAAAGCTGCAGGACACTGGTCTCACTAATGGCTTCCATTCACCTCAGACTGTGTGCTCTGTGCTGACAGAGCATTTAGAGAATGGGGAGCCCAGACACTGCCCCAATGCTGCAGGAAAGACAGTCTCTGTGGCCCTTGCCTCTGCCCCGTTTGTAAGCTCGGGACTGGTGCACGCTACCTCAGCTGTACACACATACTTGTGCCCATAGTCATGGCATTGGGGCATGCACGTCTCTCCTCCTAATGACTCTACTGTTTCACCATGGTACAGCAGGTTTATTACTCACCTCACTGTAGCCCATTCTGACACATGCCCACACGGTCCAAGACTTCAGTGGTGCATGTATGGGTTCCTCTCATCGAATGTTAGCCAATGGAAGTAGATTGTAGGCCATTTCCTCAGTGTAACATGTGGCCCTCTCAGGAGTGAAATGCTCATAAATAAACAGTTCCTTGGACAGGCTCTCAGTGTTGAGGGGAGGATCACAAGTGCAGACTCAGTCCCTTTGGGCTCTGCTGTGTGGAGGCTGCAGTTCTGTGGCAATGAGGAATGAGCCCTAAGGACTTGAGCTTTCTTATCCTCCTGCTGTCTCAGGGTCCAAACTCACATCAAAACTCAAATGTTGTTTCTTGTTTCTATACAGTATGCCATGCTTATGCATAAACAGGCTCTATTTAAACACATCTGTTAAGTGGAGTGAGTCAGTCTCAGGTGCCTAATTATTGTAGGTGCATTGTTGTATATTCCTCTATGTGAAATCATTCTGTACAAATGTGCCAGTTGAACAAACTCAAACATAGGAATATGTAAAACAATTCCAGATGCCAATTATCATGAGAATTTATTAACTATGGCCACTGTTACTGTTCAATTTTATTTTTTATTTTTATTTTCTTCAGATTCCAGATGCTACATATTTTTTGTAATGGATTTTTGTGAGGGTATTTAGGTATTTTACACAAGTTAATTTGGTTTGGCTTCCATCTTGGGATGCACCACACTGTTTCACAAATCCCGGTTTAACATATACACTACATTCTAATGTTGTGCCATGTTTAACACTATTATACTGTATGTAAATGTATAGCATGAGTTAAAAGTGTTGCACCAGGGCGTTGACAAACTGACTTGTGCTGGGAACTTCTCATGAATGTGAAAGGTGCATCCCTTCTCCTTATCAACAATGCTACCTCTTTATTTTCAGAACAGTGTCTGGAATGGT